>JAUPFT010000028.1:17932057-19337057 GCA_036936625.1 Parnassius smintheus behrii | reverse complement strand
TTATTGAAGATATAATAAATATTTCATCACTCCAATTTGATTCATATCCTTTTTGGAAAACATGTTTATATTTAGTTATTCGAACATAATCACCCACATTGAAATTTGGTTTAGGATTTTCTAAAGAAAGTTTGTTTGGCCGTCTATCATAAAGATTAGTCCAAACTGTCATAATATTGTTGGAATTTACATCACATGGGCACATCTTAATACTAGAGTGAAAGCAGTGATTATAAGAGTATATTAAATCTTGTAAAACATCTATATATCTATAAGTATTATTATGAGTGAAATAACGCCACATTTTCATTTTTAATGTTCTTTGAAATCGTTCAACAATACTAGCCTTAATGTCAGGATTGTTAGTGGTGTAGTATTTAATCTTTTTGGATTTAAAGTATTTTTGTACATCTTTTTAAAAAATCCTGTACCTTTGTAATGTTACTTGTTTCTGAGTTTTCTTTTTCATTGGTCTTGCAAAAGCATATTTACTAAATACATCAATAACACAAAGTATATACTTGAAGTCATTATTATATTGAGAATAGGTTCGCGTATCACTTAAATCAGCTTGCCACAGTTTATTAATATTTGATAGAATGTACCTATTACGCGGGATTTTTTCGAATGGGTTTATGTGATGTGTATGTTTCTTGTGATTTTAACCATTCCTTTACTTGCTTTTTATTCATTTTACCGTTCATAGCTTTTGATAATTTATCAATACTACCAAAACCAGCGGGATTAGATGGATCATAATAAATCCTGTTAATTTCTTCTAGTACGGGGTCCATTTTTCCCACTCAAGCCTTTTACGTATTTTAGTTGTAGACTTTTTATCTCTACTGCTCGGTGTAGAAAACTCTATTTTAGTTAAAGATTTTGTATCTCCTCTACTCGGTGTAAAAAACTCTCTATCGATGATGTATCTTAAATCTCAGAGGGTTTGTTTAGATCTTTTGCTTGAAGTTGGTTAATAAACTCACATCTCTTTAGATTTCCAATATGAGTAAGTGGCACTTTAATATCTTTTAATGCTTCAGCAAATCTATCCCACCCTACTGGATTACTTCTTTTTAAGGGTCTTAGTGAATCATTTATTAAATCAACAATATTACTTCCAGGAATTTTTTCATTATCAATTATGACTGTACCTTCATTATCCCAATGTATTTTACTGTTACTTGTTTCAACTAAGTTTAATAATAACTGTCCCTTTTTAGGGTTCCGTAGTCAACTAGGAACCCTTATAGTTTCGCCATGTCTGTCTGTCCGTCTGTCCGTCCTCGCTTAATCTCTGTGACCGTTAGCACTAGAAAGCTGAAATTTGGTACCAATATGTGTATCAATCACACCGACAAAGTGATAAAATAAAAATTGGAAAAAAATGTTTTATTTGGGTAGCCCCCCCATATCTAAAGTGGGAAGTGATTTTTTTTAATTTCAACCCTAACGTGTGATATATTGTTTGATAGGTATTTAAAAATGAATAGGGGTTTACTAAAATCATTAATGTCAATAATTTCGGAAATAATCGCTCCAAAAGTAAAAAACAATGTGTGGAAACAACAGTACCCACTACCGGGAGCAGTTGCAGGAGCGCGGAGCGCTGCTGGAGCGCGAACATAATGGATACCCACCTTTAAACTCATAAGTGGGAACACTTATTGTGACGGACGGGAAACTACTGAACCCTACACTGAGCGTGGCCCGACACGCTCTTGGTCGGTCTTTTTATTATGATAAGTTTTTGGTATTAAACTGAGTATTTGAGCTGGTGTGTAAAGTGGATTTTCATCATTTTCTTTACTTTTAATGGATCGATTCTCCTCCAACAAAGATTCAGCATCAACTGAAGTTTTTAGATCTCTATCTTTATTTTTAAAACCAATTTTAGACTTATTTGAATCTTCATTAGATGTATCAGAATAAATTGGTAATCTGAGTGGTTGACGATCCTCTTCAATAAAATAAAGGTATCTTTGCAGTGTTTGTAAATATAACATCCATTTCTTTCGGTCTTCCGTCTTACTATTCATAATATTTTGCATTTCAATATCTAATCGAGATAAATTACTATTAACCTTATTTTCTTGTTTTAATTTTTCAATCAATCCAGGTTCGATAAGTATCATTTTCTTTGCATTTTCCATGTTATCTGGCTAGTCCACTCACTAATCCACTCAATATTGCACCTAATATTATTAGTAAGAAAGCCCCTCCTTTTTGTATAATTATATTTTTTCTTAGTTTATGTTTACACTTACGCACTAGTTTACGGAGTATATTTTTATGTTTATTCCATTTTTTTTTATCTTGATCTTTAAGAGGTACTTTTCCTTGTAAAACGTTATGAATACACTCACAAATACGGTTAATTTCTTCTTCATCACACGTTTTAAGTAATGCTCTTTGATATTTTGGTTTAAGCGTATGCAAAGCGTTTAGCAAATGTTTATGCGTTGTGAGTCGACGATGCATCATTTAGCAATGATTTGAATTGTTTGATTCTTGGTGTATTTAAACTGTTTTGTGGGGACGTAGACTGTACAGAAACCATTAAATGGGAAGACATTTGTCTTGATACGAAAAAATCATTGGTATTCTGTTTTAAATCTACCATTAAATATCCATGTGCCTCTAGAGTTGCATCCCTGTAGGCATCTTCAATGAATTTTGAAAGATTTGGAATTCCTTGATGATAGTTAACATTTGATAAATTATATAAAGGTTGCATTTCATCAAAGCACCATGTGATCTGATTAAAATCACAATTACATATTTCTGTAACTGATTTTATGAAATTTGTTACAAAATTTGACTTCCCACATCCAATTGGTCCTGCCACAATAGCAGTAAACGGATGTATAAAGTGAAACATTACATACGTCTAAAGTTCTAAGGGGTGAAATAAAAAATGAAAGTGTGGGTGTAAACAATTAATATATATTGTGTACTAAAACTAATGTTTTTGTGAAATCAAACAAAATTTATGATTAATTGAAAATTTTATTTTCAAGCAATAACCACTTGTAAAAAACCCACACTTCGTTACAAGAACAATGTAATATTTTGTGATTATTTTTTGCAAATATATGATTATTACACACATTACGTTTGTTTAAATTTATGACATTTACCAAATCATTGTATTTTGGACATTTGTATTCTTCAATATTAAAAATTCTATCATTCGTCGTCAACCTTTTTAAAAATTGTTTTTCTGTTGAACCACCTTTGTATGCGATCACTTCGTCTTTGCACAAATTTCTAATATACCAATTTAACATGAGGATGATGTTCTCTTGTTTGTAGGCATATTTTAATTCTTCGGGCACATCAAAATATCGAATGCCGTGTACGTGTGTTTCACAACAACGAACAGTTTTTTTGTCTTTTGGTGACAAATAATTGAAAGGATAACTTGGCCGAAACAAATAATGATCGATAAACGCATCATTTTTATTAAATAGTTTTACGTCTAGAATAGCCATTTCTCTACATTGAAAATGTTTATGAGGATATGTAATGTAAAATCCGTCCATGTCGATGATGTATCTAATATGTTTTAGATTTTGTGTCATTTTTAACCAAAATGTTAAAAGCATTTACACGTGACTAAAAATATGTTTGTTCCAACAAACTTCACATAACAATGCTTCATTACTATCCATCATCCCATTTCTTTCTTCTGCTCTTGTCTTCCTGTAATTAAAGTAAACAGAATCACATTCACTAATGATCAACTAATGACTGTCATTGTTAAAAAAGTATTTTTAACTACTCTAGTATTCATAGGTGCGGTACACACACAATATTTAAATATAATTTGTTAACACTAAATCATACACACGTAAGAAAATAACAGAAAGAAAAGTAAGTTTGTCAATAGGATAAACACTTAAAATTGCAATTAAGAATTTAATTGGTGCCGGCGGGGATCGAACCCGGGTACTGTGAAATTTACAGCTTGCGCTAACCATCTGAGCTACCACGGCTTAATCATATACACACACAATATTTAAATATAATTTGTTAACACTAAATCATACACACGTAAGAAAATAACAGAAAGAAAAGTAAGTTTGTCAATAGAATAAACATTTACATCCATGGCCTTTGATGCGTGGAAGTAACACAAATGTAGTATTGATAGATCCACTGCGGTCAAACGACCATACACTAACTCCATGACTGCACTTGCTTGGTCTTATATAGTACCAGTAAGTAATAATTCTAATCTAAAGAATTTCTGCAGTGGAATTGATAGTAACTTTATGCGTCAACAAGCTTATCTCACATTTCGTTGCTTATCTCAACATTACTTCGTGTCGCGTCTTGTTCAGTGTATTGATGACTCAAATACATTTCGTATAACACAAAATAATGCAATTTAATATTTAGAAATCACTATAATTGATCATTCCTATGTTAGTAATTGAGTAGATTGTACTGTAATAATCTACTAATTGCAGTAATATCGTGGATACACTAGATGTACAACAACATCTGAAAAAGATTCACCCCAGTCTAGAAAATAATGTTTATGCTGCCAATAAACTGCCCATGTACACCCACGTACCAACCTATATAATATGCAATTTGTATACAGATGATAAACCAGGGTCACATTGGGTAGCTTTTAATATCGATATGAATGACGTTGGTCAATATTTTGATTCATTCGGACGAGCACCTGTACGATATCATCTAGAGTTTTTAAAAAGAGTGGACTTCAGTTTGTGGCGAATATTGCTTAATGTATTTGCTATATAAGTTTCAGGGATGTTCAATGCATAGTTTTACGAGTATATTTACAGAGAACACATTGTACAACGATATTTTAGTGGATGAGATGTTTCGCTCCTATTTTATAGATAATAAGTATAATAAGATTTTGTATTTTGTAAATAAAAATTTTAACAAAATTAGGTAATCTGTTTTATTGATGAGTCAGATTAGTGTAGATAGGAACAAAGGAGTATAATACAATAGCACCACGCTGAGGAAGAATAGATAATGACGGTATTCAATGAACAAGAGATAAATAGATAAGAACAATGGCGCGCTAATGAGATAGACTTGAGGAATTTCCACAAATCAGTGGGCGAAGAATTAGTTATCTTGTCATGAATGTAGCGGCGTTTAGCATTGTATCGGATTGTAGGGATTGTACTCCACTGCCCCATACACTACTCGAGGAAGTCTCTAACTGTACAGTCAATCTTGTACAGCTCGAGGACCCTCTTTAGCCATGTATGGGGCACTGAGTCGAATGCCTTTCTGTAGTCTATCCATGCGGCGGAGAAGTTCCGACGGCTGCGTGTCACCACTTTGCAAATGATCGCGTCAATGAGGAGTGGTTCCTTGGTTCCACGACAATCGGCCCGACATCCATTTTGAGCGCGTGACATCACCTTATTTAGCTCCAGATGACGAGTGATTCTCGCTCTCAACATGGATGTCAGTGTCTTTTATATGGTGGGTAGACACATGATGGGGCGGTATTTGCTCGAGTCTGTGGTATCCTGATCTTTAGAAACCAAGTGAGTAATCCCAGTAGTAAAGAGGCTCGGCAGCGACTTCTGATCAAGAGCCTCTTGAAACTGTCAAGCGAGCACAGCGTGACAAACTACGAACCCCTTTAGCCAATAATGATTCAGCCTGTCGAGCCCCGGACTTTTCCAGTTCGGGGCCCTAAGGACTGCCTCAGCCACGTTTTCCGGCGTTATGATGACGAGGTCCATAGGTGTAACACTCGCACATTGCCACAGCTTCCATCCAAGGTTTTTTATAGGTTAATATTAGAAGTCATTTAACGTCCCTAATTTCCTCGCAGTATAATTAAGACCGCAGCGTTAATACTTAATACATTGAAACTATATAACTAGATATAACATTAGTGTTTTAATTTTTAATGAATATGTAAGTGATGAAATTGATGACAAAATAACCGGATTTAGGTTAAAGAAAAGATTGTATTTTTTTTGTATTTTTTTGTTTTTTTTTTTTTTTAAAGAATATCAACAATGCTATAAACACTACTAATATTCCCCTTTACCACTCGTGTTCAGTGGTTCACGCCAGTAGTCGAATGGTGGATTCGAACCCACGACCTTTTTGAGTTCGCGGTCCGAGCCCTGCCATTAGGCTACTGTCGCTTATTATTTGATGTAATAATTATAATTAATATGTGTAGCTAATGGTAGTTAACCTCGTTAGTATAAAATGTGTCTTCGTCTTGTTCAGTGCTAAGTTCATGAAGTTGTTTTCTTGGTCTTAAAAGTCATGCTTGTTCACTAGACGGTGTTTAATAGCTTTAATAGCTTTGGTAAAGTACCTAATACTAGTTTTCTACTGCCATTTTTTCCGCTTTGTGAATTTCAGCAATTTCAGTACTTATCTTTTCCTAGCATTTTAATTTCCGTACAAATGTCGTAAAATTTTGCTCTCTATTTTTTTTATTCCTCTTATCTTACTAAAATATCTACTATCTCTATGTGGTTTGCATCTTCTCCATTCTACAAAATTTATAATTGTACCACTCGTGCGGTTAAAGAATAGGACTGAATATGGCGTCGCCTCTATTTATCTCTCGCTCGCACACTGTCGCTATTTATACTCACACCCACTCTTCGACACTTAAGTGGTGATATGGGGTAGTAGATATTCTTACTATCTGTATCTTGGTCGCAGGGCTGTAACTTTTTAATTATCAGTAACTATAATGGTCACTTTAATCGCAAATAATGAAACGAATGAAATGTTAAAGCTCAATGGGGATTTTATGTAGAGAATCTCGAAAATATTTAATTTTCCAACGATTTCTTTTCTTCTTGTATTTTAAAAATGGTAATAACATCATTGAATACATCACTATAATAATACTTTATACTAGAGCTTATAGTATTATTATAGTGTTATCTACTTAAATAACAAATAACGAAAACAAGATAAACAGTGATATACTTGCTAACACGGAATGACGTAACCCACCATCCAGACACGGATTATTGTGCATGCAGGTTCAGAAAACGGATTTTTGAAGGGTGCTGAGTTGATTGTAATGACCAAAACCAAAAAAAGGCGATTACCATGATGAAATGAATAGGCAAAATTTCCCTAAATATATTGATGAAAAATTAACGGACGAGGAAAGTAACGAATTAAATTGACATTTGAAGAGTTTATAATTAAATTTGAGCTAAACAGCGGTTGCGAAAACGATAGCTGTTCCAATTCTAACAATGATCAGATCAAGAAGATAAGGATGGGATGTCCGGAATCAATCAAGTGTTCTCAGACGATTCTGATGAAGGTTCATGTAGCAAAATTTAATTTTCAAACATTAATATATATAAAAAATAAATGTCTATAGAGTTTCTTGCCTCCCTGTCCTATTTGAAATATTTTATTAACTATTATTTAATTTAATATAAACTTAATTTAAGAAATACATTGTTTTATTTCATAGTCTTCGTGAATAATTTACTAATCTATACTTGCAAATTAATTAAATTTTATCCAAGCAAAGCCAGTGCGGGTCATTGGTTATAAATGTTATTTTAAAATTAATGTGTCTACTTGTCTTTATAATTATATTTAAATATTTTCCAATTAATACTCCAATAACCGAATGATATAAGAAACGTTTTAATTAACATACTCGTAATAACGGCATAAAGTTATTAGCAGTTTTTCGTTATTTGTATTGTGCATGTTGACGGTACGGGCTCGATGAGCCGCCATGTATAATCCCATTCTTTATCCGTACGGGCTATAGTAATATTTCATGTAAAATTATATGAAAGAAAAGATTGTTGTATTGGAGATAATAATTATAATTGATATGTGAAGCTAATCATAAAATTGATAAAATAAGAATCCAACAATATGTGTAAATACTTAGGTGTCTAATGTTATTGATTTGCAAAAAGTATAAAAAACTTTTAGTAAATCCAAATGTGCACGCCTTAAACAAACGCTTATGTATACGTAATTATTTTTAAGTATTGTAAATACACACAAGTTTTCACAAATAACCTTATTACCATTACTTCTAATTTTTCGATAATTGGCTAAGCTTTCCATTGACGTCCGTCGAGTTGGGGGTTGATATTTTTTTTACAGAAAGGTTACATTAATATAAGCACACACGTAAAGTTTCAACATGCGGAAAAGCGTACTTTTTGAGAAAAAAAATATTGAAAAATCAATTATTTTTGCAATATTTATGTCAATCCCTATCTCAGATTATATGACATTTTTTTTACAGAAAGGTTACACTATTGTAAACACACACGCAAAATTTCAACATGCAGAAACGCGTACTTTTTGAGAAAAAATTATTGAAAATTAATTATTTTTATAATATTTACGTCAATCCTTACCACAGATTATATCGAATTCTCGCCGTTGAACATTCGTTTTCCGTACAGTTAGTTGTCATACGTTCGGTAGCATTTTATTGTACATTTTACGTAAACAATTATATTTTGTACTCATTTAAATAGTTTTCATGCATACACATATATTTAACAGTTTATATTTAAATTACAAAATTATTATCATTATGAGCTATTAAAATTAAAATGTGTAGTGTTTACCGTTTTTTACCGGCTTGTGGGACGTAACGTAAAACTGACGATTTCTAAGAATTAATTAAAGCAATATGTGTATAAAATTGTATAAAACATGTGTATAAAACAGTGCCCACCTATTAGGGCAGTTAACAAATAAAATAGGTTAGGTTCAACTTATGTCAAGGAACCGAATTAATAGACCCCCGACTCCACGTGGTACGAGTCTGTCCTACCCCTAGAGTGGTTTTATAGAGCCGGAGGCGCGTAGGGAGAGCAGCCTCCGCCTGCTGTAACAAATCGTAGGCATCGGACGAGCCGGAGCGGCTGAGGCTGGTCGCCGAAGGCGACCAACAAGCCGAAGCTGCGGAGGCGAGGCTGGATGTCTGCGATTTGTTACGCAAAGGCGTAGAGGCTGCTCTTCCCGCAGCGCCGGAGACGTTGCGGTCTCAAAATAGATACAGAAATCCCTCTGAATGAGTCCCTCTATTTATTTTTGGTGAAGGGGTTCCCCCTCCCCCCCCCCCCCCGAGGTCCCCATGGTTTTTTACACTTAATATTCATCCATAAAAAATAAAATTTCCTCAAAATTAAAATTCAAAAAACTCAAAAAGGGGGCGGCTCCGCAACTTTTCCTTTTAAGGGGGAGTAGTACACTTCCCCCCCCGCCCTCCCCCCACCCCCCTCCACCTCCTCCACCTCCAATTCGACGGACGTCAATGGAAAGTCGTACCCGATAATTTTATGTCCAACGTCAATATAAAAAGTTTGGAAAATCCAAAACTGCACGACTCATAAGTCATAATGCTCACATGATCATGAAAAAATGTAGATAAAACATCTCAATCAACGATAGAAAATATTTACTTTTAATTTCACTACATTAGTAGCTAAATGTTGTGTTTCGTTTCGTGAGTGTAAAGAACAGGAGACCCTTTTACTGGAAACGAGGCATTCCATCTTAGTCCTCACGGGTGACAACGCGTCTGCATTTTGATTCATAATGGAGGATAGATGTCTGTGGGCCACAGCACCCTCTTACCATCAGGTGGACTATGTGCTCGTTTGTCACCCTATTCAATAAAAAAATATTATTATTGAGAATCAATTTTTTATTATGGTTAAAAGAAAAGACTTAACAGAAATATCTTAAAACGATCAGAAATCAACTTTAATATTACTCTAATTTTTAGGTATTTGTACTCAGGCATTATATTATGACTGGCCTGTTGGTCTAGTGGTTAGTGACCCTGACTGCTATGCCGGAGGTCGTGGGTTCGATTCCCACCCAGGACAAATGTTTGTGTGATGAGCACGATCATTTGTTCTGTGTCTGGGTGTAATTTATCTATAATATTTATGTATTTAGAAATATATAAGTATGTTTCATCTGTTGTCTAGTACCCATAACACAAGCTCTGCTTTGCTTGGGACTAGATGACGTTGTATGGTAGTTGTGGAATATTATTATTATTATATTATTATTATTATCTTAAAATCTAGTTTATTTTTACGTGACTCATTAATAAAAAAAATTCTCAACAACATTATTTCGTTTTCAAAAAGTTTTTTTTGAAGTCATAACCAGTATTTTTTTATTTAGCATTCACCAAAGCACACCTTCAGGTCACTCCATAAAGTCCAAGACGTATAAGTATATTTATATAAAAATCCTGTGTACTTTTAGCGAAACAATATGTTCTAATGAACATCTGTGATTATAATAATAATAATAATATCTTACATTGGTCAAGTATGTATCGCACTAGGTTTTTGGAATATTTTGTATTTCTACAGCGACCGAAATTTTTCATCACGAGCCGCTATAAACTCACGACAGCGGCCGAGCCCGCAGTGGGTCAAATGTATCTATATTTAGTAAAATATTATTTTACAAGGTAGCTCAAGCACCGAAAATTTTGGATTTACTCAGCCGAAAAAATGAATTATAACTAAACAAAATAAAATTAAACATCCATTTACTATAAGAGCAACACATACTAATAAGAGCATAGAATACTATAATACATACATAATACAACGGAGGAGTGGGCGAAGCCCGTGTAGCCACTTTGTCACACCTACACCTTTTCAATTTTCGTGTCAACCGTCTCTGCTTGCAATTTATATAAAATAGCAAATTTGCAATAATTACGTATCGAAAGAACAGCGGGAAATGGAATTTAAATAAAGGAGACATATCCTACAACCAGTAAGTCGAAACTATTTATATTTTGTAAATATTAAAAACAAAAATAAAGAAAAATATTGATGTGTTAAAAACATTAATCAAAAGTCTATGTATGAATTCGCTCAGTCTGTCAATACAGCGAATCGGGTTTGTAGTAGTGATAATACAACGTAATTGCTTGTATGTGTGCTCCCGGCGACACCGTACCTCGTACAAAACAAGGTTGACAGCCATTCTATTGTGAATTATAGTATTTTAAGAATAAGAGGCATATTTTTTATTTTTGTCACGTGGCAGGGCTAATTTTCTACAAATATTTTCCAATAAAAAGTCGTAGGGAATAAAGAAACATAAGATTGTATAAAACGGACCCACAAGTTTTTGTTACTAAATCGAGGGAAACTAAAAGGGAAAGCAAAATTGGATTACTAATATAGGAATGTAATAAAATATGATATCTGACGTAACAAGCCACATCCAGAAATTCTATCGTTAGTGATACATATTGTTTACCCAGCATTATGACAGGTATGTTAACTGTCTCTTTCTATCAAAGTATCAA
Organism: Parnassius smintheus behrii; assembly: GCA_036936625.1. NCBI lineage: Eukaryota > Metazoa > Arthropoda > Insecta > Lepidoptera > Papilionidae > Parnassius > Parnassius smintheus. The sequence continues at coordinate 19,325,725 of JAUPFT010000028.1, read as the reverse complement.
ATGAACCCGACCCGCATTTTCTGTTAAGTCACAAAATAAGTTACGTAAAGTAGATACCTATTGTAGTATTACCGTAATATTGAAAGGTAATTTAGATGCAAAATAGGTTGGTTTTTAATTATTATATATGATATGATTTAGTAATCTACACTAAAATATACAAAAATAAAAAATAAAAGGACTTTATTTTGAAGTCTTTAGTAAACTTTTCATTTATTAGGTATTTATTTATTTTGTAGACGCATAATACAATAAAAATAAAGACATTGTTCACATATTACGGAAGCAATGGACAGTGTGCTTTTGTGTACATATGCACAATACTTACAAATAATTTTGCCGTAATAAAATCTAAATTATCTAAATTAGCAATAGTTTCAGTACTTTTACCGAATTAAATTAATAGATAACAAACAAATAATATCAAAATCCGTGATAGTGATAGCTCAGGCCCTCAAGGGCTAAGCACTCACTGAAAATTCTTACCTACGGGAGCAATAAAAAAAACTTTTTAAAAAATTGTTAACCGCTGATTGACGATGAAGAAGCATTGGGTGAAAACCTGCATGTAGAAGTAAAATATTTATTAAGGACATGTGAGGTCCATAACATAGATAGGGTAAGCCTTGGTTATTCGGTGATACTTATAAACCATTTTATAACGCAGTTACCCGGTTGTTTCCGTGGTTTTCACACATCACCAATTGATGGCGCTAACAATGAATGACAAAAACTCGAATTCAAAATTTTTGAACGAAACCTCAGAAACTAGCAACACCAAAATAGGTTGTCACTGTGACTGTTTTGTCAGGAATTTCGGTTGGAGTTTTGACGCGAACTTGGCTGTAAACGGATTGTCGCCCCTGTTTTGCCGTTTAATGATGTTTGAAGTAGATTTTGATTAAAAAAACGTAAAATTGATGCGATTTTGTGAATTAAGTGCCCGCGCGTGTGAACAATTAGAGAAAACGACGAAACAAGTGCTTTGACGTCGATATAAACCTCAAGTTATTTTGATCGCTTAGGCGCCTTATGAACTCGAGTGGCTGTCGTCATCAACTGTCCGCTGGATTGAGCTGTCGTCAAAATCTCCCAAGGGCTTCGCAATGTGACGCATCAGCATATTGTGAAGAAAAAGTATAAAAATGAATATTCTGAAAGAAATGATAGGCTCAGAAGGGCTAGAACCCAGAGCCGTAAAGCCATTTAATAAAAAAAAGAATTTCGGTTGCGAAGAAAAAGGTCTTGAAAACTTCCTAATTTTTCAAATACCTAATTTCTTACAATGGGAAAACCTGGACAACGTAATAAAAAGATAAAGGCTTTTTTAGTATTTTATAAAATTCTCACTGCAAAAGTTACCTAGTATTTTTTACATCAATAGAGAAATGAGAGGGGGCCTGTGCCGTAGATATGTAGGGTGCAACATTTTTTATTTCACATTATAATATTTACGATTAAAACTAATTATATATACAATATAAAAGAAGAAACTATAATATAGAAAACCTAAAACTAAAAATTTAAATCGTCAAAAAGACCTGCTCCCCGTGGTATAGTGCCAAGAATGCTGGCTGCGTTTCCTCGCTGAATAGCTATACTTAGCCTTTGAGCGAGGAAAGAACCAGCCTTCTTATCACCAGCAGCGACGACCAGTCGTGGATACAGTTCCTTTAGAAATTTCATTGCACGTGGACCCCACGGACCGATAGTCTCTACAGCAAATGGCACAAATATGTAGTCATTTCTCAAAGACTCATATTTGCGCCATTTACTAAATTCGGCTGCCTCTGATGCCACCCCAGCTCTAAAACAGGTACCCTTGAGATGAGAGGCCGCCAAAGTGTCAACGCAAGTAGCATCCCACACTAGGGCTTTACCTCTCTCCCAAGGGACCAAAGTCATACCGTCGGGTCTCCTGCCATCGTCTCTAAATATCCCGCAAGGCTCTAAAACCGAGGGGATATTTATAGAGACAAGAGCCCTTCGGATGATTTCGTTCAAAGAACCGTGACGGGAAAACCTACCTGCACTTTTCTTGCATGAAAGTCCGTGGAGCCCAAACTCATCGACGCTGCTACCACAGGGGCACTGGTGAGGTTGACAAATAGCCACTCCTAGCCGGATTCCTACGGCGATGAGCAAGCTTTCCCCATCAAGCAATGTGCCGAGATTACTTGATGGTAGAGCATGTAACCAGTGGCTAGATTCCTTAGTCGAAACAGCTAGAAGGCGAGCCTGATCTTGTTGAATATGGAAATTTTGAAATAAATTTTTCTGGACACCCCGTACCAACGGAATATCCCACTGTTTTTGTTGGTTAACTTCCAGTGGGACATTTTCGCCGGGACAGAGCGTTAGCCATATTTGCTTTGCCTCCGCAGCAAAGCATAGGTCTACTTTATTATTTAAAATTGTGTTACATAGGTCATTGACACTATGCACGGAGGAAGCAAGGAAAGCAGGCAATGCGACGCTAGAAATATTTCTTATACCAATTCCACCAAATTTGATAGGTAAAGTGGCTTGATTCCAGGCTATTGTATTTAATCTCAAATTTAGAATGTTTTCTAAAGCAATTTTAAGATTATTATCAATATCTTTTAAAATATCCGAACATTTCCAGACTGGACTTGAGCGTAACAAGTATGTAAATTTAGGTACAAGGAGACAATATTTTAAAATGGTAAGGGCAATATGGGGGTTTAAAATATATAATTTATCAACGTGATTTAAACATTGATCAAATTTTGTTTTTAAAACAGGTTTAATACTATCGAAAAACAACGGAGCACCAAGCAGGTAAAGCGATTCCGTATTGACAGTTTTTATTCCTGGAGAAATCTGATTGAAATTTTGAATTAAGATATCTCTTTTAGAATTAGATAAATTATTAGAAATAAATATTTCACATTTATTTGTATTTGGTTCAAGATCAATATTTTTAAAATTTTGAAAAATGTGAGTAAGATCATTGAGGACGTCATCTGCTTTACCTCCCAGTGTACCGTCGTCCAGATACCAGATATTCAGCTTGGATTTTAAATTTGAAATAATAGGTTGAATTCCCAAACTGAAAAGAGCTGGACCTAATGGATCACCCTGCTGAACACCGACAGCAGACTCAATAATATGGTTTTGATAAAACAAGTTTGAATTTTGACTGTAACATTGCCAAACGTAATGATATATTTCGGGGGTATTGTTAGCCACTTCTTTCAGCAGGGTTATCCTATCAATAATGTTAAAAGCTTTTCTAAGATCAACCTTCAGAAGAACATCTGCATTGGAATTAGTTAAGTACGCACCGAATGTACCGCCGCCTCACAGCCACCTTTGGTGCCAAAGCCTAGTTGAGTAGGTTGAAATTTTGTCTTAAGGTTTGAGATTATGTGCCTGCAAGCTAATTGTGAAGTTAAGCGTCGAAATGTAGAACCAACAGCAATAGGACGGATACCGTTATCCTTTTTTTTTGAAGGCACACAATCTTGCCCCATATAAGTAGGGAATGAAATTGGGATTGACATTACCAGAAAGCATAAAATTACATAATTTTGTTATGTCATTAAGAAGTACCCTACCGGCGTCACCGGCAGATACGCTTACAAGGTCTTTGAGATACTGAGGCGTAATCCCGTCAATGCCGCCGGCAGAGCCATTCTAAAATGACAATATTGCGTCTAAAGTGTCTTTTTCGGAAACTTGTAATGGTTGCATAGAAGTATTGGGAGGCAGCGGTAAATTCTGGGAAGGATTGACCGAAGGATGTTTCTGACGAAGGCCTTCAAGAGTTTCGACATTACGAGGAGCGAGGATGTCATCTGAGAATAAAATACGGGATGCATTTTTTAAGTCGCCGTCCATTACCTACTTTTGATTCAACTACTTTTTTTAAATCAAATTTAGGATAAGGTCGAGGGAAATGAGTATTAATCGGGTAATTCAAATTTTGAAAAGAATTTTCTTTTAGTTGAGACGTAATTGATTTATTTATTGTTTTACTAAAATGAAAGTGGGAATACGCGAATGTAAATAATTTTTGCCAACTTTTTTCACAATTCGTTAGACAATTTTGAATAGTTAATGATAATGCTTTAGCAAGTTGCATCCTCGCGCCCTTTGGAATTCTTTTAACCACTGGTACGTTACTATACAAATTGAATAATTGTTTCGAAAAAAGTGAAGAATTTGTGTCATTAGGTATATTACCAGAAGAGTCATGAATTTCTACGGTACCTAGGCTGTGAAGCCGAAATATTTTTACTATGGCATCATTTAATGTGTATATTTAATCCCTTTTTACCTTTAAACAGCCTACCGTCGGTACAATTTTGACACCGTTGGAAATCCGGCTGTGAATGTATTGGAGCGATAATATTCATAGAAAATGTAAAAAATTAAAAATGTAAAAATATTGTTACGAGCTTAGGGTTCGTGACAATAAAAATTGCCGATAAAATTACCTAAATTAACACTTTAATTTACTTTATACAAATTAAAGTAAAAACACAAATAATTAAACACACTAATTCACTTAATTTCACTCCGAAGCTTCGCTTGTGTCGCCGAGTTAAACTCTGTCTCGATCGCATCTTGCGCCATCTATTTATTCAAATCAGCAAAACATCCGGAATGTTCAAGTAAACACGCGCAAGGTACCGAGAAATCGAGTATAGATTTTCTAGAAACTTAGTTCTTCGGGCGGCGCTGTCGGTCGAGAGATCCGCGATGTCATTCTCTGCAAAGCCCCCCCCCCCCGCTCTCGCTCCTGACACTAGATGGCGCTAGTTGACTTATTCACATAACACTGCCCCCTCCTAAGACATGCTCGTCCCGAGCATTATCGGTCCCATAATAACGCGCCAAGCGATCCACATGGACGATCTTAGGAGTCCCTCTTGCGCCTTTCTGTATCCGGTAGGTCACATCGTTGATCCTGGTTACAATCCGGTACGGGCCGTCCCATTTAGCTTGAAGCTTAGGAGATTTCCCTTTGCTGCGGACTGGATTGTGCAACCACACTAATGAACCTTCGTTGAACCCTTTATTGTTCATTTTGCGGTCATACCGGGTTTTCATTTTCTCAGACATTTGCTGGCCCGATTGTCTGACGTGCTCATAAATGTCATTCATTTTGTTCCGCAAGTCATATGCATAATCGGTTATACTGCGTGGGGCATCAGGTGGTATCCCAGTGATCAGGTCTGCAGGCAGCCGTAATTCTCTTCCAAAGTTTGCGAAAGCTGGTGTCACTGCTGTACTTTCGTGAACAGAACTTCGATATGACAACAAAAACGGTTGTATGTGCTTGTCCCAATCTCGTTGCCGATTGTCTACAACTTTTGCTAGGTACCTCTCCAATGTCTGATTAAATCGTTCCACCATTCCATCAGATTGCGGGTGATAAGAAGTCGTTCTTGTTTTATGAGTACCCATAACTCGGCAAGTTTCCTGGAATATTTGAGACTCAAAATTCCTTCCTTGATCGCTGTGAATCTCTAAAGGTACTCCAAAACGACAGAAGACTTCATGAACTAGTTTATCTGCAACTGTTGAAGCTTCTTGATTTGGAATGGCGAAAACTTCTGGCCACTTAGTGAAGTAATCCATCACAACCATGAAATACTTGTTACCGCTTTCACTCTCCGGAAACGGCCCCGCCACGTCAATGGCTATTCTCTCCCATGCTGCACCAACATTGTACAACTTCAATGCACCTCTACTACGAGTCTGAGGTCCCTTTACAGCCGCACAACTTGTACATTTGCGACACCAGTCCTCAACATCGTTTCGACAGTGGACCCAGTAAAACCGTTCTCGGATCTTCAGTAGAGTTCGTTTAACTCCCAGATGGCCTCCTGAATAATCATTATGGTACAGCTGTAGAACATCCGGTACTTTAGCTTTAGGGACAACCATTTGTAAATGACAGCTGTCTCCCCGAACATTTTCCCATTTACGGCACAGAACTCCATCCTGAAGCAGCAAGCTATCCCACTGGCCCAATAGCTTTTAGTGATCGAACTCATCGCTGAGACGTCGCTCCACTTGGGCTTGGGAGCACTGGCCTTCATCCATTCCAGGATCGGCTTGATGTCCGGATCTTCCTGCTGTGCACGTTGTAAGCTGTCCTTCCACTCGTTGCTGAGGTGGTCTGCCCTGAGCATCCTCACGGATACCACTCCCTTACTCTCTTGCCTAGTACAATGTTTGCAATCTTCAGGACAAGGTCTGTCTGCGTTGCCATGAGATTTCCCGCTGCGATGTTCGATCTCAAAGTCGTATTCCTGCAGTAGTTCAATCCACCTCGCAACTTGTCCTTCTGGATTTTTAAACTGCAATAGCCATTTTAGTGCAGCATGGTCAGTTCGTAAGTGAAATTTTCGCCCCAGAAGATATTTGCTAAAATGCTGCAACGACTTTACCACAGCTAGCAATTCGCGTCTTGTGACACAATAGTTCCTTTCCGGTTTTGACAACGACTTGCTGAAGTACGCTATCACGACCTCTTGGTCACCATTCCGTTGAGACAACACACCGCCAAGTCCTATATCACTTGCGTCTGTGTCAACTACAAATTCTTTGCTTGCATCAGGGTATCCCAAAATAGGTGTTTTGCACAGACGGTCCTTGAGCTCCTGGAATGCGATATTACAACTTTCATCCCAGCAGAAATGTCGCTTCCCCTCGGTTAGCTTATGCAGAGGTTTCGCTATATCTGCAAAGTTCTTCACAAATCGCCGGTAATAGGAGCACAAACCCAAAAATGCTCTAACCTGCGTCTTGTCTTTTGGGACCGGCCAATCCTTGACAGCGGCGATTTTCTCTGGATCTGTGCGGATACCTTCTTCCGATACTACAAACCCCAAAAAGTTAACTTGCCGTTGGAATAGTGAACATTTCTTCGGGTTCAACTTGAGGTTGGCACTCTGAATCTTCATAAGCACGCGTTCCAGGTTTTGAAGGTGTTCCTCAAACGTACGGCCCACGATGATGATGTCATCCAAGTAGACCAGACAGGCATCGCCAATTAGCCCGGTAAGTACAAGTTCCATCAGCCTTTCAAACGTTGCAGGAGCATTGCACAACCCAAACGGCATTACTTTGAATTGCCACAGACCCTTTCCCTTCGAGAACGCAGTTTTCTCCTTGTCCTTAGGGTCAATTTCAACTTGCCAGTAGCCACTTTTTAGATTCAGCGTGCTAAACCATTTTATTCCTGTAAGCATGTCCAGCGTGTCATCAATTCTTGGCAAGGGATAGCTGTCCTTCTTTGTAACGTCGTTCAGACGGCGGTAATCAACACAGAACCGCATGCTGCCATCCTTCTTTTTCACCAGCACCACTGGCGAACACCATGGACTAGAGGAAGGTTCAATAACACCATCCTTCACCATTCCTTCAATCATGGTTTCCACTTCCTTTTCACGTGCTACCGGCAATCGTCTTGGCCGCTGACGGATAGGCAACTCTTCACCTGTGTTTATTTTGTGTTGAACTAAACCAGTCTTTCCTGTGTCAGCATCGTTTGACGAGAATACATCGGCGTACTCGAGTAACAACTTCTTCGCCTTGACCAATTCGTTCGGGGACAGAACACTGCGACAGTCTTCCAAAAGTGTGGTCACTCTCGTTTCTGCATCCTTGCTGGGGGTCCCACTCGATATATATTGGCACCGACGTAACCAATCCACTTCCTCACAAGTACCAATTAATGTGCCTTTTTCTATAATCTGGTCCCGGTCGCAAAGGTTCAGCACACGTACTCCTGAGATATCAGTGGTCCTGACCAAGGTTCGAGCTACTTTCCATGGAAGGTCATTGTTTACCCTTTCCACAAGTACACACCGGTGAGCTTGCCCAGCATTTCGGGGAAGACTAACCGGAACAATCGTTTCCGATCTCGGCGGAAGAACAATCTTCTTAATGCTGTACACGTTCCCTGGTAACGCACCTTCCATAAAAAGTTCCTATTGTCCACATTTCAAAACACCTTGTTTAACGTCGATCTCACAACAATTATTCCTCATAAAGTCTAGGCCTAGGATGCAGTCGTCCATTATATCCGCCACGATGACATTATGCAGGTAGATCACGTTGCCAAGCTTCAACTCCATCTCCTTCTCTCCACGGACGGGTATACGCTGACCGGTGGCTGTTACCAAATTAATGCGTTCTCGGTTGTATGCGGAGTCCCCAAGGAACTGACTTATAAGTTGGGAACTAACAACCGTACGAGAGGCTCCAGTGTCTATGGTCAGTTTACACGGCATTCCGTTGACCTCGCCCTTGATGATTAGACTGTTCCCATCATGGGTTTGTGAGATCGAGATCCTTGGGGCTCTTTTAACATCAGCCAGCACCCGCCCCGCAGTTCTGGCTTTTACTCGTTTCCCTGCTGCTGCTGGGCGGTGCTGTTGGCCGCACTACCCTCCTGGGATCGTTCACCTTCCCTTTCTAGGGTTCGCTTAGGGCAGCTGGATCGAAGATGGCCCTTTTCCCCACATCCATAGCACCTAGGGCTGTATCCTTTGTTGCGGTCGCGAACTGTAGCTGCTGCAACCTCCCTGACGCGATGGGAACGATGATCCTGCCGCACGGCTTCTACCTCCAGTGCATGGGCCAAGGCGTCCTTAAGCGTCTCGTGGTGCCCGAGCCTCACAGCAGCTCTGACTTCCAGGTCGCGGATGCCGTCGATGAATGTCTGCACCAGGTTCCCTTCAATGAGCGCAGGTACAGACCGGTATGCTTTTCGCACCAGCTTCTCCACTTCTAGAGCCCACTGCTGCAGGTTTTCGTTGATGCGCTGCACACGATCTTTAAGCTGCGCACGAAAGACGTGTTCCAGGTGAGTGTCGCCGTATCTCGCCTCCAATGCCTCAAGGAGTTGCTCATAAGTCACTTCCTCACCGAGAGCTTCCAGAACTGTCAAGGCCTGGTCGCGCAGGCCTAGTGTGAGAGCAGTCATGGCCTGATTTTTATTCCAGCCGTTCGCCTTCATAACAGCTTCGAACTGAATTTTGTAGGCTGACCAGGAAGAGGTACCGTCGAACGGTGGCACCTTGAACCCACGTAGCGAAGGTGTTGTAGCTACTGCGGGAGCTGTAGCTCCATCTCCAAGTTTGAGTTCGTCCAGTGATTTCTTCATGTCGGCCATCACGTTGTCAACCCGATGGTTCACATGGTTGATTCGGGTTTCATGTTCTTCGATTCGGGTTTCAGCTTCCGACAGACGGTTGTCGTGTTGAGCAACCCTGTCCTTCACCTGCCTTATCTCTTTCCCAAAGGTAGCGTGAAGGTCCTTCATGAGGAGCATCTGCTCTTCCGACCGACGAGCCTGTTCCGCCTGCTGATCTTCCAACCGACGGGCCTGTTCCTCCTGTCGGCGGGCCTGTTCCTCCTGTCGGCGGGCCTGTTCCTCCTGTCGGCGGGCCTGTTCCTCCTGTCGGCGGGCCTGTTCCTCCTGTCCGCCCCGCAGCTGTTGCAGCATCACCATCAGAGCACCTAAGTCAGGTGCCACCGACGTAGAAGCTGCTGACGGACCGGCTTCCGTGGCCGGCGGCTGGCCCTCAGACATCTGCGGCGTTGCACCACCAAATCTCCTCTGGTCCGTCTCCTGCTGGCGTTGACTTCGGGTACGGACACCCTCCGTTTCCTCCTTAGGTAAAATTGGCATTATTTTATCCCACTTCTGACACCAATTGTTACAAGCTTAGGGTTCGTGACAATAAAAATTGCCGATAAAATTACCTAAATTAACACTTTAATTTACTTTATACAAATTAAAGTAAAAACACTAATAATTAAACACACTAATTCACTTAATTTCACTCCGAAGCTTCGCTTGTGTCGCCGAGTTAAACTCTGTCTCGATCGCATCTTGCGCCATCTATTTATTCAAATCAGCAAAACATCCGGAATGTTCAAGTAAACACGCGCAAGGTACCGAGAAATCGAGTATAGATTTTCTAGAAACTTAGTTCTTCGGGCGGCGCTGTCGGTCGAGAGATCCGCGATGTCATTCTCTGCAAAGCCCCCCCCCCCCGCTCTCGCTCCTGACACTAGATGGCGCTAGTTGACTTATTCACATAACAATATATCTACAGCACTCAAAAGTCTATAATTTAGTATAAATCAAAATCTTGAAAATTAATCTAGTTCTCGAGCTTTGTTTATCGCCTTAAAGCAATCTAATATTAAAATTGTGTACGATGAATCACCAGGCGTTGCATCTTGAAGTGACCTACAACTATAACCGCTTACAGTTGATGGTTTCAAAGCTTCTTTTGGTGACAATCTCAATAAAACGCTCAAGCATCTCAATAAAAACGCAGCATTCGTTGTTTTCTTGGGATCAGTAGAAGTGTAGTGAGCATTGATTTTGTTATTTTGACGCTGTTCTATTTTCTCATTTAATATTTCTTTAAAGTTCTCCCTGGCATTAATGTTGCAAAATAAAATATATTCTTGGTGTATTCGGCCATCGTCATTTCGTGTCATCACTTCAGGCAAACGAACTTGTAAATATATTATCACATATTCATTAATATTGAAATATATTATTTACATAAAACATTATTTCTCGGAATTTCAGGAATAAAATATAAATATATTGTAATTAAAATATTTGGTTAAAATATACGACAGTTGTCACCTGTCACTTTTTTCTTTTGAAATGAAATGAAATGAAATGAAGTTCATGCAGTTTTCTGGCATTTCCCTTAGGTATGTATAGGTATAGGTGGGTACACTTATTATACCGAATGATTTTTTTACCGTCTGGAAAAATATAGTGTGTAACAGGTGAACGGAATAGAAGCCAATGGCACTGATATTTTACTTTTTTTTATTATAATTTTAATTATTATTTTATTTAAGTTCTTTATTATAATTTTTGTAATATAAATTAAATTCCCTTTTGTATTGAATATTAATAAATAAATTTCACATTTATCATTAGATATAAGTACCATACTATAGGAAGCTATTAAAATTTATTAATTCAATCAATTAATGAGCAGACAACATAACCTATTTATGCAAATTGTTATTTAACGGTTGCCAATTGTGCTGGCGAGTGCAGCACGGCATGGCGAAAAGTGAGTTTCAATTTCTCTGTTTTATTAGAATTATGACACTACTCGAATATTTTAATATTATTACTTATCTGTCGAAAGATGTCTCCTTCTGGGTGATTTTTTTTGGAATTTGGAATTTAGAATAACTTTTTTTTTTTTTATTTATATCTATAATATCCTAATAGGGATGTATGGACACGCGCATTGCGAATTAAAGAAATATTCAAAGTTTGTAAGTTTTACACGTTTTGCAATACTTAGGTTTATTACTATGGGAAAAATCATATTTATGTATACAGCTGATATACAAACAACGGCTGCTTCGGTTTTACTCGTGTTGTGTTCGTAGTAATAATTTTACAATCATCAAAACGGCTAATGGCACTCCGACTCTGGTTTAGGTAAAAATAAATGGGTCACTCATTCGTCGCCTGGATTGTTATTGTGTCAGATGCAGCGTGCGTAATCCGAGTTGTGGGCGTCCATCTTGGAGTTTACGGTTTGAATGGCCAATGAGAGTGAACCGCTAGAGAGGGCGGCGCGCATTCCTGGATTAGTTCCAAGGTTCAATTTGGGTGACGAGTTTGATAAGTCTATAAATAATAATTAAACCTGTTTCATTTATATTATTCATCATATTTTCCCGGATAATAATGTCTCTTATTGTGTAAAATATATGTAAATATCTACTTAAATATGACTGCTCTACCACATCCACAACGTAGGTGTTTTAAAATATTTAAATGTAGGTATCTGTGATTTTTATATACCCTATAGAAGACTTACCGATTTTATATTTTAAGAGGCTTGCGAAAATGCGGGATGGGGGAGATGGGGGATGAGGGAGTTGTTAAGATACAGGAGGCATTTCGGCCATAGTGGCTCCGCGTGCGGCAACAACCCCTGCCACACCCCGATGATACAATAAATATTATAAAATAATTAATAATTATAAACATGTGGCACGCGGATGTCATGGAAATTGACTTTTAGGGAGTTTAGCTTTAGTAAAATAAATTCAATTCGAAACTTATCCTCCGTGCATTGTACAAGCTATATTAACTTAAAAGTTATACTTTATAGGTACCTAAAGTTTTAAAAACGTTATAAGAGACATATTATATTGGACAATATTAAACATCCGTCGATATTCACTGGACCGTACGTCCACCACCGGATATAAGACTCCTAAAGTGGATGTGCCCATAATCGTTAAATTTGCTATTTAAAGGTGCGCCCACACTTGTGATATGAAATCGGACCAGATTACGTGGCATCGTACAGGACATGTTACGCCTAATGTGGACGGTCTGAGTTGTACTGACACGGTCACAAACCATGTACGGTGAAATATTACAATTTACAAGAGATAGGTATTATAGATGCATGGTGTCGTACTAGACTACATGGCATCAAGATTCTGTTGTTGCTGTCATTTAAGCACCAATCCGCAGGCAGATATGTCGTCTGCAGAAGAAATAGCGGAAGTAAATTTACATTTGGCTTGCGAGTACAGCCTTTATAATATTACTTTGTGCTAAAAATAAAAAATAAAAAAGAGCTGCGAAACGGTGAAATGTGGTCGGGGCTCAGATCGTATAAACAACAGGAGATATGCTCAGTAGTTGAAAATGTATCGGAACCCGGTGTCTCCAGTTGGCCCCTACCACGCGCCAACTACTACATATGCACAGCAATAGATACACAATCGCGCACACACTCGCATTTTATAAATCAAAACATACTACACAACCAATTATAAACCTTATCTCATCATACGAAGCGTGCATTTACCATGCACCGTACAAAACTTATTCACACAAAAACATCTGTCGCTATCATTCCCTCACAAAAGCCGGCAGCGGCTGCTTCACGAAACTATCGTGTGAGTGAGAGTATCAGTAAAACACTTATCCATTGCGCTATTAGACCAGCTGATTCACAGGTCGATTTGTACTAAGCAAGCAATGGTTTTTGTTCCTAAAGAAAACATTTGATTCGGTTTTTCATCGTGTTTCTAGTACCACGAAGTAATGTTTTAATAAATTGAATAAGAAAAACATTAATATTTTAGTACTTACGTGTGAAATGAGATGCCATCTTTCATGTAATTCACAATACAGCTGTTATTTTTGCAAACAATCACTGAACAACGCGGCATTTTGTCAAAAATCACGAGCAGTGAAGACGTCACAAGTTGACATTCGACTAATTACCGAAACTGGCATCAGGCCGCTTTGCGGCCAGATGCGTTCGCAAGTGCCACGCCTCCTTGCCATATCTCCTGTTGTTTATATGATCTGAGGGTCGGGGGAATACCTAGACATGTCACAACATAACCCGATACTGTAAACTGTGTCATCCGGCGTACTTTGACGCGTATGATAAATGTAAGTGTGGACTTCTCTCCGTACATTGTCCTGTGTGTCCAGCAGTTTCTTCCAGTTCGTTTGCGTAACCAAACACGTCCACAGTATCGGTACTGACACGTGTTACTGATACGGTTACGGGAAAATGTTCGGTAGAATGACACAGTGTGAACGCACCTTAAGCTGATGGCCGATCGCAGTAGATAGATATTTCATCACTGGTTTATTTTTCCGTCACTGGTACGGTATTACCTATGTTACATCGACTAAAAGAGGTGGTTACTACGCGACTTATCGAAGTTCATGCAGTTTTCTGGCATTTCCCTTAGGTATGGATAGGTATAGGTGGGTACACTTATTATACTGAATGATTTTTTTACCGTCTGGAAAAATATAGTGTGTAACAGATGAACGGAATAGAAGCCAATGGCACTGATATTTTACATTTTTTATTTTTATTTTACATTAACATATTATAAAATTGATCGATCAATAAGTAGGTATCTACTACTAATTGGGTATGTAATATTTTCATTTCGATAGTTTTTACATAATTGATTTATTTATTTAAGTAGTTCAAAAGTTTTGTTGTTATTTTTAGTAGGTACTGAAAGTTTGTTTCAAAATAGTAGTTGATACCATCAATTATTTCATATTATGTAAAAGAAGAAAAAAAGTTAAATATCAGTGCCACAGGCTTCTATTTCATTCACCTGTTACATTCTATTTTTCCAGACGGTAAAAAAATCACTCAGTACTTACTACTGCTACTTACTACTTAGGAATGAGATAAGGTAACAGATTATCTTACGCCGACTTTATTATTTAACATAGTGTAAGGCCAGTATGCAGGGAACAAATATAAATATTTTAATTTTCTTTTTTGAAGTCGTTCCTTATTTGAATAATGCTCATTAGGTGTCATTGGTCATTAACCGTAGCGGAGCACTGGCCACGTTCGTATGGCATGGCTAAGAAATTCTCACTAGAATCTAAAATTTAATCAAATTTAATTTTTAAATTAGGTGCATAAACCTGTTCTAATGTGATTTGAATAAAAACGTACCTAATGTTTCTCTGTTGGTGCCATCAACCACATAATTAATAGGTATTCCTTTATTTCAAATGTGAAAAGTGAATAGACTATATATCAATTTTCGGAATTATAACTTAGTTAAGTTAAGGATATTCATATTTCGCGTAACAATTGACTTAAATTTTATTTATTATTTATAAAATTAACAAAATAGCTGATATTCATCATCATCATCATTACAGTTACCCTTCACAAGTCCACTGCTGAACATAGGCCTCCCCCACGAAATGCCACAAAGCACGGTCCTGAGGCACCTGCATCCATCGACTTCCTGCATGTCTTACCAGGTCGTCACTCCATCTAGTGGGGGGTATCCCAACACTACGCCACTAGTTGATATTATGTACCATTAAATTTCATATCTATAGTTTCACACATGAGTTTCACACGTAACCTAACAACTTAAGAATTTCTTAGAACGCAGCTGTACAAAAAGAAGTGTTGATAATATAGTCTACAGACCTACTTAGTGTTTTATTTATTTGACATATTAGGTACATTATTGTTTAGTACCTGGTTGACCGAGCTTTGCTCGGTATTTTTCGCTCGATTTTTTTTTAATTCCTGTGTTTTGGAAATTATATTTAGATACAAATTACATACTGATGAAATATAAATAATATTTTTTTGATCTTAGCGACATAACAGAAAAAACGGAACTGGTTATTTGAATAAAAAATCATGAGTGCAATTATTTTAATTTTAATTTTCGTGTTTTTAAAAATTATTAAAAAAAGGGTTCGAAAAAATAGATTTTCTCAAAAAAGAAAGGAACATGAAAAAAAAATTAAAAAAAGTCGGTCGGTCGGTCTGGACCTGGTTTAAGATTATGTGACCGACCATTATACCAATTAAGCTATTTATAATCACTAACAATGCGTCAAAATTTACCTTCTTATTCTAACGATATTGTAGCAGTTTTTCATTGCCTAAAAACACGGACAAAAAGACATTTTCTAAAAATAAATCCTAGCTAGATCTATTTATTATCCTCGAAACTCCCTGGACACAAAATTTTATGAAAATCGTTGGAGCCGTTTCCGAGATCCCGATTATATATATACAAGAATTGCTCGTTTAATAGTATAGGATAGGATAATCTTTCAGTCATGCGCCGTGGAACTCTACCGCCGTCTTTCTTTTGTATCTTTTCTTTCTTTTAAACTTAATGTACTCGTAGGTAACAAAAGACCTTACAGACTACCTGATAGATTTAATAAGCCTCGTATGCCTTTTCAAGAATACGGCACCAGGAATACATAACTTGAAATTATTGTTGTTACCATCCGCATACCGCAGAGTTGATACTATCGCTTGATGCCACCAGTCTGTGGGATTTGAGTTCTACGTTTTTAATGCATTTTTTAAATAAAATAAGAGTAAAAAACTAGCATACAATTCACACTGATGGTAAGTGGATGCTGTAGCTCTTAGATTGTATATCATAAGTAGACATAATATCTATCCTCGATTGAGAATCACAACGTAGAATTCGTTGCCAAGCTAAAGGACAAAAGAATGCTCGTTACCAGTGAAAAGGGTCTCTGTGTACTTTACACCCACCAAACGATATATAGGAGCATTAAGCTGCTATTATACGCTGGTATTGTGAGAGTGTGCCACCGCACTCCACTACCACGTTCTGTTGAAGTTGGTGTTTACAGAAGTTGTTATATCTCTATCACAACCCTAAGGAAGTTAGCTTCTTAAGAGAACTTTATTTCATGATAAGTGAATCTCAGAGGATTCTGTTATTCAAATCTTTTAAAGAGAGACTTTCGTATCGCTGCGTTTCCCATTACGGGAGTCATAAGATGCTGGGAAGATTGATTAAGCAACAGCATGCCATACAATAAAATCAGCAGTTTGGTACTAAATATTTAACACAAGTAGCGTCTAAAATAGACCAAATAATACAGGAGCTGTATAAGAGGCTTAATATGCTTTTAATTCGGCGTTAGATTTTCACGATTGAATAATGTAATTAATTAGGATACCTACACGATGGAAGCCAGGTTTTGACCGTTTGGTACTTCCCCTTCCCTTCCTTTGTATACGATATTTTATTTTATTCAGAATATTTAATTTAGCCGGTGCATTGAGGCAAAAATAACCTTCACAACGAAACGCTGTAGTTTTTAGCTTTTTGTTGTGTTTACAATTAACCTTGATAAAAAGGAAGATAATGCATAATTTCGTTAGGTACCCAATCACAACATTACCTTGGTACATAATTTACTGCTTTTTTATAATTTAATGACCAGGTTTGTTTTTAAAGTTCCATTCTCGAATATATTTGCCGATTTAATACATTGTATACCGTGCCTAAGCATAAGCGTAAGTGCATAAGCTACAATCGGTCGACGGTCAAGTTCCCGAAAAAACCAAAAAAGAATGGAATAACTTCAACATAACAGATTATGAATTCGGGGTATTAATAGGTACTTCTATCCACTATATCTTAGTATCGAATTCTAAAGCTTCGCTTTGCTTAATTCTTTGACGCCGGCTTTTACTTTTCTTTAATGTTACATTTTCTACCTGGCAGTTCGTCTGGATTGGTACACCATATTACATCTCTCTGTTGTGTTTCGGTCTGAACAAAAGAGAGTACCTACCTAGTTTAATTAACAATTATAGCGTTTCGTCGATGTCCTCAAGAGTGGCAGCTTATCTTTGTGTTTTTTTGTTTGAAGTTAGAGATCGTCCATTAATCACATGATATAAGTATTTCAACAACTTTTTAACCCCCTCTTCCTATACCCCGGTGAAAAGTTGTGAGGTTTTAAACTAACCTCCTGAAACAAATTCCTTACACAAAATCACGTGTACTTTTTGGTACAAAGTATCTCAAAATTTATTAGGATATTAGGTGGGTATTAAATACAGGTATATTCTAATTTAATACTGGAAAATTAAGGACAGTGATAAAAATGTCCAGACAGACATTAAGGTTGCATGTTGTTTTTGATTGGCATGAAAATAAAGGAAAAGCGTATTGATGTGAAAAAAATATAATTGTACTGGAATATGTATATATTTAATAGACAATGTCCTCGGATCACAGATTAGTGAGACTTTCTTCAACACTAACAAGTGGATAAACATCTTGCAAGTCAGCTGTTAGCACTGTTCTTTTGTTGAAGATCAACGTCGGTCTCATCAAGCCTCTCGGCGTCATCATTTGTGTGCGCCACGCAGAGAAACTGCGCCGATGGCTAGTCTCCGTTGAGGCAGGCCGCCGTGGCCGAAATTCGGTCAGGAGGACATTATTATTAATGGACTATATAGTATTTTACTGTATTGAATTTGATAAAGACTTTTAAATAAAAGGAGATATAAAGCAAAGCTGTCTTTAGTTGAGACTTTTTTAAGCAGTGAATATCCAATCATTTATATTTTTGCATCATTGAGAGTTTATCGATTTTATCCTATATTATTATTATTATATACCTTTAAACGAGCAATTCTTATATATATATATATATATATATATATATATATATATATATATATATATATATATCGGAATCTCGGAAACGGCTCCAATGATTTTCATAAAATTTTGTGTGCAGGGAGTTTCGGGGTCAATAAATCGATCTAGCTAGGATTTATTTTTAGAAAATGTCTTTTTGTCCGTGTTTTCAGGCAATGAAAAACTGCTACAATATTGTTAGAATAAGAAGGTAAATTTTGACAGTTTATTAAAGATTACAAATAGCTTAATTGGTATATTGGGCGGTCACAAACTCGTAATACCGTGGTTCAGGCCCAGACCGACCGACCGACTTTTTTTTTTCAAGTTCCTTTTTTTTGAAAAAATCTATTTTTTCGAGCCCTTTTTTTAGTATTTTTTAAAAACACGAAAATTTTAATTAAACTAATTGCTAAACTAATTGCTAACAACCGACTACGGGTGACAACGCATCTGCGTTTTGATGGTAATCAAGGATAGATGTAGATGTCTATGGGCCACAGCAACCACTTACCATCAGATGGACTGTGTGCTCGTTTGTCACCCTATCCTATAAAAAAATCATAAAAGTGTTACGGACATTTTCACTTTTGAGTCCATTAAGTGTCCTTAATGTAATCTTGGAGTTTCAGATATGAAATATTATTGTTATATTATAATAAATCATGTTTTGTTTTGTCAGTAACTGCTCACTTGAAAGTAAAATTGTTTTGTCTTTATTTAGCAAAACACAAACTCGAACATTGATAAAATCTGTATCGATATAAGTACTTTTAACATACTCTGTACCATGTGTTAGTTATTCATTGAAAAGTTAAAACATTATTTATTTTAATTTGCTCTGTAGAATTGAACAGGCAAATTTGGAATTGTGTTGCCAACGATGCGTAAAATTCAATGGTAGAAGCAACAGCTCTATCTATCTCATCATCAGTGATAATGCTCGGTTTGGCAACGTCGCGCCGCTCACCTGGCGTTTACCTGCGCAGTGTCAACAGGGGGGCAATCGCGAAGCGCGACGGCGACGCGGAACGCAGTCGATCCTACGAACCGAACTGATACGCATGTTCGTGTCTCAGCTTTATTTTATTTAAATCAACAATTACCTAAATCGAACTTAGTAACAGTCATATAGGGTCTTAGTGAAGTAATTGTGTTAAATAAGAACTGTTTCACGCCTCAGACACTGGAAGGTATCAAAACTTGGAATCGTGCATTGACACCTATTAAAATCCAGAACCCGTCGCCGACGAACTAAATTTCGGCATGAATTCGTGTACCTGTTGTGATGCGAGTTAATTCCAGATTTTCACTTACAGCGGAAACGGCTTACGTAGACGAGTAGCGGTAAAACGCCGTCCGCGCCGCACGCGAGTTCTTGTATTGCGTTGGTTAACCGTCGGGTTTCTAAAGTGTTTTTAACGCGTTTTTAAAACAACAAACACCGGGGACGTAAGGTTTCGGACCTCGCTATCGGTGTCGTTGGTATTGCGCGCATGTTACATTTTGACACTCGCATGTGCCGTTAGAAAGCATCTAACGAATATCATCTAATTAGTATGCGTTTGTGAAGTCATCTCAGCGACTTAATCACGGTTAGAGATCTGGATGGACTTGTGGTGAGGCGACACGTCGTATTGCCAGCGGCTGTGGGTTGTGTTACTGTGAGGTAGCTTGGTGTATGGCGCGATGATTAGCGGCGGCTGGGTGTGCGCACTGCACGTGCGTACCGCGGGTCTTGGTGGTGCAGCTCTCGGCTCCGATGAGGAGGAGATTGTATATCTTGCTTATGTTGTCATAGATGTCCTCACCAATCAGGTAAGATGTTAAAACAAACTATAAAAATAAACTATTATGGAACATTTACCGAATCAAAATTTCCATGTGTTTTCCATATGTTCAGAGTATACCTACTATATATATATATATATATATATATATATATATATATATATATATATATATATATATATATATATATATATATAATGTATATAGATATAGCTTTTGTACCAACGTATATTACCATTAACACAGCACATAGGTGTATAGTCGGACATAGGCCATCCTGACAAGGGTTTCTAAACTTTCTGTTTGACAGACTTTCGTTCATTATTGTGATGGTTTTGGGGCACGGAAGAGTACTTGTTGGTGGACTTAACATGTCCTTATAGGAGTTTTCAATTTGTCAGACATTTCTAATGATTTCATCGATGCCGTCGGGAATTGAATACGGTTTGATTGCCTAATACTACCAGGCTTATGTTACTTAAATGATTCTTCTATAATAATGTCCTCTAGGCTTAATTTCTATCCCGGTGGCCAGTGTCAATGGAGGCTAGCCGTCTGCGAAGGGTAGTATTATATTGCACGTATGAGCGCGTAAACACAAGTGCACTCTCTATTCCCTCACTCTCAAAGTCCGAAAAACAAACAGCTTTTCGTGTTTGCCGGGTTTGAGCACCGGGGTTGAAACACCGTCAATTTTCTGACTCCGGACTGTTAATGAAAATTTCTCGACAGAAAACCACAATAAATGATTTATAGCCCGATCCGAGATTCGAACCAATGACCACATGACCACTAGATTAATGATGTAGTTAATTTTCTCCCATACTAAGACGATAGGGCTCTTATATAATTTTAAGTCTGCCAGTTTACTGCTGTGTTCAGGTTTGAAGGACAAATTATGGGTCGATACTGGGTTGTGAGTCAGTGTAAGAAATTGACCTATATGGCATGACGTAAACGAGGGACGGACGGATGATGGATATAGATGGTTTACCATCATTAATGGAAACTATGTAGGTCAAAAGGCGTGATGATTATCTTAGACCGACTTCACACAGCATCAGTTAAAGCTTATTTCCAACTGAGAACTTCTACGGTCAAATGTTGATGATGAGTGATTAATAAACGACATTATGTTTAAAAAAATCTTTATGTTCTGACCAATATCAGTAAATTGGACAAAACTACTTTTAGGGATTTTATCGCATTTAATACTACTTATTTGTAATTCCCAACATTTCAGGTGCTTTGCAGCACCTATAGATAATATAGGTACTATATAGGGCAGAGCCGTACCCATGGTCATGGGGGATTGAGCTGATCGATTTGCCGATGTCAAAGTTAACCCGAAGTACGTTCGTTATGCGTAGATCGGACCAAATGTAATAATTAAAAAGCTGAAGGTACTCCGGGTTGACTTTGACCTCGGGACGTCAATTACTTCAGTCCCACGTGACCATGGATGCAAGTAAAATCCGTAAAAGTAGTTTTATTGAATACCTATGCGTAAATATAAGAATTTGAACTTTTAAATATGGAATTTAAATTTATCGAATATACGTTTTTTCGATTGCAACATAAAAGTTGAAAAGATTGTTTATTTGAATGATATAAACATTTGCTTTCAGCAAAAAATAGAAATTTCTAATGAGTTTAATAATTTTAGTGTACTTTATTACTTTGATTATGTAACATAATATATATAATCGAATAATAATAGTAACTAATTTTATTAAAAATACCTAGTTTACGTAAGTCTCTCTGCGTAATACATTTTACTATGTACCTACTATGTGTAAGCCGCGTGCTAGCAATGCGTACGGTAAGAGAACATGTAGCTACTTAATACCTCGGCTTATCAATAACTTACCATCAGAATTAGTGGACAATATCACTAAAAATAACATTAGGTGTAAACTAAAGGGTCACTTTCTTAAATTATTATAACGTATTTTGTCATTTTTTTATTGTTTGCATATTTATTTCATGTTTTTTTGTTTGTTTTTCCTTTTTATAGTATCTGCAATACAACATAACGCTATATTATTTTATAAAATTGTAATCTCTCGATAGCTTAAGTATAAACCTTAGTGTTTTTTTAAATGCTATCACTACAAATATGTGTAATGCTTGTTCATATGATAAATAAATGAAAAAAAAAGTTGCGTGGTAAAATAATGCAAAAATTACGATACAAAGATTTAAAAAAAAACATGGGATATCGTATCATCGTTAAATAACCTTATATTAATTTTGTTACAATTAAGTTACTATATAACCGCATTTTTAAAGTTTTATTTTACAGTTAGTTTAGTTACGTTACAAAGATTAGGCCAGGTTTAGATTCAGACCCTCAAAAATATTGTACATGGAAAATAAAATTATACTATTTAAAAAAATTATATCACGTTTGACGTTTCATGTTTCTTTTTTCCCATGTGCCGGGATTTTGGCGTCACGCGTCTAGTTTATCTATACGTTTCGTTTTTTGACGGTTTTATTTTTATTTCTGTATAATTTTTGTCTAAAAAACTTAGTGTAAGTTAAATTTTTAATATCCGTAGGTACCTAATATATTTCATATTCAATAAGGGTAAAACGAAAAGAGTACAAAAGAAACCATATCTGCTTAATTGAATCTGAAAATCTGATCTATTTTAAAATTCTGTTTTCAAATCGATTGCTTCTCTAGCATAGAGTTTTTATCGTGGTAGCCCCTCATTATAGTTGTATCAAGGATGCAACATGAATGCATCGATCGAGTATCGATTGACCAGAAAGGGAGCTAATTCTAATTTTATTAAAAAAATACGGCACTCATGTACAATACAGAAATTCTCGATATCGTAGGGTTAATATTAAAATGAAAAAGGACCCAATAATAGTACAAGTCGACCTTTAGGTAAAATTATGGTATTTTCGCTTAGTATTATTAAGATACTATGTACTAAAAACTATGACATAATGGTACAATTAGGATAATTATATTACGAAATCCGACCCTGGTTACGTCGTGTTTTGATATGACGATTGTAATAAAACAGATGCGCTACTTTTTCTTGTATGAAAAAATTATGAGTAAAATATTTAGATGGGCCTATCCTTGCTGAGCCGTAATTCTTTACTATCATATATCCCGACATGATATATAACCAAATAATTCATTAACATGGCAACTGATTATCGTGACTGTATTCCTTTTAGTTTTTCGAAATCGATAAATTGCAGTTAATAAATATCTTGTCTCGAAAACCTCTTTAGTATGCCAGCAAGTATAGAAATCACCACCCGCAGCGTCGCAGTAAGCGTCGCACAAAACCGAGGTGACAAAAAAATTCTAAATTTATCTTTAATCACTAAATTTGCAAAATATTTCAATAGTAATTAAAACAAGCGCAGTCAAGGATGACAAATATACAGACGGACCACTATACATACTCGTGCCTACGTCTTAAAAAACAGCCAGTGTTTCGTAAATCACGTTTCCACGCCTCACGGTGATAAGGCTTCTTGTTAGTATTACGTTCATATTATGTTGTTATTTACATTTTCTAACATTCTGTTCGAAATTTGAGTTAAAAAATACCTAGTTTGGATAATCCAAAAGTGTACGCCTCATGAGTGTTTTTATTTTTTACAACATTTCATTAAATTTTGATAAAAATAATAAAAATATCTTTTTAACTCGTACGAGTCCGTCCGTCCGAGTACGTCCTGAGGGTAAATGGAAATTTATTCAGAAAGATTTATTTCATTACGTTGCTTTTTTGAAACGTAAAGAAAAACAAGTGCACGGGCTAATTGACTACTAATCATTTTTTAACTGATTTTTTTTGTAAATATGACTAAATAAATGAATAAAAAATATGCTGCCTTTATAATTCAATACATCCAGTTTTCAAAACATCTCTTTTTTATTGACTTAGTGTCTAAATTGAGACATACTAACAATTTTATATTGAAAAATCGTCACATAGCGGCGTGTCGAGAGTAGAAGCACACTCCTACACGCTCGCGCATTGTGAGGCGTGCAATTATTGGTGTCTATATAAATAGTACTTTTGCAGAGTAACATAACATAACCTGTCACCTAGAGGAGTAGGCAGAGACTACAGTTTTCCATTTGGCACGATCATGACACACCTCTCTCGCTTCCTCCTCATCCATATACATACGCATACATGTTCTTAGAATAAGGTTATTCTTAATTTCTAAATTTATACCTCTTAAATTGGCCCATTTTCAATATATCGTTCAATTTGGGCGTAAACTTTCACCTAGGGCGTGGCTTAAAATAAATATTATTCCGATTTATGAGGAGATATCTTAAATCCGAATAATATACTTGAGGGCTTGATATACTTACCTACGCATTCATGCTCGTCGGTTAAGTGTACCTACTCTTTATTTGGCCTATTAAATATTTTATGTATGCAAATCACGTTTCCAAGTCTCATGATAAGGCAATGATAAGGCTGCTTGTCATGTCCTTATGTTTTTATTTAGGTTTGCTAACATTTTATTACAAATTAAAAAAATAAAGGTGGACCCGATATATCATATTGGAACTGGAGCGACTACCAGGTAAATATACGTATATGTCGTATGTTTTCCAGGTCTATATGTCGACGATAATAACAATTTCAAAAGACCGGACAAACAATAGTCTAAGTATACGCGTCAAAACTGACAACATTCAATCATCAACCCGTATGTCACTAATGCCGCGGTAAAGGGAATTATAATAATATTTTACTTTACGGTTGTTACGGCTTAGCCGGCTAAAACTAGGTACAGTCGATTCCGGTTAGCTAATTTTACGTGTATTCCTAATAAATTACTTGCGTAATGACGGTATATGAATATCCACTACCCCTTATCATCCCGTGGGTGTCGTAGAGTGGAGGGAAACTAATCAGGACATGGGCAGTAGCGTCTTTTGCCAAGCGTTGCAGCTGTGGCAAGTATCCCCCTATGAGGCAACCTATAGGGGAGGTCTATGTTCAACAGTGGTCTTAAATAGGCTATAACTTTAAGAGTGTAAAAGTTAATAAGCCCGAATAATTATAAAAATGTCTATGACTTCTGTTAGCTTTGTAAAAAATACGAAAACAACTATGGTACGGGGGGGTAATATGATCACTTTCTAATAACTCATTTGCATAGAAGGCTATATGATATGATAGCTCTTCATCAGTCAGCCAAAAAAGACTCAAAAGAACGCAGCTCTATCGACGCCATTTCAACAGTTGATATTATAGTAAATATTTTAGTATATTTTAGTATGGCGTAATGTAGTTAGTTTTTGTTAACTTGATTTTTGAAGTGTTCCTTATTATTTCCAAAGCTTATTTGCTGTTTATTTTATTAATATATTAGTTATAATGTACAAATTTGTGCTTTTGTATTTATCCTCCTCATAGTTTTGCTTTTATAGGGTAGCAAAGCTTAAGGTGACTATATTACACTCACCAAGGTTGATCCAAGGCCGCAGATATGTAATATATATTTTATTATAGGATAGGGTGCGAGGTGCAGTGTTCATCTGATGGTAAGTGGATATTTGGCATAGATATTTAAATCTATCCTCGACTACGAATCATAAAGCGCTGTCACTGTTTTTACGTGGTAGAGCCATGCTGCAGTTATATTAGTAGTATAGTTGTAGCACGAATGGGTCGGCTCGACCGGGGAAGGACCACGCTCTCACAGAATACCAGCGTGAAATAGTAGCTTAATGCTGCTGTATTTCGTATGGTGAGTGTAGAGAACCGGAGACCCTTTTTACTGGAAATGAGGCATTCCATCTCAGTCCTCACGGGTGACAACGCATCTGCATTTTGATTTGTAATGGAAGATAGATGTAGATGTCTATGGGCCGCAGCAACCACTTACCATCAGGTGGACTGTGTGCTCGTTTGTCAGCCTATTCTATAAAAAAAAGAAAACCCGTGAGAACTAAGATGAAATGACTCTTTTCCAGTAAAAAGGGTCTCCGGTTGTCTACACTCACCATACGAAAGACAGCAGCGTTAAGCAGCTATTTTCCTTCCTGGTCCTTCCCCGGTCGAGCCGACCCATTACTGCTACAACTATACTAGTAATATAGCTACAGCATGGCTTTAATTGGACTTTACCCAAAAAACATAGTTAACTCTTAATAAACTCATTGCCCGTTCGAACAAATTTAATAACTTAGTTTAAGCAACCGCAATCGTCCGCACTTGGTTGTAGGCTGCTTAATCTGGTTTATATTTTAATTTAAAAATATTAATAAGCGAATAAATAAAACAAAATATTGTTTGCGTGAGCCGGACAATTAGATTCACACGTCCGCGCTGTTCGTCCGTCACCCATGTACGTGGTGAAGCCACGCTTCAGCTATATTATGGTTGTAGCATGAATGGGTCGGCTTGATCGAGGAAGGACCATGCTCTCACGGAATACCTGCGCAAAATTTTGTTAGTTTGCGCTGGATTGTACCATTACATTTTAGCCAACAGTAGTGTCATGGTGTCTGCATTTCTTCTCTTAATTGAAGGCAGATGTAAATGTCTATGGGCCACAGCATTCCACTTACAATGAGTGGAATAAAAATCGGTCGCCTAACTTAGTAACGAATGTAATTTATCTAATAAGCTCGGAGGTACAAAGGTGCAGTGTCAAAGAAATAAAGGCAATCACAGCGCAGCAAGACCCAAAAATGATATTTTTTGAATAAATTCTGACATGAACGCACAGAATTTATTTTGTAAGGTGAGACGAGAAATGTTTCCTATGCAATAAAGGTCTTACTTTGTTACAATCAGTATTATTCGTATTGATAAAAAATTTCTGAATTGAATTTAGTTTTATAACTATTAGAACTATATATTGACTACTACTATATTTATTGTAAATTAAAAAAATAGCTCATATTTATCACTGCTACGCACGGCCTCTGCATTTTATAGAAGATTACTAAATTAATTCTCATTCATTAATATTAAATAATTTTTTTAATTAACTTTAAATTAATTCTCATTCGTTATAACGACTTTCGTAGAACTAATTTAATTAAATAGAAAGGGGAATGCCCAGTCTTCATAGACACTTCGGCCATGAGTGCCCACATATAAAAGCATATAGATATGATAATATGCAATTAAAACAATGAAATGGTAAAGGAATTGCTTTAAAAAAAGTCGGGGTTTTGAAAATATTTGAAGTTTTTATTTTCACAAATGCAGTTTTTTTAACAACTATTTTTATCGATTTTATCGCGTTTTATTTCTTTGATTTTTAATTCCAGACATTTCGGGTGCTTTCCAGCACCCATGGTTACGGCAGACTGAGGTGACCGACGTCCCAATGTCAGTGTTAACCCGGAGTACCTTCAGATTTTTAATTTTTATTTATTGTCCGATCTACAGAATGAACTTACTGTGTCTAGAAGTCTTGCAGTGGTATGCTTGGGTTTTTAATTTCATTAAATACAGGGTCCTAAGCAGGTGGTAGTACCAAGCCTCCTTCCTAAAAAAGAATTTATATATTAGATATTATATAGAATTTATATAATAAAATACACTTTACGACTAATAGTGATGACTTGCAATTCTAGCCCTAAGTAAAGATGAGCTAGGGCTTAACTTTATTCCTTCCATAATGCTGCTCCTCTGGTTATTACAGAGTTCTATCCGGTAGCAACCATTAAATCTTATATGCTCACCATAATAGTAGCGAGCTTGCTTTAATTGGTATGTGACACAAGCAATTAATATTAAGTCGCTGTAAGTTAAAACAGGAAATTCCCTAACATTTTAAAGTCTACATTTATATTTCTAAAGTCTGCCTGCCCTAGCTCTATTTAGATTGTTTTCCCTAGCATACTCAGAAAAATCATTATTTGTCTCCATATTTTGATGAACTATTTCAAGTATTTGAGCCGCATCATCCCTGTCCCTTATTTTTGTGTGGAATTTATTAACTATAGCAGAAGCCACAGCAGTCTATCATCAAATGTGTAGAAGCCCTGTTAAAGTAATTTTGATGAAATATTTTAAATTCAGTTTTAAAAATGCCATTCACCACCTCTACTACCCATATCGACACATAGTCACGGCTCTGGATTTATTAGCATATCTTGTCATTAACTGAGATTCACCATCTGCTGGAGACATTTCTGCGACCCTTAGACATCCACATCTATCCTCGATTACAAATCAAAATGCAGATGCGTTGTCACCCGTGAGGACTAAGATCATTTTCTCGTTTCCAGTAAAAAGGGTCTCCGGTTCTCTACACTCACCATACAAAACACAGCAGCATTAAGCTACTATTTCACGCTGGTATTCTGTGAGAGGGTGCTCCTTCCCCGGTCGAGCCGACCCATTCATGCTACAACTATACTTCTAATATAACTGCAGCATGGCTCTACCAAGTATAACACACATACATAGTACTTGTCACTATGTATGTTTGTTATCGCAAAATGTAGTTAATCACAAAAGAGACATACTTGCAATGCTGATGGAACTGTTACAACCTGGTAAAAAACATTGTGCTTTTATATAATTAGTTAGCAGTACACTGTGTGATGTATGATCTAAGCTTTGTTGTTCTGGGTGCAATACATTACTCACTTCAGATTGCAACGAGGACGGACTAGATGATTCAGATGGTTCCCGTTCTGCAGTTGAACATGATGCTGTTCTATCAGTTCATTGCCAGCAATTATGATATACACGGCATGACAACTGAAATAATGTAAAATACAAAAAATGAAGTCAAAGTAAAAAAATAAAAATAAAATAGATTTATTTCAAACTCAAATATAAATAAAATATTTATCAAGTTAAATGTTACAGCACAAGGACGGATTTAATGCCCTATATTATTTAATAATTAAGGCCTGACAGACTACCAGCAGTCCAAAAACAATGAAAAATCAACTGTCTCCTTTCTTGGTAGTTGATAAAACTGGTCAATCTCATAAATAAGCTAGTATGTTTGTCAGATATAGCTAGGGCAGATGTGAAAAAATAAAACAAGTTCTTGAGTTGATATACAATCAGTGTAAAAGCATGTATATTTATCAGATATATGGATCACATTTAATAAATAGAAATGTTAAACATGTTAAACACTTACCTCACGTAGCGCAAATATTTCCTCACGTGGAAAATCGAAGACAAACAATGTGTGTGATCTTATTCTCATAAGTGTCAGTGCCACAGCTGATGTATAGATGTTCAAGACGAACTATTGGTGCATTTTGCGAGTGCCACACTACACGTTCACTGTACTTGAAACTTGTACCTAATAAAGAAGCTACAATTATTATATTGATATTATTCAAGTAAACTCAGTTATAAAGCATTTCTTAGAGGAAGACATATCACATCGTGATATGTACCAACTATTTACCTGCTGTGTTCGAACCAATTGTTGAGAGATCAACAATTGCATTTTACTTTTACAACAAAACAATAACACGAGAACACGTAATTTAATTCTTGTGACATAACAGTGACAGCGGCCTACCTGTCGGATACGATGTTGCCACTTAACTGTCATAAAATCTATGGAATGATATCGATTTTTATTCGATTAATAATATCATAAAAAGAATAATCTTTGACGCGTTTTAAGTTCTGCACGCTTTTTAAAATATAATTTCCTTTATTTATTGAAACTCTATTTCAAATGTATTTTTAAGAACAGTTAGCTTGTGCTGTATTGTTTTGTTATGCTTTAGAGAATTCGTGGTAAATCAGCTGGAAATTAACTTCTTGAATTATCATAACATGATTCCATTTTAAATGTTATGTTAAAAACAGATAAGAATAACAGTTAACTTGTGCAGTAGCGTTTTGTTATACTCTAAAGAATTCTTGGTAAATCAGCTAGTAATTCGCTTGTTTAATTATCATAACTATAAATGTGAAGGTTGTCAATGAATTCAACCGAGCCTATAACAACGGTTGTTTTAGTTTTTAACGGTTGACTGCCGCTTTTGATGACTTGAAATTAATAAAAACCTATTTTGCGCAATAAGTTTTTTCTCTTTGGTAATGAATAAACCACAGAAACCCCTTTAATGTATAATAGTCCTTTTTTTGATACAAGTAGCACATTTTAAGGAACCGCAAAAACAACTTTGTTATTTATATAAACACTATGAAAAACAAAATAATTTGTTGCTGGCGATAATGATAGTGGTATTTTGACTCGATTTAAAATATATGCTTGTTACTACTGAACTCTTCATGGGCCTGCGAGTCCGACTCGCACTGAACCACTTTTTTTCAACATTTAGTTTTATTCTAATAAATAGTTTTTTCGTTTGAGCGGAGCTCTTTTACTTTAGGTTTATTACCTCTTTATCTATAATAATCAATCTGAGTAAGTAAAGTGTGTAAATACGATTCTTAAATTGTAAAAATAATAATTGGATTTGAACATCTTAGGTAGGTATTTAGTTTTATTTATTTAGAAAATATTAATCTCACAATTATTTATTGTAATAATATAATTTATCACACAGCTAACGCCCTCATTAGCAATCTAATGGTGAAAGAATTTTCAAAATCGGTCTAGTAATTTTTGAGATTAGCCAAAAAACGTATTCATTGAAAGTGGCGCCCTCTATAATAAAATTAACCCTATATTAGATATCTAAAATTATACATAACAATCTAGTGGTGAAAGAATTCTTAAAGTTGGTCAAGTACTTTACGAGTTAAGCGAATAAAATATTCTTTGATAGTAGCTCCCTCAATAATAAAATGCATCCTACGTTTTAAGCACCATAGCAAAAAACGATTTAACATAGCCTAATCCGCACACACAGTAAAAACATAACCATCCTTTTTCGTCTGTAGTCGGTAAACATTTGGTTAATAACGGTTGCGTATCGACTGCTTTGGATAAATATCCATTGTCAACGGTTATTTTAAACCTATATCATAACATCGTAATAATTATCGAAAGATCATATAAGCATTGTAATAATGACACCATAAGTAATCGATCGAAAAGGGGAATCGATTTTTTAATGATTTTTGTGATTGGCAACATTTTTTATTTTATTCACAGACTAATGAATTACGTATTTACCTAATTTTGTTTTTATCTTTTCGGTACTTTTAATTTGTGCAAAAATATTCCCATTGTTTTAGGATAAATGAATACCGCGATTAATAACCATAAATAAAGATATATTTTTTTAACAAATGCACATTGTTGGGCGTTCCATGGCCTAATATGGGCATCCCCCTTTCACAAAAATGCATAGTCATACAATGAACGATAATAGTATTTATTTTGCTGTTGACTGTTCAATTATTCGCGGGTGTTCAGTATTATGTACAGCCATTGTGATTGACACTGTTTACGTTACGCTACTACATTCGAATATATATCTTTTAAATAGATTCAATTTCCTTTTCACGGACTTGCTGTGGACTAGAGCGGATAATCTCTGAACCAGTTCACAGATGGCTACTTAGAAGTTCTTATGTTTTAGTTTATTATACTACTAACTTATGTTTAACTCCTCTACTGTATTAGCACGCCTCTGTCACTCCTATCTGCGTCATGTACCTACAATCACGTGGAACCTTAGGTTACAAGGCAGTTAGGGCTGGCGCGTTTTGGTCGAGCGACGTGACGTTCCAGTGAATATTAAAGATTTAACACGGTTTACGCAAAAATATTTTTTGTAAATACTTGTTTAAAAATTATTAAGTTTACGTGTTAGAGCCATGCTGCAGCTATATTAGTAGTACAGTTGTGTTTATTTATTAATTATTTTAATTAAAACAATTACAATAATTCAGTTTTCTCGAGAAACGCAAAAGAGAACCGGAGACCCTTTTTACTGGAAACGAGGCATTCCATCTTAGTCCTCACGGGTGACAACGCATCTGCATTTTGATTCGTAATCGAGGAAATGTGTTGGGCCATAACAACCACTTACCGTCAGGTACATCACGAACATTTCGTATTTAGTTTTAATTCGAAATCAACCAAAAACATCTTTACTGTCACCATTATTTTAATACAAACTACTTCATTGATCTGATAGTCGTAAGCGTGACTACTGATCACACTTCACGAAATCATGTTCTCTGAGTTCGAATCGGTCGGGCCAAATCACTTAATAGGTTAAAAGCTGAAAGCTTTTAGATTAGGTTAGTTTTCGGAAAGCGCGTAAAAGCCGTTGGCTATGCGCCAGATCTCTCTCCGGTCGTATTTGATTGCCGTCCCAAAGGCTATGAGAGTAAGGAAAAGGAGAGTGCACCTGTGTTTTTGCACGCACTCTTTTTTAGTTGTCTACGGATTTATCTCCTTGGTCCTAATATTTTTCGTTGTTACGTTAATTGCACAACAGTTGCGATCAGTATCATGGCTTTAATCTATCTTGGACTTGGACATAGGATAATATTATGTTATCAATACACCTTAACAGATAATGCATCTGATTCTAAATATTATTCGAGCGTGATTACAACATTTAAAAAATATGTGACATTCTTCTTCCTTTCCTTGATAGAATTCTGCCAGTGTCAAGTTAGTCATGCAAGTGACAAGTTAATAATAGTTAAAATAAGAGTTCTCAATTTAACGAGTGGGTTCACAATCTACAACAAAAGACGTTGTTAAGTTGTTAAGTAATTATGCAGTTTTATATTATTATTAGTACGAATAAAAGCACATAAAATATTTACGAAGGGGTATACACTAGGGTCAGCAACAATTGGAAATTTACTGGACGAGGGATGTAATTGGGCAGGATATCGTAGAGAGAGAAAGTTTAGTACACTCAAAAAACAGATGATTGACAAGATCCTTCATTTAGGCCACATTCACAGAATGAGCTATCCCATGACATTTGTTTGTATGTGACATTTGACATTCATGATATCGTGAACTACACAGTTTTTTATTTGGAATTTTCGCAAATTTTTAATAACAATGATCATCAAAGGTTTTTAAATTGTTTCTTGAGTTCAATACTTGACATGTACAATAAAATTTGTATTAACACAAATAAAATTATAAACTGACTGACAAACCTGAACTAAATCACTGATTTCAGAAGCTATTATGTGGATTTTTTATAGTATAATTATTTAACCATTTTAAATTGTCTAATGAATATCAGAAGTACAAGGTGTCTACTAGAATGTCGTTTAAATAGGTAAATATAACCTTCTTCCCTAATTGTTACGCATGAGTCAAAAGATTTTCTATAAATATAGTACGTGACACTAATATGTATGTGTATGTTCACTTTTTTAACTCAAAAACGAAAACTACAGCCTTTTTTGGATAGATGGCTTTGTGAAACGATAGCTCTTCAAACTTCAGCAGTCAATCAAATAATAAATGGTCAAAGGGGCGTTACTTTACCGACGCCATTTTGATTTTTGGCAGTTTACATTATAGTAAACATTTTAGTCGATTTTAGTATGGTGTAGTGTAGTTATTTTAAGTTGATTATTCGAAGGGTTCCTAATCTGGTTAATATGGTCATTTTTTAACTCAAAAACGAAAACTACAGCGTTTTTTGGATAGATGGCTTTGTGAAACGATAGCTCTTCAAACTTCAGCAGTCAATCAAATAATAAATGGTCAAAGGGGCGTTACTTTACCGACGCCATTTTGATTTTTGGCAGTTTACATTATAGTAAACATTTTAGTCGATTTTGGTATGGTGTAGTGTAGTTCTTTTAAGTTGGTTATTCGAAGGGTTCCTAATCTGGTTAATATGGTAATTTTTTAACTCAAAAACGAAAACTACAGCGTTTTTTGGATAGATGGCTTTGTGAAACGATAGCTCTTCAAACTTCATCAGTCAATCAAATGATAAATGGTCAAAGGGGCGTTACTTTACCGACGCCATTTTGATTTTTGGCAGTTTACATTATAGTAAACATTTTAGTCGATTTTAGTATGGTGTAGTGTAGTTAGTTTAAGTTGATTATTCGAAGTGTTCCTAATATTGCCAAAGCTTGTTTGCTATTATTTTCCTAATACAGTAGAAGTCCGATAATCCGCCACGTTTGGGACCGGCTCGGTGCCGGACTACCGAAATTTCCAGTCTATCGGGCGGTAATTATAAGAACAATTAGGTTAATAATCAAACTTTAAGAACGTTAAGAAAGTTGGCTTTAGTATCTTCTGGTAGACCAAGGCTTTTGAACGATTTCTTGACCTCAGGCACAAATTGATGAAAAAACCAGTCTTTAAAGAGGGCGGCAGTCATCCACGCATTTGATTGAGTTTTGTATTGGACGGGCAAGTGTGTAACATTCTTAAAAGCCCTGGGTTTTGCAGATTTACCTATCACAAAAGTTACTGTATATATAAAAGTTATTGTATAATATGTAAAAAAATTGCTTTAAAGACACACTTTTGGTGAAAACCGAAAACCAAAGAGCGATGCCGGACTATCGGGCATTCCGGACTGTTGGATGCCAGACTAATGGACTTCTACCGTAAATTAGTTATAGTACCTATACAAATTTGTGTTTTTGTCTCTGTCCTCCGCCTAGTTTTGGTTTTATAGGGCGGCAAAGCTTAAGGTTACCGTATTTCAATATACAATATATCGTATATAATATACCTTATATACGGGACCACCACAAACTGACCGTGTAGTGGCGGTTGAGAATATCCACTACCCCATATCTTCCCGTGGGTGTCGTAAGAGGCGACAGAGGGAGACAGGCAGGAGATGAGCAGTAGCATCTTCCCAATAACAACAATAATATATAAAAAAACTGCAGGTACCAACCCGCTCGCCAAGCGTGGCAACTAAGGCAAATATCCCCCTATGAATAACGACGCAAACCAACGGCCCTCAGGCCCCGGCGGCCCCGCTATTCCTGGCTACGGTGGCGACCATGGTAATGGCGGGGCAGGGGGTGCTAAGAATCTCCGGTGGAGGTTCGGTTGCCACCTACGACGACTCGACCTGGCAACATATTTCGCACGCACCATGAGGACTGACGAGAAGATACTGGAGCTGGAAAAAGAGGTAGACAAGTTACGCTGGCATATTATTGGATTATCCGAGGTCCGAAGAGAGGGGGAGGACACGGTAATTCTCAAGTCCGGCAACTTAATCTATCACCGGGAGAGCGACCATCTGCCCAAGGAGGTGTCGGATTTATCGTCCTCATGTCTCTCGTCAACATCGTTGTAAAGATTGGGAGTGTGTCGACGAGGATCGCGTACCTGATACTCAGAATCACCAAACGGTATTCGCTGAAGGTCATACAGGTTTACGCACCAACCTCGGCACATCCCGATGAGGAGGTAGAGGAAATGTATGAGGATATTTCCAGAGCCATGCATTCCTCCAAAACATACTACACGGTAGTGATGTGAGACTTCAACGCAAAACTAGGCACAAGAGAAAGCGGTGAGCTGAAGGTAGGGAAATTTGGAGTAGGGCAACGGAACCATAGGGGCCAGCACCTGGCCGACTTTATGGAGAAAGAGGGACTCTTTTTGATGAACTCTTTCTTCCAGAAGCGGCCCCACAGGAAGTGGACCTTGTCGAGCCCCGACGGTTCGACAAAAAATGAGATTGACTTCATTATGACGACCAGACGCCAACTGTTCAGTGATGTCTCAGTGATCGCAAGGGTGAAAACTGGCAGCGATTACCGAATGGTTAGAGGCAGACTGAACCTAAGCGTTAAGTTGGAGAGGTCTCGTCTAATGAAGTCAACGCTCCGTCCCCCTCGTGTTCTAATCCAGAATCTCGAAATTTTTCCCGATGCGGTCGGAGCTAAGTTCTGCAAGACCCGCCGCAAAAGAACACAAAACTCTCCGATCACACTCTTAATCTCATGGCTGTGAGACGAGAGATGAGGCTGCAATTATCAACAGATTTGACAGAAAACAGAAAACTAAACACACAAATCTCCAAATGCATGCGGCGAGACTTGCGCAAGTTTAATACTGCTCGTATTGAAGAAGCGATCAAGTGGAACCAGGGCTCCAAAGTCTTTGCCAGAGATCTGTCTGCCAGTAAGAGCCAACTGTCAAAGCTGAAGACTGAGTGTGGCAGCATCGTTTCCGGGACACCTGAGATTCGGAGTGAGATTGAGAGGTTCTATGGGCAGCTGTACACATCAACGTTAGAGCCACACGCAAGTGTGAGTAACTATCCAAGAGCAAGTCTTATCCGACACTATTCCGATGGTATCCCGGACGTCAGTTTGAGTGAGATTAGAATGGCTCTCCAGCATCTTAAAAATGGCAAGTCCCCGAGCGAGGATGGAATTACAGCGGAGCTTCTGAAAGCGGGTGGAAAACCGGTACTTGAACTCCTTCAGAGGCTCTTTAATTCCGTCCTCCATGGTGGCACTACTCCGGAGGCGTGGAGCAGAAGTGCGGTGGTCTTGTTCTTCAAGAAAGGTGACAACACCCTCTTGAAGAACTACAGACCGATATCCCTTCTGAGCCGCGTCTACGTGCTGTTTTCGAGAGTCATTACGAATCGTCTCGCACGCAGACTCGACGACTTCCAGCCTTCCGAACAGGCCGGTTTCCGAAAAGGCTTTAGTACCATGTACCACATACTTACCCTTCCGCAAATTGTACAGAAGTCCGAAGAGTACAATCTGCCACTTTGCCTGGTGTATGTGGACTATGAGAAAGCCTTTGATTCCGTCGAAATTTGGACGGTGCTACAGTCTCTTCAGCGGTGCCAAGTTGACTGTCGGTATATTGAAGTGCTGAAGTGTTTGTACAGTAGGGCTACGATGGCTATCCGAGTACAGAACCAGAGTTCGAAACCTACCCAACTGCAGAGAGGTGTAAGACAGGGTGACGTTATTTCCCCGAAACTCTTCACCGCTGCATTGGAAAACGTTTTCAAGGTACTGGACTGGAAAGGATACGGTATTAACATCAATGGCGAGTACATCACTCACCTTCGATTTGCCGACGATATAGTTCTTATGGCAGAATCGTTGGAGGACTTAAGCACTATGCTCAATGACCTCAATAGTGCTTTCCAACGGATAGGTCTTAAGATGAACATGGACACAACAAAGATCATGTTTGATGTCCATGTCACACCTATGCCGGTAGTTGTTGGGAGCACTAAGCTCGAAGTTGTTAACGAGTACGTTTACCTGCGACAAATAGTCCCACTAGGTAAGTCCAACTTCGACCGAGAGGTTAATCGACGGATTCAACTCGGCTGGGCAGCGTTCGGGAAATTACGACGCATCTTCTCATCAGGTATACCTCAAAACCTGAAAACTAAGCTGTACAACCAGTGCGTGTTGCCAGTGATAACCTATGGAACCGAGACGTGGTCATTCACTGCTCGCCATACGAGGACGCTCAAAGTCGCTCAGCGAGCCATGGAGAGGGCTATGCTCGGAGTTTCTCTGCGTGATAAACTTAGAAATGAGGATATCCGAAGTAGAACCAGAGTGACCGACCATAGCCCAACGCATTAGTACGCTGAAGTGGCAATGGGCCGGCCATATAGCTCGAAGAACCGACAACCGTTGGGGAAAAAAGCTTCTCGAGTGGCAGCCTCGTACCGGTAGGCGAAGTGTAGGGCGACCCCCCACTAGATGGAGTGACGACCTGGTGAGTCTTGCGGGAAGTCGATGGATGCAGGTGGCTCAGGACCGTGCTTTGTGGCATACCTTGGGGGAGGCCTATGTTCAGCAGTGGACTTGTGAAGGGCTGTAATGATGATGATGATGACGGGACCATCCCGGAAGTGCTACTTATTTAATAAAAAAATTTATACCTATAGTACCCGGATGACCGAGCATTGCTCGGTTTTTTTTTTTTGGAAATTACATTTAGATACAAATTACATACTGTTGAATAATATTTGTTGATCTTATTGACATAATAGAAAAACCTGAACTGGTTATTTGAATAAAAAATCATGAGTGCAATTAGTTTAATTAAAATTGATGTATTTTTAAAAAATACTAAGAAAAGGGCTCGAAATAAAAGATTTCCTCACAAAAGAAGGGAACTTGAAAAAAAAAGGGAAAAAAATCGGACCGAAGACGGGACGCGAACCATTACGATTTCGCGACCGCTCGATATCCACTTGAGCTATTACGATCGTTAACACAATGTCAAAATTTAACTTCTTATATTGTAGCAGTTTTTCATTGCCTGAAAACACGGACAAAAAGACATTTTCTACAAATAAATCCTAGCTGGATCGATTTATTGCCCCTGAAACTCCCCGGACACTAAATTTTATGAAAATCGTTGGAGCCGTTTTCCAGATTCCGATTATAACATATAACATAACATAAACACTCACGCCTGTCACCCAGAGGGGTAGGCAGAGACTACGGACTTCCATTTGGCACGATCCTGACATACCTCTTTCGCCTCCTTTACATCCATATATCTACGCATACATGCTCGTCGGTTAAAGGTACTTCTAACGTGGCCCATTTTCAAAATATCGCCAATTTGGTCGATAAACTTTTTCCTAGGGCGTCCCTTCCCAGCTCGGCCGTTTACATCTGCCATATAAATTTGCTTTGTCACTCTTTCCTCATTCATTCTTTCCACATGACCAAACCACCGAAGCATTCCTTTCTTAATCCTGGTCACAACATCATCTTGCATACCACATTTATCTCTTATCATGCAATTTCTCACCCTGTCATTCAGATTCAACCCTAGCATATTCCTTAAAGACCGCATTTCTACAGCATTTATTCTACTTTCGTGCTTCTTCTGCCACACCCAGCTTTCACTACCATACATTAAAGTAGGGACTAACACAGCATTATGAATTACCATACGTGCCTGCTTTGACACATTCTGGTTCTTCATAATAGAGTGTAGTGCCCCATTCACTCTATTCCCTGCATTTACTCGTCGTTCTATATCCCTATCATATCTACCATCCCTGCTAAATACACATCCCAAATACACAAACTCATCCACTTGCTCAATTAAATTCCGATTTGATTTGATTCCGATTATATATATATATATATATATATATATATATATATATATATATATATATATAGATAACTCTCCTGTATGTGTGTTTGTCACTCAACTCTTAAACTGCTAGACCGATTTTCATGAAAATTTTTAAGTGCTCGAGTTGTTGCCTGAATTGTTTTATTATCACAATATGAACAGATAGGTGGCGATGTTGACGAGATCCAGAAATCACTCGTACGAAACCGGGTCGGATACACAAATAAATCATACCTCGCATATAGAACCTTCTCGTTTTATTGGACTTGATAAAAAGGGCTAATTTTACGTTAACATACACAATACTTATTTACATAGTTATAAATTTTATTTCAAACTAAAGGATACTAATTACATTGTACAATGCCAGTGATGTTTTTATTAATATTAATAATGAGGTGATTATAAAATCTACAGAGGGTTAAACCGTAGATATGAATTTAAAAATAACCTTGAAGGATAAAACAATGAACAAAGTGATTTTCAACATATAAGTTAGATTTCTCTTAAAGATAACACTCAGGGTTTTGAGATTAAAACGTCTCACGTTGTATAGGTGATAATGCAATAAGATTTCATTATTTTATAGCATACAGGTAACAAATGATAACTCAGTCTACGGTCTGTAAGTGGTTGATGCGGCCCATTGACATCTACCTATAGGTATATGTATCCTCGATTAAAAATCAAAGTGTGATGCCTGAGGACTTAGATGGAATGCCTAGTTACCAGTAAAGGAGTTCTCCGGTTCTCTAAACTCCACTATACTGGTTACTGGATGATCTTTTTTACCATCTGCAAAAAATAGGGTGTGAAATGTGAACGGAATAGAAGCCTATGACATTAATATAAATTTCATAATTAGGAAAAGTCCACGATTTCACAAAATACCAGTGTAAAATAACAGCTTAATACTGTGTTTCGTATAATAAATGACGAAAACCTGATAGCGCATCTGTATTTTAATTCTTAATCCAGGATGAATGTAGTCGTGTCTATGAGCATCCACTTACTATCAGGCGGACTGTGTGTTCGATTGTCTATTTTTATAGGATAAGGGTGACAAACGAGCACACAGTCTACCTGATAGTAAGTGGATGCTGTGGCCCATAGACATCTACATCTATCCTCGATTACGTATCAAAATGCAGATACATTATCACCCTTGAGGACTAAGATGGAATGCCTCGATTCCAGTAAAACGGGTCTCCGGTTCTCTAATCTCACCATACGAAACACAGCAGCATTAAACTACTATTTTACGCTGGTATTCTGTAAGAGTGTGGTCTTTCCCCGGTCGAGCCGACCCATTCATGCTACAACCATGATACTTATAGTTGCAGTTGGCTCTACCACGTATAATTGTTTCCCTTATTCTACAAAATACGTTAGACGTTAGACCTACACTTTTCAAAGTAAGGTAAACCTTGGTTATATACTAGGCTGCACTAAAAGTATCGGGAATAGAATATTTCCACTGTTCCTGTCATATTAAAATCTTTTTAATTGAAAACTCCTTGGTTTTAAAAATCGAATACCATTTATTTATTTAAAAAAGATTCTCGGTCTTGTCACAAGGTTTTGTCAAACTTGTTTAGTCGTTGAGAAAATGGAACTGACTCGAGAAAATTCAAGAACGATGATTTGTTATGACTTTCGAAGTTGTTTAACACAAAAACAGTGTATTGACCGGATGATTTCTGCATTTGGTGATGAAGCCCCATCCAAAACATTGATGCTGTGCGTAAGCTGATTGAGGAAGATCGACATGTGATATACCGCTAAATTCAGGCAACTTTAGACATTGTCATGAGTCAAATACAAATAATCTTGCATTAACAATTAGGTGTAAAAAAGTTGTTTTCCCGATGGATACCGCATTCGCTTTGTGAAGAGCAAAAAGCGGCTCGCGTTACTTGGTGCGTCAGAACTCTCGAAAGATTCCACGCAGGATCCTCAAAAGCTGTATACAACATCGTATCAGGTGACGAATCCTGGATACACGCGTACGAACTCGAAACAAAAAACCAGTCACGAGTTTGGGTGTTCGAAAATGAGTTAAAGTCAACAAAAATTGTTCGTTCACGGAGTGTTGCAAAAAAAATGGTGGCCACGTTTGTCTCCAAAACCGGCCATGTTACGACTATTCCTCTTGAGGGACGAAAAGTCTCCTCTCCGTAAAGAGAACTGCAACCCGCCGCATCATCCTCCATCACGACAATGCGAGTTCTCACACCGCACACAGAACAAAAGAGTTTTTAGAACAAGAAAACATAGAATTATTAGACCATCTACCGTACAGCCCCGACCTAAGCCCTAATAATTTCTATACTTTCCCTAAAATAAAGAATAAATTGCGTGGACAGAGATTTTCATCACCTGAAGAAGCTGTGGACGCCTACAAAACGGCCATTTTGGAGACCCCAACTTCCGAATGGAATGGTTGCTTCAATGATTGGTTCCATCGTACGGAAAAATGTGTCAAATTTCGCGGAGAATACTTCGAAAAGCAATAAATACATGTTGTGTCACTTCCTTGATTCCCGAAATTTTCAGTCATCTATTTTCTGGTAGGGTTCGGGGCCAAGGAGAAGAATCCGTCCGTACGTCGCGCTGCCTTTATGCGTGTTCGTATACTTCACGAGGTTTTTTTCCTCCTCCATCTTGGACAAATTACAGACATGTTGCCTCAGTATGTTTTTCTTCACCAACGTGCAAGTGGTAAATCGGCATTTAAAAGTTGCGAGTAACATTTCATTGATGGCGGTGTAGATCGAACTCAGTTTATCCGCGTACTATGAAGCTTGAGGCTTATCCACTGAGCTATCGCGGCTCACTATTGTTACCGAGTCCACTACTGAACACAGGCCTCCTCCGAAGTTGCCTCATAGGGGTGATCTTTGCATCCGCTTTTTTTATTTTTTAGTGGGTATTCTTACATCGCCACTACTCGGCTGACTATTGAGTTAAAAATGATTCCAACAATACACGCGGAATGAGAAATCTACTATATTATATACAACATATGCTAATGTTTTTAATTTATTTCATAGTTTAAGATTTTGAAGTGAAGTTAACCCACGATCGATATGGCTTGCTCAAGTTGCGTGTCCGTCTCGACATTGTTTACGGAACTTTCACCTATGTGAAATATTCTATTCGAATTTTCATACAAATCACGCGCAATCTTAATAGGTTTAAAAATCGAATATCATTTTTATTTATTTTTTGTTAATAAACCTGCTTAATTTACTGTCGCCAGCGGTTATTTCGGACCCATACAACTTAGGGACCTTCAAGAAAAGAGCCTACAAATTTCTAAAGGGCCGGCAATGCACCTGCCATTCCCTTAGTGTTTGATGATGTTCGATGTTTATGAGCGATGGCGATTATGGTGAACTGTTTAGCGTCAAGCCATGCAACAGCAATGCCGTTTACAGTTACAACATTCTCTTTACATTCCAAATGAAGGTTTTGTTATTGGTAATTTTTGTGTTGTGGATTGCTGGTGGTTCATGCGAGTAGTCAACTGGCAAATTCGAATGTAGTACAATGAGTTTTCGTTTGCATAGTCATCAACATTTACTGTATTGTAGTGATTTGTGATTGTCAATGCTTATTACGTAGAAGATCCATCTGTAGTTGTTTGACACCGACTGCCTCGTTTGTCTAATTTCTGAATAAATGGTACCGAGTACGAATCCTGGGTTAGTTCAAAATCATTTTATGGGTTTTTCTGGGAAGAATTTCTAAGTAGCTGTTGGGAGTCAAGAAATTGGCGATGTTTCAAACCCGTGCCTCGGTAAGACTGCAAAGTCGGAGGTTCTGCGCTGGATCTCTCATCTATCAAGTCAGATTTCCGTCATATGGCATTATGAGAGTGAGGGAATAGATAGTACATCTGTGTTTTCGCACACATTCGTGCAATATAATCTCTCCTGTGCAGATGGCTGGTCCCAGTAACGACTGGCCGCCATGACCGAAATATGGTCTGGAGGAAACTATTCTTACTTGGG
The DNA here is from genome assembly GCA_036936625.1 of Parnassius smintheus behrii. Taxonomy (NCBI): domain Eukaryota; kingdom Metazoa; phylum Arthropoda; class Insecta; order Lepidoptera; family Papilionidae; genus Parnassius; species Parnassius smintheus. The sequence continues at coordinate 19,282,907 of JAUPFT010000028.1, read as the reverse complement.
GTATCTATATAGTATTCTCATTTTTATACACAATTATAATATATAGTATATTTTGAATATAATACTATACAAAATATATTTTTTTTAATTTGACAATAATTAAATAAAAACTTAACCAGATGGGAGCCCTCTAGCATAAATATCTTTTCTCAACCGGGGAAGGTCACGCTCGCACAAAATACCAGTCAGTGTACGCATGACGTGGCCATGTTTCGTTGTGACAAGAATCAAAAACAAGTTTAACTGGTTAAAAAATGATACGTGGTAGAGCCACGCTCTGTTATATTATGGTTGCAGCACGAATGGGTCGGCTCGACCGGGGAAGGACCACGCTCTCACTGAATACCAGCGTAAAATAGCATCTTAACGCTGCTGTTTCGTATTGTGAGTATGAAGAATCGTTGACCTTTTTTAATGGTAACAAGGCATTCTATCTTAGTCTTCAGGAGTGACAACGCAACTGCAATTTGATTCTTAATGGAGGATGAATGTAGATGTCTATGAGCCACAGCATCCACCTACCATCAGATGGACTGTGTGCTCGTTAAACGCTACTTCTATAAAAATTATATTGTATCATAATTACATGTCATTTTTTGCATACTATTATTATTATTTATTTAATTTTAAGTATCCAAGACTCATTTTCATTTACATTACTTTTTTTTCAAATTATAATTATTAAAAAAAATTAAAATCAAATAATCTAACAAAATATGACGAGATAAATATATTAAAACTATTAATTATTACTAAATGCCGTAATGCACTTAAACAGCAGTCAAATTAGCTGCTGGGCATATGCAGTCTACAACAATGTTGCAGATAGGGACAGTTCACTCTGTCACCTATCATTTTAAGATTGCTATTGGGACTGGCCCTTACCCTACGCACCAGCGATGCAGCTCTTTTACGCAAAGTTGCGTAAAAACAATCTACATGTTCTTGAGCAAACATCGCTGATGCGCTACAGCGTCGGGACAGCCCCGTCAGCACCCGGAACGCGTTGTTATATTGGATCCGGAGAGCTCCATAGACCCGTTGCGTGTAGTCCCTCCACAGGCTGCACGTGTAAAGAGATGTACAAAACGCTCTAAATAAAGTGAGTTTAACCTCCCTTGAACATCTCGCGAACCTACGTGCAATCATATTTGCACGGACCGACAGAGCCCTACGTTCCCTTTCTATGTCAGTAGTACAGTATCCTTGAGGTCGGTCTACAGGGTTATTTTGCAATAACTGGCCGAATTTGCTGAAAATGTTCACAATAACTAATATAGACAAATAGTGAAGAAAAAAATATCTCAAACATTCTATTCTTCTAAATTCAAAATGCGCAGTAATGCATTATTTTAACTGATTTTTCTGCGCACGCACACATTCGTAGGCTCGATCCGTACGCAGAAACGTTGTTGCCCATAAATCACATTTAATTTGAGATAATTTGGAATTAATGTAGAAACCTTATTTACTAGTATTTTCAAAATCTTCAATAATTGTATATATTATAGGTATTTGAACTTAAGTTTAAAATTTGGCTACTCTTTGGAAAATAACCCTGTATAACTTAAACTGCTTTATTTTAAGAGAAATATGAATTAAGCAGAAACATGCTTTTTTCTTTGAACTCTTATTCGTAATGTTCGCAATCTCTGCAAGCACAATTCTAAATTGATCTTTAGTACAATGTGTAATTTAAAACCGTGATTATGTTTTTACGCTCGTAATGTCTAAATCTAAAGAGATTGACACATTAAGAGTATAAAACTAAAAATGTCGACAAAACCAAAACCAATTCGCAAAAAACGTAAAGATATTTTAAGATTATCAATTAGCCTTGGGATACCTTAGTCTCTGGTTTTAAGTTAAATAGTTTACCTGTAGCCTCTGTATTTATGTACTAGCAAACTCGAGAATTATTCGTGCGACGTATGTACGTACGTATTATTTATTACCTAAAACTACTTTTTTGTAATAGATCGTTATTTCTCTTATTACAAAAATGATCTTGTAATTATTACGAGAGTCAGTTTCATTAAAGAAGTTCCACAATATCATACCGAATTATGCAAAGATGTCAAATTTCGTGAAGACAGTGGCGCCGTGGCTAAGGGATTGCTTTTGTGACAAAGACTTTATACTCGAGCGTATCAATAAATCTCGTTTTATTGCTCTGTATAGTGACAACATCGATTATTGGCTACTTTAATGAGCAAAATTTTAATAGAAACTCCTACTAAATCTTCTAGAAATAGCTTACGGATTAATCTTAAGCTTACGGATTAGTAAGCTGAAATGGCAATGGGCCGGCTTGCTGTATGCAAGAAGAACCGACAACCGATGGGGAAGAAAGGTTCTTCAGCCTCGTACCGGTGGGCAATTAGTGGGACTGCTCCCCACTAGATGAAGTGACCTTGCAGGAAGTCGATAGATGCAGGTGGCTCAGGACCGTGCTTTGTAGCATTCCTTGGGGGAGGCCTATGTTCTACAGTGGACTTGTGAAGGGGTTAAATGATAATGATGATAAGTCAATTGAATCTAGAATATTTATTAGGATTTTCTTAATTATTTCCACTGTTCTGACTGACTGAATGATATTGATCGTAAGGTGAACTCGATAAAATTGTAAAATGAATGGAAAGTCACATTAAATATTTCGATGTAAATTATTAAAAAAACTTCTTTGTTGTATTTATTACCTGTGACTAGCAGTGGTGCCCTTACCGTTAGCGTTACGATACAACTTACAGCCTATTAAAAGTCGTCCACAATTTCACTTATGTCAAACGTAAAATTACCTACCTAGAAATTACCTACATATTTCGCCTGCTATGTCATAATGTCCAATCCTCCTTGAAACTTGCCAAATGTTGTTATTCCCTTTCCGGTAGATGGAGTGATGAGTTTCACTATGAATTCACTCCGGACTTTTTATAGTTTTTTTTTAAATAAATATTGCCAAAAGCGCCACTCATAGAGTTACATACGCAAACTAAGCTAGCTATGCCACCTTTAGCATCCTGGCATAAATATGATCCATCGTTTCGACAAAACAAACATATTGTTTGAATATGACCTCAATAGGTCAAGTCGTCCAAAAGTTGCACAAAATTATTATGAAGATGTATTAAAGTGTCATTTTTTTGTTTCTTTATGCAAATGGACATTACACGTAAAAAACTCACTAAAGTAAAATTTAATGAAAATAGTTTTTAATAAGTATGCAGGTAATGACTTGTTATTTAAATGGTCAGTAATTACTTGATACTTAAATGGCCAGTCATTATTCGCTAAATAAAATGCAATAAGTATAAATCTGAATTTTATTTTATTGCAAAACAAAAATAAAATTGCATTCGAGTAGTGTTTTGTTGACAGTGCTGACTGCACAAAGCAACGCTTTCGTTTTAGATATCGATTGAGGTTTTCGATTCGATTCTAATTATTGTATCTTATAGTTCTTAAAAATAATTTGCTGCGTGATGAATTAAATGATGTGACTTACCTGGTTTTAAGAGCACCTCCCACCCTCCCTCAATTGCGTGCACTATCCCCCCGTTACCACTAATACCAACACCACTACTCCCAACACCACTACACTAGGAAAGCCAGCAAGGCACTTGGTTCGCCTCTACATGAGGCATCCTCAGCTGAAGTAGACTGCGGTGGCTGACCGTTAAGACTTACTTAGTGTAGAGGATTTGGAAATACCTGGGTCGTTTACAATTTCGTAAACGGATTACTAAACCGAAGTGGCAATGGGCCGGCCACATAGCTCGAAGAACCGACAACCGATGGGGAAAAAGGTTCTCGAGTGGCAGCCTCGTACCGGCAGGCGAAGTGTAGCGCGCCCTCCACTAGATGGAGTAGTAAGACTTGCAGGAAGTCGATGGATGCAGGTGGCTCAGGACCGTGTTTTGTGGTATTCCTTGGGGGAGGCCTATGTTCAGCAGTGGACTTGTGAAGGGTAACTGTAATGATGATGATGATGGTACAATTCATGGTTGACCATGCCTACCTACCTACTACTTACATCAGTTCTTAACAATTTTAAGAAATTAAATATGAAATAATTTCACTTTTCATTATTCTTCGGTAACGTAACAAATGATAAATTTGAATTATTTTGTTTACTCTTTAAACATCCATCCACGCAACAATAATATAGTAAAAACCACTGACCTCTATATATACAAGTACGCTGGACTGGATATACACCATGACATGATGAGGCAATTTGATCTGCGCCATTTTGGCGCTGACAGCGGAAGTGCACGTCCACGGAACTAATACTAGGGATAAGACAGTGTAACAAAATATATCGATAAAAATTCTATACCCTACCTATACCTAAATAAATAGAATGGACTCTATGGATAGATGGACTCTACTTGTAACGTCCATTCTATTTATGTATCATATTAATATAATGCCACTATCATTCATCATCATTAAAACCCTTCACAAGTCCACTGCTGAACATAGACCTCTTCCAAGGAATGCCACAAAGCACGGTCCTGAGCCACCTGCATCCATCAACTTCCAGGTTTTGCTCCATCTAGTGGGGGAACTTCACCTGCCGGTACGAGGCTGCTAATCGAGAATCTTTTTTCTCCGGCGGTTATCGGTTCTTCGAGCTATCATAATCATCATCAGCCTGCGGCAGTCCACTGCTGGACATAGGCCTCTCCCAAGGCGCGCCACTTAGCCCGATCTTCGGCTACACGCATCCAGTTTCTACCAGCCACCTTGGGCAGATCGTCGCTCCATCTGGTCAGGGGGCGTGCCACACTACGTTTGCCTAGACGCGGTCTCCACTCCATAACACATCTACTCCACCGGATGTCACTTCTGCGATAGACATGACCAGCCCATTGCCACTTCAGCTTACAAATACGGAAAGCTATGTCAGTAATCTTGGTTCTCCGGCGGATTTCTTCATTTCGAATTTTGGCTACCAGAGAAACTCCGAGCATAGCTCTTTCCATTGCTGGCTGAGCGACTTTAAGCTTTTGGAGCAGCTGTATCGTCAGTGTCCACGTTTCGGCACCATAAGTGAGTACGGGCAGAACGCACTGATTGAAGACTTTTGTCTTCAGACTATGCGGTATTGGCGACGAGAAAACCCGACGGAGCTTTCTAAATACTGCCCAGCCCAACTGAATACTCTAAATAACTGAATAGTTATTCAGAGTATTCCGTATACTTCCTCGATACGGAAGAAAATCCTACTGGGGTTTTGAACGTTTCTAAAAGATACATTTTATTTATGTTTTATTTTGTAATAGCAGTATTGTTTTTGATACATTAAATCTACAAATTATCTTTAATGCAAAGCTTATGTTAGTTTTGTAGATTAAAATATAGAACATGTTTAATTATTATGTACCTAAGTGTTACCGTTATAGCCTCTCAAACGTCCATTACTAAACAGAGGCCTCCCCCATAGATTCCCTCATGGGGGAGATATTTGCCATATTTGCCACGCTTATCAGGCGAGTTGGCAACGGCAGTGTTTTTAAAGTTGTGTGCCAAGTATTCAAGTTGGTAATATATACCTAATCCAGATAACATATTTGTTTACTTTTAAATCCGTGTAATATTTTCATTTTATACAGAAAGAATTAAACAGTGATGTTACAACATATTAGTGTACCTACCTACCTATTTAGGTAATATCTGCAAACTCAAGATCGATTTAAAAATAAAGGAAATAATTTACTCATTACTAGGTTTGCCAGAAACAACAAAAAACCGGATTTTGTGGTGCACGCCGCTTGCTTGATATTTGGCCTTAGATGTTGTACAAATTTATTTGTCTGTCCGCAGTAAATCGAAATTATTGTTTTGTTATAATATGTTCACTTTATTTTCTAAACATCGTTTAAGTATTAAGAGTTAAACTATGTTAATACTTTGTTTGTTAGCTAATGCTTATCTATTTAAAGTTAAATATAGGTATTTAATATTTAAATATTTACGTTGTTTTGCACCAATCTTAGTTTATCGTATTTGAAATACACAAAATATCAAGGGAGAGTGAGAGTATTTATAATAATCTTTGTTGAGTGGGTAAGTAAAATTTGGAAACAGCACATTAAGACGGTTCCCCTAGCGAGAGACCTTGAGCGTCCGGTCCCATACAATCGACGCGCTCTCGCTACAATATATCACGGAAAAATACGCCCGAATATTTGGAATTATTTCAATTAAAAGAGATAAGCGAACTTAAGAAATTAAATAAAACGTGTAGAATACAGATTTTTAAATTATCTATCCATTAGTGTAATTCTCAAATGATTAGAGCATTTCCTTTAGCAACAGATGCATGTAATAAATAATTTTAGTCATTTTTTAAAAGTAGATTTTAAATGTATTCATAACACATAAAAACAAATTAGAACGTGGAATGTGACGATAGGATATCAAACATTAATAATGTGCTATTAGATGTAGCTTATTTCTCATAATTAATGAGATAATAGTCTCTGAAAAACGCACTTTTGCCAGGTTTTGGTCAGGGTAGCGCCTTAAGCTCGCAAAATCAGTGTTAGGGACCTGTTTTTTTAAGCATGACACAAGTTAGACGTGAATAATTAAAGCAGGTATTAATTTAACTCGCTCTATTAAAATAGTATAGTTATTAATTTATTTAGTTTACCTATTACGCAATAGTGTAGTTATCATCATTAACCTATTTTTATCTATAATCTGTTCTAACACTGACACGTGTTTATGGTTTTCTTTTAGATTATATATACCCGTAGACAGAGAAACCTGTTTACTCTGTCTACGTATATACCTTAGGCCATTGATTTTTATTAAGGTACGTGAGGGTAATACGATCGACCTTTTTGCCGCCCTATAAAACCAAAACTAGGAGAGCGGAGACAAAAACACAAAGTCGTGTACTATCACTAATGTATTAAGAAAAAAATACAAACAAGCTTGGGCGATAATTAGAAGCACTTCGAAAAATTAACTTACAAAACTAATTACACTATACCATACTAAAATCGACTAAAATATTTACTATAATATCGTCTGTCCAAATGGCTTGGATAGAGCAGCGCCTTTTTGACCCGTTATTATTTTATTGACCGATTAAGAGCCATCGTATCACAGAGGCTGTAGTTTCAGAGTTATAAGAAAGTGACCATATTATCCTCACGCACTAAAAAAAGTAGAGTAAAGTTACAGCCTATATACGTCCCACTGCTGGGCTCAGGCCTCCCCTCATTTCTGAGAGGGTTTAGGGCAAGGAAGTGTCCGCCGCGCTGCCCAAATGCGTGTTGACGAACTTCACATGTCTTCGAAATATTTTTTTTTCTTATTCCTCAGACATGCAGGTTTCCTCACGATGTTTTCCTTCACCGCCGAGCACGTGGTAAATCAGCACTTAAAATTGCAATTAACAATTTCATTGGTGCCGGCGGGGATCGAACCCGGGTTACTCGCGTTCTGCTATATTTACAGCGAGCGTTAACCACTGAGTTACCACAACTCTGTAATATATATATATATATATATATATATATATATATATATATATATATATATATATATATATATATATATATATATATATATATATATATATATATATATATATATATATAATACCAGCCTCTTACTGATTTTTGCTGCCGTGTGAACCAGAATAATTAAAGGCTGTGAAAGCATTCCATTTTAATCCTGAGAGGAGACCAGTCATGTTTATGTACTTAGCTTTATAGGCTTCAAGTTGGTTGCGAGTATACAAGGACTAGAGTAGCGGCTGTTTGTTTTCGATTTCAGTTTTATTTAAAAAAAAAACAAAGATGATCGGTCTAACCGGCATTTTATTTATAGAATAAAGAATAATTTAGGCAGCCAATAATTGTACATTGTAATTTATCGCGTTATTTTATTTTTATTTACTATTTAACCTATTTACACCAACAAAACTCATTTAAATGGCGTGTTATGTGACCATAATTATTTTTTTATTATAATCAGTATATAATCACGGTTTAAATGTTGCAGTTAGGTTTTTTCCGACTGCCATTACTGCGTCCTTCTCTGAAAAATTTATTGAAGTAATCTTATTGTTTGGGTCGCTGCCTCCGTCATTTTCAATGCATTTGATTTAATGGCATTTCAAAATGGCCAAATGCATTTAAATTAATTATTTACATGCTATAATATATTTTATTATTATAAATTAATTAACTCTTAACAAAATTGTTTGTTTCGTTCTTAATGATGCGCCCTGCGAAGGAGTGGAATAATTAGCCGTCGCGTCTGTGTTTATAACTCTTTGATACTGGTGGAGCCACGTGTTTAAGGCTGCCGAAGTCTAGTTCCCCGGTCGAACCTTAAACCTACTACGCTAGATATTAACTAAAGTGGACTGTATATGCGGTTGCTTCTACGCTTACGTAAAGCGACTACTATAGAATGCGGTATAATGCACTCGCTCTTCCCTAAACTAAACTATTACGGTGCCAATCGCTGAAAGGGAATCCTGCCTTATTAGGAAAACAACAAAATTGGAGCGGGTTAAACTATGCAAGGCAGGAGCTAATTAAAGGAATTGACTCACCGGGGTTTCTTCTATCCTGTTGAGCACTATAGCTGCAACTTCTGGAACTTCTTCTGGAACACTCCGGAGAGAGGCGGTGCGCGACTATATCTCACACGAGGTGAGGGAACTTCTTCTAGACAGACACTCTGGGGCCCCAGGGGTGCGTCGGGAGAGAAGCGTTGTGGTTTCAGCGACGACTGCGGTGGAAAGAGGCCGCGCAACGGTCGCGCGTGCCTTATATGTCCTCGGCCCCGATGATTACGTGACATTCTAGAATCATCTTCTTGCCCCCTCCCACCCCACCACCCCGATGTGTCGATGGAGGATAGAGGAGGGTATGAATGATATCGTTTTGTCGGAAAGGAACAAGCGGCTTGGCACCTCTACCGTCAAATATAATAATCCAATGGTTTTTTCCGCGCAACCATCTCCCCCGCCCTTGAAGGATTTCCTTCAAATTAACTAACACAACTAGAGCTAAGATCAACTAACAAAATAACTAACTAACGCTAAGATTACTTAAATTCAACTACAATTTAATCTAGAAAGCTAATTTAAATTATGGAAGAGGCAGGGGGCACAAACGGACAACCGGACGCAAGTAAGACCCAACCGTGGTCTTAACGCGAGCTATCCTAACTACTCCGTCGGAACCGGGAAAAACCTCTTCGACAATTCCTAACGGCCAGTGGAGAGGCGGCGTATTCTCTTTGGTGAGCACAACTACAGTTCCTAAAGCTAAAGGCTCAGTTGCTGTGTTCCATTTTTGTCGAGACTGCAAAGTATGCAAGTATTCCATCCTCCATCGTTTCCAAAACGATTGCACTAACCGATCTAATAATTTGTGGCGTGCGGAAATGCTAAGTCTGTTCTCATCCATACCTGCGGCTGGCAAATACTTTAAAGGCGTTAAATTCAAAAAATGTGCTGGAGTTAGAGCCAGCGGTTCCGAGGGGTCACTAGACAACGTACGACAAAGTGGGCGACTATTCATTACGCATTCAATTTGAGCGAGCACCGTACTTAGCTCTTCGAAGGACAAAATTTGATCTCCTATTACTCGGTATAAATGACTCTTTAGACTCTTGATATTAGTCTCCCAATTGCCCCCAAAATGGCTCGCGGCTGGGACGTTCAGAGACCACTCAATGCGGTTCTCGGCTAGAATGTGAGCGAACTCCGAATTATAGTACTTGCTAGCTAAGAGCTCATGTAGTTCCGATAGAATACGTTTTGCACCGACGTAGTTCGTACCGTTATCCGAATACAATCTACTTACAGGGCCACGGCGGGAAAGAAATCTTTTAAATGCACCCATAAAGCCTGCTGTGCTTAGATCACCAACGAGTTCTATATGCACCGCTCGAGTAGTTAGACATACGAAAATGCAGACGTAAGCCTTTGTGGATCTTATACCACGCCCGCGAGTGAGCGTGACCTTAAACGGACCAGCGAAATCAGACCCGGTGTGCGTGAAGGGCTTTACTGATTGTATTACTCTACAAGATCTAAGTTCCGCCATTTCCGGAAATGACGGCTTGGGGCGTGCCCGAAAGCAAGCTATACATCTGTGCACCCGATTGCGTATTAAACTACGTGCAGAAAGAATCCAATAATTCTGACGCAAAATCGACATCAACAAGTCGGGGCCAGCGTGCGAGTTCAATTTATGATGGTAGTCGACTAATAAGTTCATGATATGGTCTTTACGCGGTAAAACAATAGGGTGCCGTTGGTCGAAACTTAATTGCGAGTTGGACAAGCGTCCACCTACCCTTACAATCCCATCCTGTAAAAATGGCTTAAGGCGTTGAAAGGCGCGACTACAAGCTCTATTCGATTGTAATCTTCTAATTTCTTCAGAGAAGTGCGCACGTTGAAGTTCACGCAATACTAGCGACTCGGCATAGTTGTAATCGGATGCTAAGACATACGAAAAAACACTACTTATCGACTTTAAACTACAAAGGCTACACTGTAACGACAAAAATGATTTAAATATAACACAGCGTATTGCTGTGGCGCGGCTAAACTGTACTATTTTATTTTTAATTTTACGGAACACCAACAAGCTAAACAAACACTAAGGAAATACCAATATATAATTCTATCAACGACAAACTAATATTTAAATAATAAAACTATCCAATCACAAGTATGCAATTTCTAAGCGACTAAGCTATAATTATTAATAAGCGGTGAAACAATGCGATGAACGCTTCGGAACAACACTGCATATGGCTTGTTGCTCGCGAAGTCTCACTTCCTCCCGCCAATCAAGATTGGTCTCAGCAGGTCTATTCCGTAGCCTCCAGTGAGGCACGCTTTCTGTCGCAGCGGCACGGTGTCTCCATGCGCCGCGACCGTGACCTCGATCCGCGCCGCGCGCGCTTCCGCTAACTAGATCGATTCGAGCACTGAATATGTCACCTGACGGGTTGCGGGGCGATCTAATCTTGCTAATATGGGCCTTGTTCGCGGTGTCGGTAAACCTAGCTCCAGGGCTATCCCTACTCGGCGTTCCCTTCGGCTGCGACGAAACTACAACAGGTTTACTAACAACAGACTCTAACGTCTTGCTTCTCGACCCTTCGCATAATTTATTACCCGAGCGCGGGATGTTCCCCTCCCCTATTTCCCGAAAATTGCGAGTCAATAATTCGGGAGGTTCGACAGCGACGGTGCAACAACAGGATGTTGCCGAAATGCTATCTATGATGGGGGCGGAGCCAAGGATAACATATCCCAATACGGTTTCCAGTGCGTAAGGCGCGGTATGCGAGGAGTTGCCCTTGACCTTATTGTTTAACAAAAGATGAGGGAAAAGCGATGCCCCAATGAGCATGTCTATGTTTCCAGGAACGGCGTAAGTGTCGTCTGCTAGAGTCAAATTTTTAAATTCAATCATTGCCGAGGTGTCAACCGAAACGGTTGGCAACCGTTCAGTGACCCTATCTACTACTAGTGCATTTATATCAAAGTTAACATTACGATCTATCCGAGAATAAAATTTTAAATTTATATATCCCTGTGTCGATTTACTAGTGCCTCCGATGCCTTTAATTACAGGACATGAAAGTGACCTATTTATTACTAAGCCTAAGCGCCGACAACATTGTCGCGTTATAAAGCTATTTTGGGCTCCGCTGTCCAGCAGTGCACGGACGCTTTGTTCGTTTCCACGCGAATCCCTAACCAAAATACGTGCCGTACCCAGTAACACGGTTGAAGGAGATTGTGCTCCCATATTTGCCAATGAGCACAGAGCGACATCACCAGGTCGACCGCTAGAATCGTTGACCTTAGTAGGGGCGAATTCCTTATCCGCTTTACTTGACGCCGCTATATTGCTATTTTCAAAATGTAATAGCGTGTGATGTTTCCTGGCGCACTTGCTACATACGGAACTCGAATTGCATTTTGCAACTAAATGCTTATCGCTTAAGCAGTTCAAACATAGGTTGTTTGTCTTTACTAATTTATAACGTTCGCTTGGTGAATATTTACGAAAAGTCGCACAGTTATATAAATTACCGTGTTTATCTTTACATACTAAACAAGTATGCTGGAGTGATGTTGGCGTAGCGGTTACGTAAGTTAACGACCCTGCTATTTTAGATGGTTGAGTCTGTCTACGGTCGACGCACCTTTTATTGTCCTGTTTAACGTTCGGAGAGCGCTGCATTACCTTTATTTGATCTCGCACGAACGATGCTAATGAATGAAAGGAAGGCATCTCCGAGCTACGATGCTCCGTTTCAAACGCACGCACGGTGTCGGGGTCCAACTTCTTCAGTGCAATATGGAGAAACACCACATCCATAAGATCATTAAATTTCAAATTCTTAAGTGCAGCCACCGATGCCACAAATTTATCTAGAAATTGCTCTAAGCCGTTGATGTTCGCGGATGATATAGGTTTAAGATCGAATATCTGGTTCAAATATTCGGAAGCTAACATTCTCCTATCTTCATATTTAGTTTTAAGCGTTTCGAATATTAATAGGTAATTGTTTGCTGTAGGTGTAAAACCAGAGCAGATCGACTGTGCCCTGCCACTAAGTTTACTGATTAAGTAATATAATTTTTCGGCGTCCGATAACGATGGGTTATTGTGTATATTGTTTTGAAAACTACTGTAGAAGAAGGGCCACGTCTTAATATCACCATTAAATACCGGAATATCTATTGGCGGCAACCTAATCGAGTCGCTTGGACGTACCTGTTTTTCCGGCTTTGCTTCGTTTTGAGATAGGGATCTCGCTATTTTTTTCACGCGACACAACATATCTTCGAATGCCAGCAGCGGTTGGTAGTTCACTATGTATTTCGGGTCGATTTGTAATTCCAAATGATTAATTTGGTCTAATATTTTTTCGTAATCTATTCGTAGAGAATCTATCGTTTCGATTTCGGTCAAAAAAGTTTCCCGCACTGCTTCTATATGAATGTTCTTTATATAATCACTTATATTCTGCATACGCGAAAAGAGTATGTCCCTCTTAGCATAAAGCGTTTTAATTTTGATTTCACTTCCACTAACTGCCATTTTAAACTATTATAATAAAGTTATATCAATCACAATTAATCTCACAACGCACAAACAATAAAGGATGGACACACTCGGTATGCCGTATTACGTAATTAAATCGAACACCTGCGCAGCGAGTCGAGGTGACGCGTCATTTGCTAGACTCAATAATTTTATCAAGATTGTGGGTAAGCGTATCAAACGGTTCCTATTACACTGTTTCAATTATTTAATAGGCTTTAAATTTAATCAAATACGAGCGCTATAAAACGAATAATTCTGTTTGCGAGTACCGAATCAAAATTTAAATTTAAACGAACACTATTTAAGTCTATTCTATAAATTGGAGTGCATTATCTAACTAATTAATTCAACAATTCGACCAAAATCCGGCTCGAAGGACCATAAAATGGTGGAGCCACGTGTTTAAGGCTGCCGAAGTCTAGTTCCCCGGTCGAACCTTAAACCTACTACGCTAGATATTAACTAAAGTGGACTGTATATGCGGTTGCTTCTACGCTTACGTAAAGCGACTACTATAGAATGCGGTATAATGCACTCGCTCTTCCCTATACTAAACTATTACGGTGCCAATCGCTGAAAGGGAATCCTGCCTTATTAGGAGAACAACAAAATTGGAGCGGGTTAAACTATGCAAGGCAGGAGCTAATTAAAGGAATTGACTCACCGGGGTTTCTTCTATCCTGTTGAGCACTATAGCTGCAACTTCTGGAATTTCTTCTGGAACACTCCGGAGAGAGGCGGTGCGCGACTATATCTCACACGAGGTGAGGGAACTTCTTCTAGACAGACACTCTGGGGCCCCAGGGGTGCGTCGGGAGAGAAGCGTTGTGGTTTCAGCGACGACTGCGGTGGAAAGAGGCCGCGCAACGGTCGCGCGTGCCTTATATGTCCTCGGCCCCGATGATTACGTGACATTCTAGAATCATCTTCTTGCCCCCTCCCACCCCACCACCCCGATGTGTCGATGGAGGATAGAGGAGGGTATGAATGATATCGTTTTGTCGGAAAGGAACAAGCGGCTTGGCACCTCTACCGTCAAATATAATAATCCAATGGTTTTTTCCGCGCAACCAGATACTAACCTTCGGTTTTATGGTCACATGAGAAATTTCTTTATTCCACGTGGTATCATCACCGCTAAACATGCATGAAATATAAGGGGCTGGTCGTCGCAAGTGCTTTTGTTATTCGTAGGCAATTTATCTTTTGAGTTTATCACCATTCAGCATTCACCATCAGGTGGGATTGTAATCACGCACTGACGTATAATTAAAAAACACTGAAGCTTATAGTAATATCGTTATTAAGGTTATATTTTTTGTATTTGTATACAAACGTAATATTTGTAGGTTTGTGTATAATATTCATCAACTTTGTTTCTTTATAATGTTACGCGCTCCAATCGACGATATACTAGCGCCATCTAGTGTCAGGAACGAGAGCGAGTAGAGCGTGTAAAGAATGACATCACAGATCTTTTGACCCACAGCGCCTCCCGAAGAACTAAGTTTCTAGAAAATCTATACTCGCAAACTTGTCCCTTTGCGCGCATTTACCTGAAGATTCGGGATGTTTCTTTGCTAATTTAAATAAATAGGCGCTGCAATATGCGATCGGGACACAGAGAGTTTAACTCGGCGACACAAGCGAAGCTTCGGAGCGAAATTAAGTGAATTAGTGTGTTTAATTATTAGTGTTTTTTAACTTTAATTTGTATAAAGTAAATTAAAGTGTTAATTTAGGTAATTTTATCGGAAATTTTTATTGTCACGAACCTAAAGCTCGTAACAATTGGTGTCAGAAGTGGGATAAAATAATGCCGATTTTACCTAAGGAGGAAACGGAGGGTGTCCGTACCCGAAGTCAACGCCAGCAGGAGACGGACCAGAGGAGATTTGGTGGTGCAACGCCGCAGATGTCTGAGGGCCAGCCGCCGGCCACGGAAGCCGGTCCGTCAGCAGCTTCTACGTCTGTGGCACCTGACTTAGGTGCTCTGATGGTGATGCTGAAGGAGCAGGCCCGCCGACAGGAGGAGCAGGCTCGCCAGCAGGCGGAACATCCGTCAGTTGAAAGAGCAGCTGCAGAGTGGACAGGAGGAACAGATGCTCCTCATGAGGGACCTTCATGCTACCTTTGGGAAAGAGATAAGGGAGGTGAAGGATAAGGTTGCTCAACATGATAACCGCCTGTCGGAAGCTGAGACCCAAATCAACCAAGTTAAGAAAACGCTGGATGAACTCAAACTTGGAGATGGAACTACAGCTCCCGTAGTAGCTGCAGCACCTTCGCTACGTGGATTCAAAGTGCCGCCGTTCGACGGGACCTCTTCCTGGTCGGCCTACAAAATCCAGTTCGAGGCCGTCATGGAGGCGAACGGCTGGAATAAAAGCCAAGCCATGACTGCACTCACCCTAGGCCTGCGCGACCAAGCCTTAACTGTGTTGGAAGCTCTCGGTAAGAAAGTGACCTATGAGCAGCTTCTGGAGGCCTTGGAGGCGAGATATGGTGACGCTCACCTGGAACAGGTCTTTCGCGCGCAGCTTAAAGATCGCGTGCAACGCAGCAACGAAAACCTGCAGCAGTGGGCCCTTGAGGTGGAGAAGATGGTTCGTAAAGCATACCAGTCTGTACCTGCGCTCATTGGAGGGAACCTGGTGCAAACATTCATCGACGGCATCCGCGACCTGGAAGTCAGAGCTGCTGTGAGGCTCGGGCACCACGAGACGCTTAAGGACGCCTTGGCCCATGCACTGGAGGTAGAAGCCGTGCGGCAGGATCATCGTTCCCATCGCGTCAGGGAGGTTGCAGCAGCTACAGTTCGCAACCGCAACAAAGGATACAGCCCTAGGTGCTATGGCTGTGGGGAAAAGGGCCACCTTCGATCCAGCTGCTCTAAGCGAACCGCAGAAAGGGAAAGTGAACGATATCAGGAGGGTAGTGCAGCTAAAGGCACTGCCTGGCGGCGACAGGATCATCGTTCACCTCACGCTAGGGAGGTTACAGCAGTTACGGTTCGCGACCACAATAAAAGATACAGCCCTAGGTGCTATGGCTGTGGGGAAAGGGGCCATCTTCGGTCCAGCTGCCCTAAGCACACCCTAGGAAGGGAAGGTGAACGGTCTCAGAAAGGAAGTGCAGCTAACAGCACCGCCCAGCAGCAGCAGGAATACGACTTTTCTATTAGACACTGCAGCGGGAAATCTCACGGCAACGCAGATGCATTGTCAAGAAGACCTTTTCCTGAAGATTGCAACCATTGTGGTAGGCAAGAGAGTAAGGAAGTGGTATCCGTGAGGATGCTCAGGACAGACCACCTCAGCAACGGGTGGAGGGACAGCCTACGACATGCACAGCAGGAAGATCCGGACATCAAGCCGATTCTGGGATGGATGAAGGCCCGTGCTACCAAGCCTAAGTGGAGGGACGTCTCAGCGATGAGTTCAACCACGAAAAGCTATTGGGCCCAATGGGACAGCTTGCTGCTTCAGGATGGAGTCCTGTGCCGTAAATGGGACAATGGTCGAGGAGACAGCTGTCGTTTGCAAATGGTTGTCCCTAAAGCTAAAGTGCCGAATGTTCTACAGCTGTGCCATAATGGTCGTTCAAGAGTCCACCTGGGAGTTAAACGAACTCTGCTGAAGGTCCGAGAACAGTTTTACTGGGTCCATTATCGTGACGATGTCGAGGATTGGTGTCGTACATGTACAAGTTGTGCGGCTGTGCGGGGACCTCAGACACGTAGTAGAGGAGCACCGAAATTGTACAATATTGGTGCACCACGGGATAGGACAGCCCTTGACATTGCGGAGCCGTTACAGAAAGGCGTAAGAGGGACTCCTAAGATCGTCCATGTGGATCGCTTGGCGCGTTATCATGGGACCGATAATGCTCGGGACGAGCATGTCTTAGGAGGGGGCAGTGTTGCGCGCTCCAATCGACGATATACTAGCGCCATCTAGTGTCAGGAACGAGAGCGAGTAGAGCGTGTAAAGAATGACATCACAGATCTTTCGACCCACAGCGCCACCCGAAGAACTAAGTTTCTAGAAAATCTATACTCGCAAACTCGTCCCTTTGCGCGCATTTACCTGAAGATTCGGGATGTTTCTTTGCTAATTTAAATAAATAGGCGCTGCAATATGCGATCGGGACACAGAGAGTTTAACTCGGCGACACAAGCGAAGCTTCGGAGCGAAATTAAGTGAATTAGTGTGTTTAATTATTAGTGTTTTTTAACTTTAATTTGTATAAAGTAAATTAAAGTGTTAATTTAGGTAATTTTATCGGCAATTTTTATTGTCACGAACCTAAAGCTCGTAACAATAATATACTAGCTTTGGATTCAGGCATCGCTCCTGTGGAAGTCGAAAAACGACATTATTTATTAATAAATAAATAAAAAGTAAAAAACTGATGAACAAGTTTTTGATGATTATCTCATAAGCTATAAAAAATGCCAAAAAAAAGTTTGGAACAATACTTTTTTGGTTTGCGTTTTTACACAAAAAAGTCTTAATGTTCTCTCTATTATTCGTTTTTTAGAGGCTGCAACTATATTGTGGTTGTAGTACGAATGGATCGGCTCGACCGGGGAAGGATCACGCGTACGCGCGACTGCCATCGTAATATAGCAGCTTAATGCTGCTGTGTTTCGTATGGTGAGTGTAGAGAACCGGAGACCCTTTTTTACTGGAAACGAGGTATTCCATATTAGTCCTCAGGGGTTGCAACGCATCTTCATTTTGATTCCTAATCGACCTATATATGTAGATGTCTATGGGCCACAGCATCCACTTACCATCACGTGGAATGTGTGCTCATTTGCCACCCTTATTCTATAAAAAAAATTAAAGTTTTGATGCAACTTCGATTTTAACATTTTTTTTTTTACCTTAATACCACTTTACAACAAAACTAAACGTAACATAAGGTAACAATATAGGACCTCTTTTAAGTGAATATTAATATATCTTCTATTATTATTTTAACCATTTTCCCATATCACACAAAGGTTTCGAGATAATAGCAAAAGCTGAATTTAAGGCGGTAATTCGATACTTACCCTCGCTCTAAGTTTGTCACGGAGGTTTTTCTCAAAGATTGTTTCATGGCGATGATTGAAATTTGACACAGTTAGGTAGGTATATAATGCGATTATCCGTGTACAGACGCGAGGTTCAAATATTAGAATTTTCCTGCGTAATTAAGTCATCGTATATTGTATCAAGTAAAATGTGGCTTTTATCGCGTTTAAGTTACAGATTATAAGTATACGACCCACTGCTGGGCATAGGCCTCTACTCATTTTTGAGAAGATTTTAGGGCAAGGAAATGTCCGCCACGCTACCTCTATGCGTGTTTGCGAACTTCACATGTTTTAGGAAATATATTTTTTTCTTATTTCCCAGAAATGCAAGTTTCCTCATGAGGTTTACCTTTCTTCCTTCAAGTCAACTCTTAAAATTGCAGTTAAGAATTTCGTTGGTGCCGGCGGCGATCGAACCCGGGTATTGCGAACTGTGAAATTTACAGTCCTTACACACCCTTAGTTACCACGGCTGTTTATCGAGTTTATATCGACTTCATTCCCGAAGTTTCGACTATTTTACATCGTCTACGGATCATGCTCCTATGTGAATATTATTTTATAATATTCGCAAATAAATATGTTAAAAGACAATAAAGTGACCTCTAAAAAGTGCTTTATCTTATTTCTAAGTTATTTTCGTGGCATAGAAGAGTTCGATGCACTGCTTATGAGCATTTTGACTTTACATATCTCCTATTTTTTTTGAAAAAGAAAATTTGAATAAAAGTATTGTGTTTGTGACTTTTTTTTTTTACTTTTGTACTTTAATTTCTCGTAATCTATTCTACTCGAAACCGAATCGTGTGTGTGTCAGTATTTAACGTTTTTATTACGACATACCTGTTTAAATTTACATTGGAGACGTGTTCGTTTCAGTCGAATTTATCAAAAAGTTTATTGACATTGCGATTAAACGCTCCTAAACAAAGTTCCGCCCGTATACTTTATTTTAATTGTCAGTTATTGAATAGAATAGAATAAAATTTACAGATGGGTTGGTAACCGTAGTTTATTAATTATATTTTGAGTTGTTATGAGAGGAGGATTCCGATTCATTTCAGTTTCGCGTCTTTCCACACTTTGATATCCACGGTATTGTTACAATGCACGGAGCTATGCTTTCTACGTAAATTAAGTTTTATTTTTAAATTAAGTTATAAGCATTAAATGTTTAAAAATAGCTTCTCGCAGTGATTTCTTTCGAGCGATACAAAAGGACTTATTGTTCACAGGTGATAATATCCACGACTGGTCTTTACAACCCGTATGCAGTAGAATGATGTCATCATCATTTAATATACTGTGTTTGCAAAATAATGAACCTTAAAGCTATGAAATGATAATCTAAATAATCCTTTAACGCGTCTTATTTTGTAGGTGTTTACAGCGTCAAAATGTTATATCCTATACCTTTAAACGAGCAATTCTTGTATATATATATATATATATATATATATATATATATATATATATATATATATATATATATATATATATATATATATATATATATATAACCGGGATCTCGGAAACGGCTCCAACGATTTTCATAAAATTTAGTGTCCAGGGAGTTTCGGGGATAAAAAATCGATCTAGCTAGAATTTATTTTTAGAAAATGTCTTTTTGTCCGTGTTTTTAGGCAATGAAAAACTGCTACAATATCGTTAGAATAAGAAGGTTAATTTTGACGGATTGTTAGTGATTATAAATAGCTTAATTGGTATAATGGTCGGTCACTGAATCTTAAAACCCCGGTTTGAGCCCAGACCGACCGACCGACTTTTTTTAATTTTTTTTCATGTTCCTTTCTTTTTTGAGAAAATCTATTTTTTCGAGCCCTTTTTTTAGTATTTTTTAAAAACATGAAAATTTAAATTAAAATAATTGCACTCTTAACCAGTTCCGTTTTTTCTGTTATGTCGCTAAGATCAAAAAATATTATTTATATTTCATCAGTATGTATTTTGTATCTAAATATAATTTCCAAAACACACGAATTAAAAAAAAATCGAGCGAAAAATACCGAGCAAAGCTTGGTCAACCAGGTACTATAACTAATACATATAATGAACTAACTTACACAGATGTATAAACTGGTACACAGATTAAAAATATTTTGTGACACAGATTAAAAATATTTATTATATTATAATTGGGGCTAATGATCCTCCGCTCACCAGATGTCGCTAGTTGACACTGAGGTCAAGTTTTCTGTTACACCACGTCATTGAATTGAGAGGTAAGTTTTAAATAAAAGCTTATCAGTGTCTAGAGTATTATATTAATACATAAAACAATGCCTCAATGGTGTGTGCTCTTTAATTTTTCGCATATTTTTAATTATTTTATTTTCTACCTTTATGACTATTTTTGGTTATGTTTATTTATTTCTAATCTAATCAATATTAAATATAACTTATTATTTAGTACTGAAAAAGAAAACATTAATCTTTACCTACATTTTAGGAACAAATTAACATCCCGCTATGTAATCAGTCAAATATCATTTTTAACACCTCATTTTAAGTGGTGCCGCTCTGATAGCAGAAAAAGCCGTGAATGCACTCATTGCTGGTGGTCCATCAACTATAAATTACTGTTGGTACCTACGTATGGTTATACATGTTAGTAAGTCACTAAGTATATAAGACTGTATCAAACTAAGTATTTGAAAAATCCGTTCTTAGCTATTATTAATACACTTAATTACAGTAATTGTAAGATAAATAGAAGATTAAAAAAACGTAAGATAAATTACGCAATAAATGTATAAAATATTAAAATGTCCGGCCCTAAATTGGGAAAAATCAAATTATATGCATATGTCAACAGTTATTACCTACTATTGTATATGAAATATATTGTAATATATTTGTATATTTATATATTATTTTCCGTATGTGATTATGTTGTTCTAAAGATTCACAATCGGACCCGGTAGGTGTCGAGATCTAGAAATCACCCATGTGAAGCCGGCGCGGATCATTAGCCTTGAGTGTAAAAAGTAGACTGGACTTATGATTAATTTTGTTTTTATGCTAATGATCGGTAAAGTTACTTGATATAAACTTTTTAATCTTTCGCCGAGTAATTTATATATTAATGTCGGTTGGTTAGTTAATATTGCAAGCCGTTGAAAATGGCCCCACCACGTCATCGTCAATCTTCACATTTACCTTCTCGCAACCGCCTACACGTAATTTTAGCCATCAACCATCGAATACACAGAATGGAATAAGTTGAACCACAACTAAACTACAATAAACCCATCAAATCGTGTAATATCATTTATTTCACTTTCATTTGCATTTTTAGTCAATAACTTGCGGTTAAATTAAGGTTTAGTCGGTTATCATAAGGTAATTATTTACACTAATATTACCCGTAAGATGTATATTTAACAAGCAAATTTGCACAACACACAAATTCAATAGTTTGGAAACCTATATTATAATATCTATACAGTTATTTTTATTATCTCATGGATAAGCTATCATTTGAATAATCTCTTTCGGAGGTTTGTCAATTGTAATTCAATCGTGTCGTAACGTTCACAGATGTGAAATACTGAGTTATCTCTTTAAGGTGATACCTCGAAAATTTGGTGGTTTTTCTATTTCACATACTTTTTTAAGTTTTATAGATTACAAATAAAATTTTGGTATATGATTTTTGACTATATGACCTTGGATTGCATAAAAGGAAAACACGATATCATGAAATTTTCTCGATAGAAAAAAATTCCAAATTAGGCTCTAATTAGTTACATTTTTCCATGACACCACAATAATTTTACGAATAAGTTCATGGAATTATTTTTAAGGGATAGTAAATAATCATATCTAAGTTCTCATAAACTATTTTTAAATCCATAACGAAGTTTTGTTAAAAAAAAATGTTTTTTGGCGTTTACTTAGTTTTATTCCGAGCGTGTGCTCGGTACCTACAGCTATCTCATAATTTGCGTACTATGAAGTCATTGCATCACTTCACTTTCATTTTGACACTCCCTCAGTAGTCCGTGAGCTTCGCCGACAAAGGAATAAGCCACGCCCACAAAACTACGATTCATTTTCAAGGTATCCTCTTAACACTGTCTCGCCATCAGCCTGCCGCAGTTCACTACTGGACATAGGTCTTCGGCTACACGCATCCAGTTCCTATCCACCTTGCACACTTTGTTCTCTCGGTACCTATGAAAACCTTCATCAAAACCTGTTTTTCCTTGATGATAGTTTCGTTAATTCATATATTGTTTGGGTTGTTGTAGACTAGACTTACCATTTTTAAATGAATAAATATCGGGACAAAGGTAATGAAGAGATGCAAATGCCGTCACAATTTTATTTTGGTGCTGGATAGAATGTACTTTTTAAAGGTCCGTGTAAATAAAAACCATTTCACACAATATTTTGTTAACCAGAAGAATGAATGCATTCAAATATGAAAATTTGAGTATGGTGCGAATATTTCAAATCCGGGGTCCATTTTTTTACACATAGATAAATAGATACTAAATGCTAAACACTTCTTCTACCTAGGAGTCCTGTAGGAAAGCAGTCCCAGGTGGAATGTATCTGTGACAATGAATTTTAAAAATGTGTGCAATGAAATTTGTTTTATCTTAATTGTTTTTTTTTCTAAATTACTAATCACCCACACCTAGATTTTCTCCTATATCGTGGAGACGTTTGTAAACATAAATCGCTTAATGGAAAATATCCAGACCCGGAACAACTATTTGTAGTCCATACAATTACTAGTTCCGTGCAGGGTATTCCTTATATAGGATAGGGTGACAAACGAGCGCACAGTCCACCTGATGGTAAGTGGTTGCTGCGGCCCATAGACATCTACATCTATCCTCGATTACGAATCAAAATGCAGATGCGTTGTCACCCGTAAGGACTAAGATGGAATGCCTCGTTTCCAGTAAAAAGGGTCTCTGGTTCACACTCACCATACGAAACATAGCAGCATTAAGCTACTACTATACGCTGGTATTCTGTGAGAGCGTGGTCCTTCCCCGGTCGAGCCGACCCATTCGTGCTACAACTATACTTCTAATATAACTGCAGCATGGCTCTACCGCGTATAAGGATTCGTATCTTTCGGCCGACAGCGCCCCAACTTTATGCTAAGTCACTGCGGCACACAGCCTACAAAATGTATATTATATAATACATACACAGAGATCTCATATCTTTGTTACTGTATTTTTGTTTTCTTGTGGTTATACTATTAATAAGTTGAGGTAAATTCCGACGATCTATAACCATGGTAACCCTAGTTAAAAATTGAATAAACTTTAAACTGGTTTTTGTAGGCTCCCACTTGAAACGGCATAGTTTTTATGTCTCCTGCGATAGACGTCATAGCAAATCTTGTTTTCAAGACAGAGGCAAATATGTATAAGTATTAGATAAGTAATTTTAACATCTTTAAGAAATATAAATACTTATATATTACGTCACTTTACAAAAGTTAGCTATTTTTAAGTAATTTTGCTAAAATTATCTAAACTAAATAAAGAAAATGGATTTTATCTATCCGGCTTCGAATCCGTTTTTAAGTTTTACTAGTTGTGCCCAGCATTTGTTGAAATACCTCTTTTTGTTGCTAGCTCATTAAAGTTTACTTAAAATCGAATGAACGGTATAGGCGGGCGTAGGCATAGAAGACGAGAACAGATTTTATATAAAAAAATAAAAGACAGTCAGACAATAATTAAAGTTGCCTAAATTATCATTAGTTCAACGTTATTGGACGGATTTTCCATCACCAGAATCTCATCATTTAATCATCATTGGACACCGCGTGCGGGAGTGGTCGGAGTTTAAAGAAGAAACAAGCGCATTCCGTCTCATATTCCATTTTTTTATGTATAACTATTATAACATAACTTTTAGTTTTAATCGAAATATTTTTTTTTTCAAAATAACATAAGATCCGTGGCAGCTCAAATGTTTAGCGCTCGCTGTAAATTTCACAGTACGCGAGCAAGCTCGATGAGTGAGTTTGCGAGTATAAAAACCTTTTTATTGCGATCGCTTGGAAGTTAGAATTTTTAACACCTCCAAGTGCCCATAGGCAATATATTATTTGATAATAATTTTAACTTCATACTTCTGGCCGTTCTTAAAAAGGGGTTGACTGACGGACGGACGGACAAACACGAATAACAAACTGATACTTTTGTTTTTAAGGACAGGGTGACAAGCAAGCACACAGTCCACCCGATGGTAAGTGGTTGCTGTGGCCCATAGACATCTACATGAATCCTCGATTACGAATCAAAATGCAGATGCGTTGTCACGGGTGAGGACTGAGATGGAATGCCTCTTTTCCACTAAAAGGGGTCTTCGGTTCTCTACACTCACCATACGAAACACAGCAGCATTACACTACTATTTGACGCTGGTATTCTGTGAGAGCGTGGTCCTTCCCCGGTCGAGCCGACCCATTCGTGCTACAACTATACTTCTAATATAACTGCAGCATGGCTCTACCTTGCATAAACTTTCACGTATAATACTATAAGCGTTCCGTGTTTTCTTAGGTAAGTACGGACGGAACCCTAAAATAATGTCAAGTTTACAATAAGTCTTGTAACTCACAACTCACTATGAACTTATAATTTATACACATATACACACGCATATACACTCACAACAGTTTTGTGATAAATAAAGCTTCTAACATCGACGTGTACCGTTGGCATTCATGAGGAATGTCTGATCACGTGTTCACTTACTGAAACATTTTTCTTTTTTATGATATATTATGATATGAATAATAAAATAACCATAATAATGATAGCTATTCATTACTCTGAGCGTGTTTTATACATTGCCTTGTATATATAGCCTCTTATTTTATTGCTTTTTTTATATAGGATAGGGTGACAAACGAGCACACAGTCCACCTGATGGTAAATGGTTGCTGTGGCCCATAGGCATCTATCCTCGATTACGAATCAAAATGCAGATGCGTTGTCACCCGTATGGACTAAGATGGAATGCCTCGTTTCCAGTAAAAAGGGTCTCCGGTTCTCTACACTCACCATACGAAATACATTAAGCTACTATTTGACGCTGGTATTCTGTGAGAGCGTGGTCCTTCCCCGGTCGAGCCGACCCATTCGTGCTACAACTATACTACTAATATAACTGCAGCGTGGTTCTACCACGTATAATATATCATATATTGTCATTTTATTTATTGCTGTCCTCGTCCTCCGGCCCTTTAAATTCAGTTTGTCTCTTTCCCGACATAGGTTTCTTCTTTTTTTCCATCGTCTTACCTCGCGTTATTCTTCTTCAATTCTTTTAGTGTAGATCGTCGCCCTCCGATTCAGCGATATAAACCGACACCGTCACAGCCTATTAAAGTCCACTGCTAAACATATGTCTCCTCATAGACTACATCGAAGGGCATATTTTTCATAGTTGCCACGCCTGGCAAGCAGGTTGGCAACCGCGGTTTTTTATTTTAATCGTTATTAGGAAGACGGTGCTTCCCATCTCCTGATTTGCGTCACTCTGTCGCCTCTTACGACACCCACGGGAAGATATGGGATAAAGGATATTCTTACATCGCCACTACACGTGGTAACTGCAGTGTGAAACGAACATTTATTTGTAAATTAGTAGAGTTTGAAATTAATTTATAGCATAAAATTGAATTCTGGTTTATAAATGGTAAATGATAATAATCTAATGGCTGCAGATATGTTATAGTTGTATATTTTGTGTTTCTCACAAAATACCACTGACAATACCAGCTTAATGCTGCTGTGTTTCGTATGGTGAATAACGGAAACTTGAGACAATTTTTACTGGAAACGAGGCATTCCAGTTTGTGCGTCAGGGATAACAACGTATTCTTAATCGAGGATAGATGTTATTATTTATGGGCCACAGCGTCTACTGACCATCAGGTGGACTGTGTGCTCGTTTGTCGCCCTTGTACTATATAAAAAATTATAACTCGGTAGCGCAATAGCTAAGTATTTGCTTGCAACGCTATATTCCGCATGTAACAAATATTTGTATCGTCTATTCATTATTTCGGTCTGTATGTTTGTCCATGTGCAATTTACGTATATGTCGTAGTCAACTATCTTAATTAGCTTTTCAGTTAACAGTTTAAATTTTGTACTAAAAAGATCACCTTCTTTAGTTATTATAGTTCATGATCATTGCCATATTTTTTTCTAAACAGAAGTTACGTTACGTTATGAACATAAATAATACTCTCTGTGACCACTCTTTCCTACACGGAGCACAAAATAATTTTGTGTAATAATATAGTATGTTGTTTTTTCCGTACAAAAAGAAAGGGAAATGAAGTAAGGTGACCTTGTGACAGGCTGGTGATACGTATCCGCTGCGACGCGGCGTCGGCACAGTACCCGCTAGGCATCAAGTTAGGCTGCCACCTCAAACTATTTTATTATATTAAATATATCAACCTTACTGTAAGGCTCAAATATTTATTATATTATTATATTAAATATATCAACCTTACTGTGAGGTTGAAATAAATAAATACTATTGGCCAGTTTGTCTAACATTGCAGAAAGTCAAGCAATCGTTAGCCATTTTATTTTTTCGTGTTCGTATTTGTCTCTTTTACATATCTATATCACCAATCTTAGGGCTGCGACGTTTATTTAGCGGTTAGAAACTGAAGGATATGCTCAAAAGCGTAGATTACTGACTATGTACTAGAGACTCAAAAGGTTGAATGAGCGCGGTGAACGGTGTTCTAAATTCAAATTTATAACAGATGATTAGAGCCTCAATAGACACATCGTCCTTACAACAAATTACCATAAACAAGTAATCAACTATATTTATCCGTACGCTTGTTTAATCACTCGTTACAAACTATTACACTGTACTTATGATATTTCCCAGGTCATAATGTTTGTTGTATGATTAATATGTAGTGAATATTTTGCGTGCGTATTTTTTCGTGGTAAAGCCACGCTGCAGCAAAGTTGTAGCAAGAATCGGTTAGCTCGACCGGGGAAGGACAACACGCTCACATAATACCAGCGTAATGCTGCTGTGTTTCGTATGGTGAGTGTAGAGAACTAGAGACCCTTTTTACTGGAAACGAGGCATTCTTTCTTAGTCGTCAGGGGTAATAACGCGTTTACATTTTGGGTGACAGCATCCACTTACAATCAGGTGGGCTGTGTGTTCGTTTGTCACACAATACTATTTTTTTAATTACGCATTTTTAGTTTCATAAGTATATTTACGTAGTTTTTTAAGAATGTAGAATGAAAGTAAATGCCCATGAACTTGAGTCTTGTGTCAATGTAAAACTTGAAATTACATTTTTATATGTTAGTTATTTGCCACTTAGAAATCTTGAATAGTTTTCTAGATGGGTGCAACGTTCGTTTGTCACGTCAAAATGTTCCGAACGCAAACGATTGAGCCATTTTTTATTGCAATTACTTTACCCTCACACCGAGATTTTTCCTGTATCTTGGAGGCAGTTTACGTACTACATTTCACAAGGGCAAACATCCAGACCCGGAACAATTATCTGTAAGTCATACAAATTCAATAAAAAAGTGACTTTCAATAAGTATTACTTATCGAAAGTCACTTTTTTATTATATTGAATAAAAAATTCTGTTTCTATTTTTGGTGTTCGAACCCGCGGCCCTTAGCGGCGCAGCTCATTGCTAAGCCACTGTGCCACGGAGGCGTCGTTAAACCACTAACGCACAATTCGTTCCGTCATTGATATTGCGTGCCGTTTAAGACGCATTGTTTCCACGCCGGAACTCAATTTCAAAAATAACACAAACTTTTCCAGTCCATAGTTACAAAATATAGCGTCATTGCAGTAATACGCATGCCATTATAAAATATTTGAATTTCGAATTCGAAACTATTACAATTGATAGTCAGGCGTTACTTTGCGGAAATTATAATAAAAGTACTAGTTACTTCGCAAAGTTAGCGGAAGGTTGCGAAGTAACTAGTACTTTTACTATTACAATTCTAAATGGCCAGTTCAATAAATTATCAATTTCATAAAAGATCTAATAATATCTACGGGTACATTTTTATGTTCCCCATAAGGCCTTACGTAGGTATTATTCAACCGCATAGTTTCTACACAACTGGCCCTCGGAAATTCCTCTCGAGTACTTCTACGTCACGGTTCTTGATTGATATGGAGGTTAATTTAGAAACTTGTTTCATGTGGTAAAGTGCATAGCTATAATATATATTTTTATGCGTAAACTCGTAACAGGTTTCTACAGCGTTTCTGATCGTTAATGTTTTTTTTTTAAATTTAAATTTGTGTTTAAGATGTCTGTTATAGTTCATTAGTTTTTTTGTTTGTCGGAATTTGTTTAGTTTGTTGTTTATCATTACAGTTGCCAGTATTGGAAATAAAAAGTTTATTACATTTTAATTCATAAAGCATTTGTTTCGTTCAGATTTTATTATAATAATATTAATTGTTTTTTTATGCAAGCAATTTATACATAGTTACACTAACAAACTCATTATCGTACTGATCAGAATAACCATGTAAAAAGATAATAAGGTTTAAATAAAATGCTCGTGACAAAATCTCCCTACAAACTTATCGAGAGGGTCAAGCTGTTGACCGACTAACGTGGAGGTCTTCATTATTAATTGCATTAAATATACAGCAAAGTATCCAAGAGATATAAACAATAATAATAATCTTTTAATAAATGTGAGAGTACCATAATTTGGCTTTTTCATCAAGTTGTTCGCAAAACGATAATAGAATATGAATTTGTATCTATGAGTTTAACAATTATTATATTTATATTTAAACTATATATTGGTACTTTTTATAATTTAAAAAAAAATCCGTTTGCTTACACGCTATTGACGCTTTAATGGCGGAGGCGATAAAAGCTTAGATTATGGAGTGTAGAAGTAAGGAGTACAGACTGTGTA
Source organism: Parnassius smintheus behrii (assembly GCA_036936625.1). Taxonomy (NCBI): domain Eukaryota; kingdom Metazoa; phylum Arthropoda; class Insecta; order Lepidoptera; family Papilionidae; genus Parnassius; species Parnassius smintheus. The sequence goes on along the minus strand of JAUPFT010000028.1, from coordinate 19,253,726 downwards.
TTAAAAAGTGTCTATAAAAATCTTTAAATAAGGGTGGCGCCACTATAGCTACGTGGTAAATTTTAAAGAACGCACCGAAAATATTAGTGGGATAGATGACTTTTACGAGGTTATATAATTTACTAAATAAAATTATTTTAGATTTTAGAGCTACTGAGCAGTTTAGTAGCACACTTAAACCGGCGACAACTGCTAAGTTCATTTCATCCCACTAGCTACTCCAGCGCTGTTGTGGCGAATTTTCGAGCTGTTATTTACTGCTTACAGATGACCACTTTTTCAACTATTCTACTATGGGAGTTGGTAATCCTTACTTTTACACTCCATAGCTTAGATAAAAGCAATCGTTTTTATTATATAGCTTGTAGTCTCGTGCAAGCTAATTGGTGCATTGTCAGTAAGTCCTTTGTCCAGCGTTGAACTTACAAAGTTGTATTAGTCTGTTAGACTAGTTGGTTAAAGCTACAGCTTGGTTCACTGTAATATTTTATACTCAAAATAAGGGGTTATTTTTGTCTGGTTTTTGTGAACTGCAAATTGATCTGAATCAAATGTTTTTTTTTATAGAATAAGGGTGACAAACGAGCGCACAGTCCACTTGATGGTAGGTTGGTGCCGAGGCCCATAGACAATTATCTACATTTATCCTTGATTAAGATTCAAAATGCAGATGCGTTGTCACCCCTGAGGAGTAAATATAATGCCTCGTTTTTATTAAAAAGAGTCTCTGGTTCTCTTCGTTATCCATACGAAACACAGTACCATTAAGCTGCTATTTTACGCTGGTATTCTGTGAGAGCGTGGTCCTTCCCCGTTCGTGCCGACACATACGTGCTACAATAATAATATAACGGGCAGAGTGGTTCTACCACGTAGAAATTTTGAGAAATCGAGAAATAAATGAACTTTGACGATCATGTTAAACGTACATGACGCTAAATACAAGCTAAGCGAAGCCGCGGCGGATCGCTGGTCTGTCTTTAATAATGTGGGAAGGTCCTATACCTGTCATTTACCAATAAACAACTGTAAAAACGTGTAACCTTTTTAATAATTTGTTCCCTTCTCTTCCGTTCGTGCGCAAGAAGTAGAAGCAATCAATGCATAACGTAAACTGACACCTTATTCACTATTGTTAGCACTTCGTTAAATAAAACATCGCGCTGTGACAAGAAATTGTGTACACGTGTACTTTTGCTACGCTCTTATATTTATATTATAGGAAATATCAGTGTATTAAATAATTATTATATTACATAAGTATATTACAGTTGACTACCTCGTTGGTCTAGTGGTTGTAGGAGTGCGACTGCTGATCATGAGATTCTTGGTTCGAATCCAGGGTCGAACCAAATAATTAATATATTGAGTTTTTTCGTCAAGTAATCCTCAGTAGTTGCCCGAAGTCAGTAAGTTGGCGGTGCCTCACCCCCGTGTCTCGGAAAGCACGTAAATCCGTTGGTCCTGCGCCTGATCTCTTGCCAGTCGTGTCGGTTTACCGTCCCATCGGATTATGAGAGTGAGGGAATAGAGAGTGCACCTGTGCTTGTGCATATACTTGGGCACTATAATCCTGCGCATATGGTTAGTCTCCGTTGAGGCAGGCCGCCGTGACCGAAATTCGGTCTGGAGGACATTATTATAGTATATATGACAGATACATGTCAGTAGTACGGTCTACATATGTCCCGCTCTTGGGCATAGGCCTAAAGATGAGCTTTAGAGTTCACGGATTTAAACTGTATTGATCTGTATCTATCGTTATATTCAAATATTAATAAACACGACCTCGTAGATTGTCAGTTAACATATGTACCTTCTTAAGTGTACCAAGTCTTAAAGTCCTAAATATAATACCAGCTAATATTTGTATTATCACGCCGACATGAGGCGGTAGGAGGGATTTACTCAACCCTATTGGGGCAGTGAATCGAAATCAAACATTGTTAAAACTATGAAAATCTTTATTATTTACTAAACACAGGTTTTTATAGGTGATTAGCCTACGACAATGGTGGACAAATTGCAAACTTAACAACGCTGAGAGCTGCCGTACTTCACGATCGTATAGTAACGATCCTTATACATATCTACATATACTTTTAAATGATCTGTTATATTATACATATTGGCTTACGATTACGCTATTATTATTATACATTTCTTTACTACAACAAACCCATATCTCGTGGGGGAGTCATACGAGGAAACTATGGGAATCTTTGAATGATCTCTTAAAAAAAAAGTTAAAGTTACAGCCTATATATATATATATATATATATATATATATATATATATATATATATATATATATATACGTCCCACTGCTAGGCACGGAACTCCGCTCATTTCTGAGAGGGTTTTAGGGCAAGGGTGCCCCGATGCGTGTTTGCGAACTTCACATGTCTTCGAAATTTTTTTTCTTATTTCTCAGACATGTCGGCTTCCTCACGATGTTTTCCTTCACCGCCGAGCACGTGGTAAATCAGCATTTCAAATTGCAATTAACAATTTCATTGGTGCCGGCGGGGATCGAACCCGGTTTACTAGCGTACTGTGAAATTTACAGCGAGGGCTAACCATCTGAGCTACCACGGCTTATAGAATGATCTCTTGACTTACGATAAATTGTAGGGTTTTAACTAGGCGATAGGACTTCGTTTCTGCCTTTTTTAACATGGGGAAATGCCTACGCATACCGTCTCGCGGGGGCAAGGACGGGTTATGTCGGACTCGCACCGACTAAAACCCCGTGGTGTTCCTCCTTCGTCGCATAGCGTCAGGCCCACGAGAACGCAACCATCCGTGATTTCACTCATATTTAGCCTAGGAGTCCGACTGAGTAGGTACTACCCTTTTATCCATTTCTGATGCTTACCCCCTTAAACGCTTGATTAGCTAAATAGGGTTTTGTCTCATTCTGACATTTGCGAGACACTTGTTGCTAGAAAATGACAAAACACTATTTAACTAAGCAATGTTTAAAAATGTTTATGAATAAGGGGATAGGAGTATAGAGAGTAAGTATAGTTGTCCATGGATTGCAGTTGTCTCTTACTATCACGTTACTCTCATGTTACTATCTATTATAAAAAATATTCAATATCTCGTATATATTTCCAGTCCTTCAACATGTTTGACGGGCATACAACCGAACAAATATACTTTTACATTTATATATAATTATTTGCATAATTATATATAAGATATTTGCAAGATTCTAAAAATCGTCACTTTTTCATTGTAAATATATATCTAATTGATTAATTCAACGTTTGAATAAGAATTACAAAACAAGTTTAACACTATCGTTTTTCTTAAATAGCATGTGTTTCATAATTTGGATATTCTATGGTTTTGTGTCTGGCCGCGGTAACGAGTGTTAATGAATAAAATATACAATTCAACAAGTTTGACTCTTCAACACAACATGCAGATGGCGTTACTGAGCATGGCGCTCAAAATTAACACCTTCCGGTGAATAAGTACCCATTATAAGTGTAAAATACCACATTGAGCTTTAAAATTTTCAAGGTGCAAAGGCTAAGGCCAATTTTGCTAAAATAAAATTTAAAAAGAAACTTCCTATTTTGAGAATAATTTGTTACTCTACATAGAGTAATACCATAGATTACTGTGTACACAATAGAATGACTGTCAACCTTATTTTGTACGAGGGTCGGCGTCGCCGGGAGCACACACGCAAGCAATTACGTCGTATTATCACTACTAAAAACCCGATTCGCTGTGTTAACAGACTGAGCGAATATACACATTTTAGACTTTTGATTAATGTTCAAGATCATCATTAAAAAAATTTTTTAAATTTTAATACACATTTATTTGTAAAAAGTGTGCAATTTGGCATTTTCTAAATAATTTGCATGCAAAATTTGGAAACGATTGTAACGTCAAAACACATCTCGTGTTGGCATTTATACGTGTGAATTGACATGTTAGTGACATTTTAGTGGCTACACAGGCTCCTCCCACTCCCCCGTTCTATGATGTGTGTGTTATAGTATTCTATGAATATACAAACAAACACTGTCAGCCTCTAAATTTCGGACCAACTAAGAAAATGTATGGACTCCTTTTGTTTTTACTTTTTTGAGTTGTAATCATGAAGATGCAGCTGCCCATCATCTGTTTCAATTCTCCCTGCCGCCCCTTACGACAGCCACGAGATGATATGGGGTGGTGAATCTCATGTTTAATTCGAGAGAATTAATTCTATTGATATGAAGAATAGCAGCGCGAAATAGCAGCTTACTGCTGTTTTATATGTGTTCTTATGATGAGCGTAGAGAATCGAAAATCCTTTACAACTACTAGAACTAGAAGCTAGAAACGACATTCCATCTTAGTCCTCGAGGGTGACAACGCGTCTGCATTTTGATTCGAAATCGAGGTTAATTGTAGGTGCCTGTGGGCCACAACATCTTTTACTATAAAAATATTACAATATTTTCTTTAACATGCTTTATTCAGGTATTTGCGGTTCAAAATTTGAAATCAATTTTTAAAGTAGGTACTTGCTAACATCCAATTGAACTAAAATTTAGCATACCACTATAACTTCGATATCAATGTAATGATATAAATAAATAATAATAATAAATAAATAAATCATTTATTCTGGACCAAACCTTTTGTACATTTTTCACACCCATCAAACTGCGTAACAGTTTGTCGGCGGGATTAGCGCTTGTCTTAATACATTTGGTTCAAATACGTAACTATAAACTAGTGAAAATAAAAGAGTGTATATAAAGCAAGTTTTAAATTTTAAAACAGGTATTAAACTATTATTAAGAAATAATATAGTAATAGTTAGTATATAACTTTTATCCTATTATTAAAAAAACTACTACCTACTATTAGGTATTGAGAATTACTAACATTTGGCCTATAGAAACTACTAGATACTAATATTAGGAATTACTAACTTTTTCGCATCTCGCAACATTTTTGTTAAGGAAAACAGTTTTCAATTTATTTTTTAGTATTTGTTTACTTATTGTAGTATTATCTTCTCTCAACCAATCGAGATCATTAAAAAGTAGCATGAAGCTGATCTCATTCTCGACCCAGATGCTGGCTGTAGCTGTTTGTTTTTAAATGGATTTATATTTCATTTTTTGAATCGTTACATGCTATATTATCGGTTGATTAGCTATTTTTCTTGAAATCTATTAGGTTAATACTAAAGCGGAAGAGTTGACGACTTATTTAAGCGTTTACGGGTTTCGTTTTCGGTATATTTTCAAAAGGCACGCGATTTGCGAATTATGTTTTTGGTGTCAACATACAAAGGTTACTCAAAATCGCTTGACCGACTGACCCTTCAGCTATGAATGTTGCAATGCGGTTGAAAACGAAAAATATCTGAGTAATTTATCGTTAACGTGTATACAGATATACAGATGCAAAAACCATTAAAGAGACTATGGCCTGACCGAAAATGTTTCTTCAGGTTCATTATGCCGTGTTTTATAAAGGCACTCGTGTCTGATTGCCACAATATAAATTTCTGTGAAACTCGGAGCTACAATTTCCTAGACACTTATTTTTAGTTCTTTAAAGTTGGCTTCAAATTTTCGCCAAAAGTTAAATATTTTTACCATTTAGAATGAACTAAGGAATATCACAACCTCAATGTCGTCTAAATACTAACGTCGTACAATTATTTAACCAAATTTAAGTTGGAACATTTAAAGTATGACATATATAATAAAAAATAAAACATCAATATCGTTCCACAACTGAAAAAGATATCGCGCACTATAGATATAAAAAAAAAACCAGTAAAATTGAGATTAATGATCCTTTTTTTGAATACGACTTATAAGACTAGTTCGGTCTAAGTTCTATAAAAAAAGAAACTCTGTGACGAAAGTGCAGCGGGGCGGATCGTTCAGCATGACAAACATACGGTCTCCCATTATCATAGTAAAAATTTTACTATGCTGTTACTGTGCCTTAATGTATACCACCGTTAGAGGGGCCTAAAGAAAGAGAAGCCAACTGGGGACTCTAAGAAAAATTTGTGTGAATTTCAAATAATCATAATCATTATGACATATGATCAAAGATGACAAATGACAATTTCTTTGATGTCTCTCCATTAAGCGTTACATCAATATGTCAAGTTTTACTTCCGTGTAATTGAACACGGACCACAACACTATCATTGGATTTTTGTAAAAATTTAAACTACGTCTGTTAGCTGAAGCGTGGCTCCACCACCACGCTACCACGTTAGGCAATAAACGTTCTAGGAGATAGAGCTAGTGTTCTTCGTGTCTGTTATAGTTCCAATTCGAAGAGTATAAAGAGCTAAATTTATTATTATAAACAGTGAAGCGTTCCACCTAAGCCTGTGGCAACAGATAAATTAATTTATAATGTGTGCAATACTTAATAATATTTGCTATCCTTTGCCTTTATACGATTCGTAGAAATAAAATATTTGGAAAATCCAAAAGTGCACACCTCGGTAACGTTAACAAAATATTGTTTGTCTCTAGGTACTTGCACTTTTCTAATTACTATGAGATAAAGTAATATTATGAGCAAAAGTAGATTTACCGGAAAATTTTCTCGATAAGTTAATCTTCTTTCATTAATAACACATTTTTACACTTAATATAAAAGTTACTCGATCAAAGAATAAATGAGGAATTAAAATTAAATAAATCTTTTTTTAAAAGGACAAATACTTCTAATACTTAACATACATATATTAGTATTAACATAGATTATTATATAAAAATTACTAATTGAGAATTAGTGTTTGTTTACGTCGGTTTTGGCAATGATTTTATTAAAATATAGAAAAACGAGGAGTACAGAACCGATTTTCGAAAAAAACTAATACATATTGTGTGATTCTAATATGGAAAAAAAGACAATTTCGTCAATCCGTTCTAGAAGTAGTATTGTAGTAACATATACAATACGTATTGTATTGCAAAACTTAAAAAAGCATAAGATTTAATTTATTAATGTTCCCTCTCATTACTAATGTGTTTTTCTTAACGTGGTAAGACATTTTGGCCGAGCGAAGGCGAGTACCAACGTATAGACAGTCCAATTATCTTGGTATCGCTCGCCACGACTCGTCTCTCTTCGGAATAGTGTCGGTTTTGCTGCACAAATTAAAGACACTCCCTGCACTCAGTAAGTCGTGTCCAATGTTAGGCCATGTCAGTATGTTCACTCTCAAATTTGGCCAACATGTAGACTGTAGCACTCGCCTTGAATCAATTTGCTTATACTCGCGTTGGCTGAGGCTTGGTCAACATGTATTGCTGGCTTTAGAGCAGTATAAAATTATGAGCTGTTATATTATATGTGAATGGGTAACGTAATCTTGGCAAGTCTACTATGAAGCCAAACCCCTCGATTTCGCGTTCAAGGTGCAATTAAGGAAATTCTTACACTGATATCACACAGCGCAGTAAATAAAACCACTGTTTTATGGCCTTAACGGCGTATTTCTAGTAAAGTTTTGAAACATGTTGATTTCGTCTAAATCTTATAACCTCCTACACGCTTGGAAAATCCAAAAATTTAAACCTGTTCCATGCCGAAACCGTTTACGTTATAAATAAGTTTTCATTAAAGCTCTAACGGAAATTTCCTCAGTTCATAAATATTAATAAAGATCTACTTTTAAAGTTTAAGATCTAGGCTTTGCATAAAGAATTAGAATGTCACGCTGGCACTCATATTATGCAAAGTCAAGGCCTGCTCCCGACGACCTCCATGAGACCTTTACAGTCAAGTGGCTGTTCCTAACAGCTTTCATTTCGATTAAATGCGTTAGGATCGAAGTGCACTCATTTATTATGCCGTTTAATTATTTATATAATTGAACTTAATTTGCTCAAGCAGAAATAAGTTACTTGGTAGTTGTATGGGACGAATGATCGTATAAAATAACTGATCATTCGTCTTCACTATGAATATGACAGTAAGATAATTTGGCCGTGGAAGGAAAAAGGGAGATCTTCCGCTGGGGAGCAACCAACCCTCCGAGTGGTGGTTTTTTTTTGCGCCCGAAGCAATTAAAGGGCTACCCTGTACGTAGGGAGGCGGAAAATCCATTACGCATACCACGATAGCCGGTCTATCGTGGTTATGAGGGACTCACTGTCCTACCGGGGACCCTAAGTGATACCCTCTAAAAACCGCCTTTGGGGACAGGCAACCGGCTGATTAAGCTGTATTGTGCCTTATCGTGAGCGAGCGAGTGGTGGTTCAGAGCTATTCTGTATATATACTGTTTTACTTCGGAATTTTGATAGCGTGATTTAAGCTACGATGTGTTTCGCTTGTGACGCGACGGCAGCGCCGCCACAATCATTTAGAATTGCCGTATGTTAATGGCGTAAGAGAATTCGTCACCCCATTTCGTCCCGTGAGTGCCGTTAGAGGCGACAGTGGAAAATTCCAGAAAATTCTTACGACTTTAGAATGTTGCCTGTGTAACCATACCGTATACGTCAGACGTAAAATACCAGACCGGCGATACGTAGTAATAATACATATTTATTATGGGCAGCAGCGTCAGAGGTTATTATATTTATTACTTTTTTCTTTTTTGCTTTTTAAACACGTACAGAAAAAAATCCAAACGAGGAGTGAATTTTTATGGGCTGAAGAAGAAGAGTTTTAGACGTTTCAAGTAGAGATGGGCCGAATATGGATTTCACCGAATACGAATATTCGGCCGAAAGTTCGGTAAAACTTTTACCAAACCGAATAAGCGGCCGAACATTATTCGGCAGAATCACTTCGGTACCTAACCAATTTATGTCGAAACTTGTTACCGTAAAGCGTGCAGCATTAGCGCCGGACCCTGCTCTGCGCTCATCATCTACTGGTTGTACTGGGCAAACTGCCGGCACATGCTTTGTCTATTTTTGTGAGAAAAAAGTATTTCGTTGTGTTATTTTGGACTTATTTTACTAAAGTTAAATTTACTAATGTAATGATTTATTTCTTACTTTGATTCCAAAAAAATTTATCAAGCTTTTTCTATTTGCTATAGTTGGAAATAAATCTACAGTGCCTCAAAAACATAACGCTGTGCAAGTAGATTTAACCCGTAAATAAAATATACATTCAACAGTAAAATTATGAATCAATTCGACATTTCAATACAGTTGACGCTTTGAGTACCACTTTAACGAATGTTTGGTTATTTAGCCGAATATTCGGCCGAACACGAATATTCGGTAAAGCTGCCGAATATGCCGTATACCGAATATGAAACGAATATTCGGCCCATCTCTTGTTTCAAGTGCTTTACACAGGGGAACGTCGGAAATTAAATAAAAATTAAACGTGTTAAAACTCGTAATAACAGTACAATTTTATCAGTTTTTACAAAAAAAAATTTAAAAAGATGCTGAATTAATAATAAATAAAAATACGTCTCCTATATATAAAAATAAATTGCTGTCCATTAGTCTCGCAAAAACTTGAATGTGGCTCGACCGATTTTGATTAATTTTTTAACCCGGTAGGTGGTGCTGTTTTCGTGATCCAGGATTCGGCCGTGCGAAGCCATAGCGGATGGCTATAGTCATAAATAATTATAATTATATTGTCATATTTAGTGCTTATTATAGGGGTTTTCCGTTTATCCACCCTAAGAAATCCACCCTAGGGTGAGTACTTGGAAACGCCTATTCGTTTATTCACCCTAGACAGGGTGGAAAATCGGAATTCACCTTTTGATTCTTGTTCTGCCTTTCCACCTCAAGAACAGTTCAACAGAAAATATATTCATACTTTAACATATTATTGATTAATTTTTAATAACCACAAACAAACAAAAATCATATTAGGTAGTGCATTTAAACCAAATTACACTTCCTTATTTTAAATAATAATAAGTAATTTATAAGTTCTGCAATATGTCCAGGAAATGACCAACACCAATGATATAAATAAAAAGTAATATCATTGACCAACACTAATTTCATTATTGAGTAGACGTAATTGTATATCCTGAATAAATTCGTCTCTCAATAAAAGACATTTTAAAATTTGTTAAGTATTGTGCTATTTACAAAACTGTATTTATGTTATTAAAAATATAAATAAATAATTGAAATTAATTGCAGTAAAACATTTCTTTCATCATAAGTTCATAAGTGTGTATGTATTTTTACAAGCCAAAATTAAATCTAAATCAATTTGTACGCACCTTTATTTCTGTTTCGGTTGCATTAATTGTTCGGTCAGTACAATTTGTGCGCGATGTTCAAACCTATTTAATTGTTTACGTATTACCCACATCTACAGTTAATATTTTGTATGCTCGTAATGGATTCCTTTATTATTGTTTTGTAAATTTTTAATTTCTCGTAGGCGATTTGTTATCTTTTGAGAAATAAATAATATCTTAAACCTAAACCTAAACCTAAGTATGCCAATGTCTACTAAATAATCTTTTATAAACGACTGTACACAACCGATGAGGAAAATCGTAAGAAAATAATTTAGTTGTAGCACGAATGGGTCGGCTCGACAGGGGAAGGATCACGCTCTCACAGAATACCAGCGTAAAACAGTAGCTTAATGCTGCTGTGTTTCGTATGGTAAGTGTAGATAACCGGAGACCCTTTTTACTGGAAACGAGGAATTCCATCTTAGTCCTCACGGTCACGGGTGACAACGCATCTGCTTTTAGATTCGTAATCGAGGATAGGTGTAGATGTCTACGGGCCACAGCAACCACTTACGATCAGGTGGACTGTGTGCTCGTTTGTCACCCTATCCTATAAAAAAATACGAATTCCGATTATCCACCCCGTCCAGGGTGGATAAATAAACACGCGATTCCGAGTATCTAACCTAGGGTGGATTTCTTAGGATGGATAAACGGAATTACCTTTTTATACATTCTAAGCCAGTATTTGATTACTATTCTTTTACCAGCTAATGGTACCTGATGATGGTATATATTCATATACAAAATAAAGTAATATAAAGTAAACTAATAAAAAGTCTATCGAAGTCTACTGTTGAACATGACCAACCTATAATTTGCCATAATTGCCACGCTTGGCGGGCAGGTTGGCAACCGTAGTTTTGTCTGTTTGTTATAAGGAACACGCTGTTGCCCAACTCCTGATATGGTTCTCTCTTTCTCTTTTTACGAACAGCTTGAGTTTGACATTCATGCTTCACGTACGCATTTCATTTTTGAACTTAACGATACCTAATTGAGATATAATGTGTTATGTGCATGATTGTCGATAATACCTTATATTTTTAAGAAGTACAAAGTCGGTAGTTTGATCAAAGTGGAGGCACATGAAGGACATTAACGCTGCAAAAATTCAAAACAAACAGAGAAAAGTTATACTGCACTTTACGTGCGTACGTTTTAAGTCGTTAATGATTTAAACTTGACATCAATGTGAGCAAATTTGGTTGTTTTTGTGTGGATAATAGACAAACAAAAAATGCGATAAAGTAAAGACTTAATGCAGCGTGTTGCTGCATGCTTATTATAAAGTAATTTGACTTAATTTTTCAATATAACAGGCGCATTCAGTCTATGATATAATAATTGTAATCGTGTAAAAATAATGATCGAGTTTTGTCCCAGCTGCATGTCTTATGAGTTATGGACTTTCGGCAAGACTAGTTATTTGCGCAGGACAGGAAAAGGTGTCCTCAATGTGACACGACCTGAATGAGGTTAGACGTAGACGTAGTTTTGGCTTAATGTACGTGTTTTAAAAGGCACGGTGGAAAAACACTGACAAATTCCTGATTCGGAGGTGTTCTAAGAATTTATTGACAGAAGAATCTATAAACTAAATAGACGAGATATTCTAGATTTGTGTTTTCTACATAAAATAGTACACAATAAAGTTAAGTGCAGTGACCTCCTTGATCGCATTTAATTTGCTGTTCCGCGTAAACATCCCCGTTGTCGCATCCAAAAGACATTTCATATTGCTTTCGCGAAAACTCATCGTGCATATATGTGGAAAATATAATGAATTTTCTAAAACCATACCCGACATTGACAAATTAAACGACTCTTATATTGCATTCAAAATTAAACTTACAAATCATTTATCCTCGAGTTCCTGATATAAATTACATCTTCAATATAATATATCATATATTTAAATTAAATATATACATATTCCTGAAGAGAGTATAATATCTACCATATTCCCTTTTAATAATTAAACCAGTTTTCTTATCTTTAGATTTTTCTTATTTAAATACATAATTTATTTGAATAGTTCCAATTTGCACTGTATTGATTGGATGATATTTGTACTCCAAATTGACCCAAAATTGCACGACTCAATCTGTGAATGGTATGTACACTTGTTATTAATATACTATATAAGAGATTATAGAAATGTGTGTTGTTAAATAAAAAAAACTAAATAGGCCCAACCCAGGGACTAATAGGGACCACATGATCAGCATTCGCAATCACGACATCTAGACTAATGATGCATTCTGTCTTGTTTGTGTCTATGATATAATTTACTGCTGGTGCTGGTCAAATCACGTTAAGCGTCAATATTCACGCTCGGCAAGTACATTGGCGATATAAGTAGCAGATGCTTGGTCCTGTTGACGTTCCTCTCCGTCACCAGCCTCAATATTAGTAAATTATAACACGGTTTTTTGCTTCCTTTAGAATGCCAAAAAGTTTCTAGACTCAATCCAAAATAATAGGTACTGTAGAATTATATAAATAGCAGCTGACGACGTTATGGTTAATCCCGATGAGATACGGCTCTAATCATAATCTATTGCACAATCGAACGATTTTGGATATAATCCGCCAATACTTCTGGTGGGAATCGATTAAAAACTTGTTTTTAATTAAATTTGAAGCCTTTGCTTTGTATTACTTACAAGCCAATGTCTGATGACGTAAACTCTTGACTCGCTAACGCTTTGTATCATTAACTCCACACAATGGCTCTCTCTAGTATTCATTTCTAGTAAGACTTTACTAGGAAATAAAGAGGCAAAATCACTAAATTATTACAAGAATGAGATTACCACACGTAATCGTAGATAGATAACTCTTTATTGCATTTAAACAAAGTTATTAAAATAACGGAAAACTTATGACTACAAACGGTGGTCATATAGCTTTAAGCGATTTCTACCTGACTAACCGAACATACTCGTAAAAGGACATTGTTTCCTATCATACTCATTGTAGCAGAAAATCGAAATGTCGAGATTTCTCAGAATAGCCATTATTTTAGCTGGATTTTCCAAATTTGAAACCGTTCAAATAAATTAGGCGAATTTCACAATCACAATTGTCTCAAATATCTTTAATTTGGATTTTTCATCTGCTGTTCTGAATAACACTAATAGCATTCCTTCTGTGTAATGTTACCGTGTAAGCGGTGTAAGAATATCCACTAGCCCACGTCTTCCCGTGGGTGTCGTGAGAGGCGACAGAGGGAGACAGGCAGGAAATGAGCAGCAGCGTCTTCTAAATAACGAATAAAAAAAAACAGCGCTTGCTAAAAATGGCAACTATGGAAATATCCCCCCTATTAGACAATCAGTCTAATAGGGGGGATATTAAAAAAACAATATTTCGAAGACGTGAAGTTCGCCAACACTCAATGGGGCAGCGCGGCGGACACTTCCTTGCCCTAAAACCCTCTCAGAAATGAGAGGAGGCCTATGCCCAGAAGTGCGACGGATATAGGCTGTAACTTTAACTTTTAACTTTAAGACAATATGTGAGGGAGGCCTGGCCTATGTTCAGTTTTGGATTTTAATAAGGTGGTAACGGTAACGGTTATAAAAAAAAAAACGCATTGTTATCAAGCGAAAATTTGCTAACCGAATCGCCTATGTAAGTTTCAGGTGAATAAACTAAGGTTTCAGGTCTTAGCTACCAAGCGGCCGAATTCGGTCGCAGCGATATTCCGTCAAATACCAAGTGACCGAATTCGGCCGCACCCATCCACAGCACTTTAACCCATAAATACTTATGGTTAGAGACTACTTTTCTATGAAGAAGTTTGGCATTATAAGCTCAATATAAAATTTTCTATCATGTAGTGCAATAAGTAGTAGTAAAAGTCAGTTACTCTATTGTTATTTATTTATAATCTACGTTCATTACGTACACCATTTTCGTGTGGATGTTATCGTGTTTTGTTGTGTTGATTTTTGGATTTTTCTAGTGTTTTAGTATAGTGTTTTATTATAAAATTGGTATGAAAGTTTTTGTGTGAATATAATTTATCTTTTTACGTAAATCATTTGGAATAATATATAGCAATAATAGTGATTTTCACGCTGCCGACATTCGCTTAGTACGCACCCGTTTTTTGTTATCAAAACACAATAGTCTTTTTGTAATGAAGTTAAAGCTGACTTTTGTTTAGAGCACAGGATAGAAAATTTTGTATAGATTTTATAATTTTTATAGTTTTATAGTATTTATAGATTTTATAGTTTTTTGGATGAACCGTATATATTCGTCCAATGGCATTATCTTTGAATACATCCGTAAACATTTCTACCGGGATAACTCTTTTTCGTCGACAAAATACCCTTTGCGATCCATCCATGTGTAATTGGGAACGTCCACATAGTGTCGACAAGTGTTCTTGCGAACTGATAATTTCAACAAAATTCAAAAAACGCTGTCAAGGTTTACTAACATAACTTCATAATTTTTCTTTCATCTTTTTTTAATAATTATGATTTTAAAATTAATTTATTACCTGTGTAAATTTTTTGTTATTACGAATAGCAGTTTATACTTTTTTAAATGTATGTTTTTTAAAAACTTATAATTAACGTATGTTTTGTTATTTACAGGTATGTTCCAGTGGTCGAGTGCTGTAGGTATATAATATATAAACCTTTTTTAAATAAAGTTCTCCTACCTTTTTTTAAATCTTGTAAAACATATGAACGCTTAGTTTACTGTCTGCTTAGTTACGAGATTGGGATAAATGTATTTGCGATAAAAATATATGATTAGGAAATTCTATTTATGTAGTTATACAAGCAAATGATAGTAAGAGTTATAAAGTACTAGCCTACACGTCTTACTGAGATACTGGTCTCTTATTTCTGAGGGGTTTTTCAAAATGATGACGTGGTATAGCACGTGAGGGTAAGGTCATCCGGTAAGTATGGTCGCTTTCTTATAACTCAAAAACTACACCCTTATTTGCATAGAAGGCTATATGATACGATAGCTCTTCATCAGTCAATCAAGTAATAAAGAGTCAAAAGGACGAAGCTTTATCGACGCCATTTTAGCAGTTGATATTATATTAAATATTTTAGTCGCTTTTAGTATGACGTAATGTAGTTAGATTTTATTAAGATGATTTTCGAAGTGTTCCTAATTTTTGCCAAAGGTTATTTGCATTTTTTTATTAAAATATTAGTTTCGGTACATGTCTTTGTGTTTTTGTATCTATCCTCCTCCTACGCCAGCTTTGCTCCTTAAGCTTTGCCACGCCATAAAACCAAAAGGTTTTATGGCGTGGCAAAGCTTAAGGTGACCATATTACCCTCATGTACCTTAGTTAAATTTTGAAGTGAAAACTTCTTTAGCGGCGTTGTACACTTTTTTTGTAATGAGTAAAAAATGTTAAGGTGATACCTCGAAAATTTTGTGGTTTTTCTATTTAACATATTTTTTTAAGTTTTATAGATTACAAACCAAAATTTTGGTATGTGATTTTTGACTATATGACCTTGGATTGCATAAAAGGAAAACACGATATCATGTAATTTTCTCGATAGAAAAAAATTGCAAAGTAGGCTCTAGTTATTTACATTTCTCGATGACACCACGATATTCTTACGAATAAGTTCATGGAATTATTTTTAAAGTATAGTAAATAATCATATCTAAGTTTTCATAAACCAGTTTTTTAATCCATAACGAAGTTTTGTTAAAATAAATAAAAATGTTGTTTGGCGCTTACGTAGTTTTTTTCCGAGCGCTTGCTCGGTATAGCTATCTCATAATTTGCGTACTATGAAGTCATTGTATCATTTTCATTTTGATACTCCCTCAGTCGTCCATTAGCTTCACCGACAAAGGAATAAGCCACGCCCCCAAAACTTCGATTCATTTTCAAGGTATCCTCTTAAACTCGCGTCAGGACTCGTGACCCTGATCGAAAATTCGTAAGACGGATGGAGAGAGAGAGAGACAGCCGGCGCGGCGTAGGAGAGGAGTTTCCCCCTCTCTTTCTACGGCGCGACGCAAATGTATGCCTGCGCCTGCTGTTTCGTTTAGGTGGGGCAGGGCGCTTGCGCGAATGTTCGCGTGTGATAATTAAAGCAATTCGTGCAAAATTATTCCCTAATCATTCCAAAATATCAAAATGCACAACGTTAATATTCAAGTTTTCACTTCTGCCGGCAATCTCGGAGTGCAACCCGTCGTTTTTTTTAGTAGTCAGATGTTTTTACTATGTTGATCAACCCTTACCCGATACCACGTGCAAATCAAAACTTACAAACTTTAGCAATGAAGGCTAAGGCTCGAGAACGAACGAACGAACGAACGAACGGAATGGAAGTGAATTTGGTAACGAAATTGTACATAGTAAAATGAGTCTTATGTTAATTGACGCGTAAACTAGATAGGAGACATTTCCACGGACTTCGCCGCAGTAGCTACGGGAATACTCGAGAATTCACCAGAAAACGCGTGACTTTTCTTGAGGCTCATATTTAGTTTGCTCGTTACACAATTAACAAAGACTCATTTTACTATGTACAATTTCGTTACAAAACTAGCTTCCATTTCCTTACGCAGCAGTGTAAATTAAGCCTAATAATCTCACGCTCAACAGATGTCGCTAGTTAGGACTAATGTGAAATTATTAGTTACTCAGATAGTCATTATCATTGATAAGTTGCGATTTAATTCTAACTATTTCAATTTCCAGTGCATTTATATTTTAAAAAAAAAAACAATGCCTCAGTGCTGTATTCTTTAATTTTTTTACACATTTTTGTATATTTTTAATACTGATACTTGAAGAAATATGCAGGTTGGTTTGTTTATTTAATTCTTACTTAATTCATATAAAACTTAACTAATATCTTTTAATTATCCTCCGCGATGAAGTCCGTCAGATATTTCACTGCATTCCTAAGTGTTCCTAAGTCCTCATGCATGATGCCGAAGAAGTTCAACTGCAATCGGTTCACATACTATCCGGTTTTAGGCGAGGGCTTATCCATTGAGCTACAACGTTCCTTTAAACTTTAAATAACTATCTTACTTCACTATCATGTTTGGCTATTTGCGGTTGTGTCCCGTCAAAAATTTTAGTGTGGCCTAGCCTGAAACGTTTTTAAGTCTTTTCCGTATTACTAGCTAATGTGACTTTTTAGTTACATAAATACGCATTGAACATTGAAAACAATACGATTTTGATTTAGTTTGAACATTTTCTAAATAAATCCTTTAGTATTTAACTGTTTATAGTTTTTTGACGTTTCAAAAAGGATGACTCATTATAACGTTACGCTCAATGTAACGTTACGATCAGAGCGAGAGCGCTGCACGAGCGAGCGAAAGGCACGATCAGCTTAAGCGTAAAAGTAAATTTATCAATCAAATTGTAGATTTCATTTCACTCCTTCTTTGTATCCATACAAAATAGTGATAATTCAGTAAAAATGATTCAATTTTATTCATAAAAGTATGCAATCATTTCATCAATGTTTTGTTATGACATTGTCACTTTAAACTATCGTCCGTAAATCGACTTTACAGAAAACAATTTTTTTTGAATAATTTTGTGCACAAAGATTTTCAAAAATATCTACAAATAAAAAGCGGCCAAGAGCGTGTCTGGCCACTCTCAGTGTAGGGTTCCGTAGTTTCCTGTCCGTCACAATAAGTGTTCCCACTTATCAGTTTAAAGATGAGTATCCATTATGTTCGCGCTCCAGCAGCGCTCCGCGCTCCTGCAACTGCTCCCGGTAGTGGGTACTGTTGTTTCCATCCAAGTTCAAAATGATTTTCCTAGAAATTCCTTATAAAGTTCTACTTTTCAGATTTTTTTCATATTTTCTAAACTTATGGTTCAAAAGTTAGAGGGGGGGACACATTGTTTTTTACTTTTGGAGCGATTATTTCCGAAATTATTGATTTTATCAAAAAATGATTTTAGTAAACCCCTATTAATTTTTAAATCCCTTTCCAACAATATATCACACGTTAGGGTTGAAATTAAAAAAAATCACTTCTCACTTTACATATAGGGGGGCTACCCTAATAAAACACTTTTTTCCAATTTTTATTTTACCACTTTGTCGGCGTGATTGAAACACATATTGGTACCAAATTCCAGCGTTCTAGTGCTAACGGTCACAGAGATTAAGCGAGGACGGACAGACGGACAGACAGACATGGTGAAACTATAAGGGTTCCTAGTTGACTACGGAACCCTAAAAATGATAATATTATTTTGTATTGCATAAGTAATGGACGGAATTTACGACTCAATAGATTTAACAGAGTCCTGCGATTTAAACACTAATCAATTAGCAATATGTTTTCGTAGAAATGGCATTTAACTAATTTATTACGCAAGTGGTTGTCGTATGTGAGTTACATCATCAGAGGTTTGTCAAATCCTTACATTAGTCGCGACCATTGAGTAACGTCCGTGTTTGTTTAGAGAATTTTAACTTATTGAAACATTCGTTCATTTGGAAAGAGCAAACAGTTATTGACAGTTGACAGTAACAATCACAGATCAGAGATTTTAAAATATTTACTTGCAAGCAACAATCGATTGCCTGTTCGTCGCGTAGTGCTGGCGAAAGAGAATCCGTCACCCCCTTATATCTCGTGGTTTTCATAAGAGGCGACAATGAGATAGTTCAAAAAATATCGTGGTTTCAGACGTTGAGCTTTGTTAAGACAAGGTAGCGTAAAATGCTTGAAACTTACTACGATCACTAATCTGCCTGTGGAAGTCCATGTCCAGTGATGACTTATGAATCTGAGACGTGGTCCTTTACTGCTGGCTATATGAGGACGCTCAGGGTCTCTCAGCGAGCTATGGAGAAGGCTATGCTTGGGGTTTCTCGGCGTGATAAACTTAGAAATGAGGATATCCGCAGTAGAACCAGAGTTACCGACATAACCCAACAGATTAGTAATATATTAGTTATTACTAAACTGAAGTGGCAATGGGCCGGCCACATAGCTCGAAGAACTGATAACCGATGTGGAAAAAAGGTTCTCGAGTGACAGCCTCATACCCTCATACTAGTAGGCGTAGTGCGGGGCGACCCCCCACTAGATGGAGTGACGACCTGGTAAGACATGCAGGAAGTCGATAGATGCAGGTGGCTCAGGACCGTGCTTTGTGGCATTCCCTGGTGAGGCCTATGTTCAGAAGTGGACTTGTGAAGGGCTGTAACGATGATGATGAATAGTCATTAGGGTTTCATGAGTAAACCAGTTGAATGGCTACGTTGTCATTAGGAAGTAGAACAGCAACGAAATAGCATTACAATGCTGCTAATTTGCCTATGGCGAGTAACGAGGACCGGCCGTGAGGGCCGGAGTGACAACGCATTTTCATACTTGGTAGACGATAAATATAGGTAGGTGTCTATAGATCGCAGCATTCACTCAGCATCAGGTGGACTATCTGCTTGTCACTTCTATAATAAAAGAAAGAGATGTTACGCCGGAAACTTAGTTTAACCTCCACACACCACAACCACAACGCTTTAAGAACTAACTACACGAGTAGGAATATTCCATATTCATTCCTATTATTTTGACGTTTTGTACGACGTGGCTCGGAGCTTATGATACTATCATAAAAAAGACTACTGCTTAAATATTAAATGACTTTTCCTCCTCATAACTAAGCATACACTTTTAAACTCATTAGAAATTAAAAAATAAACTGCAATGTCATGCACCGCTGTCTAAACAGTTGGAAGTCGTAAACCTAAGTCATAACTCTTGTACTATTATTTATTCTGTGGTCGTAAATAAACATTAGTTGCTTGTCAGCACAACTAGTCCAGAGTCTGCTTCGATTTATAATGTTAATAATTTGTATATATTTTCCTTACCTAATAAACGTTTATAATATAAAGCTCTTATTTCTTCTTTGTTTAAAAAACTGGTTGCACTGCTTCGCCAATGGTTTTCTTACAATAAAATAAAAACTTAGGAGGTACGAGGGAAAGTAAAACTTCAAACAAATTGATTGTAATCCTTATGGCTAAGTAGGGAACATAAGCTCAGTTTCACCCTGCCAATCGTTTTATTAAAATAGGTAACACCACATATTTTCACCGAATACGAATATTCAGCCGAAAGTTCGGTAAAACTTTTACCGAACCGAATATTCGGCCAAACATTACTCGGCAGGATTATCTTAGTTGCCTAACAAATTTTAGTCGAAACTTGTCATCGTTAAACGCGCGGGATTAGCGCCGTACCCTGCCCTTCGCTTCCCCTCCAAACCTGACATGGTATTGCAACATCTAGTTCTGAGCAAAGACTACAATATTATATAGGTACTGAGCAAATTGCCGGCACATGCTTACGTTTTGACTATTTTTGAGAGACAAAAAGTATTTCGTTGTGTTGTTCTTATTGAAAATTGATAATTATGTGATAAAAATGAGTGGCAGATCTACTACTTGGACTTTTTTTTAGAGAAACTGACGACCAATGTAAAGTGAAATGTAGGTACTAATTTAATGTAATGTTTCTTTGTTTGATTCCCAAAACATTTTATCAAGCTTTCTATTTGCTCTAATTGTAGATATATCTAAAATGTCTCATATGTAACATATCGATATGCAGGTAGATTTAACCTATAAATAAAACATACATTCAATAGTAAAATTATAAAAGACGTGACATTACTCAATTCGTACGTTTTTGACAGGCCTGTTGTTCTAGTGGTTAGTGACCCTGACTGCTATGCCGGAGGTCGTGGGTTCGATTCCCACCCAGGACAAATGTTTGTGTGATGAGCACGATCATTTATTCTGTGTCTGGGTGTAATTTATCTATAATATTTATGTATCTAGAAATATATAAGTTTGTTTATCAGTTGTCTAGTACCCATAACACAAGCTCTGCTTAGCTTGGGACTAGATGGCGTTGTGTGATAGTTGTGGAATATATCTTATTATTATTTTAATGCAGAGGACACTTTAAAGAATGTTCGTAATGTGATTTAACCTAATATTCGGCCGAATACGAATATTCGGCCTATTTCCAATATACATTATCACTCGAGAACTGTGCAGTTTATGTACGTAGGTTTAGTCTCAGTAAAGTGTTGTAATTTTTTTATTTCAATTGTGCTTTTGCGCACATGGAGCGCTAAGCGGAGATGTAGTGCTCTATTGTCACCAAATCAAACAATCGCGATCCACTCAACTAAAATCCCTTCCACTAGCTTTATATTGCACTTTGATAATAAAAAGGTACATCAATAGCAAGAGGAGATTTCAATTAATACTCCTAACGTAGTTATAACATTATTTATTTCGATAATTATTACAAAAAAAGTTAAATGAAAATAATTACAATTGGACGTCAGTTGGTCGGTATGTACGTGAACAAGATATCTTTTGAAAAACAGAACTTATTATTTTGATTTTATTTTATTAGCTCTAAAGCTAGGATTAAAATCCAAATTTGAAACCTTAGGAAGCCTTTTGAATTTCACTGTTGTAAACCGTCCCGTCCATTAATATTTGAAATTTTTTTTCGGTAACAAAATACGAATCACCGGTATCAAGCAGTCAAAAAAATTGTGTTAATTTAACGGAATCAATTTTTGTAGCTTTAAACGAAATTAGTGTTTAGGTACTAAATAAAAGTAAATTGATTATTACATGAGCGGTCAAGGTGTGCACTTTTGGATTTTCCAAATTTTTTTTTCTGTAACCGCTTTCGACGTTATATATCGATGTCCTAAGGTTGACTGGCAGATAACGCTTTAGGTATAAAGTCCGCCTTTTATTCTTGTGCATTGTGTGCGGTTAAATAAAGAATATATAAATAAAGGTTTCGTATTCCGCCACTCTGACACCACCTAATTGTACAGTGTAGGTATACGATTATACTCGTACACGTATTATGTACAACACATAGGCTGCTTGCAATCGGTCATCTCGCACTGGATATCGGCGCTTCCAATCTAGGATTCTGCCTGATTGTTCAACTGCTTGTCAAATCAAATTTGCGCAGTGTACGTGAGGGTTGTGTATCGCATATCAGTTAGTCATCTTGCTTATTTCGTATAAAGTTTATAGTACGCTGGCCAGGCAGACGTTTTTCTACCCGTTTGCGGCATGTAGTAGATGCAAACATATAGCGTTTAACTCCGAATTCCGGACTTTTAACACTGTAATTTCATTAACGATTCGACCACAGCGGCATCTATCGAGTCCAGATTTTGTGACATTCTTTTTGGGAAAAAAAAATCAGATGGGCAGCGGTGTCTTGCTAGTAACGACTAAAAATAAAAAAAACTGCGGCTGCCAACCCGCTTGCTGAGCGTGGCAACTATGGCAAATATCACCCCTACGAGGCAATCCATGGGGGAGGCCCATGTTCAGCAGTGGACTTTAATAGACTGTAATCGTTAATAAAACAAGGGTATATATATATATATATATATATATATATATATATATATATATATATATATATATATATATATATATATATAATTACGTGTCACGTTGTTTGTCCGCGATGGACTCCTAAACTACTTAATCGATTTTAATCAAATTTGCACACCGTGTGCAGTGCGGTCCAACTTGAGAGATAGTTGTTTTTGCCCATGAGTGACCCACAGACAGAAAGGGTCGTCGAAAAGTGCAGAACAACGTCTGCCTGGCAAGCTAGTATATATATATATATGTTGTGAATATGAGTCATTTTGGTTTAAAAATATAGAATTTATTATTAATGATTTCTTATATTTACGCGAACACTACACATGATTAAAACTACTTTTACGGATTTTATCGCGTTTATTTTTACTTTTTATTTTTAATTCCCGACGTTTCGGGCGCTTTCCAGCACCCATGGTCACGGGGGACTGAGATGACTGACTTCCCGATGTCATTGTTAAACCCGGAGTACCTTCAGTTTTTTTTAATTACCATAAACAATAAATCGATATATCCAAATGGAAATCCGTAGTCTCCGCCAACCCCTCTGGGTGACAGGCGTGAGTGTTTATGTATATTATTATTATGTATCGATATATCGCGTTTAAAAATGTCGTCGACAAATATCGATATTTTTACCCAAGCCAAGTCAGAAAAGAAGTTTAACTAAATAATAAAGTAGTGATTAAAGTCGGGTTTTTAAATTAATTGCTTTTTGCCCTGCAATCCACTCATATTATATGGCTACTAGTATATTAATGAGGTATACATAAAGCTTATCGTTTATATAATTTATAACAACATTATTTGCACTTTTTACACTTGTATTACTTTGTCTTGCGTAATTTTTTTCTCACTATTCTTTAATACAACGATGTTAGAAACAATTTAACAATAACGATTGAAATAAAATCTAAAATACGTGTAAATATTCTTAATAACACTCAGCCGGAAAAGCAATTGGATGTGTTATTCTCATACTTACATGTTTGGTGTCAAGGCTTCATGACTTTTAGTTATTAAACGTCGTATTCCTGATGCCATGTCATAATTTACTCTATGATTTAAACACAGGTTCAAAATGAAATAATATGCTATTAAGATAAGTTGGCAGAGCGCTTACTGCGGTCGCGAAGTAGTTAGTGCAAGCTAAGTATTCAATAGTGATAATAATAGTAAATAATTTTTATTTATTTTTTATAGAAGAGGGGGCAAACGAGCATGCGGCTCACCTGATGTTAAGTGACTACCGCCGCCCATGATCAACCGCAACACCAGGAGAATTGCGGGTGCGTTGCCGGCCCTTTAGAAAGGAGTAAGCTCTTTTCTTGAAGGTCCCCAGGTCGTATCGGTCCGGAAAAATCGCCGGTGGTAAACTATTCCACAGAGAGGTTGTACGTGGAAGAAAACTCCTTGTGAAACGTACAGTGGTGGACCGCCAAGCATCCAGATGGTGTGGATGGTATCGGGACGTTTGCCGTGTAGTGCGTTCACGAAATTTGGCGGCTGGGATTAATCCGAACAATTCCTCAGAGCACTCCCCGTGATAGATGCGATAAAATACGCAAAGATATGCAACATCTCTTCGCAGCGCCAGTGAATCGAGCTGATCGGAAAGCACTCGGTCGTCGACAATTCGAGCCGCTCTGCGCTGAATGCGGTCAAGTGGAAGGAGCTGGTACTGGGGAGCCCCAGCCCAGAGATGGGAACAGTATTCCATGTGCGGCCGAACCTGCGCCTTGTAAAGTTGCAGGCGGTGTGCCGGCATGAAATACTGTCCCGCTCTGCTGAGCACGCCAAGCTTTTTAGAGGCCAATTCGGCCTTCCCTTCCAAGTGACCACGAAACTGCACGTCACTCGATATGTCGACGCCGAGGATTCCGATACTGGCTGAGGCAACAAGGGGAGTGCCTTGAAACTGAGGGGATACGACAAAGGGGTTCTTTTTAGCGGTTAACGCGCAAACTTGTGTCTTCTGGGGGTTAAACTGGACTAGATTTAGTCGTCCCCAATCCGAGACTCTGTTCAGCAAAGACTCGACTTCAGACACAAGTTTGTCCCGGCACTCGGAGACGTTTTCCCGAGAAATATTGGCTCGGCCGGTGTAAAGAGCGCATCACCAGTGCTGTCATCTGCATAGCAATGAATGTTACGGGTATGCAACATATCATTGATATGCAGAAGAAACAGCGTTGGCGATAGCACGCAGCCCTGTGGAACACCAGCATTAATAGGCTTGCAATCGGAGCTTGCACCGTCTACAACGACCTTGATGCTCCGATCTGCAAGAAAGCTGGTGATCCAATCGCACAATTTCTCGGGAAGCCCGTAGGAAGGGAGCTTCGAAAGAAGCGCTTTGTACCAAACCCGATCGAAGGCCTTCGCAATGCCCAAACTAACGGCCAATGCCTTGAACTCTACTGCCTCCGCCTATCTGTGAGTGAGGTAGACCAGAAGATCACCAGCTGACCGACCACGGCGAAAACCGTATTGGCGGTCACTAATCAGCTGGTGATCCTCAAGGTACCTCATGAGCTGGCAGTTTAGAATGGACTCCATTGTTTTGGAGAACAAGGAGGTGATGGCGATTGGCCGGTAGTTGGACGGGTCTGAGCGGTCGCCTTTTTTAGGGATCGGGTAGACGAAAGCCGTCTTCCATGATTTTGGGACTACGCCTAGGGAGTAGGAGTACCGGAAAAGACGCGTTAAAACCGGTGCCAACTCTGGAGCACACGTCCTCAGCACAATTGGGGGGGATTCCGTCAGGCCCACTCGACTTGTGGATGTCCAGGGAGAGGAGTGCTTTGCGAACCGAGCGCTGTGTGAACTGCACTTCCGGCATGGAGCACTCACACCGCGGGATGGTCGGCGGCGTACTCCCCCCGTCATCGAGAGTCGAGTTAGACGCAAAGAAAGAGCCTAGAAGATCGGCTTTCTCCTTTGCGGTATGGGCCAGTGAGTCGTCCTCCCTGTGCAGAGATGGAAGAGATGGCTGACAGAAATTCCCCTGGACAGCCTTGGCGAGAGACCAGAATGCACGGGTTCCAGAAGGAAGGCGAACTAGTTTCTCGCCAATTCTGCCTATGTGCTCTGACTTTGCCTTGGCAATGACTCTTTTGAAGAACCTAGAGGCGGAATTATACTTCTTTTTTAGAGCGCTGGTGTTTACATCCCGGGACGCTGATGCATCAACCCAGGCTTGGTAGCACTCCTGCTTATAGCATGATGCTATTTTACAGGAGCGACCAAACCATGGCTGAGATTTGCCTCCAATGGGCACCACAGAGGAAGGAATAAAAAGTCATGTATATTTTTTTAATAGGACAGGGTGACATGAGCACACAATATACCTGATGCTGTGGTCCATAGACTTTACGTTGAAATATAATTTAATTAAAAGTGAGCAATATGGCTTTCAAAATAATAAATCTACAAGCCTTGCTGGATATGATCTTGTTGATGCAATTGTTAAGGCTATAAATAATAAGCTAAGAGTTACAGCAATCTTTTTTGATATGTCGAAGGCCTTTGACTTTGTATCCCACAAAATACTCTTACAAAAACTTGATAATTTGGGGTTTCGAGGCCCTGTCCTAGATTGGATTGCTAGCTATCTAAGAAATAGGATACAATTTGTAGAAGTAACAAATATTGATAATTCACAGACATTAACTTCTTATAAATCCAGTGATAGATTAAATTCATTTGGAGTTCCACAAGGTTCCGTATTAGGGCCAACTCTTTTCCTTTTATATATAAATGACTTACCTGACTCAACTTTATACAAATGTATTTTATTTGCTGATGATATTTCAGTTATTATAACATCTAAAAAAGACATTGACATTGACATCTATGAATCTAATATTAATAATACTATTGACAATATTTCAAAGTGGGCAACATGTAATAATTTATGCATTAACGTAGAAAAGACATGTTATATTCAATTTAGTAATTATGGAACATTGAATAATAATCTTAATATATATTGCAATGGACAATCTGTTAATGAAATGACTGAAACAAAATTTCTGGGAATATTATTGGACAAACGTGTGAACTGGAAAGCCCAAGTTGAAAAAGTCTGTTCTAAAATAAATAACTACATTTTTCTTCTTAGCAGACTGAGAAGAATTACATCTCATGAAACTTTACTAACTGCGTACTATGCATACATTTATTCTGCATTCGATTATGGTCTTTTGCTTTGGGGTAACAGTACAGATGCTATTAAAGCCTTTACAGCCCTAAAGAAATGTATTCGAGCTATGAATAGTTTGGCACCAGATTCATTGTGTAAACCGTATTTTAAAAAATTACACATTTTGACGCTGCCATGTATGTACATCCTTAATTTGATATGTTTTGTTAAAAATAATATACTTACTTTTGTTCACAAAGCTAAGAAATACTGCACAGAGAAACTTGAGGCATACTGAAAGATTGACACATAGTGTAATGCCAAGCACTAGCCTCTATAGGAAAAATTGTTCAGCTATGTGTATAAAAATTTTCAATGCACTGCCTATAGAGTTTCAATCACTCCCAAAGGTACGTTTTCGCAGGATTGTCAAACAATGGCTTGAGGAGCAATGCTTCTACTCTGTTGAAGAATATTTAAATTTTATGATTAGGATTAGGAATCGATATTAAAATGAATTAACTACTATCATATTATTTTAATCAAATTAAATGTAATAAATTTATTACGATGATTTTGAAAACATGTTAATAATTTATTAGTTGTGAAAATGTAATTAATGTATTAGATAAATATTTGTACGTCAACATTATGACAAAACATGCTGGATGTTTTCTGCAAATAAATTATGATTATGATTATTATTGCAGCATTAATTTTGAAATAAATATATATGGTAAAGTTGAGGATTAATGTTAAGGATTAGGTTAGACGAAAACACGATTTCGTAAAATTTTCTCGATAGAAACAATCCAAAGTTACCTCCAAAATAGACAATAAACCGCTGTTATTCATAAAATACTTTAAATGAGATCATGAAATTTTGCGTACTAACTGAACTAACTGTAAAGCAGTGCTTATGTTATTTACTTTTTTTTAAATACCATTATTTTCACCGTAAAAAGAAATTACCTAAACTATCGGCCTCTTGAAGCGTGATTCCTGCCGCCCGGTCACTTCTCTTCGGCCTTTGAAGGGGGAGGTTGTGTCGCTTACGATCGGAATATACATTACGCAACAGGACGACGTAAAATTAAAATGGGAAATAATCGTAATAAAAATAAGAAGCGACTGGCTTGGCGTTAAGAAACAGGCATAAATACGATAAACCTAATGAAATAAGTGTCTAACGACCTTTCTACTTACAGTATTAGTGATTACAAACATGTCGGTACATAGCATACGACGCGCGGGCAAGTGGGGACGAAATTAGAATTTGAGCTGACTTACTATATTCCCTGCTACTATTTGACGCTGGTATTCTGTGAGAGCGTGGTCCTTCCCCGGTCGAGCCGACCCATTCGTGCTACAACTATACTACTAATATAACTGCAGCATGGCTCTACCACCGTGTACCTACGTATTTACTTTTATATATTTATAAAGCCCAACCAGATGTGGATTATATATAAATATCTTATCTCTATTACTTACTTTTTTACATGATAGAGACACGATACAGCTATATTATAGTTGTGGCACGAATGGGTCTGCTCGACCAGGGTGGGTAATGTTGTTGTGTTTAACATAGTAAAGTTAGAGAACCGAAGACACTTTTTACTGGAAACTATGCATTCCATCTTTGTCCTCAAGGGTAACAACGCATTTGCATTTTGATCCTTAATTGAGGATAAATGTAGATGTCTACGATCCACAGCATCCACTTACCATCAGGTGGACAATGTGCTCGTTTGGCACCCAGTGCTATATAAAAATCCAGAAAAACATGTAATCTTACTGGCTGTAACTTTACCAGCTAAATTAAAATGAAAAGTATGTATAAGCTGTATTTTGGATACAGCGTCCCTTCCCTAACGGACTTACCATAAATCTATACAAACAAATAAAATTAAAGTGTGTGTTTGTTATCTCAAAATAACACCTTTTTACTAAATGCATATAAAAGTATAAGGTACCTATAACAAAAAAAAATTAAAATTTTTGGACTGTCTGTTCGTTCTGACTAATCTCCGAAACGGCACGTAGTTGACGTAATAAGTAGTAGCTTAGGCTACTTTTATTTCAAGAAGAGAATTAGGGTTCCGTGCAAAAAAATTAAAACCCATGAAATCTATCGTAATAAATTCCACGCGGACGAATTCGCGGGAAACAGCTAGTATCTAATAAAACCGACGATAACCACGTGGGTATCGCGTCGCCTTTGTATCTTTGGTTTTATCTATATTCGAATTGGAGTCGCAGTCAGTAATGAAAAATTTACATTTAACAAAAGGTAAAAGCCGACTTTGAAGAACTGAAGTAATTTCACAGTCTGAAATCGGTGCTAAGACATAGTGTATACAAGAATAATACTCCGAGAGAATAACACCCGTATTTATAAACGTGTAAAAGTAATTACTTAAGTAACGATTTGTATTCGATAGTAAAGTAATTGATCCAAGTTAGAACTGTCAAAAGTTAGAATACTCAGCCAATAATCACCATTGCCTTTACTTGAGCGCTACTTTGAGGTTATTTTGGATAAAAAATGGAAACTTTGGAAAAGTATTTGAACGGTTTTTGCTGTTTTAGACAATATAGAAGAGATAGAATTTGAATTTTTTTTAAATATATATATCGAATAAATAATCATTCGAACAGAAATTAAACAAATAAGTGTAATAATCACACATTATATTTATGTTGTAAGTTTTACACTTACAACATTTTTGACTGGCCTGTTGGTCTAGTGGTTAGTGACCCTGACTGCTATGCCGGAGGTCGTGGGTTCGATTCCCACCCAGGACAAATGTTTGTGTGATGAGCACGATCATTTGTTCTGTGTCTGGGTGTAATTTATCTATAATATTTATGTATTTAGAAATATATAAGTATGTTTATCAGTTGTTTAGTACCCATAACACAAGCTCTGCTTAGCTTGGGACTAGATGGCGTTGTGTGTGATAATTGTGGGATATTATTATTACACTATTTACATTTACACATTTAATTTTATCGAATAATTATTATTTTTAACAGAAAACAAGAAATAATTAAACATTTTTTTTACTTTTACATTTATTTCTCAAGAGTTGAATTTTAAAATAACAATTTTGACAACCAGGCGCCCAGTAAGCGCTCACGAGGTAACAAATTTGCCACGATAGGGAAATAGATCCTAGCTAGGCTAAGGAGCCCGGGTTACAACCCTTTTATGCCATCTCACATCTCCAACTCATCTCCCTTTATAGGAGTGACAGGTGATTACATGAATATATTATGTAACTCTTTTTTCGGGATTATGTTATTTCTGCTAAATAAACCTTACTTTAAAAGTTTAGACGTTATTTAACTTCGACAATTTTTACGAATATTTATTTTCGGCGCCATAAAATTAGTGTTAATCGTCGTTCGTAAGTTTTAACACACGGAATATGATGCCTTCGAATTGTTGGTTATTTCGAAATCTTTGACCGTAAGCCAAAATATCGTTCATAATAATGAAGAACGATGTTTATGAACACAGAAACAACTACCAAGCGTAGAGTGTTACTTGGGCATTTGCTCAAGTAAGTAACGTGTGTTACTCAACTATGGAATGAAATTTTGCAATTAAGAATTTCAACCTTAAGTAATGACTTTACTAAGAAATTACTTAGCAACAAGTAATTACTTCTTTATAAATACGGGTATAAGACTTCAATAAGACTTTCAATTAAAAAAAGTCACTAACTTGTCCTACCGCCGCGCCGACGAGGAAGAGATTAGCTATCGACTATTTCCTCGCTCAAGAAATGAACAATAGATATAAATCCCGTATGTATAAAAGAGATGCATATATAATTAGTTGATGCTGTTCACACTGCCGCCGAGAACTCATCACTAGTTTGTCGCAGCGACAAGAGCTAACAAAGATAAAACTCGCTCAGCGATGCTCGCCTGATGGTTAGAATCACACCGGGAGACCAAACAGTGGTCATTTTTAGGGTTCCGTAGTCAACTAGGAACCCTTATAGTTTCGCCATGTCTGTCTGTCCGTCTGTTCGTCCTCGCTTAATCTCTGTGACCGTTAGCACTAGAAAGCTGAAATTTGGTACCAATATCAATCACGCCGACAAAGTGGTAAAATAAAAATTGGAAAAAAATGTTTTATTAGGGTAGCCCCCCTATATGTAAAGTGGGAAGTGATTTTTTTTTAATTTCAACCCTAACGTGTGATATAATGTTGGAAAGGTATTTAAAAATGAAATAGGGGTTTACTAAGATCATTTTTGATGATGTCAATAATTTCGGAAATAATCGCTCCAAAAGTAAAAAACAATGTGTCCCCCCCCCCCTCTAACTTTTGAACCATATGTTTAGAAAATATGAAAAAAATCTGAAAAGTTGAACTTTATAAGGACTTTCTAGGAAAATCATTTTGAACTTGGATGAAAAGTCGGAGCGCCTGCCGCGGAGCGTGCAACATTGCACGCTCCATGTTCGCGCACATACTCGCTACCGGGAGCAGTTGCAGGAGCGCGGAGCGCTGCTGGAGCGCGAACATAATGCATACCCACCTTTAAACTCATAAGTGGGAACACTTATTGTGACGGACGAGAAACTACGAAACCCTACACTGAGCGTGGCCCGACACGCTCTTGGCCGGTTTTATACTCTATAGTGCGGATCTAGCTTTGCCAGGCGTCCGGATAAAGCCAGATAAAGAAACAGGCAGAACAACGTCTGCCTGGCAAGCTAGTGTAATTTAATTTGTATTGTATTTTAGTTTTTATAAATAAATAAATGGTTAAATAAATGGTAAATTGTATAAATTATATAACTCTTTTATTCCATTTTATATAGGGTGAGGATTGATCTATCAATCTCTTTCTGGACAGAGACAGAGAATGTTCTTTAAAATACAGTCAAATTAATGTCATTAATTAGTTTTTTATATGTTTTAACTATGTTTTATCACATGTAAACTTATTAAATGTAAACGTATATTAAGAAACAGACCGACTCCCGTGGCTGTGCGACACGGTAGATAGCTCAGTTGGTTAGAGCATCGGCAGGGATCGCTTAGCTCGTGGGTTCAAACCCCACCCGGTGTCGGTTGATTTTTTGAATTTCTCATTAAATGTTTAGACATTTATTAATTTGGTTGGTCTTTCTATGGCTAAGTTAATTCAAGCTCAAAATGTACCTACTCTGTTAAGTTGTTCTAAGGTCTAAAGTAACGTTTGATAAATAGCAATAAGCTAATAGGTAATTATGAGACTTGCGAGATTCTTGCAGCAAAAACAAGACCAAGACTGCCAAGTCCCGTATGGTTCTTGCATTTTTGTGCAACGCTAATAAGGAAAAAAAACTACAACGCAATATTAATGAAAATAATGATGAATAGCTTCGTGTTGGTTTTAACACAATAATATTAGGCTATAAAATGCTGTTTATTATATCAACAACCCATTAGCAGTGTATAATGATGAATTTGTAATACGTACACTCAGCTCTGGTGTTTGCTCTGCCTCGACATCTGACACTTGGCCTCCCCTTAAGTATTTGCTAAGCAATCCGTCCTCTACTTATGGCGTTAAACATTTTCTATGCTGAATTAATATTGTAAGTGCTCTATGGTGTACAAACTTCATACATTCATTACACTGCAGGACCTAGTTGTCATGCTTGAAAACCGCAGTTTTAATTTCCTGATTGTTATTTTGAAGATGTTGTTGTTCATCTCCTGATCCATTATCCATATCGTTATTACGTAAGAGAAAACAGAGGGTTGTTTTCCTCAGTTTTCTCTTACGTAATGGATATTTTCATGCCTCCACTACACGGATACCTAGATGTGTACCCGTGGTTAAAAAGAACTTACGTAGGATGGTTTAAGGATGGTTCCTGGCGGCTCCGTGGCTCAATGTCTCAGCAATGAGTTGCAGCGCTAAGGGGTGCGGGTTCAAATCTAGCACGGGTTAAGTTTTTGTATATCTGATTGTAAGTAAATTGCTTAAAAGATTGCTGTGATCCGTAGACATCTATCTACATTTACCTACGATTAAATATCAAAAAATTGTTTCGGTTCTGGATATTTGTTCTTGTGAAATTTATGTATGTAAACTGCTCTCACGATACAGGAAAATAATAAATAAATAAATTTGATGGTTAGCGCTCGCTGTAAATTTTATGGTACGCGAGCAACGCCATCCCCGCCGGCACCAATGAAATGATTAATTGCAATTTTAAGTGCTGGAAAACATCGTAAGGAAATCTGCATGTCTGAAAAATAAGATAAAAAATATTATCAAAGGCATGTGAAGTTTGTCAACACCAACACGTATTGAAGCAGCGAGAAGGATTTCCTGGTCTTAGAACCCTTTTAGAAATTAAGAGAGGCGTGTTCCCAGCAGTGAGACGTATATAGGTTGTAACTTTAATTTTTAAATAAATAAAATGGTTGATCATCGATGATATCAATGTTTTAACATCGATGATGCAATATGTAAAACATAGAGTATAATACGCACGAATCTAAAGGCACACATAATCGGAAGTCTCGACATCGATGTCATGTGTCACTGTATGACGAACAATATTACTTAGTTAAACGAGCAATTCTTGTATATATATATATATATATATATATATATATATATATATATATATATATATATATATATATATATATATATATATATATATATATATATATAATCGGAATCTCGGAAACGGCTCCAACGATTTTCATAAAATTTTGTGTGCAGGGAGTTTCGGGGGCAATAAATCGATCTAGCCAGGATTTATTTTTAGAAAATGTTTTTTGTCCGTGTTTTTAGGCAATGAAAAACTGCTACAATATCGTTATAATAAGAAGGTAAATTTTGACAGTTCATTAATGATTACAAATAGCTTAATTGGTATATTGGGCGGTCTCAAAATCGTAATAGGTACCATGGTTCGACCCCAGACCGACGGACCGACTTGTGTTAATTTTTTTTCCAAGTTCCCTTCTTTTTTGAGAAAATCTATTTTTCCGAGCCCTTTTTTTAGTATTTTTTAAAAACACGAAAATTTTAATAAAACTAATTGCACTCATGATTTTTTATTCAAATAACCAGTTCAGTTTTTTCTATTATGTCGCTAAGATCAAAAAATATTATTCGTATTTCATCAGTTTACATACTTGTATCTAAATATAATTTCCAAAACACACGAATTAAGAAAAATACCGAGCAAAGCTTGGTCAACCGGGTACTTGCCTACTAGTGACGCATAATATAATACCAACACGAATTTGTTACAATAGGATACACGTTCATGAATAGCATGTAGTACTGGAAAAAGAGTATGTTACAATTAAAAAAAAAAACATTTAATCGTAAAAAGTTTCTGAAATAATTATCCAGAGATTTTAAGAAAATAAACTTCGATATTTTGCTGGAAAATTATTTAAGTTTTCGTTGAATGTAACAACACTAGATATGATAACGATTATAAACTCTTTTGTAGTAAAGAAAAATCATAACTTAAGAAATAAAATGCTTTATGGTGCTTTACCTATTCATTTACTAGCTTTTACCCGCGACTTCTTCGGTGTAGAACTTAACAAGAAAAACCTGCGGATCTGTAATCGGTCTTCGGGCAGGGAGTTCATCTATCCACTTTAAACTCAGTTTTTTCTTCTTATTCCGAAAACTTGGAAACTGTTTAAAGTAAAATTTGACGGTCTATTGTTTTTATCTACATAAAAAAAGTCTTATCACAATCACATTATACTTTAACATTCATCGTTTTGTTGTAAAGTGTTGTTGAGGTAAAAAATAAGTTAAAAATCTATTTTGCATCAAAAGTGAGAGATAAGTGGACCTTTTTGTATAAAATTGTAAACCAAAGAAGTATTGTTCTAAATTTTTTATATGCTATCCCAAAATGTGTGATACAATCATTAAAACAATTTATTTAATCCATTTCGGGCAGAAAGAAAAATCCTAGCTTAAAAGTAGCCAATTGTTTGTATATTATTGACAGACTTTAATTTTATTTATATAAATTCAGCGATAACTGTCGATTGATTAAAACTACTTTTACGGATTTTATCGCGTTTTATTTTATTTTTAATACTCGGCGACGTTTCGGTTGTAGTAAGTAGTAGTTTTAATCAATGTATAGTGTTCGCGTAAATATAAGAAAATCATTAGATAACTGTCGATGTAAAAATTGATATTAAGCAACATCGATGTTTTGTATTCAATGAACGTCAAACATCGATTATGAGCTATTGATATCATTGACACTTACTGGGTGATTTTTTTACCGTTTGGAAAAAAAAATAGAATGTAACAGGTGAAAGAAATAGAAGCCTATGGCACTGATATTTCACTTTTTTATTTTACATTAATATAATATTATGAAATTGATCTATCAATAAATACTACCACTTATTTGAAATAAACTTTCGGTACCCACTAAATAAATAAAAACAAAAATTTTGTACTAATTGAATAAATCATTTAAAAACTATCCAAATTAAAATAATACGCACCCAATTACTAGGGTTAAATTTCATAATATGGTAATGTAAAAAATGTAAAATGTCATTGGCATAGGCTTCTATTTTGTTCATCTGTTCCCTACACTATCTTAAATCGTCTTATACGAGACGAACGAGACGAGATGTACCGATGTATTTTCTTAAACAACCACCACCACCAACAACTACAACACTATCACTATCATAATCATCATTACAGTCTATCACTAGATAGTTTGCCGACCAGCTAAGAGATGCAGGATTTCGCTGGATTCAGGTGACTCAGGGCTGTGTCTTTGAGTTGTGGACTTGAGATTGGCTGTAGTCTTTAATATAGTAGCACATTTTTTTTGACAAACCTAAGTTATGGAGCTGTAAACAATAAACTTGAATAAGGTTTTCTTCATAGTGTTTCTGGACCCTCTGCTTTTATTTTCTCCAATTCTAAAAATATATTTCTAGGATTGCACTGTATCAGGAAATTAATCTGTCTAAGATTCCGTGCCTCGCAAATAACGTAATGCCGTTGGTCCGGTGCCTGTGCTATTTCCTGTCGGAATGCCGACAAATCGCACTATGAGATTGAGAGAATAGAGAGTGCACCTGCGCTTTACGCACACATTCGTGCTCTGCAATTCTGTTCTGAGCATGTGGCTAGTTTCGATATTATAATTTCCATTAGTATTATTGTTATTCTTTATTGAAAAATAGGAAGCCGTCTTTATCGAAGGCTAATGTATAACTATACTCCCATTTAAATCACGAGTCGTTGATTACCATCCATAAACAATAATGACCATTCATAGCTATTATAGGTAATTGCTAAGGAAACCACAAACTGTGACGACACTTGCAATGTGTAGAAATTCTCTTTAACTGCCTCTGATTGCTTAAGAACATTAGGAAGTATACAAACGCGCAATGTTGAGTTGGTAAGAATATTAAATGCTTTGATGGCGCCTTATTTACATAATTATCCTGGAACAGACCACATTTTTCTCAAACTGATATTATAATTAATTTGGATAATTATTCACCTTGAATGTAATGTTCTTTTTAATTCGAGATATTGCCATAAATTGTTTTTAGGGTTACACACAACCATTGTTATTTTTTGTTTGTGATCATTGATCATAATATTACTGAGATTACGAAACTTTGACTACAATTATTAAAGATTTTAGCAAGGAAAAAGTTTCAAGATTTGCATTAATTTACATAATATTATGTTCACTCATAGTATGTTACGTAACTTCGAATCTTTTTTTAGAAAAAAAAAAATACACTAGATTGTAACACACGTTACAAATTTTAAATGGTTGGTTTGTACAGTATAAGGATGTGTAACAACCACACGGTCCACCTGATTGAAATTAGATGCTGTGGCCCATAGACATCTACATTTGTCCTGGATTAAGAATCAAAATGCAAATGCGTTGTCACCCCCGAGGACTAAGATGGAATGCCTCGTTTCCAGTAAAAGGGGTCTCCGGTTACACTCACCATACGTAACACAGCAGTATTTAGCTGCTATTTTACGCTGGTATTCTGTGGCAGCGTGGTCCTTACCCGGTCGAGCCGACACATTCGTGCTACACCCATAATATGCTGCAGCGTGACTCTATCACTTATGAATGCTTATATTGTGAGCTAAAGAAATATAATACATACATATAAATACAATTGGAGTATCTGTGTGTTATATCGTAGGTAATAACTGCCTTATACTGAGCTGAGGGAGGTATTTGTATGTCATTAAGAATAACAATCGTTTTTAGGGTTCCGTAGTCAACTAGGAACCCTTATAGTTTCGCCATGTCTGTCTGTCCGTCTGTCCGTCCTCGCTTAATCGCTGTGACCGTTAGCACTAGAAAGCTGAAATTTGGTACCAATATGTGTATCAATCACGCCGACCAAGTGGTAAAATAAAAGTTGGAAAAAAATGTTTTATTAGGGTAGCCCCCCTATATGTAAAGTGGGAAGTGATTTTTTTTTAATTTCAACACTAACGTGTGATATATTGTTGGAAAGGTATTTAAAAATGAATAGGGGTTTACTGAAATCATTTTTTGTAATTTCGGAAATAATCGCTCCAAAAGTAAAAAACAATGTGTCCCCCCCCCCTCTAACTATTGAACCATAAGTTTAGAAAATATGAAAAAAATCTGAAAAGTAGAACTTTATAAGGACTTTCTAGGAAAATCATTTTGAACTTGGATGGAAACAACAGTACCCACTACCGGGAGCAGTTGCAGGAGCGCGGAGCGCTGCTGGAGCGCGAACATAATGGATACCCACCCTTAAACTCATAAGTGGGAACACTTATTGTGACGGACGGGAAACTACGGAACCCTACACTGAGCGTGGCCCGACACGCTCTTGGCCGGTTTTTAATATTTTTACCTGACTGTCAGTCGGTCCATCCGTGCTTATCTCGGAATAACTGAACGGATTGTAATCAAACTTCGCGAACGGACAGAGAGCGATGTCACGAGTGATCTAGATCTTATTTTAGTCAAAAGTCTTGAAATTGTTTTTGAAAGAAAAGAAAAACGAAAACGCCACTTTAGTAAATAAATCTAACGCAGTCGAAGCCGGTTCTGGTCGCTAGTAAACTTACATATACTTAATATATCACAATACAAAATATATCACAAGTGTAAGCTCCTATAATGATTTCCTATATTTACGCGAAATTTTAATCAATGTAAGCTCCTATGTTTGAGTGTGTTGTGATGTGCATTTATATTTTTTTCGCTTATGGTAACACAACAAATCAGTCATCGATAATGTATATTTTTCTGTGTAATGACCGACATACACGGTCAGTTAAGCTGATCAGTTCCAACGGATGTAAGCCGGTGCGATTTCCCCACACAAAGGCTTCAAATTTTAACTTAAGATTCAAACTCACGGTCAGTTTTTGCATGTGCGTCAGTTCAACGGATCAGCTTAACTGACCGTGTGTATTGAGCATAATTCATACATCACCTCATATAAGTTTCTATACTAGGTGACCTTTTTTACCGTCTGGAAAAAAATGGGGTGTAACATGTGAACGGAGTATCCTATGGCACTGATATTTTACAATAAATCAAAACAAACATTTTATATATTAGTTTAAAGTAAAATTAGTAGTAGGAGTCCTTCTGGTGCCACCGTCTTATCTGCCGCTAAACACTGTTGTGTTGCAAGCAGAGGGTATAATGAGCCAGTACAGTTCCAGGCACTTCCTTGATTGCAGTTGGCTGTAGTTTTCATGGAGTATGAACTGCAGTTACCACTTACGATCAGGTGAACTGTAGGTTTGTTTGTCACTTAAGTTTTATATAAAAACGATATTATTGTTTAGACAACGTCATTAGAGCTTGTGATATTCATTATTCCACCCCAAGGGTTAAACATAAAAAACCGATTTCAAAGAACTTTAAAACACATCAAAGACATGTGTGGTCACAATAGTGTGGTCACAATTATATAACATAACTCTTTAAAGTAGGTACTCTTACTTAGTTTATGGCAATTACGTGCGCTTCTAATTTATATATAAGCGAAATACCACCGTCTGACTGACTCATCATGATTTCACTAAAAGTTTACACCCGATTGATTTGTAATTTAGTGTACTTATGTACTCATTCTGCAATGTAGTCGCTCACTTAGAAAGGATTTTACGATGGTCTCATAAAAAAGTTTTTCTTGATTTTTGTCTGCGTTGTTCGTCTATTAGGTATCATGCGCCCAGCGAAACGAGCGGATATCAGCTAGTTTAGATATATTATTCTCAACAACGTTTCCCGATTTGACTAACGTGAATATGTTTTAATAATTTTTAAAATCCTTACCCTTGTTACGTATTGTCGAAGACTTCTTACATAGAAGTTTTTGCGTATAGTACATGAGTTATATAAAACATTCGACTAATTGTTGCTCGTAATACATACACAGTATCAATGGTGATTATATGGATGAGAACAAAGATTAGTTTCTAGGAAGTCGGACGAAAGCCTTCAATCTTAAACGGCCCGTTTATAGTGAACACCTGTGTTTAACCTGGAATTGTCTATTATACTACTTGACCAAGGTTAGACCATACTGCGATACATAAAATACATTGTATTCATGTGGAATTAAAAAAAAAACAGTTTCCTTTGCGCAACGACGAGCCATTTATTTGGCAAAAAGAGTAATTAGTTTGTGTTAATTCACATTAATTCATAATACATCCTGTTGCCAAAATTTATCATTTATGTATATATTCTTATAGCATACAATAGCCATCATTAAACGCATTCGTGGAGTGCTACGCAGGCTATAGTATGCGTCATACAGCTGGGTACAGGCCTCCCCTCATTTCTGAGAGGGTGTTAGGGTAAGAAAGTGTCTGCCGCGCTGCCTCAATGGGCGTTGTCGAACTTCACATGTCTTCGAATTTTTTTCTTATTTCTCAGACATGCAGGTTTCCTCACGATGTGTTCCTTCACCGCCGAGCATATGAAGTTCGACAACGCCCATTGAGGCAGCATGGCAGACACTTTCCTGCCCTAACACCCTCTCAGAAATGAGGGAGGCCTGTACCCAGCAGTGGGACGTATATGGGCTGTTACTTTACTTTACTTTTTAACACTGGAATAGTCACGCAAAACATTCTTCAAGCTACCAAAAAAACCAAGCATCCAAGACAAAAATTTATCGCACATTTCGCACGGTGTGGGTCAAGCGTAATTTTATGGTTTAGTAATGCCATACGTGTAACAAATACTAAGCTATCATTTGTTATGTGGTAATGCACAGGATATGACGTGCAGCGAGCGTGCCGATCATGCAACGTACGCCTACTTGCAAGTATACCGTCCGTTAACTTGTCACTTGTTTATTATTATTACACATCTACCGTAATACAACTGGCACGTGTTTGCACTGAAAGTAGATGCGACAGTGAAACCAGAAACGTCGTCATTTCAATTTATTTTAGCCGGCTTCAAAAAAAAGAGTCATTTTTTTTTCAATTCCACTGAATTTTATGTATGTATGCTACGCGATATATCGCCAGCGTTAAACCAATTTTAATGATTCCTTTTCATTAAAAAGGCAAGTGTGTTCACATTTTAATTTAAAAAAAAAAGAATAATTCATCTTCACTTATATTTGTAAACACAGTCACAGCGGTGACACTCCCTGTACGTGAGAGCTTAAGCGCCGGTGACCTTGAGTCGAAGCGTGTAACGCTAGGGTTGATATCGAACCGAAATGAAATATTATAGACTTGTACCAAAGAAGATACATAGTAGGTATGTGTTATATATTATGTAAACTTATGTATTTAGGTAGTGAAAGATACGTTCAATTTTAAATCAACTTTTATTAAATGAGGAATATTAAAACTTCCGACAAAACCAAATATGCACGGCAGTTAATGGTAATCTTAAAGAATTAACCAACATTTAGTATTTCAGTACGCAATAATCAGTATTACCTATTATCCTTTAAAAATAATTTACTCTTATATATTTTTGAATTTTTAGATTAATTTTTTGATTTTCGTTATTATTTCTAACAATTGCAAAAATTCGTAGTATGTATATTTTTTTTAGAAAATCCAAAGGTATGCAGGTTTCCTGGGACATAGCGGCCAACAAATTGTTCCCCATGTGTTGAGGAGATAAGTCATTTCTATTTCTAATGAAATAATCCATAAATACAACAATGAACAAATACAAAAACTCTTTATCTAATCTCTATCTAAAATTTCTTGACTCTCTAGTGGTATTTTTAATAGTGTAAATTTCAGTTAATGTAATATAATAAAATTATTGGCGATATATTAGTTTTATTGCCGTGGTATTTTCCCATAATTCTTGTTAAGATCATATTGACTTTCATTAAAATGAGTTCACATATTTTTAGGTATCATAAAACATTATTAAAAATTAAACTAACAAAACAAGGGCCCTTGTTTTGTGCAGTGGAATTTATTTTAATTGTAATCACTTAAAATCACATTCAGTTATACTTATACATATACTATAATATCATTTATTTAATAAAAGCAAAAATATTTATCAAAGCATATAAACCTAGCATACACGGCTATAAAAACTAATAATGTTACTTGGTAACATAAACTTAATACCTACATGAATAGAATAGTAATATGTTCATTAAGATATCGGTAATATTCATATATTAATTGAAATATTATATCACTTGACGAATATATTCATATTAACTAATACTGACAAATATCGGTATTACTACTAGCCCTGGACCAGGGCAGTCGGCGACTGCCCGTTCCACGCCCCGCGTGCCTCTCAAGGCCCCCGCACACATCCAGACACGCACACATAGCCGCAAGCGATTTTACGTGCACACATGCTTAAGTGTCGTTTCTTTTCGCGTAGTGTATATATTCTTTGACACAGTTAGGTTGTTAGTATTATTTACAGTTGGCATCATAAATCCTACCACTACCACAGTGTGTCACATATATCTTTAGTTCTAGTTATAGAAATCTACTATAATCTACTCATAAGAGATAAAATGTTTAATTTAACTATTTAGAAGACATTGACGTTGTCATAAGTCTCTTGAAAAGGGGCAAATAACAAAACTTTTGAAAGAGCAAAACTGATTTTCTAAAACTAAAAAAGCAAATTGATTTTCACATAAATAATAGGTAAGTAGTCCATCTGTATCGTAAAGGTGTTAGATCTGATACTTGTTTTTATAATATAAACTGTTTCTTGCGGGAATAGAATAAATTTACGTGGTAGAGGCAAGCTGCAGCTATATTACTGGTATAATAATAATAATAATAATCTTCCAGACCGAGTTTCGGTCACGGCGGCCTGCCTCAACGGAGGCTGGCCATCGGTGCAGGACATGATTATAGTGCCCAAGTATACGCGCAAGCACAGGTGCACTCTCTATTCCTTCACTCTTATAATCCGATGGGACGGTAAACCGACACGAACAGAGAGAGATCAGGCGCAGGACCAACGGCTTTACGTGCTTTCCGAGGCACGGGGGTGAGACACCGCCAACTTCCTGACTCCGGGCAGCTACTGAGAATTTCCTGACGGAAAAACTCAATAATCGATTTTTGGGCCCGACCCAGGATTCGAACCCAGGGCCTCATGATCAGCAGTCGCACTACTACAACGACCAACGAGGCAGTTTTTTACTGGTATAGTTGTAGCACGAATGGGTCGGATCGATCTGGGAAGGACCACGCTCTCACAGAATACCAGTGTAAAATAGCAGCTTAACACTGCTGTGTATCGTATGATGAGCGTAGCGAACCGAAGACCCTTTTTACTGGAAACCACCTTAGTCCTTGCGGGTGACAGCGCATCTGCATTTTGATTCGTAATCGAGGATGGATAGATGTAGATGTCTATAGGCCACAGCAACCACTTATCATCAGATGGATTGTGTACTCATTCGTTATCATTATTCTATTAAATAAATCGTACCTGCGGCCTGCGGTACTGCACACAAATGCTAAGCCTCTGCGCTAATTAAACCGTCATAAAGACGACTAAGAGAAATGCATAACTCAGACTCAGAACTGACAGATGCGTTGTGATGCATTCTGCCCTTTGATTATTAACAAAAAATTGATGTAGGTTTTTATAGGCCACAAGTACTTATCAAGGAGATTTTGTGATTTTTATAAATGTACGATTTGATGAACCTTTCGTATAATGTCAGTCCTGATTCGAGCATTACTTAAATAAATACGTCGAGACGACCTTCGATCATTGTATTACTCGCAATCGATTCCTAATACATCGTAATGGAAAGTTTTACTGCTTTAATAATTACAGATTCATGCATTACAGTTCTTGTGTTATTGATCGAAATAAGTCAATATGAAATACCAATTATAGTTGTCCCAGAAGTACGTGAACAACAGCTATAGCTAAAAGTTGCAAATACAGGAATTACAATTTAAGAAGATTAATTTAATTGCCAAAATTGATTTAGAGAACTGCCGGTGGATTAACGCGCTTGTATTGATTGTCGTTTAAATAATTTTGACTGGATTTTGATATATCTCCCAAATAAGGCTATATTTCCTCAAGTATTGAGTCACCAATTTTTTTCTTAAGTCACTCACCGCCAAATACTCAAACGTTACTCAATTGTCACATGTCGTTAAATCTCGTGGTATCACAGTCACTTTGACTTAAAGTTGTCAAGACAGCACGAGACTTAACGGCATTCTAAAATTGAGTAATGAATATTTGGGCATAATTGTCACCAATTCCTCAATAAATCATTGACATAATAACGATATCATCATAATCATAATCACGATATGGTTGAGAAAGATTCTGGCTTGAAGGACGCATACAAGTGGTGCGATTTTGTGTATTAAATATGTCTTCGCGTGTGAACTAATACTGGGGACAATGTAAGATTAACAAGTGCGTAGATGGTGATTTAAATCTCAATTTTTTTATCCGCTTAGGTCTATGCTTTAAGATAGTCTCGTTATTATCTGTCCGCTGGGTTAAGCTGTCGTCAAAACTTTCGCTATCACGTATCGTTATATTGTTAAGTATGTACTTTCTAAACAAAATACACGTCAGACTGGACTTCACGGTTTAAGATCTCAGCCTGTCTTAATTGGCGAATCGTAACAAAAGAAGGCAACCTAC
Organism: Parnassius smintheus behrii; assembly: GCA_036936625.1. Lineage (NCBI taxonomy): Eukaryota > Metazoa > Arthropoda > Insecta > Lepidoptera > Papilionidae > Parnassius > Parnassius smintheus. Next base: position 19,209,693 of record JAUPFT010000028.1, on the reverse strand, counting down.
TAATGAATCTATTTGTTGATTTTGATTTATTCACCTTTTTTATACGTATTTATATGTTTTATTATACTATTCCGGTAATAAAGAAATTAAACGAGAAATTGTTAAGTATGAACAGCGTTGCTGCTTGTTGGCACCACACCACTATAAGATATATACGCCCCACTGCTGGGCACAGGCCTCCCCTCATTTTTGAGAGGGTTGGCAAGGAAGTGTCCGTGACGCGTGTCTCAATGCGTGTTAGCGAACATCATATGTCTTCGAAATATTTTTTTTACTTATTCCTCAGACATGCAGGTTTCCTCACGATGTTTTCCTTCACCACCGAGCACGTGGTAAATCAGCACTTAAAATTGCAATTAATAATTTCATTGGTGCCGGCGGGGATCGAACCCGGGTTACTCGCGTTCTGTTAAATTTACAGCAAGCGTTAATCATCTGAGCTACCACGGCTAGTATAAGTGTATATGATAATTATCGTTTTTATTGCTGTAAATATTATTTATGTCCTTAATTAGAGTGATAATTAAGGTAAATGTTTTCGGAGTTGATTTTCAACTTCTGCAAGTAAGGTCTGCCAGCTCGGTGCGGTCTAACAGATATCGCTACCTTGCATATTTCTTGATTAATCTAAAAAAAATTGTCTTACCTTGTTTACGAGTCCTCCCTCAACGACATAGTCATGCCTGGGCGGCCGTGAAAGCCTGTTTAAGTATATTAATAGAATTAGCGGTAACTTTCCAGAAATCCAATATATTTTGTAAAATAAAAGGACAATGAGGGCTAATATTAATTTAATTCATCAGATGTCACCACTTGACAATTAGATAAAGTTTTTGTTACGTAATGTAACTTAATTGAGAAGTTAGTTTTAAATAAAAGTTATCAGTTTCTAGAGTATTAACTTAATACACAAAACACTGACTTAGTGGTTTTAGGTTTAATTTTTTGCACATTCTCATTTTGTTTAATTTTTCTACTTTTTTGAATAGCTATCTGTAATTTGGTTTATTTATTTATAATCTAATTAATACAAAATATAACTAATAGTACAGAAATAAATATTAACCTTTACACATTTCTTACAAATTAACTTCCCGCTATGAAATCTGTCGAATATTACATCTCATTTATAAGTGGTGCCGCCCTGGTGGCAGAAAAAGTCGTGGATGCCCTCATTGAACTAACAGCCCACCTGATGGTAAGAGGCTACTGTAGCCCTTGTGCATCTGCAGCCAACTTAAGATGTTTTGTCACCTCTGTGGCCTTATGACCTGTAATAAAAATAACTTATAATACTGGCTTTCTATAACCTTCAGAACGGATCGACGAACGAAGCAGTGCACTTTTTCTGTTTGGCGGGACGAATAGGTAAAGACCGATTAACACTTCGACAAGTACAGTAGCCAGTTAATTTGCGAATCTAGCGAATTAAGTAGAAACTCTCGTTTGAACGGTAATTAGTGAGTTAAATAGCAAGTTAACAATTAAGTTGAACGGGATGGCTGGCAGGTCTATTTTTCGGCGAGTTAAGGTAGTTGTTAGAAGATGCTGGTGTCATTGCCCGTCTCCTGTTACATTCCTCTATGTCGCCTCGTACGACACCACGGAACGATCTGGTGGTGGAGTCTCTCAGACCATCACTACACGGCAAAGTGCAACAAGTCCGTCGTGTTTATTTAAATAACAAGTACTTTGACCAAATTTACTTAGAACGTACCTCAAAAGCTCGTTTTAAAATCGTAATAAATTTCTATTTACGCATTGCTTACCTAAAGTTTTGTATTCAATAATACATATTCTATTACGTTCCTTATCTTGAACTGATGACATAATCATGTATTGAGATAAAAAAATTATTAAAGTGAAAACTAATTGCTTAAACCACGTTTAAGCTTTAGTTCAAAGTAATTTGAATAGAAAACGATTTTTAATGAGATTCAAATCCTACGACTATCCTATATATATCCTAAGACTACATGACACTTTGCAATACCATCTCATACGTATGCAGTAACGCAAAAATCCATTAGCCTAATGATGCGTGAATTTCTTCCACTTGACCTGAGTGGCCGCTCTGTTTGAGGCCCCTAAGCTACTAACACCTCTTTACTAACCAAATATGAGTCAACGTAACTTAAGCCTAAGCAGACAGTATTTGGAGGTGCGTATGGCTGTATACATTTTACGTCGCACGCTACATTTAGGTTTAATAAGCTTAAGGCCTAAGTGGAGAGCGGGCAAGGCAACTTAAAAGTCGATTAAGAGAATCGTCAACAATATCTAACAGTTACGGAAAGATGGCAAGATAACTAAAGCAAAATTCAATTCTGTCTCGCCAACAACGCAAAGTCAGGAATTTACATTTATAAAAAAGCCAAAATTAGGGGTTTATTATGTGCTTATTAGGTGACTGCCTCGTTGGTCTAGCGGTTGTAGTAGTGTGACTGCTGATCATGAGGTCCTGGGTTTGAATCCCGGGTCGGACCAAAAAATTAATTATTGAGTTTTTCCGTCAAGAAATTCTCAGTTGTTGCCCGGAGGCAGGAAGTTGGCGGTGTCTTACCCTTGTGTCTCGGAAAGCACGTAAAGCCGTTGGTCCTGCGCCTGATCTCTCTCCGGTCGTGTCGGTTTACCGTCCCATCGGATTATGAGAGTGAGGGAATAGAGAGAGCACCTGTGCTTGCGCATACACTTGGGCACTATAATCCTGTCCTGCGCCGATGGCTAGCCTCCGTTGAGGCAGGCCGCCGTGGCCGAAATTCGGTGTGGAGGACATTATTATTACTATTAGGTGCCAAGTTTAAAAAATTAGGTGCTCTAAAATATTCACCGCAACGAACTGTTAAAAATTTCCGTTGTTGGCAAAATGTACGTATCGCTAGCAGGCAGTGATGTTAATAAATATATGATAAATATTTATAGCATGGAATTACAAAATTAACAAAACCCAACAGCATTTACGCTGGTATTCTGTGAGAGCGTGGTCCTTCCCCAGTCGAGGGAATTCCATCATTTTCATCTAATGTAGCTGCAGCAAGGCCACATACAACTCTACCACATAACAAAATGTGTTCTCAACACGATTTATAAAATAACTTTTATGGGGTTTTATTATGTAATCTCTGTTCAAATAGCGATTTCGTGTCATATGTATGATTTTTTTCGAGCCGGTTATTATGATTCGTGTTGCTGTCTTAATTCACTTGTTCAATCACAGTACGCAATAACTTTTTCAGTAGATTTACTTTAGATATAAGTTTAAAAGTTCTACAACGTCGCCTTAATGACGAAACATCAATAAAACGTAGAATGATATTATAATACTGCAATATTTGAATACTTAAGTTTTATAGAGACGTTGTAGCTCAGGGGCCAAGCGCTCACGGTAAATTTGACGACCGGGCTCGGGTTCAAACCCTGTCAGCACGAATGAAATTGTTGATTGCACTTTTATGCGCTGCTGACTTACCACGTGCTCAGCGGAGAATGTAAACAGGACATAAGATATCCGCCAACGTGTTCTGGAGTAGCGCAACTGATGCAATACCCTCATCCCTTTAGATAATGAAGGGGGATAATTGACTCGTCTAGCGATCGTAATCGCGACTGCTAATTATGAGTACCGGGTTTGAATCTCGGGTCAAACCAAAATCAATTAATGGGTTTTCTAACATGAAATTCTCAATAGTAGCCTGAAGTTAGGAAGTTGACGGTGTTCCACACCCTGCTTCGGTTGGTCCTGCGGCTGATCTCTCCGGTTTCGGATTGTCATACCGGCGGACTATAGCAGTGATGGAATAGAGTGCACCTGTATGTGCGCACACGCTCGTACACTATGATCCTATCACGCGCTGATGGCTAGTTTCCGTTGAGACTGGCTGCGAGACCAAAATTCGGTCTAAAGAAAATTTTTTATACTACAAAGGTTATCTCTACGCTTCTCAACTTTAATGTATTCGAGCCTCATGTTAAAATTGTTCGCAACTCGTAAATATAGAATATAATTTTCCTAACTGACGTACGTACTTGTGAATGCGCAAATCATTGTTTAATTCGTTGTTCATTGTTATTTACCTAATGACCAACTTATGTTTTTTATAGTTGACTTCTTTACGTAAAACAAATCATTGCCTAAAGCTCAGTTTGGACTATACGCTATAGAATAAAGTAAACCTCTAATTCACAGTACAAAACAAAGTCCCATCCCGCGATCTGTATTCTTATCTTTTAAACTATGGATTTTGATGCGATTATCATCAATAGAACAATGATTCAAGAGGAAGGTTTATATATATATATATATATATATATATATATATATATATATATATATATATATATATATATATATATATATATATATATATATTTCTTCTGTCCGTGGTGCATGTGACTGAACTAAACGGCTGGACCGATTTAGATGAAATTTTGTGTGTGTGATTGAGTTGATTCGAGAAAGCTTAGATACACTGACTACTACACTCATAAGGTCCTGAGTTCAAATCCCGGGTCGGGCCAAAATCAGTTAGTGGGTTTCTCTATTCAGATATTCTCAATAGCAGCCCGGAGCAAAGAAGTTGGCGTTGTTTCTCTCCGTGCCTCGGAAAGCACGTAAAGCCGTTGGTACTGCATCCGATCTCTTGCTGGCTGTCAGAAAACCGTCGTATCGGTGCTTGCGCATACATTTGAGCCTTAATATCCTGTCCTGTGCAGATGGCTTGTCTGAATGAAATTCGATCTGGAGGACATTATTAGGTATATGATATTATTGTCACATGTAACTGTACGCGTCGAATCTATAGTAGACGTTCAAGATTTTAATCCGAATTCTTTCGGTAAAGTTTTGTTAAAACATAAAACTCGTCCTCTTACTTAATTTCCGAAACTTGGAAACGTATCCTTATTGTGGAACAGACATCGAGCGTCAAATTACCTTCGCAACCATTGGCGTTTTCCCACCATTGTCGCTGATGACATTTGACCGGCGCATGCGCAATGCGAGTCGCGACCTATTACGTACATATCTTAGTTTACATACAATGACGAAAATAACGTCCGTCTTTAGACTGGGATTTTTAAAAGAAAATAATGGGTAATTTCAATTGAATCTTTTCGAGTATCGTTTTTTGTGTGCAGCTAGTCGTTAAATACATTATTAAATTAATTAATATGGTGGTTGTTTGGACATGTAGAAAGAATGAAACAGGAAATAGTGAGAAGCAATTGGCATTCGGCAAGGGACGTCATAGACGGAGTTATATAATAATTTATGGACTGAAGTTTATCGACCAAATTGGCTATAATATTGAATTGGCAACGAGCTTGATGTTGATATATATATATATATATATATATATATATATGCAAGAAGCGAGAGATATGTATCGGGATTCTGCTAAATAAAAGTCCGTAGTCTCTGCCTACACCTTTGGGCGACAGGCGTGAGAGTTTATGTAGGTATCTATATGTTGAATTAATTGAGATATCTACGAATATGTTATCACAAAGCTTAGAAATATTAATATCGCTCGTTGTTTTAAAGGAGAGAAATCAAACAAATATGGAAGGTCGTAAACGCATGCCAGCCATTTGCATTGTTTACAAAATGGCTCGATTCTGATTGGTGTGCTAAACGTTGCGACGTTACTGTTATAAGTATAACTCGATTGACTCGAGACGTTCCATTCGCTGAGCGGCCCTAATCCAATTAAAACACACATGTGTACTGGGAAGTCGTCGGTTCGAATAACAATGATTTATGAGAAGCTGGAACTAACCAATACATGGCTTGTTTGTGTACTAGTGGCTCGGATGTAGTTATTTTGTTTAATAAAATAGAAGTGATAAACGAACGTTTAATGCAACGTCACATCATAGTAAGTGGCTACTGCGGTCCATGGGCACATACCACCAACTTAGAACCAAGACAACTATACATTTGCTTTGTCATGTGGGGGACAAAGAAGGAAAGCCTCACAGCTTGTAATCAATAATTATACAAGCGCTTTATACTCTATACTATAATGATTTCTTATATTTACGCGAATTCTACACATGGAATAAAACTAATTTTTTATCCCGTTTGAGTTTAACGTTTTTTAATAGTCGATGTTTCGCGCACTTTTCAGAGTCCATAGTCACGGGGAGACTGAGGTGCTTGACGCGCCGATGTCGCAGTTAACGAAGGCTACCTTCAACTTTTAAATAATAAGGGGAAATATAACCTCAAATGGCTTAGAAAGATCCTCCGTTATGCCGAAAGTATTGCAGCATTAATTTTAAAATAAATATATGGTAAAGTTGAGGATTAGTGTCAAAGATTATGTTAGACGAAAACACGATTTCGTAAAATTTTCTCGATAGAAAAAAAATCCAAAGTTACCTCCAAACTGAACAATAAACCGCTGTTATTCATAAAATACTTTTAATAAGATCATGAAACTTTGCATACTAACTGAACTAACTATAAAGCAGTGCTTATGTTATTTACTTTTTTTAAATACCATTATTTTCACTGTAAAAAGAAATTACCCAAACTACTAAAACTAATGAAATAAGTATCTAACGACCTATCTACTTACAGTATTAGTGATTACAAACATGTCGGTACATAGCATAAGACGCGCGGGGAAGTGGGGGCGAAATTAGAATTTGAGCTGACTTACTATATCCTCTTAATTTTGGTCCGATCTACGCAGAACGAGTTTACAGTATCTTGAAGTCTTGCATTAGTATGTTCGGGTTTAGATTTAATTTTATTAACTATGGGATCCCAAGCAAATGGTAATACCCAACCATCTTCTCTATTGAAATTACGATGTTTTTTTTCCAATAGCCTCGCGAATCATCCTTGGTAGGAACCGGTGTTTTTACGAGGATTTATGGTCTATCAAATCTGATATAATATTTGGGACGATCCTAAACATGTTGACATACTGCAGCCTTCCCGGTGCGTCGGTGCTTCACATCAGCGATATGTTGTTTCAAAGGCTTTTTATGAATCTTTTTGTTTGACCTATGTAAGAGAGACCACATCCACAATCAAACTTGTATACTAAACTCTCTCGTGGAGGGATATTACACTTGACGTATGGTAAGAACTGACTAATTTTCTTCGGCGACTCTGAATCTTATTTGTGACTCCTCTGACATATGGTATTAGTTTAATTCCAAGCGCTCTATACCCTTTAGAACGAAACACAGCAGTGTACTTACAGCTGCAGCAGACGGACTCCTAATTATATAAGGAGTCTTATAACTCAGTGATTGACACCTATTTGACAGCAGCTTTAACTGTTTATTGTATAAGTGTGCTAAGGATCTTAATTACGTATAAATTTTGAACTTGTATCCCTCTTCCTAAGCTTAGTCTTATCACTGTAATAATTTTGATAACATTGTTTGATGACGGCTTGATAAAACCTCTAGTTTTTCAGATATCGTAGTCAAGCAACATACAGCAAGAATACCAGCACAGATATTTCAATCATAAAACGTTCAGAAAATATTTGTATTAGTCTAGTAAATATCATCGCAATAAATCGCTCGTTAAACATATAACGTTACGGTAATTTCTTTTTATATAAATAAGGACGTAGTACCGACCTTTTTAACACGCTTTTATTAGCTTGACCTGTATGTATCTATGTAACGGAATCTTTTAACTTCATTTTCACCTATTTCTAGGAGTCTGATTAACTTGAAAATTTGCACAGTGTTCAAGGGCCGATGACAATACAATAATCTCATAACTTTATATTAAAGCCCTGACCAGGATCATCAGGATAAAAAAATATAAGTATTTAGATTAGCGAGCAGGTTAAGGATATAACCACGCGTATTTTCTACTTTTTAGTACGATTGCTATTAAAGCGTGTTTTTTTTTAAACTATAATTTATTTTATAAAGTAAGGGTGACAAAACAGCACACAGTCTACCTAATGGTAAGTAAATGCTGGCTCATAGACATCTACATCAATCTTCTATCAAGAATCAAAATTCAGATGCGTTATCACACTAACTAAATAAGATGGAATGTCATGTTTCCAGTAAAATGTGCCTCCAATCAGACACTGATTATACAAACGCGATTGGGCTGCTATTTCATACTGGTATTCTGTGAGAGCGTAGTCCTTCACCGGTCTAGCTGATCCATTTGTGCTACAACTATAATATGCATGGCTCTACCACGTCTACCACTAAAACCTGCAGTGGTATTGTGTAACACTGGTGGGAGTCAATTAACGTTTGACGGTTGGTTTCGTTGTATTGTTTAAATGTATCAGTATCAATTAGTTTCACGTTTTATCGCTCTCACAGAATATAATTAGGGTTGCCACATGGTCGGGATTCGTCTGGATTCTCCCGATATTTTAAATGATCTCCAGACTCCCGACAAAACTTCAAATCTCCAGACAAACTGCTTAATAAATTCTCAGTTACTATTTAGACTGAATTTTGAAGTAAATCGTTTGAATTTTAAATGTTTTCTGATTACAACTAAAGGATCCAAATTGGTGGACTCTAAAGTTAAATGCCAAACGCAAATGGCAACCTAAAAATTAAGTGTACTTAAATTACTTTTGTTTTAGGTACTTTTCGTAGCCTTTTAATTGAAAAATTAAGTTTTTTATTTTTAATATTTATTTCTCCCGACAACAACCCCAAAATCCCGACATTTTCAAAATTTGTCGAGGTATTTTAGTCTTCCGATCTGGCAGACCCAAATAGTATATATATGAATGTATCAGAATAGAATACAATAGAATATTTTTTTATAGATTACAAATCCTAATTCTTACTGAAAGACATTTTCTACGAATCGATTGATTCGATTAATCGCGATCGACACAGGACTAGTATCAACTATATAAGCCGATGTCTTTATTACATTAACATCATATTTTAAAATATTATCATAATTTAAACATCAGCTATTAACAACACACGACATTGTCTTTAATACTTTATACTTGTTTCCAGGTGATAGGACAACGAGAATATGCTGTCAGACCGACACGGCGGCCGTCTGAAGAGTTGCAGACTGGACAGCCTTTAGATATAGTTATACAACAGGTAAGAATTTATTTAATAAACAAATCACGATAAATGTAAGAACAAAGACGCCTTGTACCTGGCCACTTACAAAAGAGTGCGAACATAACGATCATAAAGAAAAAAATAATTTTGTTTACACCGCAGTTACTTCCGAAACCTTGTTTAAATTTCGATGTTTCGTACTTCTCGTATTTAACAGAGAGTAATAATGTTTGCATATTCGCGTATCACACGTCGTCACCATGATAGCCGTGACCCTTGCCCGGATTTGGCTATGTATACTGTCAGCAATGCTTGTAGGGAACCAAAGACATTGTAAAACAAGAAAATTTGCTGAAATATCTTGACAACAGTGCTTATCGGATTATTACTGTATTTATTACATGTATCGCCTATGCTAAAACAAAAAAATCAAAATTATTACTAATATAAAAATACATTCTAGACGTTAGTTTCATTGAAATGGTTTTAACCGACTTCTAAAAGGAGGAGGTTCTTCGTAACCTCTTTCGGCTTACGACCCTAAATCTAGCCCCACAGAGATCCGCCTTTGCCGCATATTGGCAGGGCCACGGGAAGGCTTACGCACACATCCGCGGCCTTACCAGTGGCGGCCGTCCAATGGCAGCAACTCCTCGGGGGAAGACTTCTCCTTTCCATTCTCCTTCTCAGGCAAGGCGCACCAGGAACACAAAGCGCCTTCCTTCACGGCCTGCAACTCCACCTTACCGTAACGGACCCTTCAAGTCCGAAACGCAGAGGCCATGGAGCCAGGAAAACGAGCGCTCGGAAACACTCCCTTTTCTAACTCGCGGATCTGGTCTCTGGCTCCACCGCCAACCAAGTTTTTGCCGCGAAGGCGGCGCCTGGCAATACCGCCACTCCTCTCCCCCCGCGGCCCCAATATCACCGCATCAGCGGTGTGGCCCCGTCAGAGTCGCGGAGGACAGGACAAGTGACGCATCGGCATACCAACACTTTTCGTCCCCCGCGACTATACTTCGGTTACAGCGGCAGCCACCAACACACATTCGAAGTGGGCTCGCCAAGCCCACTCGGAGTGGCCAGAGGGCCTCGTGCCGGCCTTACACCACGGGCCGGCCAAGTAGGTTCCTCTTAGTTCTCCGTGGGTGACCAAGTCTCGGCTACTAAGCCCCTCAATCACGACAAGGCGGGAACCCGTTCGGGGGGGGGGGACTATTATCTACCTACACACTAATTTTGCATACCTAAGTAATAAAAATACCAAGAATCTCAAATTTCGTGAATAAACCGATTATAGTTCTAAAAGTCATTGAAAGTAAAGTTACAGCCTATATACGTCCCACTACTGAGCACAGGCCTCCCCTTATTTCTGAGGTTTTAGGGCAAGGAAGTGTCCGCCGCGCTGCTATTGGAGCAGCGTGTTGACTGATTTCACATGTCTTCGAAATATTATTTATTTCTCAGGCATGCAGGTTTCCTCATGATGTTTTTGTACATCGCCGAGCACGTGGTAAAGCACTTAAAATTACAATTTGTAACAATTTCATAGGTGCCGGTAGGGATCGAACCCGGGTCGCTCCCGTACTGTGAAATTTACAGCGAGCACTAAGCCCCTGAGTCATTTGTTTTTTTAATAATAAAAGGATTTTATTTAAAAAAAAAAAACAATGACATCCCATCAAAAACAAAACTGTGAAAAGGGCCAAGTTCGGTACAAACGACGATCAGTTTCAAAAAAGTTGTAGGTACAAATCTATTGATTTATGATTTAAGAATTTTATACGTGGTAGAGCCATGCTGCAGCTATATTATGGTTGTAGCACGAATGGGTCGGCTCCACCGGGAAAGTATCACGCACAGAATACGGGTTGGATTTAGAATCGTTTGGCAGGAATTTGGTGGAGTATGGTGTTTTATTTCGTAGAGGTTTGGTCCCCGATTATAATAATACCACTCCCATTAAAAGGAAATGCACCGTTCTTGAGAAAAATCAAAAAGAAAATCTCATGGAACTAACCTCAAAATCATAACTTTGGCAGGAATTTGGGGGAGTAAGGTGTTTTATTTGGTAGAGGTTTGGTCTCCGATTATAATAATACCACTCACTTTAAAAGGTAATAATGCACCGTTATCGAAAAAATAAATAAAAACTATTATAACCTAAATACGTAAAGTATGAAAGTATGAAACATAGATTACTGACTATATACTAGAGAGTATGAAAAGTGATACATTTTTTATTATTAACTGAATTTACGGCTCTGGGTTCTAGACTTTCTGAGAAAAAATTATACGATATTACTGCGAAAGATGGATAGCATACAGAATTTTGTGTCTGTGGCGGGAGCAAAGGTAACTTGACTATAGATATCTGATCTGATCGAATCTGTAGGTACTAAAATTAAATTAGCACGCCCCGAATCCAGGTAGACTTGTCTGCCCTACTCCTAAAGTGTTTTTGTAAAGCCGTGGGTGCGGAGTGAGAGCAGCCTCCGCCCGTCGTAGCAAATCGCAGGCACCTGTGCGAGCCGTAGTATGGTTATTATTGTACTATATATTATGTTTATAAAGTAAAGTAAAAAGTAAAGTTACAGCCTATATACGTCCCACAGCTGGGCACAGGCCTCCCCTCATTTCCGAGAGGGTTTTAGGGCAAGGAAGTGTCCGCCGCGCTGCCCCAATGCGTGTTGGCGAACTTCACATGTCTGCGAAATATGTTTTTTCCTTATTCCTTAGACATGCAGGTTTCTTCACGATGTTTTCCTTCACCCCCGAGCACGTGGTAAATCAGCACTTAAAATTGCAAATTAACAATTTCATTGGTGCCGGCGGGGCTTGAACCCGTGTTACTCGCGTTCTGTTATATTTACAGCGAGTGTTAACCATCTGATCTACCACGGCTCATTATGTTTATAATTTAAATTAATTATAAAAGCTAATATTTTGGTGTTTTGTTGAGTGCAAGAGCGAGCGAAGCGAGCGGGACTTAGGGCACCCCGACTCGGACAGGTTAGGTTAGGAAGGGAATGGCGGGGTCTATTCGCTCGCTCACTCGACCCCGCCATTCCCTTCGTGGTTATTTGTTCGTAAACCACTCAGAAGCACCGTCGACCGTCCTTCCCTCCACTGCGCTACGTGGTGCTTCCCTCCTCCAACTCTGTCCCTCCATTAATGAGGATTATAGTGAAAAATATTACAAAAACATAACCTCAAAATTAGATTTTTAAAAATTTATTAAAAAAATAAGCATGTCCGGCAGGATGTGGAGGTGTGGGGCGACTCTAAAACACCCCCGCCTCCCTTTCCACCACCTCTCATCCCCTTAATTCATTTTGAGTTATGATTTTGAGGTTAGTTCTATGGGATTTTCTTTTTGATTTTTCTCAAGAACGGTGCATTACCTTTTGATGGGAGTGGTATTATTATAATCGGGGACCAAACCTCTACCAAATAAAACACCTTACTCCTCCAAATTCCTGCCAAACGATTCTAAATTTCAACCCAGAATACCGACGTAAGATCTCAGCTTAAGGCTCAGCTCACTGCTGTGTTTCGTATGGTGATTGTAGAGATCCGGAGACCCCTTTTTACTGAAAACGAGGCATTCCATCTTAGTCCTCAGGGGTGACAACGCATCTGCGTTTTGATTCTTAATCGATGATAAATGTAGATGTCTATGGACCACAGCATCGACTTACAATCAGGTGGACTCGTTTGTCACCATTATTCTATACAAAAGCAACTACTGTATAGATTTATGATTTAAGCAAGTGTACTGTGAAGCCAACAACCCCGAACGTCGTTTATACTGAATGTTCGGGAGTTTAAGGGTATTCTAAAATAACGCAACTTGAATGCATGATTGAAACTTGGACGATTGCATTAATCTCACAACAGTAGAGAGGGTAATGAAATAGTGAGGGGACAAGGAACCTGTTCAAAATTAACGTAATCTACAGACGTATTTACCTACTACGTTGTTTGAATCGCTGCTCAGAAAGAAGACGCAGGTGCTTCAACACCGAATTCAGTCACCTTAAGATGTTAAAATTAAATAGCTTAGGTCTCGCGTAAAAATAAAAATTATATATCTTCACTATGTAGTTTGTAAAGCACCTCCCGCCTTCCATCAATTGCGTGCACTATTCACCACTACTCCCAACACCACTACACTAGGAAAGACACCACCGTCATCGATAAAACGACACGTGTTTCGCCTCTACACGAGGCAAGCAGGAGAAATGATTTGGCTGTGGCTGACCGCTGAGACTAAGCCGATAATAATTAATATTAACATCTTTGATGATCTCCGCAAAGTAACGTCTAATTCTATTAATTATTATCAATTATCATAACTACCTAACTTTATTGCAAATAAAGTTTGTTGGAACCTCCATATATAATGAAAATTAAATATTACTATTAGGTATTTTCTTTTTTATTTTATTTTATTTTATTTGAGACCATGCTGACTTACTTGAAAATCTATAGCGACTAGAATTCGAATCCGGATTGCGACATAATGTTAGATGCGCTGATCCGAAGTTAAAAATAATCCACATTTACTTCTACTAATTACGAGGGGCAGTCATCCGACTACTAAGTAGATACAATTACATGTTTACTTTCATTTTATTTTCGTAAAGAGATATTACAAGGATAATTTCAAAGTAACACACATCATGAATTATTTAATTTACATATCAATAGTCTAACTCTAATACGTATAGATAGGTATATATTTATTTATAAGGGTGGAGTTAATGCCAGTTAGCATGCATCTCTGCCAGTCAACCCATAGCGTGCTGAGAAATTAGTGGCAGGTGACTTAAACATCTAAATATAAATAGTTATAACACATTAAAATAGAGCTTGCAAATTACACAAATACACATGAATACAAATAATTACATAATAATCCATAATAAAACAATTATCCCTAATACATATAAATTATAAACACACACGCGCACACACACACACACACACACGCGCGCACACGCACACGCACGCACGCATGCACGCACGCACGCACGCGCGCACACACGCACAAACCCAGACTATATATATATATATATATATATATATATATATATATATATATATATATATATATATATATATATATATATATATATATATATATATATATATATGAGCAGTTCTCAAAAATTTTGTACGGCAAATATTTTTTTCGATTTTTAAAAATGTGTTTGTTTTAAATGATTTTATTAAAGAATTTGCTAAAAGTAATATAAAATTTGAGTAATTTAATGTTTGTTACCAATAAATATATACCATTTAGGAATAAAACAGGTTTATTTCCGAGCATGGCATTACCGTGTTCAATTTTGTTACTAAACAAAATTCATTTAATTAAATGTAGTTCTTTGATTATTCCGTGTTAAATATTTTATATGATTACATATGAAGGCATTGAAACCCCCGAAAAAATTTTACTTGTAAAAGTTTGCTAATTTTTAAATTACAATACAAACATTTTCAACTATGTTACTTAGGACGAAAACCAAACAATTTTTTTCTATGTATTTTAAAATAAAAATAAAATGTAAATATTGTTTGATGATATAAAATTACAATTTTTCGGCAAGTATATAATTAGTTAAAGTCCAAAACTAAAATTTTTATCAGTTAAAAACCTTCGTTATTTTTATGGACAGTAACAAAATTGATTATGATTGGTAACCAAGAAATTATTAAGGACCATTTACATTGTTAGGAATACTGGTATAATATTGGATTTAATTTAATAAACGGAAAATAATAAAAGGACTCTTAATTAAAATAAGCAACCCTTTATTTTAAAATTTATGATGTAACATACGGGAAATAGACTTAATTTCTAGGAACTGGTAGATTTCCCTAAATAAAAGAAAACTCTGTCGTTTGTTGTTGTTAATTAATTCATTTGAATGAGAATGCATCTCCATTCTCATCAAAATGCAAGGATAAGTTGATAATAATAATATAAGATAAGATAATAATATAAATAAAATGATAGTAATATAGATGATATAGAAGTTAATATTTCAAAAAGCATTTTCTAAAAATGCTAAATCTATGCGATTGCATGTCCATTTCAAATTTTTATAAATTTGTTGTAATGATGCTTCTAAGGCTTAACTTATTTATTTAAGGTTTAATAACCAGAGCTATTTCTATTATTCTAGTTTTTTTTTACTTTAGAATCATTTTCAGTTTAATACTGTACAATCTTTTATTTAGTGCTCCGTAAGAGTTTCATTTTGTTGAATTTTTTTTTCGTTTTCTTCAAGTAATTTTTGTAGTTTATATAACATTTTGCTGTAATATTTCAATGTCTTGTCGCGCTCTCTTTTTTATCTTTTTTATTTTCTTGATTCTTTGCTGCTTCTGTCTCTTCCAATGAATGATTGACGTTTTATGATTTTTGTTGATTTTGTTTTTCGTCACTAAGCTCAGATTTTTTTATGTTTAACCTTCCTCCTTTCTAAATTTTTTCGTCTTGATTCTTCTAACTTTTCTGGTTTATTCTGGCTTATTTCGATAGCGTTTCATTTCTTCCGTGGCAGTTAGCGGTGCCATTTTGTACGATAACCTTAAAATTAAAATAATTTATTTGAGATTTCATTCAGCACAATAACATCTCCATAAAAAACTGTTTAAATAAACAAAAACACGACTTCAATAAAATCTTCGCTTTTGAAAGTTAGGGAGAGGAGGTATTACTTCGTTAAAGTTGGTTTTTCGTTTATTTGAACATTTGTTTCACCATTTTTTATTTAAAAAAACTTTCTATATTATAATTTAAATTTACTTTGGTGATTTATTTAATAAAAAGTTAGAATGGAATATCCTATTACTACCAAAAAAGAAATTATGAAAATCGGTCATGCAATACAAACAAAATAAGTTTTAAATATAACAATACTTTTTGCAGGCGAGCTTTTATCCGCATACTAAATTTCATTCAGTTGCTATTAACCATTAAGCATTTCCTTCATGAGGAGACACTCCTGTCTGTGACATCGGGTTAAATCTGTCAAAAAACTGCTTTGTCATAAAAACTAAAAGTGCTTGCAAAATTTTAGCTCAATCGGATACCAACATTGAAAAATGGTTTGCAAATTTTGACGGACATATTTTTACTTACATACGAACAGTGCAAGTTAAATAAAAGCAAAAACATACGTGGTCGATTTGTGTGGTGTTTTTTTTTGGAAGTCTGTTTAAAATAAATCATGGCTAAAAACTATGTATGGCATCGCCAACATGAAATTCATTCTGGATTTCAATTAAATATATTCAGCAGATTATACGAGAGTGAAAAACAAATACTTACCTAACGTTAAACATACATTTCATATTCTAATATTTTCTATTCGTTGACAGTAGGCTAATGTATTCGTCTCTTAATGATATCAAGTGTGTTACCAATGAGATCAACATATACGTTACCTACTCAAAAGTAACAAAATTGAGGTAACAAAATTTGAGGTTATGGGATTCTTTACCACCTAAAAATATTATTTTATTAGCTAACGTTGTAAAAAATAGTGGAAACAAGAGTGAATGCGCATAGAAATCATTGGAAAAATGTTCTTTTAAAAAAAGTATGTACTTACCGTTTAAAGTCCAGTAACAAGTTTGAGTTTAATCGGTACCCACGACACTCGTGCACGGATTGTTTGACACAGAATGCATGTCAGCCTACCAATTTAACATTAAAGGACTTCGACATGGAGAAAAATGTATACACAGCATTAAAACATCCAAAAAAAGTAGTAATTTTTACAAAATATGGGAAATATCATGGTAACAATGTTGATAATCAAAATTGAGTTAAATCTAGGACAACAAATAAATTGAAAACATTAATAAATTAAATAAGTAAATACATGTACAAAGGTATCATTGTGTAAATAAATAGTGATGTGATTGATCAAAATGGAAAGATGTACTCCTAAAGTTTTATTTTTTGGTAAAATCAATTTTCAAATCATGTGATAGGGGATAGGACAACCTACAATCCATACAAAAAATAAACAGGTTTCAGAAAATAAATATTTTATTATTTTTAAACGCTTCTGGTAGTATTTTATTTGTGATTAATTATATCTATAGATATGACTTTAAAAGATTTTAAAAAATCTGATAAATATGGTGTCTTATATAGTCACAAAATAGACACGAACTTATAGGACATCTAAATTTAAGGCGGTACAATTTTGGTGAGAACTTTGTTCAACTAGTTGTTCTCGGAGCAGTTTTGAAGGCTATCTTATTTGGTGCTTTCCTAATGTCTTCAGGTAAGGAGTTCCAAAATAGTGTAGCCTGAAGCCTGAGGTACCATCTTCTTACCTCTTTCTGGCGTGCAATAGCAGTGCTTGCACTCAATGCGAAAAGCATCTTAGTCCTCAAAGGTGACAACACATCTGGTGCCTTCGTGTTTTGAAGTTGGCTGTAGGTGTCCATGGACTTCAGGTACTTATGTTATATGTTCAATCTATAGCTTACTAGCAATTTTTGGATTTCAACAACAGCGCCACCTACCGAGTCCAATTAAGAATTTAAATTTCATCAAAACTTGTTGTGTAGTTTAAAACATCTATAAGTGTACAGACGACGGGAATTAACTTTATTTTATGCTATGTAGAGGCTTCGTTGATTTTTCAAAGGTATTTAAATGTTTGTGATTAAAAATAAATATCAGAAAAGTGTCTGGAGTACAAGTGTTTTATATATCTCATCGAATTAACAATTATTTTAAATTGTTCACTATTAAAACTTACACAGTTTTTATTTATACCTTTAACGTTGTTAATTAAAATATGCTCAATTTGTATACTTCATTTGTATTTTAAAACAGCAACCTTGTGTTGAAGGGTGTTATTTCGCTTCCGTCATTTAAAAATAAATTCAGTTATATGTTCTTACCCTAGGTGCTCTATACTTATGCTTATTTTAAAGCTAAATTTTGTAAATTGGCTCGGGTTGCCTACAGATATCCGGTATTCGATTTTAATTATATTTTCGGTTTAGGTGGCTTGTCAGGGTTAAGCTTGAACCTTTTAAACTGTTGGATGTCGGAAATGCGTTTTGAATTAATTGCGATAAAAACAAATTTCACTAAAAATGTATATAACGAAACACAAATATGTCAATTTGTTTTTTTCAACACAGATACTGTCATAAAAAAAACGACGGGTTGCACTCCGGGAGTGCCGGCAGAAGTGAAAACTTGAATATTAACGTTGTGCATTTTTGATATTTTGGAATGGTTAGGGAATAATTTTGCACGAATTGCTTTAATTATCAGTATAAAAGTACTATCATTTATGTGGTAGAATACAATATTTATTTATTGCGCTATCGTACTCAAACATGACAATTTATATTATATTCGCGCAAGCGCCCTGCGCCGACTAAACGAAACAGCAGGCGCAGGCATACATTTTCGCCGCGCCGTAGAAAGAGAGGGGGATACTTCCTCTCCTACGCCGCCGTCCGTCTTACGCATTTTCGATCAGGTCACGTGTCCTGACGCGAGTTTAACATTTTTTACCCATTACAAAAAAAGTGTACAACGCCGCTAAAGAAGTTTTCACTTCACTCGGACCCAGAAATTAATATGTGTTTGAAGGCGGGACTTAGATATATACAACAAATTGAGTCGCAGTGGAGAGCAATCAAGAGGTTTTTTAGACAACAAAATTATAACAATTCACATTACATTATTTCATTTACTACTTTTTAGGGTAACTAGGGTTATAAAACCGAATCAGAACGCCACGACTTCACGTAGTCTTGTCTGCCCTACCCCTGGAGTGTTTTTGTAAAGCCGTAGGCACGGAGGGAGAGTACCCACCCGCTGTAGCAAATAGCAGGCACCTAAGTGAGCCATAGTTGGAGCGGAGACGAGCATGGTTGCCTGTGATTTACTACGCAAGGGCGAAAGGGCTGCACTTCCCGCAGCGCCGAAGCCGTTGCAGAAGTAACTTTGTGCCAATATTCCTGTGTTAAAAAGTGAGGTTATGATTTTACAAAAAAGTTATTACTCATAAACTACTACATTTCCGCAAAGGGGGAAGGGTAGGGGGGGCTTCCCTGAACCTTACCCCTCCCCCTCCCACTCCCACCACCGAACGCGAGAACCGGATGTCTATAGTTTAACCATTGGGTCTTTAACTAAGTATACATAAAATTATGTTAAGCGGATATAGTTGTACGATAACATAAAACGAAAAGGTGTTTTACAATTACCGTTTTTATTATTATGATTGAATTTGTGACGTATGGTGGTAGCTTAAGAGAATCTATCACCACTATTCGATCTGTTGTTGTCGTGAAGGCATTGATAAAAAGAAGAAATTTTTCATGGCGATAGATGTTCTTTTATACGTGGCGGTGCCACGCTGCAGCTGTATTACGGTTGTAGCACGAAATGTTCGGCTCGACCGGGGAAGGCCCACGCTCTCATCGAAATTCAGACCTGTTGTCACCCCTGAGGATTAAGATGGGATGCCTTGTTTTCAGTAAACACGCAACTCACCATGTGAAACACAGGAGCATTAAGTTGCTATTTAACACTAGTATTTTTTATAGAATAAGAGTGACAAAGGAACACACTGTCCACCTTGATGGTAAGTGGATGCTGTGGCCTATAGACATCTAAATTTAACCTCGATTAAGAATCAAAACGCAAATGCTTTGGCGCCCCTGAAGACTAAGATGGAATGCCTCGTTTACATTAAAAAGGGTCTCCGGATCTCTACCCTCACCATACGAAACACAGCAGTATTAAGCTGCTATTTTACGCTGGTAATCTGTGAGAGCATGGTCCTTCCCCGGTCGAGCAGACTCATTCGTGGCACAACCGTAATATAGCTGCAAAGTGGCTCTGCCACGGCCGTAAAAAATGTAAATAGTGTATTAATAGAGCGTAGTCGTAACCCTGTCGAGCCGACCCATTCGTGCTACAACTGCCATGTAGCGTGGATCTGCCACGTAGAAGAAATGGTACTACTGCGACGGACTCCTAGAGAGAAAATTATTCACTTTATTTTTACTTCCTGCCGTTATATCTACCTAAGTTATAAGTCAACTGTTTTACATAGCAGTGGTTATAATTATTAAGTAATTACTGTTTAATTATCCTACACTAGGTCTCAGGTCTTGCTGGCGCCTTGAATAATAAAGTATAATTTTAATACCAGATCGTCAAGGCGCAGGTCACGGGTTCAAGTTTTTATGTTACTTACTGCTGGCATTTATAAGTAACTGTTAAGTTTCGAAGCAAATAGCTTAGTATTAATTTACGTATTAATAGCGCATAATATACCGTACGTATGTATGTATTTTATTAATACATTTTACTCATTACAGGCTTTTTAAACAAGGTTAGCTCGACCGCGTGGTTTCTGTAACCTATTGAAGACTGGCGGTGTAGGCGGCACATTTAATGACAAGTGGTATCAGGCCATGTTAAACTTTATTAAATATCACAGTGCCTGGTTTTGCTACGTGGTTATAGCGCAATTTGATAGTTTAGGTTCATTTACAGGACGGGCTGAGCAAGAAATAATTAACCTAGGATTACCGGTGTTTACAATTTTATATTTAAATAAATGTTCGCTTTGGCCACCAGAACCGGTCGCACTTCAATCTTAATAATGGATGTAATTGTTTTAATTAAAACACATCTTTTTATTATTACGCCTAATCAAGGTGAGACATTTTTAAACCTTTATTTAGGTATACGTATAGAGTGTTCTTCA
The DNA here is from genome assembly GCA_036936625.1 of Parnassius smintheus behrii. Lineage (NCBI taxonomy): Eukaryota > Metazoa > Arthropoda > Insecta > Lepidoptera > Papilionidae > Parnassius > Parnassius smintheus. Next base: position 19,188,874 of record JAUPFT010000028.1, on the reverse strand, counting down.
AACGATTTTGTGTTAAATCACTGATAATTCATAAAGAGATAATTATTTATGCGGTTATATAAACTGTTCTTAACTAAGTAACACATTCCATGTAATGCACTTCTTTAGTTGCGTGATATGCTTCGGCTAAGAGGCAAGATCACATTTCAACGTAGCCGAAATCAACGCAAATACCTCGGCCGTTCGGTCCACTTTTTCTTCGATTTCACTCTGCCCTTTACATCGCCAGATCTGGATACAGGTTTCAAGTAACTGTATGTGAAGGAGCTATGGAGACCGAAAAGTACGAACGAATTACGAAATACGCTTGCGCGCACGCATGTTGAATTTGACGAATTTAAATGATTAATTATATATACCTAATAATACATTCGTCACAGACATTTCTGTATATGTAAGAATTAAGAGGCGATAGAGGCAAAAAAAGAACTGGGCACCAGTGATCATACTGATAACAACTAAGAATAAAAAGTGTAGCTGCCAACTTGCGTACCAAGTGTGGCTACTATGGCAAATATCTAATATGAGGTACTCTATGTGGAGGCCTACGTTCAGCAGTAGACCTTTGATGGGCTCTAACGGTAAATGATTGTCCCTGTCCTAAAGCGTAAGGCCTGAGTGAAGAACGTTTGGCGGGACGCGTATAGTTCATAAAAGATAGCTTGATCTCTGCGACAGCTGTCAGTAAAATCACGCCTATGAAGTCCTGAATTTCTTAGTAGTACAGACAGAGAGTACCTGTCAATGTCATAGGTACTTTATGGGCATGCACTAATTAGGTCGGCATGCCCATAAAGTATGACATTGACAGGTACTGTGTGTCTGTACTACTAAGAAATTCAGGACTTCATAGGCGTGATTTTTACTGACAGCTGTCGCAGAGATCAAGCTATCTTTTATGAACTATAGACATTAAAGTTGTTCAAAACTACTATAAATCAACAGCACGCTACAGACTATAAGCTATAAATGTCTAGCGCGCTATTTATAAAAAGCGTGTAGCAGGCCGGCAAACGTGTTAAGTTTTACAGAACGCTATACCTCGTAGCACGTTACATTACATTTTCGTTCGTTGGATAGACCGTGTGCTATATAAGAACATTATTTCGTAATAAGTCGCATTTTAGACTAAAATAATATAAAGCGGTAAAGAAAAACCTATGAACACTCTTTAATACTTTTCAGGATTACGACACTCTATAATAGATGTTAACGTTATTTTTACCTTAATTTAAATTATAAATCAATCAAAGGCGTATTAAAATTTAATGGTTTTATATACAAAAATCAATTATTTACATACACTATTATATACACTTTTGTATCTATATTTTATTTACATTTAAAACCATTAGGAAGGCTACTTTTGTAGTTAACTGTGACCTTCGATCACTTATAATTATACAGTATCCACGAACTAAACGACATGTAACTAAATTGGTTCGCGCGCAATGAATAGCGTGCTACTAGATCAAATTTGCGTCACATGTCCACTACCAACAAAGCTGCTGCTAGAACTAGTTGCCTCTTGATATTAATACTTAATAGCGCCAAAGCTTTATAGCGCCATAGTGTCCTGGCGACTACTTACATAGCACGTGCTATGCGCTATGGAGAGATAGCGCGCTATATATGGTGCCCATTAGTAAACACGACGCGTTCGGCATACAGCGGCTGCCCCTCATAAGTTCAGCTGGCTTATGAAATGGGTTTCGAATTCGATTCGGTTTCCGACTCAAACTGACGTTGTTTAAGCTTTTACTACTGAACAAATTCCAATCGAGTAACACGATCAAGTTACGGTTAGGCGTTATTTTATTTTTGAGTTTAGAGAACTCCCGTCAACATTTCAAGACATCTATTAGTAAGTCGAAAGAATTTATTTATTGCAAGTGATTTTTGTTGAATGAATATAAAACTTTGTGAAAATCATCTTTCCAAAATGTAAATAACAATAACTCAGTAATTTGATTATAAAAAATTGTGTTTACTTACTGTATTAGAATCTGCATGAAGTGGCTAAGTTTTTTTTAAGCTATTGGCAACCTGGTCACCATGCGTCTTTTTAATCCGCAGGTGTTTAAAACTTCGTCATTGTAAAATTGATAATTTATATTTTATATTTTTATGTATTAAAATAAAACAGTTACAGCTAGAAATATTTTGTAATGCGCAATGGCAAGGCCGAACATTCACGGTTATTTCCGGAGAAAATCAATTGGTTATTAATAAATTTGTAGCCGTGGTACTTAATAACCTGGACGGAGGTATAAAATTTCGTACTTTAACAAGTCTTTTTTTTCCAGACAGCTGCAGATATATTTCTTTATAATTTTTTTTCTAAGTGTATCTAAGTGTGTAACCTGTATAGCGCACGGTATAAAAAATAGATGGGTAGTGAAATCAAACGTTAACAAAAATTGAAGCCGTTATAGTTATCCTCTGCGCGACATACTCGCGCATTTCGTAGGGCGATATGAATGGCGTTGGATCCGCGCGGCGTAAACTTCCTTGCCTGAAAAGCTCTCAGAAATGATACGTGGCCTGTGCTGAGCAGTAGAAAGTAACTTTAGTGGATCTCTAAAATACTTTCCGATTTTGTTTTCATGCTAAATGGAAACTGCTCTTATCACAAACAAAGGCTGTGACAGCTTTTAGTGGCTTACAACTTTAATGATGTTTATTAATTATTTATCATTAAGATAAACTAACAACTATCAAACGACAGGGCAAGGGTGTCAATAAATTATCTTGGCTTTTCAATGAGTATTATTAATATCATCTTACATTAGAGCTTACAAGAATTTAATTATAAGTTCTTGTGGCTTACGTAAATTATAATTATTATGAAATAAAACAAAATTTGCGGTGTAATTCCTTTGTATAAAATTAATTGCATTAATTAGTAAAATTTGCGGTGTAATTCTTTTGTATAAAATTAATTGTCATAATTAGTAAAATATTTTTGGATAGAGATAAAATTACATAACGATTATTTGCAGTGTCGTAGTTGCACGCTTATCATTTTTACGTGGCAGGGTAAAGCTACAGTTAAATACTACTGTAGTTGAAAATCTTGTTAACATGTTGTTTAAAATAAGTATTTTGTGATATTATAACTTAAAAGATATTAATTACAAAAGACAATGGTATAGATACGTTCGTAGGTATTTCAATGGCGAAGTAAATTTCAACAGAGTTCTGTAATTAGGTTGGTACTTAGGTACCTACTTCTGTAGTTAAATTATTATATACTTTGATTAAAACTACTTTTACGGATTTTATCGCCTTTAACTTATTTTATTATTAATACCCGACCTTTCGGGTGTCTTCCAGCACCCATGATCACAGGGGACTGAGGTGACAGAAGTCCCGATATCAGTGTTAACCCGGAGTACGTTACCGTACCGTACCGTAATTATTGTTTTTGGTCTGATCTACGCAGAATGAACTTACTGTGTTTTTAAGTCTTGCAGTGGTATGCTTGGGTTTAGTTTTAATTTTTTTTTACTATAGGGTTCCAAGCAGGTGGTAGTACCCAGCCTCCTTCTCTATTGAAATTAGAATGTTTTTTAATTTCAATAGCTTCACGTATCATCCTTGGTAGGAATCGATGTTCTTTCGCGGGGGTTTGTGGTCTATCAAATCTGATGAATGGTTGAATCCATCTAGGATAATGATCACAAACTGCAGTCTTCCCGGAACGTTGATGATTCACGTCAGCTATGTGATCTTTTGCGCGGGTTCTAATTGATCTTTTTGTTTGCCCTATATATGAGAGACCACAATCACAATCAAGCTTGTACACTCCTGCATCTTGTAGAGGAATATGACACCTGACGGATGGTAAGAACTGACTAATCTTCTTCGGCGGCTTGTTGAATGTTCTAATAGAAGCTCGCTTCAAGATGTAGCCAATCTTGTCTGTGACACGTCTGACATATGGTAGTACAGCAGGCACACGCTCGACTGACCGACTTCACTCGGTTACTGTGACGTAGGCGTGGGACCCGAAGCTTGTTGTCGTGCAGAACTTGCTTGACGTGCTGAAGCTCGGCGGCCAGGTGTGTGCTGTCACAGATCCCTCGTGCTCTCTGTAACAAAGATTTTCCCACGGTAGCTAACTGTGAAGGGTGATGGTCAGATTCACCATTTAAATACCAGTTTTTATGGGTCTTTTTTCTATACACAGTATGACCTACAGTGTTGTTAGGCTTTCGGATGACTAACACATCTAAGAAAGCTAACGAATTATTTGCCTCTAACTCCATAGTAAATTGAATTTTAGAGTTTATGGAATTAAGATGTTCTAAAATAAAATGTAAAATTGTGAAAGTATCGTCTATGTACCGCTTGTACCTTGGAGTAATAGGTGCAGTAAGGAGGGCTTTCTCCTCAAGGTCTTCCATGAATATATCGGTGACAATGGGAGATACGGGTGAACCCATCGTAACACCATCTACTTGCTTGTAAAACTCTTGCTTCCACAATAGGTAGTAAGATGTAAGGCAATGTCTGAGTAGTACTGCATATTGTAGTGGCATGTTATTTTCATCTAGTAGATGCAGTCTTCAACAGACTAATTAAAATTTAGACAAATTAAACCTAAATAGAGACTGAACATCAAAATTGACCATGATTTCATTGTCAGTAAGACCTAGGTCTTTTATCTCACGGACAAATATAAGAAATCATTATTATCTACTTAATGCTTTTTAACTACGGAAGTACCTGCGTAGTTTATGTACCTACTTAGGTATAGATTTGTACACATTCCGTACAATTTCGTGGTTGACCATACGTACCTACTACTTACAACTATAACGTCCCTGCTTAAATTAACGTATTTAAAAAAGGACATTATAATTTTAAGTAATAAAAAAAATTAAATAAATTCACCTTTCATTATCCTTCGGTAACGTAAAAAATTACAAGTCTGAATCTTTATGTTTGCTCATAACATCAATCTACCCAACAATTTTAGTAGAAACGACGTTTTGCCATTATACTTCATCAAATAGATATCTAATATAATGAAAGTAAAATAAAGTTACAGCCTATATACGTCCCACTGCTGGGCTCAGGCCTCCCCTCATTTCTGAGAGGGTTTAGGGCAAGGAAGTGTCCGCCGCGCTGCCCAAATGCGTGTTGACGAACTTCAATGTCTTCGAAATATGTTCTTTTCTTATTCCTCAGACATGCAGGTTTCCTTACGATGTTTTCAATCACCACCGAGCACGTGGTAAATCAGCACTTAAAATTGCAATTAACAATTTCATTGGTGCCGGCGGGGATCGAACCCGGGTTACTCGCGTTCTGTTATATTTACAGCGAGCGTTAACCACTGAGCTACCACGGCTCTTATAATCTATCTATCTAATATCTATATATCTAATATAACGTTACACATATATTTTTTTTAATTTACATTAACACTTTTAGAACTATTTTTTTCCCTCAATTAAATATACTAAACACTAAACAAAAACTATTTCAACAAGTATTTACAAAAAACTATTTACGTAAACAGTGTTAAAAAACTTAAAAATTCTAAAACTTTATAAAACGCGCAACGCCATATGTAGGTAACCTAATGCTGCGGCTACACTAACGAGCAACGTCAATGCCCATAAACGCAACAGTTATTGCCTTAAATAACGCGATAAAATGAGTGGCTACACTTGAACGGTCAACGTCGTTTCCCGTTGAACGGCATTAAATTTGCCGTTGAACGGCGTGAAATGTTTCGACCGGGGAAGGACCACGCTCTCACATATTACCAGCGTAAAATAGTAGCTAAATGCTGTTTCGTATGGTGAGTGTAAAGAACCGGAGACTCTTTTACTGGAAACGAGGCATTCCATCCTAGTCCTCACGGGTGACAACGCATCTGCATTTTGATTCGTAATCGAGGATAGATGTAGATGTCTGTGGGCTACAGCATCCACATACCATCAGGTGGACTGTGTGCTTGTTTGTCACCCTATCCTATAAAATGAAAAAATAAACAAAGAAAAAATGAATACAAAGAAAAAGAATGTGGTGGACGCTACAAATGCACAGGAAACGTACACTATAAATCTATTTATGTTTTATTTTTTTCCCGCACCCAATTTGCACTAGAAAGACGTCCAATGGTTTAAGCTAAATAATAAGACAAACGTAAATATATTTGAATGAAATAATAACTAATAAGCCAATCATAAATACTGGTCAAGTGCGAATTATATACACGTACCCAGGGCTTCGTACCACAGTATACTATGAATTTTGCCCTGCAAAAATTGTTTTTTTTTCTCCTGCTTATTTTTCTTGGTTTCATACCGTAAATTAAAATACTTTTGAAGTATTTTTTTAAATTAAATCTCGAAAAGCTTTTTCATTACTCGACTCCATTGCAGCCATACGTGCAACCCCGTGGCATTCACCGTGCACAATGAGACAAACGTAGTGTGGCCGCTTCAACGCGATAATTCGCGCGTTAATCCTTTGATGTACCGCCACTCGAGTTATCGACAAACGGGAAACGGCATTGTTAATGCCGTTGTCAAATTATCGCGATAATTCGTGGCCACACCTAGATTCAACGTCCATCAACGCGATAATTAACGGCATTTCTCCTTAGTGTGGCCGGGCCATAAAGTCCCGCGCGATTGTAGGTAATTATTTCATGCAGGTAGCAAGAGTGAGAGAGGCCTGACGCGAGTAAATTAAACTCGGTCCTCACCGGTACCAATAAATTGTTAGTTGTAATTTTAGGTGCTGATTGGAAAAAATATTTTTTTTTATAGAAGAGGGGGTAAACGAGCATACGGTTCACCTGATGTTAAGTGATTACCGCAGCCCACGAAAATATTCGAAAAAAGATAATTCGAGGATACGCAATATCCGCCAACCCGCATTGTGGCAGTACGGAGTACTCTTTCTTGCCCTAAGCCCTTTCAAAAATGAGAAGATGAGGAGGAGTGAGAGATATTCTGCTGGCTGCTACTTTACTTTTTGCTGTAACTCCTATATAATCAAAAATCAACCTGATACATGTGACTGAAAATCGGACACTGAATGTGTTAACTATATTTAAATTTAAGCAAAAACGTCTTTTGTTTTATTTTATATTGCAACATCCTCGGTATCATTCTAAAGACCTCCGCCAACTTCGACGTGGTTTGGTTATAATAAAATTGTAATTATGATTCTCATGATAATAAATATCATAATCCAAGGATGAGCGCAAGAGCACGTATTTGGCTTTTTTGTTGCCAGTTTGAATGTTAAGTACCCGGTTGACCGAGCCTTGCTCGGTATTTTTCGCTCGGTTTTTTTTTTTATTCGTGTGTTTTGGAAATTATGTTTAGATACAAATTACATACTGATGAAATACGAATAATATTTTTTGATCTTAGCGACATAATAGAAAAACTGAAGTGGTTATTTGAATAAAAAATCATGAGTGCAATTAGTTTATTTTAAATTTTCGTGTTTTTAAAAAATACTAAAAAAGGGCTCGAAAAAATAGATTTTCTCAAAAAAGAAAGGAACTTGAAAAAAAAATTAAAAAAAGTCGGTTGGTCGGTCTGTCTGGGCTCGAACCGGGGTTTTACGATTCTGTGACCGCCCATTATAGCAATTAAGTTATTTATAATCATTAACAAATGTCAAAATTTACCTTCTTATTCTAACGATATTGTAGCAGTTTTTCATTGCCTAAAAACACGGACAAAAAGACTATATATATATATATATATATATATATATATATATATACAAGAATTGCTCGTTTAATAGTATAGGATAATTCGTCTGTACGATAGGAAGCCCCAGGTAAACGTTCATACACAGATAGCAATACTGTTTACTGAGGGCTGAGGGAGGGAAAACGTTAGGGTGACCTAGGGCTACGATGGCTATCCGAAAACAAAACCAGATTACCAAACCTGGGCTGGGCAGTACTCGAGAAATTACGACACATTTTCTCGTCAGCTATACCTTAAAACGAGACTGTAGAAGCAGTGTGTGTTGCCAGTGATGACTCATGGAACTGAGACGTGATCGTTCTCTGCTGGCCGTATGAGGACGCTCAAGGTCACTCAGCGAGCTATGGAGAGGGCTTTGCTCGGGATTTTTCTGCGTGATAAACTTAGAAATGGGGGTATCCGCAGTAGAACCAAAGTGACCGACATAGCACAACGGATTAGTAAGCTGAAGTGGCAAAAAAGAAGAAGAAACGACAATAGATGGTAAAAGATTCTCGAGTGGTAGCCTTGTACCCGTAGGCGAAGTGTAGGGCGACCCCCCCACTAGATGGAGTGACTACTTAATGAGCCATGCAAGAAGTCGATGGATGCAGATGGCTCAGGATCGTGCTTTGTGTCATTCCTTGGGGAGGCCTATGTTCAGAAGTGGACTTGTAGGTGATAACTCGAAAATTTGTTGGTTTTTCTAATTCACATATTTCTTTCATCATCATCATCATCATCGTTACAGCCCTTCACAAGTCCACTACTGAACATAGGCCTCCCCCAAGTAATGCCACAAAGCACGATCATGAGCCACCTGCATCCATCGACTTCCTGCATGTCTTACCAGGTTGTCACTCCATCTAGTGGGGGGGTCGCCCTACACTACGCCTACAGGTACGAGGCTGCCACTCGAGAACCTTTCTTCTTAAAGAAATAATATGTTTTTTATAAACTAAACATATTTCTTTACGTTTTATAAATTACGAACTAAACTTTTACCGACTGCATTCCGAGCCAAGGGGCAGAATCACATATAATAGGAGTATTGGTGGGAACCGGAGACGTACTTTTCACTCAGGCATTCGATCTTAGTCCTCAGGTGTGACAAGGCATCTGAATGGACTCTTAATGAAAAAGAAAAGGCGGAATGTGTGCACTTTACCACCCTTAATTCATTAAAAAAGTAGTAGTCAAGAAAATTCCTAAAATTCTGCCGGGAATTACTATTATCTTAAAAACTATTATAAATATGTTGATTTTAATTGACCTGGGATATCAGTTTTATCTAAAAGCAATAAAGTACTTTATTTTTTATATATTTTTTCGTCTTTGTTGCCGTGAAAATTAATGACTGTAGGGACGCATAAAAAACGAAGTCGCCTAATTGAAACTAGAGTTTTGATTTTATTTAGGTCATTTATTTTGTGATTTTAAAGTAAATGTAGTTAGTAATGACTTTTAGTAAATTTAAAAGTAAATACATAACTTACTCGTATGACACAACCTGTTCCCTAAACGTCATAAGCTTCAGAGCGTGAGCCTATTCATCTTATTTTTAGAAAGGAAAAGTCAATCATCCTGTGATGCACGTTGAGGCATTTTACATGTCCTTAAAATCTTTTCTTTTTAACTGCTCAGATATGCAGGTTTTCTCATGATGCTTTCCAGCTCCGCCAACTACGTGTCGAATTATTATGTTGCCACGTTAACTAATGGTTTTTCCCTTAGTGTAGACAGGAAGCGAACTCTAGTCTTTACATGCTATAAAATTAAGGCAAATAAATGCCACGATTATGTTATTGTCATAGATAACACTACAATATATAATAAATACATACACACATAAACACTCACGCCTGTCAGCCAGAGCGGTAGGCAGAGACTACGGACTTTCTTGGACACGATCCTGACACACCTCTCTCGCCTCATTTACATCCATATACCTACGCATACATGCTAAGGAACGCCACATACCTACATACGGAATTTCATTTGGGGATTCCGAAAGGGAACGAACGAGTCGGTCACACACATACGGAGTCCCGTTTTATCCGCAAAATTTTGAACGAAAAACTACCGTAGTTGTGTGACGGTTCATTAAATTTATATAGACTTTATGCGTTCGAAATTCGGAAACGGAATCCCGAAACGGAATTATTTAGCTCATTTTTAATATATCGTCAACTTGGTCGATAAACTTTCGCCTAGGGCGTCGTTTAAAATAAATATACGCAATAAAATAATAATATCATAATTATTTTATTGCGTATATAATAATATACGCAATAAAATAATTATGATATTATTATTTTATTGCGTATATTATTTTGATTACGAATATGATACAGTATAAAAATAGTGCTATTAATGGAATGTTATGAAATATAATGAAAAGTTTATGTCGATATTATTACTTTCGCTTTTATGTTTTGTAAGCAAACTAGGTATGCCACAAAAATAGCGAACCAAGAATTACCGTGTTAGAAATCAAAATTTTATCGTTATGATGATGTTATGAACATTGGCGCTTACAATATGAATAATATTAGAGTTTAAACAACATAAATTTGAAAATACGAGGTCTATAACTAGGTCTATAATTCCTAATCATGATATTATTGCGTTGAATAGAACCTGAACGAATCCTTTTTCATAATAACATTTATTTTATAATGCTTTTATCTTTAGCAATAATATAATTGTGGCATTAATTTATCTTAAATTTTATGGCACGTAAACATCAGATTTCGTATTTCATCGGCACTAGGAAAAAGCATTTGTTGCATGACAAAGTATAATAATTTACCTCGTAGGCAAAAAGCTTTTTGGAAAGCATCATGATGAAACCTGTGTATCTGAGGAATAATGTGTATTATTTAAAAAAATACATAGCGTTGGTACAATAAAAGGTTTGCGTAAACTCATAAATAAAATAATTTATAAACTAATATATTTAATGCTTTTTAAAGAATTCTCCATTATATTTTAAATACTTATTCATTGGTTGAAACCATTTTTGTTGGTCTAAAGGCATGATTTCACGTGCTATTTTTAAGCTATCACGGTCTCTTCTGACTCGATAAATGACCTCTCATCAGATCCTTGACTTTTGGGAAAATAAAACTTGACTTCTTGGTCGTTTCTATTTTTTTCCAAGACATTGGGCAAAAAAAATGGTGGTGTACCACTCACTATTAACCGTCCTCTTACATTTTATTTCACAATCTACTGGCGCCCGTTATTGTTCTGAGTTCGTGAGGTAACAAAATTTACTAACTTTTAAATGTTGAAGTATTTTTCTTAAATGTCTCATGCCAATACCGAAATGTCCTCGAATCACCTCATAGAAGTTGCGCCGGTTTTCTTCAATTAATCGCTTGAAAGTAACCACATTTCCGTCAGTGATCGCAGTTGAGGGTCGACTTTCACGAATCATTGATGGAAACGCGGCCACAATCAAATTCTGCATATCAACGCTTTGCGGTGCTCAAATGTGGTTTTCCTTCAGTGGAATCTTGTGGAGAGAGTGAACTTTTAAATCATTATAAATCATTGCCCTGAAATCTTTTTGCGTTTCCTAACTAGCTTGTGATATAAAACAATTGACACCTGTCTTTCTGCCAAAAATTACTTCAATCACTAATCGCCAAAGTATATCTATCCACGATTTACTCTAACTAAAAAAGATATTTGACAAAAGATCCATATATTTTATGTCAAATTTCTACCACTTGTAGGGCAAGGGATAGATAAGATATTCATTTCGATTTTATAAATTTATGAGCGGCCAGGAGCGCAAAGCCTTCAGTGTATACTCTATGTATACGTCACACTGCAGGGTACAGACCGTCCTAGTCCGTCACGCTGCCCCAATATTCCTTTAGGCAAAGTTTATGTATACTCACCTTTTTTATTTCTCCGACATGCAGGTTTCTTAACGATGTTTTGCTTTTCTGCCCTAAGAGGTGATGCATGGCAAATTTTTTTGGTGCCAGCGGGGATTAGAAATTGTACTATCATCGCATAGTTACTCTGAAATTATATGGTTGAGCTTTGTCACGATTTAATGCCTAGTAACTTTCAAAAAACATCTATTCTTTGAGAATTGTTAAAAAAATAACACTTGTAATGTAAGCATATAAAAAAACTGAATAGAATAAGATCCAACCGCCTGAGATACAAGCAATAAAAAACTTTTATAAAAAATTATGTATGACACAAGATTGCAAAAACATGCTACTTACCTAGCGCGACTAATGTCCGTTATTTATGTCCAGAATTAAGATTTCTATGCTCATTCATTCCATCAAGGCATTCAAACAATATCTTATTACTTAAGTATTGAAAATTAGGTACATAAATACAGTGGAATCTTGATAACTCGAACCTCGTTACGTCGTTACTACTTCACTTCATTCTATATGTAAAAACATTAAATAAAACGAAAATTGATTGACCCTTAAGGTGGTAGGTAAAATAGACGTTAGGTGACCTAAACCACATGAGTAAAGAAACCGACCCTTATTCTGTGCCTAAACACTACTACTTTAACTATAGACTAATTTAATATAGTAATATATCTTATTCTCTCGCAGCTTAATTCCTATAGATGCACCTATTTGCTATATGTTCTGTCTCCTTTTTATTGTAGATTTTGCGTTTCATCGAGCTTAAAATCACGACTCTAAAGAAGCTTTCACTTAAAAAATAAAAAGAAAACACTCTTTTCTTTCATTTAGTGCCTTAGGCCGCGGACTTATCAGCCGCCCCTCGTATATAACATTAAGAAACGATAAGCCTAACAGTAGTTGCATATGATGTGTTACATCTGCATCTGACATCTCACCGTGGTAATAAGCAACATTAACATTCATCATCATCATCATTACAGCCCTTTACAAGTCCACTGCTGAACATAGGCCTCCCTCACGGAATGCCACAAAGCACGGCCCTGAGTCACCTGCATCATTCGACTTCCTGCATGTCTTACCAGGTCGTCACTCCATTTAGTGGGGGGTCGCCCTACACTACGCCTACCGGTACGAGGCTGCTCATTTCTAAGTTTATCACGCAGAGAAACCCCGAGCATATCCCTCTCCATAGCTCGCTGGGCGACCTAGAGCGTCCTCATAGGGCCAGAAGTGAAGGACCACGTCTCAGATCCATAAGTCATCACTGGCAACACGCACTGGTTGTGCAATCTAGTTTGAGATTTTGAGATATACACATTAACATTATGTACTGAAAAAATGTTTCATATGAAAACTGTATTTTATTTTATTAACACTGAGAGTAACGCAATTTTTTTATAGCAGACAGTTATTTTTGTTCAACTAGAGAGAGAGTGGAGACAACATTTGTTAATATAGCTTGCACGTATAAATTAGTTTATACAACAGCACACTTCTACCACCTCGCGCGCTCATTGGTCTAATCCAAAAAGCCCGCGCTTCCCTCACTTCCTGTTACACACTTCCCTCCCTTTACACGAAATCACTCCCACAGATTGCAGGAAAGCGAGAGGAAAGATGTTACACATTAAAATTAGAGCGTGTAGTGGTAGTGTAATAATATCCACTATTGTCACATAGATCGATCGGTAGGTCGGTCGTAAGGGGCGAAATAATATCCACTATTGTCACATAGATCGATCGGTAGGTCGTAAGGGGCGAAAGATGGGCCACGAGATGGTCAGCAGCGTGTTTCTGATAAGAACGCACACCAAACGTGTCATCATCATCATTACAGCCCTTCACAAGTCCACTGCTGAACATAGGCCTCCCCCAAGTTATGCCACGAAGCACGGTCCTGAGCCACCTGCATCCATCCACCAAACGTGTCTACTATGTCAAATAACCCCCCTGTGAGGCAAGCTATGAGTAGTAGTGTACTAGCAATGGACTTTTGCTAGACTGTAACGGATATATAAAATATTTATTTAAAAACTTTATTACACCATAAAGGTTACAAAGGGCGGGCTTAATGCCAGTTGGCATTCTCTGCCAGTCAACCTACGGCGTAGTGAGAAATTAGTGGTAGGTGACTTAAATAAACGTGGTAGAGCCATGCTGTAGTTTTATTAGAAGTATAGCTGTAGCACGAATGGGTCGGCTTGACCGGGGAAGGATCACGCTCTCACAGAATACCAGCGTGAAATAGTAGCTTAATGCTGCTGTGTTTCGTACGGTGAGTGTAGAGAACCGGATACCATTTTCACTGTAAACGAGGCATTTCATCTCAATCCTCAAGGGTGACAATGTATATGCATTTTGATTCGTAATCGAGGATACATGTAGATGTCTATGGGCCACAACAACCACTTACCATCCGGTGGACTGTGTGCTTGTTTATCACCCTATCCTATAAAAGAAATAACTAAATATGAATATATATAACACATTAAAATAAGCCTTGTAAATTACACAAATACATATATATATATACATGCATATAAGGGTAGCAGTACGAATTGTCGTTATACAGACGACGTTGGATGTTGAAAATATGTGTAATTACAAATTCTTTGATTACCTATACACCTGTCTATATAATCAAAATACAAATTATTATACCGTCATAAGTTGCAAATAAAATTATTTAAGAGACACGCAGGTGCTTTCATAATGAATATGTGAACGCATTTAAGTTTACCTTAACAAATATGTAATTCTGTTAAGCGAACGGACTGTAGGCATCATGTGCCGGAACCGGGAACCAGTTCTTAACTGTATCCCGGATGCTGCTTGCATAACAGACTGTACGGGTTCGACGGCCTACGTAGAGCGAACACGTTGGGAATGATGTCGGGCTTTAAGTTTTTTTTTTGCCAATCTCTGTAAAGTGGAGGTTATTTTTACCTTGCTCGTGTTTTTAACATGTTATGTTGAATGTCATTGCAGCACGTTTTATTTTTCGTTATGTCGACTGATCTGTAATAACTTACTTTACCGCGGTTGAAATCGTGGTTTCAACCACTAATAAATATTCTCGTTTTATATAAGTTTTATCATACACAGTCATATCAATCGGGGAAGTCCCCTAAGTAAATAGGGATGTCACAGCATTTTTATAGTCAATACCTACATAGGTTCACTTGATTATCGTATTGAATTGCAACGCTACCATCATGTGAGCTTGTGGTTTTTTTTGTAAAAGTAATGAAGAAGCACTCATTCTACCTGATAAAAGTCGATGCTGTGACCCATAGACACCTAAATCTTTCCACGGTGTAGTGCAATGGCACCCATGAGGACGAAGATAAAATGCCTCATTGCCAGTAAAAAGGGGTCTCAGGTTCTATAATTTTACGTTAATATTTTGTAAGAGCGTGGTCCTTCCCCAGTCGACCCGACCCATTCGTGCTACAAAGTAAGTAACTGGATGTTCTGATCTATAGTAGACACCCAAATACGTTCGCGTTAAAGAATCAAGTGCATTTGAAGTGAAGAAATAGATGCCTCTCTTTACCGGTAAGAAACGGACGCTGATTATTGTCTCTCACCATTTGAAACATAGCCTGATACCATTTTATGCTGGTATTGGGGAAAGAATCATGTTCCTTCCCTGGACAAGCCGACCCGTTCGTGATATATGATTCGTGATTTATTGTTAAGACGAACAAAAAAAAGAAAAGCGGAGGACCGCGTTCATTTCAAGTTATGCATAACTAAACCAAAACCATGCTCAATCTATAGTAAGAACACACACTGACGTACACATGTACATTTATAATTACCTATTTGCAACCAACAAAATGGTTGAGGTGCATATCTGTGAGTCCAACCGTAAATTTTAACTGGTTGATAAAAAAAACAAGATATATGCGTGTGCGTCAAAAAGTTGAGTATGTTTTCGGAATCATTTGAAATGTACGCTGCGTTTTGTCTACTTTTATTTGTTCGTCTGAAATAGTTAAAATATATAACGGTCACGGCGGCCAGCCTCAACGGAGACAGCTATTAGCGCAGGACAGGATTATAGTGTCCAAGTGTATGCGCAAGCACAGGTGCACTCTCTATTCCCTCACTCTCATAATCCGATGGGACGGTAAACCGACACGACCGATGAGAGATCAGTCGCAGAACCAACTTTACGTGCTTTCCGAGGCACCGAGGTGAGACACCGCCAACTTCCTGACTCCGGGCAGCTACTGAGAATTTCTTGACGGAAAAACTTAATAATTGATGTTTTACCCGACCCGGGATTCGACCCCAGGATCTCATAATCAGCAGTCGCTCTACTACAACCACTAGACCAACGAGGCAGTCAATAAAATATAGAATGTAGTAACGAAAAATGTTAAAATTATTTTATTTCTATTCGACATATTTGTTAAATTAAAAATAACAATAAAAGAGGCAAGGGTAATTTGTATTGTTGTTAAAACCATTTGTACAAATGGTGGGTTCTATCAGAATTTCGTGATCGAAAGTGACAGAAATGAATTGTCTTCTAAAAACACTAAAAGGGAGACTCGATTGGGAAATAAGATTTATATTGACGACATTAGTGTTGAGTTATGAGATTTGCTTAAGATTTAGTTGCATGTGTGCATTGTTTATCTCTGAGAGAGAATTGATGGACCTAACCGCTTTTTTTACTAAAATTATTACATTATTTATCAATAAAAATACAATTATGCTCAAGTTACCTCATCATCGGGCTGTATTAAAATGTATTGTACCTCGACTGCGAAAAGGCTTGTTTAAAATTATTTTGATATGACAAAATAGAATCGTAACGAATTGTACAATCTCTAGAGCGGTTCCATCGTATCTTCAGGAGGGAGAACGCACCTACTTTGATCTAATTCTTAATCGTGGTTAGATGTAGGTGTCTGTGGGCCACCCCATTCCCATACCATCACAGGTGCACTGTGTACTCGTTTCATCTCCTGTTCACCATCTCGTGTTATTATACAATAATAATGAAAGCTTGGACTGTACCGTATATCTACAACAGTTTTACATCGTAGTTTTTTTATCTTAAATTTTTACATATTTATTTGTATCAGTTAATAGGTACTTAACAAAATTAATGCAACTCAATTAATTCACGTCTCGAGAACAAGAGCAAAACAAAAACCTACTTAGTTTAAAGAGAAATCGAATTTTTTATCGAGAGTGAAAATTAATTATTTTAGATAATATTATTTTATCGAATATACTTGAATTGTATAAATTAAAAAAATGTTTCATTTGCGAAACTATCATCATTCATCATCATTACAGCCTTTCACAAGTCCACTGCTGAACATAGGCCTCCCCCAAGTAATGCCACAAAGCACGGTCCTGAGCCACCTGCATCCATCGACTTCCTGCATGTCTTACCAGGTCGTCACTCCATCTAGTGGGGGGTCGCCCTACACTACGCCTACCGGTACGAGGCTGCCACTCGAGAACCTTTCTTCCCCATCGGTTATCGGTTCTTCGAGCTATATGGCCGGCCCATTGCCACTTCAGCTTACTAATCCGTTGGGCTATGTCGGTCACTCTGGTTTTACTGCGGATATCCTCATTTCTGAGTCTATCACGCAGAGAAACTCCGAGCATAGCCCTCTCCATAGCTCGCTGAGCGACCTTAAGCGTCCTCATACGGCCAGCAGTGAAGGACCACGTCTCAGCTCCATAAGTCATCACTGGCAACACGCACTGGTTGTACAATCTAGTTTTTAGAGATTGAGGTATACCTGACGAAAAGATATGTCGTAATTTCCCGAACGCTGCCCAGCCGAGTTGAATCCGTCGATTGACCTCTCGGTCGAAGTTGGACTTACCTAGTCGGACTATTTGTCCCAGGTAAACGTACTCGTCAACAACTTCGAGCATAGGGGGTGCTAAGAATCTCCGGTGGAGGTTCGGTTGCCACCTACGGCGAAACTATACCTAAAGTTATAATATTTCTTTACGTAATGTTAATTTATACATAATATGTTATTTTTTAACTACTATGATTGCTCAGAAATAAAAAAATGTTGATCGAACTAGATCTATTATATAGTACCCGAATGACCGAGCTTTGCTCGGTTTATTTTAATTACATTTAAATACAAATTACATACTGATGAATAATATTTTTTGATCTTATTGACATAATAGAAAAACTTTTTAAAAAATATTAAAAAAACAAAATAGATTTTCTCACAAAAGAAAGGGAACTTGAAAAAAAAAAGGAAAAAATAATCGGATCAAAGGCAGGACGCGAACCAAGACACTACGATTTACCGACCGCTCGTTATCATCGTCAACACAGTGTCAAAATTTACCTTCTTATATTGTAGCAGTTTTTTCATTGTCTGAAAACACGGACATAAGACATTTTTTAAAAATAAATCCTAGCCAGATAGATTTACTGCCCCCAAAACTCCCAGGACACTAAATTTTATGAAAATCGTTGGAGCCGTTTCCGAGATTCCGATTATATATATATATATATATATATATATATATATATATATATATATATATATATATATATATATATAACAATCAACAAATTCAATAAGTCTAGTATTTTTAGTTTAACTTTAGCCCGTAAATATCACTATCTCTACAGGCTACCACAAGTTGAACATAGTCCTCCCCCATATATTGCCACAGAATACGCTCCTGATCCATCTCCAACCATCAAGCCTGATGTTTTATTCGGTCATCAACATACGACAACTGATGGAGAAGTTCTCGAGTGGCAGCTTTTTTTTATAGAAGAGGGCAAACGAGCATGCGGCTCACCTGATGTTAAGTGACTACCGCCGCCCATGATCAACCGCAACACCAGGGGAATTGCAGGTGCGTTGCCGGCCCTTTAGAAAGGAGTAAGCTCTTTTCTTGAAGGTCCCCAGGTCGTATCGGTCCGGAAAAATCGCCGGTGGTAAACTATTCCACAGAGAGGTTGTACGCGGAAGAAACTCCTTTTGAAACGTACAGTGGTGGACCGCCAAGCATCCAGATGGTGTGGATGGAATCGGGACGTTTGCCGCGTAGTACGTTCACGAAATTTTGCGGCTGGGATTAATCCGAACAAATCCTCAGAGCACTCCCCATGGTATATGCGAAAGAAAATGCAAAGAGATGCAACATCTCTTTGCAGCGCCAGTGAATCGAGCCGATCGGAAAGCACTCGGTCGTCGACGATTCGAGCCGTTCTGCGCTGGATGCAGTCAAGTGGAAAGAGCTGGTACTGGGGAGCCCCAGCCCAGAGATGGGACCAGTATTCCATGTGCGGCCGAACCTGCGCCTTGTAAAGTTGCAGGTGGTGTGCCGGCATGAAATACTGTCCCGCTCTGCTAAGCACGCCAAGCTTTTTAGAGGCTAATTTCGCCTTCTCTTCCAGGTGACCACGAAACTGTACGTCACTCAATATGTCGACGCCGAGGATTCCGATACTGGCTGAGGGAACAAGGGGAGTGCCTTGAAACTGGGGAGATACGACAAAAGGCTTCCTTTTAGCAGTTAACGCGCAAACTTGTGTCTTCTGGGGGTTAAACTGGACTAGATTTAGTCGCCCCAATCCGAGACTCTGTTCAGCAAAGACCCGACTTCAGACACAAGTTTGTCCCGGTACTCGGAGACGTTTTCCCGAGAAATATTGGCATGGCCGGTGTACAGAGCATCACCAGTGCTGTCATCCGCATAGCAATGAATGTTACGGGTTTGCAACATATCATTGATATGCAGAAGAAACAGCACGCAGCCTTGTGGAACACCAGCATTAATAGGCTTGTAATCGGAGCTTGCACCATATGCAACGACCTTGATGCTCCGATCTGCAAGAAAGCTGGTGATCTAATCGCACAATTTCTCGGGAAGCCCATAGGAAGGGAGCTTCGAAATAAGCTCTTTGTGCCAAACCCGATCGAAGGCCTTCGCAGTGTCCAAGCAAACGGCCAATGCCTCCCCCTTGGACTCTACTGCCTCCGCCGATCGGTGAGTTAGGTAGACCAGAAGATCACCAGCTGATCGACCACGGTGAAAATCGTATTGGCGATCACTAACCAGCTGGTGATCCTCAAGGTACCTCATGAGCTGGCAGTTAACAATAGACTCCATTGTTTTGGAGAACGAGGAGGTGATGGCGATAGGCCAGTAGTTGGATGAGTCTGAGCGGTTGCCTTTTTTAGGGATCGGGTGGACGAAAGCCGTCTTCCATGATTTTGGGACTACGCCTAGGGAGTAGGAGTACCGCAAAGACGCGTTGAAACCGATGCCAACTCTGGAACACACGTCCTCAGCACAATTGGGGGGATTCCGTCAGGCCCACTCGACTTGTGGATGTCCAGGGAGAGGAATGCTTGGCAAACCAAGCATTGTGTGAACTGCACTTCCAGCATGGAGCAATCACACCGCGGGATGGTCGGCGGTGTACTCTCCCCGTCATCGATAGTCGAGTTGGACGCAAAGAAAGAGCCTGGCAGATCGGCTTTCTCCTTTGCGGTATGGGCCAGTGAGTCGTCCTCCCTGTTCATAGATTGAAGAGATCGCTGACAGAAATTCCCCTGGACAGCCATGGCGAGAGACCGGAATGCACGGGTTCCAGAAGGAAGGCGAACTAGTTTCTCGCCAATTCTGCATATGTGCTCTGACTTTGCCTTGGCAGTGACTCTTTTGAGGGACCTGGAGGTGGAATTATACTTCTTTTTAAGAGCGCTGGTGTTTACATCTCGAGACGTTGATGCGTCAGCTCATGGCCGGTAGCACTCCTGCTTATAGCGTGATGCTATTTTACAGGAGCGACAAAACCATGGTTGGGATCTGCCTCCGATGGGCACCACAGAGCACGGAATAAAACGTTCCATACCCCGAAGTACCACATCAGCGACAGAATCCACAACAACGCTGGGATCGTCCGGCGAGAAGCAAACCCGCCCCCAAGGGTAGGATGCAAAGAAAGACCGCATCCCATCCCAATCGGCTGACCTATAGTGCCAAACACGGCGGCAGCCTGCAGAATGCAACTGCGATTTTCGCGTGAGTGGCACCACACTCTGGACAAGACAATGGTCCGAGGAGCCTAAAGGGGCGTCGACGGAAATCTTATATCCGTCCGGGTGAGAGGTCAGCAGAAGGTCCAACAGGGAAGGTGCATGATCCTTCACATCTGGAATCCTCGTAGACGAGGTAACCAGTTGTGTCAGACCATATACCAAGGCAAAATCATGAACAGATCTCCTCGCATGATCGGTTAAACGTGAATCAAGCCATTCGGCATGATGGGCGTTAAAGTCGCTGAGGATCACGATCTCTGCGGAGGGGACTGCTGTAGCAACAAATCTGTAGCCATTTGGACGTGGTCGAAGAGTCGGTCTGTTTCGGCATTACCGCTATGGGACCTATAGAGGCACCCGTAGACGTGCGGATCAGATGGTCGTCGCTGTCTACGCGTACCCAAAGGATGGACAGGTCCGAACCTTCAAGACTCCTCGGCAGTCCAGAGAACAGATGTCCTCTCTGACGTAAACGCAAACTCCAGCCCGAGGCACAAAGGAGTGTTCCAGTTTGTACCCCGGGTGGGAGAGATACGAGACATCAGACGGAGAGGACACCTGCGTCTCGGTCAGAAAGAGCAGAGCCGGCCTCGCCGTCTCGAGATGGTAGTGGACGGCGTTTAGGTTAGAGTGAAGTTCTCTGATATTGCAGAAATTCACGGATAGCGTGGCAGGGGTCGCCTTGGTCTTGTTACTCCGTTTGCCCCGAGCAGTTTTAGTCTTGAGCGGAATTTTACCCAAGAATACGCGGGGCAGCCTGAGCACCCACGCTCAGGAGTGGAGAAACATAGTCGTGGATGCTCAGCGAGGAATTCTCCAGGGGTGCTGGTACCCTCCTGGGATAGTCTATCATCATGTAATTCCGCTACCATGTTGATGACGGAGGGGGGGGGGGGGTTGGTCCTGGAAAACGACTGTAAAGCAAAGTTTGAATGACATTCTGATAAAGTCAAAATTGAAATAAAATTGTAGAATATGTTTCAACCATGAGACCTCAGAGACGTTAGCGCTCGCTGCCTTCATAGTGGTCGAGCAACGTCTAGTTCGATCCCTGCACCAATAAATAGCGGCCCTAATTTTCGGCGACCGAGTTCCTTCTTAGCGGAGGTCAACAGGTATCTACCATCAGGTGAGTCACTTGCCCGTTTGTCCCCTGTTCTATAGAAAAGGTCCACTACTGGACGCAGGCCTCCAAAGACTGCAGCAAAGTACGGTGCTTACATTTATATAAGTATCACTTCATATCATTTGGACAAGTATCACATAATAGCACAGAAAATACTCAATAATTACGTAAAAGAGTAAAATATATCTTTATAAAAGAGGGCCAACACTGCCATTGTAGATTTTTAACCCTGTTTAAATATCTTGATAATAACAATAATGTCTTTCAGACCGAATTTCGGTCACGGTGGCAAGTCTTTCTTTTAAGAATAAGGGTGACAAACGAGCACACAGTCCACCTGATGGTTAGTGGATGCTGTGGCCCCCATAGACATCTAAATTTATCATCGATTAAGAAAAATCCAGATGCGTTGTCACCCCTGAGGACTAAGATGGAATGCCTAGATTCCAGTAAAAACAGGGTCTCCGAATCTCTACACTCACCATACGAAACACATCAGTGTTAATTTGCTATTTAACGTTGGTATTCTGTGAGAGCGTGGTCCTTTCCCGGTCGAGCCGACCCATTCACGCTACAACCATAACATAGCAACAGCGTGACTCTACCGCGTGTAAAAAGTCTTAACGAAGACTAGTCAACTACGCAGGACAGTCGTTCATGGGCGGCAGTCAACACTTGCCATCCCGTGAGACGCATGCCCGTTTGCGCCGTCTTCTTTAAAAAAAAAGATTATAATGCACGAGTGTGTGTGCAAGCACAGGTGCACTCTCTATCACATATATGAGAGTAAGTCCGATGGGAGGGCAATTCTACACGACTAGAGAGATTGGGCCTACGACTCGCGTTGCCGTTGGGATTCGTCTGGATTATTCTCTATGGTCTGGATTCTCCCGAGATTATAAATAATCTCCAGACAAACAACTCCTCGGAAAGTTAACGTATGGCCTCATTTTAATAAAAGCTGAGTTTTAATATTAAATTAAATAAATTAATTAGACTGAACTTTGAAGAGAATTGTTTGAATTTTAAATATTTTCTTAATACTACTAAACGATCCAAATTGGTGGACTCTAGTAAAGTCCAAACGACGTTCAGCCGTGAATAGTCGGAACGGCTTCCTAGGATCTCAAAACGTGGAGATCTGATGAAAACTCGCATTTATCAAAATCGGACCGAAATCTAAAAACTTCCTACTTTTGAAAATTATTAATTTTCAAAGGGGGCACTTAATATAATCGATTGATTCAGAACTCTTTCCGTCGGGAGTAGGCCAGCAGGACATTATAACATCGTCTGCTTGAGATGAACCCCGAACGCTCCGTTCCGCTGCACGCTCCCTAGTCTCTAAACTTACACTTTGTATTATTCAAAAGGTTGGCGAAAAGTAATTAAAAAAAAAACATATTTTGGACTTATCAATCAAAAATACACAATATTAAATATTTTTATATATATTGTTTATATATTGTCTATAACTTGAAATCCCAAGAAAGAAAATACGCGCTTTGGTAATGTGTATTTCATGAATGATTAATCTAATCAAGCCACGGAAGCCGGTTTAATTTGATTCGGTTTAGTAATTTTTTTCGGCTGAGATAATCCGAAATTTTCGGTGCTTGAGCAGCCTTATAATAATATGTTTTACCAAATACAGGTACACTTTGAGTCACTGCGGGCTCAGTTGATTACCATGTAATAATATGCCATCTTATAGTCTATAATGTTTTTTAAATTGATTTATCACGGATACATAAAAATAATTGACCAAATCAAAGACTAATCTGTCAAAAAACCCATCGCGCTTGCCCAGCGGCGGCGCAGAGGTCAAAGGCTATTTATAGCACTTTATCCTGAGCGCTCAAGATAAATCAATTAAGCATTATTTTGATTGCACGTAGAATATGTATGAGATTGTTTTGCCCTTGAATCAAAGCCTTTTCTTTGCTTTAATGATTTTAATGTATAAACAACAAATGGAAATACACTGTGACGGCTTGAAATACTAACATATTCCAAATATTTAATTAGAGGAACTGTGTGTGTATATTTATACATATATATTAATTAATAAGGTAATAGCGCGTCCTACATTTGAACCTCGACAATAGCGCAACCTAACGAGTCATAATGTAAATCTAATGCAATTTAGGTATCCATTCAAAGGCACATTAAAATATCATCAAAATCGAGTCGAATCGTTTTATAGTTTTAGCTAGACTAACGGGCAACAATTTAGTTTTATATATAGCTATAGAATAATAATCATCATCATCATCATTACAGCCCTTCACAAGTCCACTGCTGAACATAGGCCTCCCCCAACAATGCCACAAAGCACGGTCCTGAGCCACCTGCATCCATCGACTTCCTGCATGTCTTACCAGGTCGTCACTCCATCTGGGGGGGGGGGGGGGGGGTCGACCTACACTACGCCTACCGGTACGAGGCTGCCACTCGAGAAACTTTCTTCCCCATCGGTTATCGGTTCTTCGAGCTATATGGCCGCCCCATTGCCACTTCAGCTTACTAATCCGTTGGGCTATGTCGGTCACTCTGGTTTTACTGCGGATATCCACATTTCTGAGTCTATCACGCAGAGAAACCTTGGGCGTCCTCATACGGCCAGCAGTGAAGGACCCCTTCTCTGATCCGTAAGTCATCACTGGCTCGAAGTTGTTGACGAGTACGTTTACCTGGGATAAATAGTCCGACTGTAAGTCCAACTTCGACCGAGAGGTCAATCGACGGATTCAACTCGGCTGGGCAGCGTTCGGGAAATTACGACACATCTTCTCGTCAGGTATACCTCAATCTCTGAAAACTAAAGTGTACAACCAGTGCGTGTTGCCAGTGATGACTTATAGAATAAAGTATTCTATAATTCAATATATTGTCTTCAATATGACGCAGGTTTATAATTGCAACTGATATTCGTCCTGTGCGCATCTGAACCGATTAGGGTAATTACCATGTGCTCGTCAGCAGCACGTCAACAACGTGCCTAAGAGTGAAACCAAACGTACGTCGCGGCAAAATTTTAATGAAGCTTAGCTTATAATTTTAATTTTTTTGTTACAGTTCGACGAATTCGTCAGGTCACTCCAAGTTGACCCCTACTCACCTCTCTTCAGACTCGTGACAGATGGACAGCCGCCCCTAAGGTTTGTTAACCTTCCGTAAATAATATTTTAAGAAACTGTGATGAAGAGAAAAATGTGGCTTGCAAGAAGGGATAAAGAAAGGAATGCTTTGGTAGTTTAGACACGTAGAAAGAATGAATGGGAAAAGAATGACAGAGCAAATTTATGCTGCAGAATGGGGTGACGGAATCGGCAAGGGTTCAAACTGGCGGTATATTGAAGATGAGTGAAATTAAGTGTACCCTTCACCGAATAGCAAATAAACATAGATAATTTGGAATATGAAAGAAGCTAGAGAGGTGTATCAGGATCAAATGAAAGTCCGTATCCTCTGCCTACCCTCTGGGTGACGGGGTCACTTAAATATTTTGTAAATAATACTAATTTTACGGTTTTTATCGCTTTTAATTTCAACTTATTTTGAATAACTTTGTAGTAGTTACAGTATTGGCTGCAGTATAGCTACTTAATTTTAGATATATTGTCCGCTCGCTTCCTATTTTACTTATATAATAATTAATTTTTTGCCTGCAGAACCAACAGAAACTTTATAAAAATATGTAAATATTTACATTTCCTACTCACAATACTAACAGGTTCTTCCTCTATAAAAAGTCCTATAAAATATCGCCAGATCTTTGTGGATGACAACGTATTATGATAATAACTTTTAAAAGTACTTGAATGTACGCATTCTACGCAACACAGTGCATATGTACGAGTACTCATACATCTTACTGGTTTGTTTTTGTAAATAAGTGGTTAACTGTGTCTGTTATTTCGAGTGAAGTTAAAAAGAAAGTATAAGTACGAACACAGTAAAATGAACTTTCTAATGTGTATATTTTACTTTAACATATTTGCGGTATTTTCATATTTTTTTTCCATTTCATATTTTTTTTCTATTTCTTATACAAAACTAAACACAATTATTACTACATTTTTACATATACCGATATATTTTCCTTTCTTGTTTCGACGCCACCGGTCACTTGTACCAAACGCGCTATCCTCTCCGCAACCGCTCGCTTGTACGATGTTTTAGGACTTGTCGGTCCAGTAATACTTTACGCCAAATTATTAATTAAAGCCTTGTGGGTTCTTAAACTTAACTGGGATGAGACTCCACCCACTAATATTGTCAATACATGGCAGCGATATATATCAGAGTTACCTTTAATCTCACGTTTACAGATTCCACGTCATATCGGCGTAAATGAAAAATCCCATGTGTCGCTACTAGCCTTCGCCGACGCTAGTGAAAAAGCTTACGGGTGTGTCATCTATTCGCATGTTGTTAACGGAAATAATCCTCCAATTATAACGCTCCTATGTTCTAAATCTCGGGTGTCCCCATTAAAGGTTATAACTTTAGCCAGGCTTGAGTTGTGTGCCTTGGTTTTGCTCGCTAAGTTAGTACGCACCGTTTACGATTCGTTGTCATTGAGGCATCCGATCGACAACATTTATGCGTTTTCAGATTCGGAAGTCGCGCTCTGTTGGGCGTGTTCTTCACCGCATAAGTTCAACACCTTTGTTGCTAACCGTATTTCGCAAATACAGTCCTATTTATTACCGGATAACTTTTACCACATCGCCGGCTCGGAAAATCCTGCTGATCATATTTCGCGTGGACTGTTACCCTCACAAATTTTAAATTGTGACCTTTGGTTACATGGGCCTTCGTGGGTTTCCTTGCCGTGGAAAGAATGGCCTGTACAAAGGTTCGCATCAACTCATATCAGTTTACCAGAAGAAAAGACTGTGTCGCTTGGAGTCAGTGACATGGAAGAAAACCCATTTATCTCGTTAAGCTTAAAATTTTCTAATTGGAATAAGTATTTACGATCCGTTGTTTACGTTTTAAGTTTTTTAAACAAATTACCGCGCATAAATAAAATTATAACCGCATCCGACATAGAGATTTCTGAAATCACAGTTATTAAAATTGTGCAAGGCATCGCTTTCGCCGAAGATATAAAAAATATTAAAAAAGGACAACTATGTTCACCAACATTACGAAGGTTATCGCCATTTATCACGGACGATGTACTTCGAGTAGGTGGTCGGTTAGATTATTCGTCTTTATCGGATTCCCAAAAGCATCCAATATTGCTACCAAAAAAGGGGCATATTGTTGATCTTATAATTGATTATCATCACTATAAACATTTCCACGCTGGTCCTCAGTATTTACTTGCTGCATTACGGGAGAAATATTGGATATTATCAGCTCGCCGTGTAGTGAGATACCGCATTCATAGGTGTAACATTTGTTTTCGACATAAACCCAAACCTATTTACCCCATGATGTCTGCCTTGCCTGCTTGCCGCCTAGAGCAGTGTAATGCGTTTACACACAGGTGTGGATTTTTCGGGCCCATTTTATATCACATTGACGCGTAAACGTGGTATACGAAGCCAGAAGGCTTATTTATGTTTATTTATATGACTCGTTACTAAGGCAGTGCATTTAGAATCAGCGTCTGATCTAAGTTCGGCAAGTTTTTTAGACGCTTTTAAGAGATTTATCTCTCGTAGAGGTCCGTGTCGATTTATATACAGCGATAACGGTACTAATTTTGTCGCCTCGCGTTCATATTTACATGAATTACATGGATTTTTAAAATCAGAAGAATATTATAAGGCATTCAGTCAGGTGCTCACTGATAATCACATTGTTTGGAAACTCAACCCTCCAAGCGCTCCACATTTCGGGGGTTTTTGGGAGTCCAATATTAAGGTTGTAAAAACCCATTTGTTTCGCGTAATAGGTAAGCAAATCCTCACGTATGAAGAAATGCTTACTACTCTTTGTCAGATCGAGTGTATCTTAAATTCTCGCCCGCTTTATGTATTAAGCAGTGATCCATCGGAACCTACCGCTCTTACACCCGCACATTTTCTAAATTTAAAACCACTTGAATGCTTACCAGCTGCAGATTTAAGCAAGGAACGCATTAATCTGTTATCACGCTTTTCTTTAATAGATTCTTTAGTTCAGTCCTTTTGGAAACGCTTCAGATTCGAATACTTACATACATTACAGAGTAGAGTGAAGTGGAATAAGAACTCTACTGCCATTTCTGTAGGGACGATTGTTCTAATAGACGTGGATAATACTCCACCGCTTCAGTGGCCTCTAGGCGTTGTCACCGAATTGTTTCCCGGTAAGGATGGTGTGGTACGCGTTGCGCAAGTTAAACTTAAGAATTCCACTTTAAAACGCCCTCTTATCAAACTGTGTCCTTTACCAACACAGTGATTAATATAGTTAATTTTACATTATCGTTTATATATTTAGTTTAATTCTTAGGTCATAACGTCGCTTCATTTCGCTACTATATAAGTATTTATCTATATATATCTATATTTTTATACTTTACTTGCTAGTTGAGGATACCTCAAGGCCGGGGGGGTGTTCGCGCCACTTTGCACTATCGCTTAACGCTTATAAGGGATTCGTTAATTATTATCCAATAAGATTACTGCAAAGCCCATTTCCGGTTTCCTATCTACCGCTTTATGCCCAGCATGTGCATTCGTGTGTATCTCGCATCATCGCTACCGCCCTTGTGTAATTTGGATATTGAATTATACAAGCATATAGTAAAAAGTATAGACATTTGCAATAACGCTATATTTCGTGATTATCTGTGAAGTTGATAAGTGTGAAGACAGCCGGCAGCCATCGAGACACGAGGCAGATCAGCGGAAGTCCAGGTGGGTGCACATGCATTCCTTCACGTCCTTCCTATATCCCGAATTCAGGGGATTTGCAGTATCACGAATAAATTAAATTCCATTCACCGCTCGCACCGCGCTCATATACAGTCCACTATTCTATTTAAATTAATAGCCGCACCGCATAACATTATTTAATACATTTGAACCAGCAGTTTGGTGGTTGAAGGCCAGACGCCAATATCCACCACTTACAGATAATAAAAACTAACATTATAAAATAATATATATATATATATATATATATATATATATATATATATATATATATATATATATATATATATATATATAGATACCTACTTGCTTGTACATGAGTATATAGTAATATTCATGTACAAGCAAGTATCTATATACAATACAATGAATTTTATGTAATAATTACCTGGATGACCTGACCTGGATGGTTTTTTTTAAATTACATTTAGATACAAATTGATTACTTCGTAATATTTGAATAATTGGTCTTATTGATATAATAGAAAAAACTGAACTGGTTATTTGAGTAAAAATCATGAGTGCAATTAGTTTAATAAAAATTTTCTTTAAAGTTTTTTTTAAAAATTCTAAAAAAAGGTCTCGAAATAATAGATTTTCTCACAAAAGAAGGGAACTTGAAAAGAAAAGGAAAAAGTCGGGCTGTAGACAGGACGCGAACCAAGGCATTACGATTTTGCGACCGCTCGATATTATTCACTTTAGCTATTACGATAATTAATACAGTGTCAAAATTTACCTTCTTATATTGTAGCAGTTTTTCATTGCCTGAAAACACGGACAAAAAGACATTTTCTGAAAATAAATCCTAGCTAGATCGATTTATTGCCCCCGAAACTCCCTGGACACTAAATTTTATGAAAATCGTAGAAGCCGTTTCCGAAATTCTGATTATATATATATACAAGAATTGCTCGTTTAAAGGTGTGGGATTAACATCAAAGTGTGGTATTTCAATTTATTAAAAATCAAAATGCGGATGAGTTGCCAGCCCTGAGGACTGAGATGGAATGCCTCGTTTCCTGTCAAAAAAGGTCTCTGGTTCTCTACACTCACCATACGAAACACAACACCATTAAGCTGCTATTTTACGCTGGTATTCTGTGAGAGGTCGAGCCGACCCATTCGTGCTGCAACCACGTAAATATAATTAGAATTATAGATATTGGTACAATTTTCTTTTCGTGGAGGACACGGGTTTTATTAAAATTAACCGGTAAATTGAGTCTGCTAAAACGCTTAACATAACGGTGAGCTAATATTTTATTATCTGGTTATGTTTATAACGTTGGTCCTATGGTTGTAAGCGCGTCAGCTGATCATGTTGTCTCGGGTTCGAATCCCGGGTCGGACCAAAATAAGTTTAATGTTTTTTTTGCTACGAATTTCTCTTCGCTAAGTTTCCCAATAGCATCCTGGAGTCAGGAAGTTGGCAGTGTAAGGCACAATGAAGCACGTAAAGCCGTTGGGCTTGCATCTAATTTTTCTCTGGTCGTATCGGATTACCGTCTCATAGTACTGTTAAAGTGAGTGAATAGAGAATGCACCTGTGCTCGCATCACAGTTTGAGAGGGATGCTTGCGAGTAGGTTGAAAGTTCTCGTTCAAAACGATGTTTAAAGCTTTAAAGTTTAATTCCAATGGATTATTCGAAAGCAAATTAATGTTTTTAATGTTAAAATTAGCATAAAAATCTATAAAATTTTATCAATTGTTTACACTTGTTCACCTAATAATGATAGCAAATAGCAATGTAATAGAAATAAATGTAAGTAAACTATACAAATTGACGTCTCATGATTCATACGTATCAAACAAAGGGGCATCCCAAAACGTCTTATTTTCCTAAGAGGCGTTTTAGGCACTTAATACAAAGTTGACGTTTCATTATCGCCTGCGACGAAGCAAGCTTGGATTTTATAGGTAATAACCCTACCAATGTGCCATCCCCGGTAGTCGAGAGGTCGAGTCAATATTATTAGAAAAGGTATAAACTCATACGTATAAGCATCTTAGTGTTGTGGCGTCGAGGTGTTGGTCCGACGACTTCACTTGAAGAAGATCACTTGAGTATCTCTGTGATGTGATCTAATTATAACGCTTGTTATTTTACTTACGTGGCTATACACTTGGAAGTTAATACGTGTTATGACTTCTTAAAAAACTATTGAGCCAAGTTTTTGGCTACCAAAACTGCTTCTATTGAGCAGCATACTCGTAATCATTTGACATTTAATTTGGAATCAGTTGCAACTAATTTATATTAGTGAATGCGGCAATAAAGACAATCGCTAGCAATAATATTAAGAGTAATTAATTTAGAATGCAGCCCACATACCTATAAGTAATAAGAATTGTTTACACCTGTTGCATCAAAGTATACTCGTACTAGATATAATGGGCAAAGAATTGTTTTTAAATAGCAACAACCATAGAATACTATAATACACAATAGAATGGCTGTCGACCTTACTTTGTAGGAGGATTAACGTCGCCGTGAGCACACATACAAGCAATTATGTCGTATTATAAAAGTCTAAAATGTGTTTGTAGTAGTGATAACTGATCACTACTACAAACACATTTTAGACTTTTGATTAATGTTTTTGACACAAATGTTTCTTTATTTTTGTTTCTAATATTTCAAAATATATATAGTTTCGACTTACCGGTTGTAGAATATGTCTCCTTTATTTAAATTCCATTTTTCGTAATTGTTACGTAATTAATAAACGTAATTATTGCACAATTTGCCATTTTTTAAATAATTTGCATGCAGCGACTCTTGACACGAAAATTGGAAACGACTGATTGTGTTGACATTTATACGTGTGAATTGACAAAACCGAAACTGATATGTTAGTGGCTACACGGGCTCCGCCCATTCCCCCGTTCTATTATGTATGTATTTGTACGTATTCTATGGCAACAACATACATATCCTTTGTATTACTGAACATTGACTAAAAGATTATAATTTAATGTTTAATTTGAGAAATCACCAGGTGGTCAGTTCCTTCCCTAGAGAAAACTTATGGTCTTCATAAGTTACATTTATGTCAAGCACATGAGAGTTTCGTTTCTTACTGTAAGAGCGTAGGAGTAGGATCTTATGCCGCTATATTTAGCAATTAAATTACTGCAGACCACTAGTAACTGTATTTATTGACACTCACGTACAAGTTAGACGAAAAAAGACATTCATTGCATTCGGAAAATTGCTTATATAGCTAAAAAAACATTAATTAAAATTACATCGTGCTGTGTTTTTTTTAACTACGCTCCGATTGTCGTATTCATAAACAACCCAATGTATGACGTAGTTGTGGCCTGATCTTAGGGTCCGTTTGACTACCAATTTACTCGCCACATTACTAATTCGTTAAACGAAATCAGGTATCTCTCTCTTACCTATTTCTGTTGGCAGATGGCAGCGCTTGCACTGCTGTGTTCCGACGTCTGAAGGGTATAGATAGCAAGTACAATTACACGCTGTGAGGTATTCCTTAGAAGTACTCAGAGGTGACAGCGAATCTGTAGAGTGTAGAGAGTTTTGGCGGGAACTTAGCCGTAGACGGATTGTCGCTCCTGTTTTGTCGCTTGAATAATTTGTCGCGCGCCAAACTGAAGCTAGCGGATAATGGTTTGAAGTGGATTTTGATTCGTAAAAGTGATGCGATTTTGTGAATTAAGTGTCTGCGCGTGTGAACTATTGGAGAAAACGACGAAACAAGTGCTTTGATGTTGATATAAACCTCAAGTTATTTTGATCGCTTGGGCGCCATATCAACTTGAGTGGCTATTCGAGTTGTTATCAAAATCTCCCTAGGGCTTGACAATGTGACGCATCAGCATATTGTAAAGAAAAATTATAAAAAATGAGGATTTCGAAAGAAATGATAGGTTCAGTAGGGCTAGAACCGAGAGCCGTAAAGCCAGTTAATTTAAAAAAAATGTAGAGTGTAGACTTCTTTGTTTGAAGTTGGCTGCAGGTGTCCATGGTAACCATTTACCTTTAGAGGGCCTCTAAGTTCGTTTATCACTTCCATTTTATAAAAAAAAATACACTCAAAATATCAATCTTTTTTGGAACCTTAGAGTGTATGCTTGTAGTATGATTAGTGTGGACACGTGCGTCCACAGAATAGTAATGATCTCCACCGAGAGCGTGTATCCAACATTAAACAAAAAGAAGTATTATATATACCATTGCGTCAGAGTGAACCGCCTGCATTGCGAGACGCTTGTATGAAGCTTCCGCAATCTCGTGCGCGCTCTGGTTGCGGTTTATAGAGAGAATTTTGACGAATTAGACGGGTATATTTTCTTTCTCATTTCTGAAGTGGTTATGGAGCAAGACGTCACATGTCCTTAAATTATTGTTGGATTTCTTAGACCTGCAGGTTTTCTTACGATGATTTTCTTCAACGCCCCGACTTTTAATTTTAACGTATAAAAACTATTATTGTTAGTTATAAACATTTATTCGCGTTGCAAATTTTTGTACATTCATATTCGTTTATTATTCATTTAAGTTTTGACATGATTGTATTTTTTTAATTTATTCTTATAAAGAGTGTACATTATTTACATTTTAAATTTTGCCAAACTGTAAGCCATTTTGTCGGCAAAAAAATTTATAAATGGGATTTGAATATAATACAATTATGTTGTATTATATATTATGCGCGTTATACGTACGTTACCGGCAAGGCATATAATTTTATCATTGTATATAATATATCTTGATAATGTATAGAATGCCATGAGGAGATCGGGTAATGTATAAAATGTAAACAAATAAAACATATTTTCTTTACTTAAAATCAACTTTAGTAGGAATTACAGTCAAATCTGAATAAAATTGTTTGTAAAGGTAACATAAAGGAATTACAAAAAAAGGGTTTAATTAATTGTCAATCAGGTAAAAATATAAGGATTTCTGGGTGCTCATGTATTTCTGAGCGATAAAAAAGAAATAACCACGAAGGCTGTTGTGGCTGTTCTAACTTAACTTAACTGAAAGGATATCTGGGTGCCTAAGTATTTCTGGTTAGGTTAGTCATGTCTTGACTGGGGACATTATTTTCATAAAGACAAACCGTGAACCGCACTCTCGCTATTCCTTTACCTTTTATTCAATACAGTGCCGGTTAAACATTCGGTGTTGTGTAGAATGCCTAGGTTAAGTGTAAAATAAATAATGTTTTATACATTGCCTAAATGTTTTAGGTATTATTTAGAATACCTCGGTATTGTATAGAATACTTGGCGGTGACATATATGCATGGTGCCCTGCTGCAGCTATACTCGTATAGAACTGCAGTACGAATTGACTGGCTCGATTGAGGTAGAACCACGCTTTTACAGAGTACCAGCGTAAAACAGTATCGTGAGTAAAGAGAACTGGAGACCCCTTTTACGGGTAACGAGGCATTCCATCTTAGTCCTCACGGATTACAACGCATCTGCATTTTTATTCTTAATCGAGGATTTACATTTATCATCATTTCAA
This sequence comes from Parnassius smintheus behrii, assembly GCA_036936625.1. Classification (NCBI taxonomy): domain Eukaryota; kingdom Metazoa; phylum Arthropoda; class Insecta; order Lepidoptera; family Papilionidae; genus Parnassius; species Parnassius smintheus. Next base: position 19,154,632 of record JAUPFT010000028.1, on the reverse strand, counting down.
CTTCAGGTGGACTGTGTGTTCGTTTGTCACATTTATTATTGTATACGGAATGATCTTTTTTATCGCCTAGAAAAAAATTGAGTGTAACATGTGAACGGAGTAGAAGACTATGACACTGATATTTTATAAAAAATACAACTAAATATTTTGAATAAAATAAATAAATTAATTAAAATCTATCGAAATTCAAATCATATCCGTCCATCACGTGATGAGTTGCTCATTGAGTGGTATTACGCCATATATAAGCGAAATATCACTAACTGACGCATCACGGGACCTCTAAAACTATAGGTACACCCGATTGACTTCAAATTTAGTATAGTTACTCATTTCGCAATGTAGACGCTCACCAATAAAGATCTTATGATAGTTCCATCAAAAAAAATCTTGATATTTTATATGATATTGATAGATGGAGGTTCCGCAATAAATTATTATCGTGCGCCCAGCGTAGCGAGCTAGTTTTTGTATAAAAAATATATAATAATAAATAGTTATAAATAAGGGTGAAAAAAAAGTAAATAAATTTTATTATTACAATAAACAAAACGTAAAAAGAGAACGTGTTAGCTTTACGTTGTCACCGCTAATAATTAGGACCTAACGACAGTACTCGTATCATTACAAAACTTCACCTATCCGTGCGCGTCGTATTAAACAAAGTACCCGGATGACCGAGCTTTGCTCGGTTTTTTTTAAGTTACATTTAGATACAAATTACATGAATAATATTTTTTGATCTTATTGACATAATAGAAAAAACTGAATTGGTTATTTGAATGAAAATCATGAGTGCAATTAGTTTAATTAAAATTTTTCTTAATTTTAAAAATTACTAAAAAAAGTGCTCGTAATAATAGATTTTCTCACAAAAGAAGGGAATTTGAAAAAAAAGGAAAAAAAAGTCGGACCCAGAACCACGGAACTCCGAAATCACGCCCGACCGACATCCCACCTGAGGTTTTTTTATTGCTTGAAAACACGGACAAAAAGACATTTCCTAAAAATAAATCCTAGCTACATCGATTTATTGCCCCCGAAACTCCCTGGACACTAAGTTTTATGAAAATCGTTGGAGCCGTTTTCGAGATCCCGATTATATATATATACAAGAATTGCTCGTTTAAAGGTATGGGATAAAATGAGTACAAAGCTTTACCTTCACCTATTATATTTTTATTATATTATATTATTTTCCTTCACGTATTAATATATAAATAAGAACCAGTTACCGACACTACTTATATATGTCTTCGTGTAAATGACGAAACATATATCAATTATTTCACGTGTCGAGCGGAAATAAAATGTAGTATTGGATTCATTACTTTAACAGTATATTTGTGGCGCGTTAAGGATATTCATTTCCATAATTCTTATTTTAGTTGCGTTGAGGAAGGTTATAATATATTTTTATTTACAGAGGACTGTGAGCTTTCATATAAGTTTTATTACATTAATTACATCTGTGATAAGAGATCTACGTTCAAACATCCAGTTTGAATTGTTGTTTATAAAAATAGCTTTTAAATATTAATTTCCTAATGAATATGCGCTGAATAGGAAGTGTATGCCTCTCACCCCACTTATACTTTGCATAACAAAGAGTTACTGATTGGTATCGCATACACTGAGCGATCTTAACACTTCATAATATGTACCACCGTCTATGGGTTCTTAAATCGCATCGGATATCCGGACGTCGGATGAATCGTTGCTCGCGATCATTGTAGCGGCCAAGCACAAAAGTGATACCTACACGATGTCAGTCTCATAATATAAAATAGATAACGGAATTAAACTTTATTGAAGAAGGTTTGCTGTAAAATAAATAACACTCTTTACTGCTGGTTTTTTTTAGAAATAATGTATGTTCGTATTTTTCGAGTTTTATATAATATGTTTCGAATTTCATACGAAATATATTTAGACCCTTTTTACTGGAAACGAGGCATTCTATTTTAGTCCTTACGGGTGAAAACGCATCCGAATTTGATTCGTAATCGAGGATATATGTAAATAATTATGGGCCACAGCAACCACTTACAATCAGGTGGACTGTGTGCTCGTTTGTCAGCCTATCCTATAAAAAAAATTATGCTGCATGTCTAAGAAATAACAAAAAAAATATTTCCGTAGACGTGTGAAGGCAGCGTGGCAAACATTCCCTTGTCCTAAAACCCTCAGAAATGAGAGAAGACTTGTGCCCAGCAGTGGGATGTATATATAAATCCCACCACTGCTGAACACTATGTATAGTCTTTAACTCTTACCGCTAGTTTCACTCTTGGACGTGCCGCCCGGTGAAGTGCCGCGAGTAGTTACGATGTACCAGTTTTGGCGCACTTGTAGAGAGGTTGTACCAGTTCTGGCGCACTGAGTCAGAAGTTGTACAAGTACGACGTTCGTCGATTCACGATCCTAAAAAAAAAAAAAAAAAAAAAAAAAAAAAAAAAAAAAAAAAAAAAAAAAAAAAAAAAGTTTTGGCATGCTCTGATCACGAATCTGCGGTCCATTTTTGCGTAGGATGCACGGTTCCGGAGATGTGCAGATCAATTAACTCTTATCTAATTGATATCCGCTTCGAGCCTCAACCGTCATTAGCGCTCCATTGTCCTTATCTACTTATCTATTGTTGATTGACTACCGTCATTATCTATTATTCGTCGGCGTGTGGGTCGGCTTATGCTATTGTATTATACTCCTTTGTTCCTATCTACACTAATCTGACTCATTAATAAAACACATTACCCAATTTTGTTAAAAGTTTTATTTATAAAATACAAAATCTTATTACTTATTATCTATAAAATAGGAGCGAAACATCTCATCCACTAAAATATCGTTGTACAATGTGTTCCCTGTAAATATACTCGTAAAACTATGCATTGAACATCCCTGAAACTTATATAGCAAATACATTAAGCAATATTCGCCACAAACTGAAGTCCACTCATTCTGAATCCTATCAACATTCCAGTTCCATCTTTTACAATTTCTTTTAAAAAACTCTAGATAATATCGTACAGGTGCCCGTCCGAATGAATCAAAATATTGACCGACGTCATTCGTATCGATATATAAAGCTACCCAATGTGACCCTGGTTTATCATCTGTATCCAAATTGCATATTATATACGTTGGTACGTGGGTGTACATGGGTAGTTTATTGGCAGCATAAACATTATTTTCTAGAGTGGGGTGAATCTTTTTCAGATGTTGTTGTACATCTAGTGTATCCATAATATTACTGCTATTAGTAGATTATTACAGTACCAATCTACTCAATGACTAATATAGGAGTGATCAATTATAGTGATTTCTAAATATTAAATTGCATTCTTTGTGTTATACAAATCGTATTTGAGTCACCAATACACTGAACAAGACACGACAGGAAGGACGTAGGAATGTAGAGATAAGCAACAGAATGTAAGGTAAGCTTGTTGACGCATAAAGATACTATCAATTCTACTGCAGAAATTCTTTAGATTAGAATTATTACTCACTGGTACTATATAAGACCAAGCAACTGCAGTCATGGAGTTAGTGTATGGTCGTTTGACCGCAGTGGATCTATCAATACTACGTTTGTGTTACTTCAACGCATCAAAGGCCATGGATGTAAGTGTTTATTCTATTGACAAACTTACTTTTCTTTCTGTTATTTTCTTACGTGTGTATGATTTAGTGTTAACAAATTATATTTAAATATTATGTGTGTGTATATGGTTAAGCCGTGGTAGCTCAGATGGTTAGCGCAAAATGTAAAATTCACAGTACGCGACCCGGGTTCGATCCCCGCCGGCACCAATTAAATTGTTAATTACAATTTTAAGTGCTGATTTACCACGTGCTCAGCGTAGCCCTAAAACCCTCTCAGAAATGAGAGGAGGCCTATGTTCAGCAGTGGACTTTAATAGGTTGTAACTTTAGCTTTTTTAACTTTTATGATTAAGTGTTAACAAATTGATATTAACATGATAACTGTGTTGTTGCAGAAATCATTGAGCTTCGATGAAAATACCTATAAACAGTATTACTACTCGCCACTCTCCCCTCAAGAAGAGAGTGATGACATCGTCATTAATAATAACACATGCGATGGTGGAAAAAGAAAATCGCAATCGATTGATCATTTTTTGAAGCTGAATCAAAAATAAAAAAGAGGAAGCTGTTATCATCAACCGTAGCACGAGCCGCTAGAGATGGTGTATCATACATTTCTACTAATTCTGACGACGGAGACCAAGCGACGCATCTCATCAAAATTGAAATGTACGATATGAAGAAGCTATCCAAGATTCCAACTACTGATCATTGGAAACATGCTTCCACGAGGATTAAATATTACGTAAAGACTAATAAGGATAGCATCTACGACAACACAAACGCCCTCGTATACAATATTACAAAGACAATAGCAGAAAGTGAAAAAGTTAAAAAATACTTTTTTAACAATGACAGTCATTAGCTGATCATTAGTGAATGTGATTCTGTTTACTTAAATTACTTCCGTGTACTCATTATATTGTATTTCTAATCCTTTGTTAGACTTAAATATCGGACATTATTTGAAATTTGGGTATCAGTTGGTCTACCAACACTGAACTGTTACTTACTCTGCTACCTATTTTCTTCTTTACTATAAGGATGGCAAACTTCAGTGAAGTGTGCACCAGTGCTTTCTTCTCCACAACCATGGAAGAGAATACGGAACTATTCAACAGTGAATTAAATCAGGAGTTGTCTAAAGTTTGTGATGAAATGGAGAAGGATCAAATGTTCGATTCATCGTATGATGATGAGTTGTATAATCACTGTGCGATGGTTGAAACACAGTTTAAGTGAGTAAAATAAACATTCATTTCGATCATAATTTACACAATGTCTTGTACAGTTTTTAATAAATTTAAACATTTTAGTAGTCAACCACTACAACTTGGAAGAGGAACGAAGCGAACGAGCAGCAAAGAACCCAAGATCATCAAAAAACCAACAACGGAAGCAGAAGCGCCTACCTCTGTAGGGAACAGTATCAGTAACGATGATCAAGTGGAATGTCTAACGTGTCATATATTTATCAAGAAACGGTATTTAGCTAATCATTTTAAAAGTAATGTTCACAAAAATAATCTTTTAAATTCACATAATTCTTTATCAAACGTTAGTGTTATTGAATCTGCTTTTGGAAATAGGATTTTAACTTATAAAATCAAGAGTAGAGTAGATAGTTCGACATTGGTAAATTTTGAAACTCCTGAACTATTTTTAAATTCTATTAAAGATGATATTTTATTTTTAATACAAGAGTGTATTCATCAACACATAATTTTTAAAGTAAACTTCATATTGCATGCTGATTTTGTTCAACAAACTAAAGATATTCATGATACGTTCGATTTTCAAACGCTTAACTATATTATTTGTCAAGGAGATGACTTAAATATTTTTTTTTCATCTTTAAATGATACAATTACTACTAAAATTAGTGCATTTGAAAAAAAAGATAGTGGATGGAGTCTAAAAAACATAAAATCGATAGACATGAATGTTAATAAATTTAACCCCCTACGCGGTACTTCATACATAGATCTTCCTCGTGACATAAAATTAAAAAAGGCTGTTATAAATGTAAAAAGCAAGGATTATTTTTGTTTTAAATGGGCGTTACTCTCGGCGTTATATCCCGTAAACAAAGACGCGGATCGTGTATCATCGTACGTTAAACATGCAAATAAACTTAAATTTGATGGTATTTCCTTTCCAGTTAAAATTTCTGACATAGCAAAAGTAGAGAAATTAAATGATATTAGTATTAATGTTTTTGGGTTAGAATATAATAAAGAAAAACGATGTAATTCTATAGTAGGTCCATTATTTTTAACAAAGTGTCGTAAAGATAGACATATCAATTTATTATTTTTTTCCAAGGATACAAAAAATCATTATTGTTACATAAAAAATTTATCGCGGTTAGTTAGTAAACAAATTTCAAAAGACGGTCACATCATGTACATTTGCGAAGCATGTCTACTTCACTTTCCATCTAAGGAAAGTTTAAATAACCATGAACAATACGATTGTGCCCACATTTGTACAGAATTACCAAACAGTGAAACTTTTAAAAAAAAGAATTGGTTTGGTCAACCTATTTCAAATGATAAAATTAAATTTGATAGTTATGAAAAAAAGTTGAAGATACCATTCGTAGTTTATGCTGATTTTGAAGCATTTTTAAAACCAATAGAATCATGTTCTAACGATCCTTCCAAACCTTTCACACACAATATTCAGAAACATGAAGTACATAGTTTTGGTTATTATATTAAATGTTCATATGATGATAAATTATCAAAATATGTAACGTATTGCGGACCCAACTGTGCACAAGTGTTTATGGAAAGTTTATCTAACAATCTCAAAGAAATAAATAGACTTCAAAAATATCCTCCACTTCCGCTAACAAATGAAGACAAAAACCAAATTTCAAATGCAACCATTTGTCATATTTGTGAAACAGAGTTAGCAGAACATTTTTATGATTTTGATTGGTACACCGGTAGTTTTATAGGTGTTGCTCACGAATCATGTAGCTCGAAGTTCAGAAAACCTCGTTATATACCAATATTTTTACACAACCTTAGTCACTATGATGCTCATTTTATTGTTCACGCGTTAAACTTTTGTGATGGTGAAGTCGAAGTTATCCCTCAAAATAAAGAAAAATATATATCCTTTTCCAAAAAATTAAAAATGAATAACCACGAAATTATATTAAGATTCATAGATTCATTTAAGTTTTTATCATGTAAATTAGAAGAATTGGCCAAAAATCTCAGTAATGATCAATTTCTAGAATTACGTAGAAATTATCCTAATGATGAAGATTTCTTTCGTTTAAAACGGAAAGGCGTTTATCCATATGAACTTATGACTAATTATGATAGTTTAAGCCTAACATCGCTCCCCGAACAAAAATTTTTTTATAGCTCGCTCACAGATTCCCATATTTCAAATGATGATTACAATCATGCTAAAGATGTTTGGAAACACTTTGGGTGTTGTAATATGCTGGATTATTCAAACCTGTATTTAAAAACAGACGTTTTACTTTTAACCGATGTATTTGAAAACTTTAGAAAGTTATGTATTAATACTTATGATTTAGACCCTGCCCATTATTACACAGCACCCGGTTTAAGTTGGGAAGCAATGTTAAAATATACAAAAATAGAATTAGAACTTTTAACAGATTATGAGAAAATTGCATTTATTAGATCAGGTATCAGGGGTGGTGTATCTCAATGTAGTAATCGTTATGCTAGAGCTAATAACAAATATATGGGGGATTATGATGCAGGGAAACCAAATTCATATATCACATATTTTGATGCCAACAATTTATATGGTTGGGCTATGTCTCAATGTCTTCCTACTGGTGGATTCGAATGGGTTAATCCGAATACAGAATTTAATGTGTCTGAGACATCGAACTTCGGTTTTATTTTAGAAGTTGATTTGGAATATCCAGATGAACTTCATGATTTACATTCGGACTTTCCTTTATGCCCCGAAAACATTTGTGCAGACAATATTAATGAAAATAAACTAGTCCCAAATTTAAATAATGAAGATAAATATGTAATTCATTACAGAAATTTAAAGCAGTGCATAGAAATGGGGGTTAAATTAACTAAAATTCATAGAGTTTTAAAATTTAAACAGTCTCGCTGGTTGAAGATGTACATAGATCTAAACACAAAATTAAGAACGTTAGCAAAATCAGATTTCGAAAAAGATTTTTATAAATTAATGTATAATTCAGTCTTCGGAAAGACTATGGAGAATATTGAAAAAAGGGTTAACATAAAATTAGTTACACACTGGGAGAACCAGGGCAAAGCTTTAGGTGCTCAAGATCTAATCGCTAAACCACAATTTCATAGTCTTTCAGTATTTTCGGAAAACCTAGTTGCGGTTCAGTTGCGAAAAACAAAGTTAATATATAACACACCAATTTATTTAGGGTTTTGCATTTTAGATATTTCAAAAACATTAATGTATGATTTTCATTATAACTATATGGTTAAAAAGTTTAGTAAAATCAAATTATTGTATACAGATACGGATAGTTTAATATATCATATATTTACAGATGATTTTTACTCTGATATAAAACCTGACCTTTCATCATACTTTGATACCTCAGCTTATGATGCAAATAATATTTTTGAATATCCAAAATTAAATAAAAAGAAATTAGGTTTTTTTAAAGATGAAAATAATGGTAAAATCATGAAAGAATTTGGGGGTTTACGATCCAAAATGTACGCTTTTAACTTAGAGAATAAGACTATAGCCAAGGCAAAAGGCGTAAATAAATGTATCACTAAAAAGATGACCATGGATAATTATAAGTCTTCTCTATTTAATAAAAAAGTGCAATATTATAGTATGCTTAGATTTAAATCAATTAAACACACAATTTTTACACAAAAATTAAATAAGATTGGTTTATCATATAATGACACAAAGAGGCATATTTTAGATAATAATATTGAAACATTAGCTTGGGGTCATTATAAACTGCGTTATGTAAGTGTTGATAGTTTTTAATTTTATGTCTGCATGTAAATAAAATTTGTATTGATTGTAAAATAATGATAATAGTATAATATGACGTAGAGTTTATTACATATTTAATCGTTGTTTTATTGTAAATAATTTAAGTTAATTGTTGTTTATATTTGCGTGTGTGTGTGTGTGTGTGTGCATTTATTTGAGATTGAGTTGATTGTAAAATTGTGATGTACTAATTGTGTTAGAAATAGTATACAGATAATTCTGTTTTATATAATGTTTGCAATATATATTAATTGTTAACACCAACACTTTCATTTTTTATTTCACCCCTTAGAACTTTAGACGTGTATAATGTTTCACTTTATCCATCCGTTTACTGCTATTGTGGCGGGGCCAAGTGGATGTGGGAAGTCAAATTTTGTAACAAATTTCATAAAATCAGTTACAGAAATATGTAATTGTGATTTTAATCAGATCACATGGTGCTTTGATGAAATGCAACCTTTATATAATTTACCAAATGTTAACTACCATCAAGGAATTCCAAATGTTAATATGTTTGACGGTGAAAACCCACATCTTGTTATTATTGATGATCTAATGAGAGAGTCCGATGGAAGAATTGTGGATATATTTACAAAAGGTAGTCATCACAGGAATCTTAGTGTATTTTATTTAACACAAAATTTATTTCATCAGGGTAAAGGGCAAAGAGACATATCCTTAAACTCAAGTTATATAATATATTTTAAAAACCCTCGAGATAAAACTCAAATAAGATATTTAGCACGACAAGTGTCACCAGATAACCCAAAATTTATTGAAGATGCCTACAGGGATGCAACTCTAGAGGCGCATGGATATTTAATGGTAGATTTAAAACAGAATACCAATGATTTTTGTCGTATCAAGACAAATGTCTTCCCATTTAATGGTTTCTGCACAGTCTACGTCCCCACAAAAGAGTTTAAATACACCAAGAATCAAACATTTCAAATCATTGCTAAATGATGCATCGTCGACTCACAACGCATAAACATTTGCTAAACGCTTTGCATACGCTTAAACCAAAATATCAAAGAGCATTACTTAAAACGTGTGATGAAGAAGAAATTAACTGTATTTGTGAGTGTATTCATAACGTTTTACAAGGAAAAGTACCTCCTAAAGATCAAGATAAACAAAAATTGAATAAACACAAAAATATACTCCGTCAACTAGTGCGTAAGTGTAAACATAAACTAAGAAAAAATATAATTATACAAAAAGGAGGGGCTTTCTTACCAATAATATTAGGTGCAATATTGAGTGGATTAGTGAGTGGACTAGCCAGTTAACATGGAAAATGCAAAGAAAATGATACTTATCGAACCTGGATTGATTGAAAAATTAAAACAAGAAAATAAGGTTAATACGAGTAGTAGTTTATCTCGATTAGATATCGAAATGCAAAATATTATGAATAGTAAGACGGAAGACCGAAAGAAATGGATGTTATATTTACAAACACTGCAAAGATACCTTCATTTTACCGAAGAGGATCGTCAACCACTCAGATTACCAATTTATTCTGATACATCTAATGAAGATTCAAACGAGTCTAAAATTGGTTTTAAAAATAAAGATAGAGATCTAAAAACTTCAGTTGATGCTGAATCTTTGTTGGAGGAGAATCGATCCATCAAAAGTAAAGAAAATGTTGAAAATCCACTTTACACACCAGCTCAAATACTCAGTTTAATACCAAAAACTTATAATAAAAAAGGACAGTTATTATTAAACTTAGTTGAAACAAGTAGAGGTAAAATACATTGGGATAATGAAGGTACAGTCACAATTGATAATGAAAAAATTCCTGGAAGTAATATTGTTGATTTAATAAATGATTCACTAAGACCCTTAAAAAGAAGTGATCCAGTAGGTTGGGATAGATTTGCTGAAGCATTAAAAGATATTAAAGTACCACTTACTTATATTGGAAATCCAAAGAGATGTGAGTTTATTAACCAACTTCAAGCAAAAGATCTGAACAAACCCTCTGAGATTGAATTTCAAGAGTTTTCTACACCGAGCAGTAGAGATAAAAAGTCTACAACTAAAATACGTAAAAGGCTTGAGTGGGAAAAATGGACCCCGTACTAGAAGAAATTAACAGGATTTATTATGATCCATCTAATCCCGCTGGTTTTGGTAGTATTGATAAATTATCAAAAGCCATGAAGGGTAAAATGAATAAAAAGCAAGTAAAGGAATGGTTAAAATCACAAGAAACATACACATTACATAAACCCATTCGAAAAAAATTCCCGCGTAATAGGTACATTCTATCAAATATTAATGAACTGTGGCAAGCTGATTTAAGTGATATGCGAACTTATTCTCAATATAATGATGGTTTCAAGTATATACTTTGTGTTATTGATGTATTTAGTAAATATGCTTTTGCAAGACCAATGAAAAAGAAAAACTCAGAAACAACTAAAGAATGTTTTGAAAGTATATTTACTGAAAGTAATTTAACACCTACTCACATACAATCTGATAAAGGTACAGAATTTGTTTCAAAAGATGTACAAAAATACTTTAAATCCAAAAAGATTAATAACTATACCACTAACAATCCTGACATTAAGGCCAGTATTGTTGAACGATTTCAAAGAACACTAAAAATGAAAATGTGGCGTTATTTCACTCATAATAATACTTATAGATATATAGATGTTTTACAAGATTTAATATACTCTTACAATCACAGCTTTCACCCTAGTATTAAGATGTGCCCATGTGATGTAAATTCCAACAATATTATGACAGTTTGGACTAATCTTTATGATAGACGGTCAAACAAACTTTTTTTAGAAAATCCTAAACCAAATTTCAATGTGGGTGATTATGTTCGAATAACTAAATATAAACATGCTTTCCAAAAAGGATATGAATCAAATTGGAGTGATGAAATATTTATTATATCTTCAATAATTGATAGATCTCCATGGGTTGTTTATACAATAACAGATTTACAAAATGAACCAATAGTTGGTACTTTTTATGAAAGAGAATTACAGAAAATCACTTACAACCCCACCTCACAATATAAAATAGATAAAATAATTGACACTCGTTACTCAGGTAACAGAAAAGAAGTATTAGTGAAGTGGAAAGGTTATCCAGATAAATTTAACAGTTGGATTTTAGCTTCTAGTTTAAAAGAAATATGAATAAAGAAAGTTTTTATTTAACTTTGCTCAGCAATAGTTCAATGGAATATTTTCCTGATAACAAGACCACAAATTTTTCAACGAAATTACCGAAAGCTATTAAATTAGAAGGTGAATGGTCCGTTGGAGTTGTCGAGTTTCAATATCCATGTACCATGTTTACTGTTCAAGATCATGAAAATGTTATATACATTACAAAATCTATGTTAATGCCTAATGAAGATAAACCATCCACAGTGTACTACAAAAAACATATTCCAGCTACCAACTATGATAACGTTGAGCATATTTTAAGAGTGTTAAATGGTATCGGAGAGAACTTGAAATTTCGCTATGATGAAATAACAAAATTTGTGTCTATTTCTGTTTTGGATAAAAATATAACATCCGTAACATTATCACCCAAATTAAGTTTACAACTAGGTTATGAACCAAATAAAAATCTCCTAGAGAGAAATTTTGGAAAGTGTCCTGCTAATTTACACTTAGGGTTACCATCTCAACTCTTTCTATATTGTGACATTTTCGATCCTCAGATTGTGGGTGATGTTATGACTCCTTTACTAAGAGTCATTTCATTAGATCCTACAAAATACATTTATGGTGCAAATAAAATGCACGTTTTCTCTCAACCTCACTACTTACCTGTTATGCGAAGAGAGTTCGATACGCTGGAAATAGTTATAAGATCGAGCACAGGACAAAAAATACCATTCCAGTTTGGAACCGTGTGTATTAAACTACATTTCCGAAAATTATAATAATGAATTCCCTTCGTGATCATCATAAATGTCCATATGAAAATTATTATACACATCAAGCTGGGTCAGGAGTTGGAGTAATTTATAAGGGTGCACCATACCAACGCGGTCATGGTATTGGGAGCTTCTTAGGGGGGTTATTTAGATCAGTTTTACCTTTACTTTCAAGTGGTGCTCGAGTGATTGGTAAGGAGGCATTAAGCGCTGGAGTAGGACTTTTATCGGATATGGTTCAAGCGCGTCCTATGGAAGCCTCAATAAAAGATCGTCTAAAGCAAGTTAGTACGAATTTAAAACGAAAGGCTGATGAGAAAATTGATCAATTTAACATGACAGGATCTGGGTATAAAACTAAAAGAAAACGATTGACCTCGTTCATTCCACCATTAACTGCTAAAGTGAAAGCTGTGAAAAAACTTGGTCTAAAACCAAAAAATAACAAAGATATATTTTCAAATTAAATATGTCTTTCCTTCATAATCATTCTTGCGAGTGCGTTAAGTCAGAATTGGATTTGTTTGCACTACCATCTACACAAACTAGCATTGAAAATGGATTGTGGATTCATTATAAACCAATTTCATCTCTTGGTGATGATGGACCTATCGAGTTTCAAGTTCCTGGGACAGGCGATGACTACATAGATTTGTCTCATACATTACTCCACATAAAGGCAAAAGTATTAAATCAAGATTCAACTAACTTGATATCTACTACAATAGTAGCACCTGTAAATAATTGGCTGCATTCACTTTTTAGTCAACTTGATGTTTATTTAAACCAAAAACTTGTATCACCACCTAATAATACCTATGCATATCGAGCATACATGGAAACCCTTTTAAACTATGCTCCTGCTGCTAAACAATCTCATCTTACTTGTAGTCTTTGGTATGATGATACAGCAGGAAAAATGGATTCTACGGATGGTAAAAACATAGGATTTGTTAAAAGACAGGAATTGATTAGTGAAAGTAAGGAAATAGAAATGATTGGTCATCTTCACGGTGACATTTTCAACCAAGATAAATTTTTAATTAATGGTGTTGAAATGAGTGTTAAATTGGTTCGATCTAGAGAGAGCTTTAATTTAATTGCTGGGTCAAACGATGTAAAGTTTAAAGTTTGCATTACGGATGCAACTCTTATTGTTCGACGAACACGAATTAATCCAAGTGTATTACTCGCACATCAAAAAGTTTTAGCTTCTACCACTGCTAAATATCCTATTACTCGAGCTGAAGTAAAAGTTTTAACAATTCCATCGGGTGTTCAAGGAAAAACTCTTGATAATATATTTTTAGGGCAGGTACCCAAAAGATGTATAATTGGATTTGTGAACAATTCTGCATTTAATGGTTCCCTTACTAAAAATCCATTTAACTTTGAAAACTATGGTATTAATTCTTTCAGCTTATATATTGATGGTCAACAAATACCTTCAAAAGCTTTGCAACCATCCTTTAATAATAGCATATTTACATCAGCATATCATACTCTATTCTCGGGAACTGGTATTCACTTTCTTAATGAAGGAAATGGAATCTCTTGTGAACAGTATGCCAAAGGTTACTGTCTATTAGCATTTGACTTAACTCCTGATTTATCAGCCAACTCATCAGCTCATTGGAATCTCATAAAGCATGGTAGTGTAAGATTAGAAGTACGATTTGAATCCTCACTAATACAAACAATTAACTGTATAGTTTATGCTGAGTTTGATAATATTATTGAGATAGATAAAAACAGAAATGTTACTGTAGACTATAGTAGTTAAGGTTATAATATGTGTTGTGTGATAGATTTTATGAGTTATGTGTAATGCATTTTGTGTGTATGTAACTATGTGAAACATTATAAAATTAAATAAAACAAATTGTATGCAATATATTATTTTTTTATTTCTTTATAAATATTCTATTTAATGTAATACAAAACACTGTTCGAGTTTAAATTTTACATAAGCACACTGACTAAACCACTGAACATGCTGCTGCCAAGGATCATCATCATCTTCCCAATCTTTTAAGCCACCACCACAATGGAAACACTTGGTCCTGTCTGCATGGCCAGTATAAAAGAAACCGGCTTCTGCAAGATCTTCAGGTTTCTGTCGCATAACGAGAGGCCAGTTTTCGAAACTGAGCAACCGGCTAGATTTTGAACTGAAGAATGGATATTCAGCTCTTGAGTACTGCATATTCTTCTCGTTTTCATCTCCACTCAGTGTTGTAGTTTTGTTCTTCAATGATGTGTTCTGTACACGTATGCCACACTCATCTCTTTCTTCTGCTCTTGTCTTCCTGTAATTTAAGTTAACAGAATCACATTCACTAATGATCAGCTAATGACTGTCATTGTTAAAAAAGTATTTTTTAACTTTTTCACTTTCTGCTATTGTCTTTGTAATATTGTATACGAGGGCGTTTGTGTTGTCGTAGATGCTATCCTTATTAGTCTTTACGTAATATTTAATCCTCGTGGAAGCATGTTTCCAATGATCAGTAGTTGGAATCTTGGATAGCTTCTTCATATCGTACATTTCAATTTTGATGAGATGCGTCGCTTGGTCTCCGTCGTCAGAATTAGTAGAAATGTATGATACACCATCTCTAGCGGCTCGTGCTACGGTTGATGATAACAGCTTCCTCTTTTTTATTTTTGATTCAGCTTCAAAAAAATGATCAATCGATTGCGATTTTCTTTTTCCACCATCGCATGTGTTATTATTAATGACGATGTCATCACTCTCTTCTTGAGGGGAGAGTGGCGAGTAGTAATACTGTTTATAGGTATTTTCATCGAAGCTCAATGATTTCTGCAACAACACAGTTATCATGTTAATATCAATTTGTTAACACTTAATCATAAAAGTTAAAAAAGCTAAAGTTACAACCTATTAAAGTCCACTGCTGAACATAGGCCTCCTCTCATTTCTGAGAGGGTTTTAGGGCTACGCTGAGCACGTGGTAAATCAGCACTTAAAATTGTAATTAACAATTTAATTGGTGCCGGCGGGGATCGAACCCGGGTCGCGTACTGTGAATTTTACATTTTGCGCTAACCATCTGAGCTACCACGGCTTAACCATATACACACACATAATATTTAAATATAATTTGTTAACACTAAATCATACACACGTAAGAAAATAACAGAAAGAAAAGTAAGTTTGTCAATAGAATAAACACTTACATCCATGGCCTTTGATGCGTTGAAGTAACACAAACGTAGTATTGATAGATCCACTGCGGTCAAACGACCATACACTAACTCCATGACTGCAGTTGCTTGGTCTTATATAGTACCAGTGAGTAATAATTCTAATCTAAAGAATTTCTGCAGTAGAATTGATAGTATCTTTATGCGTCAACAAGCTTACCTTACATTCTGTTGCTTATCTCTACATTCCTACGTCCTTCCTGTCGTGTCTTGTTCAGTGTATTGGTGACTCAAATACGATTTGTATAACACAAAGAATGCAATTTAATATTTAGAAATCACTATAATTGATCACTCCTATATTAGTCATTGAGTAGATTGGTACTGTAATAATCTACTAATAGCAGTAATATTATGGATACACTAGATGTACAACAACATCTGAAAAAGATTCACCCCACTCTAGAAAATAATGTTTATGCTGCCAATAAACTACCCATGTACACCCACGTACCAACGTATATAATATGCAATTTGGATACAGATGATAAACCAGGGTCACATTGGGTAGCTTTATATATCGATACGAATGACGTCGGTCAATATTTTGATTCATTCGGACGGGCACCTGTACGATATCATCTAGAGTTTTTTAAAAGAAATTGTAAAAGATGGAACTGGAATGTTGATAGGATTCAGAATGAGTGGACTTCAGTTTGTGGCGAATATTGCTTAATGTATTTGCTATATAAGTTTCAGGGATGTTCAATGCATAGTTTTACGAGTATATTTACAGGGAACACATTGTACAACGATATTTTAGTGGATGAGATGTTTCGCTCCTATTTTATAGATAATAAGTAATAAGATTTTGTATTTTATAAATAAAACTTTTAACAAAATTGGGTAATGTGTTTTATTAATGAGTCAGATTAGTGTAGATAGGAACAAAGGAGTATAATACAATAGCATAAGCCGACCCACACGCCGACGAATAATAGATAATGACGGTAGTCAATCAACAATAGATAAGTAGATAAGGACAATGGAGCGCTAATGACGGTTGAGGCTCGAAGCGGATATCAATTAGATAAGAGTTAATTGATCTGCACATCTCCGGAACCGTGCATCCTACGCAAAAATGGACCGCAGATTCGTGATCAGAGCATGCCAAAACCTTTTTTTTTTTTTTTTTTTTTTTTTTTTTTTTTTTTTTTTTTTTTTTTTTAGGATCGTGAATCGACGAACGTCGTACTTGTACAACTTCTGACTCAGTGCGCCAGAACTGGTACAACCTCTCTACAAGTGCGCCAGAACTGGTACATCGTAACTACTGCCGCGAGCCGTAGGGGCAGCCTTTTCAGCTCGGCCATTAATAGAAGAATAGAACAGAATAATTTGTTATTTAATATACATTACAAATAACTCAATGAAAGTATTGTTTTTATATTTTATTACTGATTCCAATGAAAACCCCTGTTCTGGGAAAAAACATTTTGGGAGTAAGTCCGTGCTGTACAAAACCTTACATGCCCATTCGACCGCGCTACACGCATCCAGTCATGGAAAGGATATATTTTTTATAGAACACAGTATTGATGGTAAGTGGATGCCGTGACTCATAGACATCTACATACATATATCCTATCCTTGATTAAGAATCAAAACACAGGTGCAAAAGGCAGCCAAAAACTCATCTATACAATTAAATAGAATTGAAGTGCTTGTAATGTCAAAATAACAGCTTTGTACTAAATGCATATAAAGATATATCTCGACGACTGACGCAGGTGTCGAGTTTATGAAATATATTTTTAATTCCTGGGATAGTTCACTTTTTTGTGATCATTCCAAGGCTTTCGATAGTGTTCATCATGACATATTGTAGTTTAACATTAGTTGATTAGGACAGTAGTATATTGTATTATTTTCGTCAGCTCTGCACAGTATCAACTACTCACTACATTTTTTGCTTGTATTGTGCATTTAGTGTAGGCATGTCATGCCATCCCTCATCAAAAAAGCATATTCTTTTTTTACTATGTGGTTGGACTCCTTTTTGTCTGGGAGACAGTCTGGGTAAGTATCGCCTTCCTATGTCTGCCGTCAAATTGCAGTGCTGTGTTCCGGGCTGAAGGATATAGAGCAGAGTATTGTGTTATATGGAATGCCTCACAGCCCTTAACTATACAGGCCCTCACCTAAGAAATTCCATCTTCTTCCTCAAAGCTAATAACGCATCTGTAGCTTTCGTTGTTTGATTTTGACTGCAGGCAGTGGCGGCCCTAGCAAAATTTTTAAGTGGTGCGAGATCTCAAAGTGGCGCCCCTCTAAATACAAAACCTTAGTGTTCCTATACCATGCAGTCGCTTTTTCGTGATTTTAAATAGTATGAAACCTATCAAATATCTATTTATGCGGGGCAAGCATAGTTGTGTCTGTCGCTCTTGCAGTAGCAGTTGTTCTGCTTTAGACAGAAAAAGATCCTCCAGATTCAGACAGAATTTCAGTCACGGCAGCCAGCCTTAAAGGAGACAGAATTTATGTGCCCGAGTGTATGCGTAAGCACAAGTGCTGTCTCACAACAGTCAATGTTTTCTCACAATCGTAGTCCGATGGGACGATAATCCGACACGACAGGCACAGAACCCACGGCTTAACGTGCTTCCCGAGGCTTGGGGGTGAAACACTGCAAATGGATGGGCGTAGTAAGTAGGGATGTAGCGTCAGTAACGTGGTACAAACACATTTCGTGGTTGTACCATAACTAGACTTGAAAATAGATGGTTACTTTTTTGGCACAATTTTCGTTGATAGGAATTTGATATTCGAGCCTCGTAATTTTTTACTCTGCGAGTTTTAGAAAGGGAATGGGGTGCACAGGTCAAGTCTTTTCCATGCGCATGATTGCGGAGAAGTTTTTGGCCAGGAATGTGTTATAGCAAACACTGAACTCATATGGGTTGAGCGCTGGTTTGATACAGGCATTAAGGTCTCTTTATAGGGACTCTAGTGCTTGTGTCAGGATCAATGGGGTCTACTCGGACTGGTACCCAAAAAGGTGTCAGACAGGGCTGTGTAGCTTCCCCTTGGCTGTTCAACCTATTTATGAACCGGTGTTTGCAAACTTTGAAAGATGAAGAATGTGGGTTAAGAATGGGCGAGTTAACCGTCAAATGCCTTTTGTATGCCGATGATCAAGTCATATTTGCGTCATCGGCGGCTGAGTTGCAAATGATGGTTACATTAATGAACTGGGAATTAAAAGAAAGGGGAATGAAAGTGAACGCAAGTAAGACGAAAGTGATGGTTTTTGAAAGAGAAGAAAGCAAAACGGTATGTGAAATAAGAATAGAAGGAGAGTTAATTGAGCAAGTGGATGAGTTTGTGTATTTGGGATGTGTATTTAGCAGGGATGGTAGATATGATAGGGATATAGAACGACGAGTAAATGCAGGGAATAGAGTGAATGGGGCACTACACTCTATTATGAAGAACCAGAATGTGTCAAAACAGGCACGTATGGTAATTCATAATGCTGTGTTAGTCCCTACTTTAATGTATGGTAGTGAAAGCTGGGTGTAGCAGAAGAAGCACGAAAGTAGAATAAATGCTGTAGAAATGCGGTCTTTAAGGAATATGCTAGGGTTGAATCTGAATAACAGGGTGAGAAATTGCGTGATAAGAGATAAATGTGGTATGCAAGATGATGTTGTGACCAGGATTAAGAAAGGAATGCTTCGGTGGTTTGGTCACGTAGAAAGAATGAATGAGGAAAGAGTGACAAAGCAAATTTATATGGCAGACGTGAACGGCCGAGTCGGAAAGGGACGCCCCTGAAAAAAGTTACTTACTTACTTATCTTCACGCACAATCCCTAACGGGGTAGCCAGAGAGAACAGATCGCCAAGTGTCACGATCCTTACATACCTCTTTCGCTTCTTTCAGGTTCATTAACTTCTTCATACATGCACGTCTAGGTATCCGAGTACTCTTTACCCTCCCCTCTTTGAGCAATTTGCTCACATGGTCTTCGAAAGTTAGTCTCGGTCTACCTCGACACCTTTTAATATTTACTTTCGCTCTATATATTTTCTTCACCATTCGGTCTTCACTCATTCGTTCAACGTGCCCAAACCATTGGAGTACGAAAAAAGTTTATCGACCAAATTGGCGATATTTTGAAAATGGGCCACGTTAGAAGTACCCTTAACCGACGAACATGTATGCGTAGATATATGGATGTAAAGGAGGCGAAAGAGGTATGTCGGGATCGTGCCAAATGGAAGTCCGTAGTCTCTGCCTACCCCTCTGGGTGACAGGCGTGAGTGTTTATGTATATATTATGTATTTTTACTCTCCGATTCTCCACACTCAGTATACGAAACATAGCAGCATTGATCTGCTATATCACTCTGGTATGCTGTGATAGCGTAGTCTTTCCCCGGTTGAGTCGACCTATTCGTCCTACAACCGTAATTTTACTGCAACATGTAAAACATACACTAAACAAAAATAATTAATATAGATGCTAAATACAATATCACAAACTAAAATCATCTGTAATTTTATCCTAGCGATCACGGCCATATTCATTGAAATATTTGATATCTACACGTATGTAAACGAAGTAGATGTCAACGACGGTACCGAGCATTTCAGCCATCGTGACCAAGCAAATACATTTAGTATAAATATATTTTTTGCTACCTGTTCCCCGCGATTTCGTCCGCGTGGAATTTAATACTATCGAATTTTATGGGTTTTAATTTTTTTTTGCGTGGAACTTTCTTTTTCTAAAATAAAAGTATCCTATGTTATTCCTTATAACATCAGCTATCTCTCAGTGAAAATCCCGTCTAAATAGTTCCGGCCGTTTCGGAGATTAGCCGGAAGAAACAGGCAGACAGACAGACATATGTTTTAAAAAATTGTTATTGTGTATATGCTTTCATATGCATTTAGTAAAAAGCTATTGTTTTAACATTACACGCAGACACTAGTAGTTACGATGTACCAGTTCTGGCTCACTTGTAGAGAGGATGTACCAGTTCTGGCTCACTGAGTCAGAAGTGGTACAAGTACGGCGTTCGTCGATTCACGATCCTAAAAAAAAAAAAAAAAAAAAAAAAAAAAAAAAAAAAAAAAAAAAAAAAAGGTTTTGACATGCTCTGGTCCATTTTTGCGTAGGATGCACGGTTCCGGAGATGTGCAGATCAATTAACTCTTATCTAATTGATATCCGCTTCGAGCCTCAACCGTCATTAGCGCTCCATTGTCCTTATCTACTTATCTATTGTTGATTGACTACCGTCATTATCTATTATTCGTCGGCGTGTGGGTCGGCTTATGCTATTGTATTATACTCCTTTGTTCCTATCTACACTAATCTGACTCATTAATAAAACACATTACCCAATTTTGTTAAAATTTTTATTTATAAAATACAAAATCTTATTACTTATTATCTATAAAATAGGAGCGAAACATCTCATCCACTAAAATATCGTTGTACAATGTGTTCCCTGTAAATATACTCGTAAAACTATGCATTGAACATCCCTGAAACTTATATAGCAAATACATTAAGCAATATTCGCCACAAACTGAAGTCCACTCATTCTGAATCCTATCAACATTCCAGTTCCATCTTTTACAATTTCTTTTAAAAAAACTCTAGATGATATCGTACAGGTGCCCGTCCGAATGAATCAAAATATTGACCGACGTCATTCGTATCGATATATAAAGCTACCCAATGTGACCCTGGTTTATCATCTGTATCCAAATTGCATATTACCTAGTCAGGTCATAAATTCTATCACATGTTTAATATAAAATAATTGAAACAAGTTTATTCATTATGTAACCATTTATATACCAAAATGAACTTAACAAAACATAGATTCTTATGACACTATAGTTTATTCAAAACGACAGCCGTATTTTTGAATACAGGCCTTCAATCTGCGCAGCCAGTCGTCTATCTCACCACGAACGAGGTCCATGTCATATCGGCGGCTGCCTTAATTAAAGATGTCTTGAGTGACTCGAAATTGGGATGAGGCTTTGAGCACGCCTTTTCCTCCAAGCGTTACCATATCTTGTAATCTAACGGATTCAAATCTGGACTGGTCTTTGTGTCGGATGAAGTCGATTTCACGCGCCGCCAGCCAGTCTTTTTTTTTTTTGTTTTTAAAGAACGTTCCCTCCACACTAGGTTTTTCTCCTGTATCGTGGGGGCAGTTTACAAACACAAATTTCACAAGGACAAACATCCAAACTCGGAACAATTACTTGTAGGTCGTACAAATACTTGTTCCGTGCGGGATTCGAACCCGCAACCCCCAAGCGCAGCCACTCATTGCTAAGCCACTACGCCACGGAGCTATCAAAAGTCTTGTGTGCTCTTCGCTCTATGAGCTGACGCCGAATCTTGTTGGAATACCCAGTGCCTGTAATAACAGGAACATGGTATGAGAAACAGGTTACACAAGGTTCGTCAGGACTGTATTTTGATACACAACTGCATTCGTTTTTAACCTTTCTCACAAAAATGTACCTCTGTTAAGCCCCAATAAGAAACTCCCAACCACACCATGAGCGAGGATGGAAAATGACCCCGTTGGACACGCGGAATACGGTTGCTCGCTTCTTCACTACTGTGTGCGTACACCTTATCATTTTGTTTGTTGTAGCTCTCTTCTACGGTAAAAAATTTTTCATCCGAAAAAAGAATTTCCCGATATTTTTTTCCCGCGTACCGCTTCAACAAAGCGCGGCATCTCTTCAGTCTCAGATCCATTAGACGAGCATTCAAACGATGTCCTGTTTTTCTTCGATATGCCCGAAGCCCTAAGTCTTCATTTAACGCCGTGGTTCTGCTTAACCCCATCTGAAGGGCCAACAGTTTCTGCTTACGTTTGGGATTTCTTTGAATTCGCACCTTTACAGCTTTTATCACTGCTGGAGTCCTAACAAATCGAGGGCGACCACTTCTTGACCTGTCATCTACACTAGAGTCTTCATTGTATCGTTTGATGGTACGATAAACGAATCTTTTGGTTATATTCAAATTTTCAGTATATCAAAAAATTTAATTGGCGCGTAATCGCAACTGCAACACGGTCTTTTTTAAGCGCCCACTCCATATGTGAAAATGAGTAAAATTCTAAAAAGTATACAGTTTTATTTTCATGAACAATTCGAATTCAATAAACTTTTTTGTGGCCAGCATTCTAAAAGAAAAGTTTTTACTGTGTGACAATACTTATGACCTGACTAGGTATATACGTTGGTACGTGGGTGTACATGGGCAGTCAGTGAGTAGCACATTATTTTCTAGACTGGGGTGAATCTTTTTCAGATGTTGTTGTACATCTAGTGTATCCATGATATTACTGCTATTAGTAGATTACTACAGTACAATCTACTCAATGACTAACATAGGAATGATCAATTATGTGATTTCTAAATATTAAATTGCATTTTTTCTGTTATACGAGTCATCAATACACTGAATAAGACGCAACACGAAGAATGTGAGATAAGGTTGTTGACGCATAAAGTTGTTATCAATTCTACTGTAGAAATTCTTTAGATTAGAATTATTACTTACTGGTACTATATAAGACCAAGCAACTGCAGTCATGGAGTAGTGTATGGTCGTTTGACCGCAGTGTATCTATCAATAATACATTTGTGTTACTTCAACGCATCAAAGGCCATAGATGTAAGTGTTTAATCTATTGACAAACTTACTTTTCTTTCTGTTATTTTTTTACGTGTGTATGATTTTGAACGACCGGCCTGTTGGTCTAGTGGTTAGTGACCCTGACTGTTATGCCGGAGATCGTGGGTTCGATTCCCACCCAGGACAAATGTTTGTGTGATGAGCACGATCATTTGTTCTGTGTCTGAGTGTAATTTATCTATAATATTTATGTATTTAGAAATATATAAGTATGTTTATCAGTTGTCTAGTACCCATAACACAAGCTCTGCTTAGCTTGGGACTAGATGGCGTTGTGTGATAGTTGTGGAATATTATTATTATTATTATTATTTAGTGTTAACAAATTATATTTAAATATTTTGTGTGTGTATATGATTAAGCCGTGGTAGCTCAGATGGTTAGCGCAAGCTGTAAATTTTACAGTACGTAACGCGGGTTCGATCCCCGCCAACACCAATTAAATTGTTAATTGCAATTTTAAGTGTTTATTCTATTGACACACTTACTTTTCTTTCTGTTATTTTCTTACGTGTGTATGATTTAGTGTTAACAAATTATATTTAAATATTTTGTGTGTGTATATGATTAAGCCGTGGTAGCTCAGATGGTTAGCGCAAGCTGTAAATTTTACAGTACGTAACGCGGGTTCGATCCCCGCCAACACCAATTAAATTGTTAATTGCAATTTTAAGTGTTTATTCTATTGACACACTTACTTTTCTTTCTGTTATTTTCTTACGTGTGTATGATTTAGTGTTAACAAATTATATTTAAATATTTTGTGTGTGTATATGATTAAGCCGTGGTAGCTCAGATGGTTAGCGCAAGCTGTAAATTTTACAGTACGTAACGCGGGTTCGATCCCCGCCAACACCAATTAAATTGTTAATTGCAATTTTAAGTGTTTATTCTATTGACACACTTACCTTTCTTTCTGTTATTTTCTTACGTGTGTATGATTTAGTGTTAACAAATTATATATAAATATTGTGTGTGTGTATATGATTAAGCCGTGGTAGCTCAGATGGTTAGCGCAAGATGTAAATTTTACAGTACGTAACGCGGGTTCGATCCCCGCCGACACCACTTAAATTGTTAATTGCAATTTTAAGTGCTGATTTACCACGTGCTCGGCGGTGAAGGAAAACATCGTGAGGAAACCTACACGTCTGAGAAAATTTCGAAGGCATGTGAAGTTCGCCAACACGCATTGAGACCGCGCCGCGGACATTTCCTAGCCATAAATACAAAGACAATAGCAGAAAGTAAAAAGTTAAAAAATACTTTTTTAACAATGACAGTCATTAGTTGATCATTAGTGAATGTGATTCTGTTTTCTTAAATTACAGGAAGAAAAGAGCAGAAGGAAGAAATGGGATGATGGGAAGTAATGAAGAATGAATTGTTATGTGAAGTTTGTTGGAACAAACATATTTTAGTCACGTGTAAATACTTTTAACATTTGGGTTCAAAATGACACAAAATCTAAAAAATATTAGATACATCATCGACATGGACGGATTTTACATTACATATCCTCATAAACATTTTCAATGTAGAGAAATGGCTATTCTAGACGTAAAACTATCTAATAAAAATGATTCGCTTATCGATCATTATTTGTTTCGGCCAAGTTGTCCTTTCAATTATTTGTCGCAAAAAGACAAAAAAACTGTTCGTTATTGTGAAATACACGTGCACGGCATTCCATATTTTGATGTGACCGAAGAATTAAAATGTGCCTACAAACAAGAGAACATCATTCCCATATTAAATTGGTATATTAGAAATTTGTGCAAAGACGAAGTGATCGCATACAAAGGTGGTTCAACAGAAAAACAATTTTTAAAAATTTTGACGACGAATGATAGAATTTTTAATATTGAAGAATACAAATGTCCAAAATACAATGATTTGGTAAATGTCATAAATTTAAACAAACGTTATGTGTGTAATAATCATGTATTTGCAAAAAATAATCACAAAATTTTACATTGTTCTTGTGACGAAGTGTGGGTTTCTTACAAGTGGTTATTGCTTGAAAATAAAATTTTAAATTAATCATAAATTTTGTTTGATTTCCCAAAAACATTAGTTATACTATATAATACAAAATTGGTTCAACAGAAAAACAATTTTTAAAAATGTTGACGACGAATGATAGAATTTTTAATATTGAAGAATACAAATGTCCAAAATACAATGATTTGGTAAATGTCATAAATTTAAACAAACGTTATGTGTGTAATAATCATATATTTGCAAAAAATAATCACAAAATTTTACATTGTTCTTGTGACGAAGTGTGGGTTTTTTACAAGTGGTTATTGCTTGAAAATAAAATTTTAAATTAATCATAAATTTTGTTTGATTTCCCAAAAACATCAGTTATAGTATACTATATAATACAAAATTGGTTCAACAGAAAAACAATTTTTAAAAATGTTGACGACGAATGATAGAATTTTTAATATTGAAGAATACAAATGTCCAAAATACAATGATTTGGTAAATGTCATAAATTTAAACAAACGTTATGTGTGTAATAATCATATATTTGCAAAAAATAATCACAAAATTTTACATTGTTCTTGTGATGAAGTGTGGGTTTTTTACAAGTGGTTATTGCTTGAAAATAAAATTTTAAATTAATCATAAATTTTGTTTGATTTCCCAAAAACATTAGTTATAGTATACTATATAATACAAAATTGGTTCAACAGAAAAACAATTTTTAAAAATGTTGACGACGAATGATAGAATTTTTAATATTGAAGAATACAAATGTCCAAAATACAATGATTTGGTAAATGTCATAAATTTAAACAAACGTTATGTGTGTAATAATCATATATTTGCAAAAAATAATCACAAAATTTTACATTGTTCTTGTGACGAAGTGTGGGTTTTTTACAAGTGGTTATTGCTTGAAAATAAAATTTTAAATTAATCATAAATTTTGTTTGATTTCCCAAAAACATTAGTTATAGTATACTATATAATACAAAATTGGTTCAACAGAAAAACAATTTTTAAAAATGTTGACGACGAATGATAGAATTTTTAATATTGAAGAATACAAATGTCCAAAATACGATGATTTGGTAAATGTCATAAATTTAAACAAACGTTATGTGTGTAATAATCATATATTTGCAAAAAATAATCACAAAATTTTACATTGTTCTTGTGACGAAGTGTGGGTTTTTTACAAGTGGTTATTGCTTGAAAATAAAATTTTAAATTAATCATAAATTTTGTTTGATTTCCCAAAAACATTAGTTATAGTATACTATATAATACAAAATTGGTTCAACAGAAAAACAATTTTTAAAAATGTTGACGACGAATGATAGAATTTTTAATATTGAAGAATACAAATGTCCAAAATACGATGATTTGGTAAATGTCATAAATTTAAACAAACGTTATGTGTGTAATAATCATGTATTTGCAAAAAATAATCACAAAATTTTACATTGTTCTTGTGACGAAGTGTGGGTTTTTTACAAGTGGTTATTGCTTGAAAATAAAATTTTAAATTAATCATAAATTTTGTTTGATTTCCCAAAAACATTAGTTATAGTATACTATATAATACAAAATTGGTTCAACAGAAAAACAATTTTTAAAAATGTTGACGACGAATGATAGAATTTTTAATATTGAAGAATACAAATGTCCAAAATACAATGATTTGGTAAATGTCATAAATTTAAACAAACGTTATGTGTGTAATAATCATATATTTGCAAAAAATAATCACAAAATTTTACATTGTTCTTGTGACGAAGTGTGGGTTTTTTACAAGTGGTTATTGCTTGAAAATAAAATTTTAAATTAATCATTGTATTTTGGACATTTGTATTCTTCAATATTAAAAATTCTATCATTCGTCGTCAACATTTTTAAAAATTGTTTTTCTGTTGAACCAATTTTGTATTATATAGTATACTATAACTAATGTTTTTGGGAAATCAAACAAAATTTATGATTAATTTAAAATTTTATTTTCAAGCAATAACCACTTGTAAAAAACCCACACTTCATCACAAGAACAATGTAAAATTTTGTGATTATTTTTTGCAAATATATGATTATTACACACATAACGTTTGTTTAAATTTATGACATTTACCAAATCATTGTATTTTGGACATTTGTATTCTTCAATATTAAAAATTCTATCATTCGTCGTCAACATTTTTAAAAATTGTTTTTCTGTTGAACCAATTTTGTATTATATAGTATACTATAACTGATGTTTTTGGGAAATCAAACAAAATTTATGATTAATTTAAAATTTTATTTTCAAGCAATAACCACTTGTAAAAAACCCACACTTCGTCACAAGAACAATGTAAAATTTTGTGATTATTTTTTGCAAATATATGATTATTACACACATAACGTTTGTTTAAATTTATGACATTTACCAAATCATTGTATTTTGGACATTTGTATTCTTCAATATTAAAAATTCTATCATTCGTCGTCAACATTTTTAAAAATTGTTTTTCTGTTGAACCAATTTTGTATTATATAGTATAACTAATGTTTTTGGGAAATCAAACAAAATTTATGATTAATTTAAAATTTTATTTTCAAGCAATAACCACTTGTAAGAAACCCACACTTCGTCACAAGAACAATGTAAAATTTTGTGATTATTTTTTGCAAATACATGATTATTACACACATAACGTTTGTTTAAATTTATGACATTTACCAAATCATTGTATTTTGGACATTTGTATTCTTCAATATTAAAAATTCTATCATTCGTCGTCAACATTTTTAAAAATTGTTTTTCTGTTGAACCACCTTTGTATGCGATCACTTCGTCTTTGCACAAATTTCTAATATACCAATTTAATATGGGAATGATGTTCTCTTGTTTGTAGGCACATTTTAATTCTTCGGTCACATCAAAATATGGAATGCCGTGCACGTGTATTTCACAATAACGAACAGTTTTTTTGTCTTTTTGCGACAAATAATTGAAAGGACAACTTGGCCGAAACAAATAATGATCGATAAGCGAATCATTTTTATTAGATAGTTTTACGTCTAGAATAGCCATTTCTCTACATTGAAAATGTTTATGAGGATATGTAATGTAAAATCCGTCCATGTCGATGATGTATCTAATATTTTTTAGATTTTGTGTCATTTTGAACCCAAATGTTAAAAGTATTTACACGTGACTAAAATATGTTTGTTCCAACAAACTTCACATAACAATTCATTCTTCATTACTTCCCATCATCCCATTTCTTCCTTCTGCTCTTTTCTTCCTGTAATTTAAGAAAACAGAATCACATTCACTAATGATCAACTAATGACTGTCATTGTTAAAAAAGTATTTTTTAACTTTTTACTTTCTGCTATTGTCTTTGTATTTATGGCTAGGAAATGTCCGCGGCGCGGTCTCAATGCGTGTTGGCGAACTTCACATGCCTTCGAAATTTTCTCAGACGTGTAGGTTTCCTCACGATGTTTTCCTTCACCGCCGAGCACGTGGTAAATCAGTACTGTAAAATTTACAGCTTGCGCTAACCATCTGAGCTACCACGGCTTAATCATATACACACACAAAATATTTAAATATAATTTGTTAACACTAAATCATACACACGTAAGAAAATAACAGAAAGAAAAGTAAGTGTGTCAATAGAATAAACACTTAAAATTGCAATTAACAATTTAATTGGTGTTGGCGGGGATCGAACCCGCGTTACGTACTGTAAAATTTACAGCTTGCGCTAACCATCTGAGCTACCACGGCTTAATCATATACACACACAAAATATTTAAATATAATTTGTTAACACTAAATAATAATAATAATAATAATATTCCACAACTATCACACAACGCCATCTAGTCCCAAGCTAAGCAGAGCTTGTGTTATGGGTACTAGACAACTGATAAACATACTTATATATTTCTAAATACATAAATATTATAGATAAATTACACTCAGACACAGAACAAATGATCGTGCTCATCACACAAACATTTGTCCTGGGTGGGAATCGAACCCACGATCTCCGGCATAACAGTCAGGGTCACTAACCACTAGACCAACAGGCCTGTCGTTCAAAATCATACACACGTAAAAAAATAACAGAAAGAAAAGTAAGTTTGTCAATAGATTAAACACTTACATCTATGGCCTTTGATGCGTTGAAGTAACACAAATGTATTATTGATAGATACACTGCGGTCAAACGACCATACACTACTCCATGACTGCAGTTGCTTGGTCTTATATAGTACCAGTAAGTAATAATTCTAATCTAAAGAATTTCTACAGTAGAATTGATAACAACTTTATGCGTCAACAACCTTATCTCACATTCTTCGTGTTGCGTCTTATTCAGTGTATTGATGACTCGTATAACAGAAAAAATGCAATTTAATATTTAGAAATCACATAATTGATCATTCCTATGTTAGTCATTGAGTAGATTGTACTGTAGTAATCTACTAATAGCAGTAATATCATGGATACACTAGATGTACAACAACATCTGAAAAAGATTCACCCTAGTCTAGAAAATAATGTGCTACTCACTGACTGCCCATGTACACCCACGTACCAACGTATATACCTAGTCAGGTCATAAGTATTGTCACACAGTAAAAACTTTTCTTTTAGAATGCTGGCCACAAAAAAGTTTATTGAATTCGAATTGTTCATGAAAATAAAACTGTATACTTTTTAGAATTTTACTCATTTTTACATATGGAGTGGGCGCTTAAAAAAGACCGTGTTGCAGTTGCGATTACGCGCCAATTAAATTTTTTGATATACTGAAAATTTGAATATAACCAAAAGATTCGTTTATCGTACCATCAAACGATACAATGAAGACTCTAGTGTAGATGACAGGTCAAGAAGTGGTCGCCCTCGATTTGTTAGGACTCCAGCAGTGATAAAAGCTGTAAAGGTGCGAATTCAAAGAAATCCCAAACGTAAGCAGAAACTGTTGGCCCTTCAGATGGGGTTAAGCAGAACCACGGCGTTAAATGAAGACTTAGGGCTTCGGGCATATCGAAGAAAAACAGGACATCGTTTGAATGCTCGTCTAATGGATCTGAGACTGAAGAGATGCCGCGCTTTGTTGAAGCGGTACGCGGGAAAAAAATATCGGGAAATTCTTTTTTCGGATGAAAAATTTTTTACCGTAGAAGAGAGCTACAACAAACAAAATGATAAGGTGTACGCACACAGTAGTGAAGAAGCGAGCAACCGTATTCCGCGTGTCCAACGGGGTCATTTTCCATCCTCGCTCATGGTGTGGTTGGGAGTTTCTTATTGGGGCTTAACAGAGGTACATTTTTGTGAGAAAGGTTAAAAACGAATGCAGTTGTGTATCAAAATACAGTCCTGACGAACCTTGTGTAACCTGTTTCTCATACCATGTTCCTGTTATTACAGGCACTGGGTATTCCAACAAGATTCGGCGTCAGCTCATAGAGCGAAGAGCACACAAGACTTTTGACAGCTCCGTGGCGTAGTGGCTTAGCAATGAGTGGCTGCGCTTGGGGGTTGCGGGTTCGAATCCCGCACGGAACAAGTATTTGTACGACCTACAAGTAATTGTTCCGAGTTTGGATGTTTGTCCTTGTGAAATTTGTGTTTGTAAACTGCCCCCACGATACAGGAGAAAAACCTAGTGTGGAGGGAACGTTCTTTAAAAACAAAAAAAAAAAGACTGGCTGGCGGCGCGTGAAATTGACTTCATCCGACACAAAGACCAGTCCAGATTTGAATCCGTTAGATTACAAGATATGGTAACGCTTGGAGGAAAAGGCGTGCTCAAAGCCTCATCCCAATTTCGAGTCACTCAAGACATCTTTAATTAAGGCAGCCGCCGATATGACATGGACCTCGTTCGTGGTGAGATAGACGACTGGCTGCGCAGATTGAAGGCCTGTATTCAAAAATACGGCTGTCGTTTTGAATAAACTATAGTGTCATAAGAATCTATGTTTTGTTAAGTTCATTTTGGTATATAAATGGTTACATAATGAATAAACTTGTTTCAATTATTTTATATTAAACATGTGATAGAATTTATGACCTGACTAGGTAATATGCAATTTGGATACAGATGATAAACCAGGGTCACATTGGGTAGCTTTATATATCGATACGAATGACGTCGGTCAATATTTTGATTCATTCGGACGGGCACCTGTACGATATCATCTAGAGTTTTTTTAAAAGAAATTGTAAAAGATGGAACTGGAATGTTGATAGGATTCAGAATGAGTGGACTTCAGTTTGTGGCGAATATTGCTTAATGTATTTGCTATATAAGTTTCAGGGATGTTCAATGCATAGTTTTACGAGTATATTTACAGGGAACACATTGTACAACGATATTTTAGTGGATGAGATGTTTCGCTCCTATTTTATAGATAATAAGTAATAAGATTTTGTATTTTATAAATAAAAATTTTAACAAAATTGGGTAATGTGTTTTATTAATGAGCCAGATTAGTGTAGATAGGAACAAAGGAGTATAATACAATAGCATAAGCCGACCCACACGCCGACGAATAATAGATAATGACGGTATTCAATCAACAATAGATAAGTAGATAAGGACAATGGAGCGCTAATGACGGTTGAGGCTCGAAGCGGATATCAATTAGATAAGAGTTAATTGATCTGCACATCTCCGGAACCGTGCATCCTACGCAAAAATGGACCGCAGATTCCTGATCAGAGCATGCCAAAACCTTTTTTTTTTTTTTTTTTTTTTTTTTTTTTTTTTTTTTTTTTTTTTTTTAGGATCGTGAGTCGACGAACGCCGTACTTGTACCACTTCTGACTCAGTGAGCCAGAACTGGTACATCGTAACTACTGACACTTAAATTTATTTATTCGTATATGTAGTTTAATAGATTCGTGACTTTCTTTATCGTATGAACAGAAGGTTGTTGTGTGATATATTTATTATACGAGTGCATTGGGTTAATCCATATTGATAAGTAGTTATTAACATGTATTACCTATAATTGTGTAACTCAACACCTGTTGTAATATTTAACTGTAAAACTGTTTTATTTCTAGAAAATGTTTTTGAAAGTACTTTTAGTGATAGTTGACCGTGTACCTATTTAAAATATAGGAATTTGATAAAATGACGTTATCGCGTATCACTTGTAGTGTAGTGTAGTATTTTGTAATACCAACACATCTCGACCACAACATACATATAAATAAAATTGAATTGTCTGTCTGTAATGTCTAAATAACTGCCTTATAGTGAGCTGATGGGGTTATTTGCATGCATCGATATATACGTACTACGCACTAGATATGGCATTCCGAACACTCACTATGTTCAACTGAACTGTACTGCTATCCGTACACCTGTTATTGTGGCTTCGATATTCATGCAGTGCGGAGCGGCGCCAATAATAATTTTATATTAAATTAGCACATACGCAAAATAAACTAAAATTAAAAAAAATGTATTGTATTAACAATACAATCTAAATAAACGATTATTTATTATAACAATTTTTGCACGTTTATATCAACTGCGCATGCGCGACTCTACTGTTTCCCGCGCATGTGCGAATACAGAGTAGTGCACATTTTTTGTTTGGAATAGCTTCTCTAGTACGTAGTACATATAATGTCGCCTCTACACGTTGGCCAACACAGTGGCGAATGGAGTGGCGAATATATTTGCCGAGATTTGGTGACGGCGTCCACACGTTGGAAGGTCGTTCAGTTTACTTCGGTTCGGGCCAATGTGCGGACGAATTTATAAGCATCGCGGCGCAGTGGCTCAGCAATGAGTGGCTGCGCCGAGCGCCGCGGGTTTGATCCCGCACGGAACAAGTATTTGTATGTCCTACAAATAATTGTTTCGGGTCTGGATGTGTGTTCTTGTGCAATTTATGTTTGTAAACTGCCTGCGCGATACGGGAGAAAATCCTAGTGTGGGGTTAACGTTTTTATAAAAGAATTATAAAATAATAGTGGTTATAATGGGGCTGTAAATAGATATACGATATACAATTAGCTTTATTTATTTTTTACATGCATCATAAACTGGAATAAATACCATTAATAAGAACTTAACTTATTTTAAAGTTAAAGGAGTTATAATCGATTAGTCTATGTTTTAAAATTGGGTTTTGATTTTAAAGTTTAGCAAAACATGTACTTGGTTTCATCAGATTTCATTTCAGGTTTCATCAGACATTTGATATATATTAGATAAAAAAAACCTTATAATTTATTTGACAAAAATTTAGAAGACAAAAACAATAGCAATAAATATAATTAACACTGACTTAATAATAGGTACTAATTATAACATAGAACATAAATGAAAAACTCATGACGAGCAAAGTGGCTCAGGAGCATGCTTTGCGGCAGTCTGTGGAGGATGATGTTCATTAGTGGACTTGTGAACAGCTGTAATGATGATAATGCTTCGAAAACTTGCACGATTAAATTATAAGAAATCGACGTTTTTTATAGGATAGGGTGACAAACGAGCACACAGTTCACCTGATGGTAAGTGGTTACTGTGGCCCACAGACATCTACATCTATCCTCGATTACGAATCAAAATGCAGATGCGTTGTCACCCGTGAGGACTAAGATAAAATGCCTCGTTTCCTTTAAAAAGGGTCTCTGGTTCCCTACACTCACTATACAAAACACAGCATCAGTAAGCTACTATTTTACGCTGATATTCTGTGAGAGCGTGGCCCTTCCTCGGTCGAGCCGACCTTCGTGCTGCAACAATAACGTATAAACGACGTGCTTCATTTTTTTTTTCATTTTAAAA
The DNA here is from genome assembly GCA_036936625.1 of Parnassius smintheus behrii. Taxonomy (NCBI): domain Eukaryota; kingdom Metazoa; phylum Arthropoda; class Insecta; order Lepidoptera; family Papilionidae; genus Parnassius; species Parnassius smintheus. Next base: position 19,120,335 of record JAUPFT010000028.1, on the reverse strand, counting down.
TTGTTCTCGCAACAATCTGATTGTAAAAAAAACGTTAATTTTTTTGATAAATAGCTTGTTGATTAAAACAAATGTTTAATAATAATTAAATCGCGCTAATTAAAGTATTAGGAATGTTTAAAGTTTAAATTGGCACTAAAAGGCCGGTAATTGGGGCATCCACCCTACAAAGCTAGAATATAAAATTTAAATCAGATGCGTTTACACGCTCTGGGAGCTTGTAGCAAACTAAACTCGCGGCCAACGTGTGGACGCGGCGACCAAACTCCGCCAACAATCCTTTGATCTTTTGTAAAAAACCGACACCACACGGATCTCGCGCCAACTTGCGGGCCATCGTCCCAATACATACCAATGAAGCCCAAACACCTCGTCTACACGTTGGCCAATGCTATTGGCCACTACATTCGCCACTGTGTTGGCCAACGTGTAGAGGCGCCGTAACGCAATGCTTGCATTCCATTACGATATCGGTAATCACAAAATGTTAGTTATCTGTCCGGGCTAGTGTTCAGAATGACTAAATCCAGCTAAATCGATGGTAACCAAATTTCACCATCACATAGAAAGTTATGTCAGGAGTGGTCTAGGCCATATTTTTCAACTGACTTCAAATAGAGAATAATATAATTAAATTAAAATATATAAAGAAATAAAGAATATACGTGGTAAAGCCATGCTGCAGTTATATTAGTAGTATAGTTGTAGCACGAATGGGTCGGCTCGACCAGGGAAGGACCACGCTCTCACAGAATAACAACGTAAAATAGCAGCTTAATACTGCTGTGTTTCGTATGGTGAGTGTAGAGATTCGAAGACTCTTTTTTACTGGAAACGAGGCATTTGATCTTAGTCCTCATGGGTGAAAACGCTTCTGTGTTTTGATTCGTAATCGAGGATAGATGTAGATGTCTATGGGCCACAGCAACCACTTACCATCAGGTGGACTGTGTGCTCGTTTGTCAGCCTTGTTCTATAAATAGTATAATAGTACTATTAGCTTGTTTATGTAAACTCTGGGGGCTCCTCCATATAATGTCTCGTAGAAGGGATATTCGCTGTCTATATCCTGGTTAGTTTCCCTCTGTCTTGCCTACTTTAATTAGTACCACACCCACGGGGCGCAAGGGGTAGTTGATATACCACTTTCATCGTCACCACGCGGTCAAGCTTACAAACAAATTTACTTCAAACAGTATAAAATACAATTTGCTGCTAGGATTTATGTAGGCGCGACGATTAAAATAAGTGTTTAAAATATTTTTTAAACACTTATTTTATCATATCTTATTTTTTCATATCCTATACAAAACAAAAGGAGGAGGTCCTCAAATAGACTGTAAGTTTTTTTAAAGTGTGTTACCTAATAAGTTGGTTCTAGGTGAACCGATTTTGTTATGATTCTTTTTTTATCTGAAAGCTGGTGCTTCTTATGTGGTTGTGGTGGTGATCAAGATCTGAGCAGTAGTTTTTGAGTTATCCTTAATAATGCTTATTTAATTCACTTCGAATACACTGATAATGTTCTCATTTTATTTATATTGAAGTCGGTTGTACGAAATTTTGAATTTTACCACTTGTACCCGAAAAACTTGAAGATTTTTTTAAAGCGATAAATAGATTAAATCGCCAATAGACACTGAGTCCTATGTGTTAACGCACTTATCGGCTGAATATTAAAGTTCGACTGTTTCCGCTATTACGGAGTGATGACGCCGCACCGGTGCAGAGGTCACTGCAGGCTAGGTTTCCCATACTTTTTGCAAATTTCCGGACTTTTTGTTTTAGCTATCTTTGTATCATATTGCAGAGAGCCAACGTTCATTTACTTTTGTCTATTATCATGACGTAAGGTAATAAATGCCACGCCTCATTTTTGTGATTATCTACCATCACGAGTTGCTCTGATTTTTTTTACCTTACTATGAGTATTCTTTGCACATAAAAATATATTACATGCTATATTATGTGGTAGAGCCACCCTACAGCTATATTAATAGTTGTAGCACGAATGGGTCGGCTCGACCGTGGCGTGGGACCACGCTCTCACAGAATACCAGCATGAAATAGCAGCGTAATGCTGCTGTCTTTCGTATGGTGAGTGTAGAGAACCAGTGACCCCTTTTGCTGTAATCGAGGCATTCCATCTTATCCTCAAGGGTGGCAACGCATTTTCATTTTGATCCTTAGTTGAAGACAGATGTGGATGTCTATGGGCCATAGCATTCACTTACCATCAGATGTACTGTGTGCTTGTTTGTCATTCAATGCTATTAAAAAAAACATAAAAAATATCCAGACGAAGATAAAAATATGTAAAATAGGTTTTGTTTAACGTATTTCACGTAAAAATAAGAATTAACTACATAAAAAAATTATTATATTTCGTCTTACATTTCTATGTCTAGAACAGGTAAATGAAATTGTATACTTGGGGAGTGCTTTCAGCCGGGGTGGAAGATGTGATTTAGATGTGGATAGGCGTGTCGCTGCCGGAAACAAAGTCAATGGTGCCCTGAATGCATTAGTAAAAAGGCAAGGCGTGGTGAAGAGTGCACGCCTTGCAATATATAACGCAGTGTTGGTACCGACTTTGTTATATGGCAGCGAAACCTGGGTATGCCAGAAGAAGCATAAAAGCAAGTTGAATGCAGTGGAGATGCGATCTCTTCGTAAAATGTGTGGCATTACCATAGCCGACCGAAAGCGAAACGAAGAGATTCGCAATATGGCAGGATTGAAAGATGACCTTATCACAAAAATTGATAGGGGCGTACTCCAATGGTTTGGGCACGTTGAACGAATGAATGAAGACCGAATGGTGAAAAAAATATATAGAGCGAAAGTAAATATTAAAAAGTGTCGAGGTAGACCGAGACTAACTTTCGAAGACCATGTGAGCAAATTGCTCGAAGAGGGGAGGGTCAAGAGTACTCGGATACCTAGACGTGCATGTATGAAGAAGTTAATGAACCTGAAAGAAGCGAAAGAGGTATGTAAGGATCGTGACACTTGGCGATCTGTTCTCTCTGGCTACCCCGTTAGGGATTGTGCGTGAAGATAAGTAAGTAAGTAAGTAAGTAAGTCTTACATTTCTTTGGTCTCTTTATCAATAAATATAAATACTTATGTTTTTATAGTTCATTAGCGATACACTCCGGCTTCGCACGGGTGATTTTTGGATCTCTGCAACATATACATGTAACATATAAACCTTCCTCTGTGAATGTTTCACATTCTGTCTATTGATGAAAAACGCATTGAAATCCGTTGCGTAGTTTAAAGATCTAAGCGTACAGACGGCAGAAAGCGACTTTGTTTTATACTATGTATAGATAGCAGCATCATTAATATGAAGTTATATTTGTTTCACTTGCTAAAATTACAGGCAATGTGTGAATACGACGACAACCAGTAAATTTCAGGTAATAAATGACTTCGTGGCGTGGTTTCTTTTATATCCGAGTTATAAATAATCTACATTTTCATACCTTGAAATGATTTCTTTTATATTTCTCTTTTTACACACTTAGAAAAATTGTCACCTCAGTCACACAGAGGGATTACCAGAGACTACAGACACGTTTATCTCGTTCATAAAACACCTCTCTTGCTCTTTTCACCTCCATATATCTAGGTACGCATATATCTAGGTATACATTATATTCGGTTAAGGGTATTGTTAATTTGGGATTGGGATTGGCTTCTTTCTAGGACGTCCCTTGACGTGATCGGTGATACTAATTTCTGCAGTATAAATTTCTTGTTTTCGGCTTATGTGTGGCGGTGGTAGATTTTAGCCACACTCTAATTCTTACTAAATAGTTTCGTAGGTCATGCAGGAGGTCGATGGACGCAGGTAGCTAAGGACCGTTTTTTGTGGTATTCCATAGAGATCTATGATCGGCAGAGAACTTGTGAGGATATCTAAAAATGATGAAATTTCCATATACCCGGCCGTCCTATATCTTAAAGTATCATAAGAACTCGAGTTGATTTCACACTCATCGCTAAAATTTTTGAATAAACATGAATCTGAAAAATCATTTAATTTTGGACACCCTAATTTAAACGGATTTCATTACAATACATGTTTAACAATTAAGGTTGCCTCGGGTTATTTTCGGAATATTTTGGAGGATAGAAGTAATAGATGTTCACTTTCTATTGCCGCGATAAGGACTGCATTAACTACACAACGGTAATGGAGTTAGTATTAATGCAAAAGTATTCAATTCAAAGTGCTTTTCAATGAAATGCTGAATAAATATCTACCATCTCTTTCTGTTTTGCATTTGAATACAAATGTCTAACACATTTCCCCATTCTAGTGTGCAATGCGCAGGCGGCACTATAAACTTAATATACTCGTATAAACTACATTAGTTTATAGTACCTATAAACTAAAAAACCGGTCAAATCAATAAACGTCCAAAAAGTAAAAATTATAATCATTAAATATAAACTACTTTTACGGATTTTATCGCGTTTTATTTATATTAATTTTAATACCCGACGTTTCGGGTGCTTTCCAGCACCCATGGTCACATAGGGCATGGTCATATAGGGCAAACAAAGAGATCTATTAGAACCCGCGTAAAAGAACACATAGTTGACGTGAAGCATCAACGTTCCGGGAAGTCTGCAGTTTGCGATCATATACTAGATGGCCCCAACCATTACATCAGATTTGATAGACCACAAATCCTCGCGAAAGAACATCGACTCCTACCAAGGATGATACGTGAGGCTATTGAAATTAAAAAACATCCTAATTTCAATAGAGAAGGAGGCTGGGTACTACCACCTGCTTGGGATCCTATAATTAATAAAATTAAAACTAAACCCATGCATACCACTGCAAGACTTCAAATTCAAAACACAGTTAGTTCATTCTGCGTAGATCGGACCAAAGACAATAATTAAAAAGCTGAAGGTACTCCGGGTTAACTGACATCGGGACGTCAGTCACCTCAGTCCCCCGTGACCATGGGTGCTGGAAAGCACCCGAAACGTCGGGTATTAAAATTAATATAAATAAAACGCGATAAAATCCGGAAAAGTAGTTTTAATCAATGTATAGTGTTCGCGTAAATATAAGAAATCATTATGAGGATAAATGTATTTGTAATTGGGTCAAAGCATCCACTTATCATTAGGTGAACTGTGTGCTCGTTAGTCACCCTTATTCTATAAAAAAATATATACCAGAAATATAAAATACCAAGCGACTGAAATCACTGACAAACGTATAGGACTTCTAGCATTAAAATTGTCAATTCGCATGGCAGCTGCGGTAAAACCACCATAGCATAGTGCCCAGCATAGGAGTCCATACGAACTAATGATGAAAAACCATCCTTAATTTGTGTCCTAAATTAATTTAATTACAAACTGCTGATAAATGTTTCCTTTAAACTTTTCATTAATTAAATCGATCGAATTATTTTACTTGGTAGAGCCACGCTACATCTGCATATAGCTGCGGTGCGATGGTTGCACTCGACCACGGTAGGACCACGTTCGCACGTTATATCTGAGTAAAACAACAATAATGCTGCTTTGTTTCGTACGGTGGGTGTAGGGAACCGGAGACCCGTTTTATTGGAAACAAGGCATTCAATCTTAGTTCAGGGGTGACAACGCATCTGCATTTTGATACTTAGTCGAAAGTAGATTTAGATTTATCTGCAGCATCCACTTACCATCAGATGGATTATGTGCTCGTTTGTCTCCCTTATTCTATAAAAAAAGTTTATTTTAGGACTAAATTCAAAACTTCTAATGGATCAGCTATCTCTTGCCCGCGCAGCTGATAGCTTCCGATTTGATGCCTGGGAAATTGCCCCGTGTGGTATAAAATCATTAAGAAGGATATCTTAGCATAAACTGTATAGGTGTAACGATAATAATGTACCGAGTTTCGGTTACGGTGGCCTGCCGGAGACAAGACGTCGGCGCAGCACAGGATTATAGTTCCCAAGTGTATACGCAAGCACAGGTGTACTCTCTATTCCCTCACTCTCATAATCCGATGGTACGGTAAACCGATACGCCTGGAGAGAGATCGGATGCAGGATCAACGGCTTTACGTGATTTCACCGCCAACTTCCTGACTTCGGGCAGCTACTGAGAATTTCTTGACGGAAAAACTCAGTAATTGATTTTTGGCCCGACTCGGGATTCGAACCCAGGACCTCATAACCAGCAGTCGCACTATTACATCACTAGACCAACGAGGCAGAGGTGTAACGATATCATATCAAGAAAAAACTATTAAGTGCCTCTTTATGTCCTAAGACAGACAGTCGGTGCAGTCGAAATTAGCCGGGAGATCATTATTGCCTTATTATTGCCCAACGTGTACAATGTTTCACTGTATTTAAATTTAAATGATATTACATAGCCATTGTTTCACGAAAATTGCATTGGGCAAGTGCATGTTTATAACATAGCGTTGCAAAATTCGCACATTCATGTCATCCCTGACGGGTCAGTTATAAATTTGGACTTTAATTGTTCAATATCGAATTATTTTTACAATAGTGATCTCCGAGATGACGCGAAATAACAATGCCATCAAAAACATAACTTGTAAAAAAAACCAAGTCTCGCAACTCAGCTCTTCTACCGTAAAAAGTTGTGAGATCCATGTTACCAAGTCGGTTAATTTATTCAGCCCCTACTTAAGGGTCCCTCTGTTTTAAGTTATTACGCAATTGGCTAACCTAACAACATTTTATAGCGACTATATCAGTATTAAAATTGTTATATGTGATTAAAACTACTTTTACGGATTTTATCGCGTTTATTTTTACTTTTTATTTTTAATTCCCGACGTTTCGGGCGCTTTCCAGTACCCATGGTCACGGGGGACTCATGGGTGCTGGAAAGCGCCCGAAACGTCGGGAATTAAAAATAAAAAGTAAAAATAAACGCGATAAAATCCGTAAAAGTAGTTTTAATCATGTGTAGTGTTCGCGTAAATATAAGAAATCATTATTGTTATATGTTTTAAATATATAGATAGACTTGGCCATCGAAAGAAAACACAATGTATCTCACAAGTAATACATATTAAATTAGATTGCTTAGTGCGAATCGTTAATGCGTTGACTGGCATATGCCGAGTAGTGTAGTAAGACGCTTCTTGTAACTTCGGGATACCTAGCGAAGTCCTTTGACTCGGGCGCAAAAACCCACAGCGATCGGAAGTCGCCCGAAGCGAAGCGAGGTTGCACCTTTCTACACTATTCTCCTCGTCCAACTTCGATCAACTTCGCGAGTAGTGTAAAGGCACCATTACGAGCTTGCAATAAATTTTATCAGTAGCCTAATGGTAGGATGCGGACCGAGTACTCAAAGGTCGTGGTTGAAATCAGCCATTGTTTTAACCCCTTCTAACTCAAGCATTTTAAGTTTACCAGAAATGGGTAACTGGAATATTAATAATAACTTTGCTTTTATTTAAAAATAAATAACATAAAATAAGCGCTTGTCATCCAGAGAGGCAGGCGGGACTAGGGATAAGGACTTGCTTACATTTAGCACGATCGTGACTCACCCCTTTAGCCACCTTGACATTCATATACCTATCTTCGCATACATACTCGTCGGTTAAGCATACTCTTAATTTGGCCGTCTTCATTATATCGTCAATTGGTCCACATCTTTAATTAATAAATAAATTGTTTATTTCAGACAATGCCTCCACCCAGAAGCGTGCAGCAAGGATATCAACCTGCCTACATACTACGCCCGCTTTCACGACCTGCGCAAAGAGTATGTGAGGGCATACACGCTGAGGGCGGTGGCGTCTCCACGAGCGCAGGCACCTCCACCTCCTCCACCAGACCACCCCACCTCGCTTCTTGATATGCTCAACTGTATCCTTTTTGAATCGCTATTTACTATTGGATCCTAAAGTTTATAATATTATTATATTTTCACTTATTAATAAAGTATACCTACTTTTACACACATTATTTGTCAGTTTAGACTCGAGTGAGACGTAACTGATACAAAAAACTGAGGAAATATAATGCAGTCTGCCGCCAGTAAATAGCGGCAGATTGCGTTATATTTTTAATAAAATTTGAATAAATTAATATAAATTGTTGAAGAACACGTTAATTGTCGGTGTTAAAGCAATCCAAATGCATATCTTACTATCAAACTTTATAATAAATCATCAAAAAGTCAGAATTATGCATGAAATGAAATCAGGATTTTATCTATTTATACTTAGTAAATTTAAGCAAAATCGACTTGATAAATAACAGTAGCTATCTACCTACTAAAAGATATTTGCATACACAGACTAAATACTAAATATGAATTGACGTGAGAAATAAATAATAAAAAAAAACATAGATAGTCCACATAAAATTAATTTAAATATGCAAATGTTTAAACCGCATGATGGTGAACGTTAGCTACGCTCATCATCATACGGTTAGGTGATATCATACGGTAGAACGTAGCAGCCATACTCTCAAAATAATGAAAACCTTCAACATTTTTTGGTTTCATTTTTCGTTATCAGTCAGTCGACATAACCTCCTCCAACAAATTTACACAGTTCATTTTGTGTAGATCGGAACATAAACAATAAATAAAAAAGCTGAAGGTACTCCGGGTTTAACAATGACATCGGGACGTCAGTCACTCAGTCCCCCGTGACCATGGGTGCTGGAAACTGGAAAGCACCCGAAACGTCAAGAATTAAAAAATAAAAATAGTTGAAATAAAAATTAAACGCGATAAAATCCGTAAAAGTAGTTTCAATCAATGTGTAGTGTTCGCGTAAATATAAGAAATCGTTATGTAGTTATAAGATATTGAACATAATTAACCTGATGACCCTTAGTTAGTTTAGTTAGTTTGCGACGGGCTGTTTTCCGCAACTCCACGTCTCTGCGCGTATTTTGCGTGTGGGCAGGAATAATGTGATTATTCGAGCCATGAGATCTCCCCGAAGAAGCTCAACAGTCCCTTGATGTTGCATGCAACTTCGGAGAGTGATCCCGGCGTGCCGAGATGTTTAGCCCTGTACGTAGCGACCTCCGGACATTTCAGTAGCACGTGGGCCGCCGTTTCTTCCTCCCCCATACATGCCCTGCACAGGGGACTATCTGTAACACCTATAGTAAATAAATGTTTGTTAAAGGTGCCGTGTCCTGTGATAGCACTTGTTACTATCCTGATCTGCGGCTTGTTCAGTCTCATTAAAACTTTGGTTAAGCGACTGTTTATTTCAGGTAGGGCCTCCCTAGCTTGTCTACAGTCTACTAGATTTTTCCAAAGCTGAGCGTGTTGATTAGTGAAGTGTCTACGTACCAGTGAACGAACGTTACCAAAAGGGATTGGTATGATTGGTTCCGGCCCTATAGTGGCCAGAGCCGATCTTCTTCTGGCCAGTTCGTCCGCTGCATCGTTGCCTCTGGATCCACTGTGTCCCTTTATCCATTGCAGAGTCACATTGTTGTTTTTACATACCTCATTTAATCGTTGATGGCATTCATATATTAGTCCCGAGCTCACCCCATTGCAACTCAGAGCTTGTAGTACCGCCCTACTGTCGGTCAGTATTCTGATGGGGAAGTCATTAACCTTCCTAGCATCTATTGCTATGGCCGCTTGAATGATACCCATACATTCCGCCTGAAAGACCGTGTTATAGGTACCCAGCGGTGTGCATATGTGAATATTGAGGTCTTCAGAGAAAGCTCCAGAACCTACACCTTCATTTCTTTTAGAACCATCGGTGAAAACTCTAAGCTCTTTTGGGCTTAATCCTTCCGGCTGGCTGTTTTCATTTAATTGTATCTTGTATTTCTTATCGAAAACAAATTGTTTAGGAATCCTATCGTATTTGGCTTGTAGGATAGGAATTTCTGAGTGAATTCTATCAATTATGCCTGTATGAGGGACACTATTCTTACTCCAAAGATTTAGGGTCTTGAGTCTGATGGCAGCTAAAGTCGCTTCTTGTTGTATATGTAGATGAAGCGAAGTTAGCTCCAGCATCGCTTCCAAGGCTACTGTTGGCGTAGTTCTTATGCAGCCTGTGGCAGCCATACATGCCAGTCTCTGGTAGCGCTGAAGCTTCTTAATTGTGGTGGCTTCATTTGTCTTGGTCCACCATACCAGAGCGCCGTATGTGATCATGGGCCGAATTACAGTTTTGTAAAGCCACAGTATGATTTTTGGCGTCAGTCCCCATCTTTTGCCAATCATGTTTCTGCATTGCCAGAAAGTTATGCTAGCTTTGTTGATTTTGTTTTCTATGTGTTTATTCCAGTTAAGTTTGCTGTCCAAGGTAAGACCTAAATATTTTACCTCAGAGGATAGCTGGAGTTTTGTGCTGAAAAGACTTGGAAGATGATAGTTATTCAGCATTCGTTTTTGTGTGAACATTACTAAAACCGTTTTATTTGGATTGACGGTTAAGTCGTATTCCCTGCGCCATCTCTCCACTATGCGGAGAGCCGCTTGGGTCAGGTCGCACACTATGCTTGCTGTCTTTCCCGAGACCAGTATTGTCAGGTCATCAGCATAACCTACTGTATAGAAGCGATTAGTATTTAATTTGCTGATGAGTTCATTAATGACCATATTCCACAGGAGAGGTGAGAGAACCCTACCCTGCGGGCAGCCTTTCTTATTTTGGATTGGTTGAGATTCACCAGCAATCTTTATTATTCGTGTACTGAGCATGCAAACTATCCAGTCGATAAGTGCCGGTTCAACTTTATGTCTACTGAGTGCACCTTTTATGCTGGAGAAGTTCGTTCTTTCAAAAGCACCTTCTATATCTATGAAGGAACCTAGACATATTTCTTTGTTTTGGATGGCCTCTTCAATCTTTGTAATTACCTGATGAAGTGCCGATTCTGTTGATTTGCCTAGACTGTAGGCGTGTTGCTTGTCGTGTAGTGGTAAGTTCATTAGCGCCGACCCCCTTGATTCCCTTTCACACATCCTCTCCATCGTCTTTAGGAGAAAGGATGTGAGGCTAATGGGCCTGTAGGATTAGGGTCAGTGTAATCGCTCTTACCTGGTTTGGGTATAAATGAGCCGACGCAGTTTCGCTGTGGTGGAGGTTGGCCTGCACTAGGCTAGGTTTGGACGAAGGGCACGCCATCATTGATCGCGTCCTCCCCGTCCCCGCCCAAAAATAGGCCTGCCAGAAGATCTCGGGTCTCATCGTCAGCCACCGAGTCGGAAGTGGTCGGCAAAATGCAGTCCTCTTCGTCACTCAGTGAGCTGCCGCTGAGCCCGATCTCCACTGGGGGCTTCGGCTCAGTTGTGCAGGCCATTTTTTCACTGGACTTGGCCTCCAGTGATTCCGCTGTACCGGTAACCGTGGCTCCGGTATCCATAACTTCCGGGTTGTTTTCTACCTCTTTGCTCGGTGGAGTGTCAAAGAATTTACCTCCACGACCCTGGAATTTTAGGTATACCGCCCCGCATACACATGCGAGACGGCGTCCGGCCTTCATCAGGGTCGGGATATGATCCTCCGGCACCGAAAGAACGAGGAACCACCCGTCCGTCTGCTTATCAGCTTTGAGTAACAGCCAGTCCCTGATGTTAACCCAGCGGTTCTGGTACGCCAGCACGCGACAAATGTCGCGTGAGTCTTTCCAGGCTCCTTGGGCATCAGGGATAAGGATACCACATTTGACTCTTTGTGGTATCTCTGACTGTTTCTTTATTGTCAGCAAGGTGTTGGATTTAAGATCGAGGGTAGCAATATTCCCCTTCAACCAGTCCAGAGCCTTCTGATCGTCGCACCACAGTTTCAGGACACCCTCCGTATAAACGGGTTTGCCCCTAAAAACTGGGCCCGACGCATCAGGGTCCTGGCTACTCCAGGCCTCGCTGATCATCTTCCTTTGTATTGCTACGAGGATATCGTCAGCTACTTCCTTCGTAATGTGACCTGAACGCGCACACGTTAAGGCCACACCCAAATCTGCTCTAGCAGCGGAAGCGTAGCTCGTTCTTGCAGCCTTTGGTTGCTGTTCGAGTCGCACTTTTTTGTGTTCCCCACTAGGCGAGGTGGACTCTTCCAGCATCCTTTTGGCTGCTCTTTCCTTCTTCCCAGGACGCTCGCTGCTTCCTGGCGGATATCCTAGAGCTGGTTCCCGTTCCCAGCTTCAGTGCGGCTACTGGTTCCAGCTCCAAGCACCCCAGTCGCAGTAGCTTGCCCAGCCTCCTTGGTTTTAGTTTCGGAAGCAGCCAATGCGGCTCGTTCTCTTCGACCTTTTTCCCGCTGCTTCTTGTTCTTCTTTTTGGCCTTTCCACTACTGCCTGCAGGGATAGACCCTCCTGATGGTCCGTCAGGTCGGCAAGTCACCTTTTTGGGTGCCTTGCCTTTCCCCTTACGGCTCACCACTTGCCAGGCAGCAGAGGGAAGGTCGTCAGTTCGTAGTGACTCCGCAGTTTTGTTACTCGCAAGCTCTTTTCTTTTTTCTCGTCCAGCTCCTTGGAACTGGTTTTGGAAACGTTAAGCGAGGTAGTTGTCCTTTTGGTGGGGGCACCTACGCTGGACGGTACTGTCCGTGGAACCGTCGGTTTAGTGACGGTTCCCCCTTGTTCTTTGGTGTCTCTTGTAAGCACCTCTGACACCTCTCCCTCTTTCTTGTTGGGCCTTAAATTGTCCATAATTTTTTGTTCTTTAAAATTCATCCCCCCGGCTTCCCACCCTCCATGGAGCCTGCACCTTTGGGAACGCCCTACTTTAAAAAAACAAGAATTTCAGGCGTTAGGATTACCTAACGCCTGAAATTCTTCTTGGTGGAATATAGGGACGCGAAGTTGGCTCACAGCGCGACATCGGGAGCTCGATCCAGCTGGTAGATGGGGCTGACAAGGCCCATCCCCACCACCCGAATAAACTGTCACTTGCTCCGTCAGCATGGCCTTTACCACCACCCAGCCCCCTGATGACCCTTACGTACTCTAATATATGTAAGTCGCATCTTGACGTGGCTAATTTACAAGTGTCCCAAAAACAGTTTCTTGCGCATACAAACCAAAAAAGTTTCTTGAGCATACAAACCAAAAAAGTTTCTTGAGCATAAAAACCAAAAAAAAGTTTCTTGAGCACACAGCTGGCAGCATTATCTCTACTCATTGAGTTCAAAGAATAAAAACAAAATAGCAATCTATAGGTTCGGCTTATACACACATAATATATTTCTTGAAATTTGATGTCGGATGTAAGCATTTATTCATTTATTCTGTACATGTTAGAGCCATGCTGCAGCTTTATAATGGTTGCAGCACGAATGGCTCGGCTTGGCAGCTGAAGGACTAATATTATTAGAAGATACTTTATATCATAAATGATGAGTAAAGATAACTGGAGACCCTTTTTACTGGAAACAAGGCATTCCATCGTATTACTTAGGAGTGACAACGCATTTCTGAATTTTGATTCTAAATCTAGGATAGATGAAGATGTCTATGGGCCACAGCATACAGTTGCCATCAGGTAAACTGTGTTTTCGGTTATTACCCTTATTGTATAAAAAAATCCCGGAGCAGAACGAAAATATCGTTAAGGTTTTATCATCGTAAAGCATCCGTAATTACCGTCTATATAACTACGTTTAATATAAATAAAATTTTCATAACTAAAAGGATTTAAAAAAACCGGCCAAGAGCGTGTGGGCCACGCTCAGTGTAGGGTTCCGTAGTTTCCCGTCCGTCACAATAATTGTTCCCACTTATGAGTTTAAAGGTATCCATTATGTTCGCGCTCCAGCAGCGCTCCGCGCTCCTGCAACCGCTCCCGGTAGTGGGTACTGTTGTTTCCATCCAAGTTCAAAATGATTTTCCTAGAAAGTCCTTATAAAGTTCTACTTTTCAGATTTTTTTCATATTTTCTAAACTTGTGGTTCAAAAGTTAGAGGGGGGGACACACATTGTTTTTTAATTTTGGAGCGATTATTTCCGAAATTACTGACATTATCAAAAAATGATTTTAGTAAACCCCTATTCATTTTTAAATACCTTTCCAACAATATATCACACGTTAGGGTTGAAATTAAAAAAAAATCACTTCCCACTTTACATATAGGGGGGCTACCCTAATAAAACATTTTTTTCCAATTTTTATTTTACCATTTTGTCGGCGTGATTGATACACATATTGGTACCAAATTTCAGCTTTCTAGTGCTAACGGTCACAGAGATTAAGCGAGGACGGACAGACGGACAGACAGACATGGCGAAACTATAAGGGTTCCTAGTTGACTACGGACGTAAAGGTCTATAATGCTGGACATGGCCTCCTCACCTTGTACGATAGATTAGACATAATCGTCACGTTGAGCAAGTAGATTGTAGATTGCCGTGCCAGACTCGTACCTTTGACTAATCCCCATCGTTGCTCTGAATATTTTACGTACGGCGTAAACTACATGGTCATATTACACCGCCAACTATAGGAAACCATTAAGATTTACCATGGTATTTTCTTACGACACTTAAAAATTAGAGTAATGGATTCGTGTACGCTATTGCACATTGTTTATTTACCAGCACTGCCAATATCAGTTCCTTAGATAAATGTTCAGATCTAGGAATAGCCCCGTACAGCGGAGAAAATTTTTACGCTGCCGAAGTCCAAGACATGGCCAGCATAATACAGAGGATAATCTCGGACGGTGAGTTGGCTTTTTTATTTATATTATACTTTTACATATACATACATACATAAACACTCATGTCTGTCAATCAGAGGGGTAGGCAGAGACTAAACACTTCCATTTGGCACGATCCTGACACACCTCTCTCTAGCCTCCTCCACATCCATATACCTACGCATACATGCTCGTCGGTTAAGGGTTAAGGGTATTCTTAATTTGGTCCATTTTAAATATATCGCCAATTTGGTTGATAAACTTTCGCCTAGGACGGCCTTTTCCGACTCTGCTGTTCACTTCTGCAACATAAATTTGTTTGTCACTCTTTCCTCATTTATTCTTTCTATACGACCAAACCACCGAAACATTCCTTCCCTAATCCTGGTCACAACATCTTGCAAACCACACTCTTCTCTTATTACACAATTTCTCACCCTGTCACTCAGATTCAGCCACAACATACTCCGCCTTAACGACCGCGTTTCTACTGCGTTTATTCTACTTTCGTGTTCCTTCTGCTACACCCAACTTTCACTACCATACGTTAAAGTAGGGACTAACACAGCAATGTGAATTACCATACGTGCCTTTTTGACATATTCTGACTTTCCACAATAGAGTGTTTAGCTCCATTTACTCGTACGTATTATACTTATAGTCCCTATAAATGTCTGTGTGTCCACACTGAATGCGCGGTGGCCTATTGCGCGCGCGTCGGCGGGGACGTACAATGTGGCCATTGTACGTCCTCGCCGTCCAGTGACGGGCGAGCTGTTGGAGTGCTTAGGCCGTATTTCAGGTGTTGCAAACCATGGGCGAGGATTTATTATTTTTGCTAGAAAGACCGATCCTGAGATCGGAGATGTTGAACATAAAAAAGGATGTAAACGAAATAAATAAAAAACAAAAATAAACATCAACTGTCTTACTACAAAAAAGTTAGACATCTGTTCAACACGTGTTTAACAAATTGGTTACTACAAAAGAGTGTTTAACGGTGGTTTATGGATGGACACGGCTTAGATGTTGTTTAAATTTAAACAGCCGCAAACCCTTGTTTTACTAGTGTCTAAACTTTCTTTCCGTCAGTTCAGTATTTTTATTTAACATGGATATAATTGATTTTGTTGATTACTTCGATGAAGACGACATGGATAGCTATGTGGAAATGTTCCGAGAATTTAATACGGTTCGTGTGAGGGATATCCCGAGTGATTCTTGTGGTAACACATTAGATCCAGCAGTGCAAGTGGCTCGTGTATTACGGTACTGGGTTAGTCATCAAGTAAGTTCGATTCATACAAAATTAAACTATGCTTACGTGTGGCGTCGGTAGCTTCACCCATCAGCCTGCATGTTTGCCTATTATTTGCAATTTTATTTGTTTTTGTTCATAAATAAAATAACTCATGAAAATTTAACAAAAGGCATATATATATCTTTTACTATCTCTCTTGCTACTAAAATAATACTACTAACTTTTAGTTAGTAGTATTAATTTGCGTAAAACAAAACGAATGATCGAATGCTGAACGAATGTATTGCAGTGTGACCTGCAGATAAAGTTAAACGTTGTCTATAGAGGCACGCGTTAAACACGGTTTAGTGGTAGCGATATTTAAACTATTGTTTAACATGTGTTTATCATTTAATCCGTGTCTAACTAAACACATGTTGGACCTGTGTTTAAATGCTTTTTTGTAGTAATACTGTGAATTTTTTGTTTTGTATGAAAAATTAAGATTGTACCCTAAAAATTTTTTTGAGTAAACTGTAATGTCTGTGTCAACATTTAATTATATCATGAATAAAATATCACCTAAAATCATCATTCATCAAAAAAAACTTGAAGACCGCTTATGCCGAGCGCCAAGACCGAACTGGTTTGATACCCCCGCCATCCGCGCATTGGGTCGATTGCTGCTGATTAGGCCCGTAGTGGCGGCCCAAACCACGCGGTTAGGAACATTTGAAAACTACGCGCGTTATCTCGCTTATGCCCGCCTTATCCTTATTAATCACTACACTATGGACGCAAACGGCGGTTTCATTTGTTTGATACTTCGCGGCCGTCGTCGCAACCACAGGTCGCAACCGCGCTAGGCTTGCACTGTGAACGCACCACAGAAATCTAAATAATAATGTACATTTAGATTTCTGTGGAACGCACGCTAAACGTTCAGTAGATTATTGTTTTATCGTTTTTCCTGGAGACAGACTCACAGATTTTCAGAAATCTACTATCCTAGGTTGTGATACTGATATTGTCAATAGTACAACTAGTAAACAATGTAAGGCACTACCACTATTCTTATTGTTATGTTAACTAGTTTATGCGTCTAACCCGGTGTTCGAAGGATTTGCCTTCATCGTCACACTTGGTAGGCTGTCTAGCAATAACAGCACCAGACTTAAAGACTTAAAGTTTCAACGCCACACCCATTGAAAAATTTATTGAACGCGGTCTTTCAGACATTTCCCGAAGTAGCCTCTAGACACTCTGGAAGTACCTCTACAACCAAATGATTCAATTCAATTACTTTTTTCATGACGTGACATGACATGATTTACTATTTTATTTTATAAAATATTTTGTTACAGGTTTCCGGTTGGAATTGCCTGAAACTATCGACCTAGTTTTAGAGACTGGAATTTGGTAAGTCTTACTTTTATTCAGTTATTGTATGTAGTGATTAGGGTTAGGATAAAATCTGTTTTTTTTTTTGTGAAATTGCTAATTATTAAGTAACATAATAAGTAACAGACAAAGATTTTGAAAAAGTATATATATATATATATATATATATATATATATATATATATATATATATATATATCATCATCATCATTCATCATTACAGCCTTTCACAAGTCCACTGCTGAACATAGGCCTCCCCCAAGTAATGCCACAAAGCACGGTCCTGAGCCACCTGCATCCATCGACTTCCTGCATGTCTTACCAGGTCGTCACTACATCTAGTGGGGGGTCGCCCTACACTACGCCTACCGGTACGAGGCTGCCACTCGAGAACCTTTCTTCCCCATCGGTTATCGGTTCTTCGAGCTATATGGCCGGCCCATTGCCACTTCAGCTTACTAATCCGTTGGGCTATGTCGGTCACTCTGGTTTTACTGCGGATGTCCTCATTTCTGAGTCTATCACGCAGAGAAACTCCGAGCATAGCCCTCTCCATAGCTCGCTGAGCGACCTTAAGCGTCCTCATACGGCCAGCAGTGAAGGACCACGGCTCAGATCCATAAGTCGTCACTGGCAACACGCACTGGTTGTACAATCTAGTTTTTAGAGATTGAGGTATACCTGACGAAAAGATATGTCGTAATTTCCCGAACGCTGCCCAGCCGAGTTGAATCCGTCGATTGACCTCTCGGTCGAAGTTGGACTTACCTAGTCGGACTATTTGTCCCAGGTAAACGTACTCGTCAACAACTTCGAGCATAGTGCTCCCAACAACTACCGGCATAGGTGTGACATGGACATTGAACATGATCTTTGTTTTGTCCATGTTCATCTTAAGACCTATCCGTTGGGAGGCACTATTGAGGTCATTGAGCATAGTGCTTAAGTCCTCCAGCGATTCTGCCATAAGGACTATATCGTCGGCAAATCGAAGGTGAGTGATGTACTCGCCATTGATGTCAATACCGTATCCTTTCCAGTCCAGTAGCTTGAAAACGTCTTCCAATGCAGCGGTGAAGAGTTTCGGGGATATAACGTCACCCTGTCTTACACCTCTCTGCAGTTGGATAGGTTTCGAGCTCTGGTTCTGTACTCGGATAGCCATCGTAGCCCTACTGTACAAACACTTCAGTACTTCGATATACCGACAGTCAACTTGGCACCGCTGAAGGGACTGTAGCACCGCCCAAATTTCGACGGAATCAAAGGCTTTCTCATAGTCCACATACGCCAGGCAAAGTGGCAGATTGTACTCTTCAGTCTTCTGTACAATCTGCCGCAGGGTATATATGTGGTCTATGGTACTGAAGCCTTTTCGGAAACCGGCTTGTTCGGGAGGCTGGAAGTCGTCGAGTCTGCGTGCGAGACGATTCGTAATGACTCTCGAAAATAGCATGTAGACGCGGCTCAGAAGGGAAATCGGTCTGTAGTTCTTCAAGAGAGCGTTGTCGCCTTTCTTAAAGAACAAAACCACCACGCTTCTGCTCCACGCCTCCGGAGTAGTGCCACCATGGAGGACGGAATTGAAGAGCTTCTGAAGGACTTCAAGTACCGGTGTTCCACCCGCTTTCAGAAGCTCCGCTGTAATTCCATCCTCGCCCGGGGCCTTGCCGTTTTTAAGGTGCTGGAGAGCCATTCTAATCTCGCTTAGACTGACGTCCGGGATATCATCGGAATAGTGTCGGATAAGACTTGCTCTTGGATCGTTACTCACACTTGCCTGTGGCTCCAACGATGATGTGTACAGCTGCCCATAGAACCTCTCAATCTCACTCAAAATCTCAGGTGTCCCGGAAACGATGTTGCCACACTCAGTCTTCAGCTTTGACAGTTGGCTCTTTCTGGCAGACAGATCTCTGGCAAAGCCTTTGGAGCCCTGGTTCCGCTCGATCGCTTCTTTAATACGAGAAGTATTAAAGTTGCGTAAGTCTCGCCGCATGCATTTGGAGATCTGTCTGTTCAGTTGCCTGTATGCTGTCAAATCTGTTGACGATTGCAGCCTCATCTCCCGTCTAACAGCCATGAGATTAAGAGTGTGATCGGAGAGTTTTTGTGTTCTTCTGCGGCGGGTCTTGCAGAACTTAGCTCCGACCGCATGGACAGTTTCCACGAGCTTGTCGTTCATATCGTCCACTGCATTGCAATCTTCTAGGCACTGGAAGCGGTTACGTAACTCGAGCTGAAAGGTTTCGGGATTCTGGATCAGAGCACGAGGGGGACGGAGCGTTGACTTCATTAGACGAGACCTCTCCAACTTAACGTTTAGGTTCAGTGTGCCTCTAACCATTCGGTGATAGCTGCCAGTTTTTACCCTTGCGATCACTGAGACATCACTGAACAGTTGGCGTCTGGTCGTCATAATGAAGTCAATCTCATTTTTTGTCGAACCGTCGGGGCTCGACCAGGTCCACTTCCTGTGGGGCCGCTTCTGGAAGAAAGAGTTCATCATAAAGAGTCCCTCTTTCTCCATAAAGTCGGCCAGCTGCTGGCCCCTTCGGTTCCGTTGCCCTACTCCAAATTTCCCTACCTTCAGCTCACCGCTTTCTCTTGTGCCTAGTTTTGCGTTGAAGTCTCCCATCAACACCGTGTAGTGGGTTTTGGAGGAATGTATGGCTCTGGAAATATCCTCATACATTTCCTCCACCTCCTCATCGGGGTGTGCCGAGGTTGGTGCGTAAACCTGAATGACCTTCAGCGAATACCGTTTGGTGATTCTGAGTATCAGGTACGCGACCCTCGTCGACACACTCCCAATCTTTACAACGTTGTTGACGAGAGACTTGTGGACGATAAATCCGACACCTCCTTGGGACAGATGGTCGCCCTCCCGGTGATAGAACAAGTTGCCGGACTCGAGGATTGCCGTGTCCTCCCCCTCTCTTCGGACCTCGGATAATCCAATAATATGCCAGCGCAACTTGTCTACCTCTTCTTCCAGCTCCAGTATCTTCTCGTCAGTCCTCAGGGTGCGTGCGTTATATGTTGCCAGGTCGAGTCGTCGTAGGTGGCAACCGAACCTCCACCGGAGATTCTTAGCACCCCCTGCCCCGCCGTTACCATGGTCGCCACCGTAGCCAGGAATAGCGGGGCCGCCGGGGACTGGGGGCCGTCTTTTTGTGTATTTGTTCATTGGGGGGTATTTGCCGTAGTTGCCACGCTTGACGAGCGGGTTGGCAACCGCAGTTTTTTATTACGTCACAGTTGTCATCAGGAAGATGCTGCTGCCCATCTCCTGCCTGTCTCCCTCTGTCGCCTCTTACGACACCCACGGGAAGATATGGGGTAGTGGATATTCTTAACCGCCACTACACGGCACATATATATATATGTATATATATATATATATGTGTATATATATATATATATATATATATATATATATATATATATGTATATATATAGCGTCGTATTATTTTAAAAATATCTGATGTAAAAGCTTCACTAATTATGTACTAAAACAATATTAGAAACGAAGTATATTTATTAGAAATTTCAGCTGTAGGAAGATGCTATTGCCCATCTTCTGTATCCATTGATTCCACCACCAACACTGTTCCTCTGCATATCAATGATATATTGCAAACCGGCAACATTCATTGCTATGCTATATTATATGGTTTGCAGATGACAGCACTGGTGATGCTCTGTACACCGGCCGTGCCAATATTTCTCGGGAAAACGTCTCCGAGTACCGGGACAAACTTGTGTTTGAAGTCGAGTCTTTGCTGAACAAAGTCTCGGATTGGGGGTGACTAAATCTAGTCCAGTTTAACCCTCAGAAGACACAAGTTTGCGCGTTAACCGCTAAAAAGATCCCCTTTGTCGTATCTCCTCAGTTTCAAGGCACTCCCCTTGTTGCCTCAGCCAGTATCGGAATCCTCGGCGTCGACATATCGAGTGACGTGCAGTTTCGTGGTCACTTGGAAGAGAAGGCCAAATTGGCCTCTAAAAAGCTTGGCGTGCTCAGCAGAGCGGGACAGTATTTCATGCCGGCGCACCGCCTGCAACTTTACAAGGCACAGGTTCCACTTGACCGCATCCAGCGCAGAGTGGCTCGAATCGTCGACGACCGAGTGCTTTCCGATCGGCTCGATTCACTGGCGCTGCGAAGAGATGTTGCATCTCTTTGCGTATTTTATCGCATCTACTTATCACGGGAAGTGATCTGCGGAATTGTTCGGATTAATCCCAGCCGCCAAATTTCATGAACGCACTACGCGGCAAACCTCCCGATACCAGCCTTACCATCTAGATGCTTCACCGTGCTGGATTCTGGTCCACCACTCTACGTTTCACTAGCAGCTTTCTTCCGCGTACGACCGCTCTATGGAATAGTTTACCACCGGCGATTTTTCCGGACCGATACGACCTGGGGACCTTCAAGAAAAGAGCTTACTTCTTTCTAAAGAGCCGGCAACGCACCTGCAATTCCTTTGGTGTTGCGGATGTTCATGGGAGGCGGTAGTAACTTAACATAAGGTGGACCGTATGCTCGTTTGCCTCCTCTTCTTTAAAAAAAAACTACATTGTGGTTGTACCACGAATAGGTCGGCTCGACCGAGATGGGAGCACGCTTTCACTTAATACGAGCATAAAATAGCAGCTTAATGCTGCTTTGTTTCATTAATTGATCATTACAACCCGTCAAAAGTTTACTCCAGAACAAAGCCTGCACGCGTCCACAGGTCGTCTCATATCTGCACAGGCTATAGCAATTATTGTTTAGTAGTTTCCAGCAGGATGCTGTTGTTTCATTCTCCTCCGTCGTATAAGAGCAACAAATAAGAAACGCGGTAATAAAAAATGCGGTTAAATAACAAAAAAATATTTTAAACATTTATTTTAATCGTCGCGCCTACATAAATCCTAGCAGCAAATTGTATTTTATACTGTTTGAAGTAAATTTGTTTGTAAGCTTGACCGCGTGGTGACGATGAAAGTGGTGTATCAACTACCCCATGCGCCCCGTGGGTGTGGTACTAATTAAAGTAGGCAAGACAGAGGGAAACTAACCAGGATATAGACAGCGAATATCCCTTCTACGAGACATTATATGGAGGAGCCCCCAGAGTTTACATAAACAAGCTAATAGTACTATTATACTATTTATAGAACAAGGCTCAGAACCGAGCACACAGTCCACCTGGTGGTAAGTGGTTGCTGTGGCCCATAGACATCTACATCTATCCTCGATTACGAATCAAAACACAGAAGCGTTTTCACCCATGAGGACTAAGATGAAATGCCTCGTTTCCAGTAAAAAAGGGTCTCCGGATCTCTACACTCACCATACGAAACACAGCAGTATTTAGCTGCTATTTTACGCTGGTATTCTGTGAGAGCGTGGTCCTTCCCTGGTAGAGCCAACTCATTCGGGCTACAACCATAATATAGCTGCAGCGTGACTCTGCCACGTATGAAATAATTATGTATACTTTGAGGGAAAACCTATGTTCACTGTGGGCTTTTGATAAGCTTTAATAATGATGACGATTAAATAAAGTATAAAACGTGTTAGTATCATTAGAAATTAGATACGGGGTATTTTTAATTTAAACGATAACTAAAAATATAAGTTATTTAGGAGCCTTTAGAATATGCTAAATGATGTTATTTTTTTAAACTTGCCAAAATTACCACAGCTGAAAAGCACAGCAGCGTGGTAATAAAGTCAGCTTTGGCGGCATCTGTCCTTGCAGAAGCAATGTTACTTTTCCTTACCTGTTTCCGGAATTTTAACTCATCATATATGAGCGGTTACGTTGTCAATAGATTGTCATATTGAACATAATTACTTTTACGGATTTCATAGCGTTTAATTTTATATATTTTTACCTCACGACGTTTTGAGTGCTTTGCAGCAAAGCAGCAAGGTGTTTGACGTCCCAATGTCATAGTTAATCCTTAATACCTTCAGCAATTTTTTATTAATTTTAACATCAAGATTATATTAACATGGATGGCCATAGCCAGGGTGGAGTATAAACGTTTTGAAGATGACACAAAAAATATAAACTCCATGTTAGTGTCTTGCTTTATTGTGCCTGTTTAGAGTTTAACAGAAAACAATGCGTTTGAAATCGTGCATTATGGAAACAGACGTGATATGTGTACGTACATAGTTATAATATATATATATATATATATATATCGTCATCATCATCATTACAGCCTTTCACAAGTCCACTGCTGAACATAGGCCTCCCCCAAGTAATGCCACAAAGCACGGTCCTGAGCCACCTGCATCCATCGACTTCCTGCATGTCTTACCAGGTCGTCACTCCATCTAGTGGGGGGTCGCCCTACACTACGCCTACCGGTACGAGGCTGCCACTCGAGAACCTTTCTTCCCCATCGGTTATCGGTTCTTCGAGCTAGTATATATATATATATATATATAGAGTTATATATATATATATATATATATATATATATATATATATGCGTGTGTGTGTGTGCGTGCGTGCGTGCGTGCGTGCGTGCGTGCGTGCGTGCGTGCGTGCGTGCGTGCGTGCGTGCGTGCGTGCGTGCGTGCGTGCGTGCGTGCGTGCGTGCGTGCGTGCGTGCGTGCGTGCGTGCGTGCGTGCGTGCGTGCGTGCGTGCGTGCGCGCGTGCGTGCGTGCGTGCGTGCGTGCGTGCGTGCGTGCGTGCGTGCGTGCGTGCGTGCGTGCGTGCGTGCGTGCGTGCGTGCGTGCGTGCGTGCGTGCGTGCGTGCGTGTGTGTGTGTGTGTGTGTGTGTGTAGTCTGTTCATCTATTTTTTACCAATATCAATAATGTTTAGCTACTCTTGGTTTAATACTCAAATCCCCGTAGCTATAGTGGCGCCACCTTTATTTAATGGTTTTTTACGGCCACTTTTTAATACACAGTCTGTACTCCTTACTTCTTCTCTATATTACTTCTACACTCCATGAATACTCAAAGAATTGTACCGATACGACACCAATATCGATTATTGTAGTAAATATTTTTCGATACCGATAACTTTATTGGTGACTTAGTAGAAATAGAAAAAATAGTAGTAATTTTACTTATTATGCATAAAAGTATATTTATCAAAGACTGAAACATAAAAAAGAAAAATGTCAAATGAAAATTTCAATTTAAAAATTCAAAGAAAACCTTCATTTATATGAATTAATCAAGAATATTATCAAGCATTCAAGGCGCTAATTAAGTAAGTAATTTTCATCACACAAAGTGGTAAAGTAAACCGATATTAAAGATAAAGTCAAAAGCGACATTAAAAACCGATATTAAAGGTTAAGTTTAGTTTTGTTAAAGTTAAGTAAGATTTTTGTTAAGAAAAGAAAGTTTGTTTAAATTATTAGCAGATAATCTGTTACGCAAATCATTTTTCATGACACCTGCAGTTGAAAACAGACACTTTGAGGCAACTGAGTCAAGCAATAACGTCGCGCGTGCGTTGTTCGTTTCGCGCGTTTTCAAACTCTTGATATCGGTTACATACCTATATTATAATAGACGATGCCGATATATCGGTCTGCCGATTATAACGGCCGATATATCGGTCTGCCGATTATATCGGCCGATAGGATCGGTATCGTAGTCGTTACATCCCTAGTATAAATCATTAGTAGTATTTCGTTAAAATTGTTCAGCAAAACTATATAGAAATAACCATAAAACATTATTTTTGTCATTAGTTTAGAATTTTCGAACTATTTACTGCCTTACTCATAAGAATCGACATCAATTTAAGAAATACTTAGAGTTCCTCTCTCTCTCTCTTTTCAGTAAATGACCATAGAAAGAGACAGCTACATAATTATCTGTATTAAATGTTCATTTTAAGTACCTAATTGATAGTAAATGATTATAAGTAACTTCATAAAACCGCGATTGCAACAGGCTGTAAGTCTTATACCTAGTATTAAAACAATTACAATGTATAAAGTAAACGATAATATCATGAAAATTTATGTGTACTTGTCGTCACCATGGAGTGGCAGTGGTCAAAATGCCACAAGTTTATCGCTAGAGTAGAATGATGTACGTATGGTCGTAATACTATTATTTATTCTGTGATATGGTTATAATTTTCTAATCACACTATAATACCTACTCGTTGAATTACTAATGGGACACTACTAATAGAAATACTAATGGGATACTGATTTAAACTACTTTTAAACAATATTAATAGTTGATATATTGCAATTGCAGTGTGATCATTGTGGCCACAAACTGATAAGAAAATTGTGACAAGGCCAATATTCGGCACCAACGTTCCTTTCTCCCAGAACATATAAGAATGAATGAAGCGCCTTATTACGTGTGAAGACTTGAACCATTTTAAGAACTCCCGCGTTGACAACTTTTATTTTATATATTTATTTATCCATTATTGCAAACATATTTAACTAAGGACTGCAAAAGGCGGCCTTAATGCCTTATGGTATTCTTGATGAGTGGCGACAACCAAATATTATTTGTCTTGGTTGTAAGTTATTTCATCTTTTTCCTCAGGGGTGGCACGCAATTGCACTTGATTTTTGATCGATGTTATTTCTAGCTGACTAGAAGCTTTTCGTCTATGTACATTGTTCTCGTTGTCACCCTTACTTACATGTGTGTAGTTCACACACGGTATAAGTGAAACCTTCAGGAAACTAAACTTCGATAAAGTGAGACGAATGCAGAGTATCAGGAGTTGGATAATTGTTGGGGTTTTTAATTTTTTTTTATAGAATAATAGTGACAAAGCGAGCACACAGTCTACCTGATGGTAGGCGGAGTTTGTTGCCCATAGACATCAACATTTATCCTCGTTTCAAAATGCTCGAAACGAATCAATATGCAGATGCGTTGTCACCCGTGAGGACTAAGATGGAATGCCTCGTTTACATTAAAAAGTGTCTCCGGTTCTCTACACTCACCATACAAAACGCAACAGCATTATGTTGCTAATTTACGATGGTATTTTGTGAGAGGGAGGTCCTTCCCCGGTAGAGCCGACCCGTTCGTGCTGTAACTGAAATAGCTGCAGCGTAGCTCTACCACGTAAAACGTATTATAATATTGTCATAAAGCTTAAACATTATATTATAGATAATACGAATCACTGTATATTGTATTCTATCTCATTCTCTCGCAGGCTAAATCCTATAGACGCATATTTTGTCCCTTTTTAGTGTCAGTGTGTAGTTTCACGTCAAAAGTGTTGTAATTTTAAGTTTAGATTTGTGAAGCAGTCAAGCTCCATGGTAAGTGGTTTCTGTAGCCCAAGGACATCTACGACCAATTTTAAATAGGAGTCTACAGAAGATGCGTTGTCACTCCTAACTCCTAAGGACTAAGATGCTATGCCTTACAACCTGTCATTCTGACTCTGCAGATCATTTATAGTTAAAAGTCAAGCTAATAAATCCCATGAAAACTAAAATAGAAAAGTTAATAGATAAAATATTTTAAAGATCTCTACCAACTAAGTTCTACATGCCATTTTGTTTTAGTTTGATGATCTTGGAAATCAGCAAAGCTCGTCAAACTTTACCGAAGATGTCTTATCTTAAAATGGTATAATTATTATGTTCCTACAAAAACATTCATGACCCAAACTTAAGTGACAAAATGACCTGAGCGTCCTAAGGCCTGTTTTTGTACATACAGTAGTTTTTTGCTCAACATCGACAAAAAAGGCAAATAATAAGAAATGCAACCCCATGCCACTTGATACGACCTTAGCGAGGTGCTGACCTAGCAAACAAAACCTTTACCATGCTACGCGGTCGTTTTTCATCGCTAAGTTATGAACGAAATTGTGTGCTGTTTTTTCGTGGATTTGTCAACTAAACTTGATGAAGATATATATATATATATATATATATATATATATATATATATATATATATATATATATATGTATATATATTCTGTATCGATATTTTGAAGATATAATTGTTTACTTGACTAGCGTTACATGATGCGACTAAGTGGTAACATGATGTTTTCATTAATATATTAAATGAAATTCACCATAAAACTAAATATAAGGGTAATATTGAATCGATATTTTGAAAATGGGCCACGTTAGAAGTACCCTTAACCGACGAGCATGTATGCGTAGATATATGGATGTAAAGCAGGCGAAAGAGGTACGTCAGGATCGTGCCAAATGGAAGTCCGTAGTCTCTGCCTACCCCTCTGGGTGACAGGCGTGAGTGTTTATGTATGTATGTATATGTATTGAATCGAGACGATTCTTTAATTTGGTTTTAAGAAAAAAAATAGCCTCTCATGGGGGACATTTTCGTGTGTAATGTTGTAAAACAACGTTAACAGACCTAAAACAAAATAAAGTTCTCAATAATAATATTATCTGAGGTGAGTATATTAATATCGATTTATACGACATAAATATTTACTTAGTCTAGAAGCACTAGTAGACAACTGTATTTGTCCCTTCGTGACCTAGTATATTCTAAAGCTTGACTGAATTCTAAGTGCAAGGTGTCGGTTACTTTCATTTTCATCTCCGATGTCTTTGCTTGAGGCGCGTGTTTAATAAATATTTTAAATTGTAGGACAATAATTTGCATGGTAATACTAGTCAAAGTTTCTTAATTTTGTCACTCACTCACTGACTGACCGATCATCAAAACTCTAAGGCACTTCTAGCAGATATAGAAGTTTCAAATTTAGAATACATTTAGTGTTTAGTGTATAACTCAAGGAAAATTAAAATATTATGGAATTTTGGGCCAGTATTCTAGATCAACTAACTGCATAAAAAACTTTGTAATCCCATATGAATATATAGGATTTCAAAGTTACATTTGCAGTGAATGAATCAGTGCAAAGTGTAAAATATAATGGAATAATAGATGTAGATAGGTAAGTTGTAGGTATTCAAGAATTAAAAGGTAATGAAAAGGGTAAAAGTAGAATTATCGACAAAAAGAAATGAGATGCCATCAAAAATGTAACTTGTAGAAAAAACCAAGTCTCGCAACACAGTTCCTATAGCGTAAAAAGTTGTGAAATCCATCTAATACTTGGTACACAACTTTTTACGGTTAATTTATTCAGCTATTTAGGGATCCTTCTGTCTTTATTACGTAATTAGCTAACCTAACGACATCAGACATGTTTTTTTACAAGTTATGTTTTCGATGGCATAATAATTTACATGGTACCTAATCAAAATTATTTCTAAGTTATCTAAATAGCATTCAGATATATTCATCAATATTATAAACTTAATAATAATCAAATAAAAATACAAGTTTTTATGTTATAAAATATAAATAATAAAAGATCATAAAAGTAATTTGGGTTATTCTAGGCTTTAAAATTTATACAATTTAAATAACTTAAAGTTGCACATATTTTAACAAAAAGCTTAGAATTTAGATTGTAGCTAGACGTGGTTGGGCAATAAATACTTATCATAAAGATTGGTTGTTACTAAATGAATAATTATCTAATTACTTTAACCGATTAAGGGGGAGGTTTATATAACAATTAGTAATATACAAAAGTGTTTATTTAGACGTGCATAAGTCACACATCCATATCTTATTATTAATGATTAAAGCAGACTTGTAGATCGTTAGAAAGATTTACATCAAATTTACAAATAGTTCCTAGTATTGTCAACCGTATTTTTCTGAGTTCCCTGGTAAAGGCAAATCGACGCCAGCGCAACACAACGTCGTCAAATCGTCATTCGTCACACCCGCAACCGCATTCTTATTCTTACTCCGACCGCCGTGCCGATCGGACGTCTTCGCGTTACCACGCTCATTCTTTGCTTATCGTGTGCTTTATGTTTTGAAACGCTACTTGCTCGGTCCGCTAATAAAATCACCGTAACTCGATAACGTGTTCCTGAGTTAGACTGCCGAGTGTTTGTTCTGTGATAATACTGTACGCTTTTGGGACTCTGGTGCTTTTATCGGTGCTCGACGGCAACTTAAGATAAGGAGGTGAGTTACACCGATAGCTTTAGATAATTAGTTCGCCTTGCGTCCGATAATGACTATACTTGCCAATAACATTCATATTAAATACTGATTTAGAAAAATTTTATTAGCTTTGATTTATCAAAACGAAGGATAGTTGGTTCAAATCAGAATTTTTTTACGAATTTTTTTAAGAACACGAAAATTCGGTAATTAATTGTGACTGTTAAAGTATTTTTTATTGTAATAATAAGTACTTAAGAAAAATTTAAATTGTGAAGTCGTGAAATAAGGAATCGGCCGACGTGTGAAAATGCACATGCATAGTATTACAATGTAATATGTGCTTAAGACGACACATCGAAAGGCTATCGCCGTTGTGATCCGAGTGAATACATAATTTCTATAAAAACTTGAAAAAACGCCGTCATAAGCTAAAATAGCGTAGGTAGCGCCCGCGACGATTAAAAACGCTTAGAAATTGTCAGAATCTAAAAATATATTTTTTAAAAATTATTGATTTAAGTAATCAAAATAATGAGCAAGTAAATACGAATATTAATGTTATGGATATATTTTAGTGATTCCTAAGCATATAGATTAAGTAATTTCGTTATAATTTCAACTATAGTGATTTTTAGAGGTGTTTTGGCAAATAATTATGATCGAGTCAAAATTATACAATCGTGTTTTTGAACAATCAAATTCAATATAAAGACATGAATTTACCTATATCAAAATCCCACTTTCGTTAGTGGTGTCATAGTCCTATACTATTCGATGAAAGGAGATGCATTTTTTCGCGGTGTCGCCTTAAGGAGGATATTGAAGAACTTGTCTGCCTAGCCGTTATAACCGTATTACTACATACTGACCACGCATAGCTTGTAATTTGACGACGCAACTGGTCTTCACTCCTATTACCACGTTCTGCAGTGTCAAATGAAAACTTCCAACGGATTTGGTACCTACGTTTAACAAACATTGCCGTCGTGGACGTATTTGTTGACTCAACACAATACAATACATGTGCTAAAATCATCAAACGCAACAACGGAGCTAACACTTTGAAATGAATAGCACGTAGTGATTCATTTAAGAAGTAAATTAGTATTATTACTATGCTTGTCTAAATGGTTGGACTATTAAAAAAAAACGGACTCCCAACATCATCGCATCAGGTTACTATGACTTGAGAAAGTTTACCTTATCCGTAAATAAAAATAATCAGCTAAATCGAATTACTACATAACCTCGAAGATATTCGTGCTACGTAGGTATATATATAGAAAAGAAAATGCAATCTAATCGGTAACCTTCATTTTTTTAAAGTCGGTTAAAAGTATAACAATATCGTGTCTTAACTACTGTGTGTGTTAATAAATCTGCAAATAATTAATATTGAAGTATATGAAAATATATACGGCACTGTTAACTTTGAGTAAATACTCAAAGAGTACTAACAAAAAAAGCAGTGTTTGTCTGTTTGTTCCGGCTAATCTCCGAATTGGCTGGACCAGCTGGACGGATTTTGACAGGACTCACTGTCTTCATCACTGTTCTGAGTAACTTAGGCTACTTTTATTTTAGTAAAAAAAATTAGGGTTCCGCACAAATAGCCATGAAATCATGAACCCATGAAATCCGATCCTAATAAATTGCAAGCGGACAAAGACGCGGGGAACAACTAGTACCTACTAAATATAATAAAACGGTAATGGTTAACACTCTTATCTCCGAAGCATAAGGCTTATATTACACTTCAAATATAAAATGTTACATACTAATGACGATCCTACAAAAACATACCATTATTCTGATTATAACGAGTGTAATAAGTAATATAAGACTTAATAGAAACGTACAAGGATATTTTTAATAATTGTTTACACGGAGGTCACAATAAAACGCTAATACATCTCAGATGAAGTAATAAAATTATATGTTAATACTAAATTGAAAAAAAAATTGGATAACATCCTAAACATTTTTAGAGAAAGCAAAATCAAAGCCCTTACTTGAACTTGCGATACCTGATGAAAAATAAGAGTTAAAAGATTCCATCCGGGTGGATACCAACGTCTTTCCTATTTTTACAGCAAAAAATTATTTCATTTACTGATGTCTCCCGGTTTAAGGTTATCGAGGGTCAGTAATCAGTATTAACAAGGTTGTTTCAATCGCATTTAAAATTGTAAAAAGTTGTGCCATGTTGATGTGTAACTTATCAGGTCCAAAAGTAATGTGTCCACAGTGTTACTCGCCTAGCCATGTCGTAAAAGGCCACTAAAGATTTCACCACCATTATCTTTTTGGCTAAACGTGGTCAAAGTGGCTCGCTGCTCTTTGGACTCTGTCTACCCCACTAAGTATATAGAAAAGGTTTTTTTTTACAGGATAAAGATGGCAAGCGAGTACACAGTCTACCAGATGGTAAGTGGTTACTGTGGCCCATAGACATCTACATCTATCCTCGTTTGCGAATCAAAATGCAAATGCGTTGTTAGGCGTGAGGATGAAGATGGAATGCCTCTTTTTCAGTAAAGAAGGGTCTCCGGTTCTCTACACTCACCATACGAAATACAGCAGCATTAAGCAGCTATTTTACGTTGATACTCTGTGAGAGCGTGGTCATTCCCCGGTCGACCCAACCCATTCGTGTTACAACTATACTATTAATAAAGCTGGAGCATGGTTCTACCATGTATGAAAAGGTATAATGTGCTTGTTGCTGACAAAATTGGGAAAAAGTTATTTATTATATAGGTATTTGAGGCGAAGTGTACCGTGGCCGTCTTATACCTGACTCCGGTACCAGTTTTTAATTTTTATTGCTATATCTTTAATATAATATATTTAATTAGACATCAAAGTTCTCCATACCTATCAAATATTCCAATTTCTGTAAATATGAAACTCTCGATATTATATTAATTAAATAGATTGACATGAAATTGAATCTATGCACTGTTCGCGCTATGTAGATTATATTCTATCTATCGTTCTTCTAATAAAGCAGAGGTTAAACGTGGTGGAGCGATACTGCACCTATATTTTAGTTGTAGCTAGAATGGGTCGGCTCGACCGGGGAAAGACCACGCTCTCACAGAATACCAGCCTAAAATAGCAGCTTAACTCTGCTGTGTATCGTATGGTGAGTGTAGAGAACCGGAGACCCCTTTTACTGGAATCGAGGCTTTCCATATGAGTCCTCAGGGCGGGCGACAATGCATTTTAAAATTTAGGTGCCTATGGATAATTATTGATGTTTATGTATTTACTTGCCATCAGGTGGACTATGTGTTCGTTTTTCATCCATGTTCTAAAAAATCTATGCTAAGTTTCACCGAAATCGGGTAATTAGTTTCAGAGGAGATCGCCATAAAAATTGCACACAGGCATAATAGGGCTACGTCACGGGCGACGCTACGCCCCTCTTTAATGACAGGTTGTGAGCCATTCCATTGTAGTACTCAGAGGTGGCAACTTATTTGTATGAAGTCTGTTTTGCTGGTGTACTTAACTGTCAGGTGGACTGTTTGTTCGTATGTCTGTTTGTTATAGAAAAAGAAATGATATTTAGTGTAATAGACTAATATTATATCCGCACGTCCAAAATTTTTTAAACCCATATTTTAATACGGCAAAATTTCGCCTTTTACCTACAGTATAGCAGGTACAGTAGGTATAAACAGTATACAAATTGAGGATGTTTTTTTTTGAAAAGAATGCTAGCATTGCTTTTAATTCTAAAATAAAAATAAAATCCTTTTTTTTAAT
The DNA here is from genome assembly GCA_036936625.1 of Parnassius smintheus behrii. NCBI lineage: Eukaryota > Metazoa > Arthropoda > Insecta > Lepidoptera > Papilionidae > Parnassius > Parnassius smintheus. Next base: position 19,087,269 of record JAUPFT010000028.1, on the reverse strand, counting down.
TATTATTAAAAAAAAAACTAAAATCTCGAATCGAAATCTATCCAGCTATATAGACAAATGTCATTATTAAGATGTTACTTTAGTATTGGCAAGTTTTATACACTCGCTTCTCAGTAATTCACTTTCCTTCTGCGTATACATTTCACGAATCAGATTTCACATCCAACACAAATCCGCACAAAAATAGCTTACAATCAATTTATTACAAATTATTAGTTTGTATAATTCTTTGTATTTCGAAATTTTATACACCTTTTTTAGCAAGTATGATGACCTTTTTTATTGTGTATATGTATAACCTAAATTATTTCATTTTATTGTCATTGGTAATTTAGAAATTACATAATACTTCATAAGTTCAGTAATTTACTACTATTTATAAGCCGAAAATGTAAAAAAAAAGCGGCGTATTTTGCGCCTGTGCTCGAGACTGTAAAGATTGGTGTTAACCATATTTGTGTCACCAGTAAGCCTCTTAGCAATCTCCGAGGAGGAGGTAGGCGGAGTCCAGGGAGTAGAGAGCTACTTGGACTACGTTTAACCAAAAAAATATGGGTTTAGATGGAATATTGTGAAAGCCTTGTCGACTACGTTAGACAAGTAACACAGCCGGCACATTTTAATTTGTTATAAGTCCTACATACATATGGGACTTGTAAGTCCCAGACCCACACGGAACAAAACAAGTATGCCCGGTCCAGCTATCTTTATTGACGTATTCCGTTAATTATATTGCAATTTTATTTTTATGTTATAGAATGCGGATGACAAACGAGCAAACAGTCCACCTGATAGTAAGTCGATGCTGTGGCCCATAGACATCTGTATTTATCCTCGGTTAAGAATCAAAATGCAGATGTGTTGTTACCCCTGAGGACTAAGATGGAACCCCTCGTTTCTAGTAAAAGGGCTCTACGCTTCTCTACACTCACCATACGAAACACAGCAGCATTAAGCTGCTATTTTACGTTGGTATTCTGTGACAGCGTGGTACTTCCTCGAGCCGACCCATTCGAGCTACAACCATAATATAGCCGCAGCGTGACTCTACCACTTATAAATGCTAAGCCATATGCTTGGCACCTTTTCTAAACTAGATTACCGTTCATCGAGACACTGATTGTTAGTAAAACCAATTATAATGGCTGGCCAGTTTTTGTATTCATTAAGCTTATTTAAACATAAGCAACCTTAACCGTGCAGTGATGGGAGTCCCGCGACGTAACAACGCATTGTTTCTCCCTCTGTTTTGATTTGTTGAATGACCGCGGCGCCGCTCGCCGCCGCCATAATGCATTGTCTATGGTATAATCTAATATTCAGATATTTTGAGAAATCAAATGTTTACCACGAAGTACTCATATATAATTCTTTGGAGTTTCTCAGTAAAATCACATTCAGTAAAAAAGATAAAGCGTATTTAGAGTCTGACGTATGATGAAAATGCCCTCTTGGCCGTTTTCCGACAACTACAAGTCTACAAGGACTACAACATGGAAATAATTGGAGCTCATGAAGTGTGAAAGAGATATATTTCTACAAATGTACAAACACAAATACTCATTCGTCCAAATCTAGATATTATTATCAGAATGCTTTTTGTTACTTTCACAAAATAGTTGCACATTTTTGTAATGCGTCATTAATCATTTACTGTTAACTTTAAAATTATTTAACAATCTAAAAATGTCTTAGAATTCTACAGGAAATTGACAATATAATTTAACACAAGGTAAATTTTAATTTTTCTAAAGTTTATTGATGCCGACTGAATATATAATCCATATCGGACGGTCCTCAGTTCTTCCCTTAAAATTAAGATAAATTCGTGAAAAACCGGACTGATGGCAGCCTTATCAGTGGCTAATGTATAATACATTATACGATCGATCGAAGATAAGCTATGATCCGTCCGTTTTAGAAACAAGACACACACACATACAATAAGACCCGAAAACGCACACACGTTTCTCATATATTGGTCTTATAAATAAACTACTAATACACAACTTCCTTTTAAAATATTTAAACTTAACGTTACAGTCCTCGAACAACCTGGCCTCGATCCCTGCCGGCACCAATAAAATTGTAAATTGCAATTTAACTGCTGATTTATCACGTGCTCGGTGGTGAAGGAAAACATCGAGAGGAAATCTGTGTCTGAAAAAAAAATATTTCCTTGCCCTAAAACGCTAAGAAATGAGAGCAGGGAAGCGTGTGCCCAGGAGTGTACATAATTTTACTTTTTACTTTACGCTATACCTTGCACGCTTCATAGAATCATAGCTGCAGCATGGATAGGGAGGACCTTTTTATAATGCTGCTTTATTTTGTACGACACCAACTTAGTCCCCAGCATTGCTAACGCATTTGATTGTTAATCAATTACAGTTGTAGGTATAGGTTAGGTGTCTATGGATCCAGAGCATCAATATTGCCTGAAAACACGGACAAAAGGACGTTTTCTAAAAATAAATCCTAGCTAGATCGATTTATTGCCCCCGAAATACCCTGGACACTAAATTTTATCAAAATCGTTGGAGTCGTTTCCGAGATTCCGATTATATATATATATATATATATATATATATATATATATATATATATATATATATATATATATATACATACAAGAATTGCTCGTTTAAAGGTATAGGATTGCAAACCTTCATTCTTAAAGTCAGGGATACATCGATACAACTTTTTCCCGATACAATACCGATACTCATAAAATATCGACGATACCGATACCGAAACGCTTAATAAATTCAAATGAAAGTAAAATAAAACGCACGCACGATGGATAAAATATTTATTTTTTAATTTAAATACAAAGATTACAGACAGAATAATATTGTTAGTTATAAAAATTAATAATTAAGGTTAAATAATGTTATTAATTAAGAGGATTGTGAAGCTGTAAATTTTCATACATAAAGCGATAACGCTTTCGCCCCTGTAAATATGTCTAATTTTCGTAGTTTTTGAAAATGTAAATATAATGAAAAACTAGGTCCTTACGTTTTTATTTTAAAGAAATATTCGGTACGATATAAGTTATTTTTAGGTGTTAAATATCTATATTTCTGACTTAAAAACTTCCTCGGGAGTTCTTTTTTAAATTAAACTAAACCGAATTATTAATAAAGAAAACGTACAAACCTAGACTAAGATGTACTGAATCTAATGAGACAACATTGTATTATTTCGTAAAGGTGAAAAAGGGTTAGGGGGTGAAAACGTTATCGCCCTATACTACGCGTTCATTTCGAGTTTGCCGTCGTAGACCGTTACGACGTCACAGCTGACGGTACCGTAGACGAAAAAAGTCATCATGTTTATGTTTTTTAGTATTCATATTTTCAATAAAGTTAAATAATAACGTGTTCGATGAAATAAAATATTTTTTGAATGATGATGATGATGAAATAATAACGTGTTCGATGAAATAAAATTTTCATTTTTACACATATACATTTTTAAATATTAGAAAAAAATAAAATTACTCATTGTAACAGAACAAATTAACGAATATCAACAGAAACAAAAACAAAAAATCAACAGTAACAAAAACAACAGCAAAAACAGTAACAAACTAGAGAACGTACGGGAGCATAAAAAACGGACGTAAGTACACTTCGCCGTTGCTATCGGTACTAAAAGGGCGACGCTTGAGGCGCGGAATGAGGGGGCGCGGCGGGAGGTAACGGCATTCTTGAAGTGAACGACTAGTACAATATTTCAAAATAGAAATATACGCAATTGCAGGACTTGCAATTCTCTCTATTCCACGATACGGCGATACGCGATACGAAGCGAGCGGTATGAAATAGGTAGCATTTTTGGAAAAACCTACTCGCGCCGCGTATCGGCACTTCACAATTTCTTTTAAATTTAACATTAATAAGATTTTTATTAAAAAAATATTCTTAAATTTTCGAAGAATTTTTCAATTTTGGGTATAAGGCGTCATTACGCTTCTCGCGGATCTGCTTCTCTCGATATATTAGATCTTCAATTTGAAAAGTATGTTTGTATCGACAATAAAATATCGCCGATGCCGATATATCGGTATAGGATGCATGCCTACTTGGTATTTTTTTTCACCACCACCACCCACTACCCCACAACGCCCCGTTCCCGAACTAATATTTTGAAGGCTACCTTATTTGATGCTATCTTTTCCGTTGGGCGTAATTATTTCCAAAACTGTAGCACAAATGGCTCGACTCATCCGGAGTAGGACCATGCTCTCACAGAATACCAGCGTAACAACGCATCTGCATTTTGATTTTTAAACGAGGATAAACGTAGATTTCTATCGGTCACATCATCCACTTACCACCAGGCGGACCTTGTTCAGCCTTGTTTGTAAGCCTCTTTTTCGCAGCCATTACACGGCAAGCTATAATCTACGTGGCCTACTAGCCCCTCGCATGTCGAGGTCATTTTGGCCAATATGGCGCATCTGTCGAGCACTTCCCGAAGTACTTCCAGACTACTTCCTGCTGTTCATTAAAATGACTATTTCCAAAACATTTTGTATAAAAGGTATATAAAAATCATATATCAATGGAAACTTTATTAAATAAGCTATCAGATTATGTATAACTTGAATACAGGTTTACTTCGAAAGTGATACTAATTTGAAAATGAAAGTAAGAAAAGTGTTTTTCCCCAATTTTCTGCAAAGGTGTAATAATTATAAATTAAAGCCTTTATTCCAAGTACTATTTGTTTTACTTGTACGTCCAAAGCATATTTAATTATAGCAAAAAAAAAAATGTTTTCATAAGTTTTTTATTTACGCCAAGGTCGAGAAAGGCCTCACTTAGCTCTACTCGACATAGGGACAAAAATAAGGAGGTTCACAAAAAAAGCAACAAAAAACATACAAATTTAGTCATAAATATATATATATATATATATATATATATATATATATATATATATATATATATATATATATACAACATGTAACATAATTAACGAACTTTGAGAAAGTAGTTTGTTCAGAATCGTTTACTGAATCGATTCCTATCATTTTTAATATAGGTAATTTTTTATCCCAAAAATTATTAAAACTACGTAAATCACAGTCACACTAAATCTGTACAGTCAAAAGAAACTGAAATGGACCTTAACTTAAGGTAATAAGACTTTTAAGAGTGCAGTTTTATTTGTATTATTACTAATTCTGTCATTAAATAAAAATAAAGAAAAATGAACTTTATTTCAAGCATGTTAAGGTCTTTGCGTTCGTGGATTTGTACTGTGACCACAACATTCTTCCGGAATTAGTATAACTAATTTGATAAATAATCAGTGCATAAAAATGTTTAACTAATGATATATAATATATATATATATATATATATATATATATATATATATATATATATATATATATTATGTTACAAATAGTTTGCTATCACTCGACGCCATATTATGGCGTTTGACAGATGCGCATATTATTTGAGACGCCAGCATATGGCGTTTGGACAGACGAGGGGCTAGTAATTATCCGGGTCTGGCTGTTAGTTCAAGTGCAATATATATAATATGTGGGCAGCGGTCCGCTCCGACTGCGCACGGGTGATTTTTGGATCTTGACAACATATGCATGTATTATTATACATATAAACCTCTTATATATAAACCTCTTGAATCATTCTATCTATTGATCAAACCCGCATCAAAATCCGTGGTATTTTAAAAGATCTAACCATACAGACGGCGGGAAGCGACTGTTTTATACTGTGTAAGAGATACGCCTCCAGGTTGCTGGAAAAATTCCTAGTTTACTGTTAAAAAAATATTTATTCGCACCTAACCTCACCTTCCATTACAAATCTTACCTTATACAAATAATTTCACAAGTGCAGGGTGATTAAATTGATAGCAGGTAAACAAGCAAAGATGTTTTAAAACAAGTTTAAATACGTTGCAGTAGTCGTGTTGCCTTACACTTTCTATGATACGATACTCTGTGTGTTATTCTTGTATATTGATACGTTATCGACCAACTGAGGATTTGTTTTCGATTGTTATCAATGGCCTTAATTGAAATAACTGTATAGAAATAGTTATCATAACGTAAATGAATACAAGGTTAACCTGGGACCTGGGAATAAGGTGGTCGCTACCAAGCTGTTTCCTAAATAAGTTTTGTAAAGCTCGGTATACACGGCAACGATAAAACTGCGCAAACGAACGGCACAGTTAATTTACGCAGTTTATCGAACGTCGGTAGCGCGTCCACACATCTACTATATCTGCGTCGATCGTCAGTCTCAGTTCTCGGCAGAAACTCAGAAGAAAAACACGTCATTCGCTTGCTTTGTGCAAAAAGAAAAGAAAATCCAGGTAGTGTGTGGTGTAAGGATTGACTTCTTAAAAGAAAGTCATACTCTCACATAAATTAAAATTTTCCCCAAAAGACTGGCACAATTATTTGAGGATGAATGAAGAATGAAGATGAAAAGACTTACTTACACCTTCTGTTTTTAGTTACACCGCTAATACAAAAAAGCAATACCGTGATGAGAGAAGCAATAAGTTCTCATAAAATTATTATTGTCTGCAACTCTGAGGTTTTAAGCTACAGGTCGCTCGTACGAATGTATGAAGTTTTTTACGTTGATATCAAAACTGGCTCTCAGGCAAATCACTCCTGAAACGAACGAATATGCGAATGAACTGAATGGTTGGTCCGACTTCCGTACACACACTACGATAAAACTGTGCAAACGCGATCGACAACGATCTATCGAATAGATTTTAATCAAGATTATTGACAAGGTTTTTATATGATATTATGAGCTCCGATGGCTTGCACCAACCAAAAAATCTGCGCCGATTTTTGTGCACACGTTCGATAAAACTGCACAAATGGTCTGCGCAGTCAGTTTGCAACGATAAAACGTTGTCATGTGTACCGACCTTAAGTGATTTAATACAACTTATGCTTTCATTGTATAATATAACTTTTTGAACGAAAAGTTTTTTCCGGACCGGTGTTAAAAAAAAAAAAAGAAATGACTTTCAATAAAAATTATTTTTAATCTATATTAAAAAGAAATCTATTCTTACGTAATAATATCAAGCCTGATTGGAAACGCTTTATTTTTTTATGTAGCCCCTGCTTTACAATAAATCTAATACCTATTTATATTATGTGTCTATATTTGTTTATAAATGTTTCTTGTGTGTTATATATGTTTGTACACGTGTCACTTAGACGATATTAAATTTTCTATAGAATTAGGATAAGGAACAAGCCCACAGTCCACCTACTGATAAATGGATGTTGTGGCTCATTGACACCTACATCTCGTTTGAGAATCGAAATACAGATGCGTTGTCTTCCTTGAGGTCTAAGATTGAATGCCTCGTTTACAGTAAAAAATGAGTCCCCGGATCTCTACCCTCACCATACGAAACACAGGAGCGTTAATCTGCTATTTTATGCTGGTATTCTGTGAAAGCGTGGTTTTTTTCCCGGCCGACCCATTCGTACAACAACTAGCTGCAGCATGTCCCTCTCACACGTATACATTTATTGCACTTTATAAACATGATGCAGTCTGCAAATAATGCAGTCTCACGTTGACATTTGTAATCAATTGGACAAATAATAATTATCCGTATCAATATATTTTTTATAGGATAGAGTGACAAACGAACACACAGTCCACCTGATTGTAAGTGGTTGCTGTGGCCCATAATTATTTACATCTATCCTCGATTACGAATCAAAATGCAGATGCGTTGTCACCCGTGAGGACTAAGATGGAATGCCTTGTTTCCAGTAAAATAGATAGCGAGATAATTAATTTCGAGCGCCACCGGGACCGATGGAAATCGTTAATCATAATTTCAGAGCTTATTTTCCACATGCGTGGCGGCGAACGACAAATTGAAGAAACCTGCATGTCTAGGAAATAAAAAAAAGTTAAGACATTTGGAAGTCCGTCGACACACTGGGACATAGCGGCGGATTGTTTTCAGCTCGAATACCCTTTCACATATGGGATCAGGCGTGTGCCCAGAGTAATTAGATTAATAACTATTCCAGAGTAAAAAAGAAAAGACTATTACTTTTTACTAATTCCGTATCATTCATCACCGGGAGTTGACAAAGAAATCATTTCTGCACTTTATTGAAAACTAATGGGGAGGCCTGTATATGTCCAGCTGTGACGTTCTACCGGCCTATGATGCTTCAGAAGAATATGTACACCGCTGAGAACTTAAAAGGCTAAAGAGGAAGCGTTGCATGACTACAAATTAGTCTTAATCTGTCGGTCTACCTCACTCACCGATGGGCGGAGGCAGTAGAGTTCAAGGGGGAAGCATTGGCCGTTAGTTTGGACATTGCGAAGGCCTTCGATCGGGTTTGGCACATAGCGCTTCTTTCGAAGCTCCCTTCCTATGGGCTTCCCGAGAAACTGTGCGATTGGATCACCAGCTTTCTTGCAGATCGGAGCATCAAGATCGTTGTAGACGGTGCAAGCTCCGATTGCAAGCCTATTAATGCTGGTGTTCCACAGGGCTGCGTGCTATCGCCAACGCTGTTTCTTCTGCATATCAATGATATGCTGCATAACCGTAACATTCATTGCTATGCAGATGACATCACTGGTGATGCTCTTTACACCGGCCGAGCCAATATTTCTCGGGAAAACGTCTCCGAGTGCCGGGACAAACTTGTGTCTGAAGTCGAGTCTTTGCTGAACAGAGTCTCGGATTGGGGACGACTAAATCTAGTCCAGTTTAACCCCCAGAAGACACAAGTTTGCGCGTTAACCGCTAAAAAGAACCCCTTTGTCGTATCCCCTCAGTTTCAAGGCACTCCCCTTGTTGCCTCAGCCAGTATCGGAATCCTCGGCGTCGACGAGTGACGTGCAGTTTCGTGGTCACTTGGAAGAGAAGGCCAAATTGGCCTCTAAAAAGCTTGGCGTGCTCAGCAGAGCGGGACAGTATTTCATGCCGGCACACCGCCTGCAACTTTACAAGGCGCAGGTTCGGCCGCACATGGAATACTGTTCCCATCTCTGGGCTGGGGCTCCCCAGTACCAGCTCCTTCCAATTGACCGCATCCAGCGCAGAGCGGCTCGAATCATCGACGACCGAGTGCTTTCCGATCGGCTCGATTCACTGGCGCTGCGAAGAGATGTTGCATCTCTTTGCGTATTTTATCGCATCTATCACGGAGAGTGCTCTGAGGAATTGTTCGGATTAATCCCAGCCGCCAAATTTCGTGAACGCACTACACGGCAAACGTCCCGATACCATCCACACCATCTGGATGCTTGGCGGTCCACCACTGTACGTTTCACAAGGAGTTTTCTTCCACGTACAACCTCTCTGTGGAATAGTTTACCACCGGCGATTTTTCCGGACCGATACGACCTGGGGACCTTCAAGAAAAGGGCTTACTCCTTTCTAAAGGGCCGGCAACGCACCCGCAATTCTCCTGGTGTTGCGGTTGATCATGGGCGGCGGTAGTCACTTAACATCAGGTGAGCCGCATGCTCGTTTGCCCCCTCTTCTATAAAAAAAAAGGAGATGCTCCAACCGCAATTATAAATTAATATAAACCGTTTATGACCTTCATTTTGACATACATACATACGTTCATAAATCCGACGTCAAAATAAGTTTATCAAAGTATTTTAAAGTGACCTCCGCGTTACCTTCGTTCATTGACGAATAATTTTTGTAACAGTATAAAAAGCGCGGACTGCTATAAAGCGACGTACGACCTGATATCGGAATGACCAACTTAAACGCATGAAAATTTTAAAAACCAATTATACTATTGAATAATCCTTTTCACGCCATGTGTGGTGCGCGAATAAAGTACAAGATTTTTTCTTGATATCACTTGAGGTTGTTATTTATGGTGTGGCCATATACAAGTATTATTATAGATTTTTTATACACTGAAAAAAATTACACGTTGGGTGTGCAGTATTCTATACCACTATGTGGACTTTTACTACTATAAACTATTTTATATATAACTATAAAGTATTTTTTAACTTATAATAATAATAATGTCCTCCAGACCGAATGTCGGCAACGGAGGCTAGCCAACGGCGCAGGACAGGGTTATAGTGCCCAAATGTATGAGCAAGCACAGGTGCACTCTCTATTCCCTCACTCTCGTAATCCGATGGGACGGTAAACCGACACGACCGGAGAGAGATCAGGCGCAGGACCAACGGCGTGCTTTCCGAGGCACGGGTGTGAGACACCGCCAACTTCCTGACTTCGGGCAACTACTGAGAATTTCTTGACAGAAAAACTCAATAATTGATTTTTTGGCCCGACCGGGGATTCGAACCCAGGACCTCATGATCAGCAGCCGCACTACTACAACCGCTAGACCAACGAGGCAGACTTATTATATGCCAGTGGTTGACCACAATCCCACCTGGTGGTAAGTGGTGATGTAGTCCTAGATGGTAAATCGCACTGTCTTTTGTAATATAATACAATAAATCAATAAAACCGAAATGACAATTCAACTTACAGTCCATCTAATGCTAATTGTCTATTATAGCCCATGGAGCCACGAACATGTGCAACAAATTAAAAAAATACGCCTGCGATGCGTCAATAGTCTTTAATGGTAAGCAGCTACTACAGTTTATTCTTTGCTTACAGTTGGCTGCAGGTGTCCAGGGATCAGACTAACCACTCCATTAAGTGGACTGATAGTTCCTTAGTCAGTTTTATATAAAAAATAGCAGTTCTAAGTGCAGTCCTTAGCAATGAGCAGTGACACGTTATATATTCGCACATTACTACTATTATTGTTTGAATTGTATAAACAACTTAAAAAACCACCAAAACAAAAAGAAGCTGATGATCTTCAAACGACTGGACATATCTTAAAACGCAGCTTAAAACACTCTCAATTAAGACACCATTTAAAAGCAAAAAAAAAACTAATTTTAAAATACGTTCATCCGTTTAGGAACTATAATGCCGCACACAGACACACAAGTACGCCGATACACACACACACATATATACACACTACAAACTTATAACACCCCTCCGTTTTCGTCGGGGGTTAGTAAATTATTGTATATTCTGTTCTATTACTACTACTTGCTACTAATACTAAGGTACGTGAGGTGAGGTGAGGTTCACCTTAAGCTTTGGCGCCCCATAAAACAAAGCTAGGCGGTCAGTGACAATGACAAATACAAAAAGTCGTATACTACTAGTACAGTAGGGCCTCGATAATCTGAACACACAAAATTTACACCCTGTTCGGATTCATGAAGCGTTCGGATTATAGTATGTAGATAATAGATATTTTTAAAAAAAACCCAGCGCCGAAATACTACCTACCCATGGAGGTTAGAGAACAAGAGAACGATCACTGTAGAAAATAGTGCCAGAAATATGCACAAAATAAGTGAGCGCTGCGATCGCTAAGGTGTTTCACTAAAAGCGGGCTGATGTGTGCTAGTTTGAAATGATTATAATATCGTTGAAAGAAAAAGAAGAAAATAACGAAATTATTATTATTATTTATTAATAAATAAATTATAAATTATGATTTCTTAAATTTACGGGAACACTACACATTGAATAAAACTATTATTTACGGATTTTATCGCGTTTTAAGGCGAAATATAATCTCAAATAACTTAACAAGATCCTTCGTTATGCCGAAAATATTGCAGCATTAATTTTGAAATAAATATATGGTAAAGATGAGGATTAATGTTAAGGATTATGTTAGACGAAAACACGATTTCGTAAAATTTTCTCGATAGAAAAAAATCCAAAGTTACCTCCAAAATAAACAATAAACCGCTGTTATTCATAAAATACTTTAAATAAGATCATGTAACTTTGCATACTAACGGTACTAACTATAAAGCAGTGCTTATGTTATTTACTTTTTTTTAAATACCATTATTTTCACTGTAGAAAGAAATTACCTAAACTATCGGCCTCTTGAAGCGTGATTCCTGCCGCACGGTCACTTCGCTTCGGCATTTGAACGGAGAGGTTGTGTCGCTTGCGATCAGAATATACATTACGCAACAGTACGACGTAAAATTAAAATGGGAAATAACCGTAATAAAAATAAGAAGCGACTGGCTTGGCGTTAAGAAACAGGCATAAATATGATAAACCTAATGAAATAAGTGTCTAACGACCTTTCTACTTACAGTATTAGTGATTACAAACATGTCGGAACATAGCATACGACGCGCGGGCAAGTGGGGACGAAATTAGAATTTGAGCTGACTTACTATATCCCCTTAATTACAACTTTAATTATTTTTTTATTATCCCGACGTTTCGGGTGCTTTACAGCACTCATGGTCATGGGGGGGGGGGGGACTGAGATGTTTGATGTACCAATGTCGTAGTTAGTCCGGCTACCTTCAGGTTTTGAATATTAATTTTTGGTCGGCTACCTTCAGGTTTTGAATATTAATTTTTGGTCCGATTTACGCAAAACGAGCTTATAGTATCATGAAGTCTTGCAGTGGTATGCTTGGGTTTGGGTTTAATTTTGTTAATTATAGGATCCCAAGCAGATGGCAGCACCCATCCATCTTTTTTATTGAAATTTGAATGTTTTTTAATTTCAATAGCCTCGCGTATCATCCTTGGTAGGAATCGGTGTTCTTTTGCGGGGATATTTGGTTTATCAAATCTAATGTAATGGTGGGGACGATCTTGAACATGTTCGCAGACTGTAGACTTCCCGGAGCGTCGGTGCTTCACGTCAGCTATATGTTCCTTCATACGGGTTTTTATAGATCTTTTTGCTTGACCTATGTAAGAGAGACCACCTTCACAATCTAGCTTGTACAAACCTGCATCTTGTAGAGGATTCTCTATACTCTATAGCTGACGTGAAGCACCGACGCTCCGGGAAGTAATAATTAACAAAATTAAACCCAAAATATTTTTTTTAATTAAGCAGATTTTATGATTGAAAGTGAATACAAATTTTTATCAATATGTATTAATTGTAAAAAGCTATAGTACCTATAGTACATTGACGAATTGTGTTTAATGATAAAATGCTTTCAATTTGCGATTTAACATTTTTTTAGATTGAAATATCTGCTAGATGGTCGTTTTGATTATCGAGGCGTCCGAATTATGGGGGGTTCGAATAATCGATGCTCCACTGTATATTAGGAAAAAAACTGCAAAAAAGCTTTGGTAACAATCAGGAACTCTTCGAAAGATCAACCTGAAAATGACTGACAACACTACACAATTCTAAAATCGACTAAAATATTTACTAATGTATAATATATACTAATATCAACTGACAAAATGGCGTCAATGAAGCAACGCCCTTTTGAACCTTTATTATTTGATTGACTGTTATAGAGCTATCATACCACAGAGTCTTTTATGCAAACAAGTCTGTAGTTTTTAAGTTATGACCATAAAAAGTAACCATATTATTACTAACCGGATGGCCATATTACGGTCATAACTTATAAGACTCATACCTGACGTACGTAGAAGTTTTAAGAGTGTTAAAGAGTTGTCAGTGTTAAATACACAGTCACTTAATTTTTTTATTGTTGCGTCTATTTACATTTTTTATGTTTATACAGTGTTCCACATTTTATAATTCAGTATTGGTCATACCATGCGAACATAGCTTGCTGCTTTTGATAACCGATAAGGCAAACAGTAAAGTGTACTGAGTACTGACTGCAACGTTTGCTCAGATATTATGTATATATTAAAATTTTAAAAAACGCTATTATTTCCTTCCTTCTTTGCTTCCTTCTCTACTTTGATGCAACTAAATTAAAATGACGTAAAACCTTCCTAAATAAAGCCTTCACTAACTAGAATCGCCTAATATAGCGGTAAAGTTTTTATTTAAAAAAAGAACTTCAGGTGAAGTGGGCGCCAAAAGTAGATTTTTCACGTTTTATAGGTGCGGCTGGCGGCTGTTTGGCCCGCGCGCTATTTAATCGCACAATATTTATTTGATATTTCTTTTTAAAATGATATATACTCTTTATTGGAAAATAAACCCATAATTCAGTCACGTATTTACTGGTGAACACATGGCCTGAATTTAATTGAAATTGATTTCATTGCATTCGAATGAAACAGCTTTTTCACTTAGTGGACGTACCTAAAAATGTAGATTTTGAGGAAACTACGATTTTTTTCTATCGAGCCAAATGTGTCACTCGTGCTTTGGCCAACATAATTTACTAACTTTAACTTTCGTAATGAATTAAAAAAAAATGTGGATTCGTAATTTTTAATAACAAAAAATTGCTTTTCTGCGCACCTATAAAGCGTGAAAAACATGCTTTTGAATAATGTGGACATCACCTGATCTGTGGGCTTTTAAATAACTGTTAATGTTGTTCGATGCTATATTTAGTAACATTACAGTAGAACTTGAACTTTTACCCTGAGTGTGTTTTGGAGCAGAAAAAAGTGCAGTTCTGATCCCACGCGTGTTGGTATACTTCTTTTTTTAAGTCTGTATGGGTATTTTCTTATAGGAGGAGGGTGACAAACGAGCACACAAATCCACCTGAGTATTGTAAGTGGTTGCTGTGGTCCATAGACATCTACATCTATCCTCGATTACGAATCGAAATGCAGATGCGTTGTCACCCGTGAGGATTAAGATGGAATGCCTCGTTTTAAGTTTAAAGGGTCTCCGGTTCTTTACACTCACCATACGAAACACAGCAGCATCAAGCTACTATTTTACGTTGGTATTCTGTGAGAGCGTGGTGCTTCCCCGGTCGAGCCGGCCGATTCGTGCTACAACTATACTACTAATATAACTCTAGCATGGCTCTACCACGTATATCCTCAATTAGGAATCAAAATACAAATGCGTTGTCACCCGTGAGGACTTAAGATCGAATGCCTCATTTCCAGTATAAGGGGTCTCCGGTGCTCTACACTCACCATACGAAACACAGCAGCATTAAGCTGCTATTTTACGCTGGTATTCTGTGAGAGATACTACCCCAATAGAACCGACCTATTCGTGCTACTACCATGATATAGCTGCAGCGTAGCTCTAACACGTAACACTGCTACGAGTATGCAAGAGCGCGTGTTTGCCATGCACGCAAAACACCTCGCCTCACTACCCGCTCTACACTGGGGCCCTTATATGCTGTATTTATGTACACAATCCATTAATAATAATAAATAGATTGTTTCTAATAAGCGTTGATTGCGTTATCAGTTATCATTAATTATCCACTAAGTAACCTCAATGGAACTTTTCTAAGACGTTACATTCTGTTCCGATAACGTAACATAAAAAGTAACATTGTGTCCTTTTGACTTTGAACTATTTGGGTTCAGTCATAGTAAAAGTAAAGTTACATACAGCCCACTGCTGGGCCTCCTCTCATTTTTGAAAGGGTTTTACGCCAAGGAAATATCCACCGCACCTCCCCAATGCGTGTTGGCGAACTTCACATGTCTTCGAATTTTTATTTTATTTAGCATTTAGCACTTACATTTTTTTCTTATTACTCAGACACGCAGGTTTTCTTACGAAGTTTTCCTTCGCCGCCGAGCACGCGATAAATCAGCACTTAAAATTTCAATTAACAATTTCATTAGTGCCGGCGGGTATCGAACCCGAGTTGCTCGCGTACTGCGAAATTTATAGCGAGCGCTTAACAACTGAGCTACCGCGGCTATCAATAGATAGTAGACAAAACGAGGATATTATATATATATATACATATATATATATATATATATATATATATATATATATATATATATATACACTAAATCTTTAATTTCTTTTGGTGTATAATAGTATTATATACTATTAATGTTATTAACAAAGTCGTCAGTCAGTTCAATGTGTAAAATTCATGCTTCTTGAAAGAGGCATGAGTCAATTTTATGTAAGGTTTCGTCAGTGCTCGGTTCACTACGTACTGACTGTAAAAAGGCCCGCTTGCGTTATTGTTATGAAACGAATCATCACTTAGAAAAGGGAAGACATACTAATAGGCATCTTAGTGCATAAAAACAGCTGAACGAAACTATTACTATATCCTTAAATACATATACACGTACGGGTTGGAAAGCAGTGTGACACGGTTCTTTCTGCTCGCTTCGCTATATATATATAATTCTGTCGCAAATTAGAGGACGTGTGCTGACGTATATAGGCAACCTTTATAGTTACAAACGTCTTTGCAATAAACTAATTTCGTCATTAACTTCATACCCCGGAAATAATAATTTTTACAAATATTTCATATAATTTCTACATAACTGTCGTCGCCTCGCCCTACACTTGCAGAGAGATTTGCCCAAATAATGATATCGGAGTTCAGCCATCTTTTTATTTTTATTTTATAGAGTTAGGTTGACAAACGTGCACACAGTCCACCTGATTGTAAGTGGCTGCTGTGGCCAATAGACATTTATTCTCGATTCAGAATCAAAACGCGTTGTTACCCATGAAGATTAAGATGGAATGCCTCATTTCCAGTAAAAAAGGATCTCCGGATCTCTCGGATACAAAACACAGCAGTATTAATTATTTTACGCTGGTAATCTGTGAGAGCGTGGTCCTCCCCCGTTCGAGCCGACCCATTCGTGCTACAACCATAACATACGTACACATACGATAGTACAGGTACTTTGAGCTGGAAAGAACGATATCGTTCCTTTAGGAACTTCACCCCACTTGAACTTCACTGACCGATAGTCCTACAGCAAATGGCACGAATATGTCTTATCAAGAACAAAACACGTGTACGTGTGCTGTGTACCTACTGGTGCATAGTCCCCTCACGGTATTTTTATAGCATGATGTTGCAATGCTTTCAATTTACAACCTTTCCATGATTATGTGATACATTAGTGGTAATAATAACGTATTTCTAAGCCATGGTCAATATAAAAAAGTAATATTCATGTAAAGTAACGAGCTGCTTTTAATACGTAATGATTTGTAGCAGAAACAGAAACAGAAACTTTTTTATTTAATATAGATTATAGACAATACTTATTGAAAGTCACTTTTCACTTACCACTGGTTCGCAAAAACAACCTCTGTCCTGGGAAGAACCAGCAAGAAACCCAGTGGGGCATTTTTTTTTTCAAATATTAGCTTACAATCATGTATGTTACTATTAACAACACAAAACAAATTAGAAATAGCTTGGTAGCGATCGCCCTTCCCAAGGGTTATTATTATCCATAAATTCCTTAATATTATAATAACCCTTTTTAGACAAACTTAGTTTAATAAAGTTTTTGAAATTTGCGTATACTTATATCAAATTTTATATATTTTCTGGGATTTAGTTGTAAAAGCAAAAGTTGTAAAAACATTGCCCCAAAAATGAATTGCTGACTCGGTGAAGTCGAGCGAGCGAGCTAGCGATAATTAAGAATGACAATTTCGCTGTCAACTTAAGGGGAAATATAATCTCAAATAGCTGAGCAAGATCCTTCGTTATGCCGAAAATATTTGCAGCATTAATTTTGAAATAAATATATGGTAAAGTTGAGCATTAATGTTAAGGATTATGTTAGACGAAAACACGATTACGTAAAATTTTCTCGATAGAAAAAAAATCCAAAGCTACCTCCAAAATAAACAATAAACCGCTGTTATTCATAAAATACTTTAAATAAGATCATGACACTTTGCATACTAACTGAACTATAAAGCAGTGCTTATGTTATTTACTTTTTTTAAAATACCATTATTTTCACTGTAAAAAGAAATTACCTAAACTATCAGCGCGTAAGCTTGATTCCTGTCTCCTCATTAGTATCGCTCCGGCTTTTGAAGGGAGAAGTTGTATCGCTTACGATCAGAATACATATTACGCAACAGGACGACGTAAAATTAAAATGGGAAATACCCGTTATAAAAATAAGTAGCGACAGGGTTGGCGTTAAGAAACAGGCATAAATATGATAAACCTAATGAAATAAGTATCTAACGACCTATCTACTAACAGTATTAGTGATTACAAACATGTCGGTGCATAGCATACGACGCGCGGGCAAGTGGCGACGAAATTAGAATTTGAGCTGACTTACTATATCCCCATATGGATTCACTACTTGTGAGGTTAGTCTGGAGAAACTAGAGACCTAATTTTGTTCGATTATCTTCACGTTATCTTGAAATCTACAATCTTCATTTGTTCTTTGAAGGGACAAGTCTATGTCTGACTATGTATAAATATTTTACTATATATATATACGTAACGAACATGCAGGAAGTCGATAGATATTGGTAGCCCAGGACCAATTATGGTAGTTGTCACTACCATAATTGACACACACATTGTCACATTGTAAAAACATTATGGTAGTTGACACTCACGAGTTCATTAAACATCTTATTTATATACAGAAATATATTTTAAACAAAATAAAATCTAAGGGAGTATATGAAATGTAATATAACTCAAATCCCATGCTATTCCATATTAGTTTAGGACATATAGGTGATACAGGTCCCATTTTATGTGGGACATATACAAAATAGAATGTGCCAATTGTTCTGTTTGCTTGGTATATCGTAAAAGTCGGTAATTAATAAGTTATTGGGTTATGGTTGTTTAATTGATGGGCTAGGCACCTGTTACTCTTTTTTTTACGTGGGGAAATCCTCATGGATACCCGTCAGTCGCGTAAGCGTCAGACAGGTTATGCCGGACTCCTACCGGCCAAAACCCCACTGTGTTCATCTCTTCACCATTAGTCAGGGCTGCGGGAACACTTTAGCACACTACCGCAGTTCCGACAGCGACAGCCCTTACAGGGTCCGATGACTCGATGACTTCTACTTGTAGGGGCGTACAATAGTAGGGCAGTAACACCTGTTACTCCTGGCGCTATTTTCCGCGCCGCACTTTGCGCTCTGTCCACCATTTTGACAGTTGCAGGCGTGACGCTATTTAATTTAATTCAAAATGGAAATAGCCCAAGATTAGAAACGCAACTAAACGCAGCAAATACGTATAAATGACGTAACAGTTTATTATTGTTGGTACCGATCATCCAATTACGTTGGACGTCGATAACTAAGTTATCAAATTAATAGGAATGTGCACAACGTCGTCTTAGCGTTGACCTTGATATGTATATATTTCCTCCAAGATAATAAACGTAAACATTGTTTGAGGTATGACATGAAAAAAAGCTGCAGTAAATAAAAGGTCGGCACGACTAGGGAGGATGCACTAGTATCGAACGTAATAGTGAGTGAAGCAAATGACACGAAAACCCTGACACTGTATCCTAACCCTGTCTTCAATCTTATCTTCATTATACACCATATACACCACATAAATAGTAACAATAACGATTTATGTGGTCCACACGTTGTCATATATTTAACTACTGTGCTTCTGTTGTTACAGCTCAAAAGACGATGAGATAGACGGTAACTGCATTGTCAGAGCCCGTGGATTACCTTGGCAGTCGTCGGACCAGGATATCGCAAAGTTCTTTAGAGGCCTAAATGTCGCCAAGTAAGTTATTGTACTTTAAATATAGTGACGTATCATTATGTGTAAGAGAGACAGATATTACACCCGCTTTAAAATAATCTGCACTAATGAAGATACAAATACAAATACAAAATTTATATATTTTCAAATGCAGAGTAACCTACACAAAATTTTTGAAGTAGGTAGTCTTGATTCTTCATTTTCAGACTGTGTTTACCTTCTTAATAGGTGTTTTGTGGGTTCAGTTCTTAATGATTTCGAAATACTTTGATGAGTTAAGTAAAAGTTAAATTTTTATTAACCTTAAGCAAGGTTTAGACGAAGCCAGTAACGCTGGCGCCAGTCCTCAGACACGCCAGCGCTGGCCTGACCCGTGTTGTTTAGATGATGAGGCCAAATGGATTCATTTCATTCCTAGATTATTCTTGTAAATCGTAATATTAAATTAATGATTATTTAAACTTTAGCTGAAAAATAATGTTTATCAAGCACATACATCAAATATATGAATTTGTACAATATCACCAGTAAAATTTTTATATTACATATTATTTATTCTGGCGCGGGGATTGCGGGGCACGCGGGCGGAGCACACTGCCTTGAAAAATAGGCAGGCGCTCTATTCCCGCCAGTGCTGGCAGCCGGCGCTGGCTTGTCTTGAAAAACTGTTTAAACGACAAAAACAGTCTACGGACACTCAGCAATTTTGACTCCAAGTATAGCATATTAGTTAGATATCTGTACTTCCTTTTAAACATCACCTTTATAACGGAACGTTGAGCTCTTTCAACCTCTAGTATCAACGTTTTACTTGATCAGCCCCATATCAATATACAATAAGTCAGTATGGATTGACAAATCGCGACGTAAACACTCTTTAGTAGGTTGATATCTGCAGGGTTTCGAAGAAGTTTCATTATTTGAATAATTTTTCTTACCTACTCTCCCGGAAAGTGCATGGATGCGATTCTTAAATATCGGACAATCGCGTATATTTAAATATAAAAACCCGACGTTTCGAGCGCTTTACAGTACCCATGGTCACGGGGGGGACTGAGATGTTCAACGTCCAGATGTCATAGTTAACAGCGGTTACCATAGATTAAAATTTAACTTTTGTTCTGATCTACACAGTATGAACTTATGGTATCTTGAAGCCTTTTGCTTATGCCTATAGCCTGTGCTTGGGTTGGGATTTAATGTTAATTATCATAGGATCCCAAGCAGATGGTAGCACCCAGCCATCTTTTCTATTGAAATTAGGATCTTTTTTGATTTCAATAGCCTCGCGAATCATCCTTGGATTGGAGGAATCGGTGTTCTTTAGCGAGGATTTGTGGTCTATCAAATCTGATGTAGTGACGGGGGCGATCTTGTACGTGTCCACAGACTGCAGACTTCCCAGAGCGTCGATTATCCGTCCAGCTTGTTTTTCGTCGTCGCTATTTATAGTTAAATATACGCGATAAAATCCGTAAAAACTAGTATTATTTAAATGTGTAGTGTTCGCGTAAATATAAGAATTTATCGGACAATGATCTAGTGCCACACCTAACGAGAACGTATTACAATAATGGATAGTTAGGCTTGCAGACGATGATGGTTTTGATGCTGATATTTGATGAAAACACGTGTATTTTGTTTCTGCTATAATAAAAGTCGGCAAATTTCTGCGCAGCCAAGCCGCATATTTAAACCTAACAATTTCCGCCGATGCGAAAGCATCGCTTCGAGTGTTCCCATGAAAAATGGTCGTTGTATCATCTGCTCAGCATAATAGTTCTTCTTTTTTAATTTGAAGAGTAGATATGTCATTGGTGTACATCATGAAGAGGGTATAGGGCCCAGGATGCTGCCTTGAGGGATACCGAATGTTACCTTCCTAGTGGAACTTATTAAATAACCAATCTTTGTACATTGCTTCTTATTAGTTAGATAAATTTGGAGCCATTCGAGGTCTATACACCTGATTCCGAAGCTCTCCAGCTTTGCCAACAGAATAAGGACAGATACCGTGTCAAAAGTTTTCGCTCGGTCTAAGAAGACCTGCCTTGTGTCTAAAAAGGAAGAAACAAGCTGGACCATATCTCCAACAGCATCCTCAGTTGACTTACTATATCTGAACCTTCTACTTCTTCTAACATACAGGAGTTTATGATGTTCAAGAAAATGGTTAAGTCGGTAGTTAACAATCTTTTCAGCAGAGAGAGAGAGAGAGAGATAACAAATTATTACACTCGTTTGCTGTACACATTACAAACGACGAAGGAAGCTATTAAAAATCGAATGTGTGTTGTAAAAAAGGCGGAGACCCGCCGAGCGTCTGGGGTTCAATGTTGGCACGGAAAGGGGACTAAAGCATGCGATTCCTGCTCATATCCTCCGAAATGTATCCCGTAAAACACTGAAAGGAAGGTTGACCACTTGGTGGCTGTGATTGATACTGGTAGGATAGATTTTAACCTTTATATTATTGTCACCAATCAACCTCTATGCACGCCTATCCATTGAGCCCAATGCTGTTAGGTTGCATTTTGCAGCAACATCTCATATATTACAGCAATACTTCATGCACGACCGTACGTGCGTTCTACATAGCAGAAGCATCCTTTCCGGCGTGAAGTATCGTCGAACTTTTTTGCAGTTGCTTTGGCCCTGGAATCAATGAACCACCCAAGTAAAGTAAACTTCAACCCCCAATATCTGAAGGTTTCCCCCCAGGAAAGGAAGGAAAGAAGGGATCAAGGTTTGCTGGCTCGTTTTTGCGTTGAAACAATCTTTTCCGTTATCTTAGAAAAAGTCGACAGCAAGGATACGGTAGTTTGGAAGCATCATTCTTTGGTCCGTTTTGATATATCAGATAGACTAATACTATCTTACATACTTCTGGAAAAACACTGTCCGACAGACTGTCATTACATATAAGAGGAATAATCTATACAATATAAATAAAATTGAAGCGTCTACTGTAGTAGTATCGAAAACACTGACTCCTTTTAAACTCAGCGAGTTATTTGAATGTTATTAAAAATGGATTACCATTTTGTTTTTTTTTTCTTTTTTCTGTCTGTCTGACCGGGCTAGTCTTTAGAATTGCTGAACTGATGGTAATGAAACTTCATGAACAGATCTCTATCAGCTCTAGCAATTTCGGTAGTAACCTAGTCTATATTAGATTGTATTTTATCGGAAAAACGTGGATTTTATTTGTGAAATTGAAAAACTCAAAACAAATAGTTTCTGATGATTATCTCATAAACTATAAAAGATATACAAAATTTTTGAACAAAACTTGTTAGGTTGATTAAAACTACTTTTACCGATTTTATCGCGTTTATTTTACTATTATTTTTAATTCCCGACGTTTCGGGCGCTTTCCAGCACCCATGGTCACGTGGGACTGAGATGACTGACGTCCAGATGTCATTGTTAAACCCGGAGTGCCTTCAGCTTTTTTTAATTATTGTTTATAGTCCGATCTATGCAAAATCAACTGACTATGTCCTGAGGTCTTGCAGTGGTATGCTGGGGTTTAGTTTTAATTTTATAGATTATAGGACCCCAAGCAGGTGGTAGTACCCAGCCTCCTTCTCTATTGAAATTAGGATGGTTTTCAATTTCAATAGCCTCACGTATCATCCTTGGTAGGAATCGGTGTTCTTTCGCGAGGATTTGTGGTCTATCAAATCTGATGTAATGGTTGGGGCCGTCTAGACTTCCCGGACGTCAGTCATCTCAGTCCCCCGTGACCATGGGTGAAATGAAACGTCGGGAATTAAAAATAATAGTAAAATAAACGCGATAAAATCCGTAAAAGTAGTTTTAATCAATGTGTAGTGTTCGCGTAAATATAAGAAATCATTATGAAAACTTGTTAGGGTCGCAATTTTGCACAAAAAAAGATCAAGCACTTAATCTTTTGCCTCTTTAATGTAAAATCGATTTTTAATTTTTATTAGGTACATACTTCAATATATTTTCAAACAAAAATAGGTGTGGGTGTTAAGCAAGACATTTTTTGTAATAAATTGATGTTCAATTTTTATTTCAATTTTTTTTCAACATCGCGCTTCGTTTTCTATGATTAAACCGTTTAACCAAAAAACGCGGTACGGTTACGCGGTCGCGGTAAAAAGCTAAGTAACTAGGTGTATAGCAACTAGTTGTATAGTAACTAGCTGTATAGTAACTAGCTGTATAGTAACTAGCTGTATAGTAACTAGGTGTATAGTAACTAGCTGTATAGTAACTAGGTGTATAGTAACTAGGTGTATAGTAACTAGCTGTATAGTAACTAGCTGTATAGTAACTAGCTGTATAGTAACTAGCTGTATAGTAACTAGCTGTATAGTAACTAGCTGTATAGTAACTAGGTGTATAGTTTACGCAAATACAAAACTAATTTTATGGATATTATCGCGTTTAATTTTAACATTTTAACGCCCGGGTCCGTAGATCGGACAGAAATCTTAATGCTGCAAGCAAAATATCCTACGCAATAAAATACGTTATTTTTCTTATTCAATAACTTATAGTTAATTATTACTGTGGTAAGTAGGTCAGGGTAAGCTCTTTTTTATGTCCCTCACTAAATGGAGTGATGACCTGGAAAGACATACAGCAAGTCGATGGATGCAGGTGGCTCAGGACCGTGCTTTGTGGCATTCCTTAGAGGAGGCCTATGTTCAGCTGTGGACTTGAGAACGGTTGTAATGATGGTGACGATGATGATGCTTAATACTAAAGAACGGTTGAAAACAAGTATTTTAATTAATGTAGTAGAAATTTCAACTTAATCTACAGACTGAATTAGAGCGAGTGCAGTAGAGTGAGTCAAATAATATTATCAATAACGTAAATTAAAAAAATGTACTTGTCAACCCATCTGCCATGACCTTGAAACCGCCATAGGTGTTGCCACTGTTATTTTTCGGTAACTTTTATTGAATATTTTAAGATGTCAAAACGGCAACTAATTTACTTTCATGTTTTTTCGGTCATTTTTTTACACCTTTCACTTGAAACGTCTCTATATCAATCGCAGGTCAATCTAGTCCCCATTTCATGTACCTAAGGTATAGGGGATTAACCGAAAAAACGAAGCTTATTTAAACACCGTAAGTCTACCGCTCACTAGCTCTTAGACCAATAGACTATAATTTGAAAAACTAGCACGCATTTCACCTGATGGAAGTGGGTGCTATGGCTCTTGGAAATTCACATCTATCCTCAATTATGAATCAAAATGCAGATGCGATGTGTCATCCCTGAGGAATAAAATTGAATTCCTCATTTCCAGAAAAGATCTCCAGTTATCTGCACTCAACATACGAAACAGTAAGAAGTATTTTGTAAGAGCGTAGTCCTTCCACGGACGATCCGCTCGATCGAATATAATTGCAACGTGGCTAAACCAGGTATAAAAAGACGTCGACGAAAATAATTTTAAGGACATGTGAAGTCGGCCAATACATATTGGGACAGCACGGTCAACTCTTCCTTGCTCTAATACTTTTTCAGGAATGAGACGACTATGAAGGTTATATTTCTATTTTTTTAAAGTTTTGAAACTTTACGTGGTAGAGTCATGCTGTAGTTATATTAGTAGTATAGTTGTATCACGAATGTGACGGCTTGACCGGGGAAGCACCACCGTCTCACAGAATACCAGCGTCAAATAGTAGCTTAAGACCCTTTTTACTGGAAACGAGGCGTTCCATCTAAGTCCTCACGGGTGACAACGCATCTGCATTTTGATTCGTAATCGAGGATAGATGTAGATGTCTATGGGCCACAGCAACCACTTACCATCAGGTGGACTGTGATATAAAAAAAATACTAATTTATCCTATTTGTACCATCAGAGGCGGCGTAGCGCTGTGCCTGTCGCCGCAGGGGAGACGCAACGGTGAAGCGCTGGTGCGTTTCGTGTCGCAGGAACACAGGGATATGGCGCTCAAACGCCACAAGCACCACATCGGCCCGCGGTACATTGAGGTGAGGCACACTTTGCACTAATGGTATAATTGCAATATGGCTTCCAACTGCTACTTTCCGTCGTAGTAAAATGTATCAAATAATTAAATTGAATAAAATACATGTGGTAGAACATCCAACGCGTTAATTTCGTACTTATTTTGCAGCTGTATTAGTCCCTACTTTAACATATGGTAGTGAAAATTGGGTGTGGCAGAAGAAGCACGAGAGTAAAATAAATGCAGTAGAAATGCGGTCGCTAAGGAGTATGTTAGGGCTGAATCTAAGTGACAGGGTGAGAAACTGTGTGATAAAAGAAGAGTGTGGTTTGCAAGTTAATGTAGTGACCAGGATTAAGAAAGGAATGCTTCGGTGGTTTGCTCATGTAGAAAGAATGAATGCGGACTGACAAAGCAAATATATGATGCAGAAGTGAATATAAGAGTCGAAAAGGGACGTCCTAGGCGGAAGTTTGTCGACCAAATTGGCGATATACTAAAATTGGGCCAAATTAAGAGTACCCTTAACCGACGAGCATGTATTTGTAGGTATATGGATGTGGAAGAGGCGAGAGAGGTATGTCAGGATCGTGCTAAATGGAAGTCTGTAGTCTCTGCCTACACCTCTGGGTGACAGGCGTGAGTGTTTGTGTATCATTTTGCAGTGATTTCGGTATTGGCTGAATTTGATTATGTCGTGCTCGTCAAAAGATACTGTTTCAGTGGCATACACTTGTGACAAAGAGATTTAAGTATAAATATTTATACTATATAGCGTACATTGGGAACATTTGCATTCAAAAACTGTGAGCACGCGCGTAGGTTAAGCTCACTTGCGTAAAATATTAATACTACGCTAAATATTTATTTGGAAAACATTTTAGCTATTTCCTATTAAGTGACGCTTCTAAATATAAGGTAAAAATCGGTTTTAGGCACGTCGTCAATTACTAACATATTTTGTAAATAAATAGTTACGTTACTGGATAACAGAGGGCACTTATTACAATAATTTTTCTTTCTTCTAGACAATCTACCAGAAATAATAAAATTTAAAGATTATTTGGTAAATATACATTTTTATTAGGATAATAAACCGAAATCATGTTCATTTTTGCTTCATATCGTGACTTTACTACACCTTAATGCACTAGCGGGCATATTTTTTTAATAAAATTTTTTAAATTTATGAAACGAATGTGTCTTGATCTTTCGGTGATGTCACTTAGACTAAATTACAAAAACCGGAGATATATAGGACAAAAGTTACAGACGAAAATTTTGTTGCTAATGTCCGGTCTATTACTACTACATACTTAAATGTCTTTGACTTGTGACAGTTTCATATTTGTAAACAGGTGCCGCTTGTAAGGAATGGACTGGTTGAGTTTGCTACGCATTGGTTAGTCCCAGTGTTGTAACGGGTTTCTTTTTAAAATATAATAAATATATTGCTTCGATTACCAAGGAGGATTTAATGATAGTCTGTGGTAGCTCAGGAGATAAGCACTCGCCGTAAAATTCATAGTACGTTAGCGACTTGGGTCCGATTCCCGACGGCTTCAATAATACTGTTGCAATTTCCAATTCCGATTTACCACGCGCTTGATGATGAAGGAAAACTATGATATATATATATATATATATATATATATATATATATATATATATATATATATATATATATATATAACGAGAGTGAAACGCCGCTTGACATAAAAACCCAATAATTAACTTATGATGTGTATTACATTATAATATGCCTTTTTTTCCAAATGCTAACCCCATTTTATCAGTAATCAGCTGTCGTCGAATTGTCGGCGAAAAACGACGGCGTTTTCTATAAACGTAATAGTAGTACCACTGTGTTCATCAAATTCATTGGGAACATCTAGAAATAATTGGGTGATAAATTTCCAGGTATACCGGGCGAGTGGTGAAGACTTTCTGTCGGTCGCGGGAGGGGCGACTTGCGAAGCGGCCGCGTTCCTGTCGCGAGGTGCGCACGTCATAGTGCGTATGCGGGGACTGCCGTACGATGCAACCCCACAGCAAGTTGTAAGTGTCTTAATTACATATAAGCGATTAAGGTGATACCTCGAAAATTTGGTGGTTTTTCTATTTAAAATATTTTTTTAAGTTTTATAGATTACAAACCAAAATTTTGGTATACGATTTTTGACTATATGACCTTGGACTGCATAAAAGGAAAACACGATATCGTGTAATTTTCTCGATAGAAAAAATTGCAAAGTAGGCTCTAATTAGTTACGTTTCACGATGACACCACAATATTCTTTCGAATAAGTTCATGGAATTATTTTTAATTATTTTTAAAATAAATAAAAATGTTGTTTGGCGCTTACTTAGTGTTTTCCGAGCGCTTGCTCGGTACAGCTATCTCATAATTTGCGTACTATGAAGTCATTGCATCACTTTCATTTTGACACTCCCGCAGTCGTCCGTTTGCTTCACCGACAAAGGAATAAGCCACGCCCCCAAAACTTCGATTCATTTTCAAGGTATCTTCTTAAATATTATTTTAAAACTTTCTATTACGCTACGCTGATAAATGTAGTCAATATTTTTCATTCACCATAGATCTATTTATATAAAAATCAATTACCGTGCGTTAGTCGCGCAAAAACTCGAAAATTGTTTGACCGATTTCGATGAAATTCTTCGTGCGTGTTAGAGTGGGTTCAATGGTTTAAATTTACAATCGGACTTGGTAGGTGGCGTTGTTGTCGAGATCTAGAAATGACCCATGCGAAGCCTTGCGCCAAACGCACGTTAGTATGGGTCGGCTCGACCAGGGATGGACCACGCTCTCACAGAATACCAGCGTAAAATAGCAACGTAATGCTGCTGTGTTGCGTTTCATCCTCAAGAGTCACATTGCATTTCCATTTTGATTTTTATCTACAATAGCTATACATATTACGTATAGCTATATGTCTACGAGCGGCAGTATCCACTTACCATTACCCGGAACAGTTACTTGTAGGCCATATAAATACTTATGCCGTG
Source organism: Parnassius smintheus behrii (assembly GCA_036936625.1). NCBI lineage: Eukaryota > Metazoa > Arthropoda > Insecta > Lepidoptera > Papilionidae > Parnassius > Parnassius smintheus. The sequence continues at coordinate 19,058,753 of JAUPFT010000028.1, read as the reverse complement.
CGGGATTCGAACCGGTGGCACTAACCGCCTTAACTCATCGCTAAGCCACCGCTCCACGAAGTATTTGTTTGCAACAAAACACCATTCCTAAGTATGGAAAAGTAGATGAAGATGTTAATATAATTAACTTAGTGAACACTAAACAAAAAATTCTTTAAATTTAATTTAGACTTCTAAGTAAAAATACTTGGTAATTTCCTCATGTACTAACACCAACCTCTGAAGTTATTATATACAGATTATTATGTGTATATGTTTACACGTTGCTACGGTTGTATGTCTTATTACAATGAGCTTGATCTGTCGATCAACTCCTTCCTTTACTACCTGACTTTATTATTAAAATGCATAGCTTAAATTAAAATATTCAAGCCTTAAAAATTTTAATTTAACCTAACAGTTTATTTTACTGATTGAGTGGTCATTATATTTTATTATAATTCGACAGTTGGACTTCTTCTCGACCGGTGACGATCCCGTACAAGTGTTGGATGGATTAGAAGGAGTTCTATTTGTACGGAGGGCCGACGGCAGAGCTACGGGTGATGCGTTTGTCCTCTTCTCAAAAGAGGAGGACGCCCCAAAGGCCCTCTCAAGACATCGCAAGCTCATCGGAGCGAGATACATCGAACTGTTTAGGTCAACCACTGCTGAAGTGCAACAGGTGTGTTAAAGTAGCTTAATTTTGATGCCATATTTTTTATACGGTTAAAACAACTCTTTTGAATACTCATTCCTTTTCTCATCAACACGTCATTATACCACTGTTGTCCAATATGACAAACCAATCGCTTAAAATTGTACGTTTTGTGACAACCGCCACATTGCATTGGCGCTGCTTACCAAGACTGGTGTGGAGATTTTATGTTGATATATAATAAATACACGTTCTCTTAGGATTGTCTCTAAATTGTCTCTTGACTACACCCACGTGGTGAGATGGGAGCGATGGTTTCAGTTATGCGGGCACCACAGTTAATTAATATGTTATTGCTTCCTTGGTTATATACATAGTGCATTACAATATATTATATAACTACATTACATACATACATACATACATATGAAAAGATGAAAAATGAAAAATACTTTATTTGACAGTTAGCACCTTTACAAAAAATCATTTAGCAGTGGTTCTCACACTAGGCACGCAGACCAGTATCGTGAGATCCATGTACACATATTAACAAAAAACAGAAATTTGTGCACGGCTGACTTTACAAAGCTTTCCCTTTAAATATCTACTCCAATTTATTTATGGTCTATAAATATAAATATATACTCAAACATATATACACAAACGTACATAGATACACACACATATATATTATAACTTGTTAATTTTACAGTATTTTGACTTTGCAATTACTGCTATAATAACAATATCAATATATATATATATATGTGTGTGTGTGTGTGTGTGTGTGTGTGTGTGTGTGTGTGTGTGTGTGTGTGTGTGTGTGTGTGTGTGTGTGTGTGTGTGTGTGTGTGTGTGTGTGTGTGTAAGTCTCTAATGCACTTAAGGTTGCCACTGAAAACCAGGGCTAGGATGAAACATCTTAGCGTTTCCCGACTGGCAGTCCTATTTGGACTATTTCCCATGAGTTTTTTAGTTAGCCTTTTTTATATTTATTTTGTACCTATCTGCATTGTCTACAATTTATTTTTCATTGTAAGTGTATAAGTCTAGTTATAAGGTTACCTATACATAATGTTTATTTTGAGTGTTTAGTGCTAATTTGTAGTGATGCAAGGAATACGAATACGAACATTCGTATTCGCCGAATAGTAGACATTTACCGAATATTCGTATTCGTCGAATACTAATTACGAATATTTAAAAACGAATATTTTTCTCCGCATTACTGGCAGACTGAACGCGAGTCGTCGGTGCATAAAAAATACTACGTATGTATGTGTAGGCCCTAAGCCGCAACGACGGCAAGGACAAGGGAGTTATTAAATATTTTAACACTCAAACAACTGAAAGATTCTCAACAAGCTCACAATATACCGAAATTTGTTTTGTTTCGATATGTTGAAACTAGATGGGACTCAACATATCAGATGTCGAAGAGATTACATGAACAACGCATAGCGATTTGAGATGTTTTACCATCTCTACCAAATTGGCGTCATGAAATCACACCAAGGCAATGGGCTCTTATAAGCCAAATTATTGATATTCTGGACAATTTTCAAGAAGCTACTAAAGAGCTAAGCAAATAATCAGCGACATTATCTCAAGCTATCTCAATAATACAAAGGCTTAAATCTGGCGTTTGATCCAATAGTCTTTTATTTGGCGAAATGTCCATTTTCCAAGGCTGAAAAAAACTTGCCCGCAAATATTTCTCACTGAAACCATGTACAGTCACCTCGGAAAGGCTTTTTTCAACGGCTGGGAACATCCAGACTGAAAAAAGAAGTCGCCTTAAACCGGAAAATCTACAAATTTTATGTTTTTTAAATAAAAATTTGCCTGTTGTTAATTTTAATTATTAGAACAATAGAAAATCATTAAATAAATTAGTTTTTTATTACCATAGCGAGATATTCGTATTCGCCGAATAGTAGGTTTGATATTCGTAATTCTTATTCGTAAAAGTAGTATTCGTTGCATCACTACTAATTTGTTAAGAAGTGACCAAATAAATATCTTTATTTGTTTCTTTCTTTCTTTCAAATACTCAAAGTTTAATAAAAACTGTGTTGCCAACCCGCCTGAAGCGTGCCAACTGTGTTGCCAACCCGCCTGAAGAGTGCCAACTGTGGCATTATTCCCCCTCTATACGCAATCTGTATGGGAGGCCAATGTTCAATGCCAATGAACTTTTGATAGGATATAATGGTGATGATGATGATACATTGTTGTACATAACATAATATAAGAAACACTACGAAATTGGATCTTTGTTTTGTACTGATATATATTTTATGATGATAGTAATATTTGCGAAAAACAAAACAAAACATGTTTCCAGTTCACACGCGGGAAGTGAAACCTTTATGAAATTGCTTTGTAATAGTGCCACCCACTATTATTCTCTATAGGTAGTCATTTTTTCAACTGATAAATGACAAGTGCTTAGTGCGTGCGACGCTTTTTCGTTTTATCGTTTCAAATGACAACGATCTTATATATATATATATATATATATATATATATATATATATATATATATATATATATATATATATATATATATATATATATATATATATATATATATATATATATATAAATATATATCTCACCGATCACTGTACTCTACCACCGAAAAACATAACATTCAAGACAATACAGTGATAAACGTGGATCACATTCAAATTACCCTGCCTTTAAATGCTTTTTATAATTTCAAAAACTCACCACCCATTCCTTACCAAAGAATAATCGTAAATGATATACATTCAATGTCATATTGAAATATATTATATAAGGCAAGTAAATAAAAATACAAATAGGCATATACCTGGGTACAGCGTGTGATATATTTATTTTTATAGCCGAGTTTCGTGCTCAGGATACAATGTTATCTGTAGCAGTAAAATCACGTAATAACTGTACTTGCCTTAGATTGTTGTATAACTTAACCTTTCCTTGTGCTATGGCTTCTTATTTTGTTTACTGATAAACTTGTTGTAATAGTGGATCAATTTAAAACCCCTTTATATTTTATATGACCTTTTATCTAGTTATCAAATTTTGTTTTAGTTAAATATTTTTAGCACCTGCCACATATTTTTTATTTACTCAGGGTGAAGAGTAAATGTAAAGAAAGATAATAACTTAATGAAAAAAGAAAAGATATTAAGTCCGCCGACCTTTTGTACCTTTCGTTTAACGTCTTTCTCTGCATCTCAGAATCCAAACCACTGTTGGAGATGACGCTCTTCCATTCATCTTTCATGTGTCCTTTGCCTAAATCGCCACATTTGTCTATCTCAGTATCAGATATCTCACCTCAAACGACCAAAAGAAATGTGTAATATATTTATATTTATTTACCCTTGTTATGATATTCATACACTTCTTTCCCAAATACCCTATTTTTTTATTGAAAACGTGATATCAGTGAAATTTCGATACTATATATACAATATTCCAGAAACCTACACGCAAAACTATAGTTTGCATTGTAGTAAACATAATTATAATATCAATAGTGAAATAGCTTACATAATGCAGACAAAATTGTTGACAAAAGGACCTAGAAACAGATTTGAATGGCCTCAAGAAATATTTATATTTTATTTATTTATTTCGACCAACATGGATCATTGGGTAATATTACATTCATCAGGTTAATTCTAATATTAAAATTATAAATCGTTACATAAAATCATATATCAAATGCATCAGTATTCATAATAATGTTAATATGCTATAAGAGTTCTTTTACTTATTTTTTTAAAATAAAACTTAAGTGACAAACAAGCTAACAGTCTACCTGATGGTAAGTAGCTACTGCACCATGGACTATCCATGGGCCCCTGCAATCAACTATAAATAAAGAAGATGCATATTGCCGCCTCTGAGGACTGTGATGGTATGATGGTGTGCCTCACAATCTGTACTTATACTTCCGAAGCGGAACACAGCAGTGCATTCGCTGCCATTTGGCAGCAGAGATAGATAAGAGGAAAACGGTCCCACCACATAGTAAATAAAAACGTGTAGGTATTGCTTCATAATTATTACATATTTTAAATGTATTTCATTTAATATTTAAGAAACAAAATTCTAGTTAATAGTAATAACTCGTACTAGTGATATTGCTTTTTTTATGTATTATTTATATCTATTTAATACATGCACATCGTAAACACACGGACATTAAATGGTTAAAAAAATGAATAAAGTTTGCTGTTGTCGTGAGAAACTACCTGGCAATTTAAAACGATTCCGAATAAATTACACCTCTTATGTCCGCAGCCTGCCCTTGTGAGTAAATGGTGAGTTGTTGAGTAAAGAAATTTTATATCGTGTCCACTGACATTTCAGCTCATAAACATAATGTTTATTATTTTTGATATTATTTTTCTTATAAACATTTACAATTTTTCTTGCAAACATTGTTAGATATGCACTATATTTACTGCTATGTATTTCTCATCATCATTCAAAATTATATCATAACTTTCGTGTTACATATTATATAAGTTTGATTCCCGCTAAACACAGAGTAATAAAGCAACAGACATTTAAAAACGTAGCCCTGGTGATTTCTTACAATTTTAATGGAAGATTGAAGCCAAATAATACTGTCACTGTCTACTTATTTGTTGTTCTGTACATTTCACCCGAAAATTTCTCAACCACCTCAACCAACTTCTCTTGAAAAAATCTTTTCTTGCTCAGGTTTTGAACCGGTCCCTAGAGACGCGCACCAGTACAGCCAGTACACCGTCAACAGCGAGCGCACCTGCTGAGGGAATACTTCCGGTGGCACTGGTGCCGCAACACGTCATCACTTCCGGCACGGCTAAGGACTGTGTCAGACTGCGCGGATTACCTTATGAAGCCCAGGTATGAAATAAGGTTCTATTATGACGATCACTTAGTTTCAGACTGTTGTTCTTTATCCTCCTTAATTATTCATCTTAGGGGATCAAAAGTTTGGTATAATCTAACTTGGTATACCTTTTAATAATCTATATAATATGTAATATGAAATATCTTCATCAACATCACGGGCCTTTATAAGTATTTTGACTTTGACTTTGATAACAGACACTCCTAAACCACTGCTTCAAATTTTTCAAATTTTTAAACGTACGGTGGAGCCACTCTATAGCTATATTATGGATGTAGCACGAATGGGTCGGCTCGATCGGGGAAGGACCACACTCTCACAGAATACCAGCGTAAAATAGCAGCTTAATGCTGCTGTGTTTCGTGAGGTGAGTGTAAAGAGCTGGAAACCCTTTTTACTGGAAACGAGGCATTCCATCTTAGTTCTCAGGGGTGACAACGCATCTACATCTTGGTTCTTAATAGAGGATAGATGTAGATGTCTATGGGCCCCAGCATCCATTACCCATCAGGTGGACTGTGTGCTCATTTATCACCCTTGTTCTATATAAAAAATTGTATCTTATGAAAAGTAAAATGTTATTTTTAGTGTGTTCAAATTGTAGAAGATTTACTTCATGTTCATATTATATATTATTGAAATGATCACTCGCTTTCTTATATGTGTCCTATTTATTGCATTATGCAGTTCAAATTATTTTACAAGCAACAGCTAAGGATAAAACGATAAATTTCGAGAAAACTGTTCAATAAACTTAATATTTTTAAAAACTTTAAACCGTAATGTTGGCAACAGGTGGAGCACATTTTGACATTCTTGGACGAGTTCGCAAAGAACATTGTTGTACAAGGCGTCCACATGGTATACAATGCTCAGGTACGTTCAATATTTTAAATATCTTAATTATAATACCATTTTCTTCTACCATGTTGCCATTCACGAGTATAAATTACAATTACATTCAGATAGAATAGGCTTAAGGTTACAAGTTATGTTGAAGGCGTCAAGAAGGCGATTCCGATTGCTTGAGTCGATTCCGAACACTGTAGTCGATTTGATCGAGACGGCAAATCCTCCATACAATGCGTGAGACCTAAATCAAATGTATTCAAATTATTAAATACAAATAAACTTAACCGTTTTTTTATTTGTATAGAGCCGTGGTAGCTCAGATGGTTAACGCTCGCTGTAAATATAACAGAACGCGAGTAACCCGGATTCGATCCCCACCGGCACCAATGAAATTGTTAATTGCAATTTTAAGTGCTGTTTCACTACGTGCTCGGCGGTGAAGGAAAACATCGTGAGGAAACCTGCATGTCTGAGGAATAAGGAAAAGAATATTTCGAGAGACATGTGAAGTTCGCCAACACGCATTGGGGCAGCACGGCGGACATTTTCTTGCTAAAACCCTCTCAGAAATGAGGGGAGGCCTATGCCCAGCAGTGGGACGTATATAGGCTGTAACTTTACTTTTAACCGTTTTTTTTACTTGTATCACATAGGGCCATCCTAGCGGTGAAGCGTTCATTCAAATGGACAGTGAAACCAGCGCCTACCTCTGTGCGCAACAGAAGCATCACCGCTACATGACCTTCGGCAAGAAGCAGCGGTATATTGAGGTACTTTGCGATAGATTTTATAATAATTCTTAGTTATTACCTTAGAAAACTATCAACACATTTTTAACGTGGTAGAGACTCGCGGTGGCGATATCATGTTTGCTGTACGAATGGGTCGTTGTTCGTCATTCGTGTTGTAGCTATGTGTAGCTAGCATACCTGCAGCGTAGCTCTACCCAGTAAAAACTAACTTCTGACTAAACTAAAGCTCATAATGTAGGTAGCCTGATATTCTACTAAACTTATAAATATTTAATTGATACCTACAAAGAAAGATAGATGGAGCGCAGCGATTACTGCTGACGTGAAAGCCAAGCCAAAACCATGCTCGGTTCTAATAATATGAACTCATGTACACATATGCGCCTAAAAACATTTACAATCAACAACATGGTTTATGATAAAAAAATGTGTGTGTGCATTCAGGTGTGAACACATACGGGCTGTTAAGGAAAGAAAGAAGAAAGATGTGTGCGTGAGGGCGTGTTAAGAAGTTGAGCATGGCTTTCTTTGTTGGTCTGGGCGATTACTGTTAGGCATTCAACTGTATACAGGTTGTTAGTGTAAACACCGTTATCCTTGAAACCAGTGGTTTGGTTTCACTTGTAGAACGTAAATTCAATGAAAAATAACAACATTTTTTTTATTAAAATCTCAAGTTTTCCTTAATTCCTTAATTCTTGCCTGTCCTAAGCCAGGATTAAAGTATGAAGGAAAAGTTACATCACAGGTTATGTGTACCTATTGTTTTCAAGGATAACGGTATTTAAACTAACAAGCTGTATAAGAACGGGTCAGTACTTAAAATGTGGCTCGATAAATGTGTGCAATATCAAAAACACCGTGAGGTCTTACTATTGATCAGGTAATTTGTATTATCTGTAAAATAAGGTTGATTTTTGTATAACTGTTTATTTATAATGTGAAAATTTTTATCATATGTACCATTTTTATTTGATGACATCGTTTTTACATCATTCATGACTAATTTGTAAGTAAAACGATATGACTTGTTTTTTATAAAAAAATATTGTCAAATTTCTCGTTTGGCAATTATTTTTACAGCCATAATTAATTCTGTTTTCCGTTATCTAGTAGGTGATTCTGTTTATCCACCCTAACAAATCCACCCTAGGGTGGATACTCGGGACCACATGCTCGTTTATCCACGCCCGATGGGATGCATAATCGGAATACGAATGTTATTTTTCTTCCGATCTTCCCCCTCGGGTGCGCACAGTCGTTTACAAAAATATGATAGAAACTGGCCAAGATTACTTAGTAAATAATAGCATACTTATAAAAATACATGCAGACATCTTATTTAAAGGTCAAAACTGAAATACTTTTAATTGTTCAATTACATATCATTCGATGTGACATAATTTACCTTATGATCAACGAAATGTTTTACTGCAATTAATTTCGATTGTATTTTATTGAAGTAGGTATTCAAATAAAATAGATATATTGTTAATTATACACAGTATTGTAAATAGTTGGGTACTTAACAAATTTTCGAATGTCTTGTTAAGTGACAAATATATAGAGGATATGTAGTATTATAAGTCTATGAAGGATATATAATTATGGTCTACTCAATAATGCAATTAGTGTTGATCATTTCCTGTACATATTGCAGAATTTATGAATTACTATTATTTAAAACAATGAAGTTTAATTTGGTTTAAATGCAATACGTAATATAATTTTTGTTTAAGTTTGTGGTTATTAAAATTAAAAATGAAAATGAATCAATAATATGTTAAAGAAAGGCGGAACAACAATCAAACAGTCAATACCGATTATCCACCCCGTCTAGGGTGGATAAACGAACAAGCGTTTTCGAGATTCCACCCTAGGGTGGATTTCTTAGGGTGGATAAACGAAATAACCCATCTAGTATATTGTTGATCATAGTCTACTAGGGATTGGATGCTTAAACGACGGAGTGCAACAAGGAGTTTCCCCCCAGGTGTTCCAGTGCTCGGGCGATGATATGAACCTGGTGCTGACCGGTGGCGTGACGCCCGCCACGTCCCCGAAGGTGCTGTCCCCTGGTACGTTGGTGTCCCCCCCGGGCGGGGGGCCGCGCCTGCTGGCGCACCACATCGCACAGCAGAGCCTGCTGGCGCGCCAGCACGAGAACCTGCTGCTGGCCTCGCTGCGCCCGCCCATGCTGCCCATCCTGTCCTACCCGCGCCCGCAGACCGCGCCCACTTACTCCCTGCCCATCCTGCCGCAGCAGACAATGCTACCAACCAAACGGACTTACGAACGCGCTTTCAGTCAAACGGATACGACACCCGCTAAACGGCCCTACTCCGTACCGCCGCAAATGGCACCGCTATCGTTGCCCGTATTCTCTTATGGTACTTCAGCGCCAATTTTTTCATATGCGAACACCAGTCCGATGTTGTCTTACGCGAACGCCCTGCCCACAGCAATACCGACGGCCCTCCCGAGCGGTTACGGTACGGCCCTCTCGGCCGCCCTCCCACCGTCAATGACGTCTCCCTTCCCGGCTACGTTATCTATGTTCCCTACTTATCAATACTATCCGGGCGTCTAAAACGGTTCGACTTTGAAAACGTACGCGAGCCATTTTGTAGATATGCGCCTTGATAATTGATAGATGTAAAAATTCACGTCCTTTTAATTTCTACAAAATGTTCTTGTTTACTTTTATACTATGTAGCAGTCAATATATGAACTTAAGTGCGTTGTAAGCATATATACATATTTAATAAAGAAATGAATTTTTGATGATTTTACTAAGACTGCTTAATATATGTTTTAACAGGGTAATTAAAAATGACAAGCTCAAAAAACGAAATCAACCGTGATGTGCCTTCGTCCAGTTTATCGGTTCGCATAATGTGCCTTCTTCAAATACTTCTCGTATATGACACAAAAATGAATTTACTATAGCTATAATATATAATCGGCAGTTAAATGTTGCAGCTAGAAATAGGTTAGGTCCATTAAAATCTTTTATTGTTAAATTTACGCTGACTTTTAACGTTGTTAAGCTGTAATTATATTTCTAAAGTAAATATTAAGTGAATCAGAGGTTGTTATTGACAATTAATTAGTTTTGTTACTTTTAATATTTCGTAAGAATTTTAATGTGATTTTTTATTAAGACATTCCATTGAAAAAGACAAATCGTTTGCCAATCGCTTCAAGGCTGATACAAAGTCTGAGAGAAAACATTAGGTACTTATTAATGTTATTCCCATGTGGATCATATTTACTTAGATACTTAAATCGATTTTGGAGTACAATGCACTTTTTGCGTTTACTATACACTTTTTTTTGTTTTTAGATTAGTTTTTATAGCGAGTTTGTTGTTTGTGGTAATTACGTGTAATATGAATTATTTTTAGGTATTTGCGTGTGTTAAAGATGTTATTATACGCAGTTTTTTTTTCAATTTATTGGTTGGCATCATTGGAGTCCATTCTACCACGCGTTTAAAATGACGAGATTTATGTAATCAAGACAAATGAATTTGGATTTCTTAAATCTCTGTCTTCCACGATCCTTTCCCCGTCCAACTCGAAACCAGTTCGATGTGTTTATTACTCACTTCTAACAATCTAAATGCAACCATCTATTTCATTGTCTGCGTTACCTCACACCATATAATAAAGTAGTAGTATCGGTATTAACTATTCAGCTCACTAGAGTTTGGCGCATTTTTGAACTTAGTTCGATTGAAAGAGTCTCAACAAAATGTCGACTATTGTTTTAATTAGCATGCTTATTATGGAATATACTATTGTTAAACACACGCTGTCCGCGGTGCAATAGAATGAGGAAACAGGACGCAGCCTGTTGCGCTCTCTGTCGCACTTACGCGTCTTACGGCAGCGTAGACAGAGAAACCAATAGACTAATGATTAGCGTGGCCTCGAGTGAGAAAGGGCGATAACTTCGTTTTAGGTTATACAATAACCTTTATGACTTTTAAACATATTTGGATAAAAAATTTTAGTGTTATAAGAACTAAACTGAACAAGATTAACCAATCTTAAGCTCTCATAACACTATTTTCTCACTTAAACCAACTTGTAAACTCCTTAGATCGCTACGAACTGTCAAAGTTGTTTAGAAAAGTGTAGTTTGCTAAACAAAAAAACCGGCACGGAGAAAGGGACAAACAATCACACCGCTCTGTCTCATTTCTATGCAAGACGTATGCATAAATCTATCTTTTTCGTGTGCGATTGCGAAAGAAGGCGTCAATTTGTCTAAAGGTTTCTCGGTCTACGTACGGCAGGCATAGTGACGCACTACTGTCATGTCGATTTGCGTATTATGAAAAAGTAAAGAATGCAAAACAAAAAGAAAACTATTCAATATGTTTAATACATTTTTAATTTACGTTAAATCAATAAACAGCAACGTCCAAATTTCTTGACTATAGAAGCATATTAAAACTGTTATTCATAAACTCTAAACGTAATTAATAATTATTAAAGTACCCTTACTTACCCTTGCAGAGTAATTTTTAAATTACCCGCAATTATTAATAATTTACGGCGTGCCAGCACACACTATTCTTCATCCTTTTACGAATCAATAAGCAGTTATCGATAAGTAAAGCGCATAAACGTTTATGGCAGCGCGGTTAGCGAGTGTTTAATATTAGTATAGTCAGCAATACAACTTTCTTTACAAATTAATCGCAAATATTGTTCATTTCGAGATGTTTTAAAATGCGCTAAAGTATTTGAGCTTTATAACGGTTCTTTAGAGAGAGACAAAGTTAACGTCATTGTTTACGGTGTCGCCATTGTCTGGATATTCATAAATACAGGTATTGGGGGCTTCAGTCACTAGTACGTGGTGTAATGGCTAATCTTTTGTTCTGTCATTTATTTAATACAATAAAGTTGTAATTTTGACAATAGATTTTTTATCTGTCAAAGTTATAACAAGCTCTAGTCTAGTTTACAATGCAATATTGTGTTTATTAATATAATCAAATGTAATATGATGTATCCGAACGGGTTGTGTTTATGGAAAATGTGCTTTAGTGTGATAAAACTAGCCTATGGTAAGTGTTGCACTTTCTTTTTTATTTAGAGAACTACTATAATATTATTACCGAGTACAATATATGGGTTTGGCATGGAGCGCTTTTTATGAAGTTGCATGAATTCAGTAACTACTATCCAGTTTTTATGTGCGCAGTGGAACATTTTCGTAGCACAGCGCGGCCGGATACCGTATTTGCAGCCTAGCTGTATGTTTATGTTTAATACAAATTGTACACGGTAAAGAGCTTTATTACTTTGGTACTATGGTTTTGTGAGGCAGTTAATGAAGATTCTTCCGTCATAAATCTTTTAAATTTACCTTTCAAATATCAAAATCTGATAAAAATATTTTAATGTTTATTTATTTAGTATTTTATCAATTAAATGGCCGAAGAAACTTTTTGTTTGCCCTTGTCAGGCGTAAATTGTCAACTGAACCGAGGATTCACCCCGTTTGCTTCAAATATAATTGTCTCGTTCTCAGGTGCCCCAACCCCTCCAGTTTTTGCGTACCCTCCAGTCATTAACATATCAACTTCTATCACAGCTTCTTCTATTTTCTGCTGTTTAAGTCTTCTCTTTATATGCTTAATTCTTAATTTAATAATCACTGTCTATGGGATATCTTAATTATTAGCGCATGCAAAAATATTTTCTTTCGTTACGAATGAAAATATATACGAGTGGGTCTTAAAGTCTACCTTTATATAATAACTGGGAGTCGCACTTTTTAAAATATCTCAAATATAGTGTAGTGACTGGGGGGCGGTGGTGTGAGGATAGCGCTTAGTACATTTATATCTAAAATCAAATGTGTCTTATAAATTTTGGAATGGCAAAAAATGCCAATCATTCTACATTATGAGCAAAATACGATTACCGATTTTCCGAATTTATTTACAACGGAGTTTTAGCTATGATGCCATAACAATGTTTTTGCCATTTTGGACAAATCATAAAAAATAGGCATTTTTGGCAATTCCTGAAACTAAAATCTTCAATAGAACATATTTTATATATGCGAGGTTAATGAATTACAATCAAAATTTATAATAGAACTAAGACAATCTATTAGGACTCTATGTTTTTAATAACTTTTTAGGTTAGTAGTGAGTTTTTTATCATAGTTATTTTAGTTGCCTAATTAAAGTTTATTGAGTAAATAATAAATCGATACGTTTCCGTGTTAGAACATAATTATTGCGAGTTTCTCTGGTTTGTGGTTGATTGTGCTATTTATATATTTGATTAACGTAGAAAAAGCTGATTTTGTTTATAATATACTTGTGAAGGAGGGGTGCCGGTGCTACAAAACTACATATGGCTTGCCTTATTTATGATATTTCAATGTTTACTAACTTAATACTTGTCACAATTTCATACAAACACAGCACTACACTCAGTTTTTTTAGTATGTAAATGCACGGAGTAAACCATACTGTAAATATATACATATTAACATCACATGTTGCATAACAAGTATGTTACTTATAGGTACATATTTCACGAAGGTTTTACCGATAAAAATATTAAAAAAGGAAAATTCAAACAATCAAAAGTCTACATACGCATACAATGCTACATAAAATTATTTACTATATGATTAAAATAGGATTAGTACCGAGGCTAAAATTTATTCATAACCAAATTTTTTCCACTACATTACAGCTGCAAATAATATTGAATTGATTTTTTGGTACATAATTGCTTCATATAATTTAATTAGATGATTATAAAAAATGTCCTTTCTAAAAATATCAAATAAATAGTTTTGTTCCGAAAGAAAACCTATATTCCATATCAAACGTAATATTTATTTTTAAGTGTTTTAGTCAAAGGAATAAATAGTTTGTTAATGTTTTTTTTTTCCTATTTACACACCAGACTGAGTTAATCGTTATGGTATCTACCATGGGAAGTGCTCTGAGGAATTGTTCGGATTAGTTCCAGCCGCCAAATTTCACGAACGCACATCGCATCAAAATTCGGCGATACCATCCTCACCATCTGCGTGCTTAGCGGTCTACCACTGTGCGTTTTACTAGGAGTTTTCTTCCTCGTACAAGCTCTTTGTGGAATTGTTTACTACCGGCGACTTTTCCGGACCGATACGACTTAAGGAACTTCAAGAAAATAGCTTACTCCTTTAAAAGGTCGGCAGCGCACCTGCAATTCCCCTCGTGTTACGGTTGTTCATGGGCGGCGGTAATCTCTTACCATCAGGTGAGCCGCATGCTCGTTTGCTCCCTCTTCTATAAAAAAAACGTTAAGTTAGTCTAGTAAGTTAGCTACAGCTATGAACTCACAAAATGATGGCACTTTATTACCATATCAAAACAACAAAAATAAAACAACTTTCCTTCACAAGGCTACATGCAATACATTCGTGCAATATACAAATGGCACAATCATGTCCTGTTCCCGCCTCCTAACATAGCTTTAACTAATGTGTACGTGTAGCACATATTATCAGGTAAACCAGAAATGGTAATAAATAAAGGGTCTCTTAATTATCGTATTTAAATATGGGATACAACACAAGTGGTGACAATGGAACGGTCTCTTCACAAAAAGCACAATTTTAAGCTTCATTTGGATCCATTACATTGGGATTGGGCAGAGCATAGCTACTAGTAAATTTGATACTTGTTAACTACATAAAAAATCATCGCTTTCCATTAACATGCAATCAAAGGAAATTGAAATCAGTGGCTACTTTAATGATATATGTATATAGTATCCCTTAGGGATGCTAAAAATATACATCTATAATAAGTATTGCACTTTATTGGAAATGTAAAAGTGATAGAAAATATTTGATATCGTATAAAATGATTTCTTTGAAACGAATAGATGTTTTAACTCACGAAGGCGGTTTAGCAATACTTGTAGTTATGATGCGTATAGACCGCGCGCTCTTGTGTGCATAACCTGCAGGTAGAGTTAGCAAGTTCATATTTATTGAACGAAATAATAACGAAAAATATTGTGCTCCTTTTGTGTTCAATATTTATTTACACACATCGTATAGATAATACAAATGAAAATATTAGTGGATTAAAGCATAAAAAAAGTTGAATCATGACTAGACTCGTCCTACCTGTCAGTTTCATCGTCACTATCATCTTGCAAATTAATGACTTAATGTGAATTCAAAGATCGTCTTAAAACATTGATGTATACTTGTAATACTTGGTGAGTCTATTTAAACCAAACATAAATAGAATCGCGTATAAATCACGTAATCACGTTTAATTAAACTCTTAACGCACTACGGCTTATATCTAAATACGTATAAAGATTAATATACATACCTCACTGCGCACAATTTCTAACGTATACTTTCCATACTGATTGTACTCAATGCTAAATTTTGGCGCGAAACAGGCGCTCGGTATACCGAGCGTTCCCGAGTTCGCACACACAAAAACAATATGCATGTGCATCTACACGCCCAATTAAGGCGCTACCCTGACCAAAACCTGGCAAAAGTGCGTTATTCAGAGACTATTATCTCATTAGTTATGAGAAATAAGCTACATTTAAAAGCACATTATTAATGTTCGATATCCTATCATCACATTCCACGTTGTAATTTGTTTTTATGTGTTATGAATACATTTAAAATCTACTTTTAAAAAATGGCTAAAATTATTGATTACATGCATCTGTTGCTAAAGGAAATGCTCTAATCATTTGAGAATTACACTAATGGATAGCTAATTTAAAAATCTATATTCTACACGTTTTATTTAATTTCTTAAGTTCGCTTATCTCTTTTAATTGAAATAATTCCAAATATGTATTCGGGCGTATTTTTCCGTGATATATTGTAGCGAGAGCGCGTGGATTATATGGGACCGAACGCTCAAGGTCTCTCGCTAGGGGAACCGTCTTAAGATCAACCCGCCATCATGAGTTAACATCTATGAACTTACGAACATCTTATTTCATCGTTATCACTGTATTCAACATAATCTTTTACTGTTATATGTTTACCCATTATTAACACCAAGTTTTTGGAATACACATAATTATAAATTTATTCGCTCTGCCCCATCCTTATTTTTCTTACATTAAGTTCTGCTTCAAAATGCATGGAATATCCGGTGACAGTGTTACATAGAGACTACAATCTTTTACAATGGGATCAATTTCAGCGCTTAAGTGTGTTGTAGACAAAAATTTTTGTGCTTTAGAAATAATTAATGAGTTCATGGGTGCAAGGTTTAAACGCCCTATTAGTGGGTGTAGTTGAATGTCTAGTGTTACCAAGTAATCATCAATGTAACATGGAGGTGCGTAAGTATTACCTATCATTTGTTGTGGGATCACGTGAAATATAATACTTCTTCTTATCCTTGAACATTATTGCGATCTCAACTTCGTGGTTTAGTCTAGTAGTTTTTTGTTACTTTTTTAGTAAAATCAAACTTAACACTTTCACTGTTCAATTTGCAGACACGATAATAAGACAATAGCAATGACCCATATGTGGGCCACTAAATTACATATATTAATGAGGGCTAATAATTTTCCGCTCACCAGATGTCGCTAGTCGGGACTGAGGTGAAGTTATTTGTTACACATTATTATCATTATTTTTTATTAAGTGGCTTTATGGCTCTGGGTTCTAGCCCTTCTGGGCCTGAAGTTACAATGTTGTTATTATAATTGAGAAGTATTTAAATTAAAGTTTATCGCTTTCTAGAGTACGCATATACACTAAACAATGTTTAAGTGGTTGTTGACAGATAATATTTTCAAATTTTTAACTCATTAATTATTTTACTTTTCGGAATATCCGTAGTTTAGTTTATCGATTCCTAATCTAATCGGTATAGAAAGATAACTACTATTTCAAAAAGAAACATTATCCCTTATATTTTCCTTACTAATTAATAAGCCCTGGTGTCAGAAAAAGTCGTGGATGTCCTCATTTAACGGTTTTAAGTTCATTTATATTAGTAATATCGAAAGTTTGAGTTAAAAAAGTTTTGGTAAGTGATTAACAAAATAAAACAAAGACATTTGGCCCATACGATCTTCTTTGGAAGATTCAATAAACGTCAGCGCAATTCGGCCTTTGCGCTCTTTCTGACTGACACTCATTTGCATCTTTAGATTTATATCAATGACCTGTTCAATGTTTTATAATGCAAGAACAATTGTAAAATAAATCCTGTTGATACAGAACACAATTACATATATATACATATATATCTTATGGGTATTGCTTTATCTTTTGTTTAGTTCCTATTTTAATTTCGGAGAAACTAAAATTTGTGTTCATTGAAAAATGACATTTTCTTTTAAAGTTGAGATCGCAATGAGCGGTGCAAAATACACTAGGGTACTACTAGGCCAGCATAAGTTTGGTAAAGTCCGCAGACTAGCTTGGTGGTTGGCGGCAACAGCGGCGTGTGTAACAAACAATATCAGAGTATTGGTGTAAGTTGCGCACTGCTTTGGTGGACTGTTAATGCGTTCTGAGACCCTGGTGAGTGTTTATCATTATTTTAATTACATATTATCTTTCATTATTTGTGTACGTACGTCTGTTTGTATCGTCGGTCCAGAAAATGTCTTGATGAATCTATTTATTTATAATAAATGAAATGACGTAGAAAAGCACACAATTATTACCTTATTAAGTATTTTGATTCAGTCAAACATTTTCGAAATTTACCAAACTTTAATATAACTCGTTTACCAACTTCTATGGGATTTTTATAATATATACAGGACACAAGGGAAATTTGGGGTCCAAGATAGAAATATAACCATTAGGTATTTGGTGCCATCAAAGTATTTGAGTAAATTTATTGGTTTATTTAACAATTAATATGTGTATGCACAAAAATATGTTTTAATAAAAAATTCTAACAAATAATACCGTCTGATGCCTTTAAAAGTACAAAACACTTTATATTAAATTGTATGAGGTAGTATTAAAATGTGACTAACAAACTGCATGAATCAATTTGGACTTGAGCGTTATTTACATTCTATCTATAGCATTCATGCATCTTAAAAGAGACCTAACATTATCAGATTTTTAAAGTAGTAGACTAATATCCCGCTGAAGCGTCAATTATTGTTTATCAAAATATACATGACCGCTAAGTAAGTTTCAATGATATATTAAATGTATTCAATGGTTCCATTAATTTATTGTTTATCTTTAGGTCCAGTTACATACTACTACCCAGCAATGGGACCAACGCTGCCGCCTTTGGTCTACTGGGGATACCCAACTCCACCTGTCTCACCAGCACATTATTATCATCCACCTCATCATCCTCAAACTATGGTTAGTAATAACATTCTGATGGAAATTAGGAATCAGTATAGCATACTGCTATCTGACTTCAATTTAAGATACTAAAGCTATGCTGATATCTAAGGGTCGTCGCAGAAAGTAAATAGAACACAGTAATCTTGAAGTTGTTGACGAGTATGTTTACCTTGGACAAATTGTCCGACTAGGCAAGTTCAACTTAAATCGAAAGGTTAGTCGACGAATCCAACTCGTTTGGGCCAGCGCAGCGTTTGGGTATGGAAGATTACAACACGTTCTCGTCAAGTATTATTTTAAAATTGATAGTAAGAATGTACACCCCGTGCGTATTGCCCGCTAGTGATGGTATATGTAGTTGAAATATGGTCCTTCATTATTGACCGTATAATGATTCGCTCAGCGAGTTATGGAGAGAGCAATAGTGCTTGGAGTTTCTCTTCGTAATGAAATCCGTAACGATGATATCCAAGTAACCGACATAGCCCAACTGATCGGTAAGCTAAAGTGACACTAGCTTGGCCATATAGCTCGAAAAACCAACAACGGACGATGAAGAAAGGTTTTCCCGGTAAACGAAATGAAGGGACGGCCTCGGAATTTCGGCCACGGCCACCTGCCTCAGCGGAGGCTAGCCATCGGCGCAGGACAGGATTATAGTGCCCAAGTGTATGCACAAGCACAGGTGCACTCTCTATTCCCTCACTCTCATAATCCGATGGAACGGTAAACCGACACGACCGGAGAGAGATCAGGCGCAGGACCTAGGGCTTTACGTGCTTTCCGAGGCACGGGGGTGAGACACCACCAACTTCCTGACTCCGGGCAGCTACTGAGAATTTATTGACAGAAAAACTCAATAATTAATTTTTTTTGACTCGACCCGGGATTCGAACCCAGGACCTCATAATCAGCAGTCGTACTACTACAATTACTAGACTAACGAGGCGGTGGCGACCTGGTGAGATATGCAGGTAGTCAATGGATGCAGCTGACTCAGCATTCCTCGGAAGGACTATGTTCAGCAGAGAATGTGGAAGGCATGTAAATGATGATGGAGTACACAGTAAAGGCTCAGTTAAACATACATTATAATGACGTTGTATTTCAGTGGAAGCTAAATATTAAATTTAACATTTTGGTAATTTTATATTTATCTTGATAATTATAGAAAATCGAAACATCATCTGATTTCGATAATTTTTTTTTATTTCGTTTTTACGGCGGATTTACGAAAAAAAAATACAGGAAAAAAAAACTTAAAACTTTTATTGGTTTAACGGCTTTAATTGCTCATGAAAATGTACTCATTCACTTATAATTGTTGATAACTTTTTTACAAATAATCGAATGAAGTTGTAATAAAAAAATAATAATCTACACACAAAAACAAACATTTAAAAATAAACATTAAAAAATGTTTGTTTATAATTTTTTTATTTTGGTGTTTTGTTGAGTGTAAGATCGGGCGAAGCGAGCTCGGGACTTAGGGCATCCCGACTCGGACAGGTTAGGTTAGAATGAGATGGGGGTGTCGAGTGAGCGAGCGAATAGGCCCGCTAGCTCCTTCGTGGTTATTTTTTTTATAAAACACTTAGAAGTAGGAGCCCCGCGTGGCTCCATCGACCGGGCTTCCCTCGGCTGCGCTACGGGAGAGAGTTGGGGTAGGGAAGTACCACGCCACTCAACATTACCAACATCTTCAGTAACATAGATAATTTGTTAATTGGCAGAGCCCCTCTGCAGTTGTATATGGCTGCAGCACGAATAGCACGGTTCAACCGGGGAAGGACCACGCTCTCATAGTACGTGAAACAACAGTAATGCTGCTGTGTTCTTGTTGTTTCTTGGCGCTAAGCGAAGCTTAGGGTTCCTCAGGGGTAACAGCGCGTCTGCATTTTCATTCTTCATCGAAGGTAGTTCTAGACGTTTGTGGGCTACTGCATCCACTTTAATGTGGACTGCGAGCTCCCTTGTCACACTTATTCTATAATTATCTTCTTTTCAGATACCAGAGGTGGTGTCAGTGGGAGGAGGTTCCCCTATACCTATACCGCCACCCGCTGCTTGCCATGAGTGGCCAATTTATATGGTGAATTGAAAGGTCACGTCCTTTCCTAACATTACTTTGGAGGGGCAAATGACGGCATAATTTTAACAAATAACTACATAGTAATACGCCAAATTTGATTGCGATATACTAGTGTATTTTTTATCCCACGCTCGCAGGGTTTTTATATTTCCTTGCATTAACTTTATTTTCTAAGTAATGCCTTAAGTTTTATGAAATATGATCTATAAAATTTGTTAACTATTTTAATTCGATATTTATACTAATTATTAATATTTTTGTTTATCGTTTTGTCGCATTATTTTAGTTGACGGCATTGCTCGCTAACTTCGCCATAATTTCAAATTATTATTTATCAAATACCACTTTAACTTAATGTGATTAAGTATATAGGTTAAGACGCCATTTTGCCCTCCACAACGAAACTAGCGCAATGAAATAACGGCTCAAACAATCAATTAGTGATATTATAAATTTAGATTAAAATTTATTATTTAATTCAAATCATTTATTGTTTATATTATATACTGAAATTGCCAGAAATTCTTATTTTGTTTTTTCAAAATTTAAGATTGTTTGTATCTTATAAACTTATAATTGTAGTTTTTGTTGTATATTTTATATTTTCTACTTTGTTGATATTTCAGATATAAATTTAATACGGATCTTATTAAGCAGATATATCTTAATAAGTATGAAAGTTAGTTACTTAAAATCTGAAGGGGTCCAAAGAGGTAAACGTTTTCGTTATGTAGGCGAAATGTTATTTTTGTATATTTGTTACGAATTTCTTGATTCTAACCTCTAAGGTGGACTATGCACATTACTTTTAATTTAGAGGTATTATAAACTAAGAATACCAGTGCTATTGTGACTCCTCACGATTTTATTTAGATCAGTGATTCTTAACCTTTTTGGCTGGCGATCGTTTTTTCTATTTATTTGATAATAATTTTACAATATTTAGATTGGTATTTTACAGTATAATATAATTCAGCAGATGCTTGTCTCTAATGTTACCACTTAAGGTAATATACTCGAATCTTCTCACCCTGTAGACCTGACCTGATTCAAACTAAGCAACAAGTTATTAATATAGCTACCAAACTTAATTTCAAATCGAATTAGATGAGATTTACGAACGTATTGTAAAATTATTACATTATCCTGTCACCACACCCATTAATATTTTTGACACTCGGGATTTATATCGCGAGTCGAGGTTAAGAGACTGGTTTAGAAATGCATAAAAAATTATCTAATTTTATTTATCGCTTGATAGAATTTTTAAATATTTTTATCACAAAATATAAAAGGTTATAATATTATTAAAACAAGGTACGTGTTAGATGGAGCCACACGATGCGATGGGTTACGGTGCGACGCAATAATTTCTCTGCAATTCTATATATTAGATTTAGCGTTAGACGCTCAAATATTTTGAAAAAAAAAAAACAAAGAAAGTCTTAGATCTGGGACTAGAAGCAATAAATGCAGTACAAACTAAACTCTGCTGCCGCAACGTGTCAGTCAACATGATGAGACGATTTATGTCATGATACGGATTACTATATCTAGGATACCATAAACATGTCGCTAGGCCGTTTCTTGACTATATATATATATATATATATATATATATATATATATATATTTGATTTATTTTTACAGTGTTGTCATGAAGACGATAAAGTATATCATATAATTAAGAAACGACCTCATTTTGATTGATATGCGCTCAATATTGTGTACGCTGTCGTATCGCGCAACCAAAATGTGCATTTTAATCGAACAACTGTTTAGTAGCGTGTGAAATGTTTATGGGAAGATATATACGTCCGCGTATTATCAACTTGATAGTTGCTTGACAAACAATTTTTTTCCTTATTTTTAGACAAATTTTTGTGTTTATAAATTATAATAAGTTTTTTCGTGTAAAATTACTTTGTATATCGCCATCTACTTCATTCTATAGTTCATTTTATGGAACAAAAATTGTTTGACTGTCTAGGGGTTCGTAAAATAGACACTAGAAAGCCTGAAGTTATGAAATCGTGGATACTAAGACGACATGTGGTTATTTTATTTATTAGTTAAATTTGTTCAATGAAATAAATTATTAAAAAAAAAAAACGAAAAAGGCAATAGTTGAATCGCGGATTCGAACCCATAACCTTTTGAGTTCGCGGTATACACCACTGTTATGGAGTGTAGAAGTAAGGAGTGCAGACTGTGTATTAAAAAGTGTCCATAGAAAACCGTTAAATAAGGGTGGCGCCACTATAGCTACGGGGTAAATTTTAGAGAATGCGCCGAAAAATATTAGTGGGTTAGACGACTTTTTCGAGGGTTATATTTACTAAATAAAATTACTTTAGATTTTAGAGCTACTAGGCAGTTTAGCAGCACACTTCACACCATCAACAACTGCTAAGTTCATTTCATGTAGCTGTTTCCTGTAGCCCAGCCCTGTTGTGGAGAGTTTTTGGACTGTTATTTATTGCTTACAGATGGACACTTTTTCACTTTCACTATTCTCCTATGAGAGATTGTTCTCCTTACCTCTACACTCCATAACCACTGTATTGTATCATTCTCTCGCAGGCTAAATCCTATAGATATACGAATAATAACTAAAAGATAACTGCGGTTACGACCCCGCTCGCCGAGCGTGCCAACTGTGGGAAATACCCCCTCCCCCATGAGACAGTGTATAGGGGAGGCTTGTCCTATGTTAAATCAATCATTTTTTTAAACATGTTAAGATTTTGACTATTTGTGAGCGGTCTTAATCGTCGCAGGCGCTACGCAATTGTAGACCTTATGATGAAGTTTTTTAAGTTTTTATAGAAATTATCTATTCACTCGGATTAGTACGACCATAGAACGCTCTTTTTCGATGTGTCGTCTTAAGTATCATTATTTGTTGCAAAACGACCGCCCAATAGAGAACAAGTATTTATTACTGGATCGACTGTATGCGTACCGCCACCCACTAAACAGTTTAACCGTCATGAAATCTCACGAGCACACATCTCCACTAAACAGTTTGATTGAATTAACTGTTGTATGTACGCGGTATATCGTCGCGCTGCAACCTGCAACGCATAGTGTAGCCTCGCCCTAACGCTTAGTAAAATTCAAAATTATAATTAACGTGAAATATCACGTAATAATTTAATTCCGTGTTTAACGTCAACGTGTATAAAGTTCCTTTCAATAGAATTTCATTTATTTAATATTATTTAAAAGAAATCTAATATGTTTATCTAATAAATATTATACCTCTCACTATTCTTATTGACAACGAATGTATGTATACACAGTGATATGATAAAGGTGCTGTTTGTTAGTTATTGTTTTAGAGAATAAACCAAATATTTTATTGACTATAATGATAATATCTAAGTAATCAATTAGAATAAGACATCGCTCAACTAGAATATATTATAGAGAGAAATGAGAAATGCTACAACCATAAAAAATATATTCGCCATAATTTAAGAATAGTCGCTACCCTAATTGTTTAGGCTTTACATAATATATTATATATCTTCGGCATATTCCGACTGTATAAATTTTGAATTTTACCAAAGTCCATATTAAGCCAGGCATTGAAAGTAAAAAACCTAAAAATGTTGTACTAACCAATTAAACAAAAACTGTAAATTTGAGGTTATATAGATATGTAAGTTTAGATTCTTGCCGGAATATTTCCCAGCAAAAACTATGTTTATATCATATCGATTAGACATTCATAAGATACGGTATAACCAGTTGCAGAGTGCATAATGGAGAGTCGAAAGTTCTTACTATTAAAAACATTTACCTCTAGCCGCCATTAATTTGGTAATTAATATAGCCCTATAGCTTATACAGGGGAAACTTAGAAGTCATTCGACATTTAGTTGTAATATAGTTACACTATTTTGGCATAATATTTAAGTTAGAAATTTGAAAAATAAAACACCAAGAAGCAACAAAATCTGATCGTCTTCCAATGTTGTAAAGTAAACGTTATTTATTTAGGAATGTCACAAAAGTGTGAGTTTATATTAATGTTAGATTAGAGAACATTTAGGTTTATGCATAAAGCAATAAATTTCCTTATAAGTTACTGTGGTCAGTGATAGAAAATAAATCTAGATTAAATTAAGACCATTCAATGTGACTAAATTGTATTAACGAATTTAGTGAAATATAACATCACATTTCTCTCTGCAATGCACTATCCATGACGTTGTTTTATATATCACATGATTTTGTGCTTTTATTATTGAAATATATGTGGTCTTACTTATGATCGTTAATTATCGCTTATTTAAATTATATATAATTTATCTCTATATCTGTTTCTTTCTTTTGTCATTTAGTAAAAAGAGAGAAAGCATTAAAGCCTTCTAGAATATTTTTATGAGTAAGGACGATATCGTTTAATCTGATTGCTATTCCTTACATTACGAGTACATATAAATAATACGAATTAAGTTCTCAAAATTTACATCAGAGGAGTTAATTGGTTATTGATTTTATAAATGCGATAAAGTAATTGTTATTTTTAATTTCTGATGTTGTTTTTACCATTTAAGGTACTTAATATAATAAAATTAAATATAAATTATGTAGAATTAGACCAAAAAGGATATTCATTATTAAGTTCTAAATTATGTACAATGTACAAGTGTCTCCTGATAGTCTTACCTAAAGTTATCGTAATAAATTATAAATTGTTTAAAAAATAATATATTCATTAAATAAGATTCATATTTTTGTTACTTTTATATGAAATCCTTTTAATAAATATTACGCCGTAATTATTTTGTTTTATGGTGATCTTGTTGATATACATATATTATATAAGTACATATATTCGTTATTTCTGTCAACATTTATTGTTGTTAAGGTCTGTTTGAACTAGTTTAACTTTGAGTTTAGCTTCCTTTAGCTTCTAGTTTAAATAGTGTAGTCAATTTAGAAATGTGCAATGTTTAGTTCTTATAAAATTAGATGTTAATGCCAAAACGTTTTGGTTTCGCATCATACAAAGTAGTGAATTGTTCCAATAAAAAGTAGATTTAAAAATTGTTTTTAATTTTTTACTTTACTGCCTACTGCACAGTTCCTTACGGTTCTTTTACAGATGGTCCTTACGGTAAAACCTTGCAGTTGTGAAACGCCTTTGATGTCAGGCGATGTCGTCGCCCGCGTAGTATTCACGCTGCGGCGTGTATGCTAGGGGTTGTCACGAATATGAATATAAAATAGTTTTGGATAACATAACACTCATAATCATTTATTAACATTATGTACATAAGATAAAAACACTTATTTAACAAGATCATATTTTATTACTACAAGAAAAACATTTACAAATTATGCACTGCCAAATATTTTCGTGATACTTTCTTGTTATTAGTTGTTTTCTGTTATCAATTAATTATGTAGTGTATACGCATTCGCATAAACAATTTTATTTAAAAAAAATTAGTGAATCATTAGCATGGCCGTCTTTTGAATTCAATTTCACTTAGTAACTCATATAACTATACCTAACAGTAATTTACCATTATAGATATTATACTCGAAAACGGCACTTAAAATTAACTTAAAGTTAAACTTACAGCACTTAAATAAGTACTATAAAACACGCTCGCGCAAACAGCATGTATTGTCTATCTGACTCAGTGGAGTGCGATAGCACAAGGTTAGCCCGCCCTCTGCCAAGCAGTATTCCCACCGGTGCTCTGCACAAATACATTCGTTTCCCAACTGTAAGGTCTTTTAAACTTTGCTACTACACAATATTTTATATCGGAGCCACGTTGTATAAGTTAGTAGCTACTGCACGAATGGATCGGCTCGTACATGAAAGGACAACGCTTGCTCATAATAGCAACGTAAATTAGCAGCATAATGTCGCTATATTACTATTGTGAGGACGGAGACAAAGAATCGGAGACTGGTAACGAGCTACAGATTACCCCCTAATCTGTGTTATGGTAGCTCCACATTATTGCCGTGAATTCACGCCATGAATTCACTTTCTAATAAATTTCTTGTTTTGGACGTCTAAATAGTGATATGTTGCCACAGCAAATAAAGTTATTGCTGCAGCAGCTTCTACGTCCGTTTCGCGGCGGGTTTCACGAACGATTGTGAGCATCCACATTATTGCCGTGAATTCACGCGTGAATTCACGCTATGAATTCAATATATTACAATATTCACAAGTCGTGCCCTCCACATTCACGGGATGCTCACAATCGTTCGTGAAACCCGCCGCGAAACGGACGTAGAAGCTGCTGCTGCAGTAACTTTTTTTGGAGTGGATGGAGTGGGAAAGCGTTGAGAAAAAAAGAAGATGGTGTATGACTAAAATACATCCTCCGTACGCTTTTGTAGTCCGAAACGAACTGGCACGGGGCCGTGAATGTGGATGTGTACGCGTGAACGCCGCGCGAAGGCTGCGTGAACCCTTTGTCGCGGGACAAAATACCGACTCTGATCGGGGAACAGGCGCGAACGCGCGTGAATCCCGCGAAAACCATCCACATTCACGTTCACGCCTGTTCACGGCGATAATGTGGAGCCGCGGTAACGAGCTAACAATGCATTCCATTTTAGACCTCAAGGATGACAACGCGTCTCTATTTTGATCTGTGTCCACGCTGTGAGTCGCATTCTCTCTCTCATTCAAAAACCGAATAATTTACAGAACACCTATAAGAGCCAATCTATAATACTTAATCATAACTTGTCGCAGAAAGTTCAACTCTTCTTAACAAATAATATTGTTAATTATTGTGAAATTACATTCGTAATTTTATTTACTTTATATTTATTATATTTTAGGCATTATACCTCTAAAATATATTAAAATGAAGGCTCAGGAACGTTTTTGAGGTAATCTAAATATGACTTGTAAGGGCTTTTTATATAAGTTTTTTTTGTAATTATAGTGATGGTATCCATCGTACCTTTATATAACTTAACACAAAACGCATTTTTTACACAAAAATAATTTTTTTTATTTCTACAAATTCGTTTTAGATGCACCAAGCTAGACACTACCTAATTCAACATCCTGATTGAGCTAACCAACGTAAATATTTTTTTTTTGGAATTCACTTAATTCAGTTTTATTAACGGCCCAAATCTATTTACTTTATCTGTCACTACTTACTACCACGTGCTCCGCAGTGTGGGAAAACATCGTGAGTTAACCAGTATGACTGAGAAATAAGAAAAAACATATTTGGAAGACATGTGAAGTTCGCGAACACGCATTGGGGCAGCGCGGCAGATATATCCTTGAACTGAAACCTCAGAAATGAGGGAGGCCATTGGCCAACAGTGGGTCTGCGGTGGGAGTGGGAGAAGCTATATAAACCAATAAAAAGCGCTAGCGCAGTAACTAATGTCCGGTTTACACGGGCTTTGTAGCTAAGTGCTTAGTACTTGTCACTATACTAAGCCTCAATATGACAAGTGAAAAGTAACCGTTTACACGTTGGAGTCAGTAAAAGTTATTAGTGACCTGACATTCGAAATGGAGTGACGCCGCCTGATTTTGCGCAGTGTGTTTAAGCAATATTCAAACATTATTATTTCAAGCATGATCGAGATCTCTTCAACGATTTTCTGATAAGCAGCATCTTTTGCGAGTTTATTTTTATATAAAACCGATTTGTGGTTCCATAAACATTCATAGGATTTAAATTCCTGAATGAACTTCGTTGTTGTTTCCGAATTCCACCTTTCCGCAGCCATGATCACATAAGTAAACACGTGTTTTCACTTCCCGGTACACAACTTGTCACTAACTAACTTGTCGAGCTGTTAACACACGGTCAGCAAGCGACAAGTGCTTAGTAAATCGTGGTGGGGGTATTGACTTGTCGCTTAGTAAATAGGATCGTTTTCTATTCACTTGCACTATTCACAAATACTAATACTAAGCACTAATCAGCGTGTTTACACATGAGGACTTAGTATTAGTGACAAGTACTAAGCGCTTAGTTACGAAGCCCGTGTAAACCGCCCATTACTCAACTCAATGTGTAAATGACAGATCAGCCGCTGATCTAATATTATCTCCAAATATTTCCTTAATCGAACTTTATCATATACATTACGTACAGAGAGATTGTTGCTATTTTCGACAATCACAGTAATATAAATAAAAAGGGAAGCATTTTTATGCATAACTTTTGCAAAACCTAATTCGCTCTTAAACACTGAGTACTAGGTTATTCCTGTAAAGACTAATGCCTCATCGGCGAAGGAGAAACACAGCCTTTGTCTAGTTGAACATGTTAAGTCATAATGTATATAAAGAACACGGTTGGGCCCAGGACACCAATTGTAGAACACCAAACTAAAAAAAAACTCCAAATCTAATTCTCAAGTTTAATTATGACTTCTAGTATTTGGTTTTGGTAACAATCTTCCAATAACCTTAAATCAATATGCAAAATAGAACCACTCTTGTACCTATAAGGTAGTTTTTCTAAAAGATTGGCAACAGTAACTAAAAAAACTGTTATGCATTATTTTTGCATTGATCTAATTTTAACCACTACCCCATATCTTCCCGTGCGTGTCGTAAGAGGCGAGAGAGGGAAATTGAGGCATAAGATGGGCAGCAGCATCTTTCTGATAACAGCAATAAAAAAACTGCGGTTGCCAGCCCTCTCGCCAAGCGTGGCAACTATGGCAATATACCCCCCACGAGAGAATAGGACAACGAAACCCAAGTGACAGCTGCTGGCTAGCTTTATGGAGAAATAGGGACTCTTTATCATGAACTCTTTCTTCAAAATGCAGCCCTACAGAAAGTGGACCTCCGGAGGTATTGAGCAGAAGTGTTCTTGTTCTTCAGGAAAGGCCACAACGCACTCTTGACCTACAGACCGATTTTTCGTCTGAGCCGCGTTTTCGAGTCATTACAAATCGTCTCGCACCCACAGACTCGACGACGTTCAGCATCCCGAACAAGCCGGTTTCCGAAAAGGCTTTAGTACCATAGACCACATACATACAAGGCGACACTGAAAGTTTTTAGAACAGGCCACTTGTAAACGATATAATAAAAAAATAAGTTCAAATATTGAAAATGGAACTCTTTGCCAATATTATTGTGTATGTATTTTATTAATTTGTTATTTGTTTACGATTTGGCGACAAATTAAAAAATTGTCTGTGGCACATTAGCATGAATTTAACGCGAGAAAAAAATGAAAAATGATTTTTTATGACTTTCGATGTCATTTAAGTCAACAAGAAAGTTGTGTAAGTAGGATACTGCTTCACCACGAAAACGCCACGTTGCACACCTCCAAGCAAACAATCAACTACCTACTTGGCGACGTCAGACGTGGAATTACTGGGTCATCCCTTCATAGCCCTGACCTCGCACCTTGCGATTTTTATTTATTTCCGATATTAAGAGAAAAACTTCAAGGAAAAAGTTTTATGGACGCTGAGGAAGCAGTGCCTGCGTTACGAAATGCCGTCGAAAAGACCCCTAAGGACGAGTAGGCAAAGTGCTTTTCATGCTATAAATTTTACTTATCAACGCTAATTTAGTTGTAATATCCCATAGATGTAAGAGAGAAGTGAAGCGTAATATCCACTTTATATTTTTAATAATTTTAGAGACTTTATATAGCTGATAGGTTCTCTTCTGTATATAGGTACTTACTTCCTTTAATAATAAACAATACATTCAATTTTACAATATCTTACTGTGGCGACTAGAGCCTACTATAAATAATTAACGTACCTAATAGTGTCATCGTAAAATAGTATCTAAATTAAAATTTATATAGACAGTGTGCGACAGTGTTTTTATTTATATTTTTAGGGTTCCGTAGTCAACTAGGAACCCTTATAGTTTCGCCATGTCTGTCTGTCCGTCCTCGCTTAATCTCTGTGACCGTTAGCACTAAAAAGCTGAAATTTGGTACCAATATGTGTATCAATCACGCCGACAAAGTGGTAAAATAAAAATTGGAAAAAAAATGTTTTATTAGGGTAGCCCGCTCTATATGTAAAGTGGAAAAAGATTTTTTTTTAATTTCAACCCTAACGTGTGATATATTGTTGGAAAGGTATTTAAAAATGAATAGGGGTTTACTAAAATAATTTTTTGATAATGTCAATAATTTCGGAAATAATCGCTCCAAAAGTAAAAAAACAATGTGCCCCCCCCCCCTCTAACTTTTGAACCATAAGTTTAGAAAATATGAAAAAAATCTGAAAAGTAGAACTTTATACGGACTTTCTAGGAAAATCATTTTGAACTTGGATGGAAACAACAGTCCCCACTACCAGGAGCAGTTGCAGGAGCGCGGAGCGCTGCTGGAGCGCGAACATAATGGATACCCACCTTTAAACTCATAAGTGGGAACACTTATTGTGACGGACGGGAAACCACGGAACCCTACAATGAGCGTGGCCCGACACGCTCTTGGCCGGTTTTAATTTGTTTTGTTTTGTTTAGTTTTGAGATTAAGTTGATTTACATTCACTTTTATTTTCTTTTACCTTTTGTTTATTATGTCGCTAAACTGTTAGTAATTTTTGTTAAAAGTAAAATTACAGCCTATATACATACCACTGCTGGGCACAGGCCTCCTTTCAATTATGAGAGGGTTTTAGGGCAAGGAAGTGTCTGCCGCGCTGCCCCAATGCGTGTTGGCGAACTTCACGTCTTCGAAATATTTTTTTCTTATTCCTCAGACATGCAGGTTTCCTCACGATGATTTCCTTCACCGCCGAGCAAGTGGTAAATCAGCATTTAAAACAGCAATTAACAATATCATTGGCGCCGGCGGGGTTCGAACCCGGGTTACTCGCGTTCTGTTATATTTACAGCGAGCGTTAACCATCTGAGCTACCATGGCTCTTTTTGTCAAACAATATTTCATTTATTTGTTGATTATTTAGTTTAAGCATATTTTTACCTTGTTTTTATTATTTTTATTATTCTATTTCTTTCTTTATTTTCTTTAGTATAATAGTTAAGTTAAGTATACATTGCTTGTATCAAATTGCAGGCAATCTGTATTACTTCCCTTGTGATTGCATTTGTTAAAAAATATTTATCTAGAATTGTCAAATTGTGAAACTGGACAGTACTCCCTTTGGAGGTCACCTGTGGAAGAAATTAAAAAAATCTTAGCCCCGCAATTACTGCCATTATAAGAACAAGAAGTCACAAAGATTTAATTTTAATTTAAAAAGATGAAGAATGAAAATGTAATGATTTCAAACAAAACAAAGAATAAATAATTTTATGATCACGAGTCTTTTATTATTTGTATTCCTAAGATTATGTATATTATTAGTCTTTAAAATATTTAACAAGCTTTGCTAACGAATTAACATAATTCTTAATTTAAACTTTTGAATTGTAACTTTACTTAAGTCTGATAACTTTATTTCAAAACATTATACCTAAAATATGGTATATACCGATTCTATTATCATTAAATATGACTTGACCATGGACTCGCCTTGGGTATTGTTGACACAACCTATGTAATTAAATCATGGCATTGAGCTATTGAGACTCAATAACGTGACTACAATCTGAAAGGTTGTAGAATCTTTAATCGGGACGACTATAGTCTCATGACACTTGTTTGCCATTACCAGCTGAACAATTTAGATTAGAATTGTAGACCGTCCTTTTCTTGTACTAAACCCCAGTCTGGGGTGGTGGGTGAAATATATCAACATGGATGCAGTCAATAGCCCTAAGAATATCTGACAGACCATGCTCACGTATCGATCGCCGATATAATTTTCTTTCTTGTTTTTCAATAGCAATGCAATAGGCTCGAGACATCTTTTTTGTATTAAAATGGTTTGAAAATAAAATAACCCACGTCCACGAAAAAGGATAAAATTGACCCTTCCAAATGTCCAAAAGGGATAATTTTTTCTCTTTCCTTTGGCCCCGTGCTACGGACGGGGGGGGGGGGTATATGTCTACTCGTTATGTCAAACGGGGATATACTATAGGGATAAGATAATTTTGTCTCTTGTCAGTGGATATAATCGGGGGATATAATTTTTGTCTCCTGCTCATGCTCGCAGGGTGGATAAAACTGAGCAAGGGATAAAATTTTTATTCCTTCCCCGTGAATATATTGTCTCCTACCCATGCTAGCCCGGCAGAGTTCGAAACCTACGCAACGGCAGAGAGGTGTATGACAAGGTGACGTAATATCCCCGAAACTTCGCCACTGCATTGCAAGACGTTTACAAGCTACTGGATTGGAAAGGATACGGTATTAACGTCAATGACGAGTACATCACACCTTCGATTTGCCGATGATATAGTCCTTTTGGTAGAATCGCTGGAGGATCTGAGCACTATGCTCAATGACCTCAATAGTCCATACCCCAATAGTAATAGTCTCCCAACGGATAGGTCTTAAGATGAACATGGACAAAACGAAAGTCATGTGTAACGTCCATGTCACACCAATGCCGGTGGTTGTTGGGAGCACTAAGCTCGAAGTTGTTGACGAGTAGGTTTACCTGGGACAAATAGTCCGATTAGGTAAGTCCAACTTCGACCGAGAGGTCAATCCACAGATTCAACTCGGCTGCGCAGCGTTCGGGAGGTAGCGACGCATCTTCTCAAAACTAGATTATCAATACATACCTCAAAATCTCATAACTAGATTATACAACCAGTGCCTATTGCCAATGACCTATGGATCTGAGACGTGGTCCTTCACTGCCGGCCGTATAAGGAAGCTCGGAGTTTCTTTGGGTGATAAACTTAGGAATGAGAATATCCGCAGTAAAACCGGAGTAACCGACATAGCCCAACGGATTAGTGAACTGAAGAGACAATGAGTCGGCCACATAGTGCGAAGAAAAAAAAAGGTTCTCGAGTGGCAGCCTCGTACCGGCAGGCGAGGTGTAGGGTTTCCCCCACTAGATGGAGAGACGACCTGGTAAGACATGCAGGAAGTCAATGGATACAGGTGGCTCAGCACCGTGCTTTTTGGCATTCCTCGGAGTAAGCCTATGTTCATCAGTGGACTTGTGAAGGGCTGTAATAATGATGATGATGAAGAATATTTGAGCTAAATTTGCATCTTTTATAGAGTTTCCACTTGCTATTGCAACCGAATATGGTGAAATGAGCGATTTTATCGCTCCACTCTTCTGCTCTCCACTTCACTCATCATTATTTGATGTTCAATGCTCCACAGCTGCCTCTCGATAATATCCAAAAAAAATCGATTATTTTATTGAATAATATCTCAAATGTAGTGTATTTGGTCATAAAACTTTTATTTAAATGATAAGGCCAAGTAAAACCAGACAGCTGCAGTGGCGAAGCTAGGGCTCCAAACTAGGGCAAGTCCAAGATATGGTTTTGTTATTTTTAGCAGTTTTATAAACATACACCAATCTTGATGTCTCCACTGTTAAATTTAACATTCATGCTGTCGAGGACGTGTTTAAGAAAGCATACTACTGCTAGATAATGACATATCAGCAATTGCATACCTTCGGTAGCTTTGAAAAAGGCCGTTTAGGTTTGCTTGAGCGAAAGAAAAAGATATTAACGCAAAATACAATACATGAACAAAAGACAAGCATGAAAAAAGTACAAACAAAATATGTACAAAATTAAAAAAAATATTATATTCTAAAACTAATCGTCTCTCTTTCTTAAGGAAAGATTTGATTACGTCCGCGTTAAATGTTGGTGAACGTTTTAATTGTACCAACTTGTTTTTTCTCAACAAAGTTGAAAGATTTTACTTTTCCTCGCCGATTAGCACTTTAACACACTTCAATTCATTACAAGGAGCACTATTATCTTCCATTTTCGCTAAAAAGCTTTAAGAAAGCATAAATTTTCAACTCGCCACACACACACAACCTAAACTAACCTCGAAAATGAACTAAGTGATGAAATTATACGTGAATATTCATTCGCCCAAGTAAACACACAGAGTAAACATTGAAATGTGAAGTGAACTTGCAATTGTATCGCCCGTGCGCCCCCGCGCTCTACTAACTTCACACCGAAAGCCTAGCTTAACGCTCCATACTAATTGCTATATAAGCAATCGTAGTTATATTTCATTATAAAATATTTTGCCATAGGTTAGAAAAGGAGCGATCGTCTTCTCGAAAACCCGGTAAAATGCCCACGCGTGCGAGAGAGACGACTAATTGCTCAACTCCTTTTTTGTGACAGCAGTATCGCGCAGTTTTGCCGCGACCGTCCTTAATTACGTAATTTTGACAGTCCGTTGCGTATTCGCTTTATAACAGAGAGAACACGAACCAGTGTATTTCGAATTGAAAGCAATCTGCCAAGTGTTGACGTTATATAATAAGGCTACGAGCTCATGACCTATGTAGAACAGAGAAGCGCGCGGGAAATTTGTAATAGTTTGAAACAGTTTAAGTGAAGTGAGTGAAAGAGTTATTTTATTAGTTGATATTATTGATTGAGCGGTCTGCTAGGGCGAGCCCGGCTTCTCGGCTTCTAAGGAGACTTCGGCACTAGACAGCTTAAAGAAATTCAAAGAATAATTTGAGAGATAACCACGACTTCTATACAAATACGTACAAAACTTTTCGGTAACAATATTTTGAGTACACACAATGGCGCTTTTTTTTAAATATTCACTATTAACTAAGAATTTTAATAGATTTCATCATTTACTGTGAAACGACTTGTCCCACTACCCCTTGTTATCCCGTGGGTATCGTCGAAGAGGAAGCAGATACTTTGAAATAAAATATGGGTAGCGGCTTCCTGATCAAAACTTAATACAATAAAAAACCTGCGGGAGCCCATCCGCCTGAAATTTTGTAGCAAATATCTACCCTAAGTGCCAATCTACGGAGGAGACTTTGAACAAGCTTTAAATAATAATGTATTCAGTGTAAATTTAATAAAAAATATTACATACACAAACATATTTTATTGTAACTAAATAATATATTTACATTTTTTAACTTCACAACAATGATTATCCGCATGTTTGATTAACTTTCATAAAATTCATTCCACATTTTTTACTGAAAGTGTCACAAATAACTGAAGTTTTAACTGCGTTCGAATGAAAAAACTGTTATAGCTAGGACTCCTCCTGGCTAGTCGCTACTTGTGCAAGGTACACTTGCTGTGGTTGGTTCTGCGCAGCGTGTGATGATACCTGTAAGAAAATAAAAAAATTTAAGAACCCCTGAAAAAAAGAGCTGATGATATTAAAACGGATGAACAGATTTTCTTGAAACATAGCTAAGAACAATATATCTATTAAGACATTCATACGAGAAAAACTTAATCAAAATTGTTTCATGATTTCAGGAGCTACGATGCCACACACAGATACACACTGCAAACTTATAAAAAACCTCCTCCGTTTTCATCGGGGTTTAAAAAGAAACACTCATAAACGATTTAGGATGTATTCCGAAATAGAACCCAGTATACTGGCGAATGCTAATGAGGTCATTAATTGACGCCATATTGTACTGGCGTGCCGCCGCCATATTGTGTCGAATATCCTGCCATAATAAAACTATTTTTAACTGTGTGTACACTGAATGAAGCATTCCAGCATTTTTTATTATTTATTCAAATACAAAAAATAGCAGAGCTTAAACAGTTAAATCAGTAGGTACGATGATGAGGATGAGAAATCATACTCATTCTTTGTTACTGAGGATGGATGTCAAAATCTAAATGTGTAGATTTAACGCAATACCTGAATGATCTGCGGAGTCTGTTGCGGCTGTGCTTGTATGACGATCAGCTGTCCCGGATTGTTTTGTAACTGCGGCCTGATCATATTCAGTTGCGCCTGCGACAGTTGGATCTGGAAAATAGAATTAGAAAAGATTGTTGTTAAAAAGTTGCCGTGTGGTCGATTAAGAGAACCTATCTCTATCGATTTCTTATATTTACGCGGACAGTTTAAATCCAGAAGCCAAGGAATCAATGTTCTTCCGCACTCTAATTTCAATTAGCCATTTTTTTATTCCCTCGTTCGTTGTCAGTTTTTTTTTAAATTTATTCTTATAAAGAGTGTACATTATTTACATTTTAAATTTTGCCAAACCGTAAGCCAGTTTGTCGGCAAAGTTCTATAAGTTCTTCTTTAAGTTGGGGTGATACTGCTATGTTGACATTTGAAAAAAGATCTAAGATCCAGTCCGGTATTTCCAATTTCAAAATGTCCTGGAATCTTCCAATGAAATCACTGTGGAGGTTTTCCAAATGTTTGCAGTAGACAAGCAAGTCGTCATTGTTGCAAGATACTGATAAATTGACATAAAAGACATAAAGACATTTATTCCAACACTTACATCTAAAAAAAATTACACATGACAAATTACGATTAAAAATAAAACAAGGGACTTATTAATAACAAACAAATAAAAAACAGAAAATAAGACTAAAGAAAAGAAAAGCGTCGATTATATGTGCATGCAATGCGCTATGATGAAGTGGTGGAAGGGACCGTCTCGGCATAAGGCGCGAGCTTGCAGCGCTGAATTTCAGACAGCCCTGAACAAGTTCGGACGGTCAAACTTTATGCGAGCGAGTATTTTTTTTTCTTTCTTAAATCTGTATTCTTATAATGTGAGATGTACCGTAGACGGTAGTATGCAGCGTCTCAACGTTTTACTAAAAAGTTTATAATAAATATAGGTATATATATATATATATATATATATATATATATATATATATATATATATATATATATATATATATATATATATATATATATATATATATTAAAATGACAGAAATATGTATAAATATATATACAGGGTAATAAATACTTAGTAATCATTTTAGAAACATTTTAAAAACAGTTAAGACATATTAGAAATACTAAATAATAGGTCAGTCATAAATAAAGCACGATCAATTATTTATAATCCCTTCTGTTCGTTTAGTAAAAATTTCTTTAAGTGTATTTTGAAATTCCCTAATGTCTTTAGAGTACGTAGTGGTGGAGGTATATTATTCCAGCAGTGGGTGGCTGTATATTTGTAACTTCCTCTGAAGGCCGAGGAACTATGTCCGGGGACACTTACGCATATTAAGTGAGAGGAAGTAAGAGGAAACACGCGTGAGATACTTCTTGTGTTCGTGACACCAGTCTAGTTTAGAGTACAGATACTTTGGAGTTTTTGTTTTCAAAACACCGAATAGAGCACAAGCAAAGTGGAGTTTGCGTCTTGCGGCCATCTTAAGGATGTAACTATCATTAAGGAATGGGCTTACATGACCTCTTGATGGCACATCAAAACAAAACCTTGCACAAGCATTTTGGCACAGACATGGCCCATAGACAGTGTCAGCATAATTAAGTTTTGATAATACACGTGCGTCAGATAACCTCTTACGTAGTTCGATACTCAGATATTCACGTATCCTGTACAAGATTTTTAATCAACAGAAGCAGTTCCTAATAACACCAGCAATCTGAGACCAAGGCTATAACTCCTAGGTCTATTCCACTCTTTCTAAAATAGTTTCTTTTAAATAAACTTCATCTTTGACGTATTCAACACTAGAGATTTTTTTTGACCACCGC
The DNA here is from genome assembly GCA_036936625.1 of Parnassius smintheus behrii. Lineage (NCBI taxonomy): Eukaryota > Metazoa > Arthropoda > Insecta > Lepidoptera > Papilionidae > Parnassius > Parnassius smintheus. The sequence goes on along the minus strand of JAUPFT010000028.1, from coordinate 19,020,565 downwards.
AGTACTCTATCGAGATCTTCATTGAGGCCCTGTTTAGTTTCCAAAGTATTCATGGGCTTGAAAGAGGTATAAACTTGAGTATTGTCTGCATATATATAGAGTTGGACCGATTAGTACTTTGGCCGATTAGCCGATTAATCGGTTAAGAAATGCCGATTAATCGGCCCAGCCGATCCCTATCCGATGATAAATTCAAATGGTGGAACAAAAATTCTTCCAGATATCCAGATTAGCAGGTATTATCTAGTATCTACGAAACAAAAAGAAAGCGACTTCAACCAGAAAAGGCTAAGATTTTGGCCTTTTTGAATCACAATTTGCCCTTTACACCCGACCAATTATGGGAAAAACAATGTTCTAACGCGTTTAGTAGCAACTTACGACAAAAAATTTAGCGCAATTGATCCTTTTAATAATACTAAACGTGGATTTAAAAATAAAATTAACAAGTTTTTATTCTATGCACAGGAAGGTAATCAGTAAATTGTAATTAAAATAGTACCCAAATTAATATTTGTGCCCTCGTTTAGATTACAGACAGATCTCACCTCTATCTTAGATTGGTGCAAAAGTAACAAAATGCTACTAAATCCTATGAAATGTCTGTTTATAAAAATTACCGGAAGGAGAAACACTATTCCCTCCAGTTATTCCGTGACCTTGGCGTAATGATCGATAAAAAATTAAATTTCAACATCCATATCGATAATATTGCATCCAAAGCATGGGAGATGGCAGGATTCGTAAAGCGAATATGTAAGGATTTGCGGAACCCTCTGGAATTCTCACTATATACAAAGCTCTTATTTGTAGTACACTAGAATATGCATCACCTGTTTGGAACCCATCATACCAAATTCAGTATCCAGCGCAATTTTACCCGCTACTTAGCCTTTAAAGATCAAACTTGTCCTTACCGTGCTGACTATAATACTAGGCTATCCCACTTCAAATTAGAGTCTCTCGGAAAGAGACGTCGACTTAGTGATCTTAAAACACTTCATAAGCTAATTCACGGCCTCCTACTATCACCGGCACTGTTAAATCAATTAAGTATCAGAGTTCCAAGATCTATTCCAAGACATCCGATTACCAAAATCTTCTGTTCACCCAACCAGAGAACGAATTTAGGTAAACGAGCCCCAATAAATAGGTTAATGCAAACGTATAACGACATAACCACCAACGGCGACGTCGACATTTTCCATACGGATAACGTATCAAAATTTGCTAGATTATGTTCTACTATTATTTTCTGATTACGATCTTCTAGGCTCTTTCTTTGCGTCTAACTCGACTCTCGATGACGGGGGGAGTACGCCGCCGACCATCCCGCGGTGTGAGTGCTCCATGCCGGAAGTGCAGTTCACACAGCGCTCGGTTCGGAAAGCACTCCTCTCCCTGGACATCCACAAGTCGAGTGGGCCTGACGGAATCCCCCCAATTGTGCTGAGGACGTGTGCTCCAGAGTTGGCACCGGTTTTAACGCGTCTTTTCCGGTACTCCTACTCCCTAGGCGTAGTCCCAAAATCATGGAAGACGGCTTTCGTCCACCCGATCCCTAAAAAAGGCGACCGCTCAGACCCGTCCAACTACCGGCCAATCGCCATCACCTCCTTGTTCTCCAAAACAATGGAGTCCATTGTAAACTGCCAGCTCATGAGGTACCTTGAGGATCACCAGCTGATTAGTGACCGCCAATACGGTTTTCGCCGTGGTCGGTCAGCTGGTGATCTTCTGGTCTACCTCACTCACAGATGGGCGGAGGCAGTAGAGTTCAAGGGGGAGGCATTGGCCGTTAGTTTGGACATTGCGAAGGCCTTCGATCGGGTTTGGCACATAGCGCTTCTTTCGAAGCTCCCTTCCTATGGGCTTCCCGAGAAACTGTGCGATTGGATCACCAGCTTTCTTGCAGATCGGAGCATCAAGGTCGTTGTAGACGGTGCAAGCTCCGATTGCAAGCCTATTAATGCTGGTGTTCCACAGTGCTGCGTGCTATCGCCAACGCTGTTTCTTCTGCATATCAATGATATGTTGCATACCCGTAACATTCATTGCTATGCAGATGACAGCACTGGTGATGCTCTTTACACCGGCCGAGCCAATATTTCTCGGGAAAACGTCTCCGAGTGCCGGGACAAACTTGTGTCTGAAGTCGAGTCTTTGCTGAACAGAGTCTCGGATTGAGGACGACTAAATCTAGTCCAGTTTAACCCCCAGAAGACACAAGTTTGCGCGTTAACCGCTAAAAAGAACCCCTTTGTCGTATCCCCTCAGTTTCAAGGCACTCCCCTTGTTGCCTCAGCCAGTATCGGAATCCTCGGCGTCGACATATCGAGTGACGTGCAGTTTCGTGGTCACTTGGAAGGGAAGGCCAAATTGGCCTCTAAAAAGCTTGGCGTGCTCAGCAGAGCGGGACAGTATTTCATGCCGGCACACCGCCTGCAACTTTACAAGGCGCAGGTTCGGCCGCACATGGAATACTGTTCCCATCTCTGGGCTGGGGCTCCCCAGTACCAGCTCCTTCCACTTGACCGCATCCAGCGCAGAGCGGCTCGAATCGTCGACGACCGAGTGCTTTCCGATCGGCTCGATTCACTGGCGCTGCGAAGAGATGTTGCATCTCTTTGCGTATTTTATCGCATCTATCACGGGGAGTGCTCTGAGGAATTGTTCGGATTAATCCCAGCCGCCAAATTTCGTGAACGCACTACACGGCAAACGTCCCGATACCATCCACACCATCTGGGTGCTTGGCGGTCCACCACTGTACTGTACGTTTCACAAGGAGTTTTCTTCCACGTACAACCTCTCTGTGGAATAGTTTACCACCGGCGATTTTTCCGGACCGATACGACCTGGGGACCTTCAAGAAAAGAGCTTACTCCTTTCTAAAGAGCCGGCAACGCACCCGCAATTCTCCTGGTGTTGCGGTTGATCATGGGCGGCGGTAGTCACTTAACATCAGGTGAGCCGCATGCTCGTTTGCCCCCTCTTCTATAAAAAAAAAAAATATGTAATAAGTACTTATAACTCTTTCTCTCTTCTTCAAGTTTTGCATTAGTTTCATTGTAATCAAATTACTTGTAAATTTATTGTATATTGTTCTAGTTAAGTAAGTTAACAACTGTCTTATATTAGCTGCACTATTTTTGTGAATGTTGTATATACCTTTAAAGGCGAATCATTTTGAACAAAACGAATTGTGTTATATTTAACAATGTCTAGTGATAAGCCAATGGTGTATCTGTTAAATAAATAAAAATACTGTTATTATGTATGTATATGTATGTATGTATTTTTATATATATATATATATATATATATATATATATATATATATATATATATATATATATATATATATATATATATATATATATATATATATATATATATATATATATATATATATATATATATATATATATATATATATATATATATATATAATAACAATAACACCAAAATATATTTGTATTTATAGATTCATATGTGCGTGTTTGTAAGTGTAGTTATGTATGTCTTTTGTACATATATACATCTGTATTTGTATATATATGTACGTCATGAAGGTAATATTATTACTTCAATTAATTTGTTACTGTTTAGTAATAGTTCTTACCGATTTTATTTCGTATTGTATTAGATTTGCAGTGTTATGTTTGGTTATCTACTTTGGGGATAACTATAATTGGCTTTTTCATGTTTAATTATTTAAGTAATATTGTTTAAGTATTAATAAGCTGTTGTTATCCTGAATAAATATATAAATAAATAAATATGCTGAGGAGATGATATGTAGTTTTGGCCATTTTTTTTTTTTGGGAAATTGGGAAAATTGAATGTCGTCGATGTATAACACAATTTACAGCAAGCACATCTGAAATTTTGTTTTTTAAGTGCGCTATGAAGCCTCTTTGACACCCCGTCATAGCTGGCTGGTACCAACTGTAGCAGTTGTTATAATATTCTTCAAGGGAATTCCTTTTTCTTCACAAAACTTTTCCAGTGTTTTAAATGTGGTTTCTCCTTTTGTGTCATAATTTTTCATCTTTAATAAACCTAGCGTAAGACGGCAACAATGCTTCATTAGTTGGTAAAGTGGACTCATCCAACTGAATTGAGATTACTAGTCTTCAGATGATTGCACAATGACTCTTCACTGTTTTCAGCCATTTCATCAATCCGTCTTTGCAAAGAACAATTGCTCAAAGGAATTTTTTGAATAATGTCTGTCGCCGGTTTATGGAGCACGGTAGTTATAACTTCTTTTATAGCCGGCAAAATTAACGTTTCTCCGATGGTGTGTGGGTTTACATGTTTGAACAATTAACAAAGAGATATTGTATGAAGCTCGAAATCCGTCATCGTCTTGCTTAGCAGCCACCGAAAAAAGTTTTCATACACTTGGCTGAACATTATGCTTCTTTTCTAGGTCTTGAAAATAGGCTACATTTTTGTCCTTCGTATCTGGATGCATTTTATTCAAATGATCTTGAAGTCTTGAAGCCTTTATCGCTTCATTTGAAAATGTTTTTGAACAAAGAATGCACAAAGGCAAAGATAGATTTGTCGAATTTTCTATGTCTCCATATTTAATATTATTATATTCTGTACTATATAGCCGTCTCTTCTTTTTTGCTTCTGACACGGCTTTGTTTTTACCCGGCTGTCAAGGAAGGGTTATGTTTTTCGCGCGATCTTGTATGTTTGTAAATTTCTTTATTACCTCGTATCTTGCAAACGGTTGGATAGATTTCGACAATTAAGGAATCATTTTATTCGTCTTAATAACCCAAGTATTCTTAGATAACTTCTTTTTTTTAAATAAACAAAATGGCTGATTTTTGGCGCAAAATAGTAATACGTTAATAAAAAAAATTAACCAAACCTATCGAATAGGATATCAAAATAAATGAATTTAAAAGGGGATTACTGAAATATATATAAGTTGTATGTTTAAATTTAAGTATGTTTGTAAATTTCTTCATTACCTCGTAATCTATCTTCCAAACGGCTGGAGGGATTTAAAAAATTAAGGTATCGTTTAATTCGTCTTAAAAACCCAAGTGATCTTAGATAGCTTTAATTTAAATAAACAAAATGGCTGATTTTTGGCGAAAAATAGTAATACGATAATAAAAAAATAACCAAACCTATCGAATAGGATATCAAAATAAATGAATTTAAAAGGGGATTACTGAAATATATATAAGTTGTATGTTTAAATTTAAGTATGTTTGTAAATTTCTTCATTACCTCGTAATCTATCTTCCAAACGGCTGGAGGGATTTAAACAATTAAGGTATCGTTTAATTCGTCTTAAAAACCCAAGTCATCTTAGACAGCTTTAATTTAAATAAACAAAATGGCTGATTTTTGGCGAAAAATAGTAATACGATAATAAAAAAATAACCAAACCTATCGAATAGGATATCAAAATAAATGAATTTAAAAGGGGATTACTGAAATATATATAAGTTGTATGTTTAAATTTAAGTATGTTTGTAAATTTCTTCATTACCTCGTAATCTATCTTCCAAACGGCTGGAGGGATTTAAACAATTAAGGTATCGTTTTATTCGTCTTAAAAACCCAAGTGATCTTAGATAGCTTTAATTTAAATAAACAAAATGGCTGATTTTTGGCGCAAAATAGTAATACGATAATAAAAAAATAACCAAACCTATCGAATATCGAATATAAGTTGTATGGTTAAATTTAATTAGGAATTATAAATTGGTTTATAAATTTTTTAATAACTGGTTTATAAAATGTGCAATGTTTGTGTCGGACATAACATAAACACTCACACCTGTCACCCAGAGGGGTAGGCAGAGAACTACAGACTTCCATTTGGCATGATCCTGACACACCTCTCCACATGCTCGTTGGTTAAGGGTACTCCTAATTTGGCCCGTTGTCAATAAATCGCCAATTTGGTCGATAAATTTTCGCCTAGGGTGTCCCTTTCCGACTCTGCCATTCAATTCTGCAACATAAATTTTCTTTGACACTCTTTCCTCATTCATTCTTTCCACATGACCAAACCACCAAAGCATTCCCTTCTTAATTCTGGTCACAACATCATCTTGCAAACCACACTCTTCGTGCTATTATATGAAAAAAAGAATAGTTATTAATATCCATCGCCCAATAACATTTAAAACGAAAGAAATACTTTCTAAGTCGCATAGTTATTGACAAATCGTCAAAAATCTTTACACAAAATACAGGTACACTAAAAATTCTTAAATAAAATAATAAAAAAAAATCTAAAACCCGACTGCAAAAAAGACAATTTAAAAGTAATGCACTAAAAAGATCGAAATAAGATTGAGAATACAAAACAAAATTAAAATAAATTATAAACAAACCAAACTCTACTTCGGTTTAACAAACTGTATGAGCTGAAAACCTAAGTATAGTAGCCTAAGTAAAATATTAAGTTTAGTAGCAGGCGGAGCCCATTGCAAATTACAAACCAAAATATAATGGGTCCCGCTTCCTACTACACTTAATATTTTACTTGAGCTATTTTACTTAGGTTTTCAGCTCATATAGTCTGTTAAACCAAAGTAGAGTTTGATTTGTTTATAATTTATTTTAATTTTGTTTTGTATTCCCAATCTTGTTTCGATCTTTTTAGTGCATTACTTTTAAATTGTGTTTTTTGCAGTCGGGTTTTTGATTTTTTTTAATTATTTATTTTATTACAAATATGTAAATAATTTGTTGAACTTAAATACTTGTTTAAAGATTGCGCGTAACCACTAATGAAAATATAAAAATTATTACGAGCTTTTATATAGGATTTAAATATAGCACGCACCGACATGAATAAGTCAAACACGCACAAACTAGTTTCTCTTTCGACGCTCAATCGTACTGAGCAAGTTAAGACAAGTATTGATGAACCAGCCGATTGCTACCGGATTGCACGAATAGTTATTTAACAAAAACTTGTTACAACTTGACTGCGTACGGCGTACGGGCTATCCTAAGAAATCTATGTAAGTATTTCTGGTTTATATACCATCATACAGGGCAGAAATAAAAACTAATAATTCGATATTGAGTAGTAGGTAGGTTTTAATTTTAGCAAATTTTAAAATATAAAGTATCTAAATGAAATTACAAATCAAACATCGCCCCCCCAAAATTAATCCAACGGCCCCAATATTTTTCTGGGTACCTTAACGCCCCCCTCTAGGTCTCCAACGCCCACGAGATGGCGTTATCGCCCACTTTGAGAAAGACTGATTTATCAAATTCAATTCTATTTTTATTTCAAGAAGTTTTTGAAGTGAAAACTTTTTTGTAATGGTAAAAAATGTTAAACTCGCGTCAGGACACGTGACCCTGATCGAAAATGCGTAAGACGGATGGAGAGAGAGACAGCCGGCGCGGCGTAGAAGAGGAAGTATCCCCCTCTCTTTCTACGGCGCGGCGAAAATGTATGCCTGCGCCTGCTATGTCGTTTAGGCGGTGCAGGGCGCTTGCGCGAATGTACCTAATATAAATTGTCATGATTTTTTTTTTTTTATAGGATAGGGTGACAAACGAGCACACAGTCCACCTGATGGTAAGTGGTTGCTGTGGCCCATAGACATCTACATCCATCCTCGATCACGAATCAAAATGCAGATGCGTTGTCACCCGTGAGGACTAAGATGAAATGCCTCGTTTCCAGTAAAAAGGGTCTCCGGTTCTCTACACTCACCACACGAAATACAGCAGCATCAAGCTACCATTTCACGCTGGTATTCTGTGAGAGCGTGGTCCCTCCCCGGTCGAGCCGACCCATTCGTGCTAGAACTATACTACTAATATAACTGCAGCATGGCTCTACCACGTACAAAATGTTTGTGTACGATAAGCGCAATAAATAAATATTGTATTCTACCACATAAATGATAGTACTTCTGATAATTAAAGAAATTCGTGCAAAATTATTCTCTAACCATTCCAAAATATCAAAAATGCACAACGTTAATATTCAAGTTTTCACTTCTCCGGCATACCCAGAGTGCAACCTGTCGTTTTTTCAGATCTACCCTACCCCATCCAGTTAAATAAAAAATATTTAAAAAAATATTAAGAGAAATGCATATAGAAGAAAAAGTAAGCGGATTGTGAACCTCACTCCATCTCATCACTATTGATTAAGTAGAGTAGTAAGTAGTGTTCTTACCGGAACCTGTTGCAAATCTCCGGACGATGTGACAACTTGTTGCACTAGAGTTACCGGCTGCTGCCCGCTGCCGGAAGATGATCCCGCGGCGTTCGACGACTGCTATAACATAAAGCAAGCTTAAATTACTATTAAGTACTTCTATTTTACAGAATAAAACAAACGAGCGCACAGTCCACCTGATGATAAATGGATGTGTGGCCCATAGACAGCAACATCTATCCTGGATTAATCCTTCGATCCCATAAAAATCCGATGCAGTCGCATGCGACCGGCAAATCCCGAGCGGTCGCATGCAACCGCACCCACCCGCACCATTTAAAATTCCACACACCCGCACCGCTTAAATTTCGACGGAATAGCGCCGCGGTCGAATTCGACCGCTTGGGCGCTGAGGAGTTAAGAATCAGAATTCAGATGTGTTGTTACATCTGAAGACTAAGACGGGATGCTTCATTTCCAGTAAAAAGGGTCCCCGGTTCTCTGTACTCATCATACGGCACACAGCAGTATAACGCTGCTATTTCATGCTGGTATTCTTAGCCCACTATATTACCGTGTTACTCATCCGTGTTACAAACATAATATAGCTGAAGCGTGGTACTACCACAAGTACTTACTGTGGTTTAGTTTATCGCCATGTGGTGGTTCAATAAATCATCACCCATCTCATTTCGCGGGTATTGTAAAAGCGGAACCTGGGCATTTCCAAAAGAATTTGTGGCCTCCGATAGATGATGGGGTAACTTTTAGGGTATGTTCCGTAATACAACACAGTACACTGTTAAATGCTAATGACGTCATCAATTGACACTATGTTGTACTGGCGTGCCGCCGCCATATTGCGTCGGATATCCGGCCACAATAAAACAATTTTTAATTGTGTGTGCGCTGAATGAAGCATGCCAGAATTTGTTTCTATTTATTCAAATACAAAAAATTATAGAATAATTGCTGGTATATCCATTAGGAGGATATAATGATTTTTGGATCACAAAATGACAAAATAATCGCCAACACTTTTCTAAATGGCGCAAAAATATGACGTCATTTGCATTGGACAGTACACTGCGTTGTATTTCGGAACATACCCTTATTATACATATGAGTATGATAGAGAGCACATAGCTCACGTGATGGAAAGTGGATGCTGTGGTCGTTAGACACCAACTCGATTAGGAATCAATAATGCAAATGCATTGTTACCCCTCAATATCCATATGAAACACAGCAACATTATGTGCTATTTTTTTTAAATAATGTTCTCCCTGTATTGAATTTTTCTCTTGTATCGTGGAGGCGTTTTGAATAGATAAGTTTCACATGGGCAAATATCCAGACTCTGATATATTTTGATATAACACTTTTATATTATTTTTATTTTTTATAAGCAAAATATTTATGTCTTTCTCAATAAATATGGATACTGTTTGTAAATTCCCAAACAGATTTTGGTCACGGCTGCATGCCTCAACGAAGACTAACCGTCAGTGCAGGACAGAATTATAGAAAACGAAGGTGTGCGCAAGCACTGGTGCACTCTCTATTCTCTTACTCTCAGGACTGGAGAGAGATCAGGCTGCAGAACTAACGGCTTTACGTATTGTTCGATGCATGGAGATGTAACACCGTCAACTACTCCGGGCTGCTGCTGAGAATTTTCAACAGAAAACTTAATAAATGGTTTTTAGTCCGGCCCGGGATTCAGATCTAAGTCCTCATGATCAGCAGCCGCGTTAATACGATATTTAGCAATTAAAAATAATATGTTGGATATACCCAATAAAGGTTTTTGTAATAAGGGTCAGTCTATAAAATTTTAAACACACACACAAACACACACAAGCGCGCGCGCACGCACGCACGCATGCACATAAAGGCTAGTTAATAAATTAAAAAATATAACAAATAAAACAATACCTGAACAACTTGTGCGCAGGGCTGCAGTACAAACTGGGGCTGTGTGGTGCCCTGCAGCGCGGCCTGGTGCTGTTGCGCCAACTGCAGGTAGTACTGTACAGGTTAATGGCCGGTCAACTGGCTGCCTGGCTAACGGACCCGCTATGGAGTGTAGAAGTAAGGAGTACAGACTGTGTATTAAAAAGTGTCCATAGAAAACCGTTTAATAAGGGTGGCTCCACTATAGCTACGGGCTAAATTTTAAAGAACGTGCCGAAAAATATTAGACGACTTTTTCGAGGTTATGTTTACTAAATAAAATTATTTTAGATTTTAGAGCAACTGAGCAGTTTAGCAGCACACTTCAAACATCGACAACTGCTAAGTTCATTTCATGCCAGTAGCTACTCCAGCGCTGTTGTGGAGAGTTTTTGAACTGTTATTTACTGCTTACAGATGGCCACTTTTTCATGAGAGTTGGTACTCCTTACTTCTACACTCCATAGGACCCGCCTTACTTTACTTGGATCAACACCTTTGCCAAATTCGAACTTTGGACTCTAGTCAGAAGTTATCAACTGCGAGACATACTGATTCAAAAATTCTCATAGCCGATGTAACGTTTGCACGATAAGATCGAATCGACACGAATATTATAACAACTTATTATAAACTAGGTAAGGTTATACTGTTTTATTTTAAGTGTTTTTTTCTTTAGTGTCTAAATCAAATGTTTTTCACATCACATTGAAATCCTTACCTAAACATAAGGGACTTAGCAGGTTTACGCACTATATTATCTTATTTGGACACGGATTTAGCAGTTATTCAATTTAATATTTTTTAATTAATTTATTGCTTAATTATAGATCATTTTGAAAATGTTACTCATTAAATAAATTATAAAACAAAGTATGTTTGTACAAATAAATAGTTAAGTTAAAATCTGTTTTATGTCTGTATAAATGTTACTTACTTACTTACTTACTTATCGTCACGCACAATCCCTAACGGGGTAGCCAGAGAGAACAGATCGCCAAGTATCACGATCCTTACATACCTCTTTCGCTTCTTTCAGGTTCATTAACTTCTTCATACATGCACGTCTAGGTATCCGAGTACTCTTGACCCTCCCCTCTTCGAGCAATTTGCTCACATGGTCTTCGAAAGTTAGTCTCGGTCTACCTCGACACCTTTTAATATTTACTTTCGCTCTATATATTTTCTTCACCATTCGGTCTTCACTCATTCGTTCAACGTGTCCAAACCACGTATAAATAAACTTTCTTGATTATGAATATCTTCTAAAACGTGTATTACTTTATTTGGATCATAATCTGACTTCAGGGCTAAATTTTCAAGTCTATTCTGTAGGTTACAAGCCTCAGATACCAAAGCCATGTATAAATGTTAAATTTCATTTATTTTGTCATAATTTTATTCTTCTTCTTCTTTAATTTTATAAAATCAAAATCAAATAAAATTTATTTCAATATTTTCAGAATGTATCTGAGAAAAAACTTATGGCTTTGGTATCTGAGGCTTGTAACCTACAGAATAGACTTGAAAATTTAACCCTGAAGTCAGATTATGATCCAAATAAAGTAATACACGTTTTAGAAGATATTCATAATCAAGAAAGTTTATTTATACCAGAACCTTCAAATTTAGTTGCTAACAAAACTTATTATGAGATAAATGACGATATCAATATTATATCACTGACTGATCCAGATCTACCAAGTACTTTTATTACAGAAAAGATAAATCAAACAATTTGTTATAACATTACATTTCCCAATACTCTAATGATGTGCCTATAGAGATAAAATTTTATCGACGGTTTATGATGTTCCCAATACTTTCACCACAGACAAGAATTTGGTTATAGTATCATCACAAATTTAAATAGATTCAAAAGCAACAAATATTTTGATCTCACTTAATAAAAACAGTTCCAATGCGGATACCGTTCAAACAAAAGACGTTATAATATCCAATGAACCAAGTACCAGTCCTTTAGAAATTATATCTCATGTTGAAAGCACACATCATGTTGTACCTAATCCACTGATATCGGATGGTAGTGATACAGAGAAAAAGCTTATGTCTTATTCTGATTCGCTTGTTAAAATTAAAAAGAGTAAGAAACTAAAGAAACATTTTAAAGTTGATAAAAAGAAAGGGTTAGTTAAAAAAAAAATATTTTTTTTCACTAACTATGAAATAACTATAAATTATAAAATTACTGCACAAAAATTTGAAGATTTAAGAATAAGAAGCACCAATGAGAAGAATTTAAGTTTAATTACAATTTTACATTTTACCAACGTTTCAGATTGATCTCTAAATATTTTTAATTTAAGATTTTCGGAAAATTGTTTCTGTTTTATTTTATTGTTAATAATAATTGATTGTGATAACTATAGTAGTAAAACAATATTAAATTGCTGTCATAAATAATAATAAAATACTTAGTAGTACGACTTGTAATACCACAAAACCGACACATATTAATGTGTAAAACTATTAGAGATTGTTTATGAATAGAGTCTATCTTAGATATTATAACCCTGTTTCATATTAAAAAAGACTGATTATATAAGTAAAAATAAAGTTACAGCCTATATACGTCCCACTGCTGGGCACAGTCCTCCTCTCATTTCTGAGAGGGTTGTAGGACAAGGAATAGTCCGCCACGCTGCCCCAATGCGTGTTGGCGAAGCCATGGTAGCTCAGATGGTTACCGCTCACTGTAAATTTCACAATACGCGAGCAAACCGGGTTCAATCCCCGCTGGCACCAATGAAATTGTTAATTGCAATTTTAAGTGTCGATTTACCACGTGCTCGGCGGTGAAGGAAAACATCGTGAGGAAACCTGCATGTCTGAGAAATAATAAAAAAAATATTTCGAAGACATGTTAAGTTCGCCAACACTGATTGTTTAATTTTTAATAATAAATATTTTGGATGGTAGCAATAAATACTTCATGCACTATAGGTATGTCCCGGCGCGAGGTTCCGTCCATTCCTGGTAACGTCTTTGGACTTGTACTAAAGCTTGTATAATAATTGTAATGCTTTCTTACCTGGTCAGTAGTGGGATTGGCTCGCGGTGGGTCTTCCCTGGGCTTACTGGCCTTCACTTCATGCCGTGGGACGATGTCTATGAGAAAATCGAACTGATCCGACTTGGATATTGCCATTGCGATGTCATTACGCTAAAAAAAAATCAATATTGCTCAAAATAAGCAGCTGAGATGCAAAGTTCAAAGTAAAATGTAAATACAGTACATGTCTGTTATTTTCGAATTTCTGCTTTAAAAGGCCTCCCCTTTGTTCAATCCTTTATAACCAAATGCGTGTATAGTAATGGTGGTTAATATAGCGCATAGCGCCATATTATAGCGCGCTATCTCTCCATAACAAATAGCGCGTGTTATGTAAGTAGTTGCCATGGCGCTATTAAGTATTAATATCTAGCGGCAACTAGTTCTAGCAGCAGCGCTGTTGGGAGCGGACTTGTGACGCAAATTTGATTTAGTAGCACGCTATTCATCGCGCGCGACCTAATTTATTGTTAAGACGTTCTTTAGTCAGTGTATACTGTATATTTATAAATGATCTAAGGACAGCTGTCTGCTATAAAAGAAGCCTAACTAATGTTTTAAATGTAAATAAAATATAGATACAAGTGTATATAATAGTGTATGTAAAAAGTTGATTTTTATAAATACAATCAATAAACTTTTAAAAACACCGTTATTTGATTTATAATTTATATTAAGGTTAAAATATCGTTTACAATTATAATAAAAAATAATTAATTTTATTTCGTTTTAAAAAGTGCATGCCTTAAAAATATTTTTAGGATTATAGAAAGTCGTAAGCCTGAAAAGTATGAAAAAGCGTTCATTGGTTTTTCTTTACTGCTTTATTTTAGTCTAAAATGCGACTTATTACGAAATAATGTTCTTATATAACACGCGGTCTATTCAATGAACGACATGTAATGTAACGTGCTACGAGATATAGCGTGCTGCAAAACTTAACGCGCTTGTCGGACTCCTACACGCTTTCTTATAAATAGCGCGCTATAACATAGCGTATTTAATAGCGCGCTAGAAATTTATAGTTTATAGTCTGTAGCGTGCTATTGATTTATAGTCGTTTTGAACAACTTTAGTGTATAGCATGTAGAAAGACATTAACGCGATACACAATTCGTTGTGCTCCAGCCTTTACTTCAGCAAAATTACAAACCCCAACAATTATTACAGGTGCCCAATTGACAAAAAATATAATTAGATTATGGCTATTGATTTAATTTCTCTACTTGTAATATTAAATCTAAGGATATCTGCAGTAGAAACAGAGTAAGCAATATAGCCTAACAGACCAGAAGTGGAAGTGGCTGGGTTCGAATCTCCAGGGTAGGGTCAAAATCAGTATTAAGTTTTCTGCCAAGAAATTTTCACTCGGAGTCAGGAAGACGGCGATTATTTACCCGTCTGCCTCGGAAAGAATGTAAAACCGCGGGTATGTTCCGAAATACAACCCAGTGCACTGGTAAATGCAAATGACGTCATGAACCGACGCTATACTGGTGATTCGTTCTAAAACATAGGACAGTATATGACGTCATACATTTACGCCATATTGGAAAAGTGTTGGCGATTATTTTGTCATTTTGTGCTCCAAAAATCATTATATCTTCCTAATGAAGATACCAGCAATTATTCTATAATTTTTTGTATTTGAATAAATAAAAACAAATTCTTGCATGCTTCATTCAGCGCACACACAAATAAAAATTGTTTTATTGTGGCCGGATATCCGACGCAATATGGCGGCGGCACGCCAGTACAATATAGTGTCAATTGATGACGTCATTTGTATTTGCCAGTGTACTGGGTTGTATTTCGGAACATACCCCATTAGACCCGCATCTTATCTCTCCAGTTGTGTCAGATTACTACCCAATCGCACTATAAGAGTGGGGGAATAGATTGTACCTGTGCTTGCACATACACTCGTGCACTATTATCATGTCCAATGAAACTGTGAAACTATGTTATTGTGCTATGTTACTGTGCTATTGGCTAACAGCACCACCCTATGTGTCGTTGAAACTTGTCACCGTGACCAAAATTCGATATAGTTGTTTTTTAAATGGAGTCACCTGTGTACCTGCCGTCGTGGGATGCGCATATTTTCCGAGAAATGTATAACAAGAGGCACATTCTTTAACAGGCTTATGTCCATCAGTGGACTTATAAAGCTGACGTGATGTGACCACATAGTATCGGTATAATTAACTACTGTTTACAAGCTGACAATAATCATCACCTGTAAAGTCCTTCTTTTATTGTCTTCTGTATGAGACCAAGCCCGTAACGTGAGCTCGTGGATAAAAATTTCTGCCGCCTTTGCGAACAGAACAGGCGCTTCCGCCGAAATCATTTTTACTTCTTCGTCCAGCTTCATTATTTTCTTTATTCTCGCTAGCGGTAACGCTTGGGTTTTGAAGTCCTCCTATAAAATTAAACAGGTTAAGATTATAGCAACACATAATATGCATGCACCTAATTACTGACGGTACAAATATTATGTAGCAATACCAGCCGTCACCAATTTGGTACTGTGGTCAACACTAACCAACACGTGGACCATAACTAAAGTTCACTAAGTTCGATGATACTGCCAGTCTTTGATAGACCACAACTAACAAAATTTTGTGAATTTATTTTTTGTAGCGTACATTTACTTTAAATTTGGGTAAAGTTTTCGAATTTAAAGAAGGTGAGGTTTATAACCTCATTTCATAAATAACCCTATAAAAATCCAGTTTGACACACTTTGAAATTTATGTCTGTAATACATACATACAAAAGATATTCCTACACAGTAGGTAAGTTATGTTTTAGTTAAATGCGAAATAAAAATTAGAAAGAAAAATTATAGCTTACCGCAGTGACTTTTTTTATATCTTCCATGACTTTGCTCCAGAAAACCTGCAAATTATGCTGGATATTGTCTGAAGATGGGCTTTCCTCGCCGGTTCCTTCAATCTCCGCTTCCTCCGACACTGCCGATGTACCGGCTTGGTCACTGTAAAATCAATTCTTTATAATAATTATACATCCGATTTTATGATATGTTTTGTTTGGAAAAACTTGTGTTTATTTTAGACAGCTAGGTTCGCCGTTAGGATACTTTACTTTTTAATAAAAGTGAGTGACAAACGAGCACACAGTACACCTGATGGTAAGTCGATGGTATGGGCTAAAGACACATCTTATTTTCAATTTAGAATTAACACCACCCCTGAAGGTGACTTAGGTGACTCAACCAAAGGACATTGCCTCCCATAGAATTTCATTCATGAAAAATTTTAAGGTTGAACCATGAAGTGTAGACCTCTAACAACTTACGTGCACCCCGCAATGCCATTACATCCTACATGTAGTTTACTTTAAAAAATTAGCATAAACATGAATTATTAAATTTTTTACATGTGTTCACATATCGTTAAGTCTAAAGGGATTCAATCAGTTTGCTGTGGATAACTATGAAGTGGTCTAAAAAGTATCTGATCACCCAATCTTCATCTTATTTTGCCCAATTAGGGATTTGTCTAAATTGTATCTAGTCTATGTTACAATTTATCTAGATATAGTGTTGCTGACTATGCAGAATATCATGTGGATGTGGAAGACAAAGTTTGTTAGGACTAATGACCCATGCTCTATCGTAATAAGTGCGTTCCATTAGTTGTTAAAATACGATAAATAATTTTGTAGTGAGAGTGGATGGAGAATCAATATTGGAAACCCTTTTGGAGCTATTAAATTCCACCTTTTTTTCCCCTCCTTCCTTGACATTCACAAGCTTGGAACAGAAGCAGCAGTGGAGGAATAGATCTTATTTTTCAAGACGATTATGCACCTTTTTCAAAAACTACAGCATTGACAAATTTCTCCATTGGACTGTGTCTAAATGCTTCATTAGCCATTACGAACAACCCTACTCACAAACTTCATTACTTCTATGGCCAAATACAGAAACGCTACTCAATTTTACGATGTTGTTAAGTGTTATGGTATCTTATTCACTTTGACTTAGTGATAGAGACAACACAAGCAAAAAAAATTTGGGCACTAATTGGCACCCAAACATTGCGTTTGGACTACAGCACTACAATAATAATAATAAATATTATTATTAGTATATAAATTTAATAAAAGTTCATTTAAACTACATATTTGGTCTACTTTGTGGTGCAGTGGCTTAGCAATGAGTAGCTGCGCTGGGAGTCGCGGGTTCGAATCCCGCACGGAACAAGTATTTGTATGACTTACAAATAATTGTTCGGGGTCTGGATGTTTGTCCTTGTGCAATTTATGTTTGTAAATTGTATCCACGATACCGGATAAAATCCTAGTGTGTGGGTAAGGTTTTAAAAAAAAAAGAAAAAAGAAATAAAAAAAATATTTTACTAGTAAGATGAACATGGATGAGACAAAGATTATGTCTGACATCTATGTCACACCTATACAATGGTTATTACTTATTAGGAAACTAAATTCACAGCTACTTATGAATATGTTTACATACAAAAATACCACTAGATAACTCCAACTTCACCCATGTAAACAACTGATGCAACAGATTTAACTGGGCTGGGCAGTCTAAATCTCTTTAAAATCTCAAAACAAAAGTGTGCAACCAGTATATGTTGCCAGCAATGGTCTATTGAACGGGGACATGATCCTTTACTTTTGGTTGCATGAGAAAGCTTAGTCCCACAGGCATAATCACTCCTCAAATCAGATATAATATCTTTAAAATTAATCACTTCTGAGTTAATCATCTTTATAGCTAACCTAGCCATTATGCAAGCAATGATTTGCATTAGTGGAAAAATGTGTTGTAAGTAATAGGATTCAAAACCAGACCTTGTAGTGTGAGAGCCAGGTTCCCTAACCCTTAAACTATGCAAGTCATTGATTAACACACAGTTTTACCTATTAATGATTTTTCCTTAGTCAGTTTTGTGGTTTCTATAATTTAAAATGTAACAAATATATACATATTTACAACAAGCAACAGTTAAATCAATTCTCACTAGAATCACTATACCAGTAACTGTTATTCATCATCATCATCATTATAGTCTATCAATGTCCATAGCTGAACAAAGGACTCCGTCATAGATCGCTATAGTTTTCACAATTGCCATATTTGGCAGGCAGGATGGCAGCACTAGTTTTTTCCTCTTTTCATTTCCCTCTTTCTACACCCAGGGGATATGAGGTAGTGACGCACTCTGCCTCTACAAGGTAAAAATTGTTTTATGAATTTAAAATTTCAGTGCCCATTAAACACTATAACCATAAGAAATATCAGGGGTAAAGCATAGACATCCGGTACTCGCGTACGGTGTTGGGAGGGGGAGGTGGGGTCATGGGAAACGTATAGAAATGTATAGTCTATGAGTATAATTGTTTTTGTAAAATGATAACCTCACTTTTTTATACAGGAATATTGGCACAAAGTTACTTCTGCAACGGCCGTACGGTTTTGGGGTGGGGGAGAGGGTCATGGGAAGCCCCCTACCCTTCCCCCATTGCAGAAATGTATAGTTTATGAATAACACTTTTTTTGTAAAATCGTAACCTCACCTTTTTATACAGGAATATTGATGCAAAGTTACTTCTGCAATGGCTTCAGCACTGCGGGAAGTGCCCTTTGCCCTTGCGTAGCAAATCGCAGGCACCCATGCTCACCTCCACAGCTTCAGCTTATTGGTCATAAACAAAGAAGGAAGCCTCAACCTCTACGGCTCGCTTAGATGCCTGCGATTTGCTACAGCGGGCGGAGGCTGCTCTCCCTCCGTGTCTATGGCTTTTTACAAAATCAATCTAGGGGTAGGGCAAACAAGACTACATGGAGGGTGTGCTAATTCAGTTTTAGAACCGATTAGATCAATCTTTTCTATAAAGTCTGGTTGCCCAAAACTCTGTATGATAGTGGTAAACGAAATAATGTAATGTAAATTGTTATAATTTTGTTTTCTGAAAAACTTCTTGACTGCTCTCCACTGCGACTAAATTTGTTGTATATAAGTCCTGTCTCCAGCCACAAATGGATTGTCTGGGTCCGAGTGATTACCTTTTTTAAGTGTATCTGTGTTAAAAAAACGAATGGTTATATTTGCGTTTCATTATGCAGTGCAATAGCGAGCAAAGCGAGCCTGGGACTTGGAGCACCCCGACTCGGACAGGTTAGGTTTGGTTATTTTTTTGTAAACCACTCAGAAGTAGGAGCCCCGCGAAGCGGGGCTCCGTCGACCGGCCTTCCCTCAACTGCACCACGTTAAGTGGCGTGGGGCTTCCATCCCCCAACTCTCTGCCCATAAATCAGGTTAAAATTGTCATAAAAATTAGGAAACATAATCTCAAAACGAGATTTTTAAAAATTAATAAAAAATAACTAAGCATGTCCGGCAGAAAGTGGAAGTAGGGGGTGACTCTACAACTCCTCCCCCTCCCCCCACGCCACCCCCCACCCCCAAATTCAGGCGACCGAATTATAAACCTTACCCGAAATTAAAAATATTTCAGGGACATGTAGTCCTTTCAATGCCTTAACTGGAATCTTTCCTGCTTCGGATCACTCCAACAAGCTTTTGCCTAGTAGTGTGATGTACTGAGGCAGGACATTTTCTTTTTGTGTTAACAGAATATCTCTAATTTGGCTAATATTTCCAATATGGACCATCGATTTCAAAGCTCATATTTTTTTGTAGATAGTACTCACTAAAAGAAAGCGTTTTGCATAGTTTTAGGTCGCGGAAACTTATGGTTCATGATATATTTTTTTAAACTTTTCATACAAATTGGCAAATAACACGCAATTATAAAATAAATTTTACAAATGATTGATGTCAAACGTCAATTAGTGTAGGGTTCCGAATATTTTGAAAGTATCGATACCTACTCAATACCAAGTATCGTATCAATACTACTTGGTATTGAGTACATTTCGTTAATTTTGGAGATGAAAAATTATGACAAACCAATTATATCATAGGAAGATCTGATAAGTGCAATTATATATGTATATAAGGTAGAATAAAGTTTACTCTATTTAAGTTCCACCTTAGTACTTGTATTTCATTGTTTGCAACCTGTTTGTATTTCTTAATTAGTACAGCTTTTGTACTTGTATTTTATTGTTTGCAACTTTCTGTATTATCTAATTCTTACTACAATAAAGTGTTTACTTACTTATTTAATATCCAAAAAGTACCCAAAACCGAATCAAAGCACTCCACTATCCACATGGTCTTTTCTGCCCTACCCCTAGAGTGTATATAAGAGACCGGAGGCGCAGAGGGAGAGCAGTACCCGCCCGCCGCCGCAACGCCGGAGCTGCCACGGAGCGCTCCCATCTCACTTCCTCACTACTAACCCACCACACCACTTCCCCGCAACTAACCGCACACCCCCTCTCCTCCTGTAAGCCCCTCCCTTTTCTTCATTTAATCTAGTTAATTTTACCCCTCCTCCCCCATATCCCCCCTCCATTTCACTAGACATACGGAAACGAGAATAATATAATAAATTTTAACCATGAATATCACCAAAACCATGGGGTTCCGCAGGGTGGCGATGGCAGAGGGGGTATCCATCACCCCTCCCACCCCTAAAGCCTTATATATCGATGGTCCATATTGGAAAGTTAGTCTTCAAAATTAACGAAATGTGCTTGATACCAAGTAGTATTGATACTTTTGATGCGATACTTGATATCGAGTAGGTATCGATACTTTCAAAATTTTCGGAATCCTACACCAATTGAAACGTGAAGTGATTGACGTTTGACACCAATTATTTGTCTAATTAAATAACTTTTAGTGTTAGTTTTTCTTTATTATAGTTTCTTTTTTTTACATATTGTGTGTAATTAGTATTAATTGTAAATATTATAATTTCATTTTATTAATTAGAAAAAATATTGGCCATTATTTGTCAAATTTATTTTGTAATTGCGTGTTATTTGCCAATTTGTATGAAAAGTTATAAAAAATATATCTCATGAACCGTAAGTTTCCGCAACCTAAAACTTTGCAAAACGCTTTCTTTTTGTGAGTACTATCTACAAAAAAAATATGGGCATTTAAATCGATGGTCCATATTGGAAATTTTAACCTCAAATTTTTCAAAATTATTAAAATTTTGAATTCAAAATTTAGATGTGAATAAAATTGCCACCACCACTAGTATCAAACTTTAATCTATACCTTTATTTACATATACTACAATAAAAACTAACTAAAACTAAACACATAAATTACGACACAGTTCTATTCCCCATGGCCACAAGAATGCTGGCTGCATTTCCTCACTGAAAAGCTATACTTAGCCTTTGAGCGAGAAAAGAACCAGCCCTCTTATCACCAGCAGCGAAAACCAATTGCAGATTCTGTTTCTTTAGAAATTTCATTGCACATAGACCCCACAGACTGATAGTATGTGCAGCATGGCACAGATATGTAGTCATCTCTCAGAAACTCACATTTATGCCACTTAGTTCTGCTGCCTCTGATGCTGAGAGAAACGAGGTAACTCTGAGATGAGAGACTGCCATAGTGTCTAACATCCCACACTAGGACTTTTACCTCTCGCCCAAGGGACCAAAGTCATACCGTCAGGTTTCTTGTCAATGGTTCGAAATGTCCCACAAGGCTGATGGAACATTCAATTCATTCATTTTAAAAATGAAGAAGTGAATAAAATGTCACAAAACCGATAATATTCAATACTTACGCAGGCACAAAGAAGCATACGGACATCTTGAATTTAAACAACACGTAATCCTCAACAGAAAACTATCACTCCTAACGGAGATCCTCAATCTTAAAACCGAAATACTTTTCCTTCTTTGTTTATGTACAAAATATGTTGATGTACTATTAGAATTTAGATGTCG
Source organism: Parnassius smintheus behrii (assembly GCA_036936625.1). Classification (NCBI taxonomy): domain Eukaryota; kingdom Metazoa; phylum Arthropoda; class Insecta; order Lepidoptera; family Papilionidae; genus Parnassius; species Parnassius smintheus. Next base: position 18,998,470 of record JAUPFT010000028.1, on the reverse strand, counting down.
AACACAACACAGTAACCACCAATAATAAGAGGATTAATAAGAGATCTCCAATCACCAATAACTGAAAATGCGCCAGTTCCACGATTCGTCAATTTTTTATTTATTTAAATGGCTTTACGGCTCTGGGTTCTAGCCTTTCTGAGTCTATCATTTTTTTCAGAATCTTCATTTTTATACATTTTTTCTTGACAATATACTGATGCGTCACATTGCGAAGTTTTTAGGGAATTTTGATGACAGCTCAATCCAACGGACAGTTGATGATGACAGCCACCCAAGTTCATAAGGCGCCCAAGCGATCAAAATAACTTGAGGCTTATATCAACATCATAGCACTTGTTTCGTCGTTTTCTCTAATAGTTCACACGCTTCCCACCAAAAACCAAATCGTGATTCGTCCACAGATGAGGAGTCACAGAACACTAATACTTTATATTTTTTTCTATTCACTTATGTGGGGTATCTATATAGTTTTCTCATCTGGTTGGGTTCTATAAATATATAATTATAAATTAAAATGAAAAGATAATTATACATAAATATCAATAAAATAAAATAAATACAAAAATACATAAATAAATAAAAGCCGAGTACGTTTACGAGTACCTACGTTTATCTGGGACAAATAGTCCAACTAGGTAAGTCCAACTTCGACCACGATTCAACTCGGCTGGGCAGCGTTCAGGAAATTACGATACATCTTCTCGTCAGGTATACCTCGATCTCTGAAAACTAAAGTGTACAACCAGTGCGTATTGCCAGTGATGACTTACGGATTCTGGTTACGGAGACGTGGTCCTTAACTGCTGGCCGTATGAGGACGCTCAAGGTCGCTCAGCGAGCTATGGAGAGGGCTATGCTCGAAGTTTCTCTGCGTGATAGACTCAGAAATGAGGATATCTGCGGTAAAACCGGAGTGACCGACATAGCCCAACGGATTAGTAAGCTGAAGTGGCAGTGGGCCGGCCATATAGCTCGAAGAACCGATAACCGATGGGGAAGAAAGTTTCTCGAATGGAAGCCTCATACCGGTAGGCGTAGTGTAGGGCGACCCCCCACTTGATGGAGTGACGGCCTGATAAGACATGCAGGAAGTCAATGGATGCAGGTGGCTCAGGCCGTGCTTTATAGCATTACTTGGAGGAGGCCTATGTTCAGCAGTGGACTTGTGAAGGGCTGTAATGATGATGATGATGAAATGAAAGCCCAACCAGATGGAAGACCTCGGCAGGGGAGACCAAACGGCCGAGGGTTAGGAGGAAAGGGAAAGAAACTGGCGGACGATGCGGGCGGTATCAAGGAGCACCGCCTTCTGCATTTGAGCCCGGAGCGGTCCGTCACGGAGTCCCAGTTGCCTCAGATGATCCGAGAGGCTGACTGGGATTAGCCCATTCGCAGAGACGACTACAGGAATAATTTCGGCCGGCATATCACCCCACATGTCGGTCACTTCGTGAGCCAGGTCCAGATATTTTGTTCGTTTATCTGTTTCGGCTTTCACGAGGTTCTCGTCATACGGAATGGTAATGTCGACCAAAATATCCTTGACTGTGCCCGGACCATCTGCACAATATCAGGCTTATTCGCAAGAATAGTCCTGTCCGTGATGAAGCCCGGTCCCAGTAGAGCCTGGCGCGGTCATTTTCGAACACGGCTTCCGGCAAGTACTTGTAGTACGGCAATTTCCGGTCCACGAGATCGTATTTCAGAGTGAGCTCCTGGTGTAGAATTATGGCTACTAGATTGTGCCTGTGCAAGTACTCAGAGTTAGAAAGCGCCGAACAACCGGAGATGACATGCCTAAGTGACTCCCCGGTATGACGACAGGCTCGACAGACGTCGACAGTGCCATCCTTTAGGATGTATCTCCGATAGTTGTTGGTCTTAATAACCTGATCCTGTATTGCACAGACAAAACCCTCGCTTTCCCCGAAGAGGTCACCGAAACGTAGCCAGTTCAGGGAGGCGGCTGTATCTACGTGGGGCTCATGTAGAGCCCTCTAGTACCTCCCGTGGAGCTCCTTCTCCTTCCAAACGTTCTTCCGGTCGGAAAAGCTCTGTACTGCCGGGTCCTGCCATTGCTTGTTGGCTAAGGATAGAGGAGTAAGACTTTTATCACTAGAAATGACGTCATTACAGAATGGATCATCTGATCTCGCCAGGAAGTAATGACTGAGGCTGCACACTTCGCGATTATGCATGGTGAGCGCGCTCAGGAAGCCACGCCCACCATGCTTTCGCGGCAAGTACAGCCTCATTACCGACGATCTCGGATGATACATCCTATGGGACGTCATTGTAATGGGGACTTTTCTATCCAGGGCGTTAAGTTCAGTCTGACTCCACCTGAGTATTCCAAAGGTATACATGAGGACAGGCATGACCCAGCCGTTATATGCGTGTGTCTTATTCACACCGAACAAAAGGCTGTTAAGCACTTTGGTCAAGCGTGCATAAAACACTTCGCGAACTGACTGTTTCATACCAGCCTCATCGATATAGATGTTCTGTGACATACCCTGGTATCGGTATGTTTCAGCCTCGGAAAGGGTCCTTTAGTTGACGGGCATAGATAAGTCTATAATAATAATAATAATAATGGTTTATTTGCATGCTATGCCCTCAGAGTTAGCAACCCTTCCCCTTTCAACATGGAGGACCGCACACTTATCCGTCCCCAGCTCCATTCTAATAGAATTGCTAAATTCACAAGTGATGTTTAGCAATTCCATAAGATGGGAGCGACTGGAGGCGAATAGTTTGAGGTCATCCATATAGAAAAGGTAGTTCACTTTTGTACCTCCTTTCCGAAGCTGAAATCCCCCCCCCCCCCTCCAGAGCCTGAGTAGTAGCCTAAGTACTGAGAGGGTTCAAAGAGAGGCAGAACCAGATTGGACTCAGACAGTCGCCCTGGACTATATCCCTTCTTATCCTTATGCGGCTTTCCGCAGCCGTCATCCGCTCGCCTAGATGACAGAGTATCGTACTCCACTACCCCATACACTGCTCGAGGAAGTCTCGAACTGTACAGTCAATCTTGTACAGCTCGAGGACCCTCTTTAGCCATGTATGGGGCACCGAGTCAAATGCCTTTCTGTAATCTATCCAGGCGGTGGAGAAGATCCGACGGTTGCGTTTCACCATTTTGCCAATGACCGCGTCAATGAGGAGTGATTCCTTGGTTCCACGACCGCTGCCCCGACATCCATTGTGAGCTCGCGGCATCACCTGATTTGAGTCCAAGTGAAGGGTGATTCTCGCGCTCAAAATGGATGTTAGTGTCTTGTATATAGTCGGTAGACACGTGATGGGGTGGTATTTGCTCGGGTCTGTGGCACCCTGATCTTTAGGAACCAAATGGGTGATCTCAGTAGTGAAGAGGCTCGGGAGCGACTTCTGGTTGAAAGCCTCTTGAAACTGTCGGGCGAGCACAGCGTGACCACCACGTGAACACCACGAACCCCTTCAGCCCTATTTACTTTATTATTACTGTATAATTACTTTATATTCGGTTTATAAAAATTAAAACGTAGAATTTATATTCTGTGACTAACACAGAATAAAGTTGTTCAAAATGACTTTATGCTCCAAGGAGGTTAGAGAGAAGGAGAACGATCACTACGTGCTAAAGCATAGCCACCGTAGACAGAGAATCCTAGTCTAACGTAGTCTACGATAGTCACAAACTATTTAATTAATATTAAGAGTACTAGCTACAGAGTACTTTTTGTATAACTGAAAGTACTAACGTAAGCATAGCCCGCCTGTCCCTGAACTGCCGTCGGTAAGTAGTATCTGCGAAGTTAGCTGTTTAGGAGTACAAGTAGATGAAGTTAGTTTATTTTACATTTTATTATATTTATTTGTTACATCTATGAGTTAAAAATATCATTTCGTAAAGCTTACTAAAAATAACAGTTGACAGTTCGCGGTCAGCCACCGCGCGAAGTGGACACGTTTACTGCAGTTAACGCGTAAAGCTTTATTATCAACTAGTGCGTTACGTTCAAAATTGTGTTCCTAAAAATAGATCTTTAAAATTGCTAATCTAAATTTGCCAAGAAACTGTTAATGATTGTGTACCGTGCTATGGTTGTAAAAACCATCTCTGCTACGGCTGCGCTGGCCTGGAAGAAAAAAGCTATCGTAGATTCAATCAAGACAAAAATCAGCGTGGAGGTGTGCTCATTGCAAGAATACAAAAAATGAACCATCAATCAACGAAGTCATATTGAAAGAGATCCGCGACATTAAAAGTAAGGTTAATTCTATATCGGAATTGTTGGAAGATGTTGTAGCAACCAGGCTAATCAACCCCAAATAATATATACCCTGCTGCTACTATAACACAGAAGGCGAAGAAAACATTTATTTTCTAATTATCCCCGGCTGCTGAGATACTGCGGGCTGCATATCGATAATTTGACATATATATTTAACATTCTAATAAAGAAACAAGAAACAGCCGCAAATATCATTCAGCGCCACATCGTCTTCACACGCCGCTATCGTTTTGTATCCGTCGACCATTTTGAGCCGTTTCTTCAACGCCGCAGCTTCGCTTCTTCTTGCCGTTCCGGAGCTGTGTCCCACATCACCGCTGCTCGCCGACTACGCGCGCGTGCTTTTTTTTGCGCTCAAAGCAATATGGGCAATCCTCCGGAAAGCGGGGGAGGGAGGCGGTGAATGCTCATAGCATACCACGCAGCCGGCTGCGTGGTTATGTGGAGACTTTACCCACTAAACACTGCCTTTAGGGACTGGCTTAACAATCTAGCTAGATATCTTTAAGCCGTATCGAACGCGACCCCCCTTGGGTGAAAGGGGGGCGCTAGCGGCTAGTAGCCGCTGGGAAGAATTGCTGCCTAATTAAGGCAGCTTACGAATGGGATGACTAATTATATTGAGTTTAGATGGTGTTGGTGCTCGGTAAGCGCGAGCAGACGGTCCTGAGGGGACTGAGAAGCGCGCAGTTTGCGTGCTGAAATTGTGATCTCTCTTACGTCAATATTGAGGATAGCAGTGTATACTGTATCTACGTTATCAGCGTAAGAGGATTCCACCTGATGTCGGGGCCCTAGTGGGCGAAGGTGAGGAGGCCTGTAGAGTTCCTGAGGGGGCCGATATAGGTCCTGAGGTGACAGAGTTGCCCTGAAGGGCATTTTGGATGGGAGAGCCGGGAATGTACGGTCATTGACCGGTTGCGGAGCTTTTTTGGAAGCTTTGTTGCCGAGAATGCGGCGAGGCGCGCGAGGGCAGCCTCTGAAGTTGGCCGTATGGCCAGTCTGTCCGCAAATGATGCAAGCGGGTGGGTACTCGGTATCACAGGGCCGAGGACACTCTTTCGAGCTGTGCGGGTCTAGGCACTTAACGCACCTGGGAGGGGCTGATCAGTTGGCCGCCGCATGCCCGTAGAGTTGGTAGCGGTGGCACTGCGCCGGAAAACCGCGCCTATAGAGGGCTTCGACTTTGACTCTCGACAGGCGGCACACAGTGTGTACCTGTCGGAATATGTCTTTCGCCTCCGGCACGTTGGACAAAATTAGGAGGGCAAGCGAGTACCTCTTGCTCCTACTGCTGTGCATCTTGTGCGCAGCCTCAACTGGGAATCCCTGGGACTTAAGGTCCTCCAGGAGAACCTCGTTGGCGAGTTCAAAGGGAACTCCGCGGAGGACAGCCTTGACTTTACGTTCTTCAGGGAGAGAGTAGGTGTGATATGGCACACATTCGGATGTGAAGAGTTTGGTGATGTTTCTAAAGTCTTCCATATACTGCGTAACGATTTTAATTGACTCACCAAGGTTGGTGGTTGGTCATATTTAAAGCCTGCGTCGTAACAGACTTTAGAAAGTCTAGTAAACTGCCCCTTGTCCCTGAGGAAGACAGGGGGCGGGACCCGTTTCTTTTTGGCAGCGACGGGGGCTGCGGTGGAGCGAGCCGGCGCGGGGGCTGTGGTGAAGCGAGCAGGCGTGGGGGCTGCAGGGGTATCTATCGATTGGGATCCCCAGCAAGGATGCACAAACGAGAGTGATCACACTTTTAGAAAACTGTCGCAGCGTTCTCTCCCCGAATAAAATGGTCAAGGCGAAGAAGTTTTTACTCAAGTACGCCGATGTATTCTCGTCAAACGATGCTGTCATAGGGAAGACTGGCTTGAATTGCCTATCCGTCATTAAGATTGATTGAGGGAATGGTGAAGGAAGATCCTGATAACACCTTGAGCCATACTGTGTATAGAAAAAAGACTCATACAGATAGATATTTAAACGGTGATTCTCACCACCATCCTTCACAGTTAGCTACCGTGGGTAAATCTTTGTTTCAGAGAGCACGAGGGATCTGTGACAGTAAACACCTGGCTGCCGAGCTCCAACATGTCAAGCAAGTTTTGCATGACAACGAGCTTCGGGTCCCGCGCCTACGTCACAGAGAACGAGTGAAGCCGGCCACAGTCGAGCATGTACCTGCTGTACTGCCATATGTTAGAGGAGTCACTGACAAGATTGGCTACATATTGAAGCGCGCTTCCATCAAAACATACTTCAAGCCGCCGAAGAAGATTGGTCGGTTTTTACCATCAGTCAAGTGTAACGTCCCTCTGCAAGATGCAGGGGTGTACAAGCTTGATTGTGAATGTGGTCTCTCCTACATAGGACAAACTAAAAGATCAATTAAAACCCGCGTCAAAGAACATATAGCTGATGTGAAGAATCGACGCTCCGGGAAGTCTGCAGTCTGTGAACATGTACAGGATCGCCCCCGTCACTACATCAGATTTGATAGACCACAAATCCTCGCTAAAGAACACCGATTCCTTCCAAGAATGATTCGCGAGGCTATTGAAATCAAAAAACATCCTAATTTCAATAGAGAAGATGGCTGGGTGCTACCATCTGCTTGGGATCCTATAATAAATAAAATTAAATCCCAACCCAAGCATACAACTGCAAGACTCCATGATACCATAAGTTCATACTGTGTAGATCGGAACAAAAGTTAAATTTTAATCTATGGTAACCGCGGTTAACTATGACAGCTGGACGTTGAACATCTCAGTCGTTCCCGTGACCATGGGTGCTGTAAAGCTCTCGAAACGTCGGGTATTTAAAAAGTTCAATATACGCGATAAATTCCGTAAAAACTAGTATTATTTCAATAGCTATCCCTTACCAAGAATTGATGACGCGCTCGACATGCTTACAGGAGTAAAGTAGTTTAGCACGCTGGATCTAAAAAGTGGCTACTGGCAATTTGAAATTGACCCTAAGGAGAAAACAGCGTTCTCGACCGGAAAGTGTTTGTAGAAATTTAAAGTAATGCCGTTTGGATTGTGCAATACTCCAGCAACGTTTGAGAGGTTGATGGAACTTGTACTTACCGGGCTAATTGGAGATACCTGTCTGGTCTACTTGGATGACATCATGATCGTAGGCCGTACGTTTGAGGAACACTTTCAAATCCTGGAATGCGTGCACTTGTAAATTCAGAATGTCAACCTCAGGTTGAGTCCGAAGAAATGCTCATTATTCAAACGACAAGTTAACTTTTTGGGGTATGTAGTGTCGGAAGAAGGTATCCGCACGGATCCAGAGAAAATCGCTGCTGTCAAAGTGGCTGCTTCCAAAAGACAAGACTCACGTTAGAACATTTTTGGGTTTGTGCACCTATTATCGGTGATTTGTGAAGAACTTAGCAGATAAAGCCAAATCTCTGCATAGGCTGAGGAGAAGCTACGTTTCTGCTGGGATAAAAGTTGCGATATCGCATTCCAGGAGCTCAAGGGCTGTCTGTGCAAAACCACTATTTTGGGGTACCCTGATGCAGGCTAGGAATTTATAGTTGACACAGACGCAAGTGATATAGGACTTGGCGGTGTGTTGTCTCAACGGAATGGTGATCAAGAGGTTGTAATTGCGTACTTCAGCAGGTTGTCAAAACCGGAAAGGAACTATTGTGTCACAAGACGCAATATGCTGGCTGTGGTAAAGTCGTTGCAGCATTTTAGCAAATAACTTTAGGGGTGGAAATTTCACATACGAACTGACCATGCTGCAATAAAATGATTATTGCAGTTCAAAAATCCAGAAGGACAAATAGCGAGGTGGATTCAACTACTGCAGGAATACGACTTTGTGATCGAACATCGCAGCAGGAAATATCATGGCAACGCGTTGTATTGGGCAAGAGGGTAAGGACGTGGTATCTGTGAGGATGCTCAGGACAGACAAGCTCAGCAACGAGTGGAAGGACAGCTTACAACATGCATAGCAGGAAGATCCGGACATCAAGCCGATTCCGCAATAGATGAAGGCCAGTGCTCCCAAGCCCAAGTGGAGCGACGTCTAAGCGATGAGTTAGACCACGAAAAGCTATTGCGCCCAATGGGACAGCTTGCTGCTTCAGTATGGAGTTCTGTGCCGTAAATGGGAAAATGGTCGGGGATACAGCTTTCATTTGCAAATGGTTGTCCCTAAAGCTTAAGTACCGGATATTCTACAGCTGTACAATAATGATTGTTCAGGAAGCCTTCTGGGAGTTCAACGAACTCTACTGAATATCCGAGAACGATTTTACTGGGTTTCGACATTCTACTCGAACATTCTAGATGTTTTAGTGAAAAAGGCTCTACATATAGCCAGTAAGGACCGCGTCCGTATTAAATTGGCGAAATAAAGTGAACTAAATTGTTAAGTGTGATTGTTGTATGTGTGTGTGTGTGTGTGTGTGTGTGTGTGTGTGTGTGTGTGTGTGTGTGTGTGTGTGTGTTAATTATTAGTGTGTTTTAAGTTTTAATTGGTGTTCGGTACCTAATTAAAGTGTCAATTTTGGTAATTCACGAACATTGGCAAGTCACGAACCCTAAGTTCGTAGAAATATTATAGCGCGCTATCTCTCCATAGCGAATAGCGCATGTTATGTAAGTAGCCGCCATAGCGCTTTGGTAATATGCCGCTTTGGCACTATTTATATCTTACGGTAACTTATTCTAGCAGCGCTGTTATAGTATGTGACAAATCGAAAAAAAAAACAGACAATGACCTTTTGGTCGTTTAACCAGAGGTTACAAACCTTCAATATATAGGCACATTTCATTTGTGGTACTTTCTCTATTTATAATGATTTTTACTTATTATTTTTTTATAATGGTTGATATAATATACATTTATTAACAACTAGCTTGCTAGGCAGATGTTGTTCTGCCCTTCTTGACGACCCTTTGTCGTGTTCTATTAAAAATCCTTAAATTAGCAAAAAAAAAAATATTTGGATCACTCATGGGCAAAAAAGTATTCTATCTCTCAAGTTGGACCAAACTGCACACTGTGTGCAAATTTGATTAAAATCGGTTCAGCAGTTTAGGAGTCCATCGCGGGCAAACAACGTGACACGTAATTTATATACATTAAGTTTATGAAAAAGTTATGTAAAAGATAGCTGTAGAAGAATAATCATCTATAGTTATAAAGTACTTTGTTCATTTAACAACGAAAAGCATTAATTTATAGCACATATACTGATTCGAGTGATAACGACACCGAGAACGTACTTATTCAAAAGATAAAACTTTATTTTCAATATTATATAAGAACTTCATTTTTATTCGGTGCATGTGGACCGGCCCAAAAAATTTGCCGCATCTGTGGCTGCTGTTATCACGTTTCTTTTAGAATGAACTGACGTAACACGCGTTTTGTTTATTTTAAAGGGATGAATTTACAAAAGCACAACATGGTGATTATATTGCTTCAAATATTTTTTTTTTATATGAAACTGTTATTAAATGAATTGCTACGTTACTTACCATAAATTGAAATATAAAACATAACACATTTTTCACGTTGTACCGTAAGATTTTACGATGTTTATAGAAACTACAGACAATATTATTTAAGAAACAAAAAACAAAACATATGTGCTGACCTAGAAGTGTGAATAATATCATATTTAAATATTTTTATCATAATATATCTAAATTGAGATTTTGTAAGTTACGCCTTTTGACACTAGGCTCATATCTAAGGTCATTGTCCGTTTTTCTCAATCGATTTGGCACATACTATAGGAATGGTCGTAAGATCTATTAGCACGCTATTTATCGCGCGCGTCCTAATTTAATGTTAGATGTTGCTAAGTCAGTGTATATTGTATAATATAAGTGATCGAAGGACACGGTTTTCTTCTACAAAAGTAGCCTAACTAACGTTTTTAATGTAAATAAATTAAAAATACAAAAAATGTGTATATAATAGTGTACAATATAATAGTGTAAAATGTGTATATAATAGTGTATAATCTATAATTGATTTATAATTTACAATATAACGTTTACATCGATTATAGAAAGTCGTAAGCCTAAAAAGTATGAACACTACACATTGAAATAATACTAGTTTTTACGGAATTTATCGCGTATATTTAACTTTTTAAATACCTGACGTTTAGAACGCTTTACAGCACTCATGAGTAAAACTAGTATTATTTCAGCGGTAAAACTAGTATTATTTCATAGTATCAAAGAGTTTTCATTAGTTTTTCGTTACTGCTTTATTTTATTTTAGTCTATATATACTTCGACTTTCGTAATACGAAATAATGTTCTTATATAGCACGCGATCTGTCTAACAAACGACATGTAATGTAAAGTGCTACGATTTTTAGTGTGCTGCGAAATTTTACACGCTTTCTTATAAATAGCGCGCTAGAAAATAGTGATAGGATAGTCTGTAGCGTACTATTGGCTCATAGTCATTAGAGCTAGACATGTGTCAATCATTCATTTCTAGTGACCGAATCTACTACTGACTAGCTAGCATCTGTTGAAAACTCTATTACTAAGAACCCTAAAAACTTCTGGAGTTTTTTAAAATCGCGCTCGAATTCAAACGTTATGCCTAGTACTCTTTTTTATAACCATAAAGTAGTCAAAACTGGCAACAGTATTTGTTTGATTCCGTTCAGTAACTCTGTTAGAACTACTAGTAGTAACTCTGTTAAATCTACTACTACTAGTAACTCTGTTAAATCTTGGCCTTCACATCGACAACACGCTGAATTGGAGAACTCAGGTTTCAGATGTAAGTCGTAAAGTCACTGCCAAGTTATGCTCTCTGTATCGTTTGAAACATTTTTTTTCCCACAGAATCTAAGATCATACTCGTCCAATCACTTATATTACCCATAATTGATTATGCAGATGTGTGTTACCCAGACCTGTCCCAAGATCTTCTGAAGAAGCTGGAACGCCTCCTCAATAACTGTATAAGATTTATCTTTGGGCTTCGTAAGTACGACCATATTTCGCAATACAGATCTAAGCTAAATTGGCTTACAATCCGGCAGAGGTGCAACTCCAGAATATTGCTTGTACTTTTTTCCATATTAAATGATCCAACTTCGCCTTCTTATCTTAAGAGTGAATTTCATTATCTTTCCTCATCTCATGAGAGCGTCCTACGCTCTTCTGAGAGAACAACACAATCTGTACTCCTGTTCACTTCACCGAGTTCTATGGTAACTCCTTCACAGTTCAGGCTACACGCCTTTGGAACTCCTTACCCGATGACATCAGAAAAGCTAATGATTTCTTATTTACGCGAACACTGTACATTGATTAAAACTACTTTTACGGATTTTATCGCGTTTTATTTATTTTATTTTTATTTTTAATATCCGACGTTTCGGGTGCTTTCCAGCACCCATGGTCACGGGGGACTGAGGTGACTGACGTCCCGATGTCAAAATTAACCCGGAGTACCTTCAGCTTTTTTAATTATTGTCTTTGGTCCGATCTACGCAGAATGAACTAACTGTGTTTTGAAGTCTTGCAGTGGTATGCTTGGGTTTAGTTTTAATTTTATTTATTATAGGATTCCAAATAGGTGGTAGTACCCAGCCTCCTTCTCTATTGAAATTAGGATGTTTTTTAATTTCAATAGCCTCACGTATCATCCTTGGTAGGAATTGATGTTCTTTCGCGAGGATTTGTGGTCTATCAAATCTGATGTAATGGTTGGGGCCATCTAGGTTATGATTGCAAACTGCAGACTTCCCGGAACGTTGATGCTTCACGTCAGCTATGTGTTCTTTTACGCGGGTTCTAATTGATCTCTTTGTTTGTCCTATATATGAGAGACCACAATCACAATCAAGCTTGTACACTCCTGCATCTTGTAGAGGAATGTGACACTTGACGGATGGTAAGAACTGACTAATCTTCTTCGGCGGCTTGTAGAATGTTCTAATAGAAGCTTGCTTCAAGATGCCAATCTTGTCTGTGACACCTCTGATATATGGTAGTACAGCAGGCACACGCTCGACTGTGGCCGGCTTCACTCAGTCACTGTGACGGAGGCGCGGGACCCGAAGCTTGTTGTCTTGCAGAACCTGCTTGACGTGCTGAAGCTAGGCGGCCAGGTGTATGCTGTCACAGATCCCAGAAAATTGTGAAAGTATCGTCTACGTACCGCTTGTAGAACCTTGGGTGACAGGTGCAGTAAGGAGGGCTTTCTCCTCAAGGTCTTCCATGAACACATCGGCGACTATGGGAGATACAGGTGAGCCCATCGCAACACCATCTACTTGCTTGTAAAACTCTTCCTTCCACAATAGATAGCCAGATGTAAGGCAATGTCTTAGTAGTACTGCATATTCTGGTGGCATGTTATTTTCATATAGTTTCTTAGTTATAATTGGGATGCAGTCTTCAACAGGTAGGCATGTAAATAGAGACTGAACATCAAAACTGATCATGGTTTCGTTGTCAGCAAGACGTAGGTCTTTTATCTCACTGACAAAATGGTATGAATCCTTAGTATGTGCTCTTGTGTGTTCTCTGAGTGGTGATAATATTTTGGCTAAGTGTTTCGCCAATCTGAACATTCCTTTTGTCGCGTCATAGACATACGCTTTACGTTTACTATTTATGGTCATTTGCTCAATGTCTATGGTTCATAAAAGATAGCTTAATCCACAAACTAATAAGCTTAATCTCTGCGACAGCTGTCAGTAAAATCATGCCTATGAAGTCCTGAATTTCTTAGCATTAGCAGTACAGACCATAGACCTGGGATTACGCTTACGCTAAAGACGACCTATGGGTGGGAAAGAGACATTTGTATTCATAGAATACCCCGCAAGACAGAAAGAGATGCACAACAAAACGATGTGTCAAGTTTTTTTCGAATAAGAGGCCATAATATCTGCCCGCTTGCTGTGACGTGGTGATGGTTTTTGTAAAAAAAAATATTCAACTTTTAGCAAATAAATAACAAAATAGTGTTTTGTATCATCATGGTATCATGTGCGGTAAGCAATTGTGACATGATAAGAAGAAATAACTCAAATAACTACTACATGTTTCACAGGCAAATACGATTTTAGTCATTGGAATTTTACGAAGCTTATTTATTTACTCAATTTTTGTTGCAAATATGTTTAAAAAAATAGTTTTAATAATAATATATTGAATTACGTTGTTGCCTGCGGTTACATTTCATAATTGCAAGTGGATTTTAAGTATTGTTTTAGGAATTTATAAAATTTTGTGGTTATGCTAGGGCTTGACAAAATGCTGACGACATGTTTATCGATAATAGTCTTGTATAGGACCTTAAACTAAATAAAGTAAAACATATTTTTAAGTCAATACTGTGTAACTGTATGTAATAGTATGGAACTGTAGATGTAAAGTCCGTTATTAATTATTTTAACCGATTAAAAATGCATCATTATTAATGGTTAACTGCGTTTTATGCTTGTTATGTTGAAATATGTGACTAGCTATTTAGAATATGTTGTATAGCGTTGCGTTGCCTCTAAGTATTCTAACGATTTTGTCTTATGATTTTGTCTTTTTCAAGGTAACCTTCTCGACCTGCACTACGTGACAAATAATTACGCGTTATAAATAGGCCGGGTTGAACTCCGAGCAAAAACTCAACAGTTCGCAGTAAACATTTCGATAAAAATGTTTTGTACAAAGTGTTACGAGCTTGAGGTTCGTGACAATAAAAATTGCCGATAAAATTACCTAAATTAATACTTTAATTTACTTTACACAAATTAAAACTTAAAACACTAATAATTAAACACACTAATTCACTTTATTCCGCTCCGAAGCTTCGCTTGTTTCGCCAAATTAACACTGCCTCGATCGCATCTTGGAGCGTCTATTTATTTAAATTAGCAAAGAAGCATCCCGAACATTCAAGCAAATGCGCGCAAAGGGACGAGTGTGCGAGTGCAGACTTTCCAGAAACTTAGTTCTTCGGATGGCGCTGTCGGTTGAGAGATTTGTGATGTCATTCTCTGCAAAGCTCCCCTCGCTCTCGTTTCTGACACTAGATGGCGCTAGTTGACTTATTCACGCAACCAAAGAAACCTCTGTCTTACTGTATTATCGGAATGTATGTAATGGAAATAATAGGTATAATTTCTTGCGGATTAAACTGAAACAAATATGATCAGTTTCTTCATACGTCAATATAGATACTACCCTTCCAAGAGAAGAACTGACCCAACCTGCTTCACCTACACCTGGGCATTCCTCAAGTCAAGTACTTACACCGAGAAAAAAACTCATTGATAAGAATATGCGATTAAAAATGTAATTTTCGGAAAAAATAGGGTGTTAAGGAATTTGAAAGCCAATACTAAACGGATGAAAAAAAGAATATTAAATTTACGGGAAGTTGTCTAAGATCTTAATAATATACTGGGCCTCGAAAATCAACAAAATGAGGTTCAAGATGCGTGCACAACAATTACTGCAGAATTTAGTAGATAGAGAAAACGGCAGAGCTACGGGAAAATCTGTCACACAGCTGAATACGACGAGGAGCTAAAGAAATTGGCCTTGACGGTTCACTTCTACAGTCCCAGGTCATATATATATATATATATATATATATATATATATATATATATATATATATATATATATATATATATATAAGATATAATCTCTAGACACGATATTTGAATTAACCAAAAATGGACCTGTATTCGTAGCTCTTACTTTTGACGAGATAAAAATAAGGGAAGAGCTAGAAATATTGGGCAAAAAAGTTATGGTTATGTTAACGTGGGGAACGATTTAAGTGGCGATAAAATTGATGTTGCAAAAGAAATACTGGTGTTTATGGTAGTGGCCATAAATTGGTATTGGAAAGTACCTGTGGGTTTTATTTCCCGTTAAAAACTTCAGAGATGCAGAAAAACTAGACTTTTAAAAATTTGCTTAGAGTTATTGAAAGACACAAACTATCATGTAGTTGCAATTAATTTCGATGGAATTACGTCAAACTTGAACATGGCGCAAATAATTGGTGTGAGTATTCTAACACCACCTTATAAACCATCTTTTTTATAATAACAAGAAATACATCATTTGTTTGAACCGTGTCACCTGATTAAGCTGATTATGAATTGTTTCGGTGATCATAAAGTCTTTTGTGACAACATTGGACGCAGAATTGAATTTACATTTTTAGAACAGTTGCAGGGATTGCAGAAAAATGAAGGTCTACATCTTGCCAATAAATTATCAGCACGACACATAAATTAGAAAAACATACAAACCCAACAATAAAACGGATATATTTAATAAACTTGACGACGTATATGAGTACTTTCAAACTCTTAAACGTCCAGATGGGAAATTTCTCATAAATACTCAGAGACAGCTAGGGATTTTAGGCTTTCTAAATAATATTATTGCGCTGAAGTAGATATATGTAAATTTCGTTGAAAAACAAGATGGTTTGAAATTTTTACCTACTTATAAATTGTCCCAAGACAGTGCGGAGACTTTTTTCAGCGCTATCCGATCAAAAGGAGGCTTTGACAATAATCCCACAGTTAAAAATTTTACAGCTGCCTACAAAAGGTTCTTATGTCATACTGAAATAAAATTAAGTGAAAGTGGCAATTGCATGCCACTAGAAAAAATTGCAGTATCATCTACCAGATCCATGTCAACAATTGATCGAATTATTGTCAACCAAATCTAAGAAATACCTTTTAACGTTTCACATTAATCATTCGGCAATAACTATAAGTTGTAAACAATTGGTAGCATTCTAAGTTCTAGTTCGATACGTTAAATAAAAGTAAAGATCTAAAAATATATTATCAAAATACACGGGGGCTGAGAACTAAATGTTTGCAATTAAGACAGCAGATTTTAAGAAATGATTATGATATTATTGTAATAACTGAGACATGGTTGCATAACGGGATTTTCGACGGAGAATTATGTGACGATCGGTATGAAGTTTTTCGGTGTGATCGAGACTTATTATCATGCGATAAAAAGACAGGAGGCGGGGTCATGATCTTAGTGCGTAATGAGTTATGTGCAACTCCCTTAGTTACTGAATGTCTGAATAACTGCTCACCGCCTGATATGTTAATGCTGTTAGTACCGGCACATGCAATTTCTGCTACTGCAGATTTGTACATTATTGCGATTTACATCCCTCCTAATGTTTCACATATGCCAGTTGAAATAGATTACTTACTGCAAACACTAAAATCTGTGGTAATCTCAAATAGTACTGGTAAAAATATTTTAGTTATCGGTGATTTTAATCTTCCATGCATCTCATGGAGTACTCAGGGCCCAACACATTTAAATAAAGGCAATGCTGAAATTAAAAGTGCTGGTGTAAGGTTAACAGATGAACTGAGCTTTCTCGGTCTCAAGCAATATAACAGTTTTAAAAATTATGCCGGTAATACTTTAGATTTGGCATTTTCAAATCTTCCACTTGAAGTCGCAATTTGCAACTCGCCCCTTATAAAGGTTGACCGCGCCCATCCTCCGTTAGTACTGGAAATTTTGGACGTCTCAATCACACCGTTTACTGAAGCATCTAAGCCTAAATATGATTTCAATAAAACCAATTATGAGAAACTAAATGAAACTCTAAATAGCATCGATTGGCGAACACAATTACAATCTAGCACGGTCCAAGAGGCTTGTGATAACTTTTATAATATAATAAATGATGCTATATGCCAACACGTACCACTTAAGTCCTATCATAATAAATATAAATACCCAATCTGGTACAGTCCTGCTTTAATAAAAATAATTAAAGAAAAATCAAAAGCACACAAAAAATGGAAACGGTCTGGCAATTTATTAGATTATGACGAGTTTTCAGTATTACGTAAACGACAAAATCGGGTTCAGGATGCTTGTTTTGCTATATATACTCAACGTACCGAGGAAGCCATTAAATACAAACCGAGGTTATTCTGGTCATACGTTAAGGCTTTGCGTGGTGGATCGAATTATCCAAAACAATTATCATACCTCGGCAATAAAGTAACGGGTGGTAAAGAAATATGTGATACTTTTAATACTTTTTTCAAAAACGTTTTCGGTGACCCTTCTGATAAAATATTAGAAGAAGGCAATGCCACTTCTACATATGATAATATATCTAAACTGTTTATCCCTACATCCACTATTGAGAAAAGACTTAGACTACTTGATATTTCTAAAGGAGCAGGATGTGACGGCATTCCCCCTTTATTTTGGCGTAACTGTGCTAAAACTTTGTGTGTCCCTATCGCTATCATTTTTAATATGTCTCTTAGCGAGAGTGTATTTCCGGATATCTGGAAAAGAGCACACATTGTTCCTGTACATAAAAAGGGAACTAAAACTAAAATTGAAAATTATAGGGGCATTTCAATTTTAAATACTATTGGCAAAGTTTTTGAGAAAACCGTTTATGATGTTATATATCCCGTAATATGTAAGGGACTGCCAAAAACTCAACACGGATTTCTAAGGTATCGTTCTGCTATCACTAATCTGGCGTGCTTTTCTAACTATGTTTTGTCTAATATGGATGGAGGCGGTCAGGTAGACGTGGTCTACACGGACTTCGAAAAAGCTTTCGACCGTGTGGACCATGTCATTTTACTGAATAAACTACAATTGTTAGGCATACATGGGGATTTGCTCAGGTGGATAAAATCCTATTTGAGTAACAGATCCCAGGCTGTTGTAATAGGTGGATATAGATCGGACTTTATCAAAATACCAACAGGCATTCCTCAAGGATCACATCTGGGGCCTTTACTGTATAACGCTTATATTCACGATATTACTACTTGCTTTAAGTTTTCACAACATTTAATGTACGCCGATGACAAAAAAATTTTTTACAATATCCGTACTGAGCAGGACTGTCATCAAATGCAAACTGATTTAACCGCTTTATCAGCTTATTATACTGCTAACAACATAACAATTAATATTGATAAATGCGAATGTATTAGCTTCACACGTAAAAAAAACCCTATTTCATTCTCCTACAATTTTAACGGTATTCCAATACAAAGAACATCTACTGTTAGAGATTTAGGAGTTCATTTTGACAATAAAATGCTTTTATCAGAGCATGTTGACGAAATTGTTAACAAGGCTTTTAAAAATCTTGGATTTGTGATGAGAACTTGCAAGCCTTTTAAAGATATTAATACCCTTAAAATTATGTATAATGCTTATGTTCGCAGTATATTAGAATATGCCAGTCCAATTTGGTCTCCCCAATACGCTACTTATAAAGATCGTATAGAACGCATACAGGAAAAATTCATCAATTATCTAAATTATCGTTTTTTTAAATCACCACTTGTAACCTATGAAAATACTTGTCAATCTTATAATTTATTGACACTCGAAAACAGACGTAAATTAATGGACGTATGTTTTTTGTATGACATTGTCCGTGGACAGGTAGACTGCCCTGAGTTGGTGGCGAGCATAACATACAACGTACCGTCGCGTCGTGCCCGCCGTCGGCCGCCCCCTTTATTGCATGTGCCGTTTGCTGGCACCAATTATGCACGTAATGCGCCTATAAACCGATTGCTCAGGACATACAATGAGATCTTTAGTGATATAGATCTCTTTGTTTTTAGTAAAGCAGCCTTTAAAGCTAAAGCTCTTAAAATTCTACATGAAGTGCAAAAGGAGTAAATCATTTTGATTTGCTTAATCATGATGATCATCATTACAGCCCTTCACAAGTCCACTGCTGAACGTGGACCTCCCCCAGGGTATGCCACAACGCACGATTCTGAGCCACATGCGTCCGTCGACTTCCTATATATCTTACCAGGTCGTTACTCCATCTAGTAGGACTCCCTACATAAAAATAAATAAATAGTAATGAACATAAATCAACTCTATTATAATATGAAAATTAATTCATACTTTGCATCATTTAGTATAATCATTTCTTACTTGATTGTTGAGTGAAAATTTGACATAAGTGTAACGGTTTAGAAAAATAAATAAATAAACAGGTGTGATATTTCATATTTCATTAAATTAAATTACATAAAAGAATGTTAATATCTGGCTGCATTCAAAAGTTTTGCAGAGAAATAAATAATACAAATATTACTTCTACATACACATATTCAAAAGTATAAATTTAGTATAAACATTTAGTTACATGTCTGTGGACGTATGTATATGTATATGTATATATATGTGTATATATATGTATATATGTATATGTATGTATATATATGTATATATATGTGTATGTATGTATATGGATATGTATATGTGTATGTATATATGTATGTATGTATATGTATATATATGTGATTGGATTAGTACATACATATTATAATAAATCCAAAGAATAGTTAAATTGTACCGTCCATAATATATTTTGTTTATATAACTAAAAAAACCTTTAATAGGCCTTACATTTAAGCTGTATACTTTAAGTCCTTAAATTGTTAAATCGCTGTTGGTTTTTTTAAATAAATTAAAAAAAAAAAAAAAATAAATAACTTTGCACCAGCGTACTCACACGATTTAAAATAACCTTTTACGTAAATCCGAAGAATTATGAAGTTATCTATATTTCATTACATTGTTTATGGTTTTTTATAACTAATTTAAAATTGATTTTTTTCAAACAAAGCAAGATATTAAAAATAACCATTATTAACTTTTTTTACTTGACATCGTTTCAATGATATGTCGCTATGTATATTACCGTAGTGTTTGAATGATTAAAATTCATTGTTATGTGAATAATAAGCAAAATATTCAAATAATCGGTAAAAATTTTCAAATAATCGAATATATTAATTTTTTAATGTATTATTTGTTTAATTTAATTTTTATTTCCAAAATTCCTTAGATTACAAAAATCATGAATAAAACAAGTTTATTTTTTTTACTTTGTCAAAGTAAACTTGTGTAGGCAAAAAAACTCATATACACGGCCGTGCCAAAATAACCACTACATAATTTCGATATACGAGGCCATTTTAGTACCAGTTACTCGACTCTACAGAGTCCGTAATTCATTCTTGGGGCGATGTATACGCTTTTACAACAAAATCTCGTAAAATATACAAAATTTGACGTACATAAGTATACAAAGTTCAAAAACTTTATTAGGCTAAGTTTGTATAAAAAGGGTTATTTTAATATTAAGGAATTTATGGATAGTAATGACTCCTGGAAAGGGTGATCGCTACCAAACAATTTCTAATTTGTTTTGTATTGTTAATTGTAACACGCATGATTGTAAGCTCTCATTTTAAAAAAAAATACTGGTCCCGTTGGGTTTCTTGCTGGTTAATCCCAGGACAGACGTTTTTTTTACGAACCGGTGGTAAATGAAAAAAGTGATTTGAATCAAATAATAATTAATATAAACAAATGATTGAACAAATTTATATTTAATATATTTTCAATCTTAAATTTTTATAACTGTGCCTATAGAAATACGCAATGAAAACAAATAAGAAAAAACTGATAAATCTTGTGTTTTAAATTATCCGTTTTTAATTTATTCTGGTATTATTCAAACCAAACTGTAAATGATTACAAACTCTAAATTATCGATATCGATTTGTTTAAGAATCGAATATTGTACGTTCCCATATTTTGGTTGGCATGCTTGGTGCAATAAGTCTGACAGCTGTCAAAACGTACTTCTTAGATTTGGTTGACTATAATAATTTATCAAATTACAATAAAATTTTTGAAGAGCTGTTGCAGGAAGGTAAGGAACCTATCCAAAAAGAAAAAATAGATTGTGACGAAGATATGGTGCTTTTTGATAATACTGCTTCTTTGTCTCAGATGTCTATGATGATAGTTTCATATATCTGATAATGTTATAAGACGATTATGTAAAAAAAATAGGTGTGATATATGTGTTCAAAGTTTGACGGCAAGTTCTTCAGAAATGTTTCACAATGCATTAACTCTTAAAAGTCCGAGGTCTCCACTTGGATGCGTAGACAGAGAATCCGGAGAATCCTATCTCTGTCTACGCTTAAATGTCTCCTTGTAGACCGCGCCAAAGAGTATACTAATATTTAGAGGGACGCCTTAGAACCAAAGAGTATATGATCACTAAGTTTACTCGAAACCATAGATAAGAGTGCTCAGGACGATTCTTTTTTAAATGTTATTTATAAGAATATAATTCTTATAAATAACATTTATTTAAGGGATATAACGTCACCCTGTCTTACACCTCTCTGCAGTTGAATATGATTTGTAATGACTCGAAAACAACACTTAGCATCGTAGCCCTACTGTACAAACACTTCAGCACTTCGATATCCCCCCTGGGCATCTGAGGAGGTCAGACGTGTCGATTATATTTTGTGTTTTAAAAAACAATTTATAACAATTAGTAATCTTAAATAAAAATCAATTCATAAAAATAGGAGTGCATGAACAAGAAGTGCTTGCCACCCGATAGTTAGAACTACCTTTTGTAAGTCAACATCTACGAGTCTCAGCCCGCAGGGGCGTGTCACCACTACAGCAAATCACCGAGCGACTGAAAAAAACAACAACACCTTCTGCATCTTCGATTGGTCTGATACGACTAACGGGCACATAAAGGCAAGTGAGAGTTCTTATCGTTCGACGGCGTCATTAGCATTCTACTTCTCCGGTTATTCTGTTGCCCTAGTACTTCCTGGCAATTATCAATCAACAATATACATTTTATTTGCGCGTGACGCCATTGTCAGCGGGTCACATCTCTTATTTTCTAGTACCAACAGCTGCATAAAGCATGTAAAAGAGTGATTATGTGACATCGCCTTCAACAAGCGACATATCTCACGTGTTTTGTTGGTCGCCTAGTAACAATGTGCGAAACAGGGCACATATGTTATCCATCTCACGGCTGCGATATCTGCAAGTTGCATATATCCTGTATTTCCCTGCTACTCTGGTAATAGAGAGCGCATCTGATTGCGTGTTCTAACCCGTGACAGTATCATCAGTAAAGTGGTGGTTAATAAATACATCCTGTATATTTCTGATATCTTGATACAAGCGAACGCGAAGTTATAATGCCACTAAAACGTACTCCACCACACGCATCTAAAGTAACGTGTACAAGTCATCTCCAACATAGTGAATCGGAGCCAAATTTGGCTATCGCTCAGGTACAAGAAGACGAGCCAAGCCAAATAAGCATTGCAATGCGCAGTACTAAACGCAAAAGAGAAGACTCTAGCGAAGAATTAATTAACCTTAAAAATGATCTTACACATATGTTCCTTTCTTGGAAAACCGAACAAGATAATAGTTATTGTACTCTGTTATCCACGATGAAAGAGATCAAGGAACAAAATACAGACATACAAAAATCCATTGAGTTCTTAGCCCAAAAGTATGATGAACTTACTCAAAAAGTCGGTTCTTTAGAAAATGAAAATAAGCACCAACTTGAGTATATTAACTCACTGGAATCTAAAATTGAGATTTTAGAACGTAACTCAAAGGCAACAATAGTTGAAATACGTAACATACCGCTTAACCAGAAAGAGACAAAAGATGACCTACTGAAAATCGTACAAGAGGCAGGAAATTTAATAAATCTACCCATAGAAAAAAAAGATATCAGTGATGTCTATAGAATAAACAAGCAACAACAAAAACAACAAGCAACCACTAAAACCACTAATCAAAAACCTGTAATAGTTCACTTTAGTAGCATACTCGTGAAGGAAAATTTTATAAAATCAGTAAAAAAATTCAACAAGGACAATCCTGGAAATACACTTAACCCAACGCATTTAAAAATAAACAATACATCCACGCCGGTATTTATCTCCGAAGGCCTGACAGCAAAAACCAGGAAGCTTTTCTTTTTAGCTAGAGAATTCACCAAAACGCATAAATACTCCTTCTGTTGGACGTCTAATGGAAGAATATACATCAGAAAAACCGAAGGTATGCCACATATACGTATTGATAACGAAGAACAACTTCTAAAATTAAAAGATAAATGACTAGGTTTATTTAAATCGGCATACTTAAAAGCCTATTTCCTATATTATAGCAAAAACATGA
Source organism: Parnassius smintheus behrii (assembly GCA_036936625.1). Taxonomy (NCBI): domain Eukaryota; kingdom Metazoa; phylum Arthropoda; class Insecta; order Lepidoptera; family Papilionidae; genus Parnassius; species Parnassius smintheus. Next base: position 18,975,090 of record JAUPFT010000028.1, on the reverse strand, counting down.
GATTAATTCTTACTTATTACAATTTACGATATTTTATAACATGTATATACATATTTTTTGTTGCGTGCACTTTAACTTATTATCTACACAACACACACTCAATTACATACATATACAATTTAATTACTTACAAGCTAACTCGAATGATATACATACAAACTATTTTCAAAAATTTCAAATATCTTATAAAATACATACAGCTTACCACGTTTTTACATACCATGATATTATCTATATTACTTGCAAGCATAACTACGCTATACTTTAATATAATATATTGTTATTCACAACTTTATAATAGTGTCTTGCCTTATTCCCTAGAATGTAGAGTTACCAAAACGAGCAAAAGTAATATAACGACTTATTTATACAGCACAAACGTTCCTTATGCTCTTTGTGATAAGTATAAAAACTTATCAACGAAATACTTGTCAACGAAATTCTTTATTTTCCGATCAATTCAAGTGCGACATCTTATTATTAAAAATAGTAAAAGGCGCTAACTTAAATGATATCTCTATTGAAATTGATTCACTTTCAGTAGCGAATGTTTATAGCAGCCCGCCGGATAAATGTCTTGATTTTGTAACTAAACCGAATCTTGCGCTAAAAATAATTCATCAAAACATTCGTAGTATCAACAAAAATTTTCATGAATTTATCTCTATGATGAGCATGACTCAGGTGAACATGGATATCTTGGTCTTTACCGAGTGTTGGCTTAAATCTGCTGTAACAACTCCTCATCTTGATGGTTTCGCGTCTTTGGCCACCCGTAATAATCCTATACAAAATGATGGAGTCGTTGTTTATGCAATGCTAGATCTAAACTGTAAAATTTACGAGCCAATCCTTAGTGAAGCAAATTGCCTTGTGTGTTACACCAATGACACGGCAGTTATATGTATTTACCGTTCTCCATCATACGCAGACATCAACATTTTTTTGAACAGCCTGGAAAACTTGATATCCACGTTGAGCTCCTATAACAATATAGTCTTAATGGGAGATATTAACATTGACGTTAAGGATGATAATCATGATAACCGCTCCCATAAATACCTAAATTCTCTAGCCATGCTAGGTTTGTTACCAGCTCATAATAAGCCGACTCGTTTAGAAAACTGTCTCGATCATATTTTGCTGAAAACCAAGCTGGATGCATGTGTTATAATTCTTGAAACTGCAATAACTGACCATGTACCTACTCTTCTGTTACTATATAAAAAGCATAAATGGATACATCATGCCGCGAAAACCAAAAAATATTTAAACTTTGTGGAAATCAAACGCGAATTAGATAATTACGACTTTGAAGTCGTTTTGAAAGAATCAGATCCTAATATTACAACTAATATATTTATAGATATCGTGGGCTGTATTATAAAGAAAAATTCCTCAGTTAAAATCATTTCAAGAAAATTTCGTACAATCAAACCCTGGATGACACCCGGTCACATCCGATGCATCCGAAATCGTGATTCTTTGCACATAAAGGCTAGAAAGTTGCAGGACAATATCACCATACAAATTACATATAAAAGATATCGTAACTTTCTACAAACTTTATTGAGAAAAGTTAGGTCAGAATATGAAAGATGTTAATTCCTTAAGGCAAAAAACAATATCAAAAAAACATGGAACGTCATTAAAAATATTACGAACACAAAAAAGATTAAAGAGTCTGCTAAAGATCTTTTAAGTTGTCACGGTAGCGCTAAGGCGACGTTAAATACTATAAACTCACATTTCGTTCAAGTCGGCAAAAAGTTGGCTTCCAAAATATCATGGTCTTTAGATGGTTCTCCTCCCATGTCACCTTCATCTAACAATAGCACATTTGTACTATTACCTGTTGATGAGCTACAAGTAGAAAATATCATAAACTCTCTGAGGAATAATTGCGCCGTTGGATGGGACGGAATACAATCTGACATTATTAAATTATCATGCAAAGCGTTAACCTCACCCATAACGCACATTTGTAATACCTCAATTTCAACTGGGGTATTCCCTGACCTGATGAAGAAAGCTGTAGTCCATCCTATATTTAAATGTGGGGATAGGCATCAAGTTACCAACTACAGACCAATATCGGTTCTCAGTTCTCTATCTAAAATTCTAGAACGCATTCTTAATAATTCTTTGACTGATTTTCTTAAGAGATTCAACATCATTGCCGAGAACCAGTTCGGTTTTAGACCTGGTGTTTCTACCGAAGACGCTGTAATTGAACTTTCCCAAACAATAACTCCTAAGCTAGATGAGAAACAAAAATGCTATGGCATTTTCCTTGACCTCTCTAAAGCGTTGGATACCGTGTCTATCCCCATACTGATTTCTAAATTGGAATGTATCGGCATTCGCGGTCTGCCCCTTAGTATTTTCAGAAATTATCTCACTGGAAGGACCCAATGCGTAAAAATTGATGATAACTACAGCGACGAGGAGCATATAGAGTTTGGCGTGCCCCAGGGCAGCATTCTGGGCCCCACGTTCTTTTTAATCTACATCAATGATCTGTGTAGAATTAAGCTAGATAATTGTCGGATTTTCACCTATGCTGACGACACGTCCTTAGTAGTTTGGGGTGTAGATTGGATTCGTGCCCAACATTATGCAGAAAAGGCTATAGTAGAAGTTATGCTTTGGTTATCATCAAATTTACTGACCCTCAATATCGCAAAGACACAACTTGTACGCTTTGATCTATCTAAGACTGCGCCAATTTCTGAAAATGTCAATTCTATCAAGGCCCATCAGTGTTCATTGCAAGACGCAGATTGCAATTGTGTCTCACTCTCTGCCAAGCCCCAAACTAAATATCTAGGCATCTATATTGACGAAAAACTTAGTTGGCATGAACATGTTAACGCGCTTTGCAATAGGATCAGAAGGTTAATTTATATATTTAAAAATCTTCGCCACTCTTCAAATGTGGATACCTTGAAAATGGTTTACACGTGCCTATGCCAATCCATTTTAATGTACTGCATACCAGTTTGGGGTGGTACCCATAAAACTACAATGCTACACCTTGAGAGGGCACAAAGAGCAGTGCTCAAGGTTATGATGAACAAACATAGGATGCACCCTACTGTTGACCTCTACAAAGAGTGTAATGTTCTAACAGTGAGGCAATTGTTTGTTCTTCGCACAATGCTTCGGAAACATTCACAACTTCCTCTAGACTCTAATATCCTTAAGCGACGTATAAGTATCCCTGTGTGTCCAGTACCTTCATGTAGAACAGCTTTTGCAGGACGTCAGTATAATTCAATCAGTTGTCGTTTATACAATAAGATTAATAAGTCGTTAAATATATATAAAAACAACAAACATGAATTAAAATCTAAAATATCAAACTGGTTAAAGTCTCTCAAATACGAAGATACGGAAAATCTCGTCAAGAAATAGGCACCACACATATGCAATAAACATACATAAATTATTATTATGTATGTCAAAATCATTACCTCATAATCACTCAACTCACACACACGCACACACGCACACACACACACACACACACACACACACTCGCACGCACACACGCACGCGTGTATTTTTTTTCTTGTGTATTTCATATTTGTAAAATATATATATTTTGTAAACTTGATAGTAAACTGTTATCTTTATCAGTTAAAATTATTGAATACTGCTCTATACTTAAATCCTTGTACTATGTTTTGGGAGAAGACCCTGACATTTAAGATACAGGCTTTGCCTAGTTTAGATGTCAGTAGCTTCATATTAATTGTAGAAGTACTTAACTGTAAGCTTAATTTTGTTATACTGTTGTTATCGAGTGTACTTTAACTTAAAGATGCAATAAAGAATATTATTATTACTATTATTATTATTATTATGGGGTATCTATATAGTTTTCTCATCTGGTTGGGTTCTATAAATATATAATTATAAATGAAAATGAAAAGATAAATATACATAAATATCAATAACATAAAATAAATATAAAAATACATAAATAAATAAAAGCCCAACCAGATGGAGGCCCTCGGCAGGGGAGACCAAACGGCCGAGGGTTAGGGGGAAAGGGAAAGAAACCGGCGGACGATGCGGGCGGTATCGATGAGCACCGCCTTCTGCATTTGAGCCCGGAGCGGTCCGCCACGTAGTCCCAGTCGCCTCAGATGACCCGAGAGGCTGACTGGGATTAGCCCGTTTGCAGAGACGACTACAGGAATAATTTCAGTCGGCAGACCACCCCACATGTCGGTCACGTCGTGAGCCAGGTCCAGATATTTTGTTTGCTTTCTGTTTCGGCTTTCACGAGGTTCTCGTCATACGGAATGGTAATGTCGACCAAAAATATCCTTGACTGTGCCCGGTCCATCAGCACAATATCAGGCTTGTTCGCAAGAATAGTCCTGTCTGTGATGATGGCTCGGTCCCAATAGATTAGAATTATTATTATTATTATTATTATTATTATTATTATTATTATTATTATTATTATTATTATTATATACCGACAGTCAACTTGGCACCGCTGAAGGGACTGTAGCACCGCCCAAATTTCGACGGAATCAAAGGCTTAAGAATTATATTCATATTAAGAATATAATTCTTAAAGAATTATTATATTCTTATAAATAACATCTAAAAATAATTATATTAAAAGAATTATATTATTATATAATTTACATATAAACTTGGAAATATTAAGTTGCTGAAAGGCACGATATAGAGGCGATCGAAAGACTTTTTAAAAAATATAATTAATTTAATTTCTCAAAAGTAACAAAGTAATTAATTCAAACAAATTGTAAATTTATAAAAAGAAGTTAAGTTATGCGTGGATGGTATCAGACTGCGAGACAGTTCCATTGTTTCCACGTTGATACTTTTTGCAGCGCAAGCGTTCCACATATGTCCATTGTTATGTTTAACTGTTATGTCAGTCCGATTCCAGGGTTTGGACACGTTAACTCTTCCCTTCTTAAGTTGGAACCTGGTTTTGCAGCTTCCAGCAGCGTCCTCGCGACTTGCTTTGCTTGGACGCTTGTTCCAATTGTATATCTTTCAGATTACAACAGATGCTGCTAGTATGTATAGGAGCACTGTAGACCAGCTGGGAATTGCCATCATATATGACCAGTTCCAGGCTTCTATTTCTTGAATATCTTCAACCTTGTTCATAAGTTCATGGACACTATCTAGTGAGATGTCTTCCAGCTGTATCTCGTACTGGACTTCTTCCTGGTGTATTAGGTTCTCGCTGGGTAAAAGGATGACTTCGTCCATAGAGACGCTGCTAGTGTGTGTTCTTATCGTTGTATTCATGATATTAACTTAACAGTCCTGTGTTAGGTTGATGAAGAATGTTCCTGATAGTTTCCTATACTCTGTTTTCTGTCCGCATTGGGTTTTTATAATTTCTGGTTCCGTTGATACTACCAACCACCTATTTTCTTTAATCTTCTGCAATTTTCCTCGCTTCAGATTCATGCGTGCACGAGTGCAGTTACCATGTTTAAGCTTGATTAGTGAAATTATAAAATCTTCAGATTTCACTATGGCTCTAGTATCCAGTGATTTGCAGAGCCATGTGTCTTCCGACAGCTTTTTGCAATCTTCTTCCAGGTAGGCGTACTAATCGCTTCCAAGTGCGAGGAATTTGGATTTGGGTATAATGGTTAGTTGTTTGGCAAGGAATATATATATATATATATATATATATATATATATATATATATATATATATATATATATAATGTAGGTTGGATGGATGGAATTTCTAATATAAATGTTAAAAGAATGTTCTGTGCTATAATAGGCTTTATCACTAATAGACTTTTCTATCTTATGAATGTTTACAATACTAATCTTCTCGACTGGATATAGTGAAAAGTTATTCTGCAAATTACTAAGTTCCGAAATTAAATTTCGTGGGCTTATAATACTAGGGTGCATTATACCTAATTGCGAGAATGCCATAGCATCTTCGAGCAGCATTAACTTATCTAAATCTAATCTGTAAACTAAAACTTATTTGAACGTATATCTCTAAAAAGTGCAGCTGGTTTCTTCTTCTTCTGTATCGGAATTAATTGTAATGTTTTTCAGTATATATGTTAATCTCTTTTGGTTATCATCTATCTTGCTTAGCTGTTTCGAAAATTCCTTTATGGTATTTTCAGCCAAAGATAGCGTTCGCTTCTGTGAGCTTTGGGTTTTATGGGCCGAATTACGAATTTTGTTGATTTCGCTTTCAAATCGAATAGCGTCTTCGTTATCTAAATTACCAGTTATTAATTTCACTACCCACCCTGAGGACTGACGAGAGGATACTGGAGCTGGAAGAAGAGGTAGACAAGTTGCGCTGGCATATTATTGGATTATCTGAGGTCCGAAGAGAGGGGGAGGACACGGTAATCCTCGAGTCCGGCAACTTGTTCTATCACCGGGAGGGCGACCATCTGTCCCAAGGAGGTGTCGGATTTATCGTCTACAAGTCTCTCGTCAACAACGTTGTAAAGATTGGGAGTGTGTCGACGAGAGTCGCGTACCTGATACTCAGAATCACCAAACGGTATTCGCTGATGACCATACAGGTCTACGAACCAACATCGGCACATCCCGATGAGGAGGTGGAGGAAATTTATGAGGATATTTCTAGAGCCATGCATTCCTCCAAAACTCACTACACGGTGTTGATGGGAGTCTTCAATGCAAAACTAGGCACAAGAGAAGGCGGTGAGCTGAAGTTAGGGAAATTTGGAGTAGGGCAACGGAACCGTAGGGGCCGGCAGCTGGCTGACTTTATGGAGAAAGAGGGACTCTTTATGATGAACTCTTTCTTCCAGAAGCGGCCCCACAGGAAGTGGACCTGGTCGAGCTCCGACGGTTGGACAAAAAATGAGATTGACTTCATTATGACGACCAGACGCCAACTGTTTAGTGATGTCTCAGTGATGGCAAGGGTGAAAACCGTTAAGTTAGAGAGGTCTCGTCTAATGAAGTCAACGCTCCGTCCCCCTCGTGTTCTAATCCAGAATCACGAGACTTTTCAGCTCGAGTTACGTAACGGCTTTCAGTGCCTAGAAGATTGCAATGCAGTGGACGATATGAATGACAAGCTCGTGGAAACTGTCCATGCGGTCGGAGATTAGTTCTGCAAGACCCGCCGCAGAAGAACACAAAAACTCTCCGATCACACTCTTAATCTCATGGCTGTTAAACGGGAGATGAGGCTGCAATCGTCAACAGATTTGACAGCATACAGGCAACTGAACAGACAGATCTCCAAATGCATGCGGCGAGACTTACGCAACTTTAATACTGCTCGTATTAAAGAAACGATCGAGTGGAACCAGGGCTCCAAACTCTGTGCCAGAGATCTGTCTGCCAGAAAGAGCCAGCTGTCAAAGCTAAAGACTGAGTGTGGCAGCATCGTTTCCGAGATACCTGAGATTTTGAGTGAGATTGAGAGGTTCTATGGCTAGCTGTACACATCATGGTTGGAGCCACACGCAAGTGTGAGTAACGATCCAAGAGCAAGTCTTACCCGACACTATTCCGATGATATCCCGGACGTCAGTCTGAGTGAGATTAGAATGGCTCTCCAGCACCTAAAAAACGACAGGGCCCCAGGCGAGGATGGAATTACAGTGGAGCTTCTGAAAGCGGGTGGAACACCGGTACTTGAAGTCCTTCAGGACCTCTTCAATTCCATCATCCAGGGTGGCACTACTCCGGAGGCGTGGAGCAGAAGTGCGGTGGTCTTGTTCTTTAAGAAAGGCGACAACGTTCTCTTGAAGAACTACAGACCGATTTCCCTTCTGAGCCGCGTCTACGTGCTGTTTTCGAGAGTCATTACGAATCGTCTCGCACGCAGGCTCGACGACTTCCAGCCTCCCGAACAAGCCGGTTTCCGAAAATGCTTCAGTACCATAGACCACGTACATACCCTGCGGCAGATTGTACAGAAGACCAAAGAGTACAATCTGCCACTTTGTGTGGCGTATGTGGACTTTGAGAAAGCCTTTGATTCCGTCGAAATTTGGGCGGTGCTACAGTCCCTTCAGCGGTGCCAAGTTGACTGTCGGTATATCGAAGTGCTGAAGTGTTTGTACAGTAGGGCTACGATGCTAAGTGTTGTTTTCGAGTCATTACAAATGATATTCAACTGCAGAGAGGTGTAAGACAGGGTGACGTTATATCCCCGAAACTCTTCACCGCTGCGTTGGAAGACGTTTTCAAGCTACTGGACTGGAAAGGATACGGTATTAACATCAATGGCGAGTACACCACTCATCTTCGATTTGCCGACGATATAGTCCTTATGGCAGAATCGCTGGAAGACCTTAGCACTATGCTCAATGACCTCAATGGTGTCTCCCAACGGATAGGTCTTAAGATGAACATGGACAAAACAAAGATCATGTTTAATGTCCATGCCACACCTATGCCGGTAGTTGTTGGGAGCACTATGCTCGAAGTTGTTGACGAGTAAGTTTACCTGGGACAAATAGTGCGACTAGGTAAGTCGAACTTCGACCGAGAGGTCAATCGACGAATTCAACTCGGCTGGGCAGCGTTCGGGAAATTACGACACATCTTCTCGTCAGGTATACCTCAATCTCTGAAAACTAAAGTGTACAACCAGTGCGTGTTTCCAGTGATGACTTACGGATCAGAGACTTGGTCCTTCACTGCTAGCCGTATGAGGACGCTCAAGGTCACTCAGCGAGCTATGGAGAGGGCTATGCTCGGAGTTTCTCTGCGTGATAGACTCAGAAATGAGGATATCCGCAGTAAAACCAGAGTGACCGACATAGCCCAACGGATTAGTAAGCTGAAGTGGCAATGGGCCGGCCATATAGCTCGAAGAACCGATAACCGATGGGGAAGAAAGGTTCTCGAGTGGCAGCCTCGTACCGGTAGGCGTAGTGTAGGACGACCCCCCACTAGATGGAGTGACGACCTGGTAAGACATGCAGGAAGTCGATGGATGCAGGTGGCTCAGAACCGTGCTTCGTGGCATTGCTTGGGGGAGGCCTATGTTCAGCAGTGGACTTGTGAAGGGCTGTAATGATGATGATGATGAATTTCACTATGGAACCTAGTCCATTAATAATACCGCGTCTAAATCTAATTCTAGGTGCAATAAAAATTAATTTCTTACTAATTAAATCCAACTTATGTTCTATCCGGTCCCTATATGTTTTGTGTAATTCTTCTGATGTGGTGTTAAATTCAATTGCTTTAGCACTTGCGTATAATGCCATTAATTTTATCGATACTAGATTTAAGTGGGTAACATTATACACACAAGCAAGGTTTAAGGAATCAGTCTGTTTCAGAATATGACCTTGTCTAAGTAATAGAACTCCGTTCGTATTGTCTACTGGTTGAAATGTTATGTCGGATCTTGCCTGGAACACGAAGGCTCCGAAGATGGTTGTCCTGGAACAAGATGGGGTCTTCGTAGACGTTTGAAATGTACCCGAATGGACTTAGAATTAGGATGATTTCCTACTATCTCTGCTACATTATTAGGATGTAAGTGAATAATCTTATAGGGTCCTTTAAATACCGGTTTAGTTTTGTCGTTTCTCGCTGTTTTGGCCACCTGCTTATAAACTGTTTCACCTACCTTAAATGTTATTTCCTCTGCTGCCTGGTTTCGCTTTGCTATTACCTGTTCTTTGTTTTTGGCCATGTGCGCTGACACACACTCCTGAACGGCTTCTGCATGCATTTTGTGCTTGATAACATAGTCCTGATAAAACTGCTTAGGATAATGTAACTCTAGTGGATTTCTAGAAGCTGTATGTCCAAATAGTAACTCGTGTGGAGTATATTCCGTTGCTTAGTGGATTGAGTTATTGTAAGCAATGACTGAAAATTTCATGATTAATTGTATGGGGTCCTTTTTGTTTCTCATTCGTTGGATTCTGATAATCTCTCCTATGGTGGAATGAAAAAGTTCTATGGGTGAGTTTGAATTTGGATTGTATGGAGTCGTGAAGTGAATGTTAATACCATGTAATGCGCACATCTCCTTTATAACTTCATTAGCGAATTTACTGTCCGAATCCGTTGTAATTTTATGAGGAATTCCTAAAACTGAGAACACCTGAAATAAAGCTATATTTAAGTACACTACTAGTGGCGTTCAACGGTATTGCTTGGGCGAACTTTGAGAAATTGTCTATTATAGTAAGGATGGTGGCACCGCCTGTCGTATATAGATCCATAAACATATGTTGCATAGGTTTTGTAGGCGTTTCCGTTAAGGCTAATGAGGGTCTAAGCGGGTTTCTTTCATATTTAGCTTGTAGGCAGATACTACATTGATTTATGAATGTTTGGATTGTGAGAAGCATGTGAGGCCAGTGGTAGTTTCTATGAATTTGCTTATATGTTTCCTGGATACCACGATGCACAGTTTTGCCTTCATGATATTTCTTAATTATTTCTTGTTGTTCTGTCTTGTTTTCGACAAGGGTGACGCGTGAAGTACATCTAAAAAGCTTAGGGCCTCTATCATTAAATACCTTTGTGTAAACTCTAGAAAATGCTAGGTACAGTTCTTCGTTATAGAAGTAGCAATAAAATACGCGATCAGCATGGGTGTGTTCTTTTAAGAATTGGATAATTTCTTTCTCTGTGTTATTGACCGGAATAAATACATGTTACAACACAACAATTACTGTTCTAGAATTAGTAGACTTATTTTCTACTCTGTATGTTGACCTGATATGGAATTGTTTTAGTTGTCTGTCGATCGCGTCCGATAACATTGGTATCCCGTTGTTTTCATTGTCAGGTTGCGTATGGTTTGTCGATACTAAGTGATCAGGATCGAGTGTAAGGATACTCATACTATCGGATTCTGTGCCTGTTAGAGGAGATTGCACGTTAGGCCTAACTGTCACGTTATTGTCATTGCTATCGCTGTTGTTGTCATTACTATCCTCAGGCTGTTGTATTCTATTGATCCGTCTCCATATCTACCTCTTGTCGTGCATTGTCGAAAATTCTATTTATGATGTCGTCATCATCATTGTCATCTAGATTGACTGCTAGTGAATCAATGCTCTTATGATAAATTTTAACTCGAGAGAGAGCATCTGCATTAGTATTTTGTCGTCCTTTTTTGTAAACGACCGTGTAGTCATACTCAGCGAGTTTAAGTCGCCACCTAGTCAATTTGGAGTTAGGGTCTTTGAGTGACATTAACCATGTCAGGGTCTATGGTCAGTGTATATAACAAATTTTCGTCCATAAAGATAAGGCCGAAAGTATTTCACTGCCCAAACAATGGCTAAGAGCTCCTTTTCTATTGTTGAGTACTTCGTTTCCGCATCCGAAAGTGTCCTCGATGTGTATGCTACCGGTTTGTCTAAGCCTATCTTTCCTTGAGAAAGTACTGCACCAAGGGCTACGTCCGATGCGTCTGTTGTCAGTACGAGTGGTTCGTCAAAATTTGGGTACTGCAGGATGGATAATTGGTTAGAATCTGTTTGCAATGATTGAAGGATTCCAAAAATTCCGGTGAGTGTATAACTTTGCTATTTTTCTTAAGACATAAGGTCATCGGTTTCGTAAGCTTGGCAAAGTCTTTAATGAACTTTTTGTAGTATCCTACGAGTCCTAAAAAGCTTTTAATCTCCTTCTTTGTTTTTGGTAGTGGGAAGTCCAGAACCGCTTTAATTTTGTCATGATTAGGCTTTAGTCCTTGATCAGTTAGTTCATGACCTAAAAATGTGACGTGTTTTTGAAGAAACTCAGACTTGTTCAACTGGATTTTCAGATTATGTATTTTAAATCTTTTAAAAACTTGCTTTAGAGTCTCTACATCATTTTCATGCTTGAAATATAGTCGACGACTTGAAGTCTGACGAGCAGCAACAGCAGCCAATGGTACGTCATCATCGCTCGAGTCGTCGTTTGAACCTTCATCCTCCAGCTCTTCCAGGCGTGGTTCAAGATCTTGACTGCCTTCGAAGTCATCGTCAGAAAAGCCTTCAACGGTAGAATCATTGCCATCAAACTCTAAAATTCTTGCTATGTCGCTATCCGACGTTGATGTTATTATGACGTCGTTGAGATAGGTGAAAACGTTATTAATACCTCTAAGGATGTGGTCCATGAGCCGTTGTTGAGCCATGAGGTACTGGGTGCATTTTTTAAACCAAATGGCATTCTAAGGAATCCGTATTGTCCTCTTTCTGTTGTGAATGCAGTTTTCTCTATATCATCAAGGTGCATCTCCACCTGATGGTATCCGCTCGCCAAATCTTAGGTCGTAAAGTACTGGGCGCGTCCAAGTCTGTCTAATATGTCGTACATGTTGGGAAGTGGGTACTTATATTCTTTTATTCTATCGTTTAGCCTTCGATAGTCTATGACTAACCTCCATTTTACTTTACCTAGTGCTTCCGGTTTTTTAGGGACAATATGAACAGGGCATGACCATGGAGATATACTTTCACGAATAATACCTTGCTTTAAAAGATTGTCTACCTGATTCTGTATTCCTTTGCGTTGTTGTGGGGATTGTCTATAACTTCTTACAAATATCGGAATCTGGTCGGGTCTCAACTGATGTTTAACTGCATGCGTAAAAGAGAGTGGGATATTTTCAGAGTAGAAGATATCTCTATACTGATAGCAAATCTTAGTAATTTCACGTTTCCCTTCTTCATTCATATGGTTTGTACGTATTTTATTTAAATTGTTGCGTAATTCTTTATCTATATTCGCGTTAACTTTTACGGAATTTAAACTGCATCTAACTCTATCAAAATTCTCACGGTATGGTTCTAGGTATATCTTTTCATTATTAGAAATTACTCGTTTTTCTGAATTAAAATTTATAATAGATGTCCTAAATTTTCCCTCTTTAACCTCGAACATAGCTGCCGGAGATTTTAAGCCGTTAGACCATATGAATTCATCGAGAATGTACTGACCATTAGAATAATTAGTTTTCACTACCCTAACTTTTTCGCATTTTGGTTCAATCGTGAGTTTTTACTGGGATAGTCAAACGAAATTGGTATCTGCGAGTTAGCGGTGTGTAAAAGTCTATTTTTTATATCTATGTTACAAGATAGCTTTCTCAGTAAGTGATGTTTAACTGCATGCGTAAAAGAGAGTGGGATATTTTCAGAGTAGAAGATATCTCTATACTGATAGCAAATCTTAGTAATTTTACGTTTCCCTTATTCACTCATATGGTTTGTACGTATTTTATTTAAATTGTTGCGTAATTCTTTATCTATATTCGCGATAACTTTTACGGAATTTAAACTGCATCTAACTCTATCAAAATTCTCACGGTATGGTTCTAGGTATATCTTTTCATTATTAGAAATTACTCGTTTTTCTGAATTAAAATTTATAATAGATGTCCTAAATTTTCCCTCTTTAACCTCGACCATAGCTGCCGGAGATTTTAAGCCGTTAGACCATATGAATTCATCGAGAATGTACTGACCATTAGAATAATTAGTTTTCACTACCATAACTTTTTCGAATTTTGGTTCAATCGTGAGTTTTTTACTGGGATAGTCAAACGAAATTGGTATCTGCGAGTTAGCGGTGTGTAAAAGTCTATTTTTTATATCTATGTTACAAGATAGCTTTCTCAGTAAGTCCAATCCTATTAAGCCTTTATATTTAGGGTCAAAGTCGAATATAAGGAATTTATGAATTATATCGCTGTTAAACGCGGGTGGCAGTGGTAGGTAGGCCACTTGATCGTGTCGTGTAATAGCATGTGCTGTTTTTACCTCAAATGGTTCGTACTCTACAAGGTGTTAAAAATTGTGTTTTGTACACTTACACTAGGTGATATCATAGAGCGCGAGGCTCCGGTATCTATGAGAAAATTACCTTGAAATTCGGGCAGCACAATATACGGCGGGTGATCTTTGTCGTGGTTGTTTAGTTTTACTAACTTTGGTCTGGGGGCACCGGACCCTGGGAAAAATCCTGTTGAACCTCACTGTCTTCCATTGGAGGTTCGTATCCCTGTTAGTTGTAGTTGTCACTACAGTATGCGTACTGACCTTGTTGATACACGTGGTCTGCGTCGTTCTCAGCATATTGTTGTTCGTATTGTCCAGGTGAACCTGTGTAGAATAGCTCCTCAGCTGCATACTGTGGTTTTTGGGGCTTAGAGACGGATCTCATTGTGACGTCTGAAGCCTTCTGTGCAGGGTTCGCTTGTTGCTGGGGTATATTATTCCTAAAATTTCCTGAGGATGCCCTAAAGTTACCTGATGATGGACGGTTCTTCCACGGCAACATGGATTGCACCCACTGCTGCCTCTGTTCTGGAGTCGGATTATTTTGTCGTTGAACTGGAGCTTTATTACTCGTCTGGCTTTGTATGGGGCCTGAGTTACTAAACCTAAGCGGTTGGGAATTTTAAGGCTGATTTACAGCTCGTATTGATTCTCTAAACTTTGCCTGAGCCGATGTTGATGGTGCACTATAGTTATTATTGTGGAATGTCTTATTAAAGGCGAGTTTAGCTTCCTCTTGTCTCGCTATTACTATAGCTGATTCTAATGTAGTGGATTGTGCTATTCGAAACGCTATAGAAACTTGAAAATCTATATTACTTGTGTATTGTTCTATTACCATGTTTTCGTACGACTTATTAGTATGTGCGCCTACAGAAAATAAGGTATCTAGTATTTCTCGAAGCCGCCTACCAAGTGTCTCGGCATCCTCGTTTCTGTTACGCCGCACCCTACTTAGCTCTTGCATAACCTGGATTTCATTTCTGGGTTCCCTTAATCTACGTACGAGCGCATCCTTAATTGTTTCCCAAGAATTAAGAGTTTCTTGGTATGCTATCGCATCAATCGCGGTACCGCTAAATCTACTCTTCATAAGATATATAATTGCCGGATGTACCCTGGCAGTATCATCCAAAAGATTAAGGATATTTTCGATTTCTCTGATGTAATGATTTAATTTCTTTGTATTACCATCGTACTTTGGCATCAATTCCGCGATCATCTTAAAGTTGGCTGCATCGTCGTTAAGAAAAGACATTTTTAAATCAATAATTAAACACTTTATAAGTTTAAAAAGTTGGGGCTCTGTGCCTGCCTATTTGCGATTTTAGCTATAAGACAAATACACTATTGGACCTCAACTAAGAGTCTACAGCGATTTTAGCTGTTAGACTTATCCTATGCTATCTATTTGAGCTATAAGACGTATACCTAATCTCCTAACTAAAAGTCTATAGCGATTTTAGCTTTTAGACAGAATTACATATACTACTTAAACTAAATACGGAAGAAAATAGAGCAAAGGAACTTGAAATAGCGAGAGTACTCACCAAAGCGCCTTCCGCATCTCCTCACGTGTCTGAGTCAGCTCCACTTGAAATCTTCGTCCGTGCCGCCGTCGTAGATCCGAATTCGCGATTTATACGATCGAAACCGTTCAATTGGTCGATGGTTCTACTAATTGTCGCGAAAGACCGACTGCGCCAGTTACGATATGGCGGCGATCGAAAGACTTTTTAAAAAATATAATTACTTTAATTTCACAAAAGTAACAAAATAATTAATTCAAACAAATTGTAAATTTATAAAAAGAAGTTAAGTTATGCGTGGATGGTGTCAGACTGTGAGACAGTTCCATTGTTTCCACGATGATACTTTTCGCAGCGCAAGCGTTCCACATATGTCCATTGTTACGTTTAACTGCTATATTAGCCTGATTCCAGGGTTACGACACGTTAACTCACGCTGTACTTAAAAAATTATATGCGTGTTATGATATTCAGTGGAATCTCTATAACTCGAACCTCGTTAAGTCGAAATCCTCAGTTAGTCGAAAAAAAATTGCCATTCCCTTCCGCTGAACCCCTAAATACGCGGAATCTCGAATTATTAGACTTTGTAACTCGAACAAAATGTTATTTCCCTACGAAATATTGATAATATATATTTATACTCTATAACTCGAATTTCGAAAAGGAGACTCCGTAAGTCGTAGTTAGTAAACAATAATGACGTTTTACTTGGAATTCACCGAAATAATAACAATAAAATCCGGGTTCTTAATCGTAAAGTAGCTGCCGTGTCACCTGCCGAGCGTCGGCCGAGCTCGGCAGGTCGTCACCTGCAGCTATGCGTATCGTGAAATTTTCAATTATAACGCCCGGTAGTCAAACATGAAACGTCCTATAACTCAAAAAGTATGGACATTAGAAAAAAAATTCAAACAAAAGTTTTGGAAAATAAAATGATCTTTCAAAATAAATTTATGCATTTTATTGATTAGTCTAATATTTCAAGAGTTATTGGACGCGATAGAAAAACCTGTTCATTAAATGGGCCATAAATCGTAAACGGTAAGTTTTACAAAAAAGTTTACTGGAAACAAAAGATGCGAAATTTTATTTTCTACAATAATAGTTTGTATAACTTTTGCCATGAAGTGCATAGTTTCCGAGATATCGGCTGAAAACTTTTTTTCAAGATTGCGCTTGAAGCGCCACCTGGATCTGTCGGCATTTTGTGATTTTATGCTGAATCAGTGATCCTAAACCGCATAAAAAATAAAATTGAATCTGAAATTTCGTTCAATGTTAAATTCTATTTTTACTGTACTATCATTAAACATTTTATTTGTCAACAACGTCTTACAATCGTCGTTTCTCTAGAGCTCACGTGACCTTCATACAAATAATTCGATATTTTAATTGTTAATAATTTTTATTTTTGGATAGACTCAAAGTTATATTTACCTTCATTTAAAAAAAATGTCTTTGGCCAAACCTACTATACTCTTTGGATTGACCATAGGTCTGACTAATGGGTCCTTAGACTGACGGATCACGAGTGGTT
This sequence comes from Parnassius smintheus behrii, assembly GCA_036936625.1. Classification (NCBI taxonomy): domain Eukaryota; kingdom Metazoa; phylum Arthropoda; class Insecta; order Lepidoptera; family Papilionidae; genus Parnassius; species Parnassius smintheus. The sequence continues at coordinate 18,958,234 of JAUPFT010000028.1, read as the reverse complement.
CTGACGGTGTGCGACGCTTCATACAAAATATGTGGAGACGTAGGGCCTCCCTTCCAGAGAGCGTTATTTTCTTACATACACGTTAGGGTGTGCTTGCATAATAAATCTCTAAGGTTCTCTAAGGTCACGGTAATTAGACTCGTCGGCACCTGACTCCTAGACTTTATCGATACTATGATTTCGTAATGTACACATCACCTTGAGACTTACACATGCGCATTTTTATTTTTGTATCGCCTTCGGCACGTCTTTGTTTATCTTTTAAATAGTAAATCTATGGTACAGACAGTACCTGTCAATGACATACTTTATGGGCATGCCGACCTAATCAGTGCCGCCATCTTGTTTGATATGAATCTCCATTCTCTTCAGTACTAATGCCGACGCCTTGTATACGCTACGTGTTTTCCGTTCTCATTACGTTGTTTTTGTTACCATTGCTGTTATTGTTTGTTAATTTGTTGAGTTTTTTTATCTTTTGTTATTATTGTTAGTTTCTTGTTGGCATAATGCCAAAGAAAACGAATAAAACCGTTTTGAACAGTCAAAGTCGTGAGTTTGTGTTTCGCTTACGTGAATATTTTGAGCGAGAGAACCAAAATGGCGGGCCGCTATTACCCATGGAGAACGTATGTGATAGAGTTGCAGATGCTCTTGGCATTGGACATGCGACAGTAATTCGCATCAGCAAAGAAAAGTATGGCGAATCTTCAACCGCAGCATTGACTGAAGACGAGGACAAAAAACTTGCAACACCAAATAAAAAATGGATAAAGGCTGCTCGCGTCACAAAAATTGACAACTTTGACGCCGCTGCGATTCGCAACCATGTATATGGTTACTATACACGGGGCTAATTGCATACATTAAAAAAACTTGCCGCGTCCCTCAAAGACGCAGACTTGTTCAAAGGAAGCTTGCCATCTCTAACGAAGATATTGAAAAAATTGGTTTTTCCTATAAAAAAGTGACAAAAGAAAAATTATTATGGAAAGAACCGACATTGCTCTTGCTCGAGTGAATTTTCTCCGAAAAGTCAAAAAATCACAAATTGGGATAAAGTAGTGTTTCTAGACGAGACATGGCTAAACGCCAATCATATCTTATCCAAAGCTTGGACCGATGATACTGCACAATCAACCACCAAAGTACCCGAAGGCAAAGATTAATCATCACTCATGCTGGGACGTCATCTGGTTTTGTGCCTAATTGCCTATTGGCATTTAAATCAACTAAAACTACTGAATACCACGAGGAAACGAATTTTGAAAAATTTTACACAATTACGAACATTGCATTATTATAGATAACGCCTCATATCACTCGGTACAAAAGCACAAACCACCAACTTCGGCAAACAGAAAATTAGAAATCATTGCATGGCTTCAAGAAAAAGGAATAGTGGCCAATGAAACTATACTTAAAAATGAATTATTAAGACTCGTTGGTCTGCACAAACCTAGTACTCCAACGTATGTCTTAGATTATATAGCCCACGAAAAGGGCCATACCGTCATAAGACTACCCCCGTACCACTGCCAGTATAATCCGATCGAGCTTATCTGCGCCCGAGTCAAAGGTTTGTTTGCTTGAATTGCAGTTAGATAGGGACTTTAATTATTAACTACTGTTTAATTAATCTTATTAAAAATATGTTTTCCTTTAATGTTACGCTGCCAGATACAACACAACACCGCCTTTCACGGCAAATAAAATGTTGCAGTAATTAAAAAGTTCGGTCGACAATGTATCTGCAGAAGACTGGAAGAAAGTGGTAACCAAATGCAGAAAACTAATGGAAGAAGATTGAGGCGGGACGTCCTATTTGATAATATTTGCGAACAAGGGTTTATAATAAACTTACAAGATTGTTCTGGCGATTCAGAAACTGATTCAGATATGGATTTGGGGTATACTCCTTTAAGAGAATAAATGCATTTTGTATTAAAAATATTCGTTTAATTTAGTAACGTATGTAATTAAATTAAACCCAATTATTATATGTTACATTAGCATCGATAATAGTAAGAAACATCGATAATTTCTATCGACAATTTTTTATATCCTGACAACCCTAGAAACGTCAGTTTGACATATGTCGCAGACATCAAGCTATCTTTTATCGTCTGTAACAACATTATTAATATATGGTATATACAAGAATAATATATATATTATTCTTGTATATCTCTCAAGTTGGACCAAACTGCACACAGTGTGCAAATTTGATTAAAATCGGTTAAGTAGCTTAGGAGTCCATCGCGGACGAACAACGTGACACGTAATTTATATATATTATACGAATTTTCTTTTTTTCGCGTTTTTTTGAATAAAATTATATTTAGCGACATTTGGGTACTTTTTTGTTACTAATTTCGTTTATAACTAGGGACTTTTGATGGCACTCTAGAGCTTTGAGCATAAAAGTCTAGTCTAGAGTCTCTAGAGACCTTTGCTAAACGTGGCAACTTTGCTCAGGCGTCAAGTTAAGATGAACGGACAATATCTTAGGCATGTCGATTTACTCTTAAAAAATCGATCTCTTAATCGATTTTAATCGAAGGTACTTGAATCGATTATCGATTAAATCGAAGGTACTTGAATCGATTATCGATTAAATCGAGGAATAAAAGATCGATTTTCGATTAATCGCGACATTTTCAAACATGAAATTTCAAGAATTTTCATTTTTTTCATTAACTTCTAAACTGTTATATTTTAAAATAAAATATTAGTAATCTTACTGATTTCACATTACATTACTAATATTCCTTTTAACCACTCCTGGTAAGCTTGAAACGCTCGTGTTAGGAGTGGTTAGCACATACTCCACTCGATCCCTTTTTTTACAAAGTGATTCCACGTAACACTTTAATTTGACATTTTAGGCTAAAAACAACAACAATATTTTTACAAAAGTGCAAACTGCAACGTACATTTCTCGATAAATCTGTTTCAATCTAGTAACTCACTACTTATCATATTGAAATGACTGCTACACGAACACAATACTGGTTATTTCCTTACTATAAACCTCTATAAACTTCAACGCACGGTATAATATTTTTTACAGTATCTAGGTATTTAAAAAGTACTCTGTCTGTACTTACAGCTCACAGTATGTATATTTTTGATAATAAATAATGTAAATTCACAAGTTCACAGTTCAAACAGGTTCACAGCTATAATATTATGTTATATCGTGCTATATTAAAAAAATTAAATATTTATAGTTTGGGATGTAATATATATTACACCTCAGTGGAAACGGTTCTATTTAAAAGTTCGGTGAGCTATATTAATTTATATCTCGAGATGTAATATTAAATTACATTACATCCCTTAGTGGAAAGTGGGCTTAAGAATTTTATAAATGAAAATGAAACGACAACTTTTCGATATTGTTGGATGCGTTCATAAACATTTATTTTATGCTAATATATATTGCTTTCAAATTATCAAACAAGTACGACCGGTTGTTTTTGCGTCCCTCAACAGCAAAAAATTAAAAAACTGTGGTATCTTACCCCGGCCAATTTTGGAATTTTAGCTAGTTCTTGAATCAAATGAATCAGTCCGATTCAATAGGTTTTTGGATCGATTCAGTGAATCGATGCGGTGCTTCGAATCGATTAAAAAATCGATAATTTTACTCCAAAGAATCGATTATCGACTCGACAATATCTTATTTTGTATTTCTAGTATGTTATACCTACGTCTTAAGCTAAGGACTTCAGCTACCGATAAGAATTTCGTTCCTATTTTAGGACTTTCTCTATGCTCTAGTCTCTGAAAGGCATATGCAGGTCATGTGACGTCATCAATCAAACAGCAAAGCAAACTACTGCCGGTGCCGCTTGTTGGTCTCTGGGCTCTGGCTGTCACCTTGCATTTGCATTATAAAATGGCGGCCGCTGAAATACAAGTAGTGAATCCCAATAATTTAGCAAAGATAGAAAGGTTTGAGTAATGTTCTAATCATGCGTTATTCGTTTGTTAATTTTCATCTTTCAGGACTTGTATATTATGTCATAAACTTATAAGTTCACTACAGTGATGATGTTTGTTTGTTTACGTTTCCAATGTTTTTTCAGTTTTCTCAACGATCCAAGTTACAAGGAAATTATTGAAAATTCATCAACATTTAACTCACGATTATGCGCGGAAAGAAGGATGCGAATGCCCTTTATCGACACTCAAACTGGTAATCAGCCATCTTACATTACTATACTACAACTTTCCTTTAGTTACAAATGAAAATATTGATATTGATTCTGTAAGGGTTAATGTCAAATTTTAATTGCTGGAAACTGAGATGCTTAACATCCTGATGTCTCAGTTAACCAGGGCTACCTTTAATTTTTTATCATAAGAGGATCGTGAAGCTGTAAATTTTCATACAAAAGCGATAACGTTTTCCCACCAGTAAACATAGTCTAATTTTCACAATTTTTGGAAATGTAGATATAACAAAAAACTAGGTCCGTACGTTTTTATTTTAAAGAAATATTACGTACAATACAAGTTATTAACATCTAAATATCTATATTTTTGACCTAAAAACTTCCTCGAGCGTTTTTATTATTCTTAATTAAATTAAACTGGTTTACTAAAAAATAAAAACGTACAGACCTAGATTAAGGTGTATTGAATCTAATGAGACCAAAATTATCTCATTCCGTAAAGGTTTAGGAGGGTAAAAATGTTATCGCCCGAAACAATATTTCAATAAAGAAATATAGGCAATTGCTTCCAACACTCGCGTATCTCTATCACTCGATACGGTTCGGCAGGCAGTGGCACACGCATACTGCTGTAGTTGTGGTTTGTTGTTATTAGATGTCGGAGATTTTATCGATATACATATATGTATAGATTTGACGGCTACATGGTGCAGTAGCTTAGCAATGAGTTATAGAGCTAAGTGCCGTGGGTTCGAATCCCGCATGGCACAAGTATTTGTATGGCTTACAAGTAATTGTTCCGGGTCTGGATGTTTCCTTGTGAACATTTTCTAATGAACTAATATTATTACTAAACAAGTGGTAAAATTGAAAATTTTGTAAAACCGACTTCAATAAAACTCGATTACAACATATGTCATGGTTGAAATGATTTCTATGATATTTATATGGGGCCAAATGTGAGACATACATTATCCAAGAAAAAATGAAGAGATGTTCAAAATCCGTCCACGATGGAGAAATCAGTGAACATACATAAAAAATAAAATAAAAGAAAAAACATACAGCCGAACATAGAACCTTGTCCTTTTATGAAGTCCTAAAAATCAACATCAGCTATTCCATAATTTTATATTTTGGTGCAATAAGTTTCGGTCTATCACCTACCAATCAAAGTATGATCACAGAATAAATAATATTATGTATGATACCTATGTGCAATAGTATGTTATGTGGTATATACTATATACCTGTGGATTTTAGAAGTTGTCGTTACCCATCCTTTCCATTTACAAAAAAAATTGAATTTTTGTTTGTTTTGTTCATAGAGAATACAAATTTTATAAGGTTTTGTTGATAAACAAGGTCGACTTTTTTTCCACTTCTATAATCTTTATCTTCCATTCTAAAAGGTATATTTTAATTTTATTTGAGATTTTACATAGAGAATATCTTTGTCATTGTATCATCGTAAAAGCTGGCATTTGCCTTTGGCAGATTTAGATAGGTAGGTAGATACTTACATATCAAAATAACAGCTCACTTCTATAAGGTATATGTAGTTAATACTTAGTACCTACTAAATGTCTACACACACTATACAATAAGTATAATAAAATTGCAAAGAAACACAAACAAATTGAATAATTATGTCACTTGTTGGATACCTGGATGACCCAGCTTTGCTCTGTATTTTTTTTTTTTGGGAATTATATTTAGATACAAATTACATACTGATGTAATATGAATAATATTTTTTGATCTTACCAACATAATAAAAAAAGAAACTGAACTGATTATTTAAGTAAAAATCATGAGTTCACTTAGTTTTAATTTAATTTTTTGTGTTTTAAAAAAAAATACTAAAAAAGGGCTCAAAATAATAGATATTCTCACTAAAGAAAGGAACTTGAAAAAAGTCGGGCCAAAGACATTCGGATGCGAACCACGGATTCGGGACCGCCGATCTCTCATTTGAGGTATAGTAATCTTCGAAACACTAGCAAAATTTACCTTCGTATTCTGATACATATAAAAGGATTGCCGACGTTCCAGCGATTCACAGAATACGCCCGAGGGTTGCTTACTGCTGCTATTGTAGTGTGCATGAGAATCTGTTTATAATATGTTATATTTGAGTTTGTCACGCCTGGAGGGAGGCAAAGTGAGCGTTATGAAACAGATAGCATTTTTGAAAATACCTACTTGCGTCGCGTATCGGCACTTCACAATCCTCTTCATTTTGATCTGATCTACACAGAATGGCTTGGATTTAGGTTTATTAAATGTAAATTGAATCCCATCCCATAGGTTGTAGCACCCAGTCACATTCTCCATTAAAATTAGGATGTTGGTAGTACTTAAGGTTACTTACCATATCTAAAGGCGAACCAAACCTGATGTAATGGTCATCCTTATCCTCTTTACATAGTAATAGAATCTTAGAGAATTAATTATCACCACTAATCTGTATAATAATTAGCCCCTGCAATTAACTGTCACTGACTAATGTCAGGGGGTTTTCATGCTGGTCTACCTTTCCGGTGATCCTGTTATGGAATACGGGTACGTGACCCCGGCCCCCCGAGCTACTGTTATTCTCATACCCTTTCCTGCCGAGATAATAGTATCCTTACACCTACGCTTATACCCCCAACATTCTTTTCCTTTCCCCAAAATGGTAGCTTCCTCTACCAACAATAGCATACCCAAAGAGGGTTGGTGTCAGGCAGGCGGCCGACTGTAAAACTTTTGCCAAATCCCATGCAGTAAACCTATGAATAGTACGAGTTGTGGGATAGGGCTAGGACGTACCCCGCAGGCGACGCGCAGGGGCAGCACCCGGCTCCTGTGGGAAGTGGGCAAGGGTTGTCGCACCTTACGGAGCGGGTGCGACGTAAGAGGCGAGCCCGGAGAGAGAAGAATGTCAGAGTGAGGTTTGCAAGCTGGAATGTAGGTACGATGACTAGAAGAGGAAGAGAGTTAGCAGATGTTTTGAAACGACGAAGAGTGAATGTTGCCTGTTTGCAGGAAACAAAATGGAAGGGCAATAAAGCAAGAGAGATTGGAGAAGGATACAAGTTTTATTATTGTGGAAGTGATGGGAAGCGAAATGGAGTGGGAGTTGTGTTAGATAGTGAAATGAAAGAACGAGTGACAGATGTGAAAAGAGTAAATGACAGAATGATAGTTGTTAAATTAATGATTGAAAACAAAGTAGTGAAAGTTGTAAGTGCGTATGCTCCGCAAACAGGCTGTGAAGAGAGTGTGAAAGAGAAGTTTTGGGAGGAATTTGATTGTATGATGATGGGAATACCTGAGAGTGAGGATGTTTATATGGGAGGAGATTTTAATGGACATGTAGGGAGAGTGAATGACGGGTATGAAAGAGTACACGGTGGATGGGGTACGGAGTGCGGAACCGTGAGGGGGAAGTTCTTCTGCAAGCAGCATGTGCTTTCGACCTGGCTGTAGTATACGACTGTTGAATATGAATGTGGAGGGACACACGGGCAGAGGAAGGCCGAATAAAAGATGGATCGATTGTGTGAAGAGTGATATGATAATGAAAGGAGTAAGTATGGAAATGACGGCTGATAGAGAGGAATGGAACAAGAAGATTTACTGTGCCGACCCCAGATAATGGGAAATGGGCTAGAGAATGATGAATTAACTGTCACTGACTGTGTAGTTACTATGTGACATTCCATTTATAAAAACGGGATTTATTTAAGATGTGTAGTGTATGCGTAATGATATAGTGTAGTTTAAGGCCTCATACCCATGAGACGATTTTTTGACTTTATGTGACACTATGAAGCCGCCAATCATACGATGCTGCGGACATCTACGCCCCGTGCGCGGTGGTCCAGTGGAGTATAGGAGCGCATGTACACGAGACCGGACCTACGCCCGGCGCATGCCGACTACCTGCATGCAATGCAATATTATGGAGATCAACCACGAATTATTAATTAATTTGGTAGAAGAGAGGCCAGTGTTGTGGGACAAGACCAGCAGAAGTTTATATAAATTCTCGTCATGTTTCATTAGTTGCTTCTGAATGAGCATATGAAATGCACCATAACTTTCTTTACTTGTTACCTTGGAATGTACCTAATATCGTCTTTGTATTTTTATCGTTTTTTTTAGCTTTTTATACATGCCACGCAATAATACATTTTATCTTTTTAACACAACATTTTGTATGTCCACAATTTACAGAATAAAAAGAGCAAATGCAGGCTGCACCTACATGAAACCGGGTTGTGTATAAACTGTCTTGTGTGCATGCTCGGACGGTTTCTACCCGGCGCCAGCCGTTTTAAAACCGTCTCATGGGCATGAGGCCCAAACATCATTTAAAAATATTGTTTTATTTATAGGTGTTGCTCAAAGTCATTGCAATTTGTTTATGACGAGGAAACAACGTATGCCTGGTGCGAGAGAAGGTCAGGTGTACACATATCCTTCACAAAGGTAATTTTTTTGAGAAGCAATAACATATAATGCATAACTTATACTGGATGACCTTTTTTCCGTCTGGAAAAAAATAGGGTGTAACATGTGCACGGAGTAGATTTATATTTTGTTCAAATTAATTAGGTCGCATGGCGCATCGCCAATTGCCATACCAGCACTCCTATTCCCTTACGACTCCACCTCGACTACAGCAGTACAGGGAAAGGAATCTCCTCTAGCCGCAGCCCACTAACATACATTCAATGTGGCTTGACATCATCAGGCGACCTTTCTACACATGGCAATGGCCGTTGAGTTTGGGGGAAAATGAGAAGAAATAAAAAACCATTTGAAATAATAATACTTCTTCAAAGCGGATTAGTTCCAGCCGCCAAATTTCACGAACGCATATCGTGTCAGTATTCGAGATACCATCCTCACCATCTAGATGCTTGGCGGTCCACTACTGTATGTTTTACTAGGAGTTTTCCTGGTACAACTTCTCTGTGGAATCGTTTACCACCGGCGACTTTTCCGGACCGATACGACTTAGAGACCTTCAAGAAAAGAGCCTAGTACTTTCTAAAAGGCCGGCAACGCATCTGCAATTCCCCTGGTGTTGCGGTTGTTCATGGGCGGCGGTAGTCGCTTACCATCAGGTGAGCCGCATGCTCGTTTGCCCCCTCTTTTATATAACAAAAATTTAGTACTCAAGACTACAAATAGTGGCTCTTCAACTTGGCACAGACAGCCAATCCAGCATACTTGTATATACAGAATGGGTCCCACATATATGCAATAAATGAAACCACAAGTAATACTAGTCCGTAGAAGTGTAGAAAAATTAAATATTAAATTAAAACCCGTAAAATAAAAAAGTGAAATTTTCAAACAAAATAAATATTAAAATAAATTCAGTAAAAGTGAACACTCTGTTTAGACAACGTACCTTGACCCCTTGGAAGCGTGACAATGTTGCACGCGGGTGGCACGCCGACAAAAGACACCGCTGTCGATATGTCGCAATACCAATAGTTTTCACTGCGTGGCAACGTCGCTTTTTAATGTTCAAGGATTCATTCAAGTTCATTGAATCATTGACTTAGTGACCCAATTCTATAGAGTGTTCAAATTTGCTTAAAATTAAAACTCTACTTTTTGACCTAATTACTGGACCGATTACGTTCATTTTTTGTATATCGTCAGCAAAGGCGGTAACAAGTTTATGGTTTCATTTATTGCATATATGTGGGACCCATTCTGTATATACTTGTCATTGTCTTTTATAATTAAAATATTTTAAGTTATAATAACACAAAATACTGAAATTAAAACTTTGTTTACAAACAAGATTTTTAACTAAGTAGATTACGATCATATTTCTCTTAGGAATCGTATTTCAAGTTTATTTGTTGTTTACGCTATCTAGCTATTTCTTCTGAGCCAAGCATCGCGATTTCCGCCGAATAGCATGCAAGTTGTATGCGTTGGGCATCGCAGAACTCACATAGATGCGGAAATATGACCAGTTGATCACATTCAGAATAAGTACTTCACCTGAATAACTTAGTTAACTCGCAAAATATTTTTTACTCTATTGACAGTCCTTTGTAACTACGTAAAGTCCGCCGTGACGTAGGAAGGGGAAAAGATGCAAAGTAATACAGACACTCCATTAACATTTTATTAAGCTTGCGTGCGCGATTTATCTAATTAATAATAGTTACGTAGGCTATTAAATGTCGGCAAACGGTCAAAATGAAAGGACTGCAACTTCTGTAGGTAGTACTAATATTTATTCTGTGGCACTGACTGCAAACTTAAGAGTTGTGAGCTTGAATCTGCCATTCGATTTCTATCTTAAATCTGTCACAATACAAGCATTTAAGCTTACTTCAATTGAATAACAGTAATATTAGTAATATCAATAGTGGTGCTAGTATTTCTTCTTATCACAAAAATGTATAATAATGTGCCAATACTGTATAACAAACATCCATGTCTGATATAAGCTTAAAGCGAAGAATAGATGCATTATCTGACATTCAGGCACATTGACAATACATCCAAATTTCAAAATTAACAACTCTTATAGCACAGAATTTTTATAACCAAGTCTCAACATGAATCAATTATGATTTCTACAGATGGCGTAAGGCTCGACGTCAGTACCTGACAATGTCTTCAACGCGTTGGGGATGGAGTGCTTTAGACGCTTTCGAAAATGCTGGTGATGGTGAAAATAGTTCTGGAATACCAGGGGATGCATTCGCTGGGGAAGACAGCCGTGATGGCTCACAGACCGCTGCCAAAGATGATCCTAAGGTAATTTTACTTTTGCTTTTATGTGAATTATTAGGAATTAGAATGATATTTATATGAACTGTTGTGTATTTGTTTGTGTTCATATATATATGTACAATTTGCATCCCTTATTTTAATATGCTATGTCTATTTATATTAAAGTTAAAAAAGTAAAGTTACAGCCTATATACGTCCCACTGCTGGGCTCAGGCCTCCCCTCATTTCTGAGAGGGTTTAGGGCAAGGAAGTGTCCGCCGCGCTACCCAAATGAGTGTTGACGAACTTCACATGTCTTCGAAATATTTTTTTTTCTCTTATTCCTCAGACATGCAGGTTTCCTCACGATGTTTTCCTTCACCGCCGAGCACGTGGTAAATCAGCACTTACAATTGCAATTAACAATTTCCTTGGTGCCGGCGGGGATCGAACCCGGGTTACTCGCGTTCTGTTATATTTACAGCGAGCGTTAACCACTGAGCTACCGCGGCTCATTCAATCAATAACAATTAAATACAATAAATATTTATATTTATTGTATTTAATTGTTATTTAAGTCATCTGCCAAATATTTTATCACCACACGATGACTGGCAGGGAATGCTAACTGCCATTAAGTCCAAACTTTATAACCTTTATGGTTAGTACAATAGTTTTTAAATAAATAAATAAATTTGTTGCTACTGTTTGAGTTCCCCTATTGGTTTATTAATTAATAATTTTATAAATTAATATCTTAATGTTCTTTAATAATGATATTAATAAAAAATGAGTGGAAATACACATAAACGTACACAGCCATGTAGTGGCGGTGTAAGAAAATCCACTACCCATATCTTCCCGTGGGTGTCGTAAAAGGCGACAGACGGAGAATGCAGGAGATGGGCAGAAGCTTCTTACTGATAACAGCAATTATAGAGCAAAAAAAATTGAGGTTGCCAACCCGCTCGCCAAGCGTGGCCTCTCATGATAAGAGTTACTAAGGGACGGCCCCCAGTCCCTAGCGGCCCCGCTATTACTGGCTACGGTGGCGGCCATTTTAACGGCGGGTCAGGAGGTGCTTAGAATCTCCGGTGGAGGTTCGGTTGCCACTTCAGACGACTTTACCTAGAAAAATACGACGCATGCACCCTGAGGACTGACGAGAATATCCTGAAGCTGGAAGAAGAGATAGACAAGTTGCGCTGGAATATTATAGGATTGTCCGAGGTCCAAAGAGGCAACTTGTTCTATCACCGGGAGGGCGACCATCTGTCCCAAGGAGGTGTTGAATTTATCGTCCACAAGTCTCTTGTTAACAACATTGTAAAGATTGGGAGTGTGTTGACGAGGGTTGCATACCTTAAACTCAGTATCACCAAACTGTATTTGCTGAAGGTCATACAGGTTTAAGCACCAACCTGTGCACATCCTGATCAGGAGATGGAAGAAATGTATGAGGATATTTCTAGAGATGAATGAAAAGAATGAGGATCTTTCTTATACAGTGTTAATGCGAGACTTCAACGCAAAACTAGGCACAAGAAGGAATGGTGATCTGAAGGTAGGGAAATTTGGGATAGGGCAATAGAACCCAAGGGGCCAGCAGCTGACCGACTTCATGGAGAAAGAGGGACTCTTTATGATGAACTCTTTCTTTCAGAAGCGGCCCCACAGAAAGTGGACCGACAGTTCTACAAAAAATGAGATTGACTTCATTATGACGACTAGATGGCAACTGTTCAGTGATGTCTCAGTGATCGCAAGAGTGAAAAGTAGCAGCTATCACCCAATAGTTAGAGGCACACTGAACCTTAACGCTAAGCTGAAAGAGGTCTTATTTCATGAAGTCAACACTCCATACTCCTCGTTCTTTAATCCTTCGAAACCTTTCAGCTCGAGGTACAAAAAAGTTTATAGTGCATAGAAGACTGCAATGCAGTGGACAAGCTGGTGGAAACTGTCTATGCGGTCGGAGCTAAGTTCTGCGAGACCCGCTGCAGAGGAACACAAAAACTCTCCGACCACACTCTTAATCTCATGGCTTTTAGACAGGAAATGAAGTTGCAGTCTTCAACAAATGACAAATAACAGCATACAAGCAACTGAATTGACAGATCTCACATCATCGTTAGAGCCACACGCAAGTGTGTGTTACAATCCGAGAGCAAGTCTTATCCGACACTATTCCGATGATATCCCGGAAGTCAGAATGAGCTGGATTAGAATTGCTCTCCAGCACCTTGAACGCAGCAAGGCCCCAGGTGAAGATGGAATTACAGCAATTACATTCTAAAGTGGGTGGTAAACCAGTACTTAAAGTCTCCTCAATGGTGGCTCTACTCGAGAGGCGTGAAGAAGATGTGCGACGGTCTTGATCTTCAAGAAAGGCGAGAACGCTCTCTTGAAGTACTACAGATTGATTTCCCTTCTGAGCCACGTCTACCTGCTTTTTTCGAGAGTCATTACGAATCGTCTCGCACGCAGACTCGACGACTTCCAGCCTCCCGAACAAGCCGGTATCCAAAAAGGCTTCAGTACCATAGAACCCTAGAACATACTCTGCGGCAGTTTGTACTGAAGACCGAAGAGTATAATCTGCCATTATGCCTTGCATATGATGTGGACTAAGAAAAAGCATTTGATACGTCGAAATTTGGGTGGTCCTGCAGTCCCTTCAGCGGTACCAAGTTGAATGTCGGTATATCTAAGTGTTGAAGTGTGTTTGTACAGTAAGGCTGCGATGGCTATCCGAGTATAGAATCGAAGTACGAAACCTATCCAACAGCAGAGAGGTGTAAGACAGGGTGACTCTTTTCACCACTGCATTGGAAGACGTTTTCAAGCTACTAAATTGGAAAGGATACGGTATTAACATCAATAGCGAGTACATCACTCACTATCGATTTGCCGACGATATAGTTCTTATGGCAGAATCGCTGGAGGACCTAAGCACTATGCTTAATGACCAGTCGTGTCTCCCAACGGGTAGGTCTTAAGATGAACATGGGCAAAACAAAGATCATGTTTAATGTCAATGTCACACCTATGCCGATAGTTGTTGGGAGCACTAACCTTGAAGTTGTTGACGAGTATGTTTAACTGGGACAAATAGTTCGACTAGGTAAGTCCAACTTAAACAGAGAGGTTAATCGATGGATTCAACTCGGCTTGGCAGCGTTCGGGAAATTACGATACATCTTCTCATCAGGTATACCTCAAAATCTCAGAACTAGATTGTACAATCAGTGCGCATTGCCAGTGATGACTTATGGATCTGTGACGTGTTCCTTCAATGCTGGCCATATGAGGAAGCTCAAGGTCGATGAGCGAGCTATAGAGAGGGCTATGCTCGGGGTTTCTCTGTGATAAACTTAAAAATGAGGATATCCGCAGTGGAACCGAGTGACCGACACATAGCCCAATAGTAAACTGAAGAGGCGAAGGGCCGGCCATACTATAGCTCGAGGAACCGACAACCGATTGGGGAGAAAAGTTCTCGAGTTGCAGCCTCGTACAGGTAGGTGTAGTGTAGGGCAACCTCCACCAGATGGAGTGACGTCCTGGTAAGACATGACAAGTCGATAGATGCAGGTGGCTCAAGACAGTGTTTTGTGGCATTCCAAGGTCTCCTGCCTTGGTTCAGAAGTGGACTTGTGAAGGGCTGTAATGGTGAATGAGTGGAAAAATGTAAATGTTATTTTTTTATTAGGAATGGTTTTACGACGAGCTGGCGATAGAAGAAATGGAAACTGGTGAAGAGCCTGATCCAGAGTCCGACGAGGATTATTATGACGACACTTATGCAAACCGTCGCAAGCGACGAGGCGTCGCGCCCACTGGACCAGGATCTCGCGGTGGCCGGAGGGGCAACAAGCAGCCTGACGATGCCCCACCAAAACGAGGCCGCGCGGTAAGTTCAAGTAACTAGCTTAATCAAGTAGCGTTAATTTAGGTTAGGTCTCTTATTCTGCCCTGCAGCTGCTATTTGCCCATCTCTCTTATCTGCGTCTTTATGGAAGTAACTGTGAGAAAGGATCACACAGTCAACCTGAAGGTAATTGCATACTGTAGCCTATAGACTCCTACGTCTATTATCAATCAAGAATGAAAATGTAAATGCGTTGTCACCTCTTATGTTTAAAATGAGAGTAATAACTCGTTGCCAGTAAAGCAGGTCTCAGGTTATGAAACAGGTCAAAATCTGTTATTAAGTTTTTGTCAAGAAGTTTTCAGTAACAGCCCTAAGTTAGAAAGTTGGCAGTTTTCACCCTATGCCTCGGAAAGCATGTAAAGCCATTAGTCCTGTGCCTGAGCTCTCCGGTCGTGTTGGATTACCGTTCCATCGGACTGTGAAAAATGCGGAAATAGAGAGTACACCTTTGCCGGCGCATACACGTGGGCATGGGTACTATAGTCTTGTCCTACGCAAAAGGTGAATTCGACTTGGAGGATAATAATTAGTTTAGTTTACGACGGGCTGTTTTCCGCAACTCCACGTCTAAGCGCGTATTTTGCGTGTGGGCAGGAATACTATGGTTATTCGAGCCATGATATCTCCCCGAAGAAGCTCAGCAGTCATTTAATGTTGCATGCAACTTCGGGGAGCGATCCCGGCGTGCCGAGATGTTTAGCCCTATATGAAGCGACTTCTGGACATGTAAGCAACACGTGAGCCGCCGTTTCTTCCTCTCCCATGCATGCCCTGCACAGGGGGCTGTCAGTAACACCTCTGGTGAACAAATTTTTGTTTAAAGAGCCATGTCCTGTGATGCACTTGTTACTATCCTGATCTGTGGCTTGTTCAGTCTCATTAGAACCTTGGTTAGACGACTGTTTATTTCAGGTAGGGCCTCTCTAGCTTGTCTACAGTCTACAAAATTTTTCCAAAGCTGAGCGTGTAAATTATTGAAGTATCTAAATACCAGTGAACGAACATAGCCAAAGGGGATTGGTATTATTGGTTCCGGCCCTATAGTTGCCAGGGCCGATCCCCTTCTGGCCAGTTCATCTACTGCATCATTGCCTCTAGATCCACTGTGTCCTTGATCCATTGCAGAGTGACATTGTTGTGCTTACATACCTCATTCAATCGTTGATGGCACTCGTATATCGTAGAGTTCGTCACATTGCAACTTAGAGCTTGTAGTACCACCATACTGTCGGTCAGTATTCTGATGGAGAGGTCTTTCACCTTCCTAGCATCTATTGCTATGGCCGCTTGGATGATAACCATGCATTCAGCCTGTAAGACTGTGTTGTTGGTACCCAGCGGTGTGCATATGTGGATATTAAGGTCTTCAGAGAAAGCCCCAGACCCCACACCTTCATTTGTCTTAGAGCCATCCGTGAAAACTTTGAGCTCAGGACAATAATTATCATTACATGGTTTTGGCCACTATTAGATTATCATCACAATTTTTCAGCTCATATCTACAAATTAAATTTTCATGTATCCATGATCAATAGCAGTATTAGAAATCTAAAATATTTTGTGGTCATAATATGGAGTCTGTCAATTCTCTATGGGCTTAGTTTAGTTTAGTTTAGTTTACAACGGGCTGTTTTCCGCAACTCCACGTCTAAGCGCGTATTTTGCGTGTGGGCAGGAATAATATGCTTATTCGAGCCATGATATCTCCCCGAAGAAGCTCAGCAGTCCATTGATGTTGCAAGCAACTTCGGGGAGCGATCCCGGCGTGCCCAGATGTTTAGCCCTGTATGAAGCGACTTCTGGACATGTCAACAACACGTGAACCGCCGTTTCTTCCTCTCCCATGCATGCCCTGCACAGTGGGCTGTCAGTAACACCTATAGTGAAAAAATGTTTGTTAAACGAGCCATGTCCTGTGATAGCACTTGTACTATCCTGATCTGTGGCTTGTTCAGTCTCATTAGAACCTTGGTTAGACGACTGTTTATTTCAGGTAGGGCCTCCCTAGCTTGTCTACAGTCTACTAAATTTTTCCAAAGCTGAGCGTGTAAATTATTGAAGTATTTACGTACCATTGAACGAACGTAGCCAAAGGGGATTGTTATTATTGGTACCGGCCCCATAGTTGCTAGGGCCGATCCCCCTCTGGCCAGTTCATCTGCTGCATCGTTGCCTCTAGATCCACTGTGTCCCTTGATCCATTGCAGAGTCCATTGTTGTGCTTACATACCTCATTCAATCGTTGATGGTACTCATATATCAGTCCCGAGTTCGTCATATTGCAACTCAGAGCTTGTAGTACCGCCATACTGTCGGTCAGTATTCTGATGGAGAAGTCTCTCACCTTCCTAGCTTCTATTGCTATGGCCGCTTGGATGATACCCATGCATTCAGCCTGGAAGACTGTGTTGTGGGTACCCAGCGGTGTGCATATGTGGATATTAAGTTCTTCAGAGAAAGCCCCAGACTCCACACCATCATTTGTCTTAGAGCCATCTGTGACAACTTTGAGCTCCCTTGGACCCAATCCTTCCAGATGGTCAGTTTCCTTCAATTGTATCCTGTACTTCTTATCGAATACAAATTGTTTTGGGATCCTATCATACTTGCCTTGTATAATAATAAGTACCTGGTTGACCGAGCTTTGCTCGGTATTTTTCGCTCGATTTTTTTTAATTCGTGTGTTTTGGAAATTATATTAAGATACAAATTACATACTGATGAAATATAAATAATATTTTTTGATCTTAGCGACATAACAGAAAAAACGGAACTGGTTATTTGAATAAAAAATCATGAGTGCAATTATTTTAATTTTAATTTTCGTGTTTTTAAAAAATACTAAAAAAAGGGCTCGAAAAAATAGATTTTCTCAAATACGAAAGGAACTTGAAAAAAAAAAATTAAAAAAGTCGGTCGGTCGGTCTGGGCTCGAACCGGGGTTTTACGATTCTGTGACCGCCCAATACCAATTAAGCTATTTATAATCATTAACAATTTGTCAAAATTTACCTTCTTATTCTAACGATATTGTAGCAGTTTTTCATTGCCTAAAAACACGGACAAAAAGACATTTTCTAAAAATAAATCCTAGCTAGAACGATTTTTTATCCCCGAAACTCTCTGGACATTAAATTTTATGAAAATCGTTGGAGCCGTTTCCGAGATACCGATTATATCCTATACTATTAAACGAGCAATTCTTGTATATATGTATATATATATATATATATATATATATATATATATATATATATATATATATATATATATATATATATATATATATATATAATCGGGATCTCGGAAACGGCTCCAACGATTTTCATAAAATTTAGTGTCCAGGGAGTTTCGGGGATAATAAATCGATCTAGCTAAGATTTATTTTTAGAAAATGTCTTTTTGTCCGTGTTTTTAGGCAATTAAAAACTGCTACAATATAGTTAGAATAAGAAGGTAAATTTTGACAGTTTGGTAATGATTATAAATAGCTTATTGGTATAATGGGCGGTCACAAAATCGTAAAACCCCGGTTCGAGCCCAGACCGACCGACCGACTTTTTTATTTTTTTTTTCAAGTTTCTTTCTTTTTTGAGAAAATATATTTTTTTCGAGCCCTTTTTTTAGTATTTTTTAAAAACACGAAAATTTAAATAAAAATAATTGCACTCATGATTTTTTATTCAAATAACCAGTTCAGTTTTTTCTGTTATGTCGCTAAGATCAAAAAATATTATTTATAATTCATCAGTATGTAATTTGTATCTAAATATAATTTCCAAAACACACGAATTAAAAAAATCGAGCGAAAAATACCGAGCAAAGCTCGGTCAACCAGGTACTATATATTTATATACAAGAATTGCTCGTTTAATAGTATAGGATAGGATAATAATAATAATAATAATAATATTCCACAACTATCACACAACGCCATCTAGTCCCAATCTAAGCAGAGCTTGTGTTATGGGTACTAGACAACTGATAAACATACTTGTATATTTCTAAATACATAAATATTATAGATAAATAGATAAATTACACCCAGACACAGAACAAATGATCGCGCTCATCACACAAACATTTGTCCTGGGTGGGAATCGAACCCACGATCTCCGGCATAGCAGTCAGTGTCACTAACCACTAGACCAACAGGCCTGTCTAATTCCTCTGTAAGATAGGAATTTTTGAGTAAATTCTATCGATTATATCTGTATGGGGGACTCTACTCTTACTTAAAAGATTTAGGGTCTTGAGTCTAATGGCAGCTAAAGTTGCTTCTTGTTGAATATGTAGATGAAGCGGTGTTAGCTCCAGCATAGCCTCCAAAGCTGCTGTTGGTGTTGTCCTTATGCAGCCCGTGGCAGCCATACAAGCTAATCTCTGGTAACGCTGAAGCTTTTGTATAGTGGTAGCTTCATTGGTTTTGGTCCACCATACCAGAGAGCCGTTGGTTCAGAACCAGTGTTTAATATGGTTAGGTTAGTGCTAAGTAAATATTCAACTAAAACCTTATTCATTAGGTTTTTCCATTCCCCAAAGGGGATGATGTGCATTGGAATGCGTCCCGATCACAACCTCTAGTCCGGCCCTCTCACAGAAATTCACCAGCCTGACGAGGTCGTGAGGGGGAGGGGTGTCTTCCTCAGGCATGTAGACCGAGGCGACGACTAACCTTTCCTCCTGTGTGTTTTGTAATGCTATGGCATACACGTCTCTGGAACAGAAATCTGTTAGTGGTTTTGCACAGATATCTTTAGTAGTGTAAATACACGCTCTAGGCTTGTCGTGCTCAGAGTTGTAGAATAATAATAATCCTATACTATTAAACGAGCAATTCTTGTATATATGTATATATATATATATATATATATATATATATATATATATATATATATATATATATATATATAATCGGGATCTCGGAAACGGCTCCAACGATTTTCATAAAATTTAGTGTCCAGGGAGTTTCGGGGATAATAAATCGATCTAGCTAAGATTTATTTTTAGAAAATGTCTTTTTGTCCGTGTTTTTAGGCAATTAAAAACTGCCACAATATAGTTAGAATAAGAAGGTAAATTTTGACAGTTTGGTAATGATTATAAATAGCTTATTGGTATAATGGGCGGTCACAAAATCGTAAAACCCCGGTTCGAGCCCAGACCGACCGACCGACTTTTTTATTTTTTTTTTCAAGTTTCTTTCTTTTTTGAGAAAATATATTTTTTTCGAGCCCTTTTTTTAGTATTTTTTAAAAACACGAAAATTTAAATAAAAATAATTGCACTCATGATTTTTTATTCAAATAACCAGTTCAGTTTTTTCTGTTATGTCGCTAAGATCAAAAAATATTATTTATAATTCATCAGTATGTAATTTGTATCTAAATATAATTTCCAAAACACACGAATTAAAAAAATCGAGCGAAAAATACCGAGCAAAGCTCGGTCAACCGGGTACTAATAATAATAATAATAATATTCCACAACTATCACACAACGCCATCTAGTCCCAAGCTAAGCAGAGCTTGTGTTATGGGTACTAGACAACTGATAAACATACTTATATATTTCTAAATACATAAATATTATAGATAAATTACACCCAGACACAGAACAAATGATCGTGCTCATCACACAAACATTTGTCCTGGGTGGGAATCGAACCCTCGACCTCCGGCTTAGCAGTCAGGGTCACTAACCACTAGACCAACAGGCCTGTCGTATATATAACTTACCTCTTAGGTTGTTTAGGCCTTTAATTTTACCGGCCCCAACCCATGGCTCTTGGATTAGGGCTATGGCCGTCCTTTGTGCCTCCAACCACTTGCGTAATTGAGCCGACGCTGTCTCACTGTGGTGGAGGTTGGCCTGCACTAGGCTAGTTTTGGACGAAGGGCACTATGGGCTTATAACTTGGTCGGTTAGCTATTTAGGTTATTCACCTCTTTGGGCAAGCGGTTTGGTGATCATAGTAGATACAAGATATCTCGGATCTTTAACACTTCTTCCCGTTAAGAGGAAAAACACCCAGCATTTTATATCTACCAAAAAACTAATATATAAAAATTAAAGCTCTTTTTTTGTTACTTTTTATAAGCCAGTGCTTGACCACAATCCCGCCTGGTGGTAAGTGGTGATGCAGCCTTATATGGTAAATCGCACTGTTTTAGCGTCACAAGTGCGTATTCACTCTTGCCTTGAAGACACGCAGATTGTATTCGGACGGAAAGATAGAAGCCGGCAAATTATTCCACTCTTGCTATACGCATTAAAAAAGTCAAAGTTCTTTGTTCGTATTTTATGCGCTGCTATACCGTTCATCAGAATGCGGTAAAACTTTGTCAACATATACAGCAGTTGCCGGTGTTGTAGAAGCCAGATATCACCTGTGCGAAGCCAGGGCAGATCTCTATTATAATATAAAATATAGTAGTATAAATCTATGGGAAGTCACAACCACAAGGTTTCCTAGACTAAAGAAAAGAAAAGAAATAAAATGCATGCTTAACATTTCTTTTATAATTGGTCTAGGGTCGAGGCCGCAAGCGGGCTGGTCAAGGCACATTACCGTATGAAGTCCCCGGCGACGCAGAGAAGCCATATGGATGTGAACGTAAGTCCACCAGAAGGAAACACTAGCTCCATGCCTTAACCCTCAGGTCCTATTTATTATGTAGAGACAAAAGAATATTTAGTCTATATGTCAGTATGACAGCAATTGTGGCTGAATTCCTAGCTAATATGTATATGTTTCACTAAAGTGGCCTTTCATGAATTGAAAATTGGAATATAATATGCCATAAAATAGGCACATTAATCAAACAATTTAAAATTTTTAAGTAATACTGTTTACTTAATGATGCCAGTATGTAAATAATAAATACACATAATATTTTGAATTGAAAGAAACTTTAATCTAAAACATTAGATAAGACCTAATGGTGGCCACAATTGTGAGAACAGCGGGGCTAATCAAATTTACTTTCTACGATTGTTTAATGCATATTAAAACTATGAAAATTCACTTCACTATCACAACATTCATTTTATTAATTTTCATAGTTTTCTATTTGTGATAATGATTATACTAAGTCAAAACTTGACAAACCCAGAGGTTATCCCACTATCTCTAACTGAAGTTATCGTAAATAATAGAGTTTGTCTAAACTTAAATGACTTGCTAATGTCGATATATACGACATGCAAGTGACATCGATGTAATAGTATTTTACATATTGCATTATTGACGTTAAATAATCAATATTCTATCGCTCTACATCGATTATCATCGATCATCCATGAAGTAGTTTCAGACGGATTTGCTGCCATACGTGTTATAATTGATCTTAACACTAAAGAGGGTAAATCACTTCTGCTTCAGTTCAGTGACAAACACGTATAGAAGAACTATATTATTAAAGATATTTATACACTGAATAAGTCATTTACTATGAACTGACAGTGCCGCGTCATTTTCACAATAGCCTTGAGACAGTGGGATTATAGATTGATGAGATAACATTACTCTTATCTCCATGGATCATGTCAATGGGGGTAATGGGATGAAAAGATGTATTATGTTTGTTATTTAATATTGTATATACTAATAAACTAATAATAATGTAATCCATCACATCAATTTGCACGTAACCTAATTTTGTCCAGGATATATTAAAATAAGGGCAGATTTTTACATTGTCTCGCAGCTATATACTACCCACATCATTTTTAATTAGGTATTTAGCTGTGTAATATATTTAATTACATGCAATATTATTCGTTGAAAGTCACATGATAATACCAAATATCACTTATATAGGACTGACCTCATGTGTAAAAAATAGTGACCATATCGAGAGCTTAAAGTTCAACTAGTTTTTATAGAAGTCTTGCCTTGAGTGCAATATTTTATTGAATGCAGTATACACCGTAGTCTCAATTCCTTTAAAGATGAATTGAATGAGGTCCATAGATATTGAACTTTGTACTGAAAGAAAATGTTTGTAGTGCCTTAAAAGTAGTTTTTTGGAGGTTGGCTTTGATTGAATGGTAAGAAAACAAATAATTTTCTACGTCATGTTATAATGTACCAAATTATTTTATAATATTTATTACCATGGTCTTTGGTTGAATAGGTTCTAACATATTATAAAGTTCGGTTTTAACTGAAATTAATCATGTGATAAGATGCTAAAATAACACAAACACAATTAAAGACATAAGTGGATGAAGGTGATATGTCGCATTTTCAGGTTTTGGTGTTTTTTTGCATAGATGAAGGTGATATGTCGTTATAAAATGATTTTAGACCCTAAAACTATCGATTTAAGATGTATTTCAAAAATAGAAAGTTGATAAAGGTGTTATGTACAGTTTAGTTTGAAAATGGTACTGGATGAAAGAGGTACGAGCCCATATCACTGCGTTTTTGATAAATAAAGTAAAAGTTTTGTTTTTTTGTCGTGGAAGAAAGTGACATGTACGAACATAACACTTTCTTCCACTCAGCGAACGATAGTCGAATGACACGACATCACTTCTCCGTGAATGAAGGTGTTATGTAACATACATAGCACCTTCATTCGTTCACGTCAGTTAATTGTTTTGATTTTCGTTGTCATTAAAATTATCACATTCTCGCGGGCTTTCTAACAGAGTGCGTATTGTAGGGTGTTTTGTGTACAAAAATATTATTTATAATAGTGAATTTACGTTGGCAAAGTGGAAAAGTAATGTCAGGAGGCAAAGCAAGGGCAAAATTATTACTGGAAGCTGCTGTCGGTCACCGTATAATAGCGGATCGCGGAAGTGTTGAACTTAGAAACGCACTTCTAAGATTTTTGGAGGTAGATCCATGTTGTCAAAAACAATTCATGTGCCGAACAGTTCTAAAATGATTGCATTGCATCAATACCTTATATTAAAAGGATATTTTAAAGTAATAGACCACAAATTCCCTGAGGTTGGCCATTCTTATTAAGACTCGGATTATGATTTCAGTAGGATAGAAAAAACATAAACGTAAACACTGACGCCTGTCACCCAGAGAGGTAGGCAGAGACTACAGACTACCATTTGGCACGATCCTGACACAACTCTCTCGTCTCCTCCACATCCATATACCCACGCATGCATGCTCGTCGGTTAAAGGTACTCCTAATTTGGCCCGTTTTCAATATATCGCCAATTTGGTCGATAAACTTTCACCTAGGATGTCCCTTTCCGACTATTCCGTTCACTTCTGCAACATAAATTTTCCTTGTCGCTCTTTTCTCATTCATTCTTTCCACATGACCAAACCACCGAAACATTCTTTTCTTAATCCTGGTCACAATATCATCTTGCAAACTACACTATTCTCTTATCACACAATTTCTCTAACATATTTTAGTTCAGCTCTAACATACTCCTTAACGACCGCATTTCTACTGCGTTTATTCTACTCTCGTGCTTCTTCTGCCACACCCAACTTTCACTACCATACGTTAAAGTGGAGACCAACACAGCATGAATTGCCATACGTGGCTTTTTTGACATATTCTGACTCTTCACAATAGAGTGAACTCATCCTTCTATATCCTTATCATATCTCCCATCCCTGCTAAATACGCATATCAAATATACAAACTCATCTACTTACTCGATCAACTGATAGAAACGATAGCAAAAGTCCCTAGGAAACACGATGCAGTTTTTGTTCTTGAACAATACATGAATATTATTTGTAAAGCTTCCCGAAATAATACAGTCACTGATATGAGCGGGCATTTCAGAATAATTGGTAAGTTACAGGAAAAACTTAATTTTTTTAACAGAAAAAAGGACGTAAATAATGACAAAGTAAGTTTTAGGGATGGTATTAAACGGATACGCGTAGATGAATATGGTTCCTACCTATATAAAGAAACATACGATGAAATGACCCTTCAAAAAGTTGGACATTTTAAAAAGAAGATCACAGTTGCGCTATTCTGTGGAGATTACGCGTACGAACGGAAAATATGGTATCGTATCAGTGGAACAAAAAGAACATTTACGTAAATTCAGAATATCGGTACTTCTATGAGTCGATTTTAATTGAAAAATAGTATTATTTTTTTTATTCTCAAGACCGATCTCTGTTTTATTAGCTTACGTTTCTATTTATAACTTTATAAATAAGGAATATTTAAGTAATGTTTACCTTTTTGTAAAACTTTAACTACATAATGTTACTTAACACCTAATTTGAAATAGCTAAAATGCCAAAATGTTTTTAAAATGTTAGTGAAAGAAAGAGTTATGTTCAGTTTTCTTCGAAATTATATACAATAAAGTACTAAAAAAGTTTAATTTCTCACGTACCCTAATTTTTTAAGTTGGTTTACCCAACTTTGCATTATAGTTTAAATCAAAAACCAATTTTCTAACGACTTATCTCAAAAAACAATCGTGAAACTTCAATCTTGATTTACTCAAAACTAGTAGAATGCGAGTTATCACCTTCATCCACTCACATCTTCAATTAATATAATATTTTTATTCCAACGTAGGCTCATCCTCTGCATTTTATTTTTACTTATTTTTTCCTTATTCTTTACTTTTTTCATTATTTTATGCATAGGTACTAATCATTTTATGAATCTAATATTTTAGAATGTTTATCTCACGAGGCTAATGGTTATTGGATTATTATGTTGAAAGAGATAACTCAAATAAATTCAAAGTCTGTATTGTTTTAATTGTCATATAATAAAATCATGGCTATTATATTGCTACAATTCATATAATATGTGCAGACCAATGTTATGATTTTAAGATCTCCTTCTTTACACTTTTCACAGTTGAACTATCTGTAACACTTACCCCAGTTATGACATCACAAAATTTTAATATATTATATTTTAAGACGAGGTATTTTTATTCATTTTGACAAATACAAAGAAAAATAATTAAGTTTTACATGCATAGGTAGGGTTGAGAAGCCGGACAGACCAGCGAGCTTAGGCGGACATTTTGGTAAAAAGGCTAGACACCTGTCTTAGTAAAAGACGTTTTTTTTTTTTAAAGTAAAACAATGCTTTTTATCATTTACCGTAAAATCTCATTACAATATTGATTTCGATAATTGCAATAGTATGTATGTAAGTATATGAAAAATGTAAAGAAATGGTCAAACTTAAAAAGCCTAATCAAAGCCGGACACAGTCTAATTTGGCCGGACACGCAACCAAAAAGCCTGACTGTGTCTGGCTTTACCCGGACTTCTGGCAACGCTATGCATTGGAGACTGTCACATAATAAATGCCTACTGAGAACTTAAATATTTTTTCTTTTTAAAATCTTATCATGCTATATGTTACCTATTCAATTTTTGATGAAGAATGTGCTGCTTGTGAATTGAGAATACTGTGTGTACTGTCATATGATTGCACTAGAACAATATTCTAAGGAAAATGAAGTATAATGAAAACCTTTTTTTATTAAAGTGCATAAATTTTGCTCACATTAGATTTAATAAAATGAACTCACAGGATATTGTCCTAGTGATATGTTTGTCTCAAAATACATGAATGAGATATCTCTTGAAAATAGTAGTAATATAATATACTCAATAAAAAACTAACTCTGTTACAAAAGACCTGTATTTTATGACATTGTGATTTTCATTATATTTATGGTTGCGTTAAAGCTTGTGTCTTGCTCTGGATCATGTATAATCATTTTCATTTCATTAAAATTTTAGCAATATAGTAAGGTATATATCAATAACATTAGGATCATGTTTTAAAAATACATGACCAACGTGTAATTCTATGTAGTGCAATAAACAATTTTTTCATCACATTCTTCAGTTTAGTTTGTAATAGTGGTTAGATTAATTTTTTAAAATAATGTAATATTTTTGCATTTTTAGATAATTTCTCATTATTTTAAGATTCTTTTAAGATATCATAATATGTTATTCACAGTTGTTATGAACATCACATATTATGTATTAGGAATATATCAAAAATTTAAATCTCCTTAATTGGCAAATGCAACATATAAAATATATTTCTATAGCTTGTGGTCTTATATTTAATTTGTAATTTATCAATATAATAGGTTATAAGACATCACAAATAAACATGAAGTTTGTTTGTTTACGGCAATGGAAGTGCTCGCGTTTTAAAACATTTACGTGAATAATATTTTTTTTAAAACTTAATTCAAAACAGTACACAAAATAGTTTCAACAGAACAGAACAGCAAATATGTGTTTCATTTGTTAGAAAATAATATTTATCATGTTACTTCAGGACAGATGGCATATTTTTGGGATTAAATAAATATCCCCAGTAATTTGTTATTTTTCAAATAAGATTAACTCTGCAATATTTTAAACAATGTTTAATGGATAAGATTTTTAATAGTTTGTGCTGTACTGAAAATAATTAATTTGAAAAACTTTTAGGTTGCATATTTTGTCTCTATTATTAAATTTATATCCTCCTATATGTCAAGAAGTACTATAGTAAATATAAGTAGGCATGGGTGAGATAGGAGAGTGGAGTTTGAGGTATTTTATAAGAATAAGTATTTGCCAAAATTTTTAAAATCACAAATTTTATGGATTGACAACAATTTTAAACTAAAATTATTGAATTAGTGAAATCCGTTTTGTGGGAAATTGGTTCTGGTCAGAATTACGTTGTGACTTTATTTTGTAAGTCTCTTTTGGAATATTAAAGAATATAATTTTTTTTACTTAAATCTTAAAATATTAATGAAATCAAATCTTGTGTATTTCTATAGTCTACTTCTACTTTATTAATGTAGATTTTGCTTTTAAGAGTTACATACAACTCTTTTATTGTTGTGTATGTTTATTACATGCATATTTTCGTACAGTTTTAGAGTATAGGAATCTCGAAAAAATAGCTTTATAAAAAATTAGGCCATCAATCCTAAGACCTGACTGATACTCCTAAAGCTGTGTTTATCACGTAATGATTTTAGAGGGGTCTTAGATATACTATACTTTTTAAATAATTTTAATAAATTGATATAATTTAATATGCATTTATGTGTAGGATATATAGGACAATTTTTTCTTTTTCTTGCGCTTTGTTATATAATAGCGCGGAGAATAATACAAATGTGTCTAATAATATAAACTAGAGAAGTAATTAAAATAGCGTGTATAAGACTACTACACTCAACATTACTACACCCAACACCACTACACTCAACATCACTACACTCAACATCACTACACCCAACACCACTACACCCAACACCACTACACTCAACACCACTACGCCCAACACCACTACACCCAACACCACTACACCCAACACCACTACACCCAACACCACTACACCCAACACCACTACACCCAACACCACTACACCCAACACCACTACACCCAACACCACTACACCCAACACCACTACACCCAACACCACTACACTCAACACCACTACACCCAACACCACTACACCCAACACCACTACACCCAACACCACTACACCCAACACCACTACACCCAACACCACTACACCCAACACCACTACACCCAACACCACTACACTCAACACCGCTACACTCAACACCACTACACCCAATACCACTACACTCATCACCGCTACACCCGACACCACTACCCCCAACACCACTACGCCCAACACCACTACACCCAATACGACTAACCGCTACACTAGCAATACCACCGTCGATACTTCAGTACGTATTTAAACATCGCCGTGTCTATTTCTTGATTTAGAAGATAATACACATAATTTTATTTTTACTGGTCCTAACATTATGTACTTTTTTGACGAAGTAATAATAAATCAAAATAATAGATCTTTTTGCATTGTTTTCCATGCTTAATTTTTAAAACACACTTCCCCTATATTACAATTTCAAATATTAATGATTTTAGTTGTAGTGGTTTAGTACTATTAAAATAGAATATTACATTTTTGTAATCTACGTACAATTGCCAATATGAAAAATCAGTCAATTAAACAAATATTTGAACAGTATAAGGTCATATTTACATTAAAATTAAAACATAATTCACGAAATAAAAGGTTGGAAATTAAATATTAAACACCAACATTTAAAATAAATGGAATAATATTAAATAAAAAATACACACTGCCACAATGTACCAATTGTTTGGTTATTCATAGAGTAGGAATGTGATTTTTTCTAAATAATTTCTATTAATAAATAAGATTAAACTAGCTCCATATTGAAATGTTTAATGAGTATAAAACAATATTTTGAAATAAATAGTAAATGATAAGGGACAATAAATAATACCGACGAGTTCTAATACCCTCTCAAAAATGAGAGGTCTATGCCCATCTGTGAGATGTAAGTTGTAAGTTGTAACTTTAGTGACAGCGTAACTGAATTCAAACCTCATGCAAAACAAAAAGAAACAGTTTTTCTCTTTTTTTAGTGTTACCAAAAATAATGTACTGCATTTTTGGCATTTTGTCACGTATAAATAACGCAACTTATTTTGTCGCAGTGGAGAGGAATTTTTCATATTTCTTTTATACGTTATCTTTAAATTTTAAAAAGATATATGAGCTTTGGCTTAGTGGAATTTTTAAATTAATTTTTATATATATTAAGATTTGCGAGGTGCTTGGAATCATGGAAGAACCAGGATTAAATATTACACCTTTAAATATAATATTATACACCTTACGTATATTATTTTGAAGCTTTCTTTAAGATTATCATACCATGATAACCCATAAAACATATTTACATAAGTAATATGTTTTAGTTATTTTAACAGTCTTTAACACTTGCCAATTTTTATTTCCTTATTTTTCCCACGGTTGATTGGTAGAGAATGTCATAAGGCATTAAGTCCGCCCTTTATAGCACCCAGTTGAACGTGTTTGCAATAAAGAATAAAATAAATAGAATAATTAAATAATTACATTTTCAATGGAATTGCGATTATTTTATAAATTAGATTTTTTGCGACAATAAATTTAGTATATAACAAAAACAATATGAGTAATCTACACTCATTGTTTTGATAGACTCCTCACTATAGATTTCATAAAGAAGTTTATAGCATTTTTTGGATTTCTGGAATGAGTTTAGAGTCTAAAAAATTAGAATTCCGCAATGAAATCCTCGGTGGCAGCCAAAATATAGGACTGTTAGTTTAGCTAAAAAGCTTTAGTTTTAAACATTTCAGTATGGATCACTTAAAATAGGAATTAGGATCTACAATTTATTCAAATTTGCACTTTAATACTTTTCATTGGTTTACACTAACGTTAAACCCTTGAAATAAAATAAAAGGCCCTTCATTGTTACTATCTCTTCCATAAATATGGAATGGTTGTGGAACCAGTCAAGTGTTATTTTAAAACATTTAAGAAATTGTATTGGAAAAATATTTCTGAATTAAACTTTTTATTTTTCCTATATAGTACTACTACTATGTTTTTTTAATTATAATATTGTTAAATTAAGAATCATAATTATAAATAGCTTACGTAATTACTCAGATTTATAAAGGTGCAATTTTGCTTGCAAGTAGATCCTACACATTACTTTAATTCTAAAGAAAGTCTTATGAAATAATCACAACTCTTATCACTTATATTTAATATAATCTTAGCGTACTGATTGGCTTGAATGTGTCTGACTCATGTGTTTGTCTGTGATAGTCTATTTATTTCATGTTTATTTTCGCTTTTTTTAAGACTTAGGATTTTTCTCCTCTTTTCGCAATGGCTAAAGTTTTTGTAGCATTCAATTATTGTGCCTACGCCGAGATTGTATTCACTACCTACAGGCATCTAGATGTGTATCACATTGGAGAAAATTAATTAATCTGGAATGATCGGAATGGTTTGTCTTCCATTAAAAAATTGATGAAATGATCCATGTACGATGGAAGTTTTGTGTCGGTTTTTATATTGAAAATGTTGTATGTTTCTTAGTGTTATGTAGAGTTTTGTTAATGTGGTCGTCAACGTAAAAAAAAACGCCTAATTAATATTGATCAGTATGGTGAATTATTTTTAATATACAGGCTTATTTTTCAATGAGTAACCAAATTTTAAACTTTAGTTCAAATATATAAATAATGATATATCGTTATTGTGGGTTTTGAAAATACGATTAAATAAGGCTTCTACTATTATTTGAAATTATCCCAAATTGAATGTGATTTACGGGCAACAACGTTATTGCCTACGGATCGAGCCTACGAATGTGCGCAGTAAAATCAGTTAAAATAATGCATTACCACGCATTTTGAATTTAAAAAATAAAAAGGACGGAATGTTTGAGATTTTTTTAACTAATTTTTCTTCACCATTTGCCTATATTACTTATTCTGGAGCTTCTCTGCAAATTTGGCCGGTTATTGCAAAATTACCCTGTATATGTTAATGGTCGAAGAACTATAATTATAGTAATAGTAAATCTCTAGGCCTAGGTTTTTGGGCAAAGTCCGAATAATTTGTAAATGTACTACTACCGTCTTTGATATTACTTGATAAGTTATGCTTTCGCATTTTTGACAAATTTCAGAAGTAGAACAAACAAAAGTCAGATATTTCAATTGTTATTTGGACTTTACCAGAAATGAGTAAACCTAGGTTTACTAGTTCTTCGGGTATTACGTTATTGCATTTATTATGCAACACGAGCCATTCCATCTTAGTCCTCGGGGGTGACAACGAATCTGCGTTTTGATTCTTAATTGATGATAAATGTAGATGTCTATGGGCCACAGCATCCACTAATCATATGGACTGTGTGCTCGTTTGTCACCCTACTCTATAAAAATTGGATACAATTTAGGGTAAAATTTTAGTCATTGCTATAATATTGTTAGTAAGTTTGGCTAAACATAATCAGTAAGTTTGTGTTTACAATGAAGCAGTGAAGTATTTCTACTATAATATTTATAAGGGACTTGATATTGTTATTAGATCCAAACTATTAATAGCACCCAAAGATTGTTATGAATTTATACAAAAATATTTATGTTAAATAAGAAATAAAACTGTCTCAGGAAAAATTGTTGTTGTTTATGGTATTGTTACGTTCTATTTGCTCAAAGATTGAGAGAAACATGTCTTTTGTAAGGTCAATAAAAATATTTGAAAGTATTCTGCTTAGTAGTTAATATATATGTGGAAAGAAATTTAAATATATATACAGCTAAGGTGGTACAGATTATATTATAAATTAGAAGATATTAAGTAAATTATAATCTTATCACACACACTAAGTTGGAGTATGTAATGTGAGTATGTAAGAATGTGTATGTTCTGGCTACACACTAGGCGTACCTGTGTCGTGAGGGCCTGCTACGATTTTCTTTTCACATATGTATTTCCTTATTTAAATAAGTTCGTTATAAAAGATATTTTTCTGTCAGTCATAAAGCTCCCTAATTACGGAGTACAATAACGAGTAGGGAAGGGAACGCATAAAGATGCGATCACACTGTTATGTTCTTCCTTAGATTTTTCACCATTCTTAGTTATTCTATATTCATGTATGCACGCCACGTGCTCTTTGCATCAGATGATTGCACGCAGCTAAAAGCTAAAATAATTCTCACAGCCGTAAAAAAAAAGTACTCGTTATTGTACTCCATGTTCCGAATATTTGATTGGACTCTCAAGTTTGGATCTCTTGATTAGTTCCGTTAAATTTGTTCTGTATACGTTTATTTGTTAACCGTGTTTTGTAGCAGAGCAGATCCATTGATTTGAAGTCATCAATCAAACGTATTCACGAGAGGCTGCGTCTTAGAACTGAACATAGACTGATCACGACGGGCCATCAATGCAAAGTTTTAAGTGAAATGTTTTAAGATATTTCATTTCAGTATCAAGTTTATTTTTTTCGAAAATCAAATTTTTATTTTACTGGAAAACCAACAACGTACAAAAATAGTCAGTCACAAAAATGTCACTGACTATTTTTTGTACATTGTTTCCCATTTGTAAGGTAATTGATTGATGACGGATAACTATGGAAAACTGCGTCACATTGCTATACATCTGTAGCCGTCGTGGTGCCTCCTCTATGCTCTGTTCTGATGACGTAGACCTCTCACCATCCCTATAAAAATCTATTTCATTTTTACTCCATTTGGGTTAAGTTTTATCGCGTAAACATGTGAGCAAATAGCGGATGGAGGCACCACAGATGGTGAGTATTAATTTAATTTTGACTCTCTTTTCTAAAGATCTTTGAAACGCTTGTCTGATTTAGTTTTTGTTTTGACCAGTAAACCAGTAAACTTAGTTATATTATATAGAATAAGGATATGAGACAAGATCAAAGTACACAAGACGGCAAGTGGATGCTGTGGCCTGTAGACTTCGACGTCGAATGTCGATGAGTTATCAACCCTGAGAACTAAAATAGAATTCCTCATTGCCAGTAAAAAGGGGTATCTGGTTCTCTACACTGATTGTAAGAAACTTAGTAACATTATGCTTCTATTTTACAATATACTGTGAGGGCGTGGTCCTTCATTCTTGCTAAAAAAATAATACAATCAACATCTTTATGTTGGGTGCATCGAGAATACGAATTTTATACTTGTCGGAAATTTAAATATTACTTAAGTTTACTCGTCATAATGATTATGATATATATTCGTTTCAGTTTAAGATAAAAAAAATTATTTTGATTTTATAGTCTGTTTACAAAAATATTTGTTAATTTAATTTAAATATATTGGCAGCTCTGCTACATTTTTAATTACGAAAAACATATTTGTATAATCCTGTTCCGATCCGTCGGATTTATGTGAATGTAACTTAATAATGCTACTCTTATTTAGAAATGTCTATGTGAAAAATACATTGCGTAAATAAAATATATATTAAATTATTGTTTATCTATGTAGATTAACGTTATACAATTTGGGTTATAAACATAAGTGGCCTTACCTACAATTGCGTAATAGTTATATTTATATCTGTCTCTCTAGCCATTTAGTGAAGTGAGAGAGCGAGAGAGAGGGAGAGAGAGAGAGGGAGAGAGAGAGAGAGAGAGAGCGAGAGAGAGAGAGAGAGAGAGAGAGTAATTTCAAGTATTTGTTAAGAAAAGGTTGCTTTTCTGAGCAAGGCCGTAGGCGTTTTTTCCTAACATTTTAAGAATACTGAACTTTGTTAACATTCATGAATAGCTTTAGAACAGACTTTAATTACGATCATATGCGTTTCAAATATCTTTAGAAAGACGCGTATATTTTTAATTTATTGTGAAAATATCCACTAATCGATAACGTCCGGTGATTTGTAGTGTGCGGAGCGAAATACAAAACGCGTCCAGGGTTGACGTATCACTTCACGCACACGCATAAGGAGGCGGGCACTGGGTCGGGCACCGGCAGTGCGACCGCGGCGTCCGCTACTGCAGCGGCTGCAGCCTGCAGCGACGGGGACTCTCGGGATAGCCGGCCCGGCGCACACACCCCCCCAGCCGCGCCCCCCCAGCCCGCCACCGAGTACCAGGACAGCTACGTCACCTTCCTGAACAACCCTGCCGGTGGGGGTGAGTCAACTTGCTTATTTACGCCTATTTTATTGTGTTTAAAAGGTTGTGTGTTACTGGGCGCAACCTTTACTTGTCTTAATCGCTGATGCGTCCTATGCACCGGTGCTATGATTAAACACGTATGCCGTAAGATCAAATGAAGACTGCAATGAAGGGTGCATTGAGATTTGGATCACTATAGTCAACCAAATCTAAGAAATACCTTTTGACGTTTCACATTAATCATTCAGCAACAACTTTGCACAAGCGTACTCAAACGATTTAAAATAACCAATTACGTAAATCCGAAGAATTATAAAGTTATCTATATTTCATTACAACGTGTATAGTTTTTTATCACAAAAATAAATTTGAATCTTTCAAACAAAGCAAAATATTAAAAAATAATCAGTATCAACTTTTTGTACTTGACGTCGTTTCAATGATATGTCGCTTTTCCATTACCTTAGTGTTTGGATGATTAAAATTAATTGTTAAACGAATAATCGGCAAAAATATTCCAATAATCGGTAAAAATATTCGAATAATCGAATAATAAATTTTTTAAATTAAATTTTTATTTTTGAAATTCCTTAAATTACATGAATCATGAATAAAACAAGTTCATTTATTTTTTTTAATTTGTCAACGTAAATTTGTGTGGGCAAAAAAACCTCATATACAAGGCCGCGATATAAAAACCACTACGTAATTTCAATCTCCCGCCATTTCGGGAGCTTACTGTGCGTAATTTTGTGATTTTGTGTTTCTCTTCTTATTTTGTTACTCGTCTTTAACTTTTTGGACTGTTTCTTCAATATTCATTGAAGCATGTACCCATTTAACAAAGGATCATTAGGCAAAAGTAGTAGAAAAAACAAAAAAAAGTATTATGGATGACTTTGAAAGCGACATTAATTTTGGCTGCATTATTGAAAATCAAACAACGACAGCCCAACTAGTTGCACTCAAAGTGATTGAATAAATTTATTTTTAATTTAGTTATAATCTCAGATTTTTGTAACTGTGCATCTAGAGATAAGCAGTACCTAACAACAAATACGTAGGAACTGATAAATCTTGTGTTTTAAATTATCCGTTTTTAATTTATTCTGGTATTATTCAAACCAAACTGCAAATGATTACCAACTCTTATATCGATTTTTTCAAGAATCGAATATTGTACGTTGCCATTTTTTGGTTGGCATGCAAAATGTATTCTTAGATTTGATTGACTAAACGGTGTAAAGTATTCCATATATAGTGGACTCCCGGTAATCCAACAAACATTTTGCAGTGTCGGACTATGGAATTTGTCGGATTATAGAGTACTGTCTGAGACCCCTATAGTCCGGATTTTATTTACAAAGTAGTACCGTGTAATCCGATAAATTACAGATCCAATATTCTATATGTTATATATATTATTTACTCTGAAGTACAAATTATACTTCATTATGTATGTCAAATTTAGTAAAATAAATAACACAATCGAGAGCTGACGTTTTATTATAAAATTAACGTCGTTATAGTTATAGAACTTACAAAAATATACAATAACTTTACATTAGGAAATAATTGTGTACAAACAAATGTACATACTAATCAAAAATTATGAATCAACCAATTTAAGCAGAATTAATTTAAGAGCGTTATCAAGAAGCAATAACGCTTTTTGAGGATCATTATGATCTTTCAACCATTTTCAGAATCAAATTTTTCAATCAGAATCAAAACCCTACGCGTCGAGCACAATAGTGGTGACGTACAAGTTATAACTTGTTCAATCATGCATTAGCGAAGATTTTCAAAAAATATTCAATAATAAATATTAGACCACGTCGGATTACAAGGGGTGCCGGATTAGACTGGGGCCGGATTACCGGGGTCCACTGTAGTTCGATATACAATATGTAACGTAATTAACGCACACCCTCAGACACCCCAATTAGTATATTATGTTATAATCATAATACATACAAAGTTTAGTTAAACATTTTTATGCACTGATTATTTATCAAATTAGTTATACTAATTCCGGAAGAATGTTGGCCACAGTACAAATCCACGAACGCAGACTTTAACATGCTTGAAATAAAGTTCATTTTTCTTTATTCTTATTGAATGACAGAATTAGTAATAATACAAATAAAACTGCACTCTTAAAGTCTTATTGCTTTAAGTTACGGTCCATTTCAGTTTGTTTTGACTGCACAGATTTAGTGTCACTGTAATTTACATAGTTTTAATTATTTTTGGGATAAAAAATTACCTATATTAAAAAATGATAGTAATCGATTCAGTAAACGATTCTGAACAAACTACTTTCTCAAAGTGCGTTAATTATGTTACGTGTTTTATATTGGTACTGCAATGCACACGTGCTGCGTACGCAATCGGTCTAGCAAGACCAGTTTTACTGCAACTTAGTTGAAATTATTAATAATAATTGATCGCTATTAAGGCTATTATTTCCTGGTAAACTTCAGTGAGTTGAAGGAGTTGCTTAGTTGTGAGCATTTTCACTTCTTCTGGGCTAAATACGTTGTTTATCAGACGAGTGCCACGTTTGCGCATTAAGGGTATGCACATCCTTGTGTTGCTTAATCCCAAGATAGCCATGGCGCTTTTTAAACACCAATATCCAATCTACGCTCTTGCCAAAATACGCAGTTTGTTCAAACGTAATTCCAGGGCTTAATTTTTACTCTTTATTGCATAACATATTACGTATATTCCAAACTTACACATACAATTATTTGGCCTTATCGTTAAACAGAGATCCCAGGTTTCTGAAGCGAATTTACTATAATAAGCCCCAATAGAGGTTGGAATATACTATGTCTTAAATGATTTCTGTGAATAACATACATACCTACCTAACATTGTTGTTTATAGCAACCGTTGCGACTCCGCCTGTGCGTAAGCCTTCGCCCCCACCAAGGCCGGCTTCTGCGGACACCTCGTCGTCGGACTCGGCGCACGCACCCCTCGTGCCGCCGGGGACTGCAGCCGCGGCTGCCGCAGCCGCCCCCGCCCCCACCCCTGCACCTGCAACCACCCCCACCCCAACCCCCTCTGTGCCCGCTGTCCCTGCTCCTGTCGCTTCCGTATCCGCACCCGCTGCACCGACCATCTTGCCCGTGCTAAAGGAACCCGAAACCAAGGTACCTCCTTGTTTAACTTTTTTGATCAAAATTAAGTGAGAAACGAACTCAAAGTCCACCTGTGGGTAAGTGACTGTTGCAGTTCACGGACACTTGGAGACATTTTCAAATAAAGATGGCTACAGATGCGTTGTCACCTCTTTATTTTTACCTCTGCGGTTTAAGTTAGAATTACCTCTCTGCCTGTAATTATACACAATAAGGCAGGTGTTGCTTATTTAGTTCACCAACCCACACGGACTCCTACACTGAACAGGAGTCCCATCACCAAGAAGATTAGAAGGTTTCTAACAACAATGAAGCACTAGATATATAATTAACTAGCTGATACCCGCTCGCTACGCTGGGCGCACGGTAATATTTTATTGCGGAACCTTGATGTAAATTATCAAGATTTTTTTTGATGGGGCTATCGTAAAATCCGTTCAAAGTGAGCGTCTACATGGCGAAATGAGTCATCATCATTATTCATCCACAGATACAAGTCACAAACCTGTTTGGAGGGTTCTGTATCCTACAATCATCATCATTATTCATCATTACAGCCCTTCACAAGTCCACTGCTGGACATAGGCCTCCCCCAATATGCCACTAAGCACGGTCCTGAACCACCTGCATCCATCGACTTCCTGCATGTCTTACTAGGTAGTCACTCCATCTAGTGGTGGGTCGCCCTACACTACGCTTACCGGTACGACGCTGCCATTCGGGAACCTTTCTTCCCCATCGGTTATCGATTCTTCGGTATAGCCGGCCCATTGCCACTTCAGCTTACTAATCCATTGGGCTATGTCGGTCACTTTGGTCTACTGCAGATATGCTCATTTCTGAGTTCATCACGCAGAGAAACTCAGAGCATAGCCCTCTCATACGGTCAGCAGTGAAGGACCACGTCTCAGATTCGTAAGTCATCACTGGCCACACGCACTGGTTATACAATCTACTTTTCAGAGTTTGAGGTCGGTATACCTGACGAGATGTGTCGTAATTTCCCGAACGCTGCCCAACCGAGTTGAATCCGTCAAATGACCTCTCGGTCGAAGTTTGACTTAACTAGTCGTACTATTTGTCCCTGGTAAACCTACTCGTCAACAACTTCGAGCATAGTGCTCCCAACAACTACCGGCATAGGTGTGACATGGACATTAAACATGATCTTTGTTTTGTCCATGTTCATCTTAATACCTATCCGTTGGGAGACACCATTGAGGTCATTGAGTAACGAAAAGGCGAAACGAGTAACTGTACTAAATTTTATGTCAATCGGGTGTATAGTTTTAAAGATCTTGTAATGAGTCATTCGGTCAGTGGTGTTTCATTTGTATATATGTACTAATAAATATAGATTTCCTGTTCTTTTTATCTAGACACACGACAATATATCAAAAAAGGTGGGCAGCAACATCTTACTAATAATAACTACATAATAAAATAAAATAACCATAGTTGCCATAGTTACCATGAAACAACCTGTAGGTAATTATTTGTAGGTTATAATGATTAAATGAATAATTTAGTTGGATGTAAAATTGGCCTACCAGCATGTTACAGGCCAATATCTTTATTAGACCGTAAGTATTCACTGCTAGACAGTATTCACTGCTAGGCTTGGCCTCTCTTACGACGGCAAAAATAGTATTGACTCTTGATCACCGCGCCTGGCAAACGGAATTGTGAGCACTTTTGACACTGCTTCAAATGAAACAGTAAAAGTTTACAGTTTACAGTAAGTTTTTTACCTTTCAAACTGGAGTACGACAAGAGGTGCATTGGTGCCAAGTAGTAGAAATAGACAGGAGGGCGGTACTTACCCAGTCTAACTTCTAGGCAGAAAGAAGCCTTAACTGACTTTAAAAAATTATTTAAAGTTCTTATAGCTAGACTTAGAATACTATGCAGGGTTATTTTTCAAAGAGTAGCCAAGTTTTAGACTTAGATTCGAATATATAAATAATGAAATAATACCGTTATTGAAGTTTGAAAGTACTAGTAAATAAGGCTTCCCCTTTTATTTGAAATTATTTCAAATGGAAAGTGATTATAGGCAACAACATTTTTGCCTACCGATTGACCCTTATGAATGTGAGCATGCGCAGTAAGATCAGTTAAAACAATGCATTACGATTCATACATTTTGAATTTAAAGATGAAAAGGACAGAATGTTTGAATTTTTATAATTAATTTTTCTTCACAATCCGCCAATATTAATTATTCTCAACCTTCTCTGCAAATTTGGCTGGTTATTAAAAAACTCTGTATATTGAATACTATTATTATCTTTCAGGCATCACCATCGCCATACTGTGACTTTTGTCTCGGTGATGACCGTGAGAATAAAAAGACTGGAACACCAGAAGAATTAGTCAGCTGTTCCGACTGCGGACGGTCAGGTAAGAGACGTGGAAGACCACCACGAAATGGAATTCGCAAACCTTTACCCTGTTTCCACGTATTAAACCGTGTCTGTGAGCGCCATAGACATTTAAAAGACAACATAAAGTTCAATGGAGTTGTAGAAATTCTAAGCTCCATGTCATATCCCGCAGACGATTTTGATACTTTCGCTAGTCAGACCAAATTACTGCAGAATCATGAGTACGGAGAGTATCCTGTATCGCCTCCATCGTCACGTCAAAGCCCAGCCTATGATAGTACTCTCAATGAGGTCCACGCAGTGAATGGTACAAATTTACCGAATGTTTAGGTTTACGCAGGCTGATGATGAAGTATAATTGCTTACATTAACAAATAGTTTGATGTTATAGTTTAGTTTATATTCACTCGAATACTTTTCATTCATATTTACAATTTTAAATTAAGTTTTAAGTCGTATTTTTCCTTTATTTTTTTTTAAACAAATGCCTTGTACATGCAAATGCAATTCTCAAACGAGTTTAGTTATCTCCTCATCAACAAAATAAGTTTACATAATATGTGAATGTATATAGATTTTCTAGTTGATTACTTTTAAAAATCGGCCTGTGTGCAAGCTTGGCATTGTTTGAGTATTATTTAAATTTTATTAGTGGTCTCAAAATGTGTTTGTTGCATCACGCAGTGTAATAAATATTTCATTGCTTTTACCAAAGATGTATGATATCACGATAATGTGTATAGTCACTAGTAAAAATTACTATTGTACCGAAAACATTTAGAACTCCCACTCGCATTGACATCTGTCGGTTATTGTTACGCTACTTTAAATAATAGAATAGAATAGCAATTTATTCAACATAGTTTCAAGCGATACATAAGATCATAGAATACTATAGTATACAATAAAATGGCTTACAACCTTATTTTGTACGACGAAAGGCGTCGCCGAGAGCAAACACAACCAATTACGTCGTATTATCAATTAATCACTATTACAAACTTGACATTTCAAACACTGCACACAACTGCTTTAAACTTATCAGCAAGGTAATTCGATGATTAATTTTAAAGACAGTAAGATGAGAGGTGAGATAGTTACATTCAAAGAACATTCCATACACTTCATAGTTTAGGTAACTTCATAATATAATATTTCTTATTTTCTAATATATTCCTTTTTTGCATCAGAAAGTATCAAACTCGTCTCCATATACTGTTGTATAATAAATAACTAATTTAAATATTTATTTTTTATGCATGTGTGAGATTTTTAAGCACAATAATGTTGCATTGTTTTACAAATTTGTAAAATAAATTAATCTCATCATTGACTGCCAAAATATAATAATATAAAATTACCATTTATCACTTATGTATGTAAGTTATAAAAAATAAATTGTTATCCTAATGCTGCCATGATAGAAAACTAAATATTGTGAGGTTGGATGCCAAATAATAAATTATTGTTTTGTCTGTTGTAATATTTAAGACCTTTTTAGGCATTCATTTGTCTTCCCATTGATGGAATTGTGCCTTCGATTTTTAATAATTTTATCCAAAAATATTAAAAATGTTATATATACATACTTATAAGCATTCATATTTACTCTTTTAGTAATAATTCTTTTTATAGAGTAACATTGTTTTATTTTCGAAAATACTATAACTGCATTAACTTGTCTTATAGACAACAGATTGCTTTTAGGCAATATATGCAATTATAGTTAATAATTTAGATTTGTGGCAACCTTGTATTGCTTTGAGTATAAAATTGTATCTTCTGTCGCAGAACCAAATACATCTAATCCTAGCTTATCTAGTCACAAGTCACCAAATTAAGTCATAAATGCACGCAGATATTGTCACTAGGTTTTTCGCTTCGTTATTTTATTCTTTGTATTACATAAGTCACATTATATGTTTACATTCTTTTTTGCATATGTGCTTAAATAATTTAGTGGTATTTCTTGCTATAGATAATTTCATTTATTTTTGTAAACACATGCATACTCTCTAATGTGTTTTATATGCATATAGAACTGAAATTACTGGTTATCGCCTGTAGTTAAACTTCGAGCAATTCTATAGAAACATGGCTAAGAATTTATTCGCAAAACTCTTTTTAAATATTTTCCCGTGCCGGAAAGGCAAAGGGATCTTAGCTCATACAGCTATGAACGTGATCAAAATGCTTATATTCTTTTCTTTAATTGGTTAAAGCTTTTTATAAAGAATAGTCATGTGTAATTATCTCCTTAATAAATACTGAAAAAGGTACTTCAATTTACGATATCCACGTATTGATTACGCGTAATTCTTTAACTAATAAGAAATAATAGGATAATATTTTTTTTGTTTTGAGATTGTTTTATTAATCAATGTTTTATGAAGATCGAAGAGCTTAAAATTTAATATGCTTAATCATACTGGGTGTACATCATATCATTGAGCCACATATCGCGACCCATTGGGCATTTGAAGCAATATTATTTAGTTGTAATAATAATAATTATTTGTAGAGCTTGTGAAGTGCCTTTCTAAGTTTTGTGCGGATATTTATGTGTGTGTGTGTGTGTGTGTTGTTGATTTGAAAACCAAGTAGTAAAGAGAACCCAAAGATAAATTTTATATTTCGACTTTTTAGTATGTGTTCTATATAGGCTTTTTGTTGATTGGTACTGACAACGGTAAATGTAATTCTCAATTCATCAATTCATAATTCTCAATTTTTTTTAAAATGTTACTAGGATTTTCTCCTGTATCGTGGAGGCAGTTTACAAACATAAATTGCACAAAAACAACCGTACCCAAAAGAATTATTTGTAAGCCATGCAAATACTTGTTCCGTGTGGGTTTCGAACCTGCGGCCCCCAGCCTAGCAACTCATTGCTAAGTCACTGCGCCATAAAGCCGTCACACAGTTATGGGTTCTAAGTTGTGATAGTTGACTATCGCTTTTTTAACTTAATTATTAATTATCTCTATATCTGTCTTTGTCATTTAGTAAAGAGAGAGAGAGAGAGATACTTTTGACCTAAATTTCTGTAAAAAATGAGAATAAGGACGGATATCGTCAACTTTGAACAATCCTAAATTTGTTGCTTTTATTTATTAGGAAGATTGCCAGAACTTATTATTTACACTGGGTAGCTTTTATAACATTATTAAAGAAGTATACTCTTATTACTATTTATAAATTAGTTTTTTTGCTGTCTGAGTCTAATATGTTACATATAATTTACAAAACACTATTTTTAAAGTATCTTTATTTAAAATAATGTATTTTATATTTATTTTTAAGCCGAAATATAGAAAAATTTAGACAAAATGTAGTATGATTGACAAAATACAAACATATTATGTGCATAATATGTACAATTTTAAGTGACGACATAAGTTACTTATATGTTGAATAAATTTATAAAAATAGTCGATCCATCAGCCAACAAAAAGTCTATGACATAATTTTCCCCTAAATTTGTAAGTTATTAATATTCACTAAAGACTAATACATCGTTATTAATAATTATTGAATTCTATCATTCCTATAGTTTATAATTGTTTTGTTTGTTTCCATAAAATTAAGTCTGTATATTGTATTTTAATTTTAAATTTATTGAAATTAAGTTTTATTTACACATAATAATATTTGATATGACAATTCGAAATATATCTCTATATAAATTATGCAAAGTTGTAGTTTAGTTAAATATAAACATATAGTGTTAGTTACCAAGGTATGCTCCTTGCATAAATTGTTAGGGGAATTAAAATATTTGAAAATCCTTTTTATACCTATCAACATTTGAAATTGATTGTGCATCTTTATAAAATTAATTCATTATTGACAGTTGATATTAGAATCACCCAGTTAATTTAAAGCCAGGTGTTAAGTGATTTTCTTTTATTCTGGTGCCTATAAATAATAATAGTGTGCAATTTTGTTCGAAATATTCTCATGATTTTTTTTATTTATTTAGGCATAAAAATAAATTTAAATTAACGTTTGTTAATCAATTCAGATAAATATAAATCGCTATATATTACATAATTTTGTGTTTATCGTAATGATTCTTATATTTACACGAATTCTACACACTGAATAAAACTACTTTGCAGAGCTTTATCGCGTTTAATTTTTTAATGTTTTTTAAAATATTTAACGTTACGACGTTTTAACTTGTTTTGATGTTTTCCCGTGTCACTGAGTGGCGCAAAGCACTCGAATTGTCAGGAATTAAATTAGTAAGTTCAAATTAAACGCTATAAAATACGTTAAATTAGTTTTATTCAACCATGTTTCTTTTCCTATTTTTTACATACTAAGTTAAACTAATATCTAATATAGTTTAAAGGAGAAAAAATTTATTTCGATATTTAGCAATGTCCCTATAATCGATTAAAAT
This sequence comes from Parnassius smintheus behrii, assembly GCA_036936625.1. NCBI lineage: Eukaryota > Metazoa > Arthropoda > Insecta > Lepidoptera > Papilionidae > Parnassius > Parnassius smintheus. The sequence goes on along the minus strand of JAUPFT010000028.1, from coordinate 18,913,898 downwards.
TTAGACTCATAGTGGCATATAATTGTTTTTTTCGTATGTATTGTACGAATGTGTATCATGTTGTATGTCCCATAGAATGTAATATAGTTAGACAACGTGATTTAAATGTAACATTAAATACATGTTAAAACTAAGTTGTATATTGGATGGTCTCATATATCTCCTAAAAACAGACAGTTATAAGTTATTCCAAAGTATCAAAAATGTTAGTATGGAAGTGCAATTGTAGCGACGCCCAAAGATATGTTATAGATTGACGTTTTGTTTGCAATGAACCTCATATAGTCTGTGAAAATATTATTTACCACATCAACTAATAATGACTATGGTTACTGGTACGTCCAAGGAAAACAATACTCATTGAGTTTGCATTATTTCGTCACATTTGCAAAAGATTTGGCGTTTTTGCAGACTAAATGTTGTTTAACCTCCTATATTATCGCTGTTCTTATTTTGTACACCGTGAATTTTATAAACATTAAAATGTTGAAAGTCACTTGGCTTTTCATTGTGCTGTGCGCTGTGCTGAAGAATAGTGAATAGTCGTGCACTTCCTTACGAATGTTGTGATACTTTGAATAAATATGGGAACGCGTGATTGTTTTAGTTCGTCGCGAAGCTTTGTTTTCTTTATTTTCACTATTGTTCGGCACATTGTAAAACCCCTTTTCCGTCTTTAATTTTAATTTCTTTCTGTGATGCGATTTATGACGAGAAGATAGTACGTGATTCACTATAAGGTAAGAAATGTGCCTTACAATACGTGAAAATATTGTTGTCGGACGGCATTAATCGAATGAAATGCCGAGTTATTTTTTATACACTTGTTTTATCTGTATATTATGTAAGACGATATATATATATATATATATATATATATATATATATATATATATATATATATATATATATTATATTTCTTCTGTTGTAATTATCTCGCGTATTAACCACAAACATTATTAAATACTATTAATAAAAGAAAGTTGTGGAATATCTTTTTCCAATTTCATTTGTTTTTATGTAATTGTTGAGTAATATTGCGTTATTTGAACTGGCCAACTTTTGAATTTGATTTTATATTAAACTTTCATCGAAACTGGGCATACCTACAAACAAGTGGCCTAAACATTACGTGTGCAAGATCTGTGGGTACACCGAGTTGTCAAGAGACATCGGCAGATACGAGACCCGCAAGACCAGTCAGGGTGGTGCAGAAAGAAAAGTTGCAGCTAGAGAAGACCATTTCAATGCTATCAGCGTGCTTACAAACCGAACCTTAAATTCTTCTGAGGTAAGAACGAAGCCCCAAAAGTTCAAAGGGTTACAGCAAGCATAACTGTGAGAAAAATACTGAAATCGGCCGGAATAAATTCACACTTGCTTGCCAGAGGCCCCCTTCTTGCCACATGCCATCAAGTAGCTCGAGTTAATTTTGCTCGTAATCAAGAAAATTGGAATTTCAAGCTTGAAGATAAGTTCTATTCACAGATGAGTCCAGATTATGCCTGATGACAAATGATAATAAAGTGTGGAGAGGCCCGGAAGAGAGGTATGTCCATTACAACATCATTAAAAAAGAGGCATAGTGTGGCGGGCCATTAACCCTTTGAACTTTTGGGGCTTCGTTCTTACCTCAGAAGTAAGTAGTAGTAAGTAATCCTGCCCTCTATACTGCGTCTGTAGTTGTCTAATACCTTCGAGACGTTGAAATCAATGTTACGGGGTGTCCAGCGCGCTTGCCCGACCTAAACCCCATGGAGCATGTATGGGATAAGCTTGGAAGACAAATTAAGAAAAGAACTGCTCCCGCTTAGAGGGCGTTCAAATATTACGTAACGTAATTTTTGAACATTCTTGACCATCTTTATTCATGGATGTGAATGCTAAAACCACGCCAGATTAGGTTGTGCTGGATTCTGCAAGCTATCATCGGGTTTTTTATATTCTGAAATGTGCTTCTACGTAAATACTAACGAATACTGACAACGACGACAAAATAAGAATGACGTACAATACAGTCGAGTGATTCCCCGTAAAACATAAACGAAAAGGGCTACTAACTTGGAAAAGCAAAATAAAAATGACAACAATACAATCGAGGGATTCCCCATAAAACATAAACTAAAAGGGCTGCCAACTTGGGAGACTTTAATTCCCTAGTTTTTTAAATTTAAATAAAAAAAACTATATTACGTAACGCGTTGTTCGAAACTGCCCCAGTAACGCATCGTTTTACAAGATACTCCCTCCAAATTGCAATTGAAATACTTGAATGTCCCCTTATTTCAGATATCTTGAAAACGCAATCTCCAAGATTTTATTAATAACTTAATTAGGAGTATGCGAAGGAGACTGGAAGCAGTTCTAAAAGCTAGAGGGGGCGGCACTACGTATTGATTATAGACCACGTTATAGCCTTTACTAAATATTTATGCAAAAATGAATGAAACGTTAGGTACAAAAAAATTATTTCCTATAAAATTTTTCTTTTTTAATTGGGTCATTTTTCTAATTTGATTGTTTCTTCAATGTTTGCAATTTTATATTAATGAATAGTAAAAAAAATTAAATTAATAAACGTAATTGTCATAAACATCCATGATATTTTGTTTTTATACACTGCGTTCCTCAATATATATATATATATATATATATATATATATATATATATATATATATATATATATATATATATATATATATATATATATATAATCGGAATCTCGGAAACGGCTCCAACGATTTTCATAAAATTTAGTGTTCAGGGAGTTTCAGGGGCAATAAATCCATCTAGCTAGGATTTATTTTTAGAAAATGTCCTTTTGTCCATGTTTTCAGGCAATAAAAAAACTGCTACAATATAAGAAGGTAAATTTTGACAGATCACTAACGATCGTAATAGCTCAGTTGGGACGTCGGTCAGGCGTGATATCGGAGTTCCGTGGTTCGCGTCCTGTCTCTGGTCCGGCTTTTTTCCTTTTTTTTAAGTTCCCTTCTTATGTGAGAAAATCTATTATTTCAAGCCCTTTTTTAGTATTTTTTAAAAATACGAAAATTTTAATAAACTAATTGCACTCATGATTTTTTATTCAAATAACCAGTTGAGTTTTTTCTATTAAGTCAAAAAGATCAAAAAATATTATTCATAATGCATCAGTAATCTATGTAAATGTAATTTAAAAAAAAACCGAGCAGTCATCCGGGTAATATATATATATATATATATATATATATATATATATATATATATATATATATATATATATATATATAAAGCCTTTTTGATTTTATGGCTTCATTTGAATTTTTGTTCGCAGTCTGCAAGTCCGCTTGCTGTATCAAAGGATAAATTGTAATGATGATGATTTTGCTGTTTAACCAATCGTCAGACCACTGTTATTATATTTTACGGTTAGCCCTTTCATTCATAAGTCACACCATTTTACATAATGGTTTATAGGGTTTGTTTAATGTTAGGCTTTTATGTTCATTTGTATTAATTTTATTTCGTAAGTATTTGCCTTTAAAAATTAAAAACTAAAGTTCTTACTCATAAAAAGTGATTTGTTTTGCCTAAATTATTGGTACCATAATTAATATAAATGAGTAGGGAGGCATTTTGACGAATATTGAATGAAATCAAGTTTTTTTTTTCTGACGTCTAAACGCGAGCTGACCGTAATTGACTAATATTACTTTAGTTACACATAGTTTTAATAGTCCTCTTTTTGCGGCTTAATACTATATCTTTAATTTTTTGTTTTAAACAATGACTCAATTCATTCGTTCGCTGTCCCGTGTACTACATATTATAGTTTTTTTGCTATTTACATTTAAATATCGGACAGTCAAAATGTTATGTTTAACGGATATATATATATATAATCGAATATTATAATCGATTAATGCCGTCCACTATATAATTTTATAATCGTTACTTTTTTATTTCCAACGTATGATCAAGATATGCATTGCGCAGGTCACCCGACATGTCTGCAGTTTACTGTGAACATGATCGTGTCTGTGCGCAAGTATCGCTGGCAATGCATCGAGTGCAAATGCTGCTCAGTTTGCGGGAATAGCGACAATGATGTAAGTAAAACGTCTGGTTTCTCACAAATTACGTACGTAAATTTTGAATTTCTATAATTATGAACTCCTGTTACAAACAATAGTTAGAAAATGTCTATTCGTTACTGTTTTGGATATTAAGGCTAAGTGGTTTGAGGTGACTAACGCCATAGCAAAGAATTCCATTCCCCAGTGGAGTGGACAAAATCATCAAATTGATTGTTTTTTTTAAAATAAAGTTGATGTGACAAATGAACTTAGTCGACCTGATGGTAAGTGGCTACTGCAGTTGAAGGAAACTTGCGTCCAACTTTGAATAAAGCAACCTACAGTTGCGTTGTTATCACGGAGGAATAAAACAGAATATCTCACAGCCTGCAACTGGCTTCGACCGGAACATGGCAACAAACAACAAAGTTTATTAGTTTTATGATTTCTGTATATACATAATATATCTGTGTAGGATCTCATTTGCGCTTTGCGAACTCGAATCGCAGTCGCTTGGTAATGCTTGCGCATACCCGTCTTGTGGCATGTAATGTCGGACTCCAGCCGACCAAAACCGTATGGTGTTCTAATTTCGCCGCGTATTGGTAGGGCCAGATGAACGCTTTCGCACATATTTGCGGCCCCATCAGCGTGGGCAGCCACAGCTTCCAATTGCACCTGCGCAACGTATTTCCCAGGAAAAAAACGGACACAGGAAAGCTCCAGCCATCCTGAGCCTATTAGCTTCTGGTCTATGGCTTCGTCGCTAACCAAGTTTCGGGTGGAGGAAGAGGGGTGCCTCGCAATACCGTCACTCCTCTCCCCACGGCCCCGCGGCCCTGCCACCTCCGCAGCAGCGTCGCGGTGGACGGGGGGCGCAGCGCATCGCCGTACCAACAGCCCGCAACCTCGCGACTCCACCTCAGCCGGACAGGACATCCCTCTCGCCACACTAAACCAATATATGTGGGTTACTTTTGTCCACCGTAGGTGACCGTGCCAAGGCTGCTAAGCCTCCCCGCCACGACATGCAGAAACCCGTACTGGAAAACCTCCTGGGATAACCTTAACAAGTTCGATGCAACGGTAATGCAGTAAGATCAGAGATGTGTTAGGATGCGATGACAGAAACATAAAGCAAATAATCAAGACTAGAAAACAAACAATTTATGGGACAAACATGTTAGTGCAACAATATAAGACAGTCCAGTAGAGATTAGATAAAGTAAGAGAAAAAGATGAAGAATTTACATGTAGATATTGTTACGAGTTTAGGGTTCGTGACAATAAAAACTGCCGATTGAATTACCAAAATTGACACTTTAATTACTGAACACCAATTAAAACTTAAATCACACTAATAATTAACACTTTAGTTCACTTTATATCGCTCCGAAAGCTTCGCTCGTATCGCCAATTCAATACTACTGCCCGATCGCGGCTTTCAAAGGCTTTAAAATAGGCCTTTTCCACCGAAACATCCAGAATATTCCAGCAAATACCGGCCCCGACTGACAAGGTGCAGAAAGTTCGAGTGTGGGGCTTTCTAGAAAGCTTAGTTCTTCCATTCGCCGCTAGATGGCGCTAGTGGGAGAGTTCTAGAAAGATCTTGACGCTCCTATTTCTGCTCCTTGATACCAGATGGCGCTAATTATAGCGCGTAATAATATGTTTGTCATGAGCGTGCGATGTTACAGGACCAGTTGTTGTTCTGCGACGACTGCGATCGTGGCTACCACATGTACTGCCTGGCGCCGCCGTTGGAAACTCCACCTGAGGGCTCCTGGTCGTGTGCGCTGTGCATCAACGAGTTCCACACCAAGCACTAAAGGTCTCTATTGCTTTGTTCGTTCATTCATACATTAACCACAAGTCCGCAGCTGAACATAAGTCGCCCTATATATTACTTCGTTGAGAAAATATTTGACAGGTAGATTAGCACCCGCAGCTGTTCAGTTGCATGCGTGCATGGTTCACTTGTTTTTATTTCATAACTTAAAAAATGATATCTTTCTATTTAGATGTAGTTAAAAAAAGAAATTTATTTCCCTGTCCAAAAATTGCCCAAATTCAAATTAAAAGCCTTGAGTTTACAGATGATTTTTTGAGCAAACACTTGCTTAGTGATAAGAACAAGTTAATTTGACCATCGCTGTATATAGACGGAACACCTCACAGATTTGAATAAACAAATAGTGACACCTCTCGAACAAAGACAATCTTTGTCACATACAATGTCAATGAATGAGTGTTTACTTAACTTAACGCGTCCATCTCCAAGTATGCAACAGTAATCGATTCGACAGTGGGGATCCGAGTGGGTTCATCAAGCTCACTCGGAACGGTCATTTAGGGTCAGTCATATAGACATAAAAGACATAAAGACATAAAGACATTTATTCCGACACTTCAGATTACAATACAAATTAATAAACAAAATGAAGGCGATTAAGAATAAAATAAAAGAAATAAAAACATAAAAAATTTATAAACAAAAAAAAAAGTAGAGGATAAAATTAATAATCGAAACAGATGAAGTGGCGGAAGGGATGGGATATAGATGACTGAACTACTAAGCTTTCCACAGATACAAGTCACAAACCTGTTTGGAGGGTTCTGTATCCTACAATCATCATCATCATCATCATTACAGCCCTTCACAAGTCCACTGCTGAACATAGGCCTCCCCCAAGGTATGCCACAAAGCACGGTCCTGAGCCACCTGCATCCATCGATTTCCTGCATGTCTTACCAGGTCGTCACTCCATCTAGTGGGGGGGTCGCCCTACACTTCGCCTACCGGTACGAGGCTGCCCCTCTAGAACCCTTCTTCCCAACGGTTGTCGGTTCTTCGAGCTATATGGCCGGCCCATTGCCACTTCAGCTTACTAATCCGTTGGGCTATGTCGGTCACTCGTTCTACTGCGGATATCCTCATTTCTAAGCTTATCACGCAAAGAAACTCCGAGCATAGCCCTCTCCATAGCTCGCTGAGCGACTTTGAGCGTCCTCATACGGCCAGCAGTGAAGGACCACGTCTCGACTCCGTAGGTCATCACTGGCAACACGCACAGGTTGTACAACTTTGTTTTCAGGTTTTGAGGTATACCTGACGAGAAGATGCGTCGCAATTTCTCGAACGCTGCCCAGCCGAGTTGAATCCGTCGATTGACCTCTCGGTCGAAGTTGGACTTACCTAGTCGGAATATTTGTCCCAGGTAAACGTACTCGTCAACAACTTCGAGCTTAGTGCTCCCAACAACTACCGGAATAGGTGTGACATGGACATTAAATATGATCTTTGTTTCGTCCATGTTCGTCTTAAGACCTATCCGTTGGGAGGCACTATTGAGGTCATTGAGCATAGTGTTTAGGTCCTCCAGCGATTCTGTCATAAGGACTATATCGTCGGCAAATCGAAGGTGAGTGATGTACTCGCCATTGATGTTAATACCGTATCCTTTCCAGTCCAGTAGCCCGAAAACGTCTTCCAAAGCAGCGGTGAAGAGTTTCGGGGATATAACGTCACCCTGTCTTACACCTCTCTGCAGTTGGATAGGTTTCGAGCTCTGGTTCTGTACTCGGATAGCCATCGTAGCCCTACTGTACAAACACTTCAGCACTTCGATATACCGACAGTCAACTTGGCACCGCTGAAGGGACTGCAGCACCGCCCAAATTTCGACGGAATCAAAGGCTTTCTCATAGTCCACATACGCCAGGCAAAGTGGCAAATTGTACTCTTCAGTCTTCTGCACAATCTGCCGCAGGGTATGTATGTGGTCTATGGTACTGAAGCCTTTTTGGAAACCGGCTTGTTCGGGAGGCTGGAAGTCGTCGAGTCTGCGTGCGAGACGATTCGTAATGACTCTCGAAAACAGCACGTAGACGCGGCTCAGAAGGGAAATCGGTCTGTAGTTCTTCAAGAGGGCGTTGCACCATTCTTGAAGAACAAGACCACCGCACTTCTGCTCCATGCCTTCGGAGTAGTGCCACCATGGAGGACGGAATTAAAGAGCCTCTGAAGGACTTCAAGTACCGGTTTTCCACCCGCTTTCAGAAGCTCCGCTGTAATTCCATCCTCGCCCGGGGACTTGCCGTTTTTAGGGTGCTGGAGAGCCATTCTAATCTCACTCTGACTGACGTCCGGGATATCATCGGAATAGTGTCGGATAAGACTTGCTCTTGGATCGTTACTCACACTTGCGTGTGGCTCCAACGATGATGTGTACAGCTGCCCATAGAACCTCTCAATCTCACTCAGAATCTCAGGTGTCCCGGAAACGATGTTGCCACACTCAGTCTTCAGCTTTGACAGTTGGCTCTTTCTGGCAGACAGATCTCTGGCAAAGACTTTAGAGCCCTGGTTCCGCTCGATCGCTTCTTCAATACGAGCAGTATTGAAGTTGCGTAAGTCTCGCCGCATGCATTTGGAGATCTGTCTGTTCTGTTGCCTGTATGCGGTCAAATCTGTTGACGATTGCAGCCTCATCTCCCGCAGCCATGAGATTAAGAGTGTGATCGGAGAGTTTATGTGTTCTTCTGTGGTGGGTCTTGCAGGACTTAGTACCGACCGCATGGACAGTTTCCACGAGCTTGTCATTCATATCCACTGCATTGCAATCTTCTAGGCATTGAAAGCGGTGCTGAAAAGTTTCGGCATTCTGGATCAGAGCACGAGGGGGACGGAGCGTTGACTTCATTCGACGAGACCTCTCCAACTTAACGTTCAGGTTCAATGTGCCTCTAACCATTCGATGATCGCTGCTAGTTTTCACCCTTGCGATCACTGAGACATCACTGAACAGTTGGCGTTTGGTCGTCATAATGAAGTCAATCTCATTTTTTGTCGAGCCGTCGGGGCTTGACCAGGTCCACTTCCTGTGGGGCCGCTTCTGGAAGAAAGAGTTCATCATAAAGAGTCCCTCTTTCTCCATAAAGTCGGCCAGCTGCTGGCCCCTACGGTTCCGTTGCCCTCCTACTCCAAATTTACCTAACTTCAGCTCACCGCTTTCTCTTGTGCCTAGTTTTGCGTTGAAGTCTCCCATCAACACCGTGTAGTGGGTTTCGGAGGAGGCTCTGGAAATATCCTCATACATTTCCTCCACCTCCTCATCGGGATGTGCCGAGGTTGGTGCGTAGACCTGTATGACCTTTAGCGAATACCGTTTGGTGATTCTGAGTATCAGGTACGCGACCCTCGTCGACACACTCTCAATATTTACAACGTTGTTGACGAGAGACTTGTGGACGATAAATCCGACACCTCCTTGGGACAGATGGTCGCCCACCCGGTGAAAGAACAAGTTGCCGGACTCGAGGATTACCGTGTCCCTCTCTTTGGACTTCGGATAATCCAATAATATGCCAGCGCAACTTGTCTACCTCTTCTTCCAGCTCCAGTATCTTCTCGTCAGTCCTCAGGGTGCGTGCGTTATATGTTGCCAGGTCGAGTCGTCGTAGGTGGCAACCGAACCTCCACCGGAGATTCTTAGCACCCCCTGCCCCGCCGTTACCATGGTCGCCACCGTAGCCAGGAATAGCGGGGCCGCCGGGGCCTGAGGGCCGTTGGTTTGCGTCGTTATTCATAGGGGGATATTTGCCTTAGTTGCCACGCTTGGCGAGCGGGTTGGTAACTGCAGTTTTTTTTATATATTATTGTTGTTATTGGGAAGATGCTACTGCTCATCTCCTGCCTGTCTCCCTCTGTCGCCTCTTACGACACCCACGGGAAGATATGGGGTAGTGGATATTCTCAACCGCCACTACACGGCACATCATACAATCGAATGAAGCTAATCATCTATTATTATTTACAGGCCTGTTTAAAGAAGAGAAAGAAGAGAACAAGTTAGAAATAGCTGTTACTGTACGTACAACTAGATGACTGGTGTTTCTTGTCATTTTGTATATTCATAAGCTTTGCCTGTTCGCATTTCTAGATATTGTTGCCATAGGTTATAGAAATGTAGGGTTAGACCGAGTGAAGATTTTTTACTTTAAACTAAACGACGTTTAAAAAAATGAAATTAGACGGAAATAGAATTCAAAATAATGCTATTAACATACTAATCATTTATATGATTATAACTAACGGAATGCGTAATAATTGACTTGTTTCAAAACTGTGTGTACTTCAACATTTTGACATCAGTTGGGTTATATATTTTATCTTATATTTGTAATTAAAATACAACATTGTATTAAAAATTGAGTAAGTAAATAAAATATAAATTGTGTTTTAAAATGTAAATACTTTACGTATGTAATAATTTTATATTTACAAAACATTTAAATAGCAAATTCTAGCCGAATCAATAAAAGAACTGACTTTAAAACAATGAAGTAGTCATGAAGTAGTCAGTCAACGTAATCAGTTGTTTCGTGTAATGTACACGTTTTTGTAAATATGTCTGTACTATATCGGCTTAACTATGCATATTCTACGCAAGTGTTTATATTAAAATAATAACATTGCAAAATTTTACCATAATAAACAGTATGATGTCATATCAAATACAATTAGTAAAAACTTGTTTATTACAAAAGTAGTAGTTTAAAACAGTTTTTCGAAATCGTTAAATTAGTTCTTATGTTAAATTAAAAAAGGTTAATTTTCAAACAACACATTATCTAATTAAACATTAAGAGCGACAACGTTCGCGGTCGTTCACTTTTTCGGTAGGATTCATACGGAACTTTGGGGAGAACGTCGAGGTCGACGTCGCTTTAATGTCTTTTTCTTTATTTTGAAACCATAGTTTATTGATTGTATCGACTATCGCCGCGTGAATAGTGATCGGTTTATGAATTTTATATTAAACATTTATGAATTATAAATAATATATTACTACAACGTAGTAAATATCCGGTGGCTAAAGTATTGAATGTATGTATTTGATTTATTTATTTAGTCGTCATAACGTCAACGTCATATAGACGTTTTATTATCGTACCGTATTTTTAAATCTTATCGAATCGTACCGACCGACTAGAAAGCTTAGTTCTTCTATTCGATACTAGATGGCGATAGTGGGAGAGTTATAGAAACGTAGACAGAGACAAATTGACGCCTTCTTTCGCATTCGCACACGAAAAAGATAGATTTATGCATACGTCTTGCATAGAAATGAGATAGAGTGGTGTGATTGTTTGTCCCTTTCTCCGTGCCGGTTTTCTTGTTTAGCAAACTCTACACTTTGCTAAACAACTTTGACAGCGTAGCGATTTAAGGAGTTTACAAGTTGGTTTAAGTGAGAAAAAAGTATTTTTTGAGCTTAAGATTGGTGAATCTTGTTCAGTTCAGTTCTTAGAACAATTAAAATGTTTATCTAAATGTGTTTAAAAGTCATAAAGATTATTCTATAACCTAAAAATGTGTTATCGTTCTTTCTCACTTAAGGCTACGCCGATCATTAGTCTATAGGTTTTTCTGTCTATGTATAGAAAGATCTTGACCTTCCTATTTCTGCTGCTTGGTACCAGATGGAGCTAATAATCAGCCGCCACATACCGGTCGCTAATTATAGCGCGCAACAATAGTATTGAATGTATTTGATTTATTTATTGAGTACGATATTAAAACGTCTTAAAGAGATTCTGGTATCATTTATTTTGTTCAACATAGCGCCACCGAAGACTTATAATAGTACATTTTGTCAGTGCAATTTCCATATAATGTAAGGCACTCGCACTAATACAGTTGATTTTAATCTTGTATAGATACAATTCTGCACTCGGTCCAAAGATAATCTAGTATCTTAAACTTATACAAACTTCGAATATTCTTACGTCTATGTCTACCTCTATCGGTGCTTGCTTTAGAAATTTTGATTTCTAAATCCTCCAATCGAAAAGTTATATCGTGTATTTTAAATAGTGTGGTAAAAAACTCAACATCGATATTATTATTTTCTATTGAATGTGCATTTTATGTTAATTATAATTAAACGTTCGCTCATTAAGAATTTCATACTACAACCGATTTATTGTTTCTATTCGTTGACATGCATGATCTATAGCCAACCTTCATTCACAGACGCTTTATTTTATCATCATTTAAGTTAACGTACACATACGTGTATTTTAACAAAAATGTTCGCAGAAATAATAATCATAAAAGTCTAGAAAGATTATGTTTTTATTATTCAATTAAATAATTATTAACAGGACTAATGTCATAGTATTAACGGTTAAATATCGTTTCTAAAATAATTGAATATAGCCTTACATTAAAGGTTACATTTCAAAATTGTACTGTGCGATTCAAATAGGAACCTTACCTGGCGCCGTATTGTGACGCCATAGCTGTCAATGTGTGTATTGTGACGTCATAGCTGTCAATGTGTGTATTGTGACGTCATAGCTGTAAGTGCGATAGGGACAACTGCAGCTTAGAACGATTTTACCTACTAAAACCGTGACCGATCGACGTTTCGTATTCATTCCCCTGTTTTCTTCACGAAAACTAAGCCGATTAAATTATTTTTGGTATCAAAATTTAAGGGAAGAATAGATCTATGCTTCTATCATTTGCTTTTATCTTAAAAACTTTTCAAATTTATTTAGTAGACATTACGGAGATAAAAACGGGGTCATTTTTAGGTTTTTGGAAAGTCATATATATTATTAATAATTTTTTGGAAAATAGTGACAGGGGCATACCTTCAATAGACCTTGATTTTTTAAACAAAAACGATTACTCTAGAGGCATTATCCAGGAAGAAAATAGGGAATACATTTTTTAATCCAACAAGTTGTAGGTTACGGAATTAGACCTTTCAGTTAAATGGTGGCCTAGGCCTATTCTGATATGGCGACCTCATTGTTTTGTTAAATAAAGTAATTATTATATTGTAAAATAATATTAGTCGTGAAATATCTGTGCACCATATAAAAATGAATTTTATTTATTTTTTACTAGTAGAACGAAATCTTTATCAGTTTTGGGAATTAGTAAGTTGCTACATTGCATTGCTACGACTAAATTGACCTATTATTTTCTTCACAACATGTTGCTCAAAACTTCTGGGAATAACAAAGAAAGTTATGGATAGTAAATATTTTTTGACGTGTTGAATGGCACAACATTCTTAACTTTTTTTACAATAACGCAAATTTTTATATTTTCGAAACGAGTTGCTCTATTTTTTTGTATATCGGAGAAATACTGCACAGATTAACCTTGCCTTTGACATTATTATTTTTAACAATATGCATTCCACTTGATTTAGCTTGTGTATTTTTTACAAAATAAAATAACAAGGTTGATATTAGTTTTTATAATACAAAATAATGGCGAATGAAATCCTACGTTAATTTGAGATAGTACCTAGGTGGAATGTGTCATACTCATATCCAAAATAAAGTACACATAAAAGTATTATTGTTTATATATATATATATATATATATATATATATATATATATATATATATATATATATATATATATATATATATATATATATATATATATATATATATATATAAGAAGGGGCAAACGAGCATTGTTATAATAGTACAATAAAAGAATCAAATAACTAATGCTAATAATGTTAACTACGGATGTCTTAGGACAGTAAAATAAATGTATATTTGAATCAGCGTAAATGCTTGATTAATCAAGTATGGGTACGTATAAATTTATTAGTTCTCAATATGACCCATGTATGGGTATATACTGGCTTACATATTAAGCTCGTTCATGAACTTTCATAAACTAAAAATCTATTTTGTTTTATGGTATTATAAGGAAAAGAGAACATTATTGGTAATAACGAGTTAAGTGAATTTAGACATGTGGAATGAGACATTATTTTTATTATTATGTTGTTAGTGATGTGTCGCTTTTTACAAAAAATAAGTGATTTAAAAAGTATATGTGTTGCTTAAAAATATTATGTACGTAACATCTTAATAAATTGTTCTTTGAAAAATTTTACTAACAAACAATACATAAAATAAAACTCAACTTACGTTACAAAATATAAATACGGTTGTTTTTGTCTTCGTTCTTCTTTTTCTTTTCACTTCATTGAATTTGTAAAGATAATGAAGATTTTTCCATTTCATTGCATCATGAATTAAACATAAGTCTTGTTTTTAATTTATTTTTTCTTATGTGATTAGCTTTATACGTGTGATGTATACATTGTATATGAAAATTTAGCCACGTTTGTAGAACTTGGCATACCTACTGCTTTTGGAAAGACCAATGTTGGTGGTTTGGTAATTTGTAATTGTAAAGTACATTATAGTAAGTAATGCTGTGATCAGATTAGGTGGTTGTGATGGATTAGTGGGGGGGTCTTTGCGATTTTTTATTTTTTTATATAGATCTTAGTCGTAGATGAAATCCGAATTTTGTTTTAAACTATCGAACAATTGCTAATGAGCCATGTTAAATTGACATGTACGAATTAAAAACAATCTTGAATTTTTTTGATAAGTAACCTTTTATTTGTATAGACTTAATTTGGCGGTAATTTATTTATTACGTAATTATTTTTAACAAATTCCCGAGGGACGTAAACAGTTTAACGATGCATGACATGCATCTGTTTTTTCCAGTAAACTTTAATTATTTCATTAATGTTATATTGTAAAATAAGAAATTACACTCTATGTGTCATAATTAGGTGTGGTGATGTAATAAATAATACAAAGTACATTTCGTGTTTTCCTTTATATCCTACAAAATATATCAAAAAAAGATACCGTCAGAAGAGATTTAGTTAGGAAAATAAAAGTATTTTTGATAAATATAAATTTGTATAAAATATAAAATCGTTTCTTGAGATATCGCCTGTTATTTAACTTAAGTACCTGGATGACCGAGCTTTCCTCGGTATTTTTTTTTTGGAAATCATGTGTTTGGGAAATTATACTTAGATAAAAATTACATATTGATGAAACATGAATAATATTCTTTGATCTTATTGACCTAATGGAAAAACTGAACTGGTTATTTGAAAAAAAAAATCATGAGTGCAATTAGTTTACTTTAAATTTCAGTATTTTTAAAAAAATACTAAAAAAAGGGCTCGAAATAATAGATTTTCTCACAAATGAAGGGAACTTGAAAAAAAAGGAGAAAGTCGGATCGAAAGACAGGACGCGAACCAGGGCACTTTGATTTCGCGACGGCCCGATATCCTCTTGAGCTATTACGATCACCAATATGGTGTTAAAATTTACCTTCTTATTTTCATTGCCTGAAAACACGGACAAAATGACAGTTTCTAAAAATGAATCCTAGCTAGATCGATTTATTGCCCCGGAAACCCTCCGGACACTATATTTCATGAAAATCGTTAATCGTTGGAGCCGTTTCCGAGGTTAACCAACCCTAAACGGCAATAAATAATATATACCCTGCTGCTACCATAACACAGAAGACAAAGAAAACATTTATTTCCTAATTATCCCCGACTACTGAGATACTGCGGGCTGCATATCGATGCGAGATAATTTGACGTATATATTTAACGTTTTAATAAAGAAACAGCCGCAAATATCATTCAGCGTCACATCGTCTTCAAACGCCGCCATCGTCATGTATCCGTCGACAATTTTTGAGCAGTTTCTTCAACTAAAGTAGTTCAAAAGGACTGTATAGTGCCACCAACTTATCTGTTCAGTTTACAGAGTCGCTAGTGGAGTGCTTACTATTGCCATTTAAGAAATTCGCCGAGGAAATAGGTGACTACATATTCATTAGGTACACATAATATAAAATAAAACAAATTTCGTGTTAATATATTATAATTAGTGAGAATTAGTGTTATTATATATATTATTTATATTTTATAAAAATGTCATTTACAAAATGGCGGCCTTAGTTCCAATTTTGTCCACCTGAACAGATAAGTTGGTGGCACTATAAACTAATAGCACGCTACAGACTATAAACTAAGTATAAATTTCTAGCGCGCTAGTAAATACGCTATGTTATAGCGCGCTATTTATAAGAAATCGTGTAGGAGGCGGCAAGCGCGTTAAGTTTTGCAGCACGCTATATATCGTAGCACGTTACATTACATGTCGTTCATTGAATAGACCGCGTGCTATATAAGAACATTATTTCGTAATAAGTCGCATTTTAGACAAAAATAAAATAAAGCGATAAAGAAAACCTTTCTATAATCCTAAAAATATTTTTAAGGCATGTAAGGCATGTTTTAAAACGAAACAAAATTAATGATTTTTTTATTATAAATGATGTCAACGTTATTTTAACCTTGATATAAATTATAAATCAAATAAAGGTGTATTTAAAAGTTTACTGATTGTATTTATAAAAATCAACTATTTACATACACTTTTATATACACTTTTGTACATATATTTTATTTACATTTAAAAACATTAGGCTTCTTTTACAGCAGACAACTGTGTCCTTCGATCACTTATAAATATACAGTATACACTAACTAAACAATGTCTAACATTAAATTGGGTCGCGCACGATGAATAGCATGCTACTAGATCAGATTTGCGTCACACGTCCTCTGTCTACAGCGCTGCTGTTAGAACTAGCTGCCGTTAGATATTAATACTTAATAGCGCCAAAGCGCAATAGCGCCATGGCGACTACTTACATAGCACGCGCTATGTGTTATGAAGAGATAGCGCGCTATAATATGGCGCTATATTAACCACCATTATCTTCAACGCCGCAGCTCGCTTCTTCTTGCTGTTCCGGAGCTGTATCCCACGCCACCGCCGCTCGCCCACTACGCGCGCGCACTTTTTTTTTTTTTTTTTTTTTTTTTTGCGCCCGAAGCAAATATGGGCAACCCTCCGGAAAGCGGGGGAGGGAGGCGGTGAATGCTCATAGCATACCACGCAGCCGGCTGCGTGGTTATGTGGAGACTTTTACCCACTAAACACCGCCTTTTAGGAAATGGCTTAACGATCTGACTAGAGATCTCTAAGCCGTATACGAACGCGACCCTCCTTGGCAGAAAGGAGGGCGCAGCGCGCGCGCACCGGCCTGCACAGCTTTTATATGTTATAGCCCGGTCCAGTAACGCAGCTACGAGAAGCCATACACGAGTCTCACGCCGGCAAATGGAGCGCAAATAATACACTCGGCGTCAAAAAAATCGCACATCCGAAGAAAATAATTTTAATACTATTTTAACACAACAGGCCAATGGCAATGTTGTGGTTTGAGGGTATCATTCGAAAGGTAATTTCATTAGCTTTCAGGAATTTTAATTGAATTTTACTTTTATAACGAGACGAAAGAGAAATTAAAGAAAAAGACAGGGTATGTACAAATTTGCAAATTAATAATTTTAAATAAAACTTAATAAATACAAAAAAAGTTCTTAAACACCTAGTGTTACCCCCCCCCCTGCCTTGATAATCCAGCAAAGCAGACGCAGGTTATTATCCTCCGTAATGCCTTGCCAGTAGTGATGCCAGCGCCTTCATGACGGCGGTAACGGGGTCTGTCCCGGCCCTTATGTCGGCCAGGACTTGTGTATCGACTTCGATGGCTATGCCTACCAATCTGTGGATGGCATCAGCGGTCTCGAAGCCGGACGTTGGTGGTCTACGTTCATTACTACGTTGAGAAGGCACTGGTCTCGGGGCATTTGTGATGGTCTTCCTTTGGGTAGAGCGCGCTCTATATGTAGAGCGGGCTCTACTTTCTGGTAGAGCCCTTTCTGGTGCTCTACCTGTCGTAGTTGTTGTTGGTGTTCTTGCAGTAACCTGCGCCTGCGAGGCTATCGGTCCTGTAGTTGTAGGGGTAGAGGTACTCACAGCCTGAGGAGGAGGCTGTTCCGTTTTCCTACTCCTGTTCCTCCGCCTTTTCCTTTGAGAGGGTTGCCTCTCAGTGGCGTCGTTGGCAGGAGGTCGGAGAGTCGCCCCGGTGGTTGCCCTTTGCTCTATGGGTTCCACCGTTTCCATTGGTGCTGTAGGAGGGGGGGGGGGGCTGGTTGCCTACCCTTTCCTCTGGTGATTGTGGCCCACCCATCCTCCAGTATGGTAACAGCCTTTGGGCGACTCTGGGGGATCCTCCTAGGGTTCTCCGGGAGTAGCCCAGGTAGAACGATCCCCTGCTTCCTGGCAATCCTCCTCAGGACTGGGCAGCGGCGATCGTTGGCCGTATGGCTTTTAGCGCAGTTTGCGCACTTTGGCTCTTCCTCTCTACCCCTTGGGCAAAGGCTGGCAATATGCTCTCCAGCACAGCGAACGCATTTTACTGGCCTGAAGCAGTTTGTGGAGGCATGTCCGAAAGCCTGGCAACGGTGGCATTGTGCTGGTCCAGTCTTATTCTGCCAGGCTTCGATGACTACTCCTCTTATGTAGAGGAGTTCGTCAATACGGTATAGTTCTTGGAGCCGCTCCAGGCTCAGATGCTCCAGCTGTGCATAGTAGAGGCAGCCCGGTCTGCCTCTACGTGGTGGTATGGCCTTTACATAGGTGATCGGGAAGCCTTTTGCCCGGATAGCCCCACGATCATCTTGGTGTCGGTGCCCACTGGCGGGCCCCGGATGCCAACTTTAGTGGGCTTCTCCTCTGCCGGGGTGTAGCAGTACCATGACATAGTATGAACTTTCTCGGAGAGCTCGACCATATATCTCTGAATGGTGCGGAACTCCTCCGGGCTCTGGGGTGAAAATCTTACTCCCTTCCCGAACGGACGGGCATTGGGAGGGTGGTCCAATTTCTTATTGAGGACCTCGAAGTGCCTGGTCCAGTCCGGGAGACATTCTGCGACAATCGGTGGATATCTAGACTTCTCCTTCTCCTTCTCAGTTTTCTGAGGCTCCTCCGCCGATTGCGGTCGTGGTACTGCAGGGGCCGCAGCTATGTGGGAATAGCTCGTTGGTGGCCGCTGTCCGTCGTCAAGAGCTAACCCGGACGGGTTGGTAATTTGCACTGGGGATGATCTCCTGGCTGATGCAGCTAGGGTTGCGTACGTCGTAGAGCCCCAGCTGTAGGACTACTCACCTCCTTGTTCGAATTTGGCCGAGTCATGACTTCGTCGGTCCGGAGAGATGGATGGTGGCTGTTGCGGCGGTGATGGCGACTTAGGAGGTGAGGTGTGGACCTTCTTCCTTGTCGCTGCTTGGGGCTCCTCATCATCCGATGATGCTGATGATGGTTGTGATGAGTCACCGATGCGCTGCCTCTTCTCATAGAGGGAGGCTTCGGTCTCAGGTGGCGTGTGCCTTCGTGGCGTCTTCATGGGCCGCTGTTGTTGGGAGGGCAATGGTTCACGCCCAGTCGTACACTCAGGTACGTTGGGCAAGAGTGCTGCCCTCGGTGCGGACTCCTTACCCGGCGACGAAGGCTTACGGGTTGGTATTTGAGAGTATGAAGAGACTACTCTCATCCTCTCCGGGTTGAAGATACCGCGGTAGGCGATTGGCCTCTCCAACACGCCCGGTCGCTCCGGTGGTTTCCTTGATTTAGGAGGTTCCCCCTTATCTTTACCTAACATGTCCCTAACCTAACAGTCAGCGGTAATCTACCATAGGCCCTATCTAATTTCCAGCCGATCGGCAGCGGATGTTGAAGCGTGATGCGTATGGTGGTGATGTTATAAAAGTGACTATCCTCACTTGGGGCACTGCCTACCCCTTTTGCAACAAAAGGGTTGGGGGAAGTGCGATGGTGGCACTTTAGTACACGACTGGGCACAAAATGCACGTAACGCATAAAGTGCCAAGAATCACCTAGGGGCCGGTGACCTCGACGCCTCACGGAATCACGGGACTCAACGATCGGCGGAGTATGTCGTACCGGCGGTTATTTGCAGTCACTGCTAACTACAAACAACGCACACCTAGGAGATCCTTAATCGACGATTTGTATGAAAACCAGTTTAATGAGGTATCACAAAGCTATACGCGCTCTCTGAGCGATTACGCTACTTAATTACATCAATTTGTACCATCACTCTCTCACGGTTTGTCCAATATCTTTATTTGTATAAGACATACATTTAAACATTTTATTTATAAAGATAGCGCAAAAAATATCTATACTATGATATACATTACATTATTATATCACAAAAAACCTTTTATTTATTCAACAAAATATGCCTATTTTACAACATATGTACTAAGTTAGAATTCTTAAATATCTAACATATAAGGTTGAAACCATGTTCTTCATTTGAAAATATAAATATCTTAACCAATACAATAGTTTAATTTACATTTTTCCTTACATTTTATTATATAAACACTTTTAAATTTCTTACACAAAACTCTCAATATTTCACTAACCCAAAGGAATTTTCACATGAAAATAACACAGAATTCACCTATTTAGTTCATACAGTCAATCTAAAATATTTTACGAGTCAATTTTACATAAATTGCTGAAATTCACAAATATTTAAATTTCTACTTATTTTAGACCTCACGCGCGGCCATGAACTCACGCTATTTGAACAACTAATTCTTACACGACTATCGATTATCGGTAAAAAGTGGCAAATTTAGCACACACTGCCATCAACCATTACTAGGTGAACAACTGATTTTACACGACTCCCAAATTGTAGGAAATTATTTCTAACTAGATTTTTATCCGTTATCATGTTCCTTATCAGATAACACAAACAAACATTTTATGAATCAAACATTGAAAATAAACATTTCACTCTCATACAAAACGCATCAAACTTATATAAGATGATACTTATGCAATTAATCTCCATTAATTATATTTATTCACAAAGTGATCATTTCGACCGGGGAACAAAACCTGGTCTCTAACTTTATTTTAATATTCCTTTAAATTGACAATATTATTGGAAAGTTCAACCGGGGAACTGAACCCCGAAACATAATTTATATCTTAAAAATTCCCTATATGAATTTATTAAGAAAATATTACTAAGAAAACGACAAACTAGTCCGGCCTGGGAATCGAACCCAAGACCTTCCAATCATTAATTCGATATTTCTTTAAGATTCAACTAAGTGTTTTCTTATTAGAATATTGCTCGATAATTTGTTTTTAAAAGCTATTCGTAATCGGTTAACTAATAAATTGAAATATTCTTATAGACGCGTCGCTAACATAAACTGATATCTTTAAAAGATAAAGGTGGCTTAATCTTTCCATCGAAAGACCTTTTTGAAATTTACATAATTTGTGAAACTATTGTGAGTAAATTATGTAATGAAAACATTTGATAGTTACTGAAAACCAACACAAATCAGTTGTTATTAATATTTTAAAACAATTTATTGGTACTGACGACGTTTTCTCTAAATTGCAGACTGAGCACAAGTATGGTGGCCAAGAACATAAAATAAGCTTAATAAAATGCATAATTGAAAAATATTTATCAATTCATTTCCACCATATTTCTAAATTGGAAACAATTTCCAAAACGGTGGACGGTAAACGGCAAGATTTCAAAAAATTGACCCAACAAAAAGGCTATTAAAATAAAAACAATGTTTCTTTCATATTACTATTGTTTTAGTTTTCCCCTACTTAGTCGAAATAAACATACTTACATACTACTTAGAGTGAGGCATAAAATTAAAAAATTGTCAACTTATCTTTTTACTTATCCATTCATCCTGAGTACTTAGACAATAATATATTAGGGTAATAAGTGTTTACTGCACGGCAACACTCACTTAGTGCACACATGTTTACCAAGCCGACCTCACTTCATTGTTGACAGCGCTCTGTCTTGAGTTTTTATTTCGTCGGAGACTCCATACACCATTCATCTGCGCATAAAATAGTAGTTTCATTTCTCCGTCACTAGACCACTCGGAGTCTGTTAATAGTGGACCTCATATCACCACTATTACACTAGGAATCATTGGCACGGTCAACAGTCATTTTCGAGCAAGGCTTTCGGCAAGTACCTACGTGTATTAAGGCAAGTTCCGATCCACGAAACCGTACTTTAGGGCGAGCTCTTGATGTAGAATCCTAGCTTCTAAGTTGTGTCTGTTCAAGTACCCAGTGTTAAAAAACGCCTAACAACATACAACAATAGCTAAAATCACAAGTGACGTTTAGCAATTCTATATTACGATGGGAGCGAGGCGAATAACTTAAGATCTTTAAATAAATGGTGAGTCACTTTCACCCCTCCATTATGAAGCTAAAATCCAGAGCCTTCCAATAAGGAACTGAGAGGATTCAGAGAGAGGCAAACCCAGATCAACAGTAAGCGCCCCCTGCATATCCTTTTTCGGTTTTCAGCATTCGTCATCCGAAACAAAGATAGAAGTAGAAGATAACAAAGAATTGTAATCCATTGTAAAGTCCAAAGACCCTTTACTTATGTTTTTTTTAATTACCATTTATTACATTTCACTTAATGCCTCAGAACTGAGTTAAATGTATTTCTTATATATTAAAAAACAAGACGTCTGAACTGTACGGTTACAAAAAATATAAACCATAAAATGCCTTTCTATACTAAGTATATTCAGACGACAGAGAAGATCTGACGATTGCGAAATGCTACATCACTTAGGTAGTATCGGGTATTGTTGGCGACGCGCCTATAAGAATATTTCAGTTTATTAAGTCAACCGACGACGAATAACTTTTCAAAAGACTCATTGTCCAATAGAGATGTTCTGATAAGAAAATGCTTAGTTAAATCTTAAAGAAATGTCGAATTAATGATATGAAGGTCTTGGGTTCAACTCCCAGGCCGGACTAGTTTACTGTTTTCTAAGTAATATCTTTCAATAAATTCATATAGGGAATTTTATGTTATAAATTATGTTACCGGATATGTTCCCCGGTTGAAATCGTCTTTGCAACGATGTAAATTCTAAGGAATATTAAAGTGAAGTTAGAGATCGGATTTGTTCCCCGGTCGAGATGATCACTCTGTGCACAAACAGAATTAACGGAAGTTAATTGCATAAATATTGTCTTCTATAAGTATGATATGTTTTGTACGAAAACAAATGCCTATTTGTTATGATCGATTAATGAGAACATTCACTTGTATTGTTATCTGATAAGAAACATGATAACTGATAAGAATCTTATCAGAGATAGTTTCCTACAGTTTGAAAATTATGTAGAAGCACTTGTTTACATAATATTGTTAAAATTAGTGTATTTCAGACTTTCATTTTTTCTGATAGCCGAGAGCCGTGCAAAGTTAGTTGTTCAAATAGTGTGAGTTCACGGAAGCACGCTGGCCACGCCCTTAGGAGGCCGAATATGTAAAAAATTTAAAATGTTTGTAATTTCAGCAATTTATGTAAAAATATCTTGTAAAACATTTCAGGTTGATTGTACGTGCTAAAAAGGTGAATTCTGTGTTATTTTTATGTGAAAATTCCTGTGTATAAGTGAAATAATGATAGTTTTGTATAAGAAATTTAAAAGTGTTTTAAATAGTGAAATAAATAGAGAAAATGTAAATTAAACTATTGTATTAGTTAACATATGTATAAATTCAAGTGGGAAACATTGTTTTAACTTTCTGTGTTAAATATTTAAGAAGTTTGGATTTTGAATTTGTGATTAAAATAGGCATGTTTTGTTTTATAAATTAAAGGATTTTTGTGATACGAAAAAATAATATATATCATGGTGTAGATATTGTTTTGTGCTATCTAAATAGATAACTTGTATTTATGTATGATTTATGTGAATAAAGAAATTAAGTGAAACGTGAGAGAGTAATAGTACAAATTCATGTTGTTAAGTTGCGCAGGCACGCGAATGGCGCGGCTCACTTTCGCGTATAGCTCTGGGGGTAGCTTAGTGAACGGGTTTTATTGCAATTCGTTCGGGGAAATAGTTCGGGAAAATAGTTCGGAAAAATAAGAAAATCCTTCGGGAAAAGTGAAAAACCAGCAGTCAATAATAAGTGTAGGGAAGTGATAGGGAAAAGTGATTACTCTCTCACGGAACGGTTTGAAGATAATTGCTGTTTTATTCCCAAGTAATTCATCCCTAAAGTTATACAGTCCACATCGAAGAATTAAGGCGTCGGGACCGGGACGACTTCGGAAGACCCGTAATCCCCGTCTGAACCTACTTGCTGAAAAAGAAAGAGGTTATCGCCCTAGTGTGTTACTCCGTTGCGGAGATCACATACGTTGTTCCCGAACCCAACGTAGGCGTTATAGGAGGCCGGATCGAGAGAAGCCTCGATTCATCCCTTCTGTTTCTTTATCGAACGTTCCAGCCCGTCTGTTTCCTTTTCAATTGGTCCTTCGCAGCCGGATCAAGAGGACCTTCCAAACCTGTTTCCTTTTCAATTGGTCCTTCGCAGCCGGATCAAGAGGACCTTCCAAACCTGTTTCCTTTTCAATTGGACCTTCGGAGCCGGATTAAAAGGACCACCCGAACCCCGCCAGCTGGATCAAGGAACCAGCTGTGGACTGCTGGTTGTGGAAAAGAAGACCTTCGGAGCCGAGTGAAGATCAGCAACCGAAGGAAGCCGGAGGTTTGAGCTGAAGCAATAGGACCAAAGGTCAGAAGACCAGGACGTCAGCGCTGAAGGACTGGACCTGGAACTACCGGAAGAAAGAAAACCGGGATTGCGGCCTGAGGCGTGTGCTCGCATGGGGCACGTATCGCAGCCGGGCGCAGGTGTCTTGTGAAGGCACTCATCGTGGCCAAGCAGGACTTGGCATTTTTCCTGTCGGGCAAGCGTGCTCGGCATTTCCTGTCGGACGACCGTGTCCGGCATTTTCCTGTCGGGTCATCAGGGTGCAAGAAGAAGCATCCACCGCTGCTGCTGCCAGGCGAGGGTGCGCGTGGGCACCTGACTGCATCGCGGCCGGAGGAGGGCGCTCGGACGAGGCGTCACCGGCAACTGGGCGGCGAGCACAGCATACATCCCGACCACCTAACGGTGCCAAACGGTTGGGCTCTGGCACAATACCTTCGGGTGGAGCAGTTCTCTCGAGCAAGACTGCGCTTGCACTACCGCTCGACTGTTTCGTCATATTCCTTGGCGGGACAGTTCCTAAACCTTTCCTCCATTCCATTCCTGCACGACTCCATCCCTGGACGGCTCACCTCGGTAGGCCCCGTCCAGGATTGATAGGGCTGATAGGGCTGTTAGGGTGGTAGTAGGGTTGTAGGGTTGGGAGATAAGGGGGGGAGGGGTAGTGGTGTTAGGTTGGGGTGTAGAAGGGTTGTAGGTAAGGGGTTGTAGGGACCGTAGGGACAGTTAGGGACCGTAGGCCAACAATCACCTTCCTGCAAGATGAAGAAGGCACAAGACCAGACAGGGAGAAGCGAAGGGAGCAGGACAAGGACAGGGCTCTCAAGAAAAGCCAAAGAAGCGGAACCATCTGGAGCGACCACAGCTACTGCGTCAAATGGAGCAACTCCTTCAAGTGGAGCCACCACCGACACGTCCACATGCACGTGGGACTCAGGGACGTCCATGGCAACGACAAGCAACAGGACGGACACCAGTGGTACGCAGGCCAGCACCGCACAACAATCCGTTATATCCAGGAGTGAAACGGTGGTCGAAAAAGTAGGTCAAAGGACCGAAGAAGCGGCATCGCCAAGGACAGTAATCGGGCACACTAGTGATAAAGGGTCACAGAGAGGTAGTAGGTCATCGCGATCGGCGAGGCTGAAAGCCGAATTAGAGGCGCGGATTAAATTCGAACGCTCAGAGCTCGAACGAGCACAGGCAGCTGCTGCCTTAGCCAAGTCTCAATTGGAGTTGGCACGACTCAACCGAGAAGAGGAGATCGACTCGAGTGAGGATGATGAAGAGCGGAATACTCAGGTGGAACCTTTCGTAAGGAGTTGGGTTCAGCAGACCATAATGAGCGCGCCGGTTAGTGTAGCACAACCCGATATTGCTGATAAGGAAGCGTGTAAAGGATCACGCCGCAAAGGGGCGGAGATCGAGCGCAACCAAGGAAATGCACAGAAAACACACGCGACTGAGGTGTCAGAATTGACTGAAGCGATTGTGAGTGCAATAAAAATAGCGGGTAAAGATAAGTCTTCCCAGCTTCATTTCCTCCAGGAATTACCGGTGTTCGATGGAGACCCGGGTGAATGGATAATTTTCAAAACGGTGTTTGAAGACACAAGAAGTAAATTTTCAGGGGTGCAAAATGTTGCACGCCTTAGGAGGGCATTAAAGGGCACCGCTAAAGAGGCGGTAAAGTCGCTGTTATTTACTTTGTGTGAACCGGAAGAAATAATGAACGCTCTCGAAAGAAGATTCGGTAGGGTTGAGATGCTTATTCTAGCCGAAATCGAGAATGTAAAGCGTATGCCAAGATTGGCAGAAGATTGCCGGAATATAGGATCTTTTGCAAGTCGTATTACGAACGTGTTTGCCACGATACAAGCGTTGAATCAACCACAGTATTTGTACTCACCGGAGTTAGTGAGCCGCATAGTGGAGAAACTCGGAACTATGATTAAATTTAAATGGTTTGAATATCGAGCTCAGTATCCTTTGGAGCCAGAGTTACAGAAGATGGCCAAGTTTTTAAATTTATTAAGTGAACAATTTGGAGCGTCCTTAAACAATGAAAATACGCCTGAAAAAAGGAAGCGTCCTGAATTCAGGAAGCAAACTGTACACACTGCAAAGGGAGGTGTACGCAGCTGTGCCGTGAGCGAGCGCTATATGCGCCGAAGTAATTCGAGCGAGCGTCTAGAACGCCGAAATAGTAAAGGGCACAACCGACAAGTGGTTATGACAACCCAGGATAAGCCTGTAAGTCGGGTAACACATAAGTGTGTTATATGCAACAAGGAGCACTCTATAGTGAGTTGTTACAAGTTTAAGGACATGAATATTCGCGAGAAATGGGAAGCGGTCAAAAAAGCGAAAGTATGTTTCCAATGTTTGTCACCTAACCATAGGAGGTTAGAGTGCAAAGCGAAAAAATGTGGTGTAGAGGGATGTAGAATGTCACATCATCGAATGCTACACCGATACCCCAATGAAAAAACCTCGCCACAAGGGGACGAGGCGGGTAAAGATGCTCAGATCACAACTGTTAGTACAGTGAATGCACTGGCATGTGCATACTTAAAGATTATACCGGTCGAGTTGTATGGACCTAGAGGAAAGGTCAAGACAACAGCTCTTCTGGATGAGGGATCGACCATGACACTCATAGAGGAGTGTATGGCTCAGAAATTAGCGCCTCGCGGACGTAAAGAGGGATTACGTATCGAAGCCGTGGGAGGTAAGCGAATTAACGACGACAGTTCGTATCGCTTAAACGTTAAGATAAAAGGCATTTACTCGAGCGACTTGGAAGAGATAAGTGTACAAACAATTAAGTCACTTAACCTTTCTCCTCAGTCGGTAAGCCGAGAATTATTGCAACGGTGTTCTCATTTGACACCGATTAAGGATGAGTTGATGTATGAGAGGTCCAAACCTACCATATTAATTGGTCAGGACAATTGGCATCTCATAGTTACTCGTGAATTAATTTCAGGAGGTAAGAACCTACCTGTAGCATCGCTCACCAAACTTGGATGGGTTTTACATGGTCACATATCGGGTGGTATTAAACCGATCAAGATCGTTAACCACAATTCCGCCAAGAAGGAGGAAGATATGGATAAATTGATCAAGGATTATTTTAGTTTGGAATCTCTGGGAGTGTCGGCTAGAAAGCCCGCGAACGACCCAGAAGAACTAGCTTTAAGTATTTTGGACAAAACGGTACGTCGTATACCTAATAATAGGTACGAGACTGCTTTGTTATGGCGCACAGACAATGAGTGCATGCCGTCGAATAGAGCGCAGGTTGAAAGTCGCCTGTTGAATATTGAAAAAAAGCTCGACAAAAATAGCGAGTTGAAGAAGGAATATGAGAAGCAAATTGAAAATCTCATCGTTAATGGTTACGCAGAGAAAGCGAACCATATTCCCATTTCCCCACGTACGTGGCACCTTCCTCACTTCGCAGTGACTCACCCACAAAAAAGGAAAATAAGGATAGTTTTCGACGCCGCCGCAAAGACGGGCGGACGTTGTCTCAATGATGCATTGTTAACCGGACCGGACTTATTGAAGTCGTTGTTCGGAGTTCTGCTACGATTCAGAGAAAGAAGCGTGGCAGTAATGGCAGACATTAAAGAAATGTTCCTGCAAGTGAAAATCCGGGGTGAAGACAGGGATAGCCTTTGATTCTTATGGCGGCACAATCGTGACGCGCCACCGGAAGAGTATAGAATGACGTCACTCATATTTGGGGCGGCATCATCACCATGCATCGCTATATATGTAAAGAATAGGAATGCGCAGGACAACGCACATATCTATCCAGAAGCAGCTTCCGCTACGGAAAGCAATTTTTATATGGATGACTATCTACAGGCATTTCCCGACGTGACGACGGCCGAAAGGATAGTAAGCGATATGTATGAATTACATAAACATGCTTCTTTCCAACTGAGGGGATGGGCTAGCAACCGACCCGAAGTTTTAAGTAAAATGGAAAATAAATATAAGAGCGACAGTGCTTCGCTGGGAGATAAAGAGCACACAGAGCGCACGTTAGGTTTGATTTGGAATATCAAACGGGATATAATAAGTTTCTCCACAAGTCTTCGTAACACACCGGAAGAGGTGATGGAAGGTTTACGACCGCCTACGAAGAGGGAGATAACTAGCGCTGTGATGTCAGTCTTCGATCCTTTGGGACTCGCATCACCCATAACGATTCAAGGGAATTCGCTGATCCAGCAAGTATGGAGGACAGGCATCTCTTGGGATGAAGAAGTTTCACACGAATTACACGTGTTATTTTGTAAATGGATATCGGAAGTGAAGAAATTAGGTCATTTAGAGGTACCTAGACCCGTTGCTGAAGGCGTCGGCAAGGGAGAGTTACACACTTTCACGGATGCTTGTGAAAAAGCATACGCTGCCGCGGTGTATTACGTCACCACGGACGAGCTAGGAATAAGGCGGATTACGCTGATTGCCGCAAAGGCAAGAGTAGCGCCATTGAAACCAATTTCGATTCCAAGGCTTGAATTGCAAGCAGCTCCTATGGGCAGCAGGCTGGCTGCCTCGGTTAGTGAAGAGAGCAAGTACGAGATGTCCGAGAGAGTATTTTGGACAGACTCACGTACAGTGTTAGCGTGGATTAAGTCAGATCCTCGCGCCTTTAAACCATTCGTTGCTCATCGATTGGCTGAGATCGAAGATCACAGTAAACCATGTGAATGGCGATGGGTTCCAACGTCACAAAATGTGGCAGACGACGCCACCAGAAATTTTCCTTCCACCTTCGATGTAAGTCATCGCTGGTTTCAAGGACCTGAATTCCTCAGGAAGAGTCCTGATTTATGGCCCAAACAAGTGGACACCATAAAAAGCTTAGAAACAGATGAAGAAAAATCGCCAAAGGGCGTAAATGCGTTAAGAAAGCAAGAACCGTTAAGTCTACCCGACTACGGACGATTTAGCAGCTTTAAGAGATTCCTTGGGGCAACTACACGCACCTTACAAGCGGTAGAAAAATTCAAGAGTTTAAGAAAGTCGGTTAAAGGACCCGACGACGCAGCCGAAAAGTCGGCTATGTGTTCCAACAAAGTTTTAGCAAAGTCGGTTAAAGGACCCGATGGCGCGTTGGACATAGCGCTCTTGAAAAAAGCGGAATTATTAATTTGGAAGTTCGTTCAAGACGAGTGTTTTTATTCGGAAATAAAATGCTTGAAAGCAGGCAAAAGTGTTGAAAGGAGTTCACGCTTAAGTAAATTATCTATGGAAATAGGAGAAGATAACTTACTCCGTTTAAATGGACGATTACCTTTCAAGTCTAATTTGACCGAGGAAAGTAGAAAACCCGTCATATTGGACGGTAAACACGAAATCGTTAAAATGATGATTAGAGAAGTTCATCATCATTTTGGACATGCCAATCACCAGACGGTGATGAATGAGGTGAACCAGAAATTTTATGTCTTGAACTTACGTAATGTAGTACGAAGTGTGTCACATCATTGTCAGTGGTGCAGGACATACAGATCAAAACCGCAGAACGTGCCACAAGGAAATATTCCTCTGGAGAGAATAGCTCATCATGAACCACCTTTTACATGCTCAGCTGTGGATTATTTCGGTCCTATGAGTGTGACTATAGGAAGGCGACACGAAAAACGTTGGGGTGTTTTATTCACGTGTCTGACTACCAGAGCAGTACATCTGGAAATAGCAGCCTCGTTGACACCAGCGTCAATGATAATGGCGTTGAGGCGATTTATCGCCAGAAGAGGAAAACCAGCCGTTATATACAGCGATAACGGGACAAATTTCAAAGCTGCGAATAAAGAATTATTGAAAGCATACGAAGAATGCCATGAGGGCATGAAAAATGAGTCATTTAAGAAATACATTAGATGGAAATTTATACCTCCGGGAGCACCGCACATGGGTGGCGCCTGGGAGAGGTTAGTAAGATCGATTAAAATTGCGTTGACCGCTACGCTCAGAGAAAGGAGCCCACGAGAGGAAATTCTACATACGTTGCTTTTAGAAGCAGAGCACACAGTAAATTCCAGGCCTCTAGTAACATTCAGTATGGATAGTCCTGAAGAGGGTTTGACACCCAATCATTTTCTTCTGGGACGCTCATGTGGTGATCGACCACCTGGATTATTTCTAGAGCAGCATCTGACGGGTCAACTCAATTGGAAAGCTGCACAGAGGTTAGCCGACCATTTTTGGACAAGGTGGCTGAAGGAATACATGCCTACCTTAATACCGCGAACAGGTAATAACGGAAAGTTCATGGAACCTAAAGAAGGCGATATTGTTTTGATAATAGATCATTCGTTGCCATGAAATACGTGGCCGAAAGGCAAAATTAGTAGAACGTTACCGGGACCAGACGGTCACACCAGAGTGGTTGACGTCATTACTAGCACAGGTATCTTGAGGAGACCTACATCCAGAATAATAGTCCTGGTACCCGCGACGCCTCCCAAATTATGGTGCTAACGCACGGGGGGGGGGGGGAGATTGTTGGCGACGCGCCTATAAGAATATTTCAGTTTATTAAGTCAACCGACGACGAATAACTTTTCAAAAGACTCATTGTCCAATAGAGATGTTCTGATAAGAAAATGCTTAGTTAAATCTTAAAGAAATGTCGAATTAATGATATGAAGGTCTTGGGTTCAACTCCCAGGCCGGACTAGTTTACTGTTTTCTAAGTAATATCTTTCAATAAATTCATATAGGGAATTTTATGTTATAAATTATGTTACCGGATATGTTCCCCGGTTGAAATCGTCTTTCCAACGATGTAAATTCTAAGGAATATTAAAGTGAAGTTAGAGATCGGATTTGTTCCCCGGTCGAGATGATCACTCTGTGCACAAACAGAATTAACGGAAGTTAATTGCATAAATATTGTCTTCTATAAGTATGATATGTTTTGTACGAAAACAAATGCCTATTTGTTATGATCGATTAATGAGAACATTCACTTGTATTGTTATCTGATAAGAAACATGATAACTGATAAGAATCTTATCAGAGATAGTTTCCTACAGTTTGAAAATTATGTAGAAGCACTTGTTTACATAATATTGTTAAAATTAGTGTATTTCAGACTTTCATTTTTTCTGATAGCCGAGAGCCGTGCAAAGTTAGTTGTTCAAATGGGAAACATTATTTTAACTTTCTGTGTTAAATATTTAAGAAGTTTGGATTTTGAATTTGTGATTAAAATAGGCATGTTTTGTTTTATAAATTAAAGGATTTTTGTGATACGAAAAAATAATATATATCATGGTGTAGATATTGTTTTGTGCTATCTAAATAGATAACTTGTATTTATGTATGATTTATGTGAATAAAGAAATTAAGTGAAACGTGAGAGAGTAATAGTACAAATTCATGTTGTTAAGTTGCGCAGGCACGCGAATGGCGCGGCTCACTTTCGCGTATAGCTCTGGGGGTAGCTTAGTGAACGGGTTTTATTGCAATTCAAGGATCTCCTAGGTGTGCGTTACTTGCAGTTTTACAGTGGCTGCAAATAACCGCCGGTACGACAAACTCCGCCGATCGTTGAGTCCCGTGATTCCGTGAGGCGTCGAGGTCACCGGCCCCTAGGTGATTCTTGGCACTTTATGCGTTTCGTGCATTCTGTGCCTAGTCGCGCATTAAAGTGCCACCTTTGCACTTCCCCCAACCCTTTTGCTATAAAAGGGGTAGGCAGTGCCCACAGTGTGGAAAGTCTCCATAACAACATCACCGCCATCCGCGTCGCGCATCAACACCTGCAGACCGTTTGGAAGATAGATAGGGCCTTTACTAGATTACCGCTGACACTGACTGGTAGGTTAGGATGTCAGGGAACGATAAGGGGGAACCTCCTCCGAGAGCAAGGAAACCACCGGATCGACCAGGCGTATTGGACAGACCCATCGCCTATCGTGACATATTTAACCCGGAGAGGACGAGAGTAGTCTCGTCTTACTCCCAAATACCGACCCGGAAACCTTCGTCGCCGGGTAAGGAGGCCGCACCTAGGGTTGCACTCGCCCCCATCGTACCTGAGTGTACGACTGGGCGTGAACCGCTACCCTCACAACAGCAGCGGCCTAAGAAGACGCCACGAAGGCATACACCACCGGAGACCGAAGCCTCCCTCCACGAAAAGAGGCAGTGCATCGGTAACTCATCGGATTCTCCTACATCATCAGAAGATGAAGAGCCCCAAGCAACGACTAGGAAGAAGGTCCACACCTCACCTCCTAAGTCGCCATCACCGCCACCTATCTCACCTGACCGACATAGTCACGACTCGATCCAATTCGAGCAAGGAGGTGAGGAATCCTACAGCTGGGGCTCGACAACATATGCAACCCTAGCTGCATCGGCCGGTAGATCATCCCCGGTTCAAACCACCAACCCGTCCGGGTTAGCTCAGGACGATGGACAGCGGCCGTCAACGAGCTATGCCCACATGGCTGCGGCCCCAGCAGTACCACGACCACAATCGGCGGAACAGCCTCAGAAAACAGAGAAAGAGAAAGAGAAGAGATATCCGCCGATTGTCGCAGAATGCCTCCCAGAGTGGACCAAACATTTTAAGGTCCTGAATGAGAAGTTGGGCCACCCACCTAACGCCCGTCCGTTTGGGAAGGGAGTTAGGTTCACACCACAGAGCCCGGAGGAGTTTCGTACCATACAGAGATATATGGTCGAGCTCTCCGAGAAGGACAAAACCATGTCGTGGTATTGCTACACACCGGCAGAGGAGAAGCCCACTAAAGTGGGCATCCGTGGCCTGCCTGTGGGCACCGACCCAAAAATGATCGAGGAGGCTATTCGGGCAAAAGGCTTCCCCATCAATTACGTGAAGGCTATACCACCACGTAGGGGCAGACCGGGCTGCCTCTACTATGCACAGCTGGAGCATCTGAGCCTAGAACGGCTACAGCAACATGAGAGGAGTCGTCATCGAAGCCTGGCAGAGGAAGACCGGACCGGCACAATGCCACCGTTGCCAGGCTTTCGGACATGCCTCCGCTAACTGTTTTAGGCCAGTGAAATGCGTTCGCTGTGCCGGTGAACATATTGCCAGCCTTTGCCCAAGGGGTAGAGAGGAGGAGCCTAAGTGCGCAAACTGCGCCAAGAACCATACGGCCAACGATCGCCGCTGCCCGGTCCTGAGGAGGATAGCCAGGAAGCAGGGGATCGTCTTACCTGGGCTACTGCCGGAGAACCCAAAGAGGATCCCCCAAAGTCGCCCAAAGGCCGTTACTATACAGGAGGACGGGTGGGCTACCATCACCAGAGGGAAGGGTAGGCAATCAGCCCCCCCCCCCACCCCCTCCTGTAGTACCATCAGAAACGGTTGGTCCCACAGACCAAAGGGCAACCACCGGGGCGACTCTCCGACCTCCTGCCAACGACGCCACCGAGAGCCAACCCTCCAGGAGGAAGAGGCGGAGGAACAGGAGTAAGAGAACAGAGCAGCCTCCTCCTCAGGCTGTGACCTCTACCCCTACTACCACAGGACCGATAGCCTCGCAGGCGCAGGTTGCTGCAAAAATATCAGCACCAGCTACGGCAAGTAGAGCGCCAGAAAGGGCCCTACCGGAAAGCAGAGCCCGCTCCACACATAGAGCGCGCTCTGTGCAAAGGAAGACCGAAACCAATGCCCCGAGACCAGTGCCTTCACAAAAGCGTAGTGCAGAACGCAGACCACCAACTTCCGACTTCGAGACGGCCGATGCTATTCACAGATTAGTAGGCATAGCCATCGATGTCGGAACACAAGTCCTGGCCGACATTAGGGCCGGGACAGATCCCGTTACCGCCGTCATGAAGGCGCTGGCAACCTTACTGGCAAGGCATTATAGAGG
The DNA here is from genome assembly GCA_036936625.1 of Parnassius smintheus behrii. Lineage (NCBI taxonomy): Eukaryota > Metazoa > Arthropoda > Insecta > Lepidoptera > Papilionidae > Parnassius > Parnassius smintheus. Next base: position 18,879,516 of record JAUPFT010000028.1, on the reverse strand, counting down.
ATAATAACCTGCGCCTGCTATACTGGAACCCGGACTGGATTCGTCAAAGGATCCATGAACTCCGCACTCTCACCCAGCAACAGGACATCCAGGTGATTTTGCTGGGTGAAACTAAATTAAAACCTTCAACGCATCTTAAGCTGCCTAACTATCATATATACAGGAGAGACGAGGTCAATCCTCAAGGGGTCGCTTACAGAGGGACAGCGATCCTGGTGAGGAGAGACATCGTCCACCAGGAGCTGGACCTGCCAGACTTCCAGACGATGCGTTCAATCGGCATAAAAATGGAGGCGGCGGGCGAGGAACTTAAGATCTTTGCAGCATACCGCCCGCCAGGGACTCCATTTCACTCCTCAGACATCCGGACGGTAATGGAAGGTACAACACCCACCATCATCGCCGGGGACCTGAACGCCAAACACCCGGCGTGGGGGTCCAGAGTGATCACCCCGCCGGGTCGTGAACTTTATGAAGATGCAGAACACCATGATTACGACGTTCTAGGTCCCGAGGAACCGACGCATATCCCTAGCGACCCTAGGAGGCGTCCGGATGTATTAGACATCGTGCTCACTAAGAACGTCAACTACCCAGTAGTGGTAGAAGTGCTGTATGACCTGAACACGCAGCACCTCCCGATTCTGATAACCCTTGGCACTAAGGCAGTGACCTCACCGCCCAGAGCTGTCAAGACTAAGATTGACTGGAGGCTCTACCACCAACACCTGCAGGAGAGACCTCCAGTCCATACACCGATCACCTCAGCGGACGACGTAGAGGCCGCTGCAACCAGAATTTCCACGAGCATCAAAGAGGCCCTCAACGCGGCCTCTACGATCGTCCCTCTCTCGGGGAGAAAAGACGAGCTGCCGCTAAGACTACGCGTGCAGCTCAACCATAAAAGAGCGCTGAGGAAGCTCTGGGCGCGTACTCGCTGCCCTAGAGTAAAGAGAAAACTTAACATCATATCAGACGAACTGTCGGTTGCAATACAGGCCCACAGAGGAGAGGCCTGGGAGTGGCGCATATGGAAGGCGGACGAACAACATGCGTCGCTCTATACATTGAACCGACAGTTAACGAAAACACGACCACCTGTTTGCCCGCTGACTAACAACGCGGGCATTCAATGTTATGATGCCAAGGGCAGAGCGGATATCCTAGCTGAGCACTTCGAGGAGCAGTTTATGCCGAACCCAGCAAGTGCGGAGTTCCTGGAATCCCATACAAGGAAAGAGAGCCGCGTGCAGGAGCTCCTGTCGTCGCCCGCGCCACCGCTTGCAGGAGAGTGGTTTATCTCCCCCGCTGAACTGCGGAGGACAGTAACCCGCCTGCAACCGAGGAAGGCGCCGGGGCACGACGGGATTACTAATGCTGCACTACGACAGCTGCCCAATAGAGTCCTTGTAGAGATAGGTCGGCTCTACAACGGAATATTGCGGACATCCCACTTCCCGGAGGACTGGAAGAAAGGCAAAGTCATCGTCTTGCCGAAACCCGGGAAGGACAGGCGTAGAGCTGCCAACTACAGGCCGATCACGCTGCTACCGCATATAGCTAAACTGTGCGAAAGATTATTGTTAAGACGTCTCCGCCCGTGCATCCAACTTCGGGCGGAGCAACATGGATTCAGGAGGGGTCACTCAACAGCAACACAGCTGACCAGAGTGCTGCACCTGCTTGCGGCCGAACACAACCGTGGCCGCATATCGTTGGGCGTCTTTCTCGATATCGAGAAGGCGTTCGACCGGGTGTGGCACACAGGATTACTCTACAAGTTAGATGTTCAAACAAGTATCCCTCCTGCTATATTGCGGCTAGTGGCGTCTTTCCTGGAAGGCAGGAAGTTCTACGTCTGCGTAGAGGACGCCGTGTCCGCAATAAAGACCATAACAGCTGGTGTGCCACAGGGCAGCTGTCTATCTCCAGCCCTGTACGCGGCGTACACTAATGACATACCCACCCTGGCAGGACACTTGCAAGAATGGGAGGACGACGTCGAACTAGCGCTATTTGCGGATGACAGCGCATACTTCACGTCGTCCAGAAGAGCCCACATAGCAGCTGCCAGGATGCAACGTCTGCTGGACCTGCTGCCACCATGGTTGGATGAGTGGAGGATGGCCGTCAATGTTAGCAAGACGACCGCTCTACTCACTCGCCGCTACAGAAACCTACCACCACCACTAACCCTCAGAGGCCAGGAGATCGCATATGAGAAGGCCGTGACCTACCTTGGATGTCGGATTGACAGGATGCTGCGTATGACTGCGCACGTTGACTCTGCTATACGCAAAGCTCGATGTGCGCGGGCAATGCTCCGTCCTGTCCTGACATCCAAGTTACCGACAAAGTCGAAGATAACCATTTACAAAACCTACATAAGACCCTTGCTAACATACGCTGCTCCGGCCTGGTATGCACTCCTGAGCGATCGTCAGAAGCGGCGACTTCAGGCCCAGCAGAATTTGTCATTAAGAACCATAGTCGGTGCGGGTCGCTACGTCCGTAATGACGTCATAGCGGCCAACCTCAAGATGGAGAGCTTACATGAATTCGTGGTCCGGCTGGCGCGCGGTATGTTTGACCGTGCCGACAACGGACCACACGAACACCTCAACGGCTTCGCGCCGTTGCATGCAAGGCCGCCGGACGGGCGACCCTATCCAAGAGAACTCCTCCCTATATAGATTAGGGAGTTGAGTAAATCCCACAATGCCGCAGAAAGGCCAACTCTGACAAAATAATTTGTGTTAAACACAATTATTGAGACAACCTCCTTTAATGAAGGATTTACCCTACTGCGACAAAAGTCGCTAAAACAACGCCTGTAACACCAAGGCGCCCAGGACCGGCACATTGTAGTGTGCCGTGAGGAACATCCGGGTAAAGGGGTACACCCCGAGGCCCGAGACCTGCACGGCATATATATGTCCTGCAGAGGACAGCAACGGTTCCCTCTATTGCAATTCGTTCGGGGAAATAGTTCGGGAAAATAGTTCGGAAAAATAAGAAAATCCTTCGGGAAAAGTGAAAAACCAGCAGTCAAGAATAAGTGTAGGGAAGTGATAGGGAAAAGTGATTACTCTCTCACGGAACGGTTTGAAGATAATTGCTGTTTTATTCCCAAGTAATTCATCCCTAAAGTTATACAGTCCACATCGAAGAATTAAGGCGTCGGGACCGGGACGACTTCGGAAGACCCGTAATCCCCGTCTGAACCTACTTGCTGAAAAAGAAAGAGGTTATCGCCCTAGTGTGTTACTCCGTTGCGGAGATCACATACGTTGTTCCCGAACCCAACGTAGGCGTTATAGGAGGCCGGATCGAGAGAAGCCTCGATTCCTCCCTTCTGTTTCTTTATCGAACGTTCCAGCCCGTCTGTTTCCTTTTCAATTGGTCCTTCGCAGCCGGATCAAGAGGACCTTCCAAACCTGTTTCCTTTTCAATTGGTCCTTCGCAGCCGGATCAAGAGGACCTTCCAAACCTGTTTCCTTTTCAGGTATGTAGTATTAACAACAATCAGGCAAACCGCGAATTACTCGGGTCTATCGTAAGCTAGTCTTTGAAAACTGAATGAGTGATGACTGAAGGAGTGAAGTGACTCTGGAGCGACTGATACTACTACTTACCTATTATTATTACTTACTGATACTGAATTTTATTAGTTAATTATTGTAGATGAAGATCTGTAGATTGTTCATCATGAATGTGAAACGAATGGGGAGGTGAAATGATGTTTATCAAAAGTTGATTGAAAGCGAAAAACGCGAATTACCTGGACGTGAAAGAAGCAAGAGCGGTGTGTCAGAATCACAGAAATCTAAACGCAAATCAGACGCGTGTCGCCGGTTTACGCAGCCGTCACACATAGACAAACATAAATGCACAATTTCGCATACACGTATCTCTAGCATTCATGCAGCAAAGATTAAACTATAAATTATTGCGTTAAGGAATATTTTATAAAAACGCAAAATCTCAGGTCCAATAATTAACGTGTGCGAAAAACAGAGAGTGACATTGCGTGCTCGACTCTCACTTGGGCATAGTGCAGCGCAACGCACGTTTCGATAACTTTTTATTAAGCGTCGTTGATCGCCCATGAGTCCCACACCAAGATATAACTAATTAACTGAAATTGTCTCAGTAATAGAAGCTTTTAGTCTTATCTTTAGCTTCTAGACGTTTTATAATTAAAGAAAAGGGGACATAATAAAACGTTAAGGATAAGTATATCCCTATATATTTAATATACGGATCTTTTGTAAATCTGGAATAATAATATTGTATTAAATAATCTTTTAGATTTATTAGTTTTAAAGATCTGTTACTGACTTTCTGTTGTTTGTTATTTTTCCGTTACCCGGCTTCCTACAGATCGAATTTAGTCTACCACCCTTACAATATAATTACTTATACTTACAATATATTAAAATGCACAAAAGTCTATCAAGTAATTTTAAAGTACTAACAAACAGATGATCGCTGATAAAATGTTAACGGTACAAAATATTTAGTGAGAAAAAATTGAGGTGTAATTAAATATTTAACGAAAAATCAAATTTCATTCCCATTTCAGTAAAACTAGGTAAACCAAACATAATAAATTATTGAAACAAAATAGTAGTGTCACGCCACTGACTCCCACTCGACTCCTGCGGCAGTGTTCTTGGAAATTTAGGTACGCAACAATACTGTTTATTGCTCATACTATAAATCCATTGCTGCTTTTAGCTGTCGTACTCGTAGACATGAACTAGCTTATGAATCAATGGATATTGAAATGTGAAAACAATTACATTTTCGGAACAATCGTAGTACTGGACGTGAATAATATTATTTAGGTATATTTCATTAAAAACAACATTATTTAGAACACTAAGTACTTATTATGAAATGTTATCCCTTTATTTGAAAATTTGCAAGTTGTGGAATAATTTCCGCAGTTGAATATGCTCCAAAACACTATTTTTACGTCTCTGCGTCCGAAATAACACTTGTGACCAAAAACTAAAACTCCTTACGCTTCTACCCTTCCCCCTTGGACGCCAGCAAGTGTGGACGTGTTTTTAGTGAGTGCAATATTCGTGAAATTAAGCATAGTAAAATAATTATTCGTTATAATTAGTACGAACTACCAGGATAACAGAAATCACAGTGAGTCACTTCTTGTTATTACTAAACTACCTTGTTTGTTACGCCGCCACTAATTCGCCTAATCACAGCTGATCGCCTTTGATTCGCTTCTCAAAGTCCCAACCCACTTTTACTAAGTGCATAAGCAGTGGGCGGAGTCGGGGCGGAACTAACTACCGCCACAGAATAAAAAATAGTACAGGTCCTGCGACGGATTGCATTTAAAACAGACTTACAAATATATACCACCGTTTTATTAAGTGGACATACGATCAGTTTTCACAATGTTTAAATCGCCACCAAAAACATCGAAAAAACGGAACACGCCCTCACGTTCCGATTCTGATATACGCAAATTGTGTTCTGAAGAAGGCTTAGCGCCTGACGAATTTATAGCACACAATGTAACGCAACGAACAAAACGCCGATATCCATCAGGCGCTGGAGCTCCCGAATTTCTAGAGGAATAAATAAAATTAACCACAATTAAGAGCGATATAACAAACGATATCAAAAGCATGATCAAAGAGTTGTTGTCTGCACAAACTTCAATGATGGATAAATTTGAAAATTATTTATTAGATATTAAAAACCAAAACTCAAAAATAGAAAATACCAACACCGACATAGAAAAGTCCATGAACTTTATATCTGAACAAATAACTTCGCTGGAGACTAAAATTACTTACCTGGAACAGGAGCGTATCACCGTGGCTTACAAACTATCTTCGCTGGAAGAGAAAATGGAGACTCTTGATCGCAGTTGCATAAAGACTTGTGTTGCAATTCGCAATTTACCCAAGAGGATCCAAGAGTCGAAGAAAGATCTATATGATATGCTAAGAAAATTATCAAAGCTCACAGTCAAGGCAATATTCGAAAAAGGAAAACAAAACATCTAATCTGACAGTTGAGTTCTCCAATACTCTTATAAAAAGTAATTTCTTGTCTCTGGTTAAGAATTATAACAAACGTAACACAAACAATAAGCTGAATTCGTCTCATCTGGGTCTAGATGGCCCACTTACTTCTATTTATATCACTGAACAGCTCACTCCTAGCTCTAAGTCATTGTTTTATATCACGCGAAAATTTGCAAAAATCAAACCGGTACGCATATTGCTGGACATCAAATGGGAGAATCCTGCTGAGAAAAGACGACACATCTCCCTACATTATAGTAAGAAATGAGCAGCATTTAAACCAGTTGTCTACATCCAAAGGAGCATGACTACGAAAATATTTTCGATTTTGTTTACGTTATATATTATTAATGTTTTTCCCATATTTTTTTTATATTTGCTTACTGTTTAAGTCCCAATAAGTTAACTAATTACACTCACTTACTTATCTTAATGACTAACATAGATATTATATATTTACACCCACACAAATTAAACTTACCACATATTTACACATACAACATTACCATAAAATTCATACAAAATGTGAACTATATATAATATTACACTAAACATTAACACTAATATTCTTAACATCATTATTAAAATTATTAATATTGCTGTATACCTACAAAAACATAATTTTAGCATTTCCCAGCCTCCAGTGCTGTCGTATGTAGAATTACCACGTCGATATTTCGGTTCAACTATATGCGCAACAGATAATAACTCCATCCTTATAACAGCCTTTCCTACGAACCTTTCTACCCTTAATTTAAACCACGAAAATGGCTAATAGCATTAATAATTTAATTGAAAACGTTGACCAGCTTTCAGTTTCCGAATCGCTTTTCTGTACCATCGAAAAATCCAATCAAATATTGCAAAACCCAAAGCAATATATAAAAAATTTTAACCAAAATATTCGGTCTATTAACTGTAACTTCTTAAATTTACTAACAACTTTACAGAGCATAGCGTTTGATTGTGATATTTTGACATTGACTGAATGTTGGTTATCCTGTTCCACTAATCACTATATTCCCAGTCTACCCAGTTATTCAATTCATAAAACATCTAGGCACCTTAATCAAAGCGATGGTGTTCTTGTATACATAAAAACGTCTTTATCCTCGATGGTCGAAGAGCCAGACTTTAACGGATCAGCCTCCGGACTAATAATTAAAATCAATTCTGATATAGCAGTGATTTGCGTATATCGATCTCCTTCTAATGAAAATATTAGTCCATTTCTTTCTGCCTTAAACGATATACTCCTGTCACTCTCAAAATACAAAAATGTTATACTAATCGGAGATATTAACAATGATGTTAAGATCTTCAATAACCACTCACACGAGTATCTAAATTGTCTTGCTTTTCATGGGTTGTTACCTGCTCATACCTTCCCAACAAGAGGTAACAACTGCCTTGACCATACTTTTGTTCGATCTAAATTCCCAGTTTTAACTTTTGTACTTGATACAACTATCACCGATCACTACTCTTCAATCATATGTATCAAAACAAAAAATACATATCTCAAACCTCCTAAGACAATCTCGAAAATAAACTATATAACATTAGACAAAACAATGGAGCAAATAGATCTTAAACTTATTCTAACACTCAATGACCCTAACATAGCAACGGATAGTTTTATACAGCTAATGTCTCAAGCTATACTCGATAATACGTACACTAACAAATTATCAGCAAAAAAAGAGGATACTCAAACCATGGATAACTCCAGGTTTATTAAGATGTATCCATAACAGAGACTCTTTACACAGAAAGTTAAAACAAGATCCAAACAATTTAACACTTGTTATAACATACAAAAGGTACCGGAATTTCTGTACAAAAATATTAAAAAAGGTAAAAAGGTAGTACGATTCGGAGCAAATAAAAAAAGCAGGTAAAAACAGTAAAGATTTATGGAACACTATAAAGAATATCGCTTGTAACGAAAAATCTCGAGAATCGACAGCACAGCAATTATTATCCTCTATCTCACCAATTCAGTCGTGTAATAACGTTAATAAATTCTTTATCAACATCGGGAAGGAGCTAGCGCAAAAAAACACCAGCAATTGCGCAGTTCCACCAAAAGGAACCACCCTAGTAAAATCTAATCTGTCATCTTTTGTTTTAGAATGCACGGACACTGATGAAATTAAATTACTTATTAATTCGCTTAAACATAATGCAGCTACCGGATGGGGTGAAATTCCACCGAGTTTCTTAAAACGATACTCCCCTATTCTCGCACCTATTCTAGCCCATATTTATAATCTCTATCTAGAATCTTCTGTCTTTCCTACCTCTTTCAAGAGGGCTATCATCCATCCAATTTTCAAGAGTGGTGATGGGAATCTCATTAATAATTATCGCCCCATTGCGGTGCTTAGTGCTTTATCAAAGGTTTTGGAACGTTTAGTCAACAGGCGACTAGCAAAGTATCTGGAGCACTGTAATATAATCTCTTCCCAACAGTTTGGATTTCGTAAAAATAAATCCACTTCTGACGCTATTCACGAATTAACTACTTTCGTTGTAAATAAGCTTAACGACAACAAAAAAGTCCTTACAATATTCTTGGACTTAGCTAAGGCTTTTGATACGGTTCCCATCAATACTCTCTTATTAAAACTAGAAAATATAGGTATCAGGGGTTCTCAACTTGATTTTTTCCGTAGCTACCTTTCAGATCGGACTCAAAGGGTAAAGATAGGCAACTATACAAGTAATGAACTTTCTATATCTTACGGTGTGCCCCAGGGTAGTATACTCGGACCAACTCTCTTCTTGATATTCATTAACGACCTCTGTAATATTAAAGTCAATAACTCTAAGATAGTTTCATATGCTGATGACAACGCCCTTACCTTCTTTGCAGGTACTTGGACTGAACTCCAAGAAATTGCGCAAAGTGGCTTTAATATTACATATGATTGGCTTCGTGCACACACCCTTACTTTAAACACAGCAAAAACTAAATTCGTTGCTTTTTCTATCTCTACAAAATCACAACCTAAAATTCCAGTAAAATTAATAGCCCACTCATGCCATTACCAATATCAACAAGCTTGCCACTGTCCCCTTGTTAATTCGGTCGACACAGTCAAATATCTTGGCAGAACTCTAGATAAAACCCTAAATTTTAAAGTCCACATTGAAGATTTAACCAGCAGAGTCCGTAAATTAATCTTTATTTTCAAATCACTTCGTCACGTCACTAATCAGAGTATTATACGCAACGTTTATTTTGCATTTTGCCTTTCTATCATATCTTACTGCATTTCATGTTGGGGTGGTGCCGCAAAAATTATCTTGAAACCTTTAGAAATCGCACACAGATCAATTTTAAAGATCATGGCCTTTCGACCCATATTATACCCGACAATTCAGCTCTACAAAGATCACAACGTTCTTAATGTAAGACAATTGTTTATAATACATACAGCGATGTTACAACATCGTAAGGTTCCTTATATCGAAATTACCAAGAGGCGTAAGGACAAAATCTGCAGTATTCCGACAGTCTCCTCTCATTTTGCTAAAAGGTATTTCTCATATTTCCCTTTCTTTATAATAAGATCAATTTTAATATTTCTATTTATGAACTATCTAATTACAAATGTAAGAAAGCCGTGTACTCCTTCCTACTAAACAAGAGTTATGAAGAGACAGAACAGTACTTATTAACTAACTAATTTATATTATATTAACATAATTATATTATGAGGTCACACACACACACACACGCACACACACCCACGCACTCTCTCTCTCTCTCTCACACACACACATACACGCACATACACACACACACACTCACACTCACACACACACACACACACACACACACACACACACACACACACACACACACACACACACAGACACAGACACAGACACAGACACACACACACACACACACACACACACACACACAAAATCTGTAGTACTAAAAAGTTAAGAGCAATTTATGCTTTCTGATCACTTTTGTAAGGGGGTAAGGGACTGAATCTCCTTAATACAGGCTATTTCTTAGTCTAGCAAGGAGAACAGAACGTCACACTCACTAGTATTTTTGTAATGTATCTCATGTAAGATTTTTTTTATATGTACTACAAGTTAAAGTTTTTAATAAATTATTATTATTATTATTACTACGCGCTTGTGGCCTACGAGTCATATGTGCGGCGACAAGGTCACGCGCTTTTACGACTTCTATTGCCTTATTATTTAGATTTCTGTGGTCAGGACTTGCCTATTTTGCTTACTGATCCGTTGGGCTATGTCGGTTACTCTGGTTCTACTGCGAACATCCTTATCACGAAGACTATTACGCAGAGAAACTCTGAACATAACCCTCTTCCTTTGTTCAGCAGTAGACTTGATAGACAGTAATAAATAAAGGACCAGGAATAAAGAACAACAATAAAAATCAAACATTTATTATGCTTAAAACATTACACTATGTAGAACAAATTAAGTGTCGTAATTTGTAATCAAGTTAAGTATGGAATTTACCACAATGAGAATATTAATAATGTTACGCGTCTTAGTCGACGGCACTAGCGCCATCTGGTCTCGAACCGAAGAACTAAACTTCTTGAATTTGAAACTCAAACTCTCGGTACCTTGCGCGTGTTTACTTGAATATTCTGGATATTTCCGTGCTAATTTGTATAAATAGGCGCTGCAAGATGCGATCGAAGGAAGTATTGAAGTTGGCGAGACAAGCGAAGCTTCGGAGCGAAGTAAAGTGAGTCAGTGTGATTAATTTTTAGTGTTTGTAACTTTAATTAGTGTAAAGTGAATTAAAGTGTTAATTTAGGTAATTCTATCGGCAATTTTTATTGTCACGAACCTCAAGCTCGTAACAATTGGTGTCAGAAGTGGTATAAAATCATGCCGATTTTACCTAAGGAGGAAACGGAGGGTGTCCGTACCGTACGTAAGATTTGGTGGTGCAACGCCGCAGACGTCGGAGATCCAGCCACCGGCTGCAGGCCCATCAGTAGCCCCTACATCTGCAGCACCTGACTTAGGTGCTCTGATGGTGATGCTGCAGGAGCAGGCTCGCCGACAGGAGGAACAGGTCCGTCAGTTAAAAGAGCAGCTGCAGAGCGGACAAGAGGAACAGGTCCGCCGACAGGAGGAACAGGCCCGCCGACAGGAGGAACAGGCCCGTCGGTTGGAAGATCAGCAGGCGGAACAGGCTCGTCGGTCGGAAGAGCAGATGCTCCTCATGAAGGAGCTTCACGCTACCTTTGGGAAAGAGATTAGGGAGGTGAAGGATAGAGTTGCTCAACATGACAACCGCCTGTCGGAAGCTGAAACCCGAATCGAAGAACATGAAACCCGAATCAACCATGTGAACAATCGGGTTGACAACGTGATGGCTGACGTGAAGAAATCACTGGACGAACTCAAACTTGGGGATGGAACTACAGCTCCCGTAGTAGCTACAGCACCTTCGCTACGTGGGTTCAAGGTGCCACCGTTCGACGGTACTTCTTCCTGGTCAGCCTACAAAATCCAGTTCGAGGCTGTTATAAAGGCGAACGGCTGGAATAAAAGTCAGGCCATGACTGCTCTCACACTAGGCCTGCGCGACCAGGCCTTAACTGTTCTGGAAGCTCTCGGTGAGGAAGTGACTTATGAGCAACTCCTTGAGGCATTGGAGGCGAGATATGGCGACGCTCACCTGGAACACGTCTTTCGTGCGCAGCTTAAAGATCGCGTGCAGCGCATCAACGAAAACCTGCAGCAGTGGGCTCTAGAGGTGGAGAAGCTGGTGCGAAAAGCATACCGGTCTGTTCCTGCGCTCATTGAAGGGAACCTGGTGCAGACATTCATCGACGGCATCCGCGACCTGGAAGTCAGAGTTGCTGTGAGGCTCAGGCACCACGAGACGCTTAAGGACGCCTTGGCCCATGCACTGGAGGTGGAAGCCGTGCGGCAGGATCATCGTTCCCATCGCGTCAGGGAGGTTGCAGCAGCTACAGTACGCGACCGCAACAAAGGATACAGCCCTAGGTGCTATGGCTGTGGGAAAAGGGGCCATCTTCGATCCAGCTGCCCTAAGCGAACCGCAGAAAGGGAAAGTGAACGATATCAGGAGGGTAGTGCAGCTAACGGCACTGCCTGGCGGCGACAGGATCATCGTTCACCTCACGCTAGGGAGGTTGCAGCAGTTACGGTTCGCGACCACAATAAAGGATACAGCCCTAGGTGCTATGGCTGTGGGGAAAGGGGCCATCTTCGGTCCAGCTGCCCTAAGCACACTCTAGGAAGGGAAGGTGAACGGTCTCAGAAAGGAAGTGCGGCTAACAGCACGCCCAGCAGCAGCAGGAATACGACTTTACTATCAGACACTGCATCGGGAAATCTCACGGCAACGCAGATGCATTGTCAAGAAGACCTTGTCCTGAAGATTTCTACCATTGTAGTAAGCAAGAGAGTAAGGAAGTGGTATCCGTGAGGATGCTCAGGACAGACCACCTCAGCAACGGGTGGAAGGACAGTCTACGACATGCACAGCAGGAAGATCTGGAAGGGATTCTGGAAGGGATGAAGGCCCGTGCTACCGAGCCTAAGTGGAGGGACGTCTCAGCGATGAGTTAAACCACGAAAAGCTATTGGGCCCAATGGGACAGCTTGCTCATTCAGGATGGAGTCCTGTGCCGTAAATGGGACAATGGTCGAGGAGAAAGCTGTCGTTTGCAAATGGTTGTCCCTAAAGCTAAAGTGCCGAATGTTCTACAGCTGTGCCATAACGGTCGTTCAAGAGTCCATCTGGGAGTTAAACGAACTCTGCTGAAGGTCCGAGAACAGTTTTACTGGGTCCATTTTCGTGACGATGTCGAGGCTTGGTGTCGTACATGTACAAGTTGTGCGGTTGTGAGGGGACCTTAGACACGTAGTAGAGGAGCACCGAAATTGTACAATGTTGGTGCACCATGGGATAGGACAGCCCTAGACATTGCGGAGCCGATACAGAAAGGCGCAAGAGGGACTCCTAAGATCGTCCATGTGGATCGCCTGGCGCGTTATTATGGGGCCGATAATGCTCGGGACGAGCATGTCTTAGGAGGGGGCAGTGCTACGCGTCTTAGTCGACGGCACTAGCGCCATCTGGTCTCGAACCGAAGAACTAAACTTCTTGAATTTGAAACTCGAACTCTTGGTACCTTGCGCGTGTTTACTTGAATATTCTGGATATTTCCGTGCTAATTTATATAAATAGGCGCTGCAAGATGCGATAGAAGGAAGTATTGAAGTTGGCGAGACAAGCGAAGCTTCGGAGCGAAGTAAAGTGAATCAGTGTGATTAATTTTTAGTGTTTGTAACTTTAATTAAAGTAAAGTGAATTAAAGTGTTAATTTAGGTAATTCTATCGGCAATTTTTATTGTCACGAACCTCAAGCTCGTAACAATAACTTAAATTATTATACAATCAGGATATCATTTAAAAATCATAATTTTTTTTTAAACTTAACATAAATAAGAATATTTTCGAATATATACTCGTAATACATCGATATATGAAATAAAAAGTAGAACGTTTAAGGGACCATTCTTGTGCAATATTTCACATCAGTCCCTGTATACAACAATGAACACACTCCTAGAAAACAAAATCTGTTAACCCACTAACACGCCAAATCTTGAAATCTTCACAAAATTTGTGCAAAAAGATGTGCAAGCCATGTTAGAATTTTTATTAACAAAGTCTAACACCGCTTGCACGTCTTCACGCAGCAAGGTCACCATAGCTCTTTTCTGTTTACAATCATCTTGAATAAGCCTGCGAGCCGTTCTTTTCTTCCATCAACTATATATCTTCCATAAACTGCTCACTCATTTCATGCGACCTGGTTTAAAAAAAATACAAATAAAAACAAATGACTCGAGAACTTTCCAACACCAATTAGAGTAGCTTAAAGAGCGGATAAAATTAAATTTTACAGTATGCGAGCAACTAAAATTGGATCCGCACGAATGCTAGTTGCATTTTGCTAGTTGGCAGTGTTTTACTCCCATGTATCGGAATGCAGATGCACATAAAGTCGTTGATCTTGCGCCCGATCACTCACGCAGGTGCAAGTGGCTATATAACCCACGTTCAGAGTCTGGATGATGGATGTTTGTCCATGCTCATGCAATTTACGTATGTACAACGACTCGATAGAGAAGACGATCCCAATGCGGGGGTAACAATCAAACGTTAACTTAAAGCTACAGCAGCTTTATGGTTGAGGCTGTTAGCAGTTATTTGTAAATATTTATTTTAAAGCAACTGTCTTTTGAAATGTACATCCAATTATAACGAAAAATAACTATAGAACGGATTTCTGCTCTTGTGTGATTTTCATACTGAAATAGTTTCGGATTTCATTTGTAAAAGGAAGTGCTAAGACACTTAATATTCAATTAAACTAATATTAAGGCTTATTATTTAAACCAATATGGTAACATTGAAATCAATCTTATCAGCCACAAGAATGAAAAGATAGATGCATGCAAATTATTACACTCCTTATTTATTTATTTATTTCACAATTTATGTACACACAAGTGAGGGAGAGGACACATCATGATAAAAAGTTGTACAAAGGCTCTACCTATCTGACAATGAAATTTCTTCCAGTAAGCCAGTTTCAAAGATATGTGATTAATAAATGATTATAAGGTGTGCACTTTGTTATTATACAACACATATGGGGATAAAATAAATACATACGTCAGCCCAAATACTTATATATATACATATATATATACACAAATACATAAATATATTCATACTTAAGCACACATAAATACATATAGTGCATTGGGGTAAGATCGGTGATGGGGTAAGACCGTAAAATTCAAATTTCCGGTGAATTGAGCTATATTTTTGAAAGCTAGTAATATGGTACAAGACTCCATTTTATTCTGCCCCGACCCCAAGTTTCAGCCAGTCGCTCCGAAAAGTAGGGCGTGTGCTGCGCAGTATTTTATAAAACAAGGTAATTTTTGAATTTTTTCGTCTGTCCGGTCTTTCTCTATCACTTTTATTTGCGATTTTTAGCGACGTCTTGTCTTACCCCATGATGGCCAATTCTTCATCATGCATATAAAAAATTATGCCTTGTTTTCGCACACGTTTTAAGCAGAAACTGTTGAGTTTTGAAAAGTAAAAGCTTCTTATAGCTAAATTACGTAAAACCATTAACGATTTGCGCCATGTTTCAGAAATCTGACGTATATGGATGTCGAGAAAATAAAGTTTTTGCCAGACTCTTTTAACTAGTCGAAAATCCGTCCGGTATTGCCCCAACGCACCTTACATAAATACTTAATATAATATAAAGTCATAATTAAATAAATTAGCATATATACATATATACACACACATACATACATGCACATACATACATATATACATATATATACATGCATATATTTGTAACAGTATAGTAAATATCAAAGATTTGAGACCTACATAGAAGACAGCGATAAATAATGTTATTTTCTTCGTTTTTTGAACAATGTCACTGTTTTGATTTCTCCAATGGGAGTAGAAAGCGAATTCCAAAGTCTTACTGCATGTACGGAGAATGAACGGGAATATGAATTAGTATTAAAGATAGGAATTTTAAGAGGGGTTTAAGGTGAGATCTACAAACTGTATCTGGGGATTTAAGAAAGGTAAATCGATTTTGGATGTATTTAGGGAAATTTGGGCTATGTAGGATGTTAAAAACGAGACAAAGGATACGTTAGTAGTAGTGTTCCTGCGAAATCGGATCGGGAGCCACTTGAGTTGCTTTCTATATTTAGAGACGTGGTCAAACTTCTTGAGTCCGAAAATATACCGAATGCAAAGGTTTTGCAATCGCTCAAGTTTGTTCAATTGCTCCTCTGTTGCATCCAAAAAACAGACATCAGCGTAATCTAAGATAGGAGAAATAAGGGTTTGAACAAGAGAGATTTTCGTTGATAAGGATAAAAAACTTTGAAGACGTTTTAACGAGTGGAAAGCATAATAAACTTTTCTGCTTAAGTCCGTTATGTGAGGACCCCATTACAACCTATTGTCAATAATTAAACCCAAGTTCTTCACAGATTCAGTATACGCAATTGATGTGCCATTGATAATCACATCTGGCAGGGTGCATTTATCAATTAAGCTACTAGTATATCTGCTATTTACCATTATTGCTTGAGACTTACTTGGATTTATAGTTATACCATGTGATCTCGACCAACGACTAACTCTTTAAGTCATCATTCAGTGCTTCTATAGATAATTTAGCTTCAGATGCCACAAAGTGACGGTAAATCTGCAAATCGTCTGCATAAAGATGGACGTTGGAGGATATTATTTTTGTTATAGAATTGATAAAAACTGTTTGGAGCGTGTGCAAAAAGGAGACAAGACTCCTTTTTGCACACGCTCCAAATTGTGCCAATTTTATATAGTATAAGAGTGACAAACGAGCACACAGACCACCTGATGGTAAGTGGGTGCTGTGGCTCTTAGACACATACATTTATACTCGATTAAGAACTTAAACCTGCATTTGCGCGTTGTCACTCCTGAGGACTGAGACGGAATGACTCGTTTCCAGTTAAAAATGATATCGAGTTCTCTACACTCACCATACGACAGCAGCATTAAGCTGCTATTTTAAGCTTCTGTGAGAGCGTGGTCCGTCGCGGTCGGGCCGACCCATTCGTACTACAACCATAACGTAGCTGCAGCGTGACTCTACCATGTCAATTAAATTCTTTGAAGTCGGCTTTTACGTGTTATTTAACGTATAGTAATTTGATTCATTTGAGTCGACCGAGGAATAGCACAAGTTCGAATATCGTTTAAGGGTCAGTTCACACAGAAACAAGACGTTTAGCACCGCGCCGCGAGACGTCTTGCTGGGTAACGGGACACCGCGAGGAATTATATGTACACCCATATACTCCTATGTGATGTTTCCTTTTTGATTTTATTTTTGTATTCTTCTTCTTCCTTCTCTGCAAGAGTACGGACGAAGCGCCGCTGCGTCGTGATGCGTTGCGCTACGCTGCGGGGCATTTTCAAATTATCTCAATAAAATGTGTATCTTTTTGTCTAATAAATAAAGTTGTATTTTGTATCACGATCTTCAAAAGTGCTATGTCATGTCTCGGTGTAAACTGACCCTAAATAGTTAAATTATGTGAATGAAGTTTTATCCCCCATTTTCCCCCATACTTACGGGTGGAGGTTCTTCTCCAAATTTATGTGAGACCACCCCCATGGTAATGACCCATTGAATAAGAAAAGCATCATTCAAATTGGGCCACAGTTGAGGAAGATATCAAGTAACATAGGTTAAAAAAGAAAATACACTCGAATTGATATCATTCCTCTTTTTTGTAATCGCTTAAAAATGGACTGCATGCTTGAAAAACTGAGGGTTCGAATCCGTACTTCGACTACTTTATAAATAATTCCTACCACAAGCATTTTCAATTTACTTGAGAGCGGTTAACTATTACTGCTGAAAGTGTTGCTAGTATTTAAAAAAAACGTAAAACCGTGCACAGAAACAGTTTTATTGAAAATAGTGATGTACATTCTGTAAATACCAGGAACAAGCACAAGTTAGTTATACCAGTTACTCAACTCCAAAGAGTCAGCAATTCCCTCCTGGGGCAAGTATATGCTTTTAGAACAAAGATCCCAGAAAATATGCGGACTTTATCCATCAAAAGGTTCAAACTATTTATTAAGCAAATATTGTTTAGTAAGGGTTATTATATTAGATACTAAAGAGTACATGATTGATAATAAACCCTGGGAATTAAGTAATCGCTACCGTGCTGTTTCTAAATGTTTCCATAACAATTATATAAACATCATATTGAAAGTTATGCTTTAAAAAAAAGTCCCGCTGGGTTTCCTGCTGGTTCTTCCCAGAACAGAGGTTTTATTCCGAAACAATGGTAAATGTAAAAAATTACTTTCAATAAGAATTACATGTGATATATAGTTATACGCAGTAGAGCCATGTTCCAGTGATATTATATAGTATAGTTGTAGCAAGAATGGGTCGGCTCGACCAGGGTAGGACCACACTCTCACAGAATACCAGCGTAAAATACTAGCTTAATGCTGCTGTGTTTCGTAGAGAAGCGGAGACCCTTTATACTGGAAACGAGGCATTCCAGCTTAGTCCTCACGGGTGACAACGCATCTGCATTTTGATTCGTAATCGAGGATAGATGTAGATATCTATGGGCTACAGCATCCACTTACCATCAGGTAAACTGTGTGCTCTTTTGTCACCCTATCCTAAAAAAATAATTGAATAAAAATGATTCTTTCCTATTCTATTCATGCGGTTATTTAGAATACACATAGCATGACAGTCAAATAATTCACCTCCTATCCAGTTCCGAGAATTCGACATCGATCAGCTTAACCATGTAGCTGAGCAATTCCGTAGAGGCTTGCTTGTGTTGAATACGGCGTTGTTCTTTCAGCTGTTTCTGCGCTTCCACGAACAAGTTTATGAATCTAAAAAAATAAGTAACTGTTTCAATTATTGACATAGATAGAGATATAAAATGAAGTATGGGTGTTTGTTCTTGTAAAATTTATGTATGTAGACTGCCCCAAAGATACAGGAGAAAATCCGAGTTTTAAAAAAAAATAGAAAACACCAAATTAAACAAAATAATTAAAAAATAACACTCCAAAATCTGTGTTAAGAAATTACGAAGGACACAAATGAATTAAACGGCAGTACAACGGGCGGTCTTATCGCTTATGAAGATGTCCGGGCTGCAAGAAATTTGAAATGTATTTTTAACGGTCTATTGCTGTCGCGCTGTACCCGAAAGAACGACCTAGACAACCGGGAGAAAAATGTAGCTCGGATAGATTGTACCTGCGAAAAATCATGAAATCATCATAACTTCATGTTTCCCATTTTCTCCTCCAAAATCTTCATCCAAACTTTTGTTTTTTTAAGAATAGCGGTTGCGGATATGTCTGTACGATTTTTTTATGTTCGTTGTTTTCTGGATGTTTAATAACAGCCTTATAACTGGACAGTTTTATTAACTTTAGAAGGTTTCTAGTTTTAAATACTTAATAAATTTACGAAAAATAAATAATCCGAAGACAGCAGTATGTCAAAGTACACAGTAGTGTCATTATCTAGAGAAAACAGGAATGCGTTTGTTTAGATGAAAAGGATTTCATCGCGTTTCATCATCATTATTAGTATGATCATTATCATCATAATCATTACAGCTCATCGCAAGTCCAGTGCTGCATATAGGCCTCCACCAAATATTGTCACAAAACCTCAACTACCTGCATGGTTTACCAGGTCGTCACTCCATTCAGTGGGGGACCGCCCTTCAATTACCAGTACAAGGTCGTCACTCAAAAACC
The DNA here is from genome assembly GCA_036936625.1 of Parnassius smintheus behrii. NCBI lineage: Eukaryota > Metazoa > Arthropoda > Insecta > Lepidoptera > Papilionidae > Parnassius > Parnassius smintheus. The sequence continues at coordinate 18,860,025 of JAUPFT010000028.1, read as the reverse complement.
TATTTTCCTCATCGGTTGTCGAATTCGTCGTTCTACGAGCTATATGATCAGCCCATTACCGGTTACAGTAACAGTAACAAGTTATGTTTGTTACGATCATGCAGAGAAACTGAGAATGGCCCACTCTATGGCTCTCTAAGCAATGCTTCCATGAAGTGCGGCATAGTGGCAGTGTTCTCACATAACAGTGTATCAACCTATATATGTCGTCCCATATCTTTCTGTTTGATACTGCATACTGATCAATCCCTGAACTCTGCTTTACGTAAAAGACCGCTTCGAGTTCATCTTCTCCTCTCACGATCGTCACCAACTTTCCACTGACAATCTTTCCTTACGTATTTCGGAACACTCATACTCCTTTTTTAATAAATCATGTTCGGTTACAGCTGTACGCTTTTGAAACTCCTTGCCATTATGTATTCGACGGTCTTAGTCCCTTTTCTCCTTCAGAAATCTTCTCAAAGTTTATTACTCCGAGCTCTAATATTTCTCACCATACTTCCCTTCCTCAATTGTATCTATCATACCTATGCTCAACAATCGCCATCTTGTGTTGTTATATTTTTTTTATTTTATCTAATTGCTTAATTTATGTACACCTTCCCTAATCGTCATTCGTTATAAGCGTCGCTTCCAGAGCGATAAGACGGCCTATTGTACCTTCTATATAATTTATTTCATTTTGTTTTGGTATTGATGTGTATTGATAATATATTGATTAATATTAGTCCTGTGGGTGTCTTAAGAGGAGAATATAGAAAATGTATGTAAAATTGTGGTCTCTGATAGAGTTCAAAGAGTAACTATCTCATATATAACAGATATGACATACTTAGTCCGTTGAAGGGAAGTAGCGTATGGTTTCTTTGAACAAAAATTTTGATAACTTATAAGACCTATCAGAAAATAAAAAGAGAAGATAAAATACGCATTATATCTGGTTTCCATATTTAGAAAACGTTTCCTTACCCTTTTTATAAAGAACAAAGTGTTCGTCGTTTCGTGTTGCTCGTTTCTAGTAAAAAGTGTATCCGGTTCTCTACACTCACCAGACGAAACACAGCAGCATTAAGCTGTTATTTTACGTTGGTATTCTGTGAGAGCGTGGTCCTGCCCCAGTCGAGCCGACCCATTCGTGCTACAACTATAATGCAGTTGCAGCGTGGCTCCTCCACGTAAAGAACCCTTTACGAAGTATGAATTTTTAACTGTGATGGGAATTTGTCTACCGTAATTTGTAATGTAATTTTTTTTTAATTTAGGACTGGATTGGCACACAGATTATAAACAAATGAAATTTAAGCGTAAGTAAATTCTTCTAATTAAAACATTAGAAACCCAATATTGAACAATGAAAACAAAAAAATATTGAAAAAAAAAGATCTTACTTCTTATTTGTATTGTGATGTATTTCGACAAGTGTTGTGTCTAATTTTTCGACTACATATACTATGTTGTCTTAAAAACGGAAATCAAGTGATTCAGTTGAAAAATAATTCTATATTAGTTAAAAAACGATACGTTAATGAATACTAAAGCAACAGAATAGTTACTAGTCTATATCTACTAGTCGTAGGAACAGGTCTTTTAAGCCAGTCCTTCAACTGGAATTACTTGAATAGCTGTCGCATATTTTCTGAGTGTCGTTGACTTCAACTTTTTGTTTTTACTATCTTGAGATGTCGCAGTAGATTTTCTTTTTACTGGAGTTTTCTCCGTAACTCTTTATGCGTAAATTTTCATGGACGTGCTCATATTGGAATCTTGACACGACTCTTTGTCATCGACTGCTGACGAACTCTTCAACCAGTATTTTTTTTATTTTCAAGTGGATTTTCTACACTTTCAATAACAGATCTACTAATTTTACTTTTAACTGCAGTTTGCTTTGAAACCAAAGGCTTTTGAGAAAACTGCAGTTGTTTTATTTTTACTGGAAATTTCTCCGAAACTCTCCATAACAATGATTGAAGGATCGTGTTTTTTATTATAAAATGTCTTATATGCTTAACATACTCGTTTGATTCCAACGCAATAGAATTTTGTTTTGCTATTGGCTTAATATCATCGAATAACTTTATAGGTGAAGTTCGTGAATTACGCAAATATTTTGTTCTGTCGATTCGAGAGATTCTTTAGATTTTGTTACGGAAATGTTCGGATTTTTGTTCCATCAACAGTTTGATTTGAATTGCATCGTTCTAACTCAAAAGATCTTTTGAATCAAGACTGTATGCTGAATTAGAATTGGGACTTGATGGCAGCCATTTTCTTCCGATGACAACCTTACGACAGACACTATGGAGACATTACAATACAAGAATATGTATACAAGAATTGTAAAGTCTCCAATAGTGTCTGTCAGAAGCTCTTTACTAACAGCTTTGTCTACGTAATTAATCGGACTGCTTTCCTTAAATTTTGAATTAGGATTGTCATCCATATTGCGAGATTCTTCAATAATATCTCCGTTAAGCTTAACAAAGAAATAATTTATGGATTGATTTAAGTCATCTACTTCTAAATTTCTCGGTTCTATTTCTGTTTTTAAGAACTCACGACTTGGAGGTAAATCGTCTTTGCACAAATCAAGATCCCCATGCGCAGTTATAGGAGAAGAGCCAACAGTATCAATAGATTTGTCTAAATATATTTGTGTATTTCCTGATATATTTATTATTCCATCATTCGAATTTATTTTATTTTGATTACTGACGGTGCTTAATTTTTTATTTAATTCCTTTTGAATGATGCATATAAATACTTTTATCATTTTTCTCTTCAAGTCTTTCTTCGTATATTTTTTTAATTTTTGTATCACATTACCTGAGAGTGAATCATTAGCGATATCTTCACGGGGTGGTATCATTTTTTCTACGACTAATAAGGGTAGAGTTAGTAAGATTTATAATTTTACTCTGTAAAGCTTCTTGAACCAAAACGTCTATTAAAATATCATCATTGTAATCTTTATTTTTAGAAAATCGTTCTAATGTATCGTTTATAACGGATTCGACCGCAGTTCCAACAGAAGCTATATAAGGCAACTAACAGCATTTTTCTCATCCGTCGCTGCTGGTGACAAACGTGTTTTTTAAACTTCTTTGTTTTTGTCGTTTTCCCTGCCTTTTGCTTCCCCTCTTAACAAACTTTTCTGATAGATGCCATATCGACTTAGTTGTAAACTCGTGTTTAGGTTTCGATTATCATCCGCTTCGCTCACTTCAGTAACGCTGGACAATTGGGGTCTAGCGCATAAACTTACGGGTTCTTTAACGTAATTGTGCCGCGGCAAAGCCGCAAATTTTTGGTGGAGCTGTAAAAGTAATTTTAAAAAATACACATTTTTAGTGCAAAATACTGTGTTGTAATAAAAAGAACAAAATCTGTTACACACGCTTTGTAAATAATGGAAAAATAACAATTTTGATCTATGAATTTAGTGTAATTTTATTTATTTATTATTTCTTTATTGCAAGGAATGCAAAATCAAAAGAATACAAAGGGCGAACTGAATGCCTTGAGGCATTCTCTAATTATATACTAAGAATAAGAAGAAACTAAGAAGAAGAAGAATATATTAATCTATACATTTAATAAGTCCGTAGAAAAGTCGAGTCTATAATTCTAATATTTTCTGGAAAAAACAAGTCCAGGGAGCTAAATAAAGCCACTGAATAATGCCACAGAAGCCAAATTAGTGGTTTTTAGAATGTCTGTCTGCCTGTATGTTTATTCAAGATTCACGCGAAAACTACTTAACATATTTCCATGAAATGTGCGTGTAGGTAGATAGGGACCCGGGGCTACTTATAGGATACTTTTTATCAGATTACGAAACTATAAAAAAGGAGGGTTAAGTATTTTCTTTCCTTTAGATGTATGTGTTTTATTAAAATAAATAAAATATTTTAAAATATTTATAAACAAAATCCAAAATCAGTTTAAAAAAGTAAAAGAAATTTGTAAAGAAAAACATCGCAAGGAAGCCTATTTGAGAAGTAAAGAAATGTTTTGGAAATCATTTTTACTGCATATTTTTTTATTTTGAGCTACGATCAGAAAGACGCTTATGCCCGTCCTATGTAGATTTCTACTCCTGTTCACGAATTTAATTCTTCTGACACGTTCACCGTTAAATACAACAATAATATCGTAGATTGTCAGCATAGTGTAGTTCAATTAATTACACAACGGTTAAAACTAATTTTGAGCTTTATTTATAAATATTTTATTTATTTTTATAAAACTCATCAACCGTATAAAATAGAAATTAACATCTAAAGGAAGGAAAATACTTAATCTTAACCCTCCTTTTTTGAAGTTGCGTAATCGATAAAAAGTAGCCTATGAGTAGTCTCGGATCCCTAACTAACTACACACAAAGTTTTATGGAAATCTGATGAGTAGTTTTTGAGTGAATCTTGAATTAACGTAGTAGAGTCATGCCGCAGTTATATTAGTAGTATAATTGTAGCACGAATGGGTAGGCTCGATCGGGGAAGGACCACGCTCTCACAGAATACCAGCGTCAATAGTAGCTTAATGCTGCTGTGTTTCGTATGGTGAGTGTAGAGAATCGGAGATCCTTTTTACTGGAAACTAGGCATTCCATCTTAGTCCTCACGGGTGACAACGCATCTGCATTTTGATTCGTAATCGAGGATAGATGTAGATGTCTATGGGCCGCAGCAACCACTTACCATCAATCAGGTGGACTGCGTGCACGTTTGTCACCCTATCCGATAAAAAAAATACACAGACAGACAAACATTCTAAAAACCACTAATTTGGCTTCAGTGTCATTGTCACTAATTTGGCATCATGTCATTTATTTAGTCCTTTGGACTTGTTTTTTTTTTCAGAATATATTAGAATTACAGACACGACCTTTCTACAGATTTATTATATGTATAGATATTGTTTTGTAAACCTTAGCGGCCTCATCAAGGTTTCATAGTAATATGTTAAATGATACAGGAGCCCATTGAAAACGCACACAAACATTATTTTATTTGTTAGAAGCCTTACCCTGGCAAGTAAACACTGTTAATAACGCTACTCAATTGTAAAAGTAAGCACTGTTAAAATTTGTAAAGTAAGAACCGTTTAGTGGTGGTGTAAGCACATCCACTACCCCAAACCGTCCCGTGGGAGTCGTAAGGAGCGACAATGGGAAACAAAGCAGCAGATGTGCAGCAGCATCTTCGTTAAAGTTACAGCCTGCATGTGTCCCACAGCTGGGCACTGGCCTCGTCTTAGTTCTGACACGTTTTCAGTTCAAGGGCGTGTTGACGGACTTTACATGTCTTCGAAATAGTTTTATTTCTCAGACATGCAGGTTTCCTCGCGACGTTTTCCTTCACCGCCGGAGCACGTAGTAAAAAATTCCAATTAACAATTTCATTGGTGCCGGCGTTGATCGAACCCGGTTTGCACGCGTACTGTGAAATTCACAGCAAAGCTAAGCTGAGCTACCACAGCTCTGCTAATAACAGCGGCTTCCTAAACACGATACAAACAATATATTTGTACAATTTGAATAATATTTTCATACAAACAATATTAAGGATGACTAAATGGACGTTTAAAATAATGTTTTAGAACTGCTATTTCAACGGTACCATATATTTTGACAGAGAAATTCAAAGATAAAAATTACTATAATTTTTATTTAGATTTATTAATTTTAATTATTTTATTAAATCGTTGAGAATAATATTAGAAACAGATTGTGTGATGGACTTTTCTACTGCTTTAGTTATAGATAGACTTACTACATCGAACAATTTAACCACTCACGTCCCGAACAGTCCCGACAGTGTATTGGACCAATTAGTCAGACCAAAGATAAAAAAGTCAAGCCAAAGAGTATAGTAGGTTAGGCCAATGACAATATTTTTTTAAATGAAGGTAAATATAACTTAAAGTCATTACCATGTTCTTGTCAAAAAATAAAAATTATCGACAGTTAAAATACCGAATTATTTGTGTGAAGGTCAAGCGAGCGCTAGAGAAACGACAGTTGCAAGACGTTCTTAATAAATAAAATGTTGTGAGAAATTATCCATTACCGTGTCGTGGCGGTGCATGAAATCCATAGCATCCCATGGATGTTGTTAGAGGCGACTACACTTGGTGGAAAGTGTTATTTTTGAATAACCGTGACCATCGTTACAGTTACAAAAAAGTAACAGCGAAAAATCCATGGATGAATACCTGGAACATTAGAATGACTTATAACGTGACTTTAAATATGCATTTTAGATTTAATATTAGGTTTTATTTCAGTAGGCGATTTTTTATTACCTTCATCACCTAAGCTACGAACGTGACTATGTTATAAATGCCATTCTAATTATTATTTTTGAAATAAACGAATTTCACCTGACCTACCCGATCAGTCGTTGTACCATTCTAGTATACCGTACCGCACCATATTACACAGTAACAAGGTATGTGTAAGTTATATGAATAACTAATATTATTTAAAAAAAAACTGTATTAATGTCCAACGCCCAAGGCGGAAAAATCCGACAGTAGGCACGGGACACATGCAAAGATACCGATACCAAAAATAACCGTCAATCAAAATAAAAATATACAAATTAATTATATCGGTATCGTAATATATACACTCAATAGGCGCCTTCAATAAATAAATAGAAAATCAATCATAGGTATATACTTTATTACGCTATCTTTGACCAATGCTATTTTTATTAAAAATAACTTCTTCATTTCACGTTACATCGGAATTATAACACAAAACATAATATTCCCATTTTGGACCGTGTAGAATATAAAAATGTGTGTTTTTTAACTGATTTATAGTAAAAGCTGCGCTAGCACTTCTTATAAGTTTGTGTTAAAAACTATCACCTTACATTTCATTTTAGCTATTTCTGACTAGTACTTTATTTCTCATGTGAACGATACAGTACAGCATTGTTGTTGTTGTATTTTGTATCACTATCTTTAAAGGGGCACGCCTCGTCTCGTCGTGTCATGTGTCGGTGTGAACTGACCCTAAATAGTTAAATTATGTGAATGAAGTTTTATCCCCATTTTCCCCCACACGTACGGCTGGAGGTTCTTCTCCAAACTTTTATGAGACCACCCCTATAGTAATGACCCATTAAATAAGAAAAGCATCATTCAAATTGGGCCACAGTTGACGAAGCCATCAAGTAACACAGATAAAAACGAACATGCACTCGAATTGATGCCATTCTCCTTTTTTGAAATCGCTTAAAAGTTGACTGTATGCTCGAAAAACTGACTGAGGGTTCGAATCCGCTCTTCGACTAGTTGTAAACAATTCCCAGCAAAAGCATTTTCAGTTTATTCGGAAACGGTTAACTAGTATTGTTTAAAGCGTTATTTGTATTATTAAAAAAAACGTAAAACCATGCACAAAAACAGTTTTATTGGAACTAGTGATGTACATTCTGTAAATACTAGGAACAAGCACAAGTTAGTTATACTAGTTACTCAACTCTAAAGAGTCAGCAATTCCCTTCTGTGGCAAGTACACGCTTTAAAAACAAAGTCCCAGAAAATATGCAGATTTTATCTATCAAAAGGTTCAAACTATTAATTAAGACGAGTTCTTAGCACGATTTCAAATTCGTTATTCACCCGCGCTTCCCGCAGTGGGCGGAGCGCAAACGGCAGTCGGAGAGCGCAGCGTGAACACAGTATGCGTCATAGATATACCTAAGCTGTTTTTAATATTTCTATGGTTTGCGCAAAGCAAGCAGATAATTCACCTCCAAACAAAAACTTTTCCGTGAGGTCTCCTGTTCGCAACACTACTACGTATTATAGTAATAATATTTTGAGTACCTACTCACTAATATCAAAACTGTTTACGGGGTCTGGAGTCTGGACATCACACTATATATTTTAATTATCAATATTTTTTTAAAGTCAGTTTTATGATATGAGCAGGTACTTAGTGAACTATTTACATACATATATTATATACATTTAAAACGCCAAGTCACAAATTCTAAAAAAAAACAAGTTTCGTTGGCAAAATAGCTAAAATAACAAAAAAGAATAGTTTCAAATAAAACCACTTGAAAATTCAAATTTATTTTACTGTTTTGTATTACCTTACCTCCGGACTTGATGGAGTGACCTGAAGGTGTACTTTTGTAATCGCTATTGGAACTGGTCACCTAGTACTACTACGTGTTCGTACTATCGCGTACCTGGTGCCGCGTACGCGGTGTACCTGATTACCAAAGTACACCTTCAGGTCACTAAGTCAAGTCCGGAGTTAAAGACTCATCATATCTAACAAAACGAGCCCAAACTCGGCACACCTAGTAGTACTCGGCGACCAGTTCCATTAGCGATTACTAAAGTACACCTTCAGGTCACTCCGTCAAGTCCGGCGGTAAGGAATCATCATACCTAACAAAACGAGCCTAAACTCGGCACATCTAGTAGTACTCGGCGACCAGTTCCAATAGCGATTACCAAAGTACACCTTCAGGTCACTCCGTCAAGTTCGGAGGTAAAGACTCATCATACCTAACAAAACGAGCCCAAACACGGCACATCTAGTAGTACTCGGCGACCAGTTCCATTAGCGATTACTAAAGTACACCTTCAGGTCACTCCGTCAAGTCCGGAGGTAAGGATTCATCATACCTAACAAAATGAGCCTAAACTCGGCACACCTAGTAGTACTCGGCGACCAGTTCCAATAGCGATTACCAAAGTACACCTTCAGGTCACTCCATCAAGTCTGGAGGTAAAAACTTATCATACCTAACAAAACGAGCCCAAACACGGCACATCTAGTAGTACTCGGCGACCAGTTCCATTAGCGATTACTAAAGTACACCTTTAGGCCACACCGTCAAGTCCGGATGTAAGGACTCATCATACCTAACAAAACGAGCCCAAACACGCCACATCTAGTATTACTCGGCGACCAGTTCCATTAGCGATTACTAAAGTACACCTTCAGGTCACTCCATCAAGTCCGGCGGTAAGGAATCATCATACCTAACAAAACGAGCCTAAACTTGGCACATCTAGTAGTAGTACTCGGCGACCAGTTCCAATAGCGATTACCAAAGTACGCCTTCAGGTCACTCCGTCAAGTCCGGAGGTAAAGACTCATCATACCTAACAGAACGAGCCCAAACACGGCAAATCTAGTAGTACTCGGCGACCAGTTCCGTTAGCGATTACTAAAGTACACCTTCAGGTCACTCCGTCAAGTCCGGAGGTAAGGACTCATCATACCTAACAAAACGAGCTCAAATACGGCACATCTAGTAGTACTCGGCGACCAGTTCCATTAGCGATTACTAAAGTACACCTTCAGGTCACTCCGTCAAGTCCGGAGGTAAGGACTCATCATACCTAACGAAATGAGCCTAAACTAGGCACACCTAGTAGTACTCGGCGACCAGTTCCAATAGCGATTACCAAAGTACACCTTCAGGTCACTCCGTCAAGTCCGGAGGTAAAAACTCATCATACCTAACAAAACGAGCCCAAACACGGCACATCTAGTAGTACTCGGCGACCAGTTCCAATAGCGATTACCAAAGTACACCTTCAGGTCACTCCGTCAAGTCCGGAGGTAAAAACTCATCATACCTAACAAAACGAGCCCAAACACGGCACATCTAGTAGTACTCGGCGACCAGTTCCGTTAGCGATTACTAAAGTACATCTTCAGGTCACTCCGTCAAGTCTAGAGGTAAGAACTCATCATACCTAACAAAACGAGCCCAAACTCGGCACGCCTGGTAGTACTCGGGGACCAGTTCCAATACCGATTACCAAAGTACACCTTCAGGTCACTCCGTCAAGTCCGGAGGTAAAGACTCATCATACCTAACATAACGAGCCCAAACACGGCACATCTAGTAGTACTCGGCGACCAGTTCCGTTAGCGATTACTTAAGTACATCTTCAGGTCACTCCGTTAAGTCTGGAGGTAAAGACTCATCATACCTAACAAAACGAGTCCAAACTCGGCACACTTAGTTCTACTAGTCCAGGTGTTCCGGTATTAGTTACTGAAGTTTACCTACAGGTCACTCCATCAAGTCCGGAGGTAAGGTCTTATCATAACTGACAAAACCAGCCTAAAGTCCACAGCTAACATCTCACTGCCAGTAGAGCGCTCCTAGTACCAAGCAGTCTCTAGAGTAGGTATTCGTATTTCGTATCTAAATCTAATTACTCTACGTATCTAAGTAGATTTTTGAGGTATAAGAAATCAAAAACAAATTCGATCTTTCAAATTATCAAAATAATTTTATTTGACTACGATTCCCGCAGCCAAAACCGTGCGTACACTGGTGTGCATTACCCGTATCAATGTAATAGTTCGATTCTATGCCTATATCAATTTTGTAAACGCGTCCTTAAAAAATCTTAACGTAAATATTGCGGCAAAAAGAGCGACACGTCTCTACAGCACCAGGCCTCGGCCGGCAGCCGGCAGTGACTTCACAGGCGTGTACGCAAACATCCGTACCTATTATTTCAGAAATAAGAAGATGTGATTTAAAAAAAAACCTATTTGTTGGACTAAAAAATTAAAACACTATTACGTTAATATGTTGAATGTATAAAAATCTAACAAAAAATCTGAATGATTGCATGTATACTAAGTATGGTTTTTACTCGTTAAAATAAATTTTTAGAGGTATGTTTGTGATTTTTTTCTCTCGTATTAAATTAGTGGTATCATGTTTTCAACACACTATCTAACTAGTATATATCCTGGACAATATCATATATTTTTCTGGGTTTGTTTACTGCGGTGGATCATATACTTTGAGGCATTATAAAACTTGCATTTAGCATCATGCCTCGTCTTAAGCAAATATTGTTTAGTAAGGGTTATTATATTAGATACTAAAGAGTACGTACATGATCGATATATACCCTGGGAATTAAATGATCGCTACCATGCGATTTCTAAATGTTTCCATAACAATTACCTATATGAACATTATATTGTAAGTTATGCATAAAAAGTCCCGCTGTGTTACTTTCTAGTTCTTCCCAGGATAGAGGTCTTTTCCAAACCAGTGGTAAAATGTAAAAAATGACTTTCAATAAGAATTACATGTGATCTATATTGGATAAATATGATTCTATCCTATTCTATTAATGCGATTATTTAGAATACACGTAGTATATACTTCATATACTTCACCTCCTATCCAGTTCAGAGAATTTGACATCGATCAGCTTAACCATGTCGCTGAACAAACCCGTAGCGGCTTGTTTGTATTGAGTACGGCGTTGTTCTTTCAGCTGATTCAGCTGTTTTTGCGCTTCCACAAGTTTATGAATCTAAAATAATAGTAGTTTCAATTAATGACAAACACATAGATATAGATATAAAATGGGGTACGGATGTTTGTCGTTGTAAAACATATGCATGTAAACTGCCCCAACGATACATGAGAAAATCCTAGTGTGGAGGTAACCTTTTAAAAAATAGAAAACATTGAATTAAAAAAAGAATAAAAAAATAACAATCCAAAATGAATTAAATGGTAGTACAATAGGCGGTCTTATCGCTTATGGAGATGTCCAGGCTGCAAGAAATCAGAAATATATTATAACGGTCTATTGCTAACGCGTTGTACCCGTAAGACGAGCTCAACAACGGAGAGAGACAAATGCAGCTCGGATAGATTGTACCTGTGAAAAATGATGAAATCATCATAATTTCATATTTCCCATTTTCTCCTCCAAAATCTTCATCCAAACTTTAATTTTTTTAAGAATAACGGTTGCGGATATGCCTGTATGATTTTTTATGTTCGTTGTTTCCTGGATGTTTAATAACAGCCTTATAACTGGACAGTTTTATTAACTTTAGAAAGTTTCTAGATTTAAATACTTAACTAATTTACGAAAAAAAAACCACAAGGACACAGCAGTGTGTCAAAGTACACAGTAGTGTCATTATCTAGACAGAAAAGAAATGCGTTTGTATAAATGAAAAGAATTTCATCGCGTTTCATCATCATCATTAGTATCATTATCATCATCATAATCATTACAGCTCATCGCAAGTCCAGTGCTGCACATAGGCCTCCATCAAATATTGTCATAAAACCTCAACTCCCTGTATAATTTACAAGGTCGTCACTCCATTTAGTAGTGGACCGCCCAACACCTCACTGTACAAGGTACTCAAAAACCTATCTTCCTTATCGCTTGTCGGTTCTTCGAGCTATATGGTCGGCCCATTGCCACTTCAGCTTACTGATCCATTGGGCTATGTCGGTTACTCTGGTTCTACTGCAGTTATACTTGTTACGATCATGCAGAGAAACTTAGAACAGCCCACTCTATAGCTCTCTAAGCAATGTTTCCATGAACTGCGGCTTAGTGGCAGTGTTCTCACATCACAGTGTATCAACGTATATATGTCGTCCTATATCTTACAGTTTGATACTGCATACTGATCAATCCCCAAACTCTGCTTTACGTAAAAGACCGCTTCGAGTTCATCTTCTCCTCTCGCAATCGTCACTATCTTTCCACTGACAATATTTCCCTACGTATTCCGGGACAATCATACTCCTTCTTTAATAAATCATGTTCAGTTACAGGTGTACGGTTTTGAAACTACTTGCCATTATGTATTCGACTTGCTTAGTCCCTTTTCTCCTTCAGAAATTTTCTCAAAGTTTATTACTCCGAACTCTAATGTTTCTTACCTCAATTGTATCTATCATACCTATCGTCAACAATTACCATCTTGTGTTGTGATATTTTTTATTTTTATTTTATCTAATTGCTTAATTTATGTACACTTTACCTAATTGTCATTCGCTGTAAGCATTGCTTCCAGAACGATAAGAAGGACTATTGTACCTTCTATATAATTTATTTCATTTTGTTTTGGTAATAATGTGTATTGATGTACAATAAAGAATATATTAATCCTGTATGTAAAATTATGGTCTCTGATAGACAGAGTTGAAAGAGTACGAGTAGCTATCTCATATATATCAGATATGACATACTTAGTCCGTTGAAGGGAAGTAGCGTATGGTTTCTTTGAACAAAAACTTTGATAACTTATAAGACCTATCATAAAATAAAAAGAGAAGATAAAATACGCATTATATCCGGTTTCCATATTTAGAAAAAAATTTGTTACCCTTTTTATAAAGAATAAAGTGTTCGTCGTTTCGTGTTGCTCGTTTCTAGTAAAAAGTGTCTCCGGTTCCCTACACTCACCAGACGAAACACAGCAGCATTAAGCTGCTATTTTACGTTGGTATTCTGTGAGAGCGTGGTCCGGCCCCAGTCGAGCCGACCCATTCGTGCTACAACTGTAATACAGTTGCCGCGTGGCTCTTCCACGTAAAAAACCCTTTACGAAGTGTGAATTTTTAACAGTGATGGTAATTCGTCTACCGTAATTTGTATGGTAGTGTTACGCGCTCCAGTCGACGACACTAGCGCCATCTAGTGTCAGGAACGAGAGCGAGGGGAGCTTTGCAGAAAATGACATCACAAATCTTTCAACCGACAGCGCCATCCGAAGAACTAAGTTTCTAGAAAATCTACACTCGAACACTCGTCGCCTTGCGCGCATTTACTTGAATATTCCGGATGCTTCATTGCTAATTTGTATATATAGGCACTGCAAGATGCGATCGGGGCAGTATTCGATTTGGCGAGACAAGCGAAGCTTCGGAGCGGAATAAAGTGAATTAGTATGTTTAATTATTAGTGTTTTAAGTTTTAATTTGTGTAAAGTAAATTAAAATGTTAATTTAGGTAATTTTATCGGCAATTTTTATTGTCACGAACCTCAAGCTCGTAACAATTGGTGTCAGAAGTGGGATAAAATCATGCCGATTTTACCTAAGGAGGAAACGGAGGGTGTCCGTACACGAAATCAACGCCAGCAGGAGACGGACCAACGATGATTTGGTGGTGCAACGCCGCAGACGTCGGAGGGCCAGCCACCGGTTGCAGGCCCGTCGGTAGCTCCTACATCTGCAGCACCTGACTTAGGTGCTCTGATGGTGATGCTGCAGGAGCAGGCTCGCCGACAGGAGGAACAGGCTCGCCGACAGGAGGAGTAGGCTCGCCAGCAGGCGGAACAGGCACGCCGATTGGAAGACCAGGCCCGTCGGTTGGAGGAGCAGATGCTCCTCATGAGTGACCTTCACGCTACCTTTGGGAAGGAAATAAAGGAGGTGAAGGATAGGGTTGCTCTGCATGACAACCGCCTGTCGGAAGCTGAAACCCAAATCGCGAAAGCTGAAAACCGAATCGAGAAAGCTGAAACCCGAATCGACCAAGTAAACCATCGGGTTGACAACGTAATGGCTGACATGAAGAAATCACTCGACGAACTCAAACTTGGAGATGGAGCTACAGCTCCCGTAGTAGCTACAACACCTTCACTACGTGGGTTCAAGGTGCCACCGTTCGACGGTACCTCTTCCTGGTCAGCCTACAAAATCCAGTTCGAAGCTGTTATGAAGGCGAACAGCTGGAATAAAAATCAGGCCATGACTGCTCTCACACTAGGCCTGCGTGACCAGGCCTTAACAGTTCTGGAAGCTCTCGGTGAGGAAGTGACTTATGAGCAACTCCTTGAGGCATTGGCGGCGAGATATGGCGACGCTCACCTGGAACACGTCTTTCGTGCGCAGCTTAAAGATCGTGTGCAGCGCATCAACGAAAACCTGCAGCAGTGGGCTCTAGAAGTGGAGAAGCTGGTGCGAAAAGCATACCGGTCTGTACCTGCGCTCATTGAAGGGAACCTGGTGCAGACATTTATCGAAGGCATCCGTGACCTGGAAGTCAGAGCTGCTGTGAGGCTCGGGCACCACGAGACGCTTAAGGACGCCTTGGCCCATGCACTGGAGGTGGAAGCCGTGCGGCAGGATCATCGTTCCCATCGTGTCAGGGAGGTTGCAGCAGCTATAGTTCGCGACCGCAACAAAGGATACAGCCCTAGGTGCTATGGCTGTGGGGAAAAGGGCCATCTTCGATCCAGCTGCCCTAAGCGAAGCGCAGAAAGGGAAAGTGAACGATATCAGGAGGGTAGTGCAGCTAACGGCACTGCCTGGCGGCGACAGGATCATCGTTCACCTCACGCTAGGGAGGTTGCAGCAGTTACGGTTTGCGACCACAATAAAGGATACAGCCCTAGGTGCTATGGCTGTGGGGAAAGGGGCCATCTTCGGTCCAGCTGCCCTAAGCGCACCCTAGGAAGGGAAGGTGAACGGTCTCAGAAAGGAAGTGCGGCTAACAGCACCGCCCAGCAGCAGCAGGAATACGACTTTACTATCAGACACTGCAGCGGGAAATCTCACGGCAACGCAGATGCATTGTCAAGAAGACCTTTTCCTGAAGATTGCAACCATTGTAGTAGGCAAGAGAGTAAGGAAGTGGTATCCGTGAGGATGCTCAGGACAGACCACCTCAGCAACGGGTGGAAGGACAGCCTACGACATGCACAGCAGGAAGATCCGGACATCAAGCCGATTCTGGGATGGATGAAGGCCCGTGCTACCAAGCCTAAGTGGAGGGACGTCTCAGCGATAAGTTCAACCACGAAAAGCTATTGGGCCCAATGGGACAGCTTGCTGATTCAGGATGGAGTCCTGTGCCGTAAATGGGACAGTAGTCGAGGAGACAGCAGTCGTTTGCAAATGGTTGTCCCTAAGGCTAAAGTGCCGAATGTTCTACAGCTGTGCCATAATGGTCGCGTTCAAGAGTCCATCTGGGAGTTAAACGAACTCTGCTGAAGGTCCGAGAACAGTTTTACTGGGTCCATTATCGTGACGATGTCGAGGATTGGTGTCATACATATACAAGTTGTGCGGCTGTGAGGGGACCTCAGACACGGAGTAGAGAAGCATCGAAATTGTACAATGTTGGTGCACCACGGGATAGGACATCCCTTGACATTGACCTGCCGTTACAGAAAAGCGCAAGAGGGACTCCCAAGATCGTCCATGTGGATCGCCTGGCGCGCTATTATGGGGCCGATAATGCTCGGGACGAGCATGTCTTAGGAGGGGGCAGTGTTACGCGCTCCAGTCGACGACACTAGCGCCATCTAGTGTCAGGAACGAGAGCGAGGGGAGCTTTGCAGAAAATGACATCACAAATCTTTCAACCGACAGCGCCATCCGAAGAACTAAGTTTCTAGAAAATCTACACTCGAACACTCGTCGCCTTGCGCGCATTTACTTGAATATTCCGGATGCTTCATTGCTAATTTGTATATATAGGCGCTGCAAGATGCGATCGGGGCAGTATTGGATTTGGCGAGACAAGCGAAGCTTCGGAGCGGAATAAAGTGAATTAGTGTGTTTAATTATTAGTGTTTTAAGTTTTAATTTGTGTAAAGTAAATTAAAGTGTTAATTTAGGTAATTTTATCGGCAATTTTTGTTGTCACGAACCTTAAGCTCGTAACAGTATTTTTTAATTTAGGACTGGATTGGCACACAGCTTATATAAAAAATGAAATTTAAGCGTAAGTAAATTCTTCTAATTAAAACATTAGAAACCCGATATTTAACAATAGAAAACAAACACTAATTGAAAAAAAAAGATCTTACTTCTTATTTGTATTGTGATGTATTTCGACTAGTGCTAATTGTATTGTGATGTATTTCGACTAGTCTAATTTTTCCATTACGTTTACTGTGTTCTCTTTAAAACGAAAATCAAGTGATTCAGCTGAAAAATAATTCTACATTAGTTAAAAAAACGATAGTACGTTAATTAATTCTAAAGCAACTAGTCGTAGGAATAGGTATTTTAAGCCAGTCGTTTACACGAGAATTAGTTGAATAGCTGTCGCATATTTACCGAGTGTCGTTGACTTGGACTTTTTGATTTTTACTCTCTTGAGATGTCACAGTAGATTTTATTTTTACTGGAGTTTTCTCTGAAACTCTTTATGCGCAAATTTTCGTGGGCGTGCTCATATTGGAATCATGACACGACTCTTTATCATAGACTGCTGACGAACTCTTCCACCTGTATTATTTATTTTCAAGTGGATTTTCTACACTTTCAATAACAGATCTACTAGTTTTACTTTTAACTGTAGTTTCCTTTGAAACCAAAGGCTTCTGAGAAGACAGTGCAGTTTTTTTACTGGAGTTTTCTCCGAAACTCTCCATATCAAAGGTTGAAAGGAACGTATTTTTTAAATTTCTTATATGCTTAACATACTTGTTTGAGTCCAACGCAATAGAATTTTGTTTTGAGATTGGTTTAATATCTTTATAGGTGAAGTTTGTAAATTACGGAAATATTTTTTTCAGTCGATCCGATAGATTCTTTCGATTTTGTTACGGAAATGTTCGGATTTTTGCTCCATCAACAGTTTGATTTCAAATGCATTTTTCTAACATTAGATCTTTTGAGTCAAGACTGGATACTGAATCGGAATTGGGACTTGATGGCAGCCATTTTCTTCTGATGACAACCTTAAGACAGACACTATGGAAACATTACAATACAAGAATATGTAAACAAGAATCGTAAAGTCTCCAGTAGTGTCTATCAGAAGCTTTTTAATAACAGCTTTGTTCTCGTAATTTATCGGACTGCTTTCCCTAAATTTTGAATTAGGATTATCATCCATATTGCGAGATTCTTCAATAATTTCTCTTTTACATAAGCTTAACAAGAAATTCTTTATGAATTGATTTAAGTCATCAACTTCTAAATTTCTCGGTTCTATTTTGTTTTCAAAAACTCACGACTTGGAGGTAAATCGTCTTTGCACAAATCAAGATAAATCTTCGTGCGCATTCACAGGAGGAAAGCCAACAGTATCAACAGATTTTTCTAAATATATTTCTGTATTTGCTGATATATTTATTATTCCATCATTCGAATTTATTTTATTTTGACTACTGCCGGTGCTTAATTTTTTATTTAACTCCTTTTGAATGATGCATATAAATACTTTTATCATTTTTCATACTTTTTTTTTGTTTTCCTTAATAAGCGACTGTTTTTCTTCTAATGGAGATGATTTGAATGTTGGCGCTAAACGTTTATATATTTAATTAAACTTCTCAGTTTTATTAAACATATGTAACGTGGATAAAAATGATGATGACAATTTCGTCCATTGTCCTCATCATTTTTATCCACGTCAGACAACAAATTTTGAGTTGTATTTAATTCACATTCTATTGCATCAAATCTTTCTTCGTATATTTTTTTAAATTTTTGTATCACATTACCTGTTAGTGAATCATTAGCGATATCTCACAGGGTGGTATTTTTTCTACGACTAATAAGGGTAGAGTTAGTAAGATTTATAATTTTACTTTAATTATTTATATTATTTTAATTTTTATAATAAATATATGCATCGTAGTATCGTAGACATGAGGACCCGTTAACACGCTTTAGGGTTCTACTTATATTTATTTCAATGTCGATACGGCCGTATTTTTTTAGTTTTTCGCATAATTTCATTTTTTCTTAATTTACGCTTGGTCATTTGTAATTTAGATTGACGTAACGCATGTACTTGTTTTACTTATATTTTTATTTATTTACTATCAAACCGATTTGTTTTACCTAACGGCATTTTTTTGGTTTAGGTATTTACAAACGAGTATTAAATATTCAGCCAAAAAGATTTATCTATCAAATTTGATTCAAGGCTTCTGATATTTATATTATAGGCTTTTTATTATATTATTTTAAATGATTTTAATTAATAATATAATAAACGCTTTCTTAGAGGCATATTCGTTTTATTATCTGTATGCTCTTTAAGTTTTATATTCGTTTTGATATTCGGGTCAGAAAAATTTTCGTTATATTCAGTTACTGCATTCTTATCCCTGTCAATTGTTGAAGTTTCATTAGATTGTTCCTCTACACCTTATTTATTTTTTTGTCTTGATGGTTGTGTTGCTTTCTTTGTAGCTTTGTATATTAAGCTAATACCCTTTATGGGCTTAGTGTTTTCTTCTTTAGAAGTTGAATACCCAAGATCATCTTTTTGTGAGTTTGAAGCATCAGTATTGTTAAAAGCCTGACGCTTCAAATTCACAAAAATATACACCTAGATAACTAAATTGTGTTCCCTCTACAATATCATTGTTAGACTCTTCGACAGAAGTGGAGTTACTAATAACTGTACAAATTTTTACCTTATCACCAGTAATTGACATTTCGGTTGTTTTTTGTCGGGAGATTTTGTTATATTTCCTTCAACGTTTATAAAATCCTTTTGGGTATCTAAAGTCTTACTTTCGCTGTTATTTATA
The DNA here is from genome assembly GCA_036936625.1 of Parnassius smintheus behrii. NCBI lineage: Eukaryota > Metazoa > Arthropoda > Insecta > Lepidoptera > Papilionidae > Parnassius > Parnassius smintheus. Next base: position 18,840,728 of record JAUPFT010000028.1, on the reverse strand, counting down.
ATTGTACTCTGTAAAGCTTCTTGGACCAAAACGTCTATTAAAATATGATCATTGTAATCTTTATTTTTTGATAATCGCTCTGTATACTACAGAGCGATTATCAAGCGTTTATAACAGATTCGACCGCGGTTCCTACAAAAGCTACTAAAAGGCAACTAACAGAATTTTTTCATTCGTCTCTGCTGGTGGCAAATGTGTTTTTTGAACTTCTTTGCTTTTGTCGTTTTCTCTGCCCTTTACGGAAAGCAAAGAAACTTTTCTGACAGATGCCATATCGACTCAGTTGTGAACTCGTGTTTAAGTTTTGATGATCATCCGTTTCGCTCACTTCAGTAACGCTGGACAGTTGGGGTCTAGCGCATAAACGTACGGGTTCTTTATCGTAATCGTACCGTGGTAAAGCGGCAAATTTTTCGTGGAACTGTAAAAGTAATATCAAAAAATACACATTTTTAGTGCAAAATACTGTGTCGTAATGTAAAAGATAGGTGGTAAGAGCAAAATATGTTAAACATGTTTTGTAAATAATGAAAAAATGACATTTTTTTATGAATTTAGTGTTAATTTGTTTATTTATTATTTCTTTATTGGAAGGAATGCAAAATCAAAAGACCTCAACCCATCGAATGGTGAGAATTTGACGTAGGTCATGGTAATTAATGGTAATGATAATTAATTACATATAACAAATTTAGTGCCGCATAAAAATGGACTCCAATAGATGGGGAGAAAATCGTATCGAAAATATAATAACGGCTTAACTTTAAGCGAGCATTGTTTTGAGAATTTGTGATGGAAAGCGAAACATTTGGTATATATGATTTATTATTTATTAATAATTAATATAGCTTTTATTAACTTCGCTCTATTTGCCATCATTACTATTAAGTTATTACTATTCTATCCTATTTAGTTAATTTTATATGTATAAAGTATAAATAGCTTCACAAATTATGACTTGTACTATTTATCATAAGAATGTAAAAATTGAGATGTTTTTTGTTTAATTGCCAAAGTAATTTATAATATAAAATAATTATAAAAAGTAATAATTTTATAATTATTTTTTTTTTATTTATTGGATTACTAACGTAAGATACAGCCAACTCAGATAAATACAAATTATTTGTTACATAGTACAATAGGTAACTGTTCTCACACTTATAATTAACCACATCATGCGTTTTATCCTGTTACTGTACTGAAAACACTACAACAATTATGTAAGTTAAAACAAGGCAAAGGTCAATCACGATAGTTACGATAAAGGTAAGTCAACATTTTTAGTTTTTGCAATAAAAGTAGCGATGATATCGAAGTTAATGTCAATATCCGGATTCTTCTCAACATATTCATTGTACAAGAGGGTAGCGCGGACCAACGGTGAAAAACGACCCAAATTAGTTCTGGATAGCCTGGACTTAAAAAATTTGCATGGATATCTCGGGATTCTGGCGGGAACATTGTATGTTAGTCTATTAAGCAAAGGCGGACAAACGATAGATCCATTAACTATTTTGTGTAAAAATTTTTAATCTAAATGAGCTCGACGTTCTGTAAGTTTTATGAGATTGAAGTGCTTTAATTTCTCCTCATATGTTTTGGTAGTTATAGGTGCTCTGTATCGATATGCAAGAGTACGAACAAATCGTTTCTGAATTCTCTCAATTCTATCAACATATATTTTATAATTGGGACACCACACAGTGCTGCGATATTCCAATTTACTCCTTACATATGTATTGTAGAGATGAATTACAGCGTCTAGTTTCTTAAAATTTTGGTACATCTTAAGATAAGGTCTAATGCTTTGTTTGCTTCGGTAATAATTTTATCTATGTGGTCTGAAAAGCTCAATTTACTATCCATTAAAACGCCAAGATCGCGAACAGGACTAACAGTTTTAAGTATATAATTAGATATGGAATAACTAGTTTCCAATTTATGACGTTTTCTAGTAAACTGTGTGTGCTGACATTTAGAGACATTAAGATACATTTTGTTTTCCTTGCACCATTCATAATAATTGACTGGCCTGTTGGTCTAGTGGTTAGTGACCCTGACTGCTATGCCGGAGGTCGTGGGTTCGATTCCCACCCAGGACAAATGTTTGTATGATGAGCACGATCATTTGTTCTGTGTCTGGGTGTAATTTATCTATAATATTTATGTATTTAGAAATATATAAGTATGTTTATCAGTTGTCTAGTACCCATAACACAAGCTCTGCTTAGCTTGGGACTAGATAGCGTTGTGTGTGATAGTTGTGGAATATTATTATTATTATTATTATAAACACTATCTATATCATCTTGAAGGCATCTTATATCATTGGTATTATTAATTAATTTCAGAAGTTTGAGGTCATCAGTGAAAAGATAGATTTTACTATGTCTTATTTTATGTGTTATATCGTTGATAAAAACGTTGAAGAACAAGGGACCGAGCGTAGATCTCTGAGGAATGCCAGATGTTGCAGTAAATACATTAGAAAGGTTGCCTAAAACTGCCACTCTTGAAATGCGGATATTAAGGTAAGATCGACACCACTGCAGCAGTTTGCCGGAGATTCCAAAGGCTTCTAATTTTTTAATAGGTATGGCATGGTTGACTTTGTCAAAGGCCTATGAGAAGTCGGTATAAATAACATCTACTTGAGTATTATGATCGACTGCCTCTTTAAGTTCCGATGTGAATAGGACTAAGTTTGTGTTAGTTGATCTTTTAGCCATAAACCCATGTTGATCCACAGTAATATATTTCTGTAGATGCCTGTACAAAACAGTGTGCACCAAAGACTCCAATAGCTTAGAAAATACTGATAAAATGGATATTGGTCGATAATTCGTAATTAAGTCTTTTTTGCCAGCTTTATGTAACGGTATAACCCTAGCTTCTTTCCATTTATCAGGAAATTTGCCTGAATGAAGTGAATGGTTAAATAAAGTGGCAATTGGTACAGCTAATATATCAGCACAGTTCTTTAGAAGCAACGGATGTATATCGTCCGGCCCTACACTTTTATAAATATCTAAATTTTTCAGCTTTTTCTTTACTTCTTCTTGGGTAAATTGGATGATGTTAATTGTGTCGGATATTTCAATCCCAGCTGGCAGGTTACAGATATAACTATTACTATTATTTATATCTTTCTCAAACACTGATGAAAAATGTGTAGCAAACATATTAGAAATATTTTCTACTTCTGATGACTCAGTATTATTTAAAATCATAGTATCTGGAAATGATGTGCAGTTGCTTCGAAGGTTTTTTATGTAAGTCCAAAATGTCTTAGAATTTTTTACTAGTTCAGTCTCAATTCTAATAATATTATATATAATTTATAAAATAATTATAAAATAATTTCTTACATGTGTTGAAGAGGGCGTGGATGCTGTGGACGAAGATATCCACGATCCTGGTTTTCCGGCATTATTATAACCAGTAGTTAGTTAGTACCAGTTCTGGCTCACTGATTCAGAAGTGGTACAACGTTCGTAGAGACTCACAATCCTAAAAAAAAGGTTTTGGCATGCTCTGACCACGAATCTGCGTATCCATTTTTGCGTAGGATGCACGGTTCCGGAGATGTGCAGATCAATTAACTCTTATCTAATTGATATCCGGTGAGGGCCTCCACCGTCATTATCGTCCCATTGTTCTTAACTACTGTAACTTTACTATTAAACTTTACTTTATTTTACTGCGAGACGGTTGTTCGACCACGCAGATAATTTCTTCATTTCACAAAAATAGACCTCAATTGTTTTTTAATTAAATATGGCTTATATCTCTTCTGGGATTCCTCTCTATTTGTTCATATAGTTGTAATACAATCAGTTCGGCTGTTCCGAAGATTAGTCCGGATAGTCAGGTGAACAAAAATGGTTATTCATGTCTTAAAGTTAATGCCTATATATGTCACATTGTAGGGCACAGGTCTTCTATAATTTTTAAGAGGGTTTTAGTGCAAGGAAATGTCTGTCGTACTGCTCCAATGTGTGTTGGCGAATTTTACAAGTCTTTGAAGTAAGTTTTATGTATCCAAACTGATAATTCGCTCTATATAATATTATTTCTAACCATAACATAAGTGATCTCTGTATAATATTATACTAATTGCCAAGTAAATTCGGGGGGGGGGGGGGGGGTGATACGGGTCTTTGAACCTACACGGGCACCAGTCTCCCAAGAATGACATAATATTGTTAAAATAGAGATATAACACTAATGTATCTTCCATGTCGTTTATGGTAAGTAATAAAAATAAAATCCTTTGGCAACGCGTAGATAGCGATGACCATCCGCGCGTCTACGGCTGCCTATATAGTAGAGGTGAAACGGATATCCGGTAACTCTCCTAATTCGGGGGGCACGGCAGTGCCCCCGCCAAGTCTAGCAAAAAAGCGGCACGGCCGTACCATCTTTTCTCGAAGCAATTCAGGCCATTTTCGACCCCCTATAAATTCGTAGTAAATTAAACTAGAAGCCTGAATTTTCAATTACCGAGTAAGCATTGCATAAACATGGTATATTTTAAATTTCATTCAATTTGAGCCAGTAGTTTAAGATTGTAACTAGTCAAAGTCTCTTAATTTTGTCACTCACTGACTGACCGATCGTCAAAACTCTAAGGCACTTCTAGCAGACATAGAAGCTTCAAATTTTTTTTTTAAATTTAGAATACAATTAGTGTTTAGTGTATAAATCAAGGAAAAACTAAAACATTTGTTAATTTTTGTCCAGTTTTCTATATACACTAACTGCATAAATAACATTGTAATCCCATATAGATACTCGTATATAGAATTACAAAGTTACATTTGCAGTGAATGAGTCAGTACTTAAAACATAAAAGACTTTTAACATTGATATGGTCACTATAAAATTTTGTTAGGTTAGCTAATTACGTAATAACTTAAAACAGAAAGACCCTTAAGTAGGAACTGAATAAATTAACCGACTTGGTATTACATGGATCTCACAACTTTTTACGGTAGAAGAACTCAGTTGCGAGACTTGTTTTTTTACAAGTTATGTTTTTAATGGCATAAGGTTTTATTTCATGGTCTTTAATATTGGTCCCATTGAATATTGATTACCACCACATGCCAGTTTTTTTTACGTTCGAGTCAATGATTCTAAAAGGAAGGATAAGCCCATCTAAATATCTTAGACTTTAGCTTTATACTTAGGCTTTCAGCTCATAATATAGTCTGTTAAACCGAAGTAGAGTTTGCTTTGTTTATAGTTTTTATTTAATTTCGTTTTCTTTACTAAATCTTGTTGCGGTCTTTTTAGTACATTACTTTTAAATTGTCTTTTTTGCAGTTGGGTTTTTGAGTTTTTTAATTATTTATTCTATTTTAGACTTTTTAGCGTCTCAGTATATTGAGTAAAGATTTTTGACGATGTTTCAATAACTATGCGACATAGAATAGTCGATATATATATTTCCTGAAATAAACGGTGTCTATTCATTACATTTTTCTTCAAAACTTCAAGGTATACGGTTCAAAATTTATTGAAACAATTTATTTGTTTTGGGTGACGGATGTTAATAACTATTCGTTTTTTCATATAATAGCACGAGGTCCGACACAACAAAGATTTAAATAGTTAGATACGCCCTTACCATAGTATCCACTCCGAAATGTGTCCATTCTCAAATGAGTGAGCTCACTCATTTGCAGTCAGTGCTCATTTGTGCGACAGAGATAGTAGTATACACAATTTCTGTAAGATAATAAGAGATGACACTATTTTCATTAGTGTACGCGCGTCTGCCTCTTCAAACGAACACATTCAAAAATAATGCCACGGTTTTCTAGGGGAAGGCGCATCTAACTATTTAAATCTTTGCGACACAAACATTGCTTATTTTATAAACCAGTTATCAAAAACTTTATAAACCAATTTATTATTCCTAATTAAATTTAACCATACAACTTATGTTCGATATTCGTTAGGTTTGGTTATTTTTATTAACGAATAACTATTTTGCGCCAAAATCCGCCATTTTGTTTATTTTAAAAAAAGCTATCCAAGAATAAGAACAAGGTATATTATATATTCAGGTATACCTCAATCTCTGAAAACTAAAGTGTAGTGATGACTTACGTATCAGAGACGTGGTCCTTCACTGCTGACCGTATGAGGACGCTCAAGGTCGCTCAGCGAGCTATGGAGAGGGCTATGCTCGGAGTTTCTCTGCGTGATAGACTCAGAAATGAGGATATCCGCAGTAAAACCAGAGTGACCGACATAGCCCAACGAATTAGTAAGCTGAAGTGGCAATGGGCCGGCCATATAGTTCGAAGAACCGATAACCAAAGGGGAAGAAAAGTGCTCGAGTGGCAGCCTCATACCGGTAGGCGTAGTGTAGGGCGACCTAGTGGGGGGTCGCCCTACACTACGCCTACCGGTATGAGGCTGAGATGGAGTGACGACCTGGTAAGACATGCAGGAAGTCGATGGATGCAGGTGGCTCAGGACCGTGCTTTGTGGCGTTACTTGGGGGAGGCCTGTGTTCAGCAGTGGACTTGTGAAGGGATGTAATGATGATGATGATGATGATGATGATGATGATGATGACGAAGAATAAGAACACTTGGGTTTTAAGACGAATAAAACGATACGTTAATTCTTGAAATCCATCCAGCCGTTTGGAAGATTACGAGGTAATAAAGAATTTATTACCTCGTAATTAAATGTAAACACACCACTTACACAACATGTAACATAATTAACGCACTTTGAGAAAGTAGTTTGTTCAGAATCGTTTACTGAATCGATTCCTATCATTTTTAATATAGGTAATTTTTTATCCCAAAAATAATTAAAAAAATACGTAAATTACAGTCACACTAAATCTGTACAGTCAAAACAAACTGAAATGGACCGTAACTTAAGGCAATAAGACTTTTAACAGAGCAGTTTTATTTGTATTATTACTAATTCTGTCATTCAATAAAAATAAAGAAAAATGAACTTTATTTCAAGCACGTTAAAGTCTTTGCGTTCGTAGATTTGTACTGTGACCACAACATTCTTCCGGAATTAGTATAACTAATTTGATAAATAATCAGTGCATAAAAATGTTTAACTAAAAATTCAGTGTATGTATTATGATTATAACATAATATACTAATTGGGGTGTCTGAGGGTGTGCGTTAATTACGTAACATATTGTATATATTTGCAATCCCCTTTTAATTTCCCTTATTTTGATATATTATTCGATAGGTTTAGTTAAAAAAAAATTATTAACGTACATATATTATAGCGCCAAAAATTCACCATTTTGTTATTTAAAAAAAAGCTATCTGAGAACACTTGTGTTAATAAGACGAATAAAATTGTTGAAATCTATCCAGCCGTTTGGAAGATACGAGGTAATAAAGAAATTTGCAAATATACAAGATCGCGCGAAAAACATAACACTTCCTTGGAAATTGGGTAAAAATGTAGCGCATGTGTCATAAGTCATAATACAAACGTCATAACACGACGTATCCAGGGTCAGATTTCGTAGTATAATTATCCTATTTGTACCATTATTTCATAGTTTATAGTATGTACTACGAGGGCGGCACTGAAAATTTCGGGAATCAAGGAAGTGACACATTACTATTTAAAAATGTATTTATTGCTTTTCGAAGTATTCTCCGCGAAATTTGACACATTTTTCCATACGATGGAACCAATCATTGAAGCAACCATTCCATTCGGAAGTTGGGGTCTCCAAAATGGCCGTTTTGTAGGCGTTCACAGCTTCTTCAGGTGATGAAAATCTCTGTCCACGCAATTTATTCTTTATTTTAGGGAAAGCATAGAAATCATTAGGGCTTAAGTCGGGGCTGTACGGCGGATGGTCTAATAATTCTATGTTTTCTTGCTCTAAAAACTCTTTTGTTCTGTGTGCGGTGTGAGAACTCGCATTGTCATGATGGAGGATGATGCGGCGGTTGCAGTTCTCTTTACGGAGTTCAGAAACGACCTGTGGCAAACAAATGCTAGCATACCATTCTGCACTAACCGTTCTTTGTCCCTCAAGAGGAATAGTCGTAACATGGCCAGTTTTGGAGACAAACGTGGCCACCGTTTTTTTGCAACACTCCGTGAACGAACAATTTTTGTTGGCTTTAACTCATTTTCGAATACCCAAACTCCGTATATCCAGGATTCGTCACCTGATACGATGTTGTAAACAGCATTTGAGGATCCTGCGTGGAATCTTTAGAGAGTTCTGACGCACCAAGTAACGCGAGCCGCTTTTTGCTCCTCACAGAGCGAATGCGGTATCCATCGGGAAAACAACTTTTTTACACCTAATTGTTTTTGCAAGATTATTTGTATTTGACTCATGCCAATGTCTGAAGTTGCCTGAATTTCGCGATATGTCACATGTCGATCTTCCTCAGTCAGCTAACGCACAGCATCAACGTTTTTGGACGACCTTGACGGGGATCATCACTGAGCTTGACACGTCCACGTTCAAATTCAGCAAACCAGCGATAAATTGTGGTTTTGGATGGGGCTTCATCACTAAATGCAGAGATCATCCGGTCAACACACTGTTTTTGTGTTAAACCACTTCGAAAGTCGTAATAAATCATCGCTCTTGAATTTTCTCGAGTCAATTCCATTTTCTCAACGACTAAACAAGTTTGACAAAACGTTGTGACAAGACCGAGAATCTTTTTTTAAATAAATAAATGGTATTCGATTTTTAAAACCAAGGTGTTTTCAATTAAAAAGGTTTTAATATGACAGGAACAGTGGAAATATTCCATTCCCGATACTTTTAGTGCAGCCTAGGTATCGTAATAATATTAAGCTAAAATACTGTTGCGTGAATAAGTCAACTAGCGCCATCTAGTATCAGGAACGAGAGCGAGGGGAGCTTTGTAAAAAATGACATCACAAATCTTTCAACCGACAGCGCCATCCGAAGAACTAAGTTTCCAGAAAATCTACACTCGAACACTCGTCGCTTTGCGCGCATTTACTTGAATATTCCGGATGCTTCATTGCTAATTTATATAAATAGGCGATGCAATATGCGATCGGGGAAGTATTGGAGTTGGCAACACAAGCGAAGCTTCGGAGCGAAATAAAGTGAATAAGTGTGTTTAATTATTAGTGTTTTAAGTTCTAATTTGTGTAAAGTAAATTAAAGTGTTAATTTATGTAATTTTATCGGTAATTTTTATTGTCACGAACCTCAAGCTCGTAATAATTGTTGTCAGAAGTAGGATAAAATCATGCCGATTTTACCTATGGAGGAAACGGAGGGTGTCCGTACCCGCAGTCAACGCCAGCATGAGACGGACCAGAGGAGATTTGGTGGTGCAACGGCGCAGACGTCGGGGGGCCAACTGCCAGCCACGGAGGCTGCGGGCCCGTCAGTAGCTCCTACACCTGCAGCACCTGACTTAGGTGCTCTGATGGCGATGCTACAGGAGCAGCTGCAGCGCGGACGAGAGGAACAGGCCCGTCTGTTGAAAGAGCAGCAGGAGGAACAGGCTCGCCGACAAGAGGAACAGGTCCGCCGACAAGAGGAACATGTCCGCCGACAAGAGGAACAGGTCCGTCGTTTGGAAGAGCAGCTGCGGGACGGACAAGAGGAACAGGCCCGTCTGTTGAAAGAGCAGCAGGAGGAACAGGCTCGCCGACAAGAGGAACAGGTCCGCCGACAAGAGGAACAGGTGCGCTGACAAGAGGAACAGGACCGTCGTTTGGAAGAGCAGCTGCGGGACGGACAGGAGGAACAGGCCCGTCGGTTGGAAGAGCAGATGCTCCTCATGAAGGATCTTCACGCTACTTATACATGTAGCATGACAACCGCCTATCAGAAGCTGAAACCCAAATCGCGAAAGCTGAAACCCGAATCGAGAAAGCTGAAACCCGAATAGACCAAGTAAACAATCGGGTTGACAACGTAATGGCTGACATGAAGAAATCACTGGACGAACTCAAACTTGGAGATGGAGCTACAGCTCCCGTGGTAGCTACAACACCTTCGCTACGTGGGTTCAAGGTGCCACCGTTCGACGGTACCTCTTCCTGGTCAGCCTACAAAATCCAGTTCGAGGCTGTTATGAAGGCGAACGGCTGGAATAAAAGTCAGGCCATGACTGCTCTCACACTAGGCCTGCGCGACCAGGCCTTAACAGTTCTGGAAGCTCTCGGTGAGAAAGTGACTTATGAGCAACTCCTTGAGGCATTGGAGGCGAGATATGGCGACGCTCACCTGGAACACGTCTTTCGTGCGCAGCTTAAAGATCACGTGCAGCGCATCAACGAAAACCTGCAGCAGTAGGTTCTAGAGGTGGAGAAGCTGGTGCGAAAAGCATACCGGTCTGTACCTGCGCTCATTGAAGGGAACCTGGTGCAGACATTCATCGACGGCATCCGCGACCTGGAAGTCAGAGCTGCTGTGAGGCCGAGCCTCACCACGAGACGCTTAAGGACGCCTTGGCCCATGCACTGGAGGTGGAAGCCGTGCGGCAGGATCATCGTTCCCATCGCGTCAGGGAGGTTGAAGCAGCTACAGTTTGCGACCGCAACAAAGGATACAGCCCAAGGTGCTATGGCTGTGAAGAAAAGGGTCATCTTCGATCCAGCTGCCCTAAGCGAACCCTAGAAAGGGAAGGTGAACGATCTCAGGAGGGTACAATACAACAACAGCACCGCCCAGCAGCAGCAGGGAAACGAGTAAAAGCCAGAACTGCGGGGTAGGTGCTGGCTGATGTTAAAAGAGCCCCAAGGATCTCGATCTCACAAACCCATGATGGGAACAGTCTAATCATCAAGGGCGAGGTCAACGGAATGCCGTGTAAACTGACCATAGACACTGGAGCCTCTCGTACGGTTGTTAGTCTCGTAGGTAGTTAGTCATTAATTTGGTAACAGCCACCGGTCAGCGTATACCTGTCCGTGGAGAGAAGGAGATGGAGTAGAAGCTTGGCAACGTGATCTACCTGCATAATGTCATCGTGGCTGATATAATGGACTACTGCATCCTAGGCCTAGATTTTATGAGGAATAATTGTTGTGAGATCGACGTTAAGCAAGGTGTTTTGAAATGTGGACAGGAAGAACTTTTTATGGAAGGTGCGTTACCAGGAAACGTGTACAGCATTAAGAAGATTGTTCTTCCGCCGAGATCGGAAACTATTGTTCCGGTTAGTCTTCCTCGGAATCCTGGGCAACCTCATCGTTGTGTACTCGTGGAAAGGTTAGAAAAGGACCTTCCATGGAAAGTGGCTCAAACCTTGGTCAGAACCACTAACATCTCAGGAGTACGTGTGCTGAACCTTTGTGGCCAGGAACAGATAATAGAAAAAGGCACACTGGCTGCTACTTGTGAGGAAGTGGATTGGTAACGTCGGTGCCAATATCTATCGACTGGGAACCCCAGCAAGGATGCACGAACGAGAGTGAGCACACTTTTAGAAGACTGTCGCAGCGTTCTCTCCCCGAATGAAATGGTCAAAGCGAAGAAGTTGTTACTCAAGTATACCGATGTATTCTCATCAAACGATGCTGACATAGGAAAGACTGGCTTAGTTCAACACAAAATAAACACAGGTGAAGAATTGTCTATCCGTCAGCGGCCAAGAAGATTGCCGGTAGCACGTGAAAAGGAAGTGGAAACCATGATTGAGGGAATGGTGAAGGATGGTGTTATTGAACCTTCATATAGTCCATGGTGTTCACCCGTGGTACTGGTAAAGAAGAAGGATGGCAGCATGCGGTTTTGTGTTGACTACCACCGTCTGAATGACGTTACAAAGGAGGACAGCTATCCCTTGCCAAGAATTGATGACACGCTGGACATGCTTACAGGAGTAAAATAGTTTAGCACGCTGGATCTAAAAAGTGGCTACTGGCAAGTTGAAATTGACCCTAAGGACAAGGAGAAAACTGCGTTCTCGACGGGAAAGGGTCTGTGGCAATTCAAAGTAATGTCGTTTGGGTTGTGCAATGCTCCAGCAACGTTTGAAAGGCTGATGGAGCTTGTACTTACTGGGCTAATTGGCGATGCCTGTCTGGTCTACTTGGATGACATCATCATCATGGGCCGTACGTTTGAGGAACACCTTCAAAACCTGGAACGCGTGCTCATGAAGATTCAGAGTGCCAATCTCAAGTTGAGTCCGAAGAAATGTTCACTATTCAAACGGCAAGTCAACTTTTTGGGGTATGTATTGTCGGAAGAAGGTATCCGTACGGATCCGGAGAAAATCGCCGCTGTCAAAGATTGGCCGGTTCCAAAAGACAAGACGCAGGTTAGAGCATTTTTGGGTTTGTGCTCCTATTACCGGTGATTTGTGAAGAACTTTGCAGACATAGCCAAACCTCTGCACAAGCTAACCGAGGAGAAGCGACATTTCTGCTGGAATGAAAATTGCAATATCGCATTCCAGGAGCTCAAGGACCGTCTGTGCAAAACACCTATTTTGGGATACCCTAATGCAAGCAAAGAATTTATAGTTGACACAGACGCAAGTGATATAGGACTTGGCGGTGTGTTGTCTCAACGGAATGGTGACCAAGAGGTCGTGATAGCGTACTTCAGCAAGTCATTGTCAAAACCGGAAAGGAACTATTGTGTCACAAGACGCGAATTGCTAGCAGTAGTAAAGTCATTGCAGCATTTTAGCAAATATCTTCTGGGGCGGAAATTTCACTTACGAACTGACCATGCTGCACTAAAATGGCTATTGCAGTTTAAAAATCCAGAAGGACAAGTTGCGAGGTGGATTGAACTACTGCAGGAACATGACTTTGAGATCGAACATCGGAGCGGGAGATCTCATGGCAACGCAGATGCATTGTCAAGAAGACCTTGTCCTGAAGATTGCAAACATTGTACTAGGCAAGAGAGTAAGGAACTGGTATCCGTGAGGATGCTCAGGGCAGACCACCTCAGCAACGAGTGGAAGGACAGCTAACAACGTGCACAGCAGGAAGATCCGGACATCAAGCCGAAATGGATGAAGGTCAGTGCTCCCAAGCTCAAGTGGAGCGACATCTCAGCGATGAGTTCGACCACTAAAAGCTATTGGGCCCAGTGGGACAGCTTGCTGCTTCAGGATGGAGTTCTGTGCCGTAAATGGGAAAGTGTTCGGGGAGACAGCTGTCATTTGCAAATGGTTGTCCCTAAAGCTAAAGTACCGGATGTTCTACAGCTGTACCATAATGATTATTCAGGAGGCCATCTGGGAGTTAAACGAACTCTACTGAAGATCCGAGAACGGTTTTACTGGGTCCACTGTCGAAACGATATCGAGGACTGGTGTCGCAAATGTACAAGTTGTGCGGCTGTAAAGGGACCTCAGACTCGTAGTAGAGGTGCATTGAAGTTGTACAATGTTGGTGCACCATGGGAGAGAATAGCCATTGACGTGGCGGGGCCGTTTCCGGAGAGTGAAAGCGGTAACAAGTATTTCATGGTTGTGATGGATTACTTCACTAAGTGGCCAGAAGTCTTCGCCATTCCAAATCAAGAAGCTTCAACAGTTGCAGATAAACTAGTTCATGAAGTCTTCTGTCGTTTTGGAGTACCTTTAGAGATTCACAGCGATCAAGGAAGGAATTTTGAGTCTCAAATATTCCAGGAAACTTGCCGAGTTATGGGTACTCATAAAACAAGAACGACTTCTTATCACCCGCAATCTGATGGAATGGTAGAACGATTTAATCAGACATTGGAGAGGTACCTAGCAAAAGTTGTAGACAATCGGCAACGAGATTGGGACAAGCACATACAACCGTTTTTGTTGTCATATCGAAGCGCTGTTCACGAAAGTACATCAGTGACACCAGCTTTCGCAAACTTTGGGAGAGATTTACGGCTGCCTGCGGACCTGATCACCGGGATACCACCTGATGCTCCACGCAGTATAACCGATTATGCAAATGACTTGCGGAACAAAATGAATGACATTTATGAGCACGTCAGACAATCGGGCCAGCAAATGTCTGAGAAAATGAAAACCCGGTACGACCGCAAAATGAACAATAAAGGGTTCAACGAAGGTTCATTAGTACGGTTGCACAATCCAGTCCGCAGCAAAGGGAAATCTCCTAAGCTTCAAGCTAAATGGGACGGCCCGTACCGGATTGTAACCAGGATCAACGATGTGACCTACCGGATACAGAAAGGCGCAAGAGGGACTCCTAAGATCGTCATTGTGGATCGCTTGGCGCGTTATTATGGGACCGATAATGCTCGGGATGAGCATGTCTTAGGAGGGGGCAGTGTTGCGTGAATAACTACTAAACTCAACTAGCGCCATCTAGTGTCAGGAACGAGAGCGAGGGGAGCTTTGCAGAAAATGACATCACAAATCTTTCAACCGACGGCGCCATCCGAAAAACTAAGTTTCTAGAAAATCTACACTCGAACACTCGTCGCTTTGCGCGCATTTACTTGAATATTCCGGATGCTTCATTGCTAATTTATATAAATAGGCGCTGCAAGATGCGATCGGGGAAGTATTGGAGTTGGCGACACAAGCGAAGCTTCGGAGCGAAATAAAGTGAATTAGTGTGTTTAATTATTAGTGTTTTAAGTTTTAATTTGTGTAAAGTAAATTAAAGTGTTAATTTAGGTAATTTTATCGGTAATTTTTATTGTCACGAACCTCAAGCTCGTAACAATACCATAATTTTACCTTAAAGTAAAAGTATTATTGGATCCTTTTACTCAACCCTACGATATCGAGAATTTCTGTATTGTAGATGAGTACCGCGTTTTTAAAAAAAAATTGCATAAGCTCCCTTTCTGGTCAATCAGCACTCGATCGATGCAGTTATGCTGCATTCTTGATACAACTATGATATGGGGCTACCAGTAGTTAGGTTGTACCAGTTCTGGCGCACTTGTAGTTAGGTTGTACCAGTTCTGGCGCACTGAGTCAGAAGTGGTACAAGTACGACGTTCGTCGACTCACGATCCTAAATAAAAATTATTATAACCGGTAGTTAGTTAGTACCAGTTCTGGCTCACTGATTCAGAAGTGGTACAACGTTCGTAGAGACTCACAATCCTAAAAAAAAAGGTTTTGGCATGCTCTGATCACGAATCTGCGGTCCATTTTTGCGTAGAATGCACGGTTCCGGAGATGTGCAGATCAATTAACTCTTATCTAATTGGTATCCGCTTCGAGCCTCCACCGTCATTAGCGCTCCATTGTTCTTATCTACTTATCTATTGTTCATTCAATACCGTCATTATCTATTCTTCCTCAGCGTGGTGATATTGTTATATACTCCTTTGTTCCTATCTACACTAATCTGACTCATTAATAAAACACATTACCCAATTTTGTTAAAATTTTTATTTATAAAATACAAAATCTTAATACTTATTATCTATAAAATAGGAGCGAAACATCTCATCCACTAAAATATCGTTGTACAATGTGTTCCCTGTAAATATACTCGTAAAACTATGCATTGAACATCCCTGAAACTTATATAGCGAATACATTAAGCAATATTCGCCACAAAATGAAGTCCACTCATTCTGAATCCTATCAACATTCCAGTTCCATCTTTTACAATTTCTTTTAAAAAACTCTAGATGAAATCGTACAGGTGCCCGTCCGAATGAATCAAAATATTGACCGACATCATTCGTATCGATATATAAAGCTACCCAATGTGACCCTGGTTTATCATCTGTATCCAAATTGCATATTATATACGTTGGTACGTGGGTGTACATGGGTAGTTTATTGGCAGCATAAACATTATTTTCTAGAGTGGGGTGAATCTTTTTCAGATGTTGTTGGACATCTAGTGTATCCATAATATTACTGCTATTAGTAGATTATTACAGTACCAATCTACTCAATGACTAATATAGGAATGATCAATTATAGTGATATCTAAATATTAAATTACATTCTTTGTGTTATACAAAACGTATTTGAGTCACCAATACACTGAACAAGACACGACAGGAAGGACGTAGGAATGTAGAGATAAGCAACAGAATGTAAGGTAAGCTTGTTGACGCATAAAGATACTATCAATTCTACTGCAGAAATTCTTTAGATTAGAATTATTACTCACTGGTACTATATAAGACCAAGCAACTGCAGTCATGGAGTTAGTGTATGGTCGTTTGATCGCAGTGGATCTATCAATACTACGTTTGTGTTACTTCAACGCATCAAAGGACATGGATGTAAGTGTTTATTCTATTGACAAACTTACTTTTCTTTCTGTTATTTTCTTACGTGTGTATGATTTAGTGTTAACAAATTATATTTAAATATTATGTGTGTGTATATGGTTAAGCCGTGGTAGCTCAGATGGTTAGCGCAAAATGTAAAATTCACAGTACGCGACCCGGGTTCGATCCCCGCCGGCACCAATTAAATTGTTAATTACAATTTTAAGTGTTGATTTACCACGTGCTCAGCGGTGAAGGAAAACATCGTGAGGAATGCATGTCTGAGAAAATTTCGAAGGCATGTGAAGTTTGCCAACACGCATTGAGGTATCGCAGCGAACATTTCCTAGCCCTAAAACCCTCTCAGAAATGAGAGGAGGCCTATGTTCAGCAGTGGACTTTAATAGGTTGTAACTTTAGCTTTTTTAACTTTTATGATTAAGTGTTAACAAATTGATATTAACGTGATAACTGTGTTGTTGCAGAAATCATTGAGCTTCGATGAAAATACCTATAAACAGTATTACTACTCGCCACTCTCCCCTCAAGAAGAGAGTGATGAAATCGTCATTAATAATAACACATGCGATGGTGGAAAAAGAAAATCGCAATCGATTGATCATTTTTTTGAAGCTGAATCAAAAATAAAAAAGAGGAAGCTGTTATCATCAACCGTAGCACGAGCCGTTAGAGATGGTGTATCATACATTTCTACTAATTCTGACGACGGAGACCAAGCGACGCATCTCATCAAAATTGAAATGTACGATATGAAGAAGCTATCCAAGATTCCAACTACTGATCATTGGAAACATGCTTCCACGAGGATTAAATATTACGTAAAGACTAATAAGGATAGCATCTACGACAACACAAACGCCCTCGTATACAATATTACAAAGACAATAGCAGAAAGTGAAAAAGTTAAAAAATACTTTTTTAACAATGACAGTCATTAGCTGATCATTAGTGAATGTGATTCTGTTTACTTAAATTACAGGAAGACAAGAGCAGAAGAAAGAGATGAGTGTGGCATACGTGTACAGAACACATCATTGAAGAACAAAACTACAACACTGAGTGGAGATGAAAACGAGAAGAATATGCAGTACTCAAGAGCTGAATATCCATTCTTCAGTTCAAAATCTAGCCGGTTGCTCAGTTTCGAAAACTGGCCTCTCGTTATGCGACAGAAACCTGAAGATCTTGCAGAAGCCGGTTTCTTTTATACTGGCCATGCAGACAGGACCAAGTGTTTCCATTGTGGTGGTGGCTTAAAAGATTGGGAAGATGATGATGATCCTTGGCAGCAGCATGTTCAGTGGTTTAGTCAGTGTGCTTATGTAAAATTTAAACTCGAACAGAGTTTTGTATTAGATTAAATAGAATATTTATAAAGAAATAAAAAATAATATATTGCATACAATTTGTTTTATTTAATTTTATAATGTTTCACATAGTTACATACACACAAAATGCATTACACATAACTCATAAAATCTAACACACAACACATATTATAACCTTAACTACTATAGTCTACAGTAACATTTCTGTTTTTATCTATCTCAATAATATTATCAAACTCAGCATAAACTATACAGTTAATTGTTTGTATTAGTGAGGATTCAAATCGTACTTCTAATGTTACACTACCATGCTTTATGAGATTCCAATGAGCTGATGAGTTGGCTCATAAATCAGGAGTTAAGTCAAATGCTAATAGACAGTAACCTTTGGCATACTGTTCACAAGAGATTCCATTTCCTTCATTAAGAAAGTGAATACCAGTTCCCGAGAATAGAGTATGATATGCTGATGTAAACATGCTATTATTAAAAGATGGTTGCAAAGCTTTTGAAGGTATTTGTTGACCATCAATATATAAGCTGAAAGAATTAATACCATAGTTTTCAAAGTTAAATGGATTTTTAGTAAGGGAACCATTAAATGCAGAATTGTTCACAAATCCAATTATACATCTTTTGGGTACCTGCCCTAAAAATATATTATCAAGAGTTTTTCCTTGAACACCCGATGGAATTGTTAAAACTTTTACTTCAGCTCGATTAATAGGATATTTAGCAGTGTTAGAAGCTAAAACTTTTTGATATGCGAGTGCACTTGGATTAATTCGTGCTCGTCGAACAATAAGAGTTGCGTCCGTAATGCAAACTTTAAACTTTACATCGTTTGACCCAGCAATTAAATTAAAGCTCTCTCTCGATCGAACCAATTTAACACTCATTTCAACACCATTAATTAAAAATTTATCTTGGTTGAAAATGTTACCGTGAAGATGACCAATCATTTCTATTTCCTTACTTTCACTAATCAATTCCTGTCTTTTAACAAATCCTATGTTTTTACCATCCGTAGAATCCATTTTTCCTGCTGTATCATCATACCAAAGACTACAAGTAAGATGATATTGTTTAGCAGCAGGAGCATAGTTTAAAAGGGTTTCCATGTATGCTCGATATGCATAGGTACTATTAGGTGGTGATACAAGTTTTTGGTTTAAATAAACATCAAGTTGACTAAAAAGTGAATGCAGCCAATTATTTACAGGTGCTACTATTGTAGTAGATATCAAGTTAGTTGAATCTTGATTTAATACTTTTGCCTTTATGTGGAGTAATGTATGAGACAAATCTATGTAGTCATCGCCTGTCCCAGGAACTTGAAACTCGATAGGTCCATCATCACCAAGAGATGAAATTGGTTTATAATGAATCCACAATCCATTTTTAATGCTAGTTTGTGTAGACGGTAGTGCAAACAAATCCAATTCTGACTTAACGCACTCGCAAGAATGATTATGAAGGAAAGACATATTTAATTTGAAAATATATCTTTGTTATTTTTTGGTTTTAGACCAAGTTTTTTCACAGCTTTCACTTTAGCAGTTAATGGTGGAATGAACGAGGTCAATCGTTTTCTTTTAGTTTTATACCCAGATCCTGTCATGTTAAATTGATCAATTTTCTCATCAGCCTTTCGTTTTAAATTCGTACTAACTTGCTTTAGACGATCTTTTATTGAGGCTTCCATAGGACGCGCTTGAACCATATCCGATAAAAGTCCTACTCCAGCACTTAATGCCTCCTTACCAATCACTCGAGCACCACTTGAAAGTAAAGGTAAAACTGATCTAAATAACCCCCCTAAGAAGCTCCCAATACCATGACCGCGTTGGTATGGTGCACCCTTATAAATTACTCCAACTCCTGACCCAGCTTGATGTGTATAATAATTTTCATATGGACATTTATGATGATCACGAAGAGAATTCATTATAATAATTTTCGGAAATGTAGTTTAATACACACGGTTCCAAACTGGAATGGTATTATTTGTCCTGTGCTCGATCCTATAACTATTTCCAGCGTATCGAACTCTCTTCGCATAACAGGTAAGTAGTGAGGTTGAGAGAAAACGTGCATTTTATTTGCACCATAAATGTATTTTGTAGGATCTAATGAAATGACTTTTAGTAAAGGAGTCATAACATCACCCACAATCTGAGGATCGATAATGTCACAATATAGAAAGAGTTGAGATGGTAACCCTAAGTGTAAATTAGCAGGACACTTTCCAAAATTTCTCTCTAGGAGATTTTTATTTGGTTCATAACCTAGTTGTAAACTTAATTTGGGTGATAATGTTACGGATGTTATATTTTTATCCAAAACAGAAATAGACACAAATTTTGTTATTTCATCATAGCGAAATTTCAAGTTCTCTCCGATACCATTTAACACTCTTAAAATATGCTCAACGTTATCATAGTTGGTAGCTGGAATATGTTTTTTGTAGTACACTGTGGATGGTTTATCTTCATTAGGCATCAACATAGATTTTGTAATGTATATAACATTTTCATGATCTTGAACAGTAAACATGGTACATGGATATTGAAACTCGACAACTCCAACCGACCATTCACCTTCTAATTTAATAGCTTTCGGTAATTTCGTTGAAAAATTTGTGGTCTTGTTATTAGGAAAGTATTCCATTGAACTATTGCTGAGCAAAGTTAAATAAAAGCTTTCTTTATTCATATTTCTTTTAAACTAGAAGCTAAAATCCAACTGTTAAATTTATCTGGATAACCTTTCCACTTCACTAATACTTCTTTTCTGTTACCTGAGTAACGAATGTCAATTATTTTATCTATTTTATATTGTGAGGTGGGGTTGTAAGTGATTTTCTGTAATTTTCTTTCATAAAAAGTACCAACTATTGGTTCATTTTGTAAATCTGTTATTGTATAAACAACCCATGGAGATCTATCAATTATTGAAGATATAATAAATATTTCATCACTCCAATTTGATTCATATCCTTTTTGGAAAGCATGTTTATATTTAGTTATTCGAACATAATCACCCACATTGAAATTTGGTTTAGGATTTTCTAAAGAAAGTTTGTTTGACCGTCTATCATAAAGATTAGTCCAAACTGTCATAATATTATTGGAATTTACATCACATGGGCACATCTTAATACTAGAGTGAAAGCTGTGATTGTAAGAGTATATTAAATCTTGTAAAACATCTATATATCTATAAGTATTATTATGAGTGAAATAACGCCACATTTTCATTTTTAGTGTTCTTTGAAATCGTTCAACAATACTGGCCTTAATGTCAGGATTGTTAGTGGTATAGTAATTAATCTTTTTGGATTTAAAGTATTTTTGTACATCTTTTGAAACAAATTCTGTACCTTTATCAGATTGTATGTGAGTAGGTGTTAAATTACTTTCAGTAAATATACTTTCAAAACATTCTTTAGTTGTTTCTGAGTTTTTCTTTTTCATTGGTCTTGCAAAAGCATATTTACTAAATACATCAATAACACAAAGTATATACTTGAAACCATCATTATATTGAGAATAAGTTCGCGTATCACTTAAATCAGCTTGCCACAGTTCATTAATATTTGATAGAATGTACCTATTACGCGGGAATTTTTTTCGAATGGGTTTATGTAATGTGTATGTTTCTTGTGATTTTAACCATTCCTTTACTTGCTTTTTATTCATTTTACCCTTCATGGCTTTTGATAATTTATCAATACTACCAAAACCAGCGGGACTAGATGGATCATAATAAATCCTGTTAATTTCTTCTAGTACGGGGTCCATTTTTCCCACTCAAGCCTTTTACGTATTTTAGTTGTAGCCTTTTTATCTCTACTGCTCGGTGTAGAAAACTCTTGAAATTCAATCTCAGAGGGTTTGTTCAGATCTTTTGCTTGAAGTTGGTTAATAAACTCACATCTCTTTGGATTTCCAATATAAGTAAGTGGTACTTTAATATCTTTTAATGCTTCAGCAAATCTATCCCACGCTACTGGATCACTTCTTTTTAAGGGTCTTAGTGAATCATTTATTAAATCAACAATATTACTTCCAGGAATTTTTTCATTATCAATTATGACTGTACCTTCATTATCCCAATGTATTTTACCTTTACTTGTTTCAACTAAGTTTAATAATAACTGTCCTTTTTTATTATAAGTTTTTGGTATTAAACTGAGTATTTGAGCTGGTGTGTAAAGTGGATTTTCAACATTTTCTTTACTTTTGATGGATCGATTCTCCTCCAACAAAGATTCAGCATCAACTGAAGTTTTTAGATCTCTATCTTTATTTTTAAAACCAATTTTAAACTCGTTTGAATCTTCATTAGATGTATCAGAATAAATTGGTAATCTGAGTGGTTGACGATCCTCTTCGGTAAAATGAAGGTATCTTTGCAGTGTTTGTAAATATAACATCCATTTCTTTCGGTCTTCCGTCTTACTATTCATAATATTTTGCATTTCAATATCTAATCGAGATAAACTACTACTCGTATTAACCTTATTTTCTTGTTTTAATTTTTCAATCAATCCAGGTTCGATAAGTATCATTTTCTTTGCATTTTCCATGTTAACTGGCTAGTCCACTCACTAATCCACTCAATATTGCACCTAATATTATTGGTAAGAAAGCCCCTCCTTTTTGTATAATTATATTTTTTCTTAGTTTATGTTTACACTTACGCACTAGTTGACGGAGTATATTTTTGTGTTTATTCAATTTTTGTTTATCTTGATCTTTAAGAGGTACTTTTCCTTGTAAAACGTTATGAATACACTCACAAATACAGTTAATTTCTTCTTCATCACACGTTTTAAGTAATGCTCTTTGATATTTTGGTTTAAGCGTATGCAAAGCGTTTAGCAAATGTTTATGCGTTGTGAGTCGACGATGCATCATTTAGCAATGATTTGAAATGTTTGATTCTTAGTGTATTTAAACTCTTTTGTGGGGATGTAGACTGTGCAGAAACCATTAAATGGGAAGACATTTGTCTTGATACGACAAAAATCATTGGTATTCTGTTTTAAATCTACCATTAAATATCCATGCGCCTCTAGAGTTGCATCCCTGTAGGCATCTTCAATAAATTTTGGGTTATCTGGTGACACTTGTCGTGCTAAATATCTTATTTGAGTTTTATCTCGAGGGTTTTTAAAATATATTATATAACTTGAGTTTAAGGATATGTCTCTTTGCCCTTTACCCTGATGAAATAAATTTTGTGTTAAATAAAATACACTAAGATTCCTGTGATGACTACCTTTTGTAAATATATCCACAATTCTTCCATCGGACTCTCTCATTAGATCATCAATAATAACAAGATGTGGGTTTTCACCGTCAAACATATTAACATTCGGAATTCCTTGATGGTAGTTAACATTTGGTAAATTATATAAAGGTTGCATTTCATCAAAGCACCATGTGATCTGATTAAAATCACAATTACATATTTCTGTAACTGATTTTATGAAATTTGTTACAAAATTTGACTTCCCACATCCACTTGGCCCCGCCACAATAGCAGTAAACGGAGGGATAAAGTGAAACATTACACACGTCTAAAGTACTAAGGGGTGAAATAAAAAATGAAAGTGTTGGTGTTAACAATTAATATATATTGCAAACATTATATAAAACAGAATGATCTGTATACTATTTCTAACACAATTAGTACATCATAATTTTACAATCAACTCAACCTCAAATAAATGCACACACACACACACGCAAATATAAACAACAATTAACTTAAATTATTTACAATAAAACAACGATTAAATATGTAATAAACTCTACGTCATATTATACTATTATCATTATTTTACAATCAATACAAATTTTATTTACATGCAGACATAAAATTAAAAACTATCAACACTTAACGCAGTTTATAATGACCCCAAGCTAATGTTTCAATATTATTATCTAAAATATGCCTCTTTGTGTCATTATATGATAAACCAATCTTATTTAATTTTTGTGTAAAAATTGTGTGTTTAATTGATTTAAATCTAAGCATACTATAATATTGCACTTTTTTATTAAATAGAGAAGACTTATAATTATCCATGGTCAGCTTTTTAGTGATACATTTATTTACCCCTTTTGCCTTGGCTAGTCTTATTCTCTAAGTTAAAAGCGTACATTTTGGATCGTAAACCCACAAATTCTTTCATGATTTTACCATTATTTTTATCTTTAAAAAAACCTAATTTCTTTTTATTTAATTTTGGATATTCAAAAATATTATTTGCATCATAAGCTGAGGTATCAAAGTATGATGAAAGGTCAGGTTTTATATCAGAGTAAAAATCATCTGTAAATATATGATACATTAAACTATCCGTATCTGTATACAATAATTTGATTTTACTAAACTTTTTAACCATATAGTTATAATGAAAATCATACATTAATGTTTTTGAAATATCTAAAATGCAAAACCCTAAATAAATTGGTTTGTTATATATTAACTTTGTTTTTCGCAACTGAACCGCAACTAGGTTTTCCGAAAATACTGAATGACTATGAAATTGTGGTTTAGCGATTAGATCTTGAGCACCTAAAGCTTTGCCCTGGTTCTCCCAGTGTGTAACTAATTTTATGTTAACCCTTTTTTCAATATTCTCCATAGTCTTTCCGAAGACTGAATTATTCATTAATTTATAAAAATCTTTTTCGAAATCTGATTTTGCTAACATTCTTAATTTTGTGTTTAGATCTATGTACATCTTCAACCAGCGAGACTGTTTAAATTTTAAAACTCTATGAATTTTAGTTAATTTAACCCCCATTTCTATGCACTGCTTTAAATTTCTGTAATGAATTACATATTTATCTTTATTATTTAAATTTGGGACTAGTTTATGTTCATTAATATTGCCTGCATAAATGTTTTCGGGGCATAAAGGAAAGTCCGAATGTAAATCATGAAGTTCATCTGGATATTCCAAATCAACTTCTAAAATAAAACCGAAGTTCGATGTCTCAGACACATTAAATTCTGTATTCGGATTTACCCATTCGAATCCACCAGTAGGAAGACATTGAGACATAGCCCAACCATATAAATTGTTGGCATCAAAATATGTGATATATGAATTTGGTTTCCCTGCATCATAATCCCCCATATATTTGTTATTAGCTCTAGCATAACGATTACTACATTGAGATACACCACCCCTGATACCTGATCTAATAAATGCAATTTTCTCATAATCTGTTAAAAGTTCTAATTCTATTTTTGTATATTTTAACATTGCATCCCAACTTAAACCGGGTGCTGTGTAATAATGGGCAGGGTCTAAATCATAAGTATTAATACATAACTTTCTAAAGTTTTCAAATACATCGGTTAAAAGTAAAACGTCTGTTTTTAAATATAGGTTTGAATAATCTAGCATATTACAATACCCAAAGTGTTCCCAAACATCTTTAGCATGATTGTAATCATCATTTGAAATATGGGAATCCGTGAGCGAGCTATAAAAAAATTTTGTTCGGGGAGCGATGTTAGGCTTAAACTATCATAATTAGTCATAAGTTCATATGGATAAACGCCTTTCCGTTTTAAACGAAAGAAATCTTCATCATTAGGATAATTTCTACGTAATTCTTGAAATTGATCATTACTGAGATTTTTGGCCAATTCTTCTAATTTATATGATAAAAACTTAAATGAATCTATGAATCTTAATATAATTTCGTGGTTATTCATTTTTAATTTTTTAGAAAAGGATATATATATTTCTTTATTTTGAGGGATAACTTCGACTTTACCATCACAAAAGTTTAACGCGTGAACAATAAAATGAGCATCATAGTGACTAAGGTTGTGTAAAAATATTGGTATATAACGAGGTTTTCTGAACTTCGAGCTACATGATTCGTGAGCAACACCTATAAAACTACCGGTGTACCAATCAAAATCATAAAAATGTTCTGCTAACTCTGTTTCACAAATATGACAAATGGTTTCATTTGAAATTTGGTTTTTGTCTTCATTTGTTAGCGGAAGTGGAGGATATTTTTGAAGTCTATTTATTTCTTTGAGATTGTTAGATAAACTTTCCATAAACACTTGTGCACAGTTGGGTCCGCAATACGTTACATATTTTGATAATTTATCATCATATGAACATTTTATATAATAACCAAAACTATGTACTTCATGTTTCTGAATATTGTGTGTGAAAGGTTTGGAAGGATCGTTAGAACATGATTCTATTGGTTTTAAAAATGCTTCAAAATCAGCATAAACTACGAATGGTATCTTCAACTTTTTTTCATAACTATCAAATTTAATTTTATCATTTGAAATAGGTTGACCAAACCAATTCTTTTTTTTAAAAGTTTCACTGTTTGGTAATTCTGTACAAATGTGGGCACAATCGTATTGTTCATGGTTATTTAAACTTTCCTTAGATGGAAAGTGAAGTAGACATGCTTCGCAAATGTACATGATATGACCGTCTTTTGAAATTTGTTTACTAACTAACCGCGATAAATTTTTTATGTAACAATAATGATTTTTTGTATCCTTGGGAAAAATAATAAATTGATATGTCTATCTTTACGACACTTTGTTAAAAATAATGGACCTACTATAGAATTACATCGTTTTTCTTTATTATATTCTAACCCAAAAACATTAATACAAATATCATTTAATTTCTCTACTTTTGCTATGTCAGAAATTTTAACTGGAAAGGAAATACCATTAAATTTAAGTTTATTTGCATGTTTAACGTACGATGATACACGATCCGCGTCTTTGTTTACGGGATATAACGCCGAGAGTAACGCCCATTTAAAACAAAAATAATCCTTGCTTTTTACATTTATAACAGACTTTTTTAATTTTATGTCACGAGGAAGATCTATGTATGAAGTACCGCGTAGGGGGTTAAATTTATTAACATTCATGTCTATAGATTTTATGTTTTTTAGACTCCATCCACTATCTTTTTTTTTCAAATGCACTAATTTTAGTAGTAATTGTATCATTTAAAGATGAAAAAAAAATATTTAAGTCATCTCCTTGACAAATAATATAGTTAAGCGTTTGAAAATCGAACGTATCATGAATATCTTTAGTTTGTTGAACAAAATCAGCATGCAATATGAAGTTTACTTTAAAAATTATGTGTTGATGAATACACTCTTGTATTAAAAATAAAATATCACTTTAATAGAATTTAAAAATAGTTCAGGAGTTTCAAAATTTACCAATGTCGAACTATCTACTCTACTCTTGATTTTATAAGTTAAAATCCTATTTCCAAAAGCAGATTCAATAACACTAACGTTTGATAAAGAATTATGTGAATTTAAAAGATTATTTTTGTGAACATTACTTTTAAAATGATTAGCTAAATACCGTTTCTTGATAAATATATGACACGTTAGACATTCCACTTGATCATCGTTACTGATACTGTTCCCTGCAGAGGTAGGCGCTTCTGCTTCCGTTGTTGGTTTTTTGATGATCTTGGGTTCTTTGCTGCTCGTTCGCTTCGTTCCTCTTCCAAGTTGTAGTGGTTGACTACTAAAATGTTTAAATTTATTAAAAACTGTACAAGACATTTTGTAAATTATGATCGAAATGAATGTTTATTTTACTTACTTAAACTGTGTTTCAACCATCGCACAGTGATTATACAACTCATCATCATACGATGAATCGAACAGTTGATCCTTCTCCATTTCATCACAAACTTTAGACAACTCCTGATTTAATTCGCTGTTGAATAGTTCCGTATTCTCTTCCATGGTTGTGGAGAAGAAAGCACTGGTGCACACTTCACTGAAGTTTGCCATCCTAATAGTAAAGAAGAAAATAGGTAGCAGAGTAAGTAACAGTTCAGTGTTGGTAGACCAACTGATACCCAAATTTCATATAATGTCCGATATTTAAGTCTAACAAAGGATTAGAAATAGAATATAATGAGTACACGGAAGTAATTTAAGTAAACAGAATCACATTCACTAATGATCAGCTAATGACTGTCATTGATAAAAAAAGTATTTTTTAACTTTTTCACTTTCTGCTATTGTCTTTGTAATATTGTATACGAGGGCGTTTGTGTTGTCGTAGATGCTATCCTTATTAGTCTTTACGTAATATTTAATCCTCGTGGAAGCATGTTTCCAATAATCAGTAGTTGGAATCTTGGATAGCTTCTTCATATCGTACATTTCAATTTTGATGAGATGCGTCGCTTGGTCTCCATCGTCAGAATTAGTAGAAATGTATGATACACCATCTCTAGCGGCTCGTGCTACGGTTGATGATAACAGCTTCCTCTTTTTTATTTTTGATTCAGCTTCAAAAAAATGATCAATCGATTGCGATTTTCTTTTTCCACCATCGCATGTGTTATTATTAATGACGATGTCATCACTCTCTTCTTGAGGGGAGAGTGGCGAGTAGTAATACTGTTTATAGGTATTTTCATCGAAGCTCAATGATTTCTGCAACAACACAGTTATCATGTTAATATCAATTTGTTAACACTTAATCATAAAAG
Source organism: Parnassius smintheus behrii (assembly GCA_036936625.1). Lineage (NCBI taxonomy): Eukaryota > Metazoa > Arthropoda > Insecta > Lepidoptera > Papilionidae > Parnassius > Parnassius smintheus. Next base: position 18,812,626 of record JAUPFT010000028.1, on the reverse strand, counting down.
TTAAAAAAGCTAAAGTTACAACCTATTAAAGTCCACTGCTGAACATAGACCTCCTCTCATTTCTGAGAGGGTTTTAGGGCTAGGAAATGTTCGCTGCGATACCTCAATGCGTGTTGGCAAACTTCACATGCCTTCGAAATTTTCTCAGACATGCATTCCTTCACCGCTGAGCACGTGGTAAATCAGCACTTAAAATTGTAATTAACAATTTAATTGGTGCCGGCGGGGATCAAACCCGGGTCGCGTACTGTGAATTTTACATTTTGCGCTAACCATCTGAGCTACCACGGCTTAACCATATACACACACATAATATTTAAATATAATTTGTTAACACTAAATCATACACACGTAAGAAAATAACAGAAAGAAAAGTAAGTTTGTCAATAGAATAAACACTTACATCCATGGCCTTTGATGCGTTGAAGTAACACAAACGTAGTATTGATAGATCCACTGCGGTCAAACGACCATACACTAACTCCATGACTGCAGTTGCTTGGTCTTATATAGTACTAGTGAGTAATAATTCTAATCTAAAGAATTTCTGCAGTAGAATTGATAGTATCTTTATGCGTCAACAAGCTTACCTTACATTCTGTTGCTTATCTCTACATTCCTACGTCCTTCCTGTCGTGTCTTGTTCAGTGTATTGGTGACTCAAATACGTTTTGACGTTGATCATTCCTATATTAGTCATTGAGTAGATTGGTACTGTAATAATCTACTAATAGCAGTAATATTTTTTTATTTATTTTATTTATTTATAAACTTACACGTAACACCTTAAGCTAAAGGGTACATAGGGCGGACTTAATGCCATGTGGCATTCTCTGCCAGTCAACCCTGGGTGGCAAGGATAATTGTTGGCAGGTGCGACCATTATACGTAAATAAGTGCTTATACACTAAAATATACATATATGCAAATTACATACATACACATTACATTTAAATATACACACATATAGTATCAATATACGTACAATAATACATACATACTATTAGTAGTAATACATACTATTAGTAGTAATATTATGGATACACTAGATGTACAACAACATCTGAAAAAGATTCACCCCACTCTAGAAAATAATGTTTATGCTGCCAATAAACTACCCATGTACACCCACGTACCAACGTATATAATATGCAATTTGGATACAGATGATAAACCAGGGTCACATTGGGTAGCTTTATATATCGATACGAATGATGTCGGTCAATATTTTGATTCATTCGGACGGGCACCTGTACGATATCATCTAGAGTTTTTTAAAAGAAATTGTAAAAGATGGAACTGGAATGTTGATAGGATTCAGAATGAGTGGACTTCATTTTGTGGCGAATATTGCTTAATGTATTTGCTATATAAGTTTCAGGGATGTTCAATGCATAGTTTTGCGAGTATATTTACAGGGAACACATTGAACAACGATATTTTAGTGGATGAGATGTTTCGCTCCTATTTTATAGATAATAAGTAATAAGATTTTGTATTTTATAAATAAAAATTTTAACAAAATTAGGTAATGTGTTTTATTGATGATTCAGATTAGTGTTGTAGATAGGAACAAAGGAGTATAATACAATAGCATAAGCCGACCCACACGCTGACGAATAATAGATAATGACGGTAGTCAATCAACAATAGATAAGTAGATAAAGACAATGGAGCGCTAATGACGGTTGAGGCTACACCGGATATCAATTAGATAAGAGTTAATTGATCTGCACATCTCCGGAACCGTGCATCCTACGCAAAAATGGACCGCAGATTCGTGATCAGAGCGTGCCAAAACCTTTTTTTTTTTTTTAAGGTTCGTGAGTCGACGAACATCGTACTTCTGACTCAGTGCGCCAGAACTGGTACAACGTAACTACTAGTATAGTAGTACTGACTCAGTGCGCCAGAACTGGTACAACCTAACTACTGTATACAAAACCTTGACTAAGAGAGAAGGTCTTTAGTTAAAAATAGAGTGAAACGAACGCTTAAGGCCTGGATGACACCTGGACTGATAAGGTGTATCCGTCACCGCGATAAACTTCACCAAAAATTGAAAAAGAACCCTGACAATGAAATACTTCAAATTTCTTATAAGCGTTATAGGAATTACTGCAATTCCTTGTTAAGTAAGCTCAAGCGCCAATATGAAAAAAGTCTTTTGGCAAATGCAAAGAACAGTAAAGAAACTTGGTCTGCAATCAAAGCCATCTCCGGATGTGATACTAAAAATAACTACGCTGAAAATTTGATCATTAAAAATCCTACAGATTCAGTGGAGAGAGCTAATTACTATTTTTCAACTTTGGGTAGAAAATTAGCTGATAAAATTCTAGCAAACGGTGCTAAACCTGCTAATGTTAATACTATGCCCTGGTCGCTTAATTCATTTGTGCTCGATTCTCCTGACGAGTTAGAAGTTGAAACAATATTGATGGGTCTTAGAAATGATTGTGCTATTGGTTGGGATTCCATTCCTGCCTGCTTCCTTAAAATGACCAAGGATAAAATACTTCTGCCACTCACAACCCTTTTTAAAATCTGTTTTGAACAAGGATGCTTTCCAAAAGTTTTTAAAAGATCTCTCATTACTCCTGTTTACAAGAATGGGGCTCGGGACGTTGTTGAAAATTACCGGCCGATCTCTGTGCTACCGGCACTTTCAAAAATCTTAGAAAGGATGCTTAATAATCGTTTGGTTAAATTTCTAAACAAATATAATATCTTATCTAATATGCAGTTCGGATTCAGAGCGGGTGTTAGTACAGAAGATGCTGTTCGTAACTTGACCGAATTTGTAACAAATAAACTGGACCATAAACAGAAGTGTGTAGGGATTTTCTTAGATTTAGCTAAAGCTTTCGACACCGTTTCGATACCCATTCTTGTAAACAAACTAGAAAAAATTGGAATAAGAGATTCTGCCCTTTCCATTTTTAAGGATTTTTATATGACCGTGTGCAGAGAGTAAAAATAAAAAAAATTATTAGCTCAGACGCCTGTGTCTTATTTGGAGTCACTCAGGGCAGTATCCTGGGACCAAGTCTCTTCTTAATTTACATCAACGACCTGTGCTCAATGACACTAACTCAAGGCAAGCTATTTACTTATGCTGATGATACAGCCTTAATTTTCTACGGAAAGACTTGGCCTGAGGTCCAGGAGTTTGCGATGAGGGGTCTTCAATCTGTGGCAAATTGGCTTGAGGAGAATCTACTGACTCTTAATATATCTAAGTCCACCTATATGCAGTTCCATATAACCAACACCCAAACTGTTAACGATATACAACTAACAGTACACTCTTGTGGTTTACAGTCAACAGATACATGCCATTGCCCTAAAATGACGAAATCCAAATCAATTAAATATCTCGGAGTAATTATAGACGAGAAACTAAGCTGGCTCCCACACATAGACTTTATTTCATCGCGCACTAGGATTCTTATTTGGACATTTAAAAGGCTAAGGCACATCGCTGACTTTGATTTATTAAGAACTGTATACTACGCCTTAGCACAATCAATTATAGGTTATTGTATAGTTGCCTGGGGTGGAGCATGCAAAACATTTATGATAAAATTAGAAAGAGCTCAAAGATGTCTCCTGAAAACTATGACTTTTAAACCGTTCAGGTATCCTACAAATCTGCTTTACCAAGAATGCAAACTGTTGACTGTTAGGCAATTGTATATCCAACAACTGATCTTAATGAAACATGCTCTAACTCCTTATAACCCTGAGATCTGTCGTAATAAACGCAGAATACCGGATGTAATGATTATTGGCAGATGTCAAACTGCTTTTTCTAGGCGACAAAGTTCTTATCGATCCTCAGTGCTTTATAATAAATTAAATAGAAATCTAAATTTTTATCCTCTTTCCAGACATGAATGTAAAGTTAAAGTTCGAGATTGCTTTATAATAAATTAAATAGAAATCTAAATTTTTATCCTCTTTCCAGACATGAATGTAAAGTTAAAGTTCGAGATTGGTTATTGTCACTTGATTATAGTGAAACAGAAAATATAATTTGTTAACATGTAGTAATGTATGTCGTATAATAAAAGTATAATAAAATTATAAAATTTTAAAATTATGTAATTAAAAATAGCAATCCTTGTTTAAAGCATCTATTTAAAGCATCTATTTATTCATTATAGGTTATAATGAATAAAATATATATTCTATATGAAATTATATAATAATATATTCTATATATTCTATGTATATATATATATATATATATATATATATATATATATATATATATATATATATATATATATATATATATATATATATGTGTGTGTGTGTATGTATATGTATATACGTGTGTGTATGTATATGTATATATATTGTAAATTGCAAACTAATTTTAATATACTTACGATTATATGAAACAAAATAACGACTAAAGAGTCGTATTAAGTTAAAGTATATGTTTCGTTGTAAATAAATACATTCAATTAGCTAAACAATTACTTAAAAATGTAAAGCTTAGTTACTTAATTAATTGTTAAGACTAAAATACTGTTGTCACAACACTGGGAGAGGCCACTGATCCCTAAGATACAGACTTGTCTAGTTTGGGGATCAGAGTCTTCACTTATTATTGTACTTTTATTTGAATAAATGATTATTATTATTATTATTATTAAAAATGTTGTGTGTGTGCCTATCGGCATAGCAATATTTCCCAATTTCTTTTTGTATCAAGTCCGATATAAGTATAATTGAAATTTAAATGCACTATGAGATTTTTATATGATTTTTATAAAAATGACATCATAATCTTATTTAATATCTTTTTAATACACGTTTCTCATCACAGTTTGATCGCAGTTGAATTATATATATATATATATATATATATATATATATATATATATATATATATATATATATATATATATATATATATATATAACGCGCATATATTTTTTTAAGAACAGCGTGTCTTTCAGCGACTTTATATTAATTTTTTTTTAATTTTACGTGTGAACTAATCGGTAAGACCCATTTCTGTCTGCGAGATCGTCTCCGTAATATAGTATGTAATGCCTTACAGCCTTTATTTATATATGGTATAAATAAGGGCTGTAAGGCATTTCATCTCAGTTCGTAGAGGTGACAGCTTACAACTTAGCTGCAAGTTTCGTGGGCTGCAATAGCCACTTACCATCTTCAACTAAACTGTAGGTTCAGTGGATACTTCAGTTTTAGAAGCTTAATTTGGTAACAAAACGAATTCTCAAAGTTTTAGTTGTATAATTCTCATAAATAACATTTAAAAAAGAATCGTTCTGAGCACTCTTATCTACGGTTCTAAGTAAACTTAGTGATTATATACTCTTTGGTTCTAAGTGGTCCCTTCTAAATATTACTATACTTTGCGGTCTACAGAGGTGATATTTGTAAGTCCGAACGGATGTAGTGTGTTGCCATTTCTACTGCTTTTTAATGCAGAAATATGGTTAAAATAAAAAAACCTGAGGTCTTTCGCGAAACCACGATTGTAGTGTAATCTAGACACACCCAAACACCCAAAGTCGAAATCGAAGCGTGTAATAATATAAACATAATAATTTTACAAAAAAATTGCAATTTCTAACTGTAATTTAATTTTACGTCATTGTGTGTAGCCCCATGACTCACCGATTAGCGCCGGACCCTATTTTTGTGAGAAAAAAAGTATTTCGTTGTATTATTCTTAGTGAAAATTGATAAGTATATGATGAAAATGAGTGACAGGAGATGAACTATTTGGACCTAGTTTAGACAAACTGACGACTGTAATGTAATATTTCTTTGTTTGATTCCAAACAAAATTTTATCAAAATTTCTATTTGCTATAATCGGAAATAAATCTACAGTGCCTCAAAAATATAACGCTATACTTACAAGTAGATTTAACCCATAAATAAATATACTGTGAACAGTAAAATTATGAAAAACACGGCGTAACTCAATTCGTACATTTCCGTACAGTGGATACTTTGAGTACCACTTTAACGAATATTCGGTGATTTAGCCGAATATTCGGCCGAATACGAATATTCGGTAAAGCTGCCGAATATGCCAAATACCGAATATAAAACAAATATTCGGCCCATCTCTAATACTCATATGATCGTGTAAAAATGTAGATAAACTCAATAAACAATAGAATATATTTTTTTATTTTACTGTATTATTATTATTGAGATAAAAAAATTATTTGAATAAACTTAACAGAATTATCTTAAAACGATCAGAAATTAACTTTAATATTACGTTAATTTTTAGGTATTTGGACTCTGTTTTCGCTCTTCCTCTGTATCTTTGACAATGCACCACCCTAGAATTGGGTAAAATAAGACATAATTGATAATATTTATTAGAATTCTTTTAAGAAAGTTCGACAGTAATTGCCTGCCTTAAGCGCAAATGTGTCATGTCAATCATGTTGCATGGGTCATATGTTCTACTAGCGCCTAAAAATCAATGTCTCGTAAAAAAATCGTGAAAATCGTGAATGTAGATAAATCTAAAGATTTATCTACATTCACGATCATATGAGCATTAGAGATGGGCCGAATATTCGTTTTATATTCGGTATTCGGCATATTCGGCAGCTTTACCGAATATTCATATTCGGCCGAATATTCGGCTACATCACCGAATATTGGTTAAAGTGGTACTCAAAGTATCCACTGTACGGAAATGTACGAATTGAGTAATGCCATGTTTTTCATAATTTTACTGTTGACAGTATATTTATTTATGGGTTAAATCTACTTGTAAGTATAGCTTTATGTTTTTTAGGCACTGTAGATTTATTTCCGATTATAGCAAATAGAAAGTTTGATAAAATTTTGTTTGGAATCAAACAAAGAAATATTACATTACAGTCGTCAGTTTGTCTAAAATAGTTCCAAATAGTACTCGTACATCTCCTGTTACTCATTTTCATCATATACCCATCAATTTTCACTAAGAATAATACAACGAAATACTTTTTTTCTCACAAAAATAGGGTCCGGTGCTAATCCCGCGCGCTTTAGGTTAACAAGTTTCGACATAAATTGGTTAGGTACCGAGGTAATTGTGCCGAATAATATTCGGCCGAATATTCGGTTAGGTAAAAATTTTACCGAATATTCGCCCGAATATTCGCATTCGGTGAAATCCATATTCGGCTCATCCCTAATGAGCATTATGAGTCGTGCACTTTTGGATTTTCCAAACTTTTTATTGATGTTTGACAATTATTATTATGATGTTTGAAAATTACCGGAAAATTAGAAGTAATAGTAATAAGGTTACTTGTGAAAACTTGTATGTATTTAAAATACTTTAAAAAAATGACGTATAACTTAAGCGGTTAAGGCCTGCGCATTTGGATTTACCAAAAGTTATTTAAAAATTATTTTATATTATTCAAGATTTATTTATAACTTACATATTATTCGATACATAAAAAGGTATATGATTTCTCTCACTCACGCGTCCTCTCCCTTATTCTCTCACAGATACGTCATTCATTACCGCATTCTGAACTTTTCTATTGCGACGACAGGTTTATTGTACTCTCAACGTCAAAAAGTACCTGTATGAAGTTCAAACATTTATCCATGCAATTTTAAAAAATAAGTAAAATACACTAATGTTATAATCGCATGTGTTTAAAAACTGAATATAGCTCATATGTGAATAAAAATACGCTGTAAACTTAGTTAGGGGCAAGGCCATCCACTACTGTAAGAGTGTGAACAGTAATCGTTGCCAGATTTCACCTCTCTCGTGATCACTGAGACTTCACTGAACAGTTGCCGGCCTGATCGTCATTATGAAGTCAATGTCATTTTTGTTCGAACCGTCGAAAATAGACCAGGTCGACTTCCTGTGGGACCCCCCCCCCTTCTGGTAGAAAGAGTTTATGTAATGAACAGTACCTCCTTCTCCATAAATTTGGTCTCCAACCGTTGACGCTTTGGGTTCCGTTGCCTATACCAAATTTCAATACCGTCAGCTCATTGTTCTTGTCCTTAGTTTTGTGTAGAAGTCTCCCATCAACACCGTATATCGGGTTTTGGATGAATGCATGGTTCTAGTTATTCTCATATATCTCCTTCACCTCCTTATCGGGGTGTGCTCAGGTTGGTGCATAAACCTGTATGACCTTCAACGAATACCATTTGGTGTTATGAGTACAAGGTATGCAACCCTCGTCGACACACCCCCAATCTTATACAACGTTGTTAACGAGAGACTTGTGGACGATAAATCCAACACCACCTTGAGCGATAGATGATCACTCTCACGGTCATAGTACTAGTTGCCCTTTACCGTGGGGGAGGACATGGTAATCTTCTAATCTAAAACTCCCTTCGGACTCAGATAATCCTATAATATCCCAGCGTAACTTGTGTATCTCTTTTTCCAGCTTCAGGATCATCTCGTCAGCATACAGGGTTTGTGCTTTGAATGTCGCCAAGTCGAGTCATTAAGGATGGCAAATGAACTTCCACCGGTAATTCCTTGCACCCAGTATTTAACATAGTTGCTACAGTAGCCATGAATAGCGGAGGACTGGGGGCATTTTCTTTATGCTTTTAATCATGAAGTAATATTGCCATAGTTGCCACGCTGCGGGAGAGGGTTAGCTACCAGTTTTTTTATTCTGACTTTGCTGATAACAACAAAATGCTACTGCTCATCTCCTGACTTGTTTCCCTTGACGTTTCTTACGACACTCCAGGGACGATCCAGAATAGTTGATATTCTTACACCGGTCACCGCCACCACACAGTTAATTTATAAGAAACAGGAAACATAGAAACAAGTGTGGAAAATGCCATGACAATGGTAAATAAACATTGTATTAGCGAGTTAATCTGTGGTTATTATTAGTTAATCTGTGGTTCTAGTGTCAGGCAGAAAAGAAAAAGCGAAAACAACTTCGGTTTGAAGCAGTTATTACTACTTTTATTTAAATTTTAATTTTACCTGATATTTATCAGCGAAAATCCCACGCAATGCCTTGTCGACCCTCATCATGTCACTATCGGAACTTATTATAATCTTCACATCCAAACTACCTCCGCCCGTAATACTAGTCGAAGATGGAATGAGTTATGGTGGTTCTAAAGTCGTCACCGAGATAAAGATATCCAACAGCTCCCTGGAATTGTAAATAATCGGATATATCTCGTGGATTCTAAAAGCTGATTATGGTAGACGTGAATTTTATAAACTAGAAACAAAGGCATTGCTTTTTATTAACATTGTATGTATGCTAATATGTATAATGTATCGATATAAATGATGTATTGATTTACACGTTAAAAGACGTGTGAAACGATGAGTCGAACAAATTCGCAATAACTTAATTTTTATGACTTATAGATACGGTTGTAGCTCAGGGGTTAAGCGCTCGCTGTAAATTTCACAGTAAGCGAGCAACCCAGGTTCGATTCCCGCCGGCACCAATGAAATGTTAATTGCAATTTTAAGTGCTGATTAACCACGTGCTTGGCGGTGAAGTGTAAAATCGAGAGGAAACTTGCATATCAGAGGAATAAAAAAAATTGGAAGACATGTGAAATCCACCAAAACGCATTGGGCAACGTCGCAGACTTCCTTGCTCTAAAAACCTGTCTGGCGTGAGAGGAGGCCTGTGCCCAGCAGTGGCACGTTTAAAGTAATAATACAATAACAAGTTGGTTTTATGCCTAATAAGAAAGTCACAGACACGAAAGGTGATGGTGAAAGTTGACGAATGGATTAAGACACACTGTTAAATTTGATGAATGTTTATGATAAATTATATATTTATACTGTAAAAAGTCTGGTCTACTGGCATTTCCATCTTAGATCCAGACCCAGATCACAATAAGAACACACTATCCTGGAAGTTTAGCGGTGAACTAAAAGCTAAACTTCAAACTTCCAAAATGTGGAAAATATTAATATTCTACGACATAGTCGTCACACAGCGCACTTGCACGCAGTGCGCTGTCGCCTTTGAAGGACGCCGCCAAAGACATCGCTGTCGACGAACATAGCCTGACATCGCGATAGTTTGCACTGCGTGGCAACGTCTCTTTTTAAAGTTCAAGTATTCAAATACATTGAAACATTGACCTAGTGACCTAATTCTACAGTGTTCAAATTAGCTCTAATTAATCATTCATATAAATAATTACGGGACCGATTTCGTTCATTTTTTTGTATATCGTCAGCAAAGACTTTTACAACAATACTAATATATAATAAACTTAGATAACAAGTATGTGGTTTTATTTATTAAATATATGTGGTACCTATTCTATATATCTATATATATATATATATATATATATATATATATATATATATATATATATATATATATATATATATATATATCTACGATATTTATAAATCACGATATATCGATATTCAGTATTTATCGTGTCGTAAAAATCGTATCGATACGATATATATCGATATAGTTTTTCACTTGCCCATCCCTACTCGTCGATATTGCTACATGAGCGTAGATAAGTGGAATATTGCTAGCAGTTAGCTGGACACGCGAGGGACCACGTGCGCCGATCACCCGCCCGCGTCTGCTTCACCCCCTTAAAACCTACGTGAACAGGATACCATCAAATGCGGATCCCTAAAGCGATTATACCAATAATACGCGTGGGAATACGTAACGTCAATACATAAATTAACAAACCAAAATAAAATATAACTAATTATTGCTACAGTAAGTAGAGATTGCAGAATAACAGTCTCTGCTCACTCCATAAAATGAACAGGGGCGTGATTCTAGTGCGGATACCTTAATAATATTAATAATAGCCATTTAATTCCCAATTTTCATACAACAGTCGATATTAGTCAAAACCAATTACAATGGGTGCGTTTGGCAGAAAAAAGCGCTAGCAAGCGCTTATAAGCGCTAAAATAGTTTTCGGCCAGGACACGATTGCTACTTCAGTAGCGCTGACACAATCCGCCATTTTGCTTATTTAATTTGTTTGTTTTAAAGTAGAGTTTATAAGTTTTTTTGTGCAATATTAGTTTTAAGTAATATAATGACATGAATAAACATATACATGCTATTAAAAATTCATGATTGGTAAGTTTTTAATATGAATACTTTACAAACATATATTTAAATTAGGTTAGATTCCCCGGTTAAAACTAACATCGTGTCCTGGAGGAAAATAGCTACTTACGATTTGACATCGCTTACCGCTTACGATCGCCATTTTGCTTACAAGCGCTTGCTAGCGCTTTTTTCTGCCAAACGCACCCATTATTATTATGAGTCATACATATTTTTTATTTAAAAGACATGATAATGCCAGTGTCAATTTTAAATAAAAAGTTTAAATTAAATTTACAAAATTAATTTTTGATTATTTATAAATAATGTTAGGGTAAATAATCTATTCTTATTTATATTTTCAAGTAATTGTCAACTTATTTTGAATTTTGTCACAAAATATATAATTAAAATAATAAAATTGAAGTTAATACTAATCTACTGAATTTGGCTATACACATAAAATAGAGTCATAATTTATTATATTAATTCTAATTAATTATGGGATACCCATTTCCGGGTGAAGGACTCCACCATCCTTTTCCATCAAGTTCTGTCTGCCGCTAGCCTCGTCCACGTTGCTCCTGCCACCTCTACAATGTCATCGCACCAGCGTGCCCGCGGTCGGCCGCGCGAGCGCGTCGCATCACGCGGGTACCAATGTAGCACCCGTTCACTCCATCTCCCATCACTGACTCTTGCCACGTGTCCTGCCCATCAGCCTCATTCAGTTGACACGCTAATTTGGCTGCGTCTATGATATTTGTTATTTTTCGTATATCACTGTTTCTACGTCGATGTCTTAGTTTAACGTTAAGCATGCTGTGTTCCGTTGCTCGTTGGAAAACTTGTAGCTTAGATATTATTTTCCTTGTGAGAGACCAGTTCTGACATCCATATAATAAAGTGGGAAGTACAGTAGTATCCAACGCTTTCTTTTTTTAATTTTATTGGTATTTTTGCCTTGAAAATATGTTTTAGTGACCAATATTTGCTCCATGCTAATTTAATTCTATTAACTTCAGTCATTGTTAAGTTGTGAAATGAAATATTTTGCCCAAGATAAATATATTCATTAACATATCTAATTTGTTGGTTTTGAACGTGTACAGGCATTTTTGTGCTATTTGTCAATATACAAGTTTTATCTGGATTCATTGGTAGGCCACATTTTCTGCTTTCTATGTCTAAAGACTGAACCATGTATATAAGGTCTTCGTGATTTTCGTTTAATATGATAATGTCGTCTGCAAAACGTAGAGGACTCAAAATTTCTCCGTTAATATTAATGCCTCGTTTGCCCCAGTCAAGTTTTGAGAAAATGTACTCTAATAAACAAGTAAATAGATTAGGTGAGATTGGGTCCCCCTGTCTCACCCCTCTCTCGATTTTAAATGGCTCTCCTGGTCTCTCCATTCTTATTGTTGCTGTAGTTTGACTATAAATTTCTTTCAGTATTCTTATATATTGGTTATGTATTCCATGAGATTTCAACGCCAACCAAAGTGAGTCATGGTAAATACGCTACCTTATTATTAATAATAGATAATTAAAATGTATGTTTCCTATTCTCCTACTATAAAAATTTGAGCAATTAGCGACAAATAACAGTTTGTTTAAAACTATTAAATAAATAATGCGGTTATATACAGTACTTAAACAATAACAATGCGGAAAAAAAAGAATTAACGTATAATATAACGAGCCTCTGTTTGCCTATAAGGCCAAACAGGGCGGGTGAGTTAATAGGTAATACAAACTAAATTACTAGTATTACTGCTTACTCCTTTAAATATAAGGCGTGAATATGTTATAAAATATTAGAGTTAGTACTTAACCTTTGCGGTTATAGGCTGTTGAAGTAGGATTTTTATTACGAAATAATAACGTAATAATTTTAAGAATGTTTACAAATTTCGTACGATGCATTATAAATTACAGATGCAAACATACTCGTACATAAAGTTAAGTTCGTATAACACCGCGGTATGGATTGAACAAGCGCGCGGTAAATACAAGGTAAAATCAATGTACCAATGTTGATAATGTTAGCAATGTACCCTCAACAAAAAAAAAAATATGGAATATTCCAGTTATTTTTTTTTCGTAATAAAACTGTGGAACAGAGTTGGAATAAAAAATATGTTCTGTCTAAACAGCAACTCAATACAATATTAAAAAATGAAACAGTTCGATATTTCAACTCAAATTTAGGTTTATAAAATAGCCAAACCGCTATATGTAAACATTTATGTAGAAATTGACACGCAATAAGTTTTCGGTTAAAAAATCTAAATATATTATGATTTCACATTAGCCAAATATTTAATATTTACTAGATAAGAACACAAACTAATAAGAGTACTAAGATAAGAATTAACCCTATACGGCTCGAAGTGACAAAAAAGATGGTGGGAACGTCTAAGGGCCACTAACTAATTAATTTAATTAAATAAATAAATTTAATAAAAAAAATAAAAAATACGGATTTGAACCACAGATTTTGTAAGGATCTGCATTCGAAATAAAGCCAGAAATGACATGCGGGAGTGACCAGAAAAAGCTGGTCTAAGCGGGTAGCATGGCTCACGAGGCGCCCACGTGGTGGGGCTGTTAATTACTTCCCACGATAGCTTAGACCACCAGGTAGAGGCTGATTCCAGTTACGTAGGTAAAAATTCGAAGGAACAGCGGGTAATTAGATGTTCAAGACCAAATAAACTCACCTGCGATATTCGGATGCGGGGCTGCGCGGCGTATCTTACGGCGGCGTTACTTCAACAGCTGCGATGCGGTGATTCTTCAGCACGATTGGCTGATTAATACGAATAGTTCTTGCGGTATCTCACAGTCTCTGGCGATGCGACCGTTCTAAAGGTTTTCTTTGCCGCGACACATGCACGGCGCGCGGTAGGCGACAACGAGCGCGTAAACATGCGTCTAGCGTTGCGCGACGAAAAATGACGCGTGCGCGTGCGCTCACAGCAGCCCACAGTTAAAACCATAGAGTGCATTATATATATGTACCTGGAACCTGGTTAGAACGCAACAGACACTGTTGGGGATGTTCGATGAACATCGATGTTAAAAATTAAAAGATCGATCGTTTTAACATCGTTGTTTTAATGTTAAAACATCAATGTTTTAACATCGATGTTGCCACGTGTCAAACATCGAAACATCGATGTCAATCAACCCATAGTCGATTAATAAGAACTTGTGAACAATGCGAACCTGTAAAATCAATATCAACTAAATCTTGCATCTCCTATTTGAGATTTAAAATTTTGATTTTGATGGTTTGTCAAATTTTACTTTCAATTGTGAACTGTAATATAGCAGTTGACACAGCTTTTGCTTGGTTATCCTGTAGTGTTGTGATTGGTTGTCACCTAATTACTATTCTCCGTAAACTGATACTGATACCCACATAATTTTGAAACAAATGTAAGTATCTACACAATTCAATTATATTTATCTGCGTTTTTGAGCTTGTCATAACGAGTTTATTGTTTACTTGAAGGTTATGAAAATAAATTACTGAGTATACATAGTGCATTTTATAAACGGCTGTGGATACTTACTGCTTGGACTGTCTGATTAAAAATTGTGAACAAAGGTGACAAAAAGTCTATTATTTGGTTTTTGTGTAGTTGGTTAATTTTGTTTATAATCATATTTTTTGAAATAATACTAGTTTTTACGGAATTTATCGCGTATATTTAACTTTTTAATACCCGACGTTTCGAGAGCTTTACAGCACCCATGGTCACAGGAAGGACTGAGATGTTCAACGTCCAGAAGTCATAGTTAACCGCGGTTACCATAGATTAAAATTTAACTTTTGTTAAATTTTAATCTATGAACAAAAGTTGAACAAAAGTTAAATTTTAATCTATGGTAACCGCGGTTAACTATGACTTCTGGACGTTGAACATCTCAGTCCTTCCCGTGACCATGGGTGCTGTAAAGCTCTCGAAACGTCGGGTATTAAACAGTTAAATATACGCGATAAATTCCGTAAAAACTAGTATTATTTCAATGTGTAGTGTTCGCGTAAATATAAGAAATCATTATCATATTTTTTTATTTTGCGATAGTAGTTGATATAAAACCTACGTATAATCGTAAATTAGGGTTAATTTTTTCATACAGGATTTATGAGTGTATAGGAACATTTAAAGATCAAAATAATAACATTCATCATCATCGACAAAAAATATAACACATGAACTAGATATTTGTTAACTTCTTCGCATTTTTTTAATTACTGTTAAACGTTAAAATCTTTATTAATTTCTTTTATTTCATTAATAATAAACCATAAACAACATTTCTATTTTTTTATTTATCTAATTTTAACCTATTAAATAGGTACATGTGCAAAAAACTATCGATAATGGTCAACATCGATGTTTCAAGTAGGATAAACATCGAACATCGATGTTAAGCTATCGATATCAACATCGATGTTTTCATCGGTATTTCTGCAACATCGATCATCCCTACGCTGTTGTATAAATGACTAATTTAAATATTTATTGTCACAATAATGTTGCATTGTTTTATAAAACTGCCATTTATCACTTTTGTATGTAAGTTATAAAAAATAAATCTTTTATCCTAATGCTGCCATGATAGAAAACTAAATATTGTATGGTTGGATGCCAAATAATAAATTATTGTTTTGTCTATTGTAATATTTAAGACCTTTTTGGCATTCATTTGTCTCCCCATTGGCGGAAATGTGCCTTCGATTGTTAATAATTTTATCCAAAAATATTAAAATATTACATATACTACACGTACATACTTATAAGCATTCATATGTTTAATCTTTTAGTAATAATTCTTTTTATAAGGTAACATTGGTTTTATAAAGTTGATTATAAATTCAAACATTCATACATTCGGAATTTTGTTTTCGAAAATACTAAAACTGCATTAATTACTCTTATAGACAGCAGATTCCAATATATGCAATTATAGTTAATAACTTAGATTTGTGGCAAACTTTGTATTCATGGAGTATAGAGGGACTTGTATTGCTTTGATGAGCATAAAATTGTGTCATAGTAATTTTAGCAATAAGTATGTAAATTATGTATGTTTAGTAAATTTTATAAAGTACTTCTACCGCAGAACCAAATACATCTAACTCTAGCTTATCTAGTCACGAGTCACCAAATTAAGTGATAAATGCACGCAGATATTGTCTCTAGGTTTTTCGCTTTATTATTTTATTTTTTGTATCACATAAGTCACATTATATGTCTACATTCTCTTTTGCATATTATGTGCTTAAACAATGTAGTGGTATTTCTTACTGTAGATAATTTCATTTATTTGTAACACATTCATACTCTCTAATGTGTTTTATATGCATACAGAACTAAAACTACTGGTTACCGCCTGTAGTCAAACTTCGAGCAATTCTGAAGAAACATCGCTAAGAATTTATTTGCAAAACTTTTTTTAATATTTTCTCGTGCCGGAAAGGCGAAGGAATCTTAGCTCATACAGCTATGAACGTGATCAAAATTCTTTTTCTTTTCTTTTGGTTAAAGCTTTTTATAAGGAATAATCACGTGCATTTCTCTCCTTCATAAATACCAAAAAAGGTACTTCAATTTACGATGTCCACGTGTTGATTACGCGTAATTCTTTAACCAATAAGAAATAATAGGATAATATTTTTTTTGTTTTGACATGGTTTTATTATTCAAATTTTATTTATGAAGATCAAACAGCTTAAAATTTAATATTGTTACGCCGCGCTCAAATCAGCGCACTAGCGCCATCTAGTGTCAGGAACGAGAGCGAGGGGAGCGTTGCAGTAAATGACATCACAAATCTTTCGACTGACAGCGCCACCCGAAGAACTAAGTTTCTAGAAAATCTATACTCGAATTCTCGTTGCCTGGCGCGCATTTACGTGAATGTTCGGGACGCTTCTTTGCTAATTATATAAATAGGCGCTGCAAGATGCGGTCGAGGTAGAGTTGAACTCGGCGACAAAGCGAAGCTTCGGAGCGGAATTAAGTGAATTAGTGTGTTTAATTATTAGTGTTTTTAACTTTAATTTGTATAAAGTAAATTAAAGTGTTAATTTAGGTAATTCTATCGGCAATTTTTATTGTCACGAACCTCAAGCTCGTAACAATTGGTGTCAGAAGTGGGATAAAATAATGCCGATTTTACCTAAGGAGGAAACGGAGGGTGTCCGTACCCGAAGTCAACGCCAGCAGGAGACGGACCAGAGGAGATTTGGTGGTGCAACGCCGCGGATGTCTGAGGGCCAGCCGCCGGCCACGGAAGCCGGTCCGTCCGCAGCTTCTACGTCTGTGGCACCTGACTTAGGTGCTCTGATGGTGATGCTGCAGGAGCAGGCTCGCCGACAGGAGGAGCAGGCTCGCCGACAGGAGGAACAGGTCCGTCGGTTCGAAGAGCAGCTGAAGCGCGGACAGGAGGAAAAGGCCAGTCAGTTGAAAGAGCTGCAGGAGGAACAGGCTCGCCGACAGGAGGAACAGGCCCGTCGGTTGGAAGATCAGCAGGTGGAACAGGCTCGTCGGTCGGAAGAGCAGATGCTCCTCATGAAGGACCTTCACGCTACCTTTGGGAAAGAGATAAGGCAGGTGAAGGATAGGGTTGCTCAACACGACAACCGTCTGTCGGAAGCTGAAACCCGAATCGAAGAACATGGAACCCGAATCAACCATGTGAGCCATCGGGTTGACAACGTGATGGCTGACGTGAAGAAAACGCTGAACAACCTCAAACTTGGGGATGGAACTGCAGCCCCCGCAGTAGCTACTACACCTTCGCTACGTGGGTTCAAGGTGCCACCATTCGACGGGACTTCTTCCTGGTCAGCCTACAAAATCCAGTTCGAAGCTGTTATGAAGGCGAACGGCTGGAATAAAAATCAGGCCATGACTGCTCTCACACTAGGCCTGCGCGACCAGGCCTTAACAGTTCTGGAAGCTCTCGGGGAGGAAGTGACTTATGAGCAACTCCTTGAGGCAATGGAGGCGAGATATGGCGACGCTCACCTGGAACATGTCTTTCGTGCGCAGCTTAAAGATCGCGTGCAGCGCATCAACGAAAACCTGCAGCAGTGGGCTCTAGAGGTGGAGAAGCTGATGCGGAAAGCATACCGGTCTGTACCTGCGCTCATTGAAGGGAACCTGGTGCAGACATTCATCGACGGCATCCGCGACCTGGAAGTCAGAGCTGCTGTGAGGCTCGGGCACCACGAGACGCTTAAGGACGCCTTGGCCCATGCACTGGAGGTAGAAGCCGTGCGGCAGGATCATCGTTCCCATCGCGTCAGGGAGGTTGCAGCAGTTACAGTTCGCGACCGCAACAAAGGATTCAGCCCTAGGTGCTATGGTTGTGGGGAAAAGGGCCATCTACGATCCAGCTGCCCTAAGCGAACTGAAGAAAGGAAAGTTGATCGATCTCGAGAGGGTAGTGCAGCTAACGGCACTGCCTGGCGGCGACAGGATTATCGTTCACCTCACGCTAGGGAGGTTACAGCAGTTACGGTTCGCGACCACAATAAAAGATACAGCCCTAGGTGCTATGGCTGTGGGGAAAGGGGCCATCTTCGGTCCAGCTGCCCTAAGCACACCCTAGGAAGGGAAGGTGAACGGTCTCAGAAAGGAAGTGCGGCTAACAGCACCGCCCAGCAGCAGCAGGAATACGACTTTGAGATCGAACATCGCAGCGGAAAATCTCACGGCAACGCAGATGCATTGTCAAGAAGACCTTGTCCTGAAGATTGCAACCATTGTAGTAGGCAAGAGAGGAAGGAAGTGGTATCCGTGAGGATGCTCAGGACAGACCACCTCAGCAACGGGTGGAAGGACAGCCTACGACATGCACAGCAGGAAGATCCGGACATCAAGCCGATTCTGGGATGGATGAAGGCCCGTGCTACCAAGCCTAAGTGGAGAAACGTCTCAGCGATGAGTTCAACCACGAAAAGCTATTGGCCCCAATGGGATAGCTTGCTGCTTCAGGATGGAGTCCTGTGCCGTAAATGGGACAATGGTCGAGGAGACAGCTGTCGTTTGCAAATGGTTGTCCCTAAAGCTAAAGTGCCGAATGTTTTACAGCTGTGCCATAATGGTCGTTCAAGAGTCCATCTGGGAGTTAAACGAACTCTACTGAAGGTCCGAGAACAGTTTTACTGGGTCCATTATCGTGACGATGTGGAAGATTGGTGTCGTACATGTACAAGTTGTGCGGCTGTGAGGGGACCTCAGACACGGAGTAGAGGAGCATCGAAATTGTACAATGTTGGTGCACCACGGGATAGGACATACCTTGACATTGCGGAGCCGTTACAAAAAGGCGCAAGAGGGACTCCTAAGATCGTCCACGTGGATCGCTTGGCGCGTTATTATGGGGCCGATAATGCTCGGGACGAGCATGTCTTAGGAGGGGGCAGTGTTACGCCGCGCTTAAATCAGCGCACTAGCGCCATGTAGTGTCAGGAACGAGAGCGAGGGGAGCGTTGCAGTAAATGACATCACAAATCTTTCGACTGACAGCGCCACCCGAAGAACTAAGTTTCTAGAAAATCTATACTCGAATTCTCGTTGCCTGGCGCGCATTTACGTGAATGTTCGGGACGCTTCTTTGCTAATTATATAAATAGGCGCTGCAAGATGCGGTCGAGGTAGAGTTGAACTCGGCGACAAAGCGAAGCTTCGGAGCGGAATTAAGTGAATTAGTGTGTTTAATTATTAGTGTTTTTAACTTTAATTTGTATAAAGTAAATTAAAGTGTTAATTTAGGTAATTCTATCGGCAATTTTTATTGTCAAGAACCTCAAGCTCGTAACAATATCAATAATCACACTGGGTGTACATCATTGAGAGACATATCGCAACCCATTAAGCATTTTAAAGCAATATTCATTAATTATAATAATTATTATTTGTATAGCTTATGCATTGCCTTTCTAAGTTTTGTGTGGATATTTATACGTGTGTGTTGTTGTTTGAATACCAAGTAGTTAAGAGAACCCAAAGATAAATTTTATATTTCGACTTTTTAGTATGTGTTCTATATATTATATTACACTGGTGTGTATCTACGCTGTCACAGTAAGATTTGCTCTTCGTGTTTTTATTAAAAACATAGTCAAAAGTGCCTTACAGTAGTAAACAACTTATTGACTTTGCTACCTGTGTAGTGTTTTATTGTTCTGATTAACAAAACAATTGATATACCAAGAGGATTTTCGAAAATATTCAGTTAAAATCTAAGTACGTTATCGAATATATCCTTGACCTACACCAACCCACAGCTCGACCGCTAAGGTACAACAACGTAGCTTAAGCGCTAACTCCAACGTAGCTTAAGCGCTAACTCCAGCAGTAACCTTAATAGGCCTTCTACACGGTCGGGACTAACCACCAACCGTCGTGACCTTGGTCGAGTTGATGTAAAAATGGACAGTGTAGACATCAGTTGTCTGACCAATATTTTGGTTGAGTCCGACGGCCTTGGTCGCGAGCGCATCCCTCACGACACGTTGGGTCCGTGGTTGACGCCGACCGTGTGGAACGCTGTCGGCCGACGAGAGCGCCTCAGTGCGCGCTTAGCAGTCATCGCAGGTGGATGTTTAACGGCACTACGGAAGCAAAGAACGTGAGGTCCTGACCGAATTCTTGTCACTGTACTGTGATTTACCATGCCTTAAAGTACCATGTCATGTTTGTTTAAAGTAATGCGCTCTTTCAGCCACAATTTTATCCATTTAATTTTTTTCCCTTTTTTATCTTCATTCAAGCATAGAAACGTTAAAGCTAAACCGATTTTTGTTGTATAGAAAAGCAAGGAACCATTTTTAAAAATTACTACCTTACGTCTTTACTCTTTAAATACCAGGGACAACTGACAAGTTGAGTCAACCACCCGATCGTGTAGAACGAATACAAAAATCGGTTGACCCGACCAAGGTCACGACGGTTGGTGGTTGGTCCCGACCGTGTAGAAGCGCTTTAAGCGCTTATTACACTATACAATTTTTAGGAAATCTAATTAGGAAATAGGAAGGTGTAATCGTAGTTAGAACAGTTAGGATCCGATTTAGTCAAATTGGAGGTCCTAATCGCTCTACTTCCTAAATTGTTTACAATTTAGGACAGTGTAATCGCAACGTTACGATTTAGAACAACCAGTCGGCGCCCGCGCTTTGATACAAGCAGATGTCTTGAAGTTTTGATAGAAGTCTGATATCAGAGAGCAGTACTTTAAATCTTAATATTAATTTCCGGTGGCTATAAAACGTAATGTCACCATCAAACATTCTTTCGTACTCACACTTTATCGAAATATCGTGACTTCTTTTTCAATATGTTTGGATACCAAACTTAACAAATATTCAAACTGTTTTATAGGTGGTAGAGCCATGCTGCAGTTATATTAGTAGTATAGTTGTAGCACGAATGGGTCGGCTCGACCGAGGAAGCACCACGCTCCCACAGAATACCAGCGTAAAATAGTAGCTTAATGTTGCTGTGTTTCGTATGGCGAGTGTAGAGAACCGGAGACCCTTTTTACTGGAAACGAGGCATTCCATCTTAGTCGTCACAGGTGACAACGCATCTGCATTTTGATTTGTAATCGGAGATAGATGTAGATGTCTATGGGCCGCAGCAACCACTTACCATCAGGTGGACTGTGTGCTAGTTTGTCACCCTATCCCTATAAAAAAACTGCTTAGAATCTAAAAATATATAATTATATTCATATTGGACAGTTTTTTCTCAATGACAAGTACTCTTTTCTCTTTTTTTAATATCCCTTGTTCCCACCATGGCTAAGGCAAGTCCTGTTTTATGCTGTTTTGATAAATACGGCACCATCGATCAAACGTAATCCCGTCGGTACTTCTTTACGAATGCGGTTCGTCACGATTTAGAATTCAATTTAGTGTAGTGTGATCACTAGCTTCCAATTTAGGTTCCTAATTAGGTTTCCTAAAAATTGTATAATGTAATAAGCGCTTTACTAACCGATGCCAAAATCTACAACGCTTGCTTTCTGCCTACTAGCGTAAAATACACCTATTTGAAGACAAATAATCCATATAGCGCTTCATATAATCTCGTTCAGTTGGACGAAGTACGCTGCGTGAGCGCTGTTTTTGCTGCGTTGTCGCATGTAAGCAAGTTTTATTTTACTATATTCAAACGGTTTCACCTACCTACGCGAATTCTATTAGAATGCATTGTTTAGCATGCAGTAAAATCACTCGTAGTGACGAGCAGCTTAAATGTATTGCATGTAAGGGATGTTATCATTACAAGTGCTATAATTTGTCAACATCTTTCTATAAAGACAATTTACATGAACTAAAACGACAATGGAAGTGCCAATCATCTAAGCGAGTAACGCGCCGTAAAGATGATAATACGCCTGTCCGTAAGCAGATCCTATCACCGCCTACCGACAACTCGGATACATCTTCCGATAACATAGTACCGCAGACGGTTGATTTTACCGAGAAAAGTGTTTCCTATCACTCTAACTCTAGCACTGTACTACCATCGGCAACTATTACATATGATCAGTTTAGCGCACTCTTGGACTTAAAATTGTCGGATATGAGGTCTGCAATTAGGGAGGATATCAACTGCGCTATATGTAAGCTTAAGGCGGAGTTCACTGAGACGACTGAACACTTAGCTGCACTTCAATGTGATATGCAAACAAAATTAGATATTGCAACAAAAAATATCGCTAAAATGGAAACGGAAAAAATCACACTAGAATCGCAGATACACAAATTAAACAGTCGTATCTCCACATTAGAAAAAAAATTCTAGGGGTTGTAATTTTGAAATACAGTGTGTACCAGAAAAGAAAAACGAAAACTTGGTTTCCATTGTGTGTAAACTGTTAACAGAAATAAAAATGTCATTTAGTGAGACTGACATTAAAGCTGTAAGGCGAGGTGCAAAAATTGATAAAAATTCAAAAAGACCGCGTGGAATACTCGTAACTTTACCATCGGAGCGCGACCGAGATAACGTGATATCTGCTTACAAACGTTACAACAAGAACAATAAATCTACCCAATTGAACTCTGCTCATTTGGGCATACATGGAGAGGAGTGCATCTTTTATGTTTCAGAGCACCTTTCACCAGAAATAAAACAGCTTCATGCCACAGCAAGATTAACCGTCAAGCACTTGTCATATAAATATGTCTGGGTTAAGTATGGCCGTGTTTATATAAGAAAAGATGATAATTCAACTGCCATACATGTTAAAAATACAAACACTCTTGACACTCTAAAAGAATAGATTTTTTTTTGTTTCTTCCTTTTTATTTGAATATAACTTTTTAATTTTTATATAATACTTGATAAATTCTTTATTAATGGATATTTATTACCAAAACGTAAACAGAATCAGGACCAAAGTTACAAATATTTATTTTAATACTTTAAGTTGTAATTTTGACGTTGTATGTTTTACTGAAACCAATTTAAATGATAGTGTATTTGATTCTGAAATGTTTGATTCCCAATTTACTGTATTCAGAAGGGACCGTTAAACAAGTTGTATTTCTAAGCATGATGGCGGTGGCGTATTAATTGCTGTTAAGGACAAGTATCATGTAATTAGACAAATGAGTTGGGAATGTGAAGTTGAAGATCTTTGGGTGGCTATCCTTCTGACCAATGTTTCCTGTCGAAAGCTCCACTTATGTTTATGTTATCTTCCTCCCGATATTTCTCGCGACCACTTGCGAGCCTTTTACGACAATGTTCATAAAAACGTATCTCGTGTTGAGGATAAAGACACATTTTTACTTATTGGCGATTTTAACACCCCACATCTGAGTTGGTCCCCTAGCACTTATAGTAACGTTATGACACCTGGTATTTCATCCGGCTTTAAATCTAATTGTCTTGTTGATATTACGAATCTTTGTAACCTAGTTCAACTTAATTCAGTCTATAATGTCAATAGCCGTCTTTTTGATCTCGTCTTGTCAAGAACTGAAAAAGTGCTCGTAACATCTACTGAGCCTTTTACTCGAATAGATTCACATCACCCTCCAATGAAAATTTTAAATTTAAAAAAATTAAATGTGCGCAACCAATAAGATATAACTACCGCAAATGTAATTATCCCGGTTTAAAAGAGCATCTAGCAACTGTTGATTGGTCTAACTTATTAAATGAACCGGATATAAACGAGGCTGTCGATAAGTTTTACTCTCTGTTGAAAAAGTTAATTGCAAAACACACACCACTTGTAAGTAAAACCAATAACAAATATCCACCTTGGTATACTTCAGCATTAATAAAGTGTCTCAAAGAAAAAAATAAATATCACCGTCGTTTTACTTACTTACTTACTTACTTATCGTCACGCACAATCCCTTACGGGGTAGCCAGAGAGAACAGATCGCCAAGTGTCACGATCCTTACATACCTCTTTCGCTTCTTTCAGGTTCATTAACTTCTTCATACATGCACGTCTAGGTATCCGAGTACTCTTGACCCTCCCCTCTTCGAGCAATTTGCTCACATGGTCTTCGAAAGTTAGTCTTGGTCTACCTCGACACCTTTTAATATTTACTTTCGCTCTATATATTTTCTTCATCATTCGGTCTTCACTCATTCGTTCGACGTGCCCAAACCATTGGAGTACGCCCCTATCAATTTTTGTGATAAGGTCATCTTTCAATCCTGCCATATTGCGAATCTCTTCGTTTCGCTTTCGGTCGGCTATGGTAACGCCACACATTTTACGAAGAGATCGCATCTCCACTGCATTCAACTTGCTTTTATGCTTCTTCTGGCATACCCAGGTTTCGCTGCCATATAACAAAGTCGGTACCAATACTGCGTTATGTATTGCAAGGCGTGCACTCTTCCCCACGCCTTGCCTTTTTACTAATGCATTCAGGGCACCATTGACTTTGTTTCCGGCAGCGACACGCCTATCCACATCTAAATCACATCTTCCATCCCGGCTGAAAGCACTCCCCAAGTATACAATTTCATTTACCTGTTCTAGACATTGACCGTCGTTTTAAAAAATATTATAATCCTAGAGATTACGACACTTACGCATTGCTACGCACGAGATGTAAAAAACTCACGGAATCGGTGTACGCATCATTTATTACCTCCATGGAAGAAAGTCTATCGGATAACATAAAGATATTTTGGAATTTAGTTAGCAATAAAATAGGTAGCTCATGTATGCCACAGACTATGACTCTTGGTACGGAATCTTCTTCGGACACACAAGGAATATGTGAACTTTTTTCTCGGTACTTCAGTTCAGCTTTCGAAGTTTCTCAACCTGTCATTAACCAGGATTTTGTTACTAATGATTTTGTAGACTGTGATAGTTATTGTAATTACAGTATGTGTAATATAGAACTAAGTCAGGATACAATATTGAAAAAATTAAAGAAATTGGATACTCGCAAAGGTCCAGGGTATGATGGTATTCCCGCTATACTTTTCTCAAATTGTGCAAGGCAACTGTGTGAACCACTAACATTATTGTTTAATAAGTCATTAAAGTCTGGTGCTTTCCCTTCCATTTGGAAATTGGCTCACATCGTACCCATTCACAAGTCCGGAAATAAGTCTAACTGCGAAAATTATAGACCTATTAGCATTTTGTGCTGTGTTGCTAAGGTTTTTGAATCTGCGTTATATGATCATCTTTACTTTCAAATTAAGCCGCTTATATCTAGCAAGCAGCACGGTTTCGTGAGAGGCAGATCAACAGTGACTAATTTGTTAATATACAAAAACTACTTGTGCGAGGTTTTCGCCGTGGGTGGGCAGGCTTTCGACAAAGTAAACCATTCTTTACTCTGTAAAAAATTAGCTATGTTGGGTATTCATGGAAATCTACTGCGCTGGGTTCATTCGTACCTCGATAATAGAAGCCAACTTGTCGCTCTCAAAGGTTTCACGTCATCTCCTATCAAAGTTAAATCCGGTGTTCCTCAGGGTTCACATCTCGGTCCGTTATTTTTTATTGTATTCATAAACGATCTGATTTGTAAACTGTCCAGTCCCTGCCTTCTTTATGCTGATGACTTGAAAATGTACCGTGTAATACAGGATTTATCTGATTGTGTTAAGCTACAAGATGATATTGATTCAATATCCGAATGGTGCCGGCTTAACGATATGCATCTCAATGTTAAAAAGTGTTTTATTATAACGTTCACTAATAAGAGATATAAACAGACATATGACTATAAAATTAATAAAGATTCATTAGACAGAAAAACGGTAGTAAAAGATCTGGGTGTGCTGTTTGACTCTAAATTAACATATCGTGAGCACTATGCCCACATTAAGAACAAAGCATTCAGGTTGCTAGGTTTCATATCGAGATGCACTAAGGACTTCAAACAGCCTCAAAGCTTCCTGACCGTTTATAATAGCCTTGTCCGTAGTATTCTTGAATATGCTTGTGTCATTTGGTCTCCCTGCTACACAGTGCATTCATATAGTATAGAAAGTGTCCAAAAAAGAACCCTTAGAATACTTAGCTACAAATGTGGTCTTGGTCGCAGTCTTGTCGGTTATAGTGAGAGACTCGACGAATTTAAAATGACCTCTTTACTTATTCGCCGTAAGGAATATGACCTTATATATTTACATAAAATTCTCCATAATAAGATTGATTCCGGTTACCTCTTAAGTAAATTAAACTTAATTACAAAGCGCAATCCCCGAATTCCTAACAAGACATTTCACCTGCAGACTTACAAGAATAATACGTCTTTTTACAACCCGATAATAAGAATGTGTCGACTTTACAACGAGATATCCACGAAAGACTCCCGCTTGGATATTTTTGACCCAAGATCGCTCATTCCCATATCACATAGATTTTAAATTTGATGTACGTAAAATTTGTTTTTTGTGTTTGTCCCATATCACATAGATTTTAAACTTGTTGTATGTAAAATTTGTTTTTTTGTATTATGTAGTAATGTACGGCATTAATATTAATATTGTTAAGCGTAGATTTGATCTCCTCTGTAGTAAAATATGAAAATGATGTGTCGACATACTTCGGAAAAAAATCAGGCACAAAACTTTTATATGTATATGTGTAATTTTTAATGTATTTTGATTGTTATCTATTTTGTTGTCCATATAATAAATAAATAAGTAAATAAATAAATATGTAGGCTTTTTGCGGATTGGTATTGTCAACAATAAACGTAATTCTCAATCGTTGTTAAAATTTATATTACCTATATTAATTCAAACAGTTTTTTTTTAAATATTACACACTAGGATTTTCACCTGTATCGTGGAGACAGTTTACATACATAATTTGCACAAGGACAAACATCCAGACCCGAAACAATTATTTGTAGGCCATACAAATTCTTGCTCCGTGCGGTAATAGAGCCCGCGTCCCCCAGCGCAATAACTCATTGCTAAGTCTACGTATACGTCACACAATTATGGGCTCTAACTTGTAATAACAGATACTACTTATAATTAGATATTACTTACTGATACTGAATTTTATTTTTATTAGTTGATTACTTACTGTAGATACGGATCTGTAGATTGTTCACCATGAATGTGAATCGAGTGATGTTTGTTAAAAGTTAATTGAGAGTGAAAAGGGCGAATTACCTGTAGGTATGTGAAAGAAGCAAAAGAGGTGTGTCAGGATCGTGCAAAATGGAAGTCCATTGTCTGTCCCTACCCCTCTGAGTGACAAGCGTAAGAGTTTATATGTTTAAGTTGTTATATATAAAGCTTATAGGTAAAGTACTAAGTATTTTCAATTTGTAATGCTTGTTGGAGAACTTCAAACATGTTAATGAAATACTCGCTCTGATACGAACATACCTTAGTGTCCACACAATCCAAATAGAGCGCGTGGTAAAACGCCGCTCAGACAAATAAGGTAAATTCATCATCATTATCACACAATCCATCACAATTTAACTGCTGAATTAACCTTCCTCAAGAAATGCGGCATTCCACACGATTATAAGCCACCGGTCCAGTCTGTGGATGCACCACCGACTTCTTTCGTCTTCTGAGGTCGTCACTCCATCGAGTGAGCAGGCAGCCCTACAATTCGATTGCCGGTAGGAGGTTGCCACACGAGAACCTTTATGGGGAACCCCGTGGGTTGCTGGTTTTTCGAGCTATATGACCGGCTCATTGCCACTTTTGTGTGCGAGATTTTTACGCGTTCGATAGCGATAAATTTACTTTACTTTATTCGATTTGTATGGAATAATAATGGAGCGCTAACTAGTGACAATAATTAGAAATACAATTCATGAGTGCGAGTTTACCACGTGGTCGATATCGATCATCGAACATTGACTCACATTCGATAATGGTAACGTTAACGCTCGTGATTGGTTGTTTGAAGTATTTTGCGAGTGCGTGCCACAATTTTGATCGTTCGAGACGTAACTTATGTAAACTTTACGCCGTCACTATCGAAAAAGTTTTCACTTGGATTTTTACAGTGAGATGGAAGAGTGAGAATAATTGTTAGAGTTAATTTTATTTCGTTTTATGTGAACGATGTATAATTATGGCAGGACGTTTCTTTTCGCTTGGAGGATGTTTGCAGCCGCTAAGGCATAAATAAGTAATAATTATAATTGACTACTATTCTTTGATTATATAGACAATCTCATCATAATCAAAGCTGCTATTATAACGCCAGTCTTGAAGCAAGAGCTTGTGCATATTTTCGTCCGTTGTTACATCCCGAAGACAGGCCATTTAAGGATCAATCAAATCCTTTGGTCGATCCTTCTCAGGATTTACCGCTGCCTCCTAATACTTCTATGCAACCTTTACAAATTTCTGAAAAATACACTTTAGACGCAATATTGTCATTTTTGAATGGAATGCCGCCGGCATTGACGGGATTACGCCCCAACATCTCAAAGATCTTGTAAGTATGTCTGCCGGTGACGCCGGTAGAGTACTTCTTAATGACATTACAAAATTATGTAATTTTATGCTTTCTGGTAATGTAATCTCAATTTCACTCTCTATTTAAGAATAGATATAGCATTTTCCACTAAAGTGTTCAAGTTTTGTGTAAATAGCGTTTGATAAATCTACGGTCTACTATCTCTATTCAATAATTAAATCAATTCTTTCTAAATTTTTTATACAGACCATTTGATCGCTTGCATTTGACGATGCTTTGTCGAGGCCTTCATGCCGAAAATCCAATAAATTCTAGTCCGCGTAACCTAGTTACAAAACACACGTATTAAACTTCAATTTACATCTAAATAGCTTAAATTCCATTTACCTACTGCTCCAAAAATTTCACCATAAAAGCATATTAAAGCGAACACATCTTTATGTTTTTTGCTTTTAATTTAAACGTTATATTATTAACAATCACGGACAAGTTACTCGTCCATGTTAACAATTAAATATCTAATTCATAATCTTATTAAACTAACACAAATTGTCGAGTGTCGAAACCTTGATCAAATTACGAAACATAAATAAATAGGTAATAAAGATCTAATAACCACAAAGATAGACAGATGCTAATATTAAGACCACTAAATAAAAATGTCATTCTGAATTTGGTTAGTTTATCCCACGGAACGAACATGTTACCAACATAAGATAAGGAATAAACGCAATTCACAGTGAGCAAACGCGAATCGAAAGGTTAGCTTCGATTGTAGACTGTAGCTCACACTCGCTCGTCCATTCCGACGACGTTAACTCGGTTAACGCGATGGTGAAGTCATTCGATTAATTTTGTGGAACTCGCACTAGGCACACTGATCCGTTAGACGATGTCGGTTACTCTGGTTCTACTGCGAACATCCTCATCACGAAGTCTATCACGCAGAGAAACTCTGAACATAACCCTCTGAATAGCTCATTGGGCTGCGTTGACCTTCCACACCATGGGGAGACCTTTGTTCAGCAGTAGACTTGATAGACATAAAGGACCAGGAATAAAGAACAACAATAAAAATCAAACATTTATTGTGCTTAAAACATAACACTATGTAGAACAAATTAAGTGTTGTAATTTGTAATCAAGTTATGGAAATTACCACAATGAGAATAATAACTTAAAATTGTTATACAATCAGCATATCATTAAAAAAAAATCATAAATTATTATTAGTATCAACGAAATAATCTATTAAACTTAACATAAATAAGAACATCTTTGGATATATAATACATTGATATATGAAATAAAAAGTAAAACGTTTAAGGGACCATTCTTGTGCAATATCAGTCCCTGTATACAACAATGAACACACTCCTAGAAAACAAAATCTGTTAACCCTCTAACACGCTAAATCTTAAAATTTTCACAAAATTCCATCCTCTTCACTTCTGTAACATATCTCTTGTTTTATCTTTATTAACAAAGTCTAACACGGCTTGCACGTCTTCACGCAGCAAGGTCACCATAGCTCTTTTCTGCCTACAATCATCTTGGATAAACCTGCGAGCGCGTTCCTTCAGATCTTCCATAAACTGCTCGTCCATTTCTTGAGATCTGGTTTTAAAAAGAAACATAAATAAAAACGAATGACTCGAGAAATTTCCAACACCCATTAACGTAGCTTAAAGAGTGGATAAAATGCACAGTATGCGAGCAAAAAAATATTTTACTTTACTCCGGATAACTAGGAAAAAACAATACCTTAAAATTACCATTAACAATTTTTTTGTCACCGTCAGGGATCCAAGACTAGTTTTTTTAATAAGTATAAAACAGTCACGTTTTATATTTAAAAAAAAAACTACTTTTAGACTTGGATCCCTGACAGTGACAAAAAAATTGTTAATTGCAATTTTAAGGTATTGTTTAACGAAATGATCTAAAGCAAAAAAAAAAATCGTAAAAAAACGACTGCTGGTTGCATTCTGCAAGTTGGCACTGTTTCACTCCCATGTATCGGAATGCACATAAAGCTCACTCACGCAATTGCAAGGTTATATGGCCAACAAATAATCGTTCAGAGTCTGGATGTTTGTCCACGCTCATGCAATTTATGTATGTACAACGACTCGATAGAGAACACAATCCTAGTGCGGGGGTAACCTTTCAAACGTTAACTTAAAGCTACAGCAGCTTTATGGTTGACGCTGTTAGCAGTTATTTGTAAATATTTATTTTAAAGCAACTGTCTTTTGAAATATACATCCAATTATAACGAAAAATAACTATAAAAGGGATTAATGCTATTGTGTCATAGATTTTTCGGTAAGGTTCATACTGAAATAGTTTCGGATTTCACTTGTAAAAGGAAGTGCTAAGACATTGAATAAAACTAAATTTACGGATTTTATCGCGTTTATTTCACTACTTTTACTTTTTTTAATTCCCGACGTTTCGGGTGCTTTACAGCATCCATGGTCACGGGGGGGGGGGGACTGAAATGTCATGTCACGTCAGCTATATGAAGCACCGACGCTCCGGGAAGTCTGCAGTCTGCGAACATGTTCAAGATCGTCCCCACCATTACATTCGATTTGATAAACCACAAATCCTCGCAAAAGAACACCGATTCCCACCAAGGATGATACGCGAGGCTATTGAAATTAAAAAACATCCTAATTTCAATGGAGAAGATGGATGGGTGCTGCCATCTGTTTGGGATCCTATAATTAACAAAATTAAACCCAAACCTAAGCATACCACTGCAAGACTTCATGATACTGTAAGCTCGTTTTGCGTAAATCGGACCAAAAATTAATATTCAAAAACTGAAGGTAGCCGGACTAACTATGACATTGGGACGTCAAACATCTCAGTCCACCCGTGACCATGGGTGCTGTAAAGCACCCGAAACATCGGGAATTAAAAATAAGTAAAAGTAGTGAAATAAACGTAATGAAATAAGTGTAGTGTTCGCGTAAAGTTAAGAAATCATTAAGAGCTAAAACACTTAATATTCAATTAAACTAATATTAAGGCTTATTATTTAAACTAATATGGTAACATTGAAACCAATCCCACCAGCCACGAGAATGAAAAGATAGATGCATGCAAATTATTACACTCCTTTGCTGCAAGCATTTTTTTATACTATAAGGGTGACAAACGAGCACACAGTCCACCGGATGGTAAGTGGATGCTGTGGCTCTTAGACACATACATTTATACTCCATTAAGAACTAAAATCTGCATTTGCGCGTTGTTGCTCCTGAGGACTGAGACGGAATGACTCGTTTCCAGTAAAAAATGATATCCGGTTCTCTACACTCAACATACGACAGCAGCATTGAGCTGCTATTTAAAGCTGGTTTTCTGTGAGAGCCATGATGTAGCTGCAGCGTGACTCTACCATGTCAACTAAATTCTTTTATCTAATGTTGTTGATCCGTTTGAGTCGACCGAGGAATAGCAGAAGTTCGAATATCGTATAAGGGTCAGTTCACACATAGACGAGACGTTTCGTACCGCGCCGCGAGACGTTTGCTGGGTAACGGGACACCGCGAGAAATTTTGTATTTTTTTACATTTGGTCATATGTATAACCATATACTCCCATGTGATGTTTTCTTTTTAATTTTATAGTTTTATTCCTCTTCTACCTTCTCTGCAAGAGTACGGACGAAGCGAAGGGCATTTTCGAATTATCTCAATAAAATGTGTATCTTTTTGTGTAGAAAATAAAGTTGTATTTTGTATCACTATCTTAAAAAGTGACATGTCATGTCTCGGTGTTAATTGACCCTAAATAGTTAAATGATGTGAATGAAGTTTTATCCCCTATTTTCCCCCACACTTACGAGTGGAGGTTCTTCTCCAATTTTTTGTGAGACCACCCCTATGGTAACGACCCATTGAATGAGAAAAGCGTCATTCAAATTAGGCAATAGTTGACGAAGAAATCAAGTAACATATATAAAAAAGAACAAACACTCGAATTGTGTCATTCTCCTTTTTTTTGAAATCGCTTAAAAAATGAACTGCATGCTCGAAAAACTGAGGGTTCGAATCCGCACTACGACTGCTTTGTAAACAATTCCTACAACAAGCACTTTCAGTTCACTTGGGAGCTGTTAACTAGTATTGTAAAAGCGTTACTAGTATTCTTTAAAAAAAAACGTAAAACCGTGCACAAACAGAGTTTTATTGAAAATAGTGATGTACATTCTGTAAATACCAGGAACAAGCACAAGTTCCTGGTATTTACAGAATTTTATCTATATAATTTAGAAATTCCCTCCTGGGGCAAGTATACACTTTAACAACAAAGTCCCAGAAAATATGCAGACTATATCTATCAAAAGGTTCAAACTATTTATTAAGCAAATATTGTGTAGTAAGGGTTATTGTATTACTAAAGAGTACACGATTGATAATAACCCCTGGGATTTAAGTGATCGCCACCGTGCTGTTTCTAAATGTCTTCATAACAATTGTACAAATAAATTATATAATTTTATACGTTGTAGAGCCATGCTGCAGTTATATTAGTAGTATAGTTGTAGCACGAATGGGTCGGCTCGACCACGAGGGACCACGCTCTCACAAAATACCAGCTCCAAATAGCAGCTTAATTCTGCTGTCGTATGGTGAGTGTAGAGAACCGGATATCATTTTTAACTGGAAACGAGTCATTCCGTCTCAGTCCTCAGGAGTGACAACGCGCAAATGCAGATTTTAGTTCTTAATCGAGTATAAATGTATGTGTCTAAGAGCCCGCCCCTCACCATCAGGTGGACTGTCAGCTTGTCACTCTATCCTATAAAAAACATTGTATTGTAAGTTATGCCTAAAAAAGTTCTGCTGGGTTTCTTGCTGCTTCTTCCCAGGACAGAAGTCTTTTCTGAAAAATGACTTTCAATAAGAATTACATATGATCTATATTGAATAAAAATGATTATATTCTATTCATGCAGTTATTTAGAATACAAGTAGTATGACAGTCAAATAACTCACCTCCTATCCAGTTCAGAGAACTTGACATCGATCAGCTTAACTATGTCGCTGAGCAAACCCGCAGCGACTTGTTTATATTGAGTACGGCGTTGGTCTTTCAGCTGGTTCAGCTGTTTTTGCGATTCCACGAACAAGTTTATGAACCTAAAATAATAAATGTTTTAATTATTGACATAGTTAGAGATATAAAATGGGGTATGGTTGTTTGTACTTGTAAAATTAATGTATGTAAACTGCCCCAACGATACAGGCTCAGATGAAGTAAAAAAAGGTAGATATCGCACCTAGAACAAGAAACTGTAACCAATTTTATAACTTTGTGTGAGTCAGAGAAGTGTTGCCACTTTTTTTTTAAAGTCCCTGAAAATCGAGATACAATACTACAACTATAAGAGTAATATGCGATGCGAATGCAAAAGTATATGTGTCTGTTTTTACAACTTTCAACAATTTGACAATTCAAAAAAGATGCAACACGTAGAAGGCATCTGTAGATCATTTAAAATTCTTCTTGATAGATTGTCCAGTGAGCATGTAAGCATCGACAACATATACAAAATATGTAATGTAAAACATGTTTATTATAAAAAATAACTTAATACTAAAGTTTTTTTTTGTATTAAGCTATTGTATATAGTTGGAATAAAAAATAAACTTCCATGGAATTAAAAATATACTTTTATAAATGAAAAAAAGTATATATTAGTAAATGCAAAATAGAACAAACTCCAGTCGGTGGCACAAGAGAGTATTCTAATTCTTAATAGTCTCGGTTAAAAAGAGCAAGGCCAACTTCGCCGTCTCCGGCGTTGTCACCCGTGAGGACTAAGATGAAATGCTTCGTTTCCAGTACTAAGGGTCTCTGGTTTTCTTCACTCACCATACGAAACATCAGCATTAAGCTACTATTTTACGCTGGTATTCTGTGAGAGCGTGGTGTCTGCGCGAGCTTCCCCGGTCGAGCCGACCCATTCATGTTATTACCATGCTACTAATAGTATAACTGCAGCATGGCTTTACCACGTGAAAATTCATGTGTTATTAGAATATTCGTTGGTAGCCTAAAATCATAAATATTTTTGGTTAGTTAAAAGTTTGTAAGTACTCAACAATTAAAACACAAACATCAGCGACTTAAAAAATTAAATATTTACCTTGAATTCAATTTGATGTAACATAATGACAATAATTAAAAATATATATTGACTACATATATTTTTATACTTAGCCAAAATTTATTACCCAAATCTTGGGCCAGTAGAATTAAGAAATACTGGCAACATTCTCCCGTTACGTAAACTCGAAACATTGACATTCGTGCTTCGAATAACCTTCAAAATTGTGTTGAAATAACAAAATAAAATATAGTTAAATGAGTGTTACGTGTGAAGCGATATTGCTTCAGACTTTTTGTTCACTTTAGTATTGTTTTTGCACCATTTAACTACACAGGACGGTATTTTGTAGGCAAATTTACTGCACGACGCCCCGGGAACTACTGAGCGAAAATGAGCGTAGTTTGATGCATGTGTGTGCGTGAACGCGTGTGCTTACATAAAGGAGCGGAGTTTTTTTGGCTTCACCAATAACAAAGGCCGCGCTGTATCTACCTTTTTTTATTTCATCTGAGGATACAGGAGAAATCCGAGTTTAAAAAAAATAGAAAACACCAAATTAAACAAAAGAATTAAAAAAATAGCACTCCAAAATCTGTGTTAAGAAATTACGAAGGACACAATGAATTAAACGGCAGTACAATGGGCGGTCTTATCGCTTATGAAGATGTCCGGGCTGCAAGAAATTAGAAATGTATTTTTAATGGCCTATTGCTGTCGCGCTGTACCCGAAAGAACGAGCTAGGCAACCGGGAGAAAAAATGCAACTCGGGTTGATTTTACCTGTGAAAAATTGTGAAATCATCATAATATTATATTTTCCATATTTTTTCTCCAAAATTTAATTTTTTTAAGAATAACGGCCATTTATTATGTTCGTTGTTTGCTGGATGTTTAATGACAGCCTTATAACTGGACAGTTTTATTAATTTTAGAAGGTTTCTAGTTTTAACACACACAGCAGTGTGTCAAAGTACACAGTAGTATCATTATATAGAGAAAACAGGACAGGATAAAAAGGAATTCATCGCGTTTCATCATCATCATTAGCATCATTATTATCATCATAATCATTACAGTTCATCGCAAGTCCAGCAAATATTGTCACAAAACCTCAACTTACTGCATGTTTTACCAGGTCTTCACTCCATTTAGTGGGAGATCGCCCTTCAATTACCAGTACAAGGTTGCCACTGAAAAACCTATCTTCCTCATCGGTTGTCGGTTCTTCGAGCTATATGGTCGGCCCATTGCCACTTCAGCTTACTGATCCGTTGGGCTATGTCGGTTAATCTGATTCTACTGCGGTTATGTTTATTACGATCATGCAGAAAAACTGAGAATAGCCCACTCTATAGCTCTCTGAGCAATGCTTCCATGAAGTGCGGCATAGCGGCAGTGTTCTCACATCACAGTGTATCAACCTATATATGTCGTCCTATATGTTAGAGTTTGATACTGCATACTGATCAATCCCTGAACTCTGCTTTACTTAAAATCTTCTCCTTTCACAATCGTCACCAACTTTCAACTGACAATCTTTCCCTACGTATTCTGGAACACTCATACTCCTTCTTTAATAAATCATGTTCGGTTACAGCTGTACGCTTGTGAAACTCCTTGCCATTATGTATTCGACGTGCTCAGTCCCTTTTTTCCTTCAGAAATCTTCTCAAAGTTTATTATTTCGAGCTCTAATATTTCTCACCATACTTCCCTTCCTTAATTGTATCTATCATACCTATCCTCAACAATCGCCATCTTGTGTTGACACACCTTCCCTAGTCGTCATTACGTCGTTATAAGCATCGCTACCAGAGCGATAAGACGGCCTATTGTACCTTCTATATAATTTATTTCATTTTGTTTTGGAATTAATGTGTATTGATGTACATTGAAGAATATATTGATTAATATTAGTCCTGTGGGTGTCTTAAGAGGAGAAAATAGAAAATGTATGTAAAGTTATGGTATCTGTTAGAGAGCGTTCAAAGAGTAGCTATCTCATATATATCAGATATGACATACTTAGTCCGTTGAAGGGAAGCAGCGTATGGTTTCTTCTAACAAAAACTTTGATAACTTATAAGACCTATCAGAAAATAAAAAGAGAAGATAAAGGAGGCCTTATATAATCTGGTTTCTATATTTAGAAAACGTTTCGTTACCCTTTTTTATATAGAATAAGGTGACAAACGAGCAAACAGTTCACCTGATGGTAGGTGGATGCTGCGGTCCATTGTCAGCTTCTTACATACATCCTCGATTAAGAATCAAAATGCAAATGCGTTGTCACCCATGAGGACTAAGACGAACTGCCTCGTTTCCAGTAAAAAGTGTCTCCGGTTCTCTACACTCACCATTCGAAACAGCAGCATTAAGCTACTATTTCACGCTGGTATTCTATGAGAGCGTGGTCCGGCCCCAGTCGAGCTGACCCATTCGTGCTACAACTATAATACAGTTGCCGCGTGGCTCTTTCACGAAAAAACCCTTTACGAAGTGTGAATTTTTAACTATGATGGGAATTTGTCTACCGTAAATTGTAATGTAATTTTTTAAATTTAGGACTGGACTGGCACACAGCTTATAATCAAATGAAATTTAAACCTAAGTAAATTCTTCTAATTAAAACATTAGAAACCCGATATTGAACAACGAAAACAAACACTAATTGAAAAAAAAAACGATCTTACTTCTTATTTGTATTGTGATGTATTTCGACAAGTGTTGTGTCTAATTTTTCGATTACGTTTACTATGTTCTCTTTAAAACCGAAATCAAGTGATTCAGCTGAAAAATAATTCTATATTAGTTAAAAAAAACGATATGATAATGAATACTAAAGCAACAGAATAGTATACCTCTACTAGTCGTAGGAACAGGTCTTTTAAGCCAGTCGTTCACACTGGAAATACTTGGATAGCTGTCGCATATTTTCTGAGTGTCGTTGACTTCGACTTTTTGTTTTTTACTCTCTTGAGACGTCGCAGTAGATTTTCTTTTTACTGGAGTTTTCTCCGAAACTCTTGATGCGTTAATTTTCGTGGTCATGCTCATATTGGAATCTTGACACGACTCTATATCATGGACTGCTGACGAACTTCTTAACCAGTATTTATTATTTTCAAGTGGATTTTCTACACATTCAATGACAGACTTAGTAGATTTACTTTTACATGCAGTTGTTTCCGAAGCCTTTGAAGGATTTATTTTCGTAGACTCACTCATCTTGCAATCTTGACTCGATTCTCTCTTATGGACTGCTGACAAGCTACTCAAGCAATAATTTCCAGTCTTAGGTTGGTTTTGCATATCAATGGTTGAAGAAACGTGTTTATTATCACAAAACAGATTTTGAATATGCTTATCATACTCGTTTGATTCCGACGCGATAGAATTTTGTTTTGCGATTGGTTTAATATCATCGAATAACTTTATAGGTGAAATTTGTGAATAACGGAAATATTTTTTTTCTGTCGATTCGGTAGATTCTTTCGGTTTTGCTACGGAAATGTTCCTTTTTTTTGTTCCATCAACAGTTTGATTTGAAACGCATCGTTCAAACTTCTTCTTATGATAGTTTGAATCAAGAGTCGATGCTGAATCAGAATTGGGACGTGATGGCAGCCATTTAATAATTTCTTCTGAGGACAACCTTCCGACAGATACTAATGGAGACATTACAATCCTTGCAATATCTCCATTAGTGTCTGTCGGAAGCTCTTTACTAACAACTTTGTCTTCGTAATTAATCGGACTGCTTTCCCTAAATTTTGAATTAGGATTGTCATCCATATTGCGAGATTCTTCAATAATTTCTCTGTTAAGCTTAACAAAGAAATCCCTTAATGATTTATTTAAGTCATCTATTTCTAAATTTCTCGGTTGAATTTCTGTTTTTAAAAACTCACGACTTGGAGGTAAATCGTCTTTGCACAAATCAAGATTTCCATGCGCAGTTATAGGAGAAGAGCCAACAGTATCAATAGATTTTTCTAAAAATATTTCTGTATTTCCTGATATATTTATTATTTCATCATTTGAATTTATTTTATTTTCTTTACTGCTGGTGCATAATTTTTTATTTAATTCCTTTTGAAAGATACATTTATTACTTTTATCATTCTTCATAATTTTTTTGGTTTCCTTAATAAGCGACTGTTTTTCTTCTGGCGGGGATGATTTGGATGTTGGCGCTAAACATTTAGATATTTGATTTAACTCCTCAGTAATATTAAACATATGTGAAGAGATTTTCGGTTCATTGTCGTCATCATTTTTATCTACGTCACACAGCAAATTTTGAGTTGTATTTAATTCACATCCTATTGTATCAAGTTTTTCTTCGTATATTTTTTGAATTTTTTGTATAACATTAGCTGTGAGTGAATCATTAGCGATATCTTCACGGGGTGGTATCATTTTTTCTACGACTAATAAGGGTAGCGGACTTTCAGTTCTATCGGTCGTGTCGTTTGATAAAGTTGTTTTTTCACACTGGCTTAGTGTTTTAACTTCCTTTGAATTATGTTTTTCTTTATTCAATGAAAGCGCCTTTCCGTTCCTCTTTTGCTTTTTGTTCACACTGTTGCTTTCAAACTTTTCAGTTATTTTTACTTTATCATCCGTCATTCCTTCCATTTTATGTTCCATCGCCAATTTGGGTGCAGGTTCCATATTAACTTTACTTTCTAGAGGTTTTTGAATTTCTAGCGATGTATTTAAAACGTCTACAGCAGGTTCTCTGACACGTTCATCAATAAGTTGCTTTGCAGACTTTTTAAATTTAATATCCGATTTCGGGCGATTGTTTTGTTTTCGTTTAACATTAGTCTTTCTTTTATTTTTATCTTTAATCGACGAAATAACGTTGCCGCCAGAAGTTATATTATTGCGTTTCACTGTACTAAGTCTAAAGTCATCATCTTCGCTATCGCTAGTAAAATTATAAACTGAAACGTTATTTGTTTTCTCAGCCAAAATTAGTTTTTCATTGCTATTGTTATAATTTTTTAGTTTATCAAACGCATCATTCATTTTCTTTGTTTTTGGTGACAGAACTAATTGTTTGGACTTCCTGTTTCTCAATTTACGTTTATATTCTATGCGCTCATTCGCTATTTCTTTATAGCACGTTATTTTAGATTTAGATTGAGTCAACTTTTCGTTAGAAACAGCTTTACTACCATTTTCGCAATCACTGTTCCAGTTTTCATTACATTTTTCGTCTTTTGGCGAATATAATTTACGTTTTCTTCGTATTAGGGGCGTATTCGTTTTATTATCTGTAAGCTCTTTAAGCTTTATATTTGTTTTGATATTCGGGCCAAAGAAGTTTTCGTTATATTCAGTTACTGCATTTTTATCCCTGTCAATTGTTGAAATTTCATTAGATTGTTCCTCTACAGCTAATTTATTTTTTCGTCTTGATGGACGTGTTGCTTTCTTTGCAGCTTTGTATTTTAATTTAATACCCTTTTCTGGCTTAGTGTTTTTTTCTTTAGAAGCTGAATACCCAAGATCATCTTTTTGTGAATTTGAAGCATCAGGATTGTTAAGCCTGTTTTCTTCATAAGTTATTTCTAAATTTGGGTTTAGATTTTCAGTACACTTATCAAATTCATTACAAATTTTGTCTATCATAAAATTTAAGCACTCTACGACTTCTAAATCAGGCATTAGCTGCCGATTTGTAATCAAACCCTTCTCAATGCAACAATCATCAAAACCTTCACTACCTTCAGAACTAGTGTCGTTTATTTTCTTTGCCAACGTTGGGCTTACTTGTTGGGCTAATTCACCATTACGATTATCAGCAAAATGTTGAGAGAAAAATTCTTCAACGGTCTTTTCATCAACAGTTTTCACCGCTGATATTTCTTTGTCAGTCGTTATGTTAGTCGATTGAGCAGTTTTTCTCCTGATCTTTCTTCTTTCAAAATTTATATTACTGAATTGTGTTCCTTCTACCATATCATTGTTAGATTCTTCGGCAGAAGTGGAGTTACTAATAACTGTACAATTTTTAACCTTATCACCAGTAGTTGACATTTCTTTATTTTCTTTAACTTTTATAAAATCCTTTTGGGCATCTAAAGTCTTACTTTCACTGTGGTTTATAATTTTACTCTGTAAAGCTTCTTGGACCAAAACGTCTATTAAAATATCATCATTGTAATCTTTATTTTTAGATAATCGTTCTAAAGTATCGTTTATAACAGATTCGTCCGCAGTTCCAATAGAAGCTACTAAAAGGCAACTAACAGAATTTTTCTCATCCGTCGCTGCTGGTGACAAACGTGTTTTTTGAACTTCTTTGGTTTTATCGTCTTCCCTGCCCTTTGCTTCCCCTTTTAACATACTTTTCTGACAGATGCCATATCGACTCAGTTGTGAACTCGTGTTTAAGTTTTGATGCTCATCCGCTTCGCTCACTTCAGTAACGCTGGACAATTGGGGTCTAGCGCATAAACTTACGGGTTCTTTATCGTAATTGTACCGCGGCAAAGCGGCTAATTTTTCGTGGAGCTGTAAAATTTAAAAAAAATACACATTTTTTAGTGCAAAATACTGTGTTGTAATGTAAAAGATAAATGGTAAGAACAAAATCTGTTAATTAAGCTTTGTAAATAATGGAAAAATGACAATTTTTTCTATGAATTTAGTGCAAATTTATTTATTTTTAATTCTCTATTGCAAGGAATGCAAAATCAAAAGAATACAAAGGGCGGACTTAATATTTTGAGGCATTCTCTACCAGTCAACCTATCGAATGGTGAGAATTTGACGCAGGTGTAGAAATGATAATTAATTACGTATAACGTATTTAGTGCCGCATAAAAATGGTCACTCCAATAGATGGACATAAAATCGATACAATAACCGCTTAACTTTAAGCGAGCATTGTTTTCGTAAATATTGAGAATTTGTGATGGAAAGCGCAAAATTTAGTATATATCATTTATTATTTATTGATAATTCATATAGCTCTTATTAACATCGCTATATTTGCTATTATAATAATATACTTTTATATTATTATAATAGTATTCTATTCTATTTAGATACCTTTATATGTATAAAGTATAAATAGCTTTACAAATTATGACTTTTATTATTTATCATAGAATGTAAATGTAGGGCAAAGGTTGTACAAAGAAATATGTAACATACTACAATGCTAAAATTCCTATAATTTCTTACATGTGCTAATGAAGACGTGGATGCTGTGGACGGAGATACCCACGGTCCAGGTTTTCCAGCATTAATATAACCTGAAATGTAGAAAAAGGATGATAGGGTAGTAAAGCAAACAATTTATTTTTAAATATAGTAAAAAATTAAGGTTTTAAATATGTGATGAAAAATTCAAGTAGAAATAAAACATGTAAAACAGGTTCAGGGCAAATAAATGTCCGCCGCGCTGCCCTAACGCGCTTCGGCGGACTCGTGTTTTTGATTTTTTTTTAAATTTTTCGGTTATGCGGGTTTATTAACGGTGTTTTCCTTCACCGCTGAGTACGTCAAAATCACCATATCGTCAAATAACAGGTATCTAGAGAATTTTTTGGAGTGAATAGAGTGCCAATACCGGTATAGTGCTGGATGAATGCGTAAAACCTCACTTACCTCACCCAACACAAACACTCACTAACCTCACCCAATATAACACTTACGTAATAATGTAATAATGCTTAGGGTTAAATGTAGCGCAGACTTAGGACAGAGGATACAGTATGTGGGACATGCTGCAGGTTAGAGAACCGGAAACCTCTTTTAACTGGTAACGTGGCATTCTATTGAAGAATTTTTCTCTTAGGCTTAAGGGGTAACAACACATCTGCATTTTGATTCTTCATTATCATCATCGTAACAGCCCTTCACAAGTCCACTGCTTAACATAGGCCTACCCCAAGGTATGCCACAAAGCACGGTCCTGAGCCACCTGCATCCATCGACTTCCTGCATGTCTTACCAGGTCGTCACTCCATCTAGTGGGGGGTCGCCCTACACCTCGCCTACCGGTACGAGGCTGCCACTCGAGAACCTTTTTTCCCCAACGGTTGTCGGTTCTTCTAGCTATATGGCCGGCCCATTGCCACTTCAGCTTACTAATCCGTTGGGATATGTCGGTCACTCTGGTTTTACTGCGGATATCCTCATTTCTAAGTTTATCACGCAGAGAAACTCCGAGCATAGCCCTCTCCATAGCTCGCTAAGCGACTTTGAGCGTCCTCATACGGCCAGCAGTGAAGGACCACGCCTCGGTTCCGTAGGTCATCACTGGCAACACGCGCTGGTTGTACAACTTAGTTTTCAGGTTTTGAGGCATACCTGACGAGAAGATGTGTCGTAATTTCCCGAACGCTGCCCAGCCGAGTTGAATCCGTCGATTGACCTCTCGGTCGAAGTTGGACTTACCTAGTCGAACTATTTGTCCCAGGTAAAGGTACTCGTCAACAACTTCGAGCTTAGTGCTCCGAACAACTACCGGCATAGGTGTGACATGGACATTAAACATGATCTTTGTTTTGTTCATGTTTATCTTAAGACCTATCCGCTGGGAGGCACTATTGAGGTCATTGAACATAGTGCTTAAGTCCTCCAGCGATTCTGCCATTAGGACTATATCGTCGACAAATCGAAGGTCAGTGATGTACTCGCCATTGATGTTAATACCGTATCCTTTCCAGTCCAGTAGCTTGAAAACGTCTTCCAATGCAGCGGCGAAGAGTTTCGGGGAAATAACGTCACCCTGTCTAACACCTCTCTGCAGTTGGATAGGTTTCGTACTCTGGTTCTGTACTCGGATAGCCATCGTAGCCCTACAGTACAAACACTTCAGCACTTCGATATACCGACAGTCAACTTGGCACCGCTGAAGAGACTGTAGCACCGCCCAAATTTCGACGGAATCAAAGGCTTTCTCAT
This sequence comes from Parnassius smintheus behrii, assembly GCA_036936625.1. Taxonomy (NCBI): domain Eukaryota; kingdom Metazoa; phylum Arthropoda; class Insecta; order Lepidoptera; family Papilionidae; genus Parnassius; species Parnassius smintheus. The sequence goes on along the minus strand of JAUPFT010000028.1, from coordinate 18,768,523 downwards.
AGTCCACATATGCCAGGCAAAGTGGCAGATTGTACTCTTCGGACTTCTGTACAATTTGCCGAAGGGTATGTATGTGGTCTATGGTACTAAAGCCTTTTCGGAAACCGGCTTGTTCGGGTGGCTGGAAGTCGTCGAGTCTGCGTGCGAGACGATTGATTGACGATTGACGATTTTTATTCTTAATTGAAGATATTCTACTTCCCATTGTGTAACCCACTTGGTCGATTGCAGAGTCAATGTGAGTATCCTCCAGACCGAATTTCGGTCACGGCGGCCAATCTCAACGGAGACCAGCCAACTGCGCAGGACAGGATTACAAACCAAAAGTGTGTGCGCGAGAAGTGTGTGCACAGAAGCACTTTCTATATCCTCATTCTCATATCCCCTGGGACGACAATCCAATATAACCGAAAAGGGATTAGGCGCAGGACGAATAATACCCTCGGTATTATTGGTCCTGATAATACCTGACCTACTTATCACTATTCTGGGTTTGGGTTCATCACCTTTGTATGACTTTTCGGCCATAACTACGTCGCTAGATCCTTGTTCGTATATTAGAACCGTATGTAGGGAAACTTGGCATTTTGAAAAAAAGGCTGAATGTTCCTTCTCACACGTCAAAACTTCACTGAACTAGCCGTGCCCGGCATGAGTTACAATGTCAATATATTAATGTACTAGCTTTTTACCCGCGGCTTCGCTCGCGTGGAATTGAATTTAGAAACATCGATAATACTATTTCGTACTAAAATTAGCAAAACTTGATCACTTGCAGAGACAAGTCGGTATGTGTATAATGGCAATTTATAGGCTACAGAAACACATAAGTTAGTTTATCAGAATCGCATAAATACCATACGTCAACCAACATTTTTTTATATCGGGCACGTCTTCCGATGTGTCTCTTTAAAGGAAAAATTGTCCTGGAATCGGTTAATTTCGTTTAATCGTTTAATGCGTTATTTACAAAATATTCATTATTAAAGTTGATATAGTTTTAATAAAATAAGGTTTTACTTCATGGTCTTTATTAATATTGGTTCCATTGAATATTGATTACCACCACATGCCAATATTTTTTTTCGTTCGAGTCAATGATTTCAAAGGGAAGGATACTCCCATCTAAATATTTTACACATAAAGGTCACAGCTCATTAGAGCCACCCGGCACCCGACCCTCACCGCCTCGTCGCCAGGCGTCCATTCTTAGTCGACAAGTGGACCACGGTAGATGCCACGTGGTCATCGAGTGGACCTCGCGTCGTCAACGAGTGGACCTCCCGTGATCAACGAGTGACCCTTAAATCATAGAATAAATTATACTTCCCAACTTCTTCTATAAGTTATTCTTACGTACTCTTTTTCTTCACTCGCAGTCCGCGCGTAGCCACCTCGCGAGCGAGGCGATCCGGTGATGGTACGGAGTTGATGTAGTGAGCGCGGGCCCATACAAATCCATACAAAGAATACGAACCGCTCGAGGCGAGACGGTGAGGGTCGGGTGCCGGGTGGCTTTAATGAGCTGTGGACCTTAACTTCTTAATACAAGAATATGTAGCACATGTGTCATAAATCATAATTCCAACGTCATAACGCGCCGTATCCAGGGTCGGATTTCGTAGTATAATTATCCTATTTGTACCACTATTTCATGGTGAGTAGTATGTAGTATCGTAATAATATAAAGCTAAAATACCATAAATTTATCTTAAAGTAAAATTATTATTGGATTGAAATCTACGATATCGAGAATTTCTGTATTGTACATGAGTACCGTGTTTTTTTTTAAATAAAATTAGCATTAGCTCCCTTTCTGTTCAATCGGTACACGATCGATGCATTTATTTTGCATCCTTGATACAACTATAATGTGGGGGTGTTCCTGATCATACCACGATTAACCTATGCTCCAGAAGCAATCGGTTTGAAAACGGAATTTAAAAATATTTTAAGAATCAGATTTTCATTTTCTATTAAGTAGGTATCGTTTCTTCTGTACTCTTTTTACCCGTATTGAATATAAAGTATATAAGGTACCAATATTCAAAATTTAACTTACACTAAGTTCTTTAGAAAATAGATAAAACAGTAATAAAAATAAAACCGTCAAAAAACGAAACTTATAGATAAACTAGACGTGTGACACTAAAATCACGGCAAGTGGGAAAAAAGAAACATGAAACGTCAAACGTGATATAATTTTGGACTAATAGTATAATTTTATTTTCCATGTACAATATTTTTGAGTGTCGGAATTCAACCCTGGCCTAATCTGGGTAACGTTAGTTACGTAACTGTAAAATAAAACTTTAATCATGTGTTTATAAAATAATTTAATTGTAACAAAATTAATATAAGGTTATTTACCGATGGTTCGATATCCCATGTTCCTTTTTAATCTTTGTATCGTAATTTTTGCATCCACTTACCGCAACTAGGCATATTTATGACAGGCAAATCCGTACTGCGCGCGTACCACTGTCGACCGAGTCGCGTTGGCCCTAAACTGTAATTTTAAGGCCAGAGCACTGTTCCGATTTTATTTGCGCGGTCGGCCTGGTTCTTACAATAGTAATATACCAGGCGGTCCCATAATGAACTGGCCTGATATAGTTCAACGCGACATGTCACTACATGTTGTGTTGCATTAAATAGTACGTTTATCGTGCACTTAATATAAGAAACATGCATCGACATGAAATGCTTAGTCTTAGTTTAACAGGCATTTGAATAACGAGAGTCGCGTATTTTTTCAAAATGTCGAAAACTGAGTATCGAAGTGTCATAAAGTTTCTGTTTAAAGAAGGTTTATCCCCTGCCCAAATAAAAGAACGATTGGATGGCGTGTATAAGGAGTCTGCCCCCTCCTATAGCACAGTGAAAAATTGGGTGAAAGAGTTTCGCCTCGGGAGAGAAACCGTCGAAGACTTTGGCCACGACGGTCGACCTGTGGAAGTGCTCACTCCCGAAACGATTGCTCTTATCGAAGAGGAGGTTCTGAGTGACCGCCGTTTGAAGATTAGAGAAATTGCAGCAAGGCTTGGGCTCTCTAAGAGTACCGTTCATCGCGCGATCCATGAACATCTTCACATGAAAAAAGTGAGTGCAAGATGGGTACCGAAACTTCTTTGAGCGGTACAGAGACAGGAAAGAGTGCGCTGCGCTTCGGAGTTTTTGGATCTTTGTGGCGAAAATCCAAAGACTGTGATCGAGCGGCTAGTGACTGGTGATGAAACTATGATCTTGTATTTTGATCCACAAAGCAAGCGCGAGTCAATGGAATGGCGTTATAAGGGTGAAAAGCCCCCTAGAAAGGCAAAGGTGCAACAATCGACTAAAAAACTGATGTGCACAATATTTTGGGATTTTCAAGGCATTTTGATGGTGGATTTTAAAGAACGTAATACATTCGTGAACGGCGAATATTATGCTTCTTTAATATATAAATTACGAGACAAGATAAAGGAAAAACGAAGAGGCAAGCTGTCTAAAGGCTCCATGATAACGCCCCTGTTCATACCGCTGGTGTTTCGAAGGATGCAGTTCGTCAATGCGGGTTCACAGAAGTTTAACATCCACCTTACAGTCCAGACATGGCCCCGTCCGACTATTATTTATTTCCAAATTTAAAGCGGGACTTAAGAGGAAGAAAATTTTCAAGCGATGAAGAGTTGCAGGCGGCCGTCTTCAGTCATTTTGAGGATAAAAAATGTGATTATTTTTATAAAGGTTTAGAGATGTTGATTCACAGATGTCAGAAGTGTGTTAGTATTCATGATGATTATATTGAAAAATAAAATTGGTTTCGTATTCATTTCCTTCATTGGTTCATAGTTAGGCCAATTCATTATGGGACCGCCTACGTATAATAAGTCAATGGTACGAATAGACTTCAAAATATCATAAATGAAGAACTAAATTCATGAACAGAAGTAGAAATCTACATAAGATGGGCAGCAGCGTCTTCGTGATCATAGCTCATAAATTGCAGCTGGCAACTCGCATGCTAAGCGTGCCAACTATGGCAAATATCCTACTTTTTGGCAGTCTGTGGAGGAAATCCAATTGACGAACGCGAGTAGAAATAATATATTAGCCATTTAAAGGCGGCGAAAAAGAAACCACAACACCATTTCGTCCCGTGAGTGTCTTAAGAGGCGACGGAGGAAAACTGAACAGGAGATGGGCAGCATCTTCTCGACAACAGCACAAAGTAATAAAGAGCTGCGGTTGCCAACCTGCTTGCCAAGCGTCAATACTACTGCAAATACCCGGTCTAATAGACCACCACCACATACAATGGGGGAAGCCTATGATCAGCAGTGAAAAGCTTTATTAAAAGTAAAACAGTAGCAGCCTAAATACATACCACTACTGGGCTCAGGCCACAGCGAGTTTTAGGTCAAAATAGAGTTGATTGAGTCAATCAGTCTGTTGACTCCAACGCGGAATTACCGACTTCACATACCTATACCCAAAAATAATTTCCGAAATATTTTTTTCCATCACAGATATGCAGGTTTCCTGCGATGTTTTTCTGCACCGCCGAGAACGAAACTTCAAATTGCAGTTAAAAAATAAGTGGATTAGGCGCGGATCTAATTTGAGTTGCTTACGTACCAAATATGAAATGTACGTTTGATGACATGCTTAAACAGATGACTTTCAAGATTCTGTCAATACAGTTCTACTCAATACTCATAGTTAAAATTAAAATAAATGTTAATTAACTCGTGTGAGCTATGCAACCGGGACCTTCACAAAAAATTTAATAATTATATCTGAAAATATGAAAGCTATCTTAATATATGACAAACTGTTTTAAAAATGTAAAGGGGTATGAAAGTGAACGCAAGTAAGACGAAGGTTATGGTTTTTGAAAGAGAAGAAAGTAAAACGATTTGTGAAATAAGAATAGAAGGGGAGTTGATCGAGCAAGTAGATGAGTTTGTATATTTGGGCTGCGTATTTAGCAGGGATGGGAGATATGATAAGGATATCGAAAGAATGCGGGAAATAGAGTAAATGGGGCCCTGCACTCTATTGTGAAGAGTCAAAATGTGTCAAAAAAAGGCACGTATGGCAATTCACAATGCTGTGTTGGTCCCTACTTTAACGTATGGTAGTGAAAGTTGGGTGTGGCAGAAGAAGCACGAAAGTAGAATCAACGCAGTAGAAATGCGGTCCTTAAGGAGTATGTTAGGGCTGAATCTGAACGACAGGGTAAGAAATTGTGTAATAAGAGAAGAGTGTGGTTTGCAAGATGATGTTGTGACGAGGATTAAGAAAGGAATGCTTCGGTGGTTTGGTCATGTGGAAAGAATGAATGAGGAGTGACAAAGAAAATTTATGTTGCAGAAGTGAATGGCAGAGTCGGAAAGGGACATCCTAGACGAAAATTTATCGACCAAATTGGCGATTTATTGAAAACGGGTCAAATTAGGAGTACCCTTAAGGGGAAATATAATGTCAAATGGCTTAACAAGATCCTTCGTTATACTTATATCGGACGTGATATAGAAAGAAATTGGGAAATATTGCTATGCCGATAGGTACACATACATAACATATTTAACTAAAGACCTTCTCTCTTAATCAAGGTTTTGTATACACAGTTTTGTTATTTATTTTACCTAAAATTGACAATTATGATAAAACATATGGCCACTGGTCTATACCGGTCTGACGATTTTTGATGCTGCAACAATGAGTACATATTTAATTGCATTGTGTTTAATTTGACCAGTTATGTACTTATTATTAGTTTATTTAGCAGTAAGTAAAACTATGACAACCTAAACTTTACCATCTAGTACTCAGGCACAATAAGTTGAGGTACAACTGGAGTGGCTCTATTTTTTTTTAACATAATGGGCTGGCTTTATTGTAATAATTTACAGATTAATATGGGAAAAACTAAAATGATCCAATTTTAGACATATAAAAGAAAACTATTGAATATTAATGTTAAATAATAAATATAATGATATGTATGAACATCGAACAAGTAGCAAGTACTAAATTTCTGGGTATAATGTTGGATCAAAATTGCGACTGGAAAATACATGTCGATTACGTTTGTGACAAACTTGACAGATTTGTCTACGCAATAAAAAGATTACGAGTCACGGTATCAACTGGTGCTGCTTTATGTGCATATCACAGATATCTTTCGTCCGTACTCTCATATGGTCTTTTTTTGACTGCCTCGTTGGTCTAGCGATTGTAGTAGTGCGACTGTTGATCATGAGGTCCTAGGTTCGAACCCCGGGTCGGGCCAAAAAACCAATTATTGAGTTTTTCTGTCAAGAAATTCTCAGTAACTGCCCGGAGTCAGTAAGTTGGCGGTGTCTCACCCCCGTGCCTCAGAAAGCACGTAAAGCCGTTGGTCCTGCGCCTGATCTCTCTCCGATCATGTCGGTTTACCGTCCCATCGGATTACGAGAGTGAGGGAATAGAGAGTGCACTTGTGCTTGCGCATACACTTGGGCACTATAATCCTGTCCTGCGCCGTTGGCTAGCCTCCGTTGAGGCAGGCCGCCGTGGCCGGAATTCGGTCTGAAGGACATTATTATGGTCTTTTATTGTGGGGCAATTCAGTAGATATAATAAAAGTATTTAGAGTACAAAACAAATGTATGCGTGCAACCTATGGAGAAGGGTATACGGATAGCTGTAAGCCCTTGTTTAAAAAGTACAATATTTTAACATTAACATGCTTGTACATTAAAGAAGTATGCATATTTGTAAAACAACATCGTGAACACTTTGAAAGGCATATAGACGCAATAACGTATTGTATATAGACACGTCATGAACGAACATCGCGGCACTTAAAAACGGCGAAAATACTAGAACTACTTATACGCGTGAAGAAAGAGAAAGAAAATATGACACCGTACGGCGGGATGCCTGTTGCTTGACTACTAGCTGCATGCGCCGGCCGCCATTAGACGGCGTCGTCGAATAAAATGAAATGAAAATAGGTAGTTTTGTGAACTTACGCATGAAATGACACATTTTTGTCTTTAACTTTTGGGGTATAATTTTTACATCGTCTGAAAACACACGACGGCATGTTTTCTTTATGTTTTGCACAGGTTTACACACACGAATCACGATATAATAAATTAAAAACAAACGTAGCGTCGCGCGACGGGTTGGTGCTTGACTAAGCGCGATGTGGCCAATTGGCTTCATTTCATGTTGCCATTTTAGAGTGCGGACAACGTATCTATAAGTTTATAGGTACATCATTGTATAGACGTAACTGAACGAAATGTAGCTCCTAGAAATAAATTTAAACTATATTTACCTCAATGCAGGCTAAAATTGTATGAAAGGAACTCTTACTTAAATGCTATAAAGGTACATAACAAAATACCCAAAGACTTTGAAGAGTTACCTTTAACCATGATTAAAAAAAAGTTGATACAAAGGTTAAAAGAAAAATGTTTTTACGACCTAAATGAATTTGTCTTTTTATGAAAACGAATCTGACGTCAGAAATATTGATATATAACTAATACTTAATTAATTGTCAACAAAAGTATAGACATTAACAATTATCAACATTACATGTGACATTTTAAATTTTATTACTTAAATTATATTAAAATATTGACATCAATTAATCTAGCTTTTAATAATAATCATAAAAGTACGAAATTGAATTCCCATTTGTTTAAATTTTTTTTGCATATGTATACCTATAAAATATTTGCACACCATTTAAAGTGGTAGAATTCAAATGGGCCATTAGACATAAGCTAAGATCATAATTTATTGTACACATACATTCTGGCAAATAGATAAAATAGATGAATTTGAATTTGAATAGACACGGCTCACAATGATCGTTCTGGTGATCATATATATATGAAAATAGCAATGTCGTGGTTAGTTGTTAATATCGCCAAACAATTTCTATTCATTGACATGGTCAAGCTTTATCATGATATAGTCAACAAACACTGTTAAATTTTACGAAATACCGCAATTTCACTTTCAATAATCGACTTATTTACGATATTATAAATTCTAAGATATAACCAATACATTAAAAATCTTTTTACTTAAGCTATAAGGATAACAAGTTTTGTACTAATTGCAATTTTTATCAGTTTATTTATAGATAAAAAACTAATACCTTAGTACCTATGTATTTTTGTTAACTTTTGTAACCATTGTTAACTTTATGGTTTTTAATAGATGTCACTATTATCTATTTAAGAAGAAATTTGTTACTAAAAATTTATTAATATCTACTGAAATGAAATAACAAAAACAGAAAAAATGTACATTAGAATTTTCAAATAAATAATGAATTTAATTAAATAACTATATAAATGTTATATTATTTAATTTTTATAGTGGAGGGAAAATAATATTACTTTTTGTATTTTACGTTAGATGGCACTGTTTTGAAAAAGTGAATACAACAATGATATAGTAGATTGTCGGCGTAGTTTAATTTATTACATAACGGTTAAAACTAATTTTGGGCTTTATTTATAAATATTTTATTTATTTTAATAAAACACATCAATCGTATAAAATAGAAATTAACATCTAAAGGAAGAAAAGTACTTAACCCTCCTTTTTTGAAGTTCCGTAATCGGATAAAAAGTAGCCTCGGGTAATTTAATTAATAATTAATAAATAAGTAATTTTTATTGAAATCTGTTGAGTAGTTTTTGCGTGAATCTTGAATACACAGACAGACAGACAAAAATTCTAGAAACCACTAATTTGGCTTCAGTGCCCTTTATTTAGTTCCCTGGACTTATTTTTTCCGGAAAATATTAGATTTACAGACACGACCTTTCTACAGATTTATTATATGTGCCTCATCAAGGTATTATAGTAATCTGTTAAACGATATCGGAGCCCATTGAAAACGTACACACAAACCATTGAGCTATTATGTATTACGTACTAGAGACGACACTGCATTCAGCTACTTTGTTCCACTCAACTGCGGTGCATACACCGTATTTTAATCAGTCACTCGCTAGGCGCTTGTAGAGTTGTCACATGTTATGTTCATTAAAAAAAATCTCTTGATAAAAATATGCCGTCGTGTGTACTTAGATATTGCACAAATAATTCAAGAAATGTCAGCAAAAACCAAGGAAATACTTTTCATCGCTTAATAAGATACTTAATCAATAAAAAAAATATTGATTAATAATAAAACAAATTATTCCTAAGGCGCTATCTCGTGTCATGGAATTTAGATTATGAAATTAGTATGTTCAGATGCGACATTTCTGTTGGTACTGTATAGGACGAATATATTATTATACATTTTTTGTACAAATATCTATATGTTATTAAAATGGCTAAATTTTTCATGTATAAATCTGTTTATTATTATTTTATTTTATTTTTAGGTTTCCACATCAAAGTGAAATAAATTCGTCCATTTTTAACTCTCGCCTGCACAGCATTTATGAACGATTCTTATTCTAATTTAAATAAATATATTTTTAATTTAAAGGTAATGTTAATACGTTTTGTTAAACATACATTTATATAAAATTAATATTCAGATAAAAATATCATTAAAATGTAATTGTGATATAATATCACGTAATATTGTATAAAATAAGCAAATATAATATACAAAATAAATGACAAAATTTAAATATTATTCTCGATATAATTTACCTGTTTAACAATACAACCTACTATTACCTACGGATCATTCTAACTATGTTTATTCTATGATTTAAAAAAAAAACCAACCGTGCGAACACAGAGGAGCGCACATTTTTTGTTTGAGATAGCTTTTCTAGTACGTAAGTACAACATACTTCAATGACACAAACATTATTTTATTTGTTAGAAGCCTTACCCTGGCAAGTAAACGCTGTTTAATAACGCTACTCATTTGTAAAAGTAAGCACTGTTAAAATTTGTAAAGTAAGTTTAGTGGTGGTGTAAGCACACCCACTAACCCAAACCGTCCCGTGGGTGTCGTAAGGAGCGACAATGGGAAACCAAGCAGGAGATGTGCAGCAGTATCTTAGTTAAAGTTACAGCCTGTATGTGTCCCACAGCTGGGCACAGGCCTCCTCTTAGTTCTGAGACGTTTTCAGTTCAAGGAAATGTTCGCCGCGCTGCCCCAATGCGTGTTGGCGGACTTTACATGTCTTCGAAATAGTTTTACTTCTCAGACACGCAGGCTTCCTCGCGACGTTTCCCTTCACCGCCGGAGCACGTAGTAAATCAGCACTTAAAATTCCAATTAACAACTTCATTGGTGCCGGGCGATGATCGAACCCGGTTTGTACGCGTACTGTGAAATTCACAACGAGAGCTAAGCCCCTGAGCTACCACAGCTGTCCCAATAACAACTTAAAAATAAAAAGCTGCGGTTACTAACCCGCCCGCCCAGTGGCAACCATAGCAAATACTTAAGGCTAGCTATGGGAAGTTTTAATTGTAAATACAGTTTAAAGACGTCACATCGAAAATGTGGCTCAAGGCTATCGCCGTACTGATCCGAGTGAATACATAATTTCTATAAAAACTCGAAAAAACGACGTCATAAGGTCTAAAATTGCGTAGCGCCCGCGATGAATAAAACTGCTTAGAAATTGTCAGAATCTTAAAATATTTAAAAAAAATTATTGATTTAAGTAATCAAAATAATGAACAAGTAAATTGTGAATATTGATGTTATGTATATATATTTGAGTGATTCCCAAGCATATAGATTGATTAAATATCGTTGTAATTTCAACTATAGTGATTTTTAGAGGTGTTTTCGCAAATAATTATGATAAAGTCAAAATTATACAATCGTGTTTTGAACAATCAAATTCAAGATTAAATCATGAATTTACCAATATCAAAATTCCACTTTCGTTAGTGGTGTCATAGTCCTATACTATTCGATGAAAGGAGGTGCATATTTTCGCGGTGTCGCCTTAATAAAGCTACATAGTTGTAAAAGTAGCACTGCTAAATATTTGTGAATTAAACTTTGAAAATAGTATTTTACATATTTCATTAACAATTAATAATCGGCAACTGAGCTGGCAGAATCATATTACAATTTTACAAGAAGGCGTACCATATTTAACAAACCAGTTGCTATGACAAATTTGTAAATTATCGAAGTAAAATTAAAACCTTTATTGGAAAAAATATACATAATTGTAGCTAGAAATCTCGAATTTCTGATAATATTAAATTGTACTCTTAATATCATTGGGAAGGGTATTCATTAGATGTATAACCCTATACCGTAAATTAAGACATGAAATATTACCTGACTTTCTGCGTATTGGGGCCTTCTTGGGATGCGAGAACCTTGTATCGTCTTCCTAAACACAATATAAACAATATAATTGTACGACTGGAATAATATTATCATACAAACAATATTAAAGACGACTGTCCATTTATAATGTTTGAAAACTACCCTCAATAGCTATTTGAATGATACCATATATTTTAACAGAGAAAATAAAGATAAAAATAACTATAATTTTAATTTAGATTTATTAAATTTAAGTATTTTATTAAATCGTTGAGAATAATATTAGAAACAGGTTGTGTGATGGACTTTTCTATTGCTTTATAGACAGACTTACCTAGTAAATCGAACAATTTAACCACTCACGTCCCGACCAGTCCCGACAGTGTATTGGATCAGAGTTTATTGAGTCAGACCAAAGACAAAAAAAGTCAAACCAGAGAGTAGGTTAGGCCAATGAGAATATTTTTTTAATGAAGGTAAATATAATTTAGTCATGACCATGTTCTTATCCAAAAATAAAACTTATCGACAGTTAAAATAACGAATTATTTGTATGAAGGTCAAGCGAGCGCTAGAGAATCGGTTGCAAGACGTTGTCGATAAATAAAATGTTGTGAGAAATTATCCTTTACCGTGTCATGGCGGTACATGAATATCCATATAATCCCATGGATATCGTAAGAGGCGACTATATTTGGTGGAAAGTGTTATTTTAAAATAACCGTGACCATAGTTCCAGTCACAAAAAAGTAACAGTGAAAAATCATCACGCGCCGCGCCGCGCCAGTGAAACCGAGTGGCACGTGCTTGCGCGTACAAATCAACTCGGGCGGCGCGGCGCGTGTTAACACACGCAGTGAGAAGCCGGCTTTAGAATTCTGTTAAGAAAGTTGATAATAACTGCATGCCTTATGCGCAAAGCGTAGGTATGTTCTACTAGCGCCTAAAAATCAAGAATCCAACATTTAGCCGCATGAAATCATATCGAACATATATGTACATGCTATAAAAATCACATTATCAGAAAGATAAATGGTTTCTGAACTTATTTTTTTTAAATCGATAATTGCCATTTTTACATTAAAAAGTGGTTTTAATGGCTTACTTATGGTGTAGTATAAATATACGTCTTGGGCTTTATGGATGACTAGATGAAAAACTTTTTAAAAATGAAATAAAGTTGTTGAGAAAAAACACATTAACGAATCAGGTAAAAAAAGACTAGTTTTTACGATAATGCCTGAGTACAGTTTACTTCTGGTCGTTTTAAGATAATTCTATTAAGTTTTTTCAATTAACAATAATAATAAAAAATTGAATCTCAATTATAATAACATAGTAAAATTTAATTATTTTCTACTGTTGATTGAGAATTTTTTCAACATTTTTTCACGATCATATGAACATTATGAGTCGTTCGGGATTTTCCAAACTCTTTTTATTGACGTTTGACATAAAATTATCGGAAAATTAGAAGAAATCGTAATAAGGTTATTTGTGAAAACTTGTGTGTATTAAAAATACTTTAAAAAATTGACGTACAACATGAGCGCTTAAGACATGCATATTATTCGATACATAAAAAAGATATATGATTTCTCTCACTCACGCATCCTCTCCCTTATTCTCTCACACATACGCTCAAAATTCAATCATGTTACTTACAGAGTCGTTACCGCATTCTGAACTGTTGCTTTCCTCATGCGACGACAGGTTTATTGTACTCTCAACGTCAAAAAGTACCTGCATGAAGTTCAAACATTTATCCATACAATTCACTAATGTTTACAATCGCGAGTTATAAACTTTGAATTATTATAGCTCAAATGTGAATGACAATAGACTGTTAACTTAGTTAGGGGCAAGGCCATCCACTATTGTAAAGCCTGCTATACATGTTGGCCGAGTGAAGGCGAGCACCAACGTATAGACAGTCCATTTGTCCATGACGTTCGCCTAGCTGGCCGAGTGCAGGCGAACGCCAACGCGTATACGGTTCGTTAGGCATGCCTTGCCGCCACTCGGGATCGCTCGCTACGACTCGACCACTTCGGAACAATGTCGGTTTTTCTGCACAAATCAAAGGCGCTCGCCTACACTCGGCAAGACGGCAAGTCTCGTCCACATGTTAGTCGCCTATGTCAGTTAAAACTTGGCGTCTATGCACTTATTTAATAAATAGCAGAAGGTGCAATAACTTTTACGTCGTCCATATCATACTAATTCTCAATGACTACCAATTTCGGCAAACATGTAGATAGCTCCTCAAAAACTCGTGTACATCTTATTTAATAAATAGCAGAAGGTGCAATAACTTTTACGTCGTCCATATCATACTAATTCTCAATGACTACCAATTTCGGCCAACATGTAGATAGCTCCTCAAAAACTCGTGTACATTGGCCTTGGCATTGGTCTCTTTCGATCTCGGCCAACGTGTAGACTGTAGCACTCGCCTTGTATCTATTTGCCTACGCTCGCATTGGCTGAGGCTTGGCCAACATGTATTGCCGGGGTAAGAATGTGATAGGTGATCGTTGCCAGTTTTCACCCTCGCGATCACTGAGACTTCACTGAACAGTTGCCGTCTGTTCATCATTATGAAGTAAATATCATTTTTGTTCAACCCGTCGACACCAGATCATGTCCACTTTCTGTGGGATCCCTTCTAGAAGAAAGAGTTCATATAATGAAGAGTCCCTCCTTCTCCATTAACTTGGTCTCCGACTATTGATCCCTTGGGTTCTGTTGCCCTACACCAAATCTCTTTACCGTCAGCTCACTTTTCTAGTGCTTAGTTTTGTGTAGAATTCTCCCATCAACACCGTATATCGGGTTTTGGAGGAATGCATGGCTCTAGTTACTCTCATACATGTCCTTTACCTCCTTATCGGGGTGTGCTCAGGTTGGTGCATAAACCTGTATGACCTTCAACGAATACCATTTGGTGTCATGAATACAAGGTATGCAACCCTCGTCGACACACCCCTAATCTAGACAACGTTGTTAACGAGAGACTAGTGGACGATAAATCCAACGCCAGCTTGACCGATAGATGGTCTCTCTCATGGTCATAGTACTAACTGCCCGATTCGAAGATTTCCGTGTGGGGAGGACACGGTAATTTTCAAATCTGGAACTCTCTTCAGACCTCAGATAATCCTATAATATCCCAGCTTGTGTACCTCTTCTTCCAGCTTCAGGATCTTGTCGTCGGTCCACAGGGTGTATACGTTGAATGTTGCCAGGTCGAGTCATTTAGGATGGCAATGGAACCTCCACCGGCAATTCTTAGCACCCCGTACCCCGTATTTAACATGGTCGCTACAGAAGCCAAGAATAGCGGAGCTGTCGGGCACTAGGGGCAGTTTCTTTATGCTTTTAATCATGAAGGAATTTTGCCATAGTTGCCACGCTACGCTAGAGGGTTAGCTACTACTTTTTTATTCTGACTTTGCTGATAACACAAGGATGCTACTGCCTTGTTCAATCAATTATTCAATATTGTGTATATATTTTATTAATTTATTTTTGTTTACGATTTGACGACAAATTGAAAATGGTCTGTGAACGTCAGCATGAATTTAACGCGAGAAAATTTTCGTACAATAATTGTTTATGACTTTCGACGTCATTTAAGTCATCAAGAAAGTTATGATAGACTTCGTTTGGCCTTTCACGATGAAGCCCCATCTCGTGTCACTGTTTACAACTGGTTTAATGAATTTAAACGTGGTGGCACTAATCTCACCGATGATCTGCGTGAGGGACGGCCTTCTACGGCAACGACTGAAGATAACGTCAGTGTTGTGCGGCGTATGATAGAGACTGACAAAAGAGTGACTTATCAGCAGATTCGGACAAGCTTAGGCATCGGATATGAGTCAAGTGCACAAAATCAGGTCGAAGTATGGGAAAAAAGATGGTGATCTCGTTCTTCGGAAGGACAGGTCATTACGCAACAATTGTTTTAGAGGATCGGCAAACAGTTACTGCTAAACAATTGTTTGCCACTTGTCTTGGAAAAAGTTCGGGAGAAACGACCTCGCAGTAGGATCCTGCTTCACCACGACAACGCCTCGTCGCACACCGTCAAGCAAGCAATAGACTACTTGGCGAGGTCAGACGTGGAATTACTGGGTCACCCGCCCTATAGCCCCACCTCACACCTTGCGATTTTTATTTATTTCCAAAAATAAAAGAAAACCTTCGAGGAAAACGTTTTATGGACGCCGAGGAAGCAGTGGCTGCGTTTTCAAAATGCCGTCGAAGAGACCCCTAAGGACGAGTGGGCAAAGAGCTTCTCTCAGTGGTTCCATCGGATGCAGCGATGTATTGATGTAAATGGACACTATTTTGAAGACTTAATAAAACTAATAACTTGCTAGTTTGTTCAGTTTTTGATTTTCTAAGAACTTTCAGTGTCACCCTCGTATAATAGTTGATATTCTTACACCGATCACCGCCACTACACAGTAAATTTATAAGAAACAAGAAAATATAGAAACATAGAAAGTGTTCACAAACATGGGAGATGCCATGGCAATGGCAAATAAACATTGTATTAGTCAGTTAATCTGTGGTTACTATTAGTTAATCTGTGCTTATTAGTCAGTTAATCTGTGGTTACTATTAGTTAATCTGTGCTTTAAGTGTCAGGCAGAAACATGGAGGTTAGAGAACAGGAGAACGTAGACAGAGGATATACAATAGACTCGCGATTAAAAGAATAATTATTACTAGCATAGAATACCATAATACACAATAGAATAGCTGTCAACTTTAATTTTGTACGAGGTTTGGCGTAGCCAAACCCGATTCGCTGTGTTGACAGACTGAATAAATTTACACATTTTAGAGTTTTCATTAATGTTCAAGATCATCATTAAAAAAATCGTTTCAATTTTAATACATATTTATTTGTTAATAGGGTGTTGGCATTTTTTAAATAATTTGCATGAGAAATTTGGAAACGATTGTAACGTCAAAACACATCTCGTGTTGACATTTATACGTGTGAATCGACGTGTTAGTGCCATTTTAATGGCTACGCGGGCTTCGCCCACTCCCCCGTTCTATTATGTATGTAATATATGTAGTATTCTATGATTACTAGAGTGAGAAGAAGCATATGAAAAGTACGGTGTACACAATATGATGTACGGTTTGTGTAAGTGTGTCAAGACGTAGTATTGATTACCTCCCTAATTATTAGTTTTTAAAGTTTGCGAAACGAATATTTGAAACGTAATACAATAATCATCATCACTAAATTTATAAACCAATTTACTTGACCGTTCGAATAATTATAAATCTAGTCCTATTTTTTTAAATATTTTTAGGCATCATATAAAGTAATAAAAATAAATAACAAAACAAAAACGATTATATCGATGTCGATTGTAGCTAACATTGTGAACGAAATCACTATAAATTAAAGACATAATATCTTGTAAAGTAACGTCACACATAATACTACTATAATAGGATGTCATTTTTCTAATAAATCAGAACATACCAGTGTACTTACTCTCATATTTTGCATAGTATAAAGAGACCAAAGATGACCACTTGACATTTTTATTTCCAAGCTTAAGAGGATTGTGAAGCCGTAAATTTTCATACAAAAAGCGATAACGTTTTCCCACCAGTAAACATAGTCTAATTTTCATAATTTTTGGAAATGTTGTAGATATAACAAAAAAACTAGG
Source organism: Parnassius smintheus behrii (assembly GCA_036936625.1). Taxonomy (NCBI): domain Eukaryota; kingdom Metazoa; phylum Arthropoda; class Insecta; order Lepidoptera; family Papilionidae; genus Parnassius; species Parnassius smintheus. Next base: position 18,751,537 of record JAUPFT010000028.1, on the reverse strand, counting down.
TCCGTACGTTTTAATTTTGAAGAAATATTACGTATGATTTAAGTTATTAGCATCTAAATATCTATATTTTTGACTTAAAAACTTCCTCGAGCGTTTTTATTTTTCTTAATTAAACTAAACTGATTTACTATAAAATAAAAACGTACAGACCTAGACTAAGATGTACTGAATCTAATGGTACATTTCGTAAAGGTTTAGGGGGGTAAAATGTTATCGCCCGAAACAATATTTCAATAAAGAAATGTAGGGAATTGCTTCCAAGACTTGCAACTCTCTCTATCGCACGATACGGGTCGGGAGGCAGGGGCACACGCATACTGCTGTAGTTGTGGTTTGTTGTTATTGGATGTTGGAGACTTTATCGATATACATATATGTATAGATTTGACGGCTACGTGGCGCAGTAGCTCAGCAATGAGTTATAGCGCTGAGGACCGCGAATTCCAATCCCGCACGGCACAAGTATTTGTATGACCTACAAGTAATTTTTCCGGGTCTGGATGTTTGTCCTTGTGCAATTTATGTATGTAAAAACTGCCTCCACGATACAGGAGAAAGTCCTAGTGTGGGGGTAACGTAAAAAAATTATAATTAAAAAAGATATTATTATCATCGTACATCGTACTTAATGTTTTCATACGCCAAAACATGTAGCGTCCATACTACGGAAAAACAAAATTGCCTACCAGTGATGTGGAATTTTCCCTGGATCTGATTATAGTAATCATGATTTCTTTTTAAATACAATACAATAACTTTATTTCAGGCATCAAGGACTTAAAAATTAAGAACATTGGCCCATAGCAATATATACCTTAACCTAAAAATATATATAAAATATAAATATAACACTATTTAGGGAACTTTTTTCTTTGGCGCGTCCCTGAATCGGCGAAACACTACCCCAGAGGGCCAGAAATCGGGAGCAAGGAATGTCTCTTTGTATTTTGCAGGGACTTGGAGTACGTAGGATTTGAAGTTCGTTGACCTATTAGACTCCAGACGCTGCAAATGTAAAGAGATCGGATCCTCTATGCGGCATCGGCTTCGTTCTTCCACGAAACGCAGGACGTCTTCTCCCGACGTACTTTTGTCCAAACGGGAGATGTAGAGCTGTATGGTAGGCTCCACAATACGCAAAGTTGTGCTTGCGTTTATTTTGGCGGTCCCACGCTGGTTACAGACGGGTCCCGACCGACGTCTCTTCTCAACAAGAGTAAACCCGTCATTCTCTCTCTTGTTTCGGGTCACCACAGGAACTGATTTACATCCCCATTATTTTGTTTTCGACCACAAGAGGGTACCGGTTGTGAAGATTTTCGAGCAACATCCGCAAACGTCTTCCCTTGTTGACAGGTTGACTTCGGCCGAGGAGTACTCAAGGGTTCAGTCAAGGGCTGAGGTGGTGATGCAATGACGACCGAGTTCGCCCTAGTTTCACGGTCATCAACCCGCTGATAGACGGTATCGCGTGACGGAGTCGCAATCATCGGTGAAATATGACTACTATTACGATTACCGCGTGTCGTATTTACATTCTGCGACGGCGGTGAATTCGCAGATGTTGCAATTATGTTCCGCAACATAGTGACTTCGTTTTTCAGCTCAGTTGCGGTTCATTCCGATTCTTCAAATTTGAAACGGAGATCGGTGACTTCGGCTTTCAACGTGGTGATGTCTTTCAACAATCTGGTCACGTCTACGTGATCGAACGTCACGGGAGGCAGCTTGTTGAGATCACGCGCGACGAAAGTTGGGATGTCATCATCTTAAAATCATCTGTCCTTCTCATATCAAACAAAATTTGATCTTTTTTTAGTTATAGCCTCCACAGGTGGCATATTAGAAGCAGAAATAGGACATTTGACTTGAATTCAGAGAGTCATCTCGGATAAGTCCATCGGAACTTGTCTCTAAATAATAATCATCTTGATTAATAAACAGTCCACACACCGAAACTTTTAGATTGGTAGTTGTGGAAAATTCTCGTATGGCCTCCGATTCGTGTTGGTTTCTATATTCGATTGCCGTATTTCCTTTGAAATGAGTATACAGTAAGGGCGCAGTTTGCGATTTTTCGAAATTTATATGCAGTTAGACTTTTTTCCGTTCAGTGTGCCACAAATTATTGTCTCTTTGACCTCCAGTAGCCAATTCTAATTCTTTTATTTCGTCCTCGTTTTTTTGCAAGTAAGCCAAAAAGTCTGCTTTCTTTTCTTAAAAACATGACTGGCACTGATTTTTATGTCATTTTTGATGTTTTTAATTTTTCCCACGTCAGTGATGTCTTCGTTCTTCCAATGTTTCACGGCGCGAACCACTGCTTTTTTATATAGAATAGGATGACAAACGAGCACACAGTCCACCTAATGGTAAGTGGTTGCTGTGGCCCATAGACATCTACATCTATCCTCGATTACGAATCAAAATGCAGATGCGTTGTCATCCTTGAGGACTTAGGTGGAATGCCTCGTATCCAGTAAAAAGGGTCTCCGGTTCTCAACACTCACCATACGAAACACAAAGCTACTATTTCACGCTGGTATTCTGTGAGAGCGTGGTCCTTCCCCGGTCGAGCCGACCCATTCGTGCTACAACTCTACTACTAATATAACTGCAGCATGGCTCTACCACGTAAAAGCGACGCAATTGCTTACAACTCTTTTTCTTGTAGGTACCGGTAAGTAACCTTATTGGATGTTAGTTTTCTTCCCCAACTGCTTAAATTTGGAACAAAAATTTCTGAAAAGGTGATTTTTGCATTCTAGCCTAGTTACACCGCTAATATTCATTCGACGAATATTAGGAGTACATCGTCCATGCATATTACTGTCCGGTAGTTTCTTGTCAAGCTCAGAGTCACTGAAAAATGAATAGAATGATAATAGTTAAAAATATATTTTATGGCTAACTAGCGCGGGCAAAAGCTAGTTTAACTTTAATTCGGTTCATTGTTAAAATTTAGATTAGTAAATTAGTAATTAGAATTAGTAATACGAACAACATTTTCTAAAGGACTAATATTATTACTAGACAAGTGGTAAAATTGAAAATTTTGTACAACCGACTTCAATAAAACTCAATTACAACATATGTCATGGTTGAAATGATTTTTATGACATTTATATGGGGCCAAATGTGAGACTTACATTATCGAAGAAAAAATGAATAGGTATTCAAAATCGGTCCACAATTGATGGAGAAATCAGTGAACATACATAAAAAATAAAATAAAAGAAAAAGCCGAACATAGAACCTCGTTCTTTTATGAAGTCTTAAAATCAACATTGTTACGGATCGCCGTAACGTCGTTCGAAAAATGAATGAAACGCGTTGGTCTTGCTTAAATAGGAGGCAAGCGGCGGTAAGGAGGAACTTGTACTTTTATATGGTTTGGCCGCTGCTGGCCAGCGGACCCTTGCCTCACCCCCGCGCATTTCTTTATTTGGTTATAACTCTTACAAACAGAATTAAATGTGTAATATTCTTCTAACTACTTATTATACTATTACGTACACAACAATTTTTTTACATATTAAAAAGGTTTAAGTTTATATTTAACAACTTTAGGCTGAGGACCCTGCCCCCCGCCTCAGCACTATAAATATAAAAGTCGTGGCGCGGTGCGCGTAGCCTCATTCGCTCCGCGGCCGCGTCACGATAACATGCCCTGTTGATGTTATAATATCTTATTTTAATTACTATACAAGAAAGGTAATATTATACAAGAAAGGTAAATTTGATATAAGAACAAATACAATTTACATTTTAAATCTATGCTAACTCTCGCTATTCATTCGGTGTCTTTATTGCGAGAGTTATTGCATAGTTACAACACTATATTTTTTATCATCGAATATAAAGTTATATTTTTTAACATAAATATAATGAATAAGGCTGCGCCTGTTTTTCCGCGTCGCTGTGTGCAACCATCGCCAGTTGTCGAACCGTGACGATCGTGACACCCACATGGCTCCGCCCACTGCCCCTAGCTTGTTCAACTAGCGTCGGTTACAACAAGCATGTATTTCGTTCGATGTATCACGTTGTTTGCGTCGTGCACAAACATCAACTAATCCATAATTTTATATTTTGGCGAAATAAATTTCGGTCTATCACCGACCAAGCAAAGTATGATCACAGAATATATAATATTACGTATGACACCTATGTGCAATACTATGTTAAAATGTGGTATACGTTGATTTTAGAAATTGGCGTTACCCATCCTTTCGATTTACGAAGAAAGTTGAATTTTTTTTCGTTTTGTTGATAACACGGTCGACTTTTTTTCCTGGTCTATCTTTATCTTCCATTCTAAAAGGTATAAATTAATTTTATTTGAATGAATATAATACTCATCGTAAAAACTGGCATTTGCCTTTGCAAGATATAGATAGGTAGATACTTATATATAAAAATAACAGCTCACTTCTATAAGGTATATGTATTTAGTACCTACTAAATGTCTACACACACTATACAATAAGTATAACAAAATTGCAAAGAAACACAGACAAATTGAACCTGGATGACCCCGCTTTGCTCGGTTTTTTTTGAAAATCGTGTTTTTTGGAAATTATATTTAGATACAAATTACATACGGTCAAGCACGGCATCTTTACCATATTTTTGAAGAAAAAACTTAATAAACGGAAAAATAATACACTTTTAAATAAGCTATTCTTTTTAATCGATGAATATAGTACTTCTACATTGCTTTATAAATGCACTGCTCCTCATAGCTGCAAAACCACTAAAGCAGCACCAAAAACATAACACAGGTAAAGATGCTGCAAAAATGGCTACTTTACCTATACCGTATATCTCGATAAAATGAAGCCTTTATAACTGAAATTGGTAAAGATACCCTTTCGCTTTACACTCTCTGTTTAGACATATTGGTACTTTAAATAAAATATATATATATACGAGCAATACAGGCTGATAGGTAAAGATGGCATGGACTCCATTGAAATTCTCATACAAATGTAATTTATTTTCAGGGCTGCCATTTGTTCAAAAATGAAGTTAAAATGTACGGTTATAAAAACATTGATTAAATGCAAGTCAGATAGTCGCATGGAGTGTTCTGTAAATACCATGCGATAAACTTGTAAAAATTGTAAAGTATATAATGTATTTAAAGTACTAGTTGTCACATATTTATCATACTTATACTATCATAGTTTCAGCCAAAGTGTATTGAAAATAAAACTAAAAGTATTATTCCAATTTATATTTAAATTTGACATCAAAATATAAAATACCACGCCGGTTTTATAGGGGTTGGGTAAAATTTGCACTAAGTATATCATTTTCGAATACAATACTTGTATCGGGTACTGTGGACCAGTAAAACCCACCAGGAAAACAGGAAAATACCTTCACACTCGGATATTTTCGTAATCAGGCCGCAGTAATACTTATACGTAGTTTTGGTACTTTTAAACTTTACTAAGATGTATTGTCCTTCCATATATAAACTTTCGGCTTTATTTGCCTTCTCATTTTGTTCATTTTTAGTCTCTTCTTCTGACATAGTCTCTTTTAGTCTAGGTCGTTTTATCTTCAGTCCTTTTTTTTCATCGTTTTTTTTTTTATTTTTTTATAGAATAGGGTGACAAACGAGCACACAGTCCACCTGATGGTAAGTGGTTGCTGCGGCCCATAGACATCTACATCTATCTTCCATTGCAAATCAAAATGCAGATGCGTTGTCACCCGTGAGGACTGAGATGGAATGCCTCGTTTCCAGTAAAAAGGGTCTCCGGTTCTCTACACTCACCATACGAAATACAGCAGCATTAAGCTACTATTTCACGCTGGTATTCTGTGAGAGCGTGGTCCTTCCCCGGTCGAGCCGACCCATTCGTGCTACAACTATGCTACTAATATAACTGCAGCATGGCTCTACCACGTAAATCATCGTTTTCTATTATTAGGCTTTCTATCTGTTGTTTTCTTTCCTGCTTCTCTATTCTGTGTTCTTTTGTTTCCAGTTTTTTATTTGTTTCATTGTTTCCTGGTCTTCCCATAAGCCTCTCTCCATTTCATATTCATTTACCATCTGTTTTTCCATATTCTGTCCGTTCCTTTCATCACTTTTTATCCTTAAGTTTTCTTCCTCGTGTCCTTTTGTTTCCAATTCCTTCATTTGTTCTTCTGTGTCCTGTATTTCACATTCGATTTTCTCCAAGTCATATTCATATACCATCTCTTGTACTCGCCTATTATCACTTTCTATTCTCAAGTTTTTTATCTCATACTCTTTTTTTCCAATTCTTTCGTTTGTTCCTCTATTTCCTGTTTTCCAAATTCTTCTTTCTCCTTGTCATTTACATTAACATCTCGTTTTCGATCCATACATCCCTTTCCGTTCTTAATCGTTCTGTCTCATGTCCTTTCGTTTCCAAATAGGCCATTTGTTCACCTTTTTCCTTTTCATCCATTTTCTGATCTTCTATCAGTTGTCTCAATAAGTAATCCTGCATGTCTTCAATTGAATTGTAATCTGAAGAATCTGCATACTGTACAGAGCAGTCAGAGTCCGAATCCGAAGAATTATCTTGGAGGTTTTTAGTTCTTATACTCTTCCTTTTGACATCTTTTTTCAAAATTTTTATTATTTAAGTATTTTAATAGTTTTCTCATCTGGTTGGGCTGTATAAATATATAAATGGAAATGATAAGTATAAACAATTGCATTGTTATTATTATTAGAATAAGTATATTAATATTGTTATGTAAGTTTTAATCAGCTTGTAAGCCCTCCTAAAAGTAAAACATTTACGTATAGAGACCGGTAAAGTATAGTGACAACCCTAGCTACAGGTAAAGACGCCACTGTACAAACTGTGGCAACTTTACCTGGCCTCAACTATCATTACCTATGCAAATGTCTCTTAAAATTGTTAAGAAATTACCATTATAACAGTTTCTACGTCTTCTTAGGAAGGTTATATATAATATGTATCAATTCTACTTACCTCAGCTAAGTGAATTCACAAGCACAATTAAAATTCCGACCAGAATCTGCTGCGACAAGTGTCCCGTGAGTATCAACAAACGTTTATAACTTGTCATTTGACAGTGCTGCCAGTATTAAAAAAAATTGTGTGACCATTGGCTCATTACGAAACAACTAATGTGTCTATGAAATATCTACCATTAGTAATTTCTGATAAAAATGATTTTTCTTATTACTTGTCAATGGTAGGTAAAGATGACAAGGGAAGGTAAAGATGCCTTAGCTGACGGTACTGATGTAATATGAATAATATTTTTCGATCTTTTATTTTATTTTATTCAGGACAACAAACAATTGTGTAATAAAATATAATACAAAATACAGGTCTTATAAAAAGGGAAATACAAATAATTACACAACCAGCACCGTTATCCACAAAGTAATATCACAATAAAAGTAATATAATAATGCACAGCAAACATGTTGTATGATACCACAAAAGATGAATAAATTCGAGCGTCCCCTGAGCAAATCCCAGCCAACACAACCACTGTAGTGGCTATGCTAGCCAAAACTTGCCTCGAGAAACAACAGTTGAACCATTAATAAACTATTTAAACCTTAAGGCAAAACCTTACTTATTAGTAATTGTTTTTAAAATACACTTTTTGAACATTACAAATGATAAAGCAAATATGTCAAGATCAGTAAAGTTATCATTATATGATTTCATGATACGCCGTAGTGGAGCTCTCTCTCCCGCGTTTGTTCGGCACATCTTAGGAGCAAATAAACGATGACTATACGTATTACGAATGCGTTGGGAACGACTAGGTATGCGTAGACATATTTGATTTATGAGTTGATTACAATCTAATTTATTATGACAGATTTTGTATAAGAATAACTGATCAAAATATAATCTTCTCATTTTTAGAGTGGAAATTGAGAATTTGTCTAAATGAGTGAGATACGATGACCATTTCCTAAAGCATTTATAGTTTAAAAACCGAAGATATTTACGTTGTATCAATTCCAGCTGATCACTATATTTTTCATAATAAGGGTTCCAAACACAAGTGGCGTATTCGAGTTGTGACCTAATGAGTGACTTATATAGTAATAAATACGTCTCAGGCCTTTTAAACAGATTACAGGTCCTTCTTACGAAAGCACTAAGCTGAAAGCCTTTAGCCGTAATGTGACTAATATGAGCATCAAAATGTAGCTTCGAGTCAAATAGTATTCCCAGGTCTTTTATTCTGGAGACTTTTTGTAAGGGAGTGTTACAAAGAGAGTATGTGAAATGGATGACAGTAATATTTTTAGTAAATGTGATAGATTTACATTTTGATAAATTTTGCTGTAAATTATTAGCAGCACAATAAGCAGACAAACGATCCAGATCACTTTGCAATTTATAACAATCTTCAGTTGTGTTTATTTTCCGAAAAATTTTTAGGTCGTCAGCATATAAGAGAAAATGGGTGTATTTGAAGCAGGTACTAATGTCATTTATGAAGAGAACGAATCTTCCAACATAATAAAAAAACTGAACTGGTTATTTAAATAAAAATCATGAGTTCAATTAGTTTTAATTTAATTTTTCTTGTTTTTAAAAAAAATACTAAAAAAATGCTTGAAATAAAAGATTTTCTCACAAAAGAAGGAAACTTGAAAAAAAGTCGGGCCGAAGTGATTCAGATTCGAACCACGGATTCGAAACCGACGATTTCTCATTTGAGCTATAGTAATCTTTGGAACACCAGTAAAATTTATCTTCGTAATCTATATATATATATATATATATATATATATATATATATATATATATATATATATATATATATATATGTCTTTGCTTATCGTAGATGTATGTGCAAACCGCAGATAGCCGACGTTCGAGCGATTCACAGAATACGCCCGAGCACGGAGCAAATCCGTGCGCCCGAGCGTCGCTTACTGCTGCTATCGTAGTGTGCGTGAGAAGTTGTTTATAATATGTTATATTTGTGCAAAGCGAGCAATATGAAACTCGCGACGCGTATCGGCACTTCACAATCCTCTTAAAGTATACGCAACATCTTTCCGTAGATTTGTCTATTTTTGCCTTATTCGAAAATTAAATAAAAAAGGGAAACAAGTATATTGACTCAATTTATGTTGAATTGTAGGTTCTCTCTATGAATACGTATGTATGTAATTACTCTAAGGCTTATTAAATATTCCTGAAATGTAGTTTTAGTTGTTTGTGTAGTTGGCGTTGCACGTAGTTTCGCCGCTCCCTCACAGATGTCGCTGCGCCGCTATTTAAATATCGTCGTGCGAATACCAAGCGAGCATAGTTATATACAATAAAAATAACAGTAGGTAGAGAATTTTGTTTTTAGTGATTAACTATTATGTTGTAATTTTTTATTTCGGGGGTGGAGAGATGAATTCCCCTTGATTAAATTGAAATTTCCCCCAGGTGGCGGGGGGGCTCTGGCTACGGCCTTGCCGCAACTACACAGTTAATTTATAAGAAACAAGAAAACATAGAAAGAAGTGTAGTAAATGCCATGGCAATGTTAAACAAACATTGTGAGTTAATCTGTGGTTCTAGTGTCAGGCAGAAAAGAAAACGCGAAAATAACTTCGGTTTGAAGCAGTTATTACTACTTTTATTTAAATTTTAATTTTACCTGATATTTATCAGCAAAAATCCCACGCAATGCCTTGTCGACCCTCATCATGTCACTATTGGAACTTATTACAATCTTCACATCCATACTGCCTTTGCCCGTAATACTAGTCGAAGATGGTATGAGTTGTGGTGGTTCTGAAGTCGTCACCATGATAAAGATATCCATCAGCTCCCTGGAATTGTAACTAATCGAATGGACCTCGTGGATTCTAAAAGCTGATTAAGGTAGACGTGAATTTTGTAAACTAGAAACAACTTACTTTACTTACTTACTTTACTTTAGAAACAAAGGCATCGCTTTTTATTAACATTATATTCGTATGCATATTGTATATGCCCAAATCAATAATTAATCAATTTACACGTTAAGACATGTGAAACGATGAGTCGATCAAATCCACTAACTTAATAATCAATAACTTAATACCTATTTTATTTTAAAACTTACATAGGTACCGTGGTAGCTCAGAGGCTAAGCGCTAGCTGTAAATTTCACAGTAAGCGAGCAACCCAGGTTCGATCCCCGCCGGCACCAATGAAATGTTAATTGCAATTTTAAGTGCTGATTTACCACGTGCTTGGCGGTGAAGTATAAAATCGAGAGGAAACTTGCATATCAGAGAAATAAAAAAAAATTGGAAGACATGTGAAATCCGCCAACACGCATTGGGTAACGTCGCGGACTTCCTTGCTCTAAAACCCTGTTTTAGACGTGAGGGGAGGCCTGTACCCAGCAGTGACACGTTTATAGGGTGTAACTTTACTATATCGACCAAAAGCCTGATATGTAAAATATACTTTGGTTTTGTTCCAAATAAAAGTCACAGACACGAAAGGTGATGTTGAAAGTTGATAGAAGGTTTAAGCTACACTGTTAAAATTGATGAATGATTATAATAAATTATATATTTACACTGGAAAAATTCTAGTCTACTGGCATTTCCAAATGGAATTCCAATTTGGAATTGAAATTCATTGTTCTCCTTCAGCTAAAGATAGAATCAGTACGTCTCCCAGGCCAGTTATCTACTATATTTATTTATACTACCTTACCTGCACAATTTGACTTCACGTGTATTATCTTCGGTTAATACAAGGGTTTCACAGAAAGCGGTGTTGAAACCGCTCCCGAGCATTTCGAGCAACTTCGAATCCAATATCATTGATATGCATTTGGTCTCGGAATTAATGTCCAACCAGTTATCTCTTCTCCTTGAGCTCTAAAGTAATAAACATTTTCTTGGTGTTATTTTACACCTCATTGCTGGACGCAGCTTCTCAACAAATAAAGCAAAAGGTGCGTAGATTGGTAACTATCCTCAGGAGAGCAACCGCCAGCCAAATAGTCTACACCAATAACGAGGCATTCCATCTTAGTACCCAGAGGAGAGAACAGATGCGACTGTGGTTCTTAATCGAGGATACACGTTATTGTAAAATATAAAATCAGAATGACATACGAGCACACAGTCCACCTGATGGTCGCCCTTGGACATCTATATTTATTCTCAATTAAAAATCAAAATGCAGATGCGTCGTCACCCCTGAGGACTAAAATAGAATCCCTCGTTTCTAGTAAAAAAGGTCTCCGGTTCTCTACAATTACCTTACGAAACACGACAGCACTGATTTGCTATTACACGCCGGTATTCTGGGAGAGCGTGGTTCTTTCCCGGTTTGGCCGAACCATTCGTGCTACAACCATAATATGGCTACAGCGTGGCTCTACCACATAGGTGTTGATTGGTCACAGCATTCACTTACAATAAAATGATCTGTGTGCACGTTTGTCACCCTACTCCTATCAAAAATGGGTAAGTAATGTCTTAATACTAAAGGACTACACAATAGCTTTGATAATCTCCTTTAACACCTCAGATAATATTTACGCTGAATGGTGATGTGAGGATGCTAAAAAGGTAATGTTATGAAGAATAAGTGTTTTTTATACAGATATATACGTGGGGGCAAACCAACATGCTCACTCAATGGCGCCTATGAACAACTGCAACACCAGGGAATTGTAGTAGCGTTACCAGCCTTTTAAAAAAGAGTAGGTTTTTTTTCTTAAAGGTCCCCAAGTCGTATCGGTCCAGAAATATCACTGCTGGTAGTCTCATGCACAAGGAACCTTGTAAAAAAAACTTCTGGTAAATCGCGCAGAGCTGGACCGCCAATCATTCAAATTGTATGGATGGTATCGCGAGTTTTGTCGTAATGTGCGACGGTGAAATTTAGCGGCGGGAATTAGTCTCAACATTTCCTCTAAACACTTGGTAGATGCGATAGAATATGCAAAGAGTTACAACTTTCTCACTTCTCAGCGCCAATGAGTCAAGCCAATCAGAACGAAATGTGATAATAATATGGCAGTCTTGTACAAGACTTAAGACAGGATTATACGTGGTAGAGCCATGCTGCAGTTATATTAGTGGTATAGTTGCAGCACGAATGGATCGTCTCGACCGGGGAAGGACCACGCTCTCACAGAATACCAGTTTAATGCTGTTGTGTTTATTATGGTGAACCTGAGACCCTTTTTACCGGAAATGTGGCATTCCATCTTAGTCCTCACGGGTGACAACGCATTTGCATTTTGATTCGTAACCAAGGATATATGTAGATGTCTATGGGCCACAACAACCACTTACCATCAGGTGGACTGTGTGCTCGCTTGTCACCTTATCCTATAAAAACGTCGTTTTTTTATATATAAGAGGGGCAAACGAGCATAGGGCTCACCTGATGGTAAGTGACAACCGGCACCCATGAACAACTGCAACGCCAGGGAAATTGCAGATGCGTTGTCGGTTTTTTAGAAAGGAGTAAGCACTACATTGTTGTCTAGATTAGATTTCGGCCACGGCGGTCACTCTCAACGGAGACGAGCCATCTGAGCAGAACAGGAATATAGTGCATGAGTGCCTGCACAAGCACAGGTGTACATGAAGCTATATATGACTGTAGCACGAGTAGGTCGGCTCGACCGGGAAAGCACCACTCTCTCACGTAATACCAGCGTAAAATGGCTGTTGTTATGGTGCTGTGTCTCGTATGATGAGTGTAGAGAATCGGAGACAGATTTTACTGGAAACGGTGCATTTTATCTTAGTCCTCACGGGTGACATAGTGTCTTAACATCAGGTGGACTGTGGGCTCGTTTGTCACATACAATATTTTTTTAAAATAAAATAAAGGGAAGAAATGTTCTCGAGTGGCAGTGACAAATTTTAATTCTTAATCAAGGATAGATGTTGATGTCTGTAAGCCACAGCACCCACCTACCATCCGGTGCATTGTCAATTCGCTTATCACCCAAACTTTAGAAAAGCAGTAAACGTATTGAACTAAATTAGTAGAAAAAAATTCTATGGCTAAAAAAGATAAATATAAAAGCACAGATTAACATAAAAATAAATCGATAGAAGTTTCACATTGATTTAATCTAGAGGTTCCCAAACTTTTTCAGTTTAGGGCGCATTAAATTCCATCTATATAAAATTTAAAATTCCATTATAACACCCAAAAAAATGTTATGTCCATTATAGGCTATGAAACCATTCAACCGATTTTGACAAAATTTTTGTATGTTTGAACCATCTAGGGACCTGCCCCACTAGATGGTTTATACATATTCACATTTGGACCCGGTTAGTGGCGCTGGAAATCACCCGTGCGAAGCCGGTGCGGATCGCTGGTAGGAAATAAAATACAAAGACAACTTAGGCAATATGACGTGTGAGCTGGGTGATCTTCACGCATTTTTCGAACGCATGGGATAACTTGCTTGACACCGCTACTCTCATTTCTTGCTCCAAATTGATCTTAGAGCTATATTTGCTCTTTATTATAGCTACAGCTGAAAATCTGGTTTAATTTGTGCCCGCGAATATATAAGTCTAGTTTCCGAAGAATGGTAAACATGAGCGGAGGAGTACGCCGGCACACTTTGGGAACCCCTGATCGAATCCTTTAGAGATGTGTATTTCGAAGAAACTTACTGATATTACAACGGTGCTCCCAATGGTTAGTTTCTTACAGATAACCGAGGTAATAAGATCACGTAACGCGTTATGAGCGTTAAGAAAGTCTCTCGCATCCTGGGGAAAATAATTTATTATTTAAGATCATGATGATGATGCTAAAATTAGGCTTCCGCCATAAATTGTCCTATAGAGGATCCCCCTATTTATCCCCCTTATTTGCCATAGTTGCCAAGTTTTTAGTTTTATTCGTTATTTAGAAGACGCTGCTGCCCATCCCCTGCCTGTCTCCCTCTGTCGCCTCTTACGATACCCACGGGAAGATATGGGGTAGTAGATATTCGTACATCGCCACTACACGGTACTCGACGTTCAGTCACGTTCAAATAGCTAAATAAAATTTTAAATCAAATTTGGCATATATTAGAATTTTATCATGGAAAAGGACATACAATATTTTTTACTTTATAACCTTCTATCAAAGTTAAAAACAACTTTTTGCTTTGATTGACGATAGCTCCGCGCCAAATCATCGTACAGGCTTTTTGATTATGTCAAAATAAAGGTCATTGAATTTCCTGAAAGAGCTTTCGCCCACAATTCGCTTTTTGTTTTTTGCTGTACCGTCATTTTCCTTGGAGTTACAGCTTGTTGAAAATCACTCAAAATTTAGATTTTTTATAGGCCCTAATTTTTGACTAGTGTAGATTTTTGATTACGTCAAATTAAAGTGCATTAAATTTCCTGAAAGAGCTTTCTAGTAAAGTAATGAAAAAAAATATGTATTTCGGTAGTTTTTTTAGGATCGGTCACTCCAGAACCAAACATGACAAAAAAAATTTCATGGCCAGATCTGAAAACTAAGCACTTGGAACTACAATTCGCTTTTCGTTTTTTCTATACCATCCATATTCCTTGGAGTTACAGCTTGTTGAAAATCACTCAAAATTTAGATTTTTTTTATAGCCCCTAATTTTTGACTAGTGTATTATGTCTGGAAGCCGAACAGTGAAAGTGTTAAAATTCCGCACATTTATTCATTTTCAGAGAGTATATAAAAATTATCCCGCAAAAACAAAATTAAATATAATTAAATTGGGAAACTTAATGCCGGTGTGGTGGTGGTGACCTTTGAGAAACAAATACCGACATCCGTTTACTCGTTGAAAGGTACCGTCGCTGACAACAGCGTTGTTAGACTTACAAAAAAATTGCTGAATTATAAGCAAGTTACAATAAAAACATATATTTTAAGTAATATGAACATATTTATATTCATGACATACCATTCTGTATTTATTACGTTTTAATTTTTTGGTAACATCATTTCGTAACATCATAGTCTTTTCACTAAGATAGTGTCGGTACAGCTGGAGGGGCACTTATTATTTTTTTTTCATTTTATTATTTTTATAGTGTTTGTTAAATAAATATTTTTTCTATTCTAAGAATAAAATGATTATTGTAATAAATACGAATATAAATAATGAACACAAGTTAGGTAGCAAAGAACCTTTTCTTACAGCGCTTCATTTTAAAATGCCATATTTTCCTGCAGGTGTACGCCACACACAGCGACCTTTGATGTCGCTGCGGCGCTTTGACATGCCGCGCGTGCCAAGGTGGTGCGGCACAAATGCGACCGTACATAAGCGATGACTATACCTATGTCTCTCGGGGGCAGTCCAGAATTCCTACTAAGTACTTTACCGTCTGGTGGTGGCATTATAGAATCTATAACCCCATTTCGTCCTGTGGGTATCGTAAGAGGCGATTACTTCCCAGTAATCAGTGCTGCTGGTCAAATGTTAGGCTTCTGTTAGATATCCCATAAACATGAGTACTGAGACTGCGACAGGCAACCGACGTGCTCAAAGTCGGAGGGTCAACATTCAGCTGTTGACTCTTATGAGCCGAAGAAAAATAATAAATATAGTTTAGTAGACACGCCATATTTACTGTGCGGTGATACCGACCCATCAGTGTAGCTAGAACCAGCAGGAATGCGATATTAAGTACGTAGTAGAACGCAGTTCCCAGTCCAGATAGCATTAAGCGTAAAATATTTTATTATCTGTCACTTTGATCTTTAACTTTGTATAAAAAAAAATTAAAACTATTTATTTCTCTAATCTTGTGTTTTCACCTGAAAGAAATTCTTCCACGATCTCTCTAGAAACAAATCCACAGCATATCTACTATACAAGTGATCTGGAAACCACTTGGTGGCCGCTTCCATCCTCACTGTAGGGTCCTGACGCGGAACCAACCAGCGCAACAGGGCTTCTAAAATGCTATACTGGTACGTTACATCTCCGCAGGAAGCCATTCGTGCTGACAGCTTGATGCTAATATTGAATTATAACAATTATTGAAAATTTTCTAAGAAACTAAGCTGAAAAATTATCACAATTTTTAAGGAAAAGAGTAATATTATACAATTTATCACTGCAGATGCGACAACAAAACATGAGCTTGGCGGACATAGTGCGCCCTACTCTCGCTTATTAGCCTTAATCATTGAAAAGGCAACATTTAACGAGGAACCGTTTGTTTCGTAACATTATTGACAAGTCAACAAAATGTAAATAAAACTACTTAATTTTCTTTCATCATATTACCATTACAGCCTTGAACAACCTCCACTGCTGCATATACCCTCAAGGATTGTCATTTTGAGGATACCTGCAGGTGAGACTCGCCATCATGACCAAAATTCGGTCTGAAGGAAGGACATTATGTAAGTAAATTTTAGAGGAACAGTAATCTTTGTCTGGTGGACAGATTAATACTAAAGTGATACAAAAAGTATTCAGTATTAATTTTTTCTTCGAACACAAAACAGAAGTAAAGCAAAATGTTATCTCCAAGAATACTACTATAAAATTCTTTAAAAAAAATTATAACAATTTTAGAGAGAACATTAATATATGTATCTTACAAGTAACACTCAAAGTGTTTCCTTAGGGCAAATCTGATTTCTCTGCTAGACTCGGCACCACATAAATTGAACAAACAGAGCACTTTATGGCTCTGATAGATATTAGATCGTTCATGTGTAGCTAGATCCAATAAGCATTCAGCTGTTTCCTCCACTAGTATATTATTTATTTTATTATTATCTTTCAACCTTATTTCCTGCAAGAATAAAATGAAAATTATTAAAATATATGTGGTAGAGCCAAACTGCAGCTATATTATTGTTATAGCACGAATGGGTCGGCTCGTCTGGGGTAAGAACACGTTTTCACTATACCAACATAAGTAGCAGCTTAATACTTTCAAATGGTGAGTGTAGAGAACAGGAGAACCTTTTTACTTATAACAAGGCATTCCATCTTAGTCCTCAGGTGTGATGTGATGACTATGGCAAATATCCCCCCTACAACAACCTTATTAGGTAATTTATGGGGGAGGCTTAATTACAGCAATAAACTGCAGATTGACTGTAATAAATGACTGAATGAAACAATTTTACTAAATTTACCTATTTTAGATGCATTTATTACATTTAAATATAATGGAATAACTTAATATATATAGTTTATACTTTTGAATAATAAAAGTAAACAAGATATTGTATATTAATACCTATTTTAATCTTAGAATTAGGATTCTAATAATTAAGAAATTTAATGTATTAACAAAAAATCACCGTTATGAACTGCAATAGTTTTTGCAAAAACAGCCACCAATGATTGTTGTGAAAAATAATGTGCTTGCTTAAAGCATCAAGCCAGTATTTTAAAAGTGAAATCAACTCTCGTCCTAGAAGACTCCATGTTTTAGATGGTGGTAAAAGTAATAACTGTCCGAATATTTTAACAGCAGCTCCATTTTCCTCATGTTTGTTGAAGTACTGCAAAATATTTATATTGATAAAAATAACAATTAATAATATTATCATAGTCTTATTTAACTACTGCTTACATATTATATATAAAAGATATCCTTCATAATTACCTCAATTTCGAGTGAGCCTGCTTTTCTTAGGGCGAGAACTGTCGACATATTTAATTGAATTTTAGTATATTTGTAATTGGTTTCTACATCATGTGAAGCCGATATATATTCATTTAAATTATTAACACTTTTTAATAATTTACTAATGTCCATTTTTGAAACGAAAGAAAAACGAAATTTTCAATATTTTAAGATTGCCCGCGAATCAAATCCGAATGACACTTCCCTTTTTATTTTTTATTCAAATTTTTGGCTTGGATGCTTGTCTTTTAAGTCATAATCTGACTTCCTGTCAAAGATTTTATTCATGTATAGTTTTTTATAGGAGAGGGGGCAAATGAGCATACGGCTCACCTGATGGCAAGTGATTACCGCCGCCCATGAACAACTGCAACACCAGATTTTGTATTTTTGTAGATGCGTTGCCGGCTTGCCGGCCTTTTAAAAAGCAATAGGCCCTTTTCTTGAATGGTGTGGTGGTAGTTGATTCCAAAAGGAAGTTGTGCGAGGAAGAAAACTTCTTTTACATCGCTCAGTGGTGGACTGGCAGTCATCCAGATGGTATGGATGGTATCGCGAGTTTTGTCGCGATTTGCGATAGAGAAATTGTGTGGCTGGAATTATTCTGAACTATTCCTCAGAGCACTCTCCGTAGTAGATGCGATAAAATACGCAAAGAGATGTAACATCTCTTCGCAGTGCTAGTGAGTCCAACCGATCAGAAAGAGCTTGGTCGCCGATGATTCGAACTGCTCTGTGCTGGATGCGATCAAATGGAAGTAGCTGGCTTTGGGGAGCCTCAGCCCAGAGATGAGAACAGTATTCCATGTGTGGCCGAACCTGCGCCTTGTAAAGTTGTAGGTGGTAGACCGGCATGAAATACTGTCCCGCTGTGCTGAGCACGTCAAGCTTTTTAGAGGCCACGAAACCACGACCACGTAACTGCACGTCACTCGATACATCGGCGCCGAGGATTCCGATACTGACAAAGGCAACAAGGGGAGTGCCTTGAAACTGAGGAGATACGACAAAGGGGTTCTTTTAAACGGTAAACGCGCAAACTTGTTGTTCCGAGATAGTTGTATTGTTCAAAATTCAAAATTTTGAAGTTGTATAGTGTACAGAATTCTATTACACAATAAAATTTAATTCATTAAGTTTCTCAGCATTCTTTAAAGGAGTGTCAGAGTGTCAGTAGTGTTAATGATCAAAAATAAAAAGCGAATATACCTGAAGATCATATTACATTAAAGTCGCCATTTTGACTGGCGCCGCTGGGGCTTCCGAGTTTGAGGATGAACGTCAGAGAAATCTTTATTTTTATTTAAATATGTACACACACAAGATACAAAAACAATCTTATAGTAAGTTCGTACAAAGGTTCTACTTATTCCATAATTTGCTGAATTATCTTCCAGTAGACCCATAAAGGAAAATATATTATCTAACAGTGGTAGAGCCACGCGGCAGCTTTGCTGTTGCACGTATGGGCCGGCTCAAACCGGGGTGGTACCACGACCTCACAGAATACCGGCGTGAAGTGGAAGTTTTGCTTCCGCGTTTCGTCTGGTGAGTGCAGGTGGCCGGAGGCCCAAATCCCCCCCCCCATCAACATGGTAGCGGAATTAAATAAAGATAGACTACCCCAGGAGGGTACCAGCACCCCTGGAGAATCCCTCGCTGAGCATCCACGACCATGTTTCTCCACTTCTGAGCGTGGGTGCTCAGGCTGCCCCGCGTATTCTGGGGGGGGGGGCGAAATTCCGCTCAAGACTACAACTGCTCGGGGCAAACGGAGCAACAAGACCAAGGCGACCCCTGGCACGCTGTCCGTGAATTTCTGCAATATCAGGGGACTTCACTCTAACCTAAACGCCGTCCACTACCATCTCGAGACGGCGAGGCCGGCTTTGCTCTTTCTGACCGAGACGCAGGTGTCCTCTCCGGCTGATGTTTCGTATCTCTCCTACCCGGGGTACAAACTGGAACACTCCTTTGTGCCTCGGGCTGGAGTTTGCGTTTACGTCAGAGAGGACATCTGTTCTCGACGCCTCGGCAGACTTGAAGGTTCGGACCTATCCATCCTTTGGCTACGCGTAGACAGCGACGACCATCCGCGCGTCTACGGGTGCCTCTATAGGTCCCACAGCGGTAATGCCGAAACAGACCGACTCTTCGACCACGTCCAAATGGCTGCAGATTCGTTGCTACAGCAGATCCCCTCCGCAGAGATCGTGATCCTCGGCGACTTTAACGCCCATCACGCCGAATGGCTCGGTTCACGTTTAACCGATCATGCGGGGAGATCTGTTCATGATTTTGCCTTGGCATATGGTCTGACACAACTGGTTACTTCGCCTACGCGGATTCCAGATGTGGAGGATCATGCACCTTCCCTGTTGGACCTTCTGCTGACCTCTCACCCGGACGGATATCAGATTTCCGTCGACGCCCCTTTAGGCTCCTCGGACCATTGTCTGATCCGGAGTGTTGTGCCACTCACGCTGAAATCGCGGTTGCATTCTGCAGGCTGCCGCCGTGTTTGGCACTATAGGTCAGCCGATTGGGATGGGATGCGGTCTTTCTTTGCATCCTACCCTTGGGGGCGGGTTTGCTTCTCGCCGGATGATCCCAACGTTGTTGCGGATTCTGTTACTGATGTGGTACTTCAGGGTATGGAACTTTTTATTCCTTCCTCTGTGGTGCCCATTGGAGGCAAATCTCAGCCATGGTTTGGTCGCTCCTGTAAAATAGCATCATGCTATAAGCAGGAGTGCTACCAAGCCTGGGTTGATGCATCAGCGTCCCGGGATGTAAACACCAGCACTCTAAAAAAGAAGTATAATTCCGCCTCTAGGTCCTTCAAAAGAGTCATTGCCAAGGCAAAGTCAGAGCACATAGGCAGAATTGGCGAGAGACTAGTTCGCCTTCCTTCTGGAACCCGTGCATTCTGGTCTCTCGCCAAGGCTGTCCAGGGGAATTTCTGTCAGCCATCTCTTCCATCTCTGCACAGGGAGGACGACTCACTGGCCCATACTGCAAAGGAGAAAGCCGATCTTCTAGGCTCCTTCTTTGCGTCTAACTCGACTCTCGATGACGGGGGGAGTACGCCGCCGACCATCCCGCGGTGTGAGTGCTCCATGCCGGAAGTGCAGTTCACACAGCGCTCGGTTCGCAAAGCACTCCTCTCCCTGGACATCCACAAGTCGAGTGGGCCTGACGGAATCCCCCCAATTGTGCTGAGGACGTGTGCTCCAGAGTTGGCACCGGTTTTAACGCGTCTTTTCCGGTACTCCTACTCCCTAGGCGTAGTCCCAAAATCATGGAAGACGGCTTTCGTCCACCCGATCCCTAAAAAAGGCGACCGCTCAGACCCGTCCAACTACCAGCCAATCGCCATCACCTCCTTGTTCTCCAAAACAATGGAGTCCATTGTAAACTGCCAGCTCATGAGGTACCTTGAGGATCACCAGCTGATTAGTGACCGCCAATACGGTTTTCGCCGTGGTCGGTCAGCTGGTGATCTTCTGGTCTACCTCACTTACAGATGGGCGGAGGCAGTAGAGTTCAAGGGGGAGGCATTGGCCGTTAGTTTGGACATTGCGAAGGCCTTCGATCGGGTTTGGCACAAAGCGCTTCTTTCGAAGCTCCCTTCCTATGGGCTTCCCGAGAAATTGTGCAATTGGATCACCAGCTTTCTTGCAGATCGGAGCATCAAGGTCGTTGTAGACGGTGCAAGCTCCGATTGCAAGCCTATTAATGCTGGTGTTCCACAGGGCTGCGTGCTATCGCCAACGCTGTTTCTTCTGCATATCAATGATATGTTGCATACCCGTAACATTCATTGCTATGCAGATGACAGCACTGGTGATGCTCTTTACACCGGCCGAGCCAATATTTCTCGGGAAAACGTCTCCGAGTGCCGGGACAAACTTGTGTCTGAAGTCGAGTCTTTGCTGAACAGAGTCTCGGATTGGGGACGACTAAATCTAGTCCAGTTTAACCCCCAGAAGACACAAGTTTGCGCGTTAACCGCTAAAAAGAACCCCTTTGTCGTATCCCCTCAGTTTCAAGGCACTCCCCTTGTTGCCTCAGCCAGTATCGGAATCCTCGGCGTCGACATATCGAGTGACGTGCAGTTTCGTGGTCACTTGGAAGGGAAGGCCAAATTGGCCTCTAAAAAGCTTGGCGTGCTCAGCAGAGCGGGACAGTATTTCATGCCGGCACACCGCCTGCAACTTTACAAGGCGCAGGTTCGGCCGCACATGGAATACTGTTCCCATCTCTGGGCTGGGGCTCCCCAGTACCAGCTCCTTCCACTTGACCGCATCCAGCGCAGAGCGGCTCGAATCGTCGACGACCGAGTGCTTTCCGATCGGCTCGATTCACTGGCGTTGCGAAGAGATGTTGCATCGCTTTGCGTATTTTATCGCATCTATCACGGGGAGTGCTCTGAGGAATTGTTCGGATTAATCCCAGCCGCCAAATTTCGTGAACGCACGACACGACAAACGTCCCGATACCATCCACACCATCTGGATGCTTGGCGGTCCACCACTGTACGTTTCACAAGGAGTTTTCTTCCACGTACAACCTCTCTGTGGAATAGTTTATCACCGGCGATTTTTCCGGACCGATACGACCTGGGGACCTTCAAGAAAAGAGCTTACTCCTTTCTAAAGGGCCGGCAACGCACCCGCAATTCTCCTGGTGTTGCGGTTGATCATGGGCGGCGGTAGTCACTTAACATCAGGTGAGCCGCATGCTCGTTTGCCCCCTCTTCTATAAAAAAAAAAAAATATTAAAATGGCAAACTTAGTGCATACATTACTACTATTAATGAGTAACCAATATACAAAATATACAATACTATAAATAAAAATTAAAAATACGATAGTTACATATGATGTATATAAACTAATACTAATATAATAAAATAATATTATATTAATTAACAGGATGCAAAGAAGTTCGCTAAGACGTTTCTTAAATACTTATAAAGTGTCGAAATTTCTTATATTAGACAGTAGTGAGTTCCATAACAAAATCTTTAAGTCATTGTCTTGAGGAAAGTCTCTTGGCCATGATGACCTAAGTTCGAATATCTGAAATACGCTGGAGCCCATGAGGCCAGAGTATTGGCAATGTTATATAATCTGTGCATACAACAATCATACTTGTCTTGTTCAACAAACACGATGGTGGTTTCAGGTGTCAAGTAAAAAATAGGCGACATAAATGACAAGGGGAATTACCTCAGAGTAATAACTAGCATAGAGAGAGTCTTAAAACGGAACAAAACCTCATCTAACCGAACTCTTTATGCATATGACATTTCATAAAGGATAAAAAGATAGTCATATGGGGAAATGGTGACACCATTTCCCCTTTACAAGGTTGTACACGTTTTTTAGCTTTTTTATATACCATAGACAATTATAGTGATGGTGTAGCTATAGAAAAGAACAGCCTTATCGATACACTCGTTTTATCTATGGTTCAATAAAATTCAGCATTTTAATGAAATTGCTTTACGTTTTCAATAAATGCTAATTTAGGTTACCAACCAAAAGAAGATCTGCTATGGACGAAGTGTTCAGCAATGGAACTTAAAAACGTTCGATTTGAAATCAATTTTGCCAAATTTTGTTTAGATTTTGGTGAATTTTTTAATTCAGATCGATCGTGTTATAAAGTTAAAATATACACTGAGCTCTATATGTACAAGTACGCTGGACTAACTATACCATACAAAATGTCTGTGCCAATTTGAAGCACCCCTAATGGTCGTCTTGGAAACAAATATTGACATAATATGCCAAAGTCTGTTGTCGTATTTAAGTTGTCCTATTTCACTAGATGGAGTGACGACCTGGTAAGATATGCAGGAAGTCGATGGATGCAGGTGGCTCAGGACCGTGCTTTGTGGCATTACTTGGGGGAGGCCTATGTTCAGCATGGACTTGTGAAGGGCTGTAATGATGATGATGATGATGATTTCAATAATCTGTATTTTGAACTTTTAAACTAAAAAACGAAAGTATTTTATGTTGTTTGATTGTGTATAATATTAGTTACATAATAAGAATTATTTCTAATGGTAATGAGAGTGTGCGTAATCTGTAAAATTCGTTACTAAAAGTGAAGTGGTATAACATTTCACAAGTAAGTGGATTTGCGGTTAATATTAAACAAATTGAAACTATTTGATGATAATTAACTTTTACTAATCTTAATATCAATATAACAACGTGTTTGCCTGTATATTACTGAGTTTTGATAAACAATAAAATTCAATAGGGTTGGCGAATTCCTTGTCTATAATACTTATCGATGTTCTTTCCTACTCATATCTGTTAACAAACAAAGTCGCCAGTAACAAATGATTATCAAATGTTTATTAATTAACAGGTTTCCAACGGAATCTAGACTAAAATTATGGTTGAAAATCATAAATTTATATTGTGAATTGGCGTCCAAAACAAAACGATCATACTTGTTCTGAACACTTCACAGACGACTGTTTTATAAGACATGAGAACTGCACCACTTTGAAAAAGTGCTGTATTCCGACAATATTTTCTGGTAGTACCAGTAACAGTAAGTATAAAAGTTAAAATTACATTATTATTTCGAATCTTTTTTTTATTTCTTCTTTCCTCATTTTTCCACAAATTCAAGGGTCATAGCCAAGTGTCAAAAGGTCGCCTGATGATGTTGAGCCACGTTGGATGAGTGTAAGTGGGCTGCGGCTAGAGGAGATTCCTCTCCCTGTACCGCTGTAGTCGAAGTGGAGTCGTCAGGGAAGAGGAGTGTTGGAATGGCGATTGGCGGTGCGATGCCACTCGACTATCCTTCGCAAATTTGGTGAGGCTGCACAACTTGATTCTTCCAAGTGCTCGTTTTTTCGTGGCTCCATTCACATATCGGGCTTGGGAAGTCAGAGGTAGAACACCACGGGGTTTTAGTAAGTGCGAGTCTTGAGATTCAATTCTCTCTCGAGTCTCAAGATTTAATTTGTGCTTTAACCTCGTAGTGGCCCTACTTTAGTTTATTTCTTATTTACAAATTCTGGCCATCGTTTACATTCACAGTTTTTGACAACTTCCTCTTGCGCAACATCCACCGACAAAAACAATTAAGTGTTCGATCAAGAACCCATGGATTACGATATGTCAAGCAACCTTAGAATACGTGGCCCTGCCGAAGCTGGAAAGCTTAGGATAAACTTAGGAATGAGGATATCGGCAATAGAACTAGAGTGACCGACATCGCCTAACGGATTAGTATGCTGAAGTGGCAATTGACCGGCCACATAGCTCGAAGAACCGATGACGGATGGGGAAAAAAGGTTCTCGAGTGGCAGCCTCGTACCGGCAGGTAAAGTGTCGGAAGTTCCCCTACTAGATGGAGTAAAAACCTGGTAAAACATACAGGAAGTTGTTGGAAGCAAGTGGCTCAGGACGGTTCTTTGTGGCATTCCTTGGCGTTTAGGCTATTTTTATAGGCCTATGTTTGGCAGCGGACTTGTGAAGGGCTTTAATGATGATGAATGATATTGGCATTATATTAATATGATACATATATAGAATGAACGTTACGGGTAGAGTCCATCTATCCTTAGAGTTCATTCTATTTATTTATGTACAGGTAGGGTATAGAATTTTTATCGATATATTTTGTCACACCGTCTTATCCTCTCAACTGTGAGAAACTCAAAATGAAATATGTCATGTCTGTGTGGCTGAAATCAGCCACATCACAGACTTGAGTTATTTTTGGCTTTAGTTTTATAAAAATTGTAATATCTCCAGTTCTTTTTTAAATTAAGGTTTTATTTTCTTTATCCATTACTCAGAAGTAGTTTCTGTTCCTATTTCTTTAAATCATATTAACTGCAATATTATAATAAATTTGTTATACTACATCTAAGTTAGGGCACTTATATTCATATTTAATTCTATGTTAAAAATAAAATATAACGAAATGTTTCATAATAATAATCATTTAATTACATCAACAGTACATATTTTAACAGATTTATTACAAAAAAGCAATCCACTTCATACAATTTTTTTCAGCAAAACAATGTTTAAAACTTTCATTCTAAACCAACTACTCTGAGACTAAACAAAAGTGACCTCCATATTTTAACGTATATTTATGTAAATAAGCGCTTTGAGTATTGAAGCTTGATGTTTACTGTAACTTTAGCTTATCAGGTAAGCAAAATCACAAGTGGTCCATGGGTATGCTCAATGGAACTAGAATAAGAGTTACACAAAAAAGGGTCCTTTTTTTACTTACAAAATTAGTGGTTACAAGAAATTAATTTTTAAATGATTAAGTTGTTTGTTTGAACAAACTGTTATATTTTCCAAGATATACATTCAACTAGCTTTAATTTAAATTAAAAACCTTGCATGGTTTCTAAGAACTTTCATAAAATCAATGCTAACTTATACAATATAAAATTAGTACAAAAACATCCAAAATGTGTCAAGACTAATATGGATGAGACTGAGATTGATTTGTTTTAAAATATTTTTTTTAATTTCTACTTTGTATTTATAATGAAACAATAAACAGAGTAAAAGTAAACATAAGTAAATTATTCTCGTTGTTCTACTGCTCTTACGGCCGAGTAGCGTAGCAGTTGGTGGTCCTGCCTCATACACCAGATGTCCCAGGTATATCCATTTGTGCTCTGAGTATCCATTTGAGTGATGAACGTAGATATTTATACTCTGTTCATGGTTATAATATAATATAATTCATAGTTTTGTTTAATTAAATATTTAAACTTAGAAATAGAGAGTTCTGGTATATTTTCTGGGACTTTGTTGTAATAGCTCATACATTGCCCCAAGAATGGATTACTGAATCTGTGGAGTAAAGAAACTAGTATCACAAGCTTGTATTTGTGAGTGTTCACAAAGTATATATCACTTTTTTAATAAAACTACCTTTTTTTTGTTAACATAAATCAAATTTTCGTAGATATACTGAGAGGCCAAAGGTTAATTATTTATTTATATGAATGCCGCATTTCCCCATAGCAAAATCACATATGACATTATGCTATGGAAATAACTGAAATAAACTAATCTAGCTGTCTCGCTAGTGATCCCTAATCTCCCCCCTGCTTAGCGTGTAAAGGACGCTCCAACCCATACCCTTGCTGTACATCTTCTATCATCGCGCTAAATAGGCTAAAATAGTAAAAATTTCCTGTAATTAGTATATACAAAAATTGATCAGTATAGAAGATCTTAGAACGTGACGATGATTACGGTTCTGAGACGGAAGGTCTTGACATGCCCCTTCCAAATCCAGTAACAAGTGCGCTGCGTTCACCTCGCACTGCGTACCCGCCTCGTACCGCTGGTCCACCTCGCATTGTGCTCACACCATATGCTATACTCGTAACAAGTGCCGCGTCCACATCTAGCGCCACACCTGCAGTGCCACCACGTGTGCGAACACCACCGCGTGTGCGAGCACTAATGTGCGAACGAGTGCCACCTCGTGTATTAAATATCTGCAATTTATTTCTGAAAATATAAGACGCAAAAATACTTTAGTTTTCAAATCCCAATGCCTCGTGAATGTTCCAGTCCAGTACAAAAAAGTAGACTAAAGTACCAGAGAAGTTAATAATTTGAAATACATATATTTAAAATGCAAATACCTATTACCTATTTTTATTTTGCATTTTAAATAAAAATAGTCTTTGTAATATTCAAAATGGTCTTACATACCGAGATCGCAAGTCGAACTGGTTGTAAATATTTTTCTATATTTCAAACAAAACAATTAATTACTGATCTCTCAACAAATCGATTAGAAATGTATTTAAAAAAATGATTTTTAAAAATACGTATTTTGAATTTTGTACTTAAATATTTTAATTCAAAACTATTATATATATATTTTACTTCAAACTAAAATATTATCAAATAATTAGCATTTTGAATTATTAAATACTTCTAATAAACCATTTTTCCCATCACTGCCAAAGGCTTATCCATATTCTCCATCGTTACCAATTTAAATGTCAAACCTAGTCTGTGAAGTTGGAGGATATCAGCCACTTAACGACCGTTACATACTTTTGAAGCAATTTCTCACTTTTTACATCAAAGTATACTTTGCGCTTTCGTATTTAGCTTAGATATTAGTTTCACAATATATTGCACAGAATATATTGACACAGAAAGCAATTAAGTCACTTAAAAATGAAGAACTTACGACATTACGGTGGTCATTTCTAGTACTGAGTCAAATTCAATTACAAAATTTTTATTGAAAATTGCCAACGAGCCTCGAAAAGTAGATAAATAATTAAAGATAACTTACCGCTCTATTGTATTTTCCATGATATCAGATATAATAACTGGTAATTCACAATTTTAAAAGCAAAATTACCACACGTCTTTTCAACGAAATCAACGGAACTTCAATGACAAGTTTCTTTTTATTTTTTCTATAGACGGTGCTAGTAGTAACGTATATCATACAGCCAAGTTCATAATGAACATAGTCACGGTCTTATTCCACAGAGAAAGATAAAGAAATAAACGAATTTAGCCGCGAAATGCGACCGTGTAGTAATGGCAGAAATCAGCCAGCCCACAGACGCGCCTTATTTTTTACTGGCTGAAATCAGCCACCTCACAGACGAGAGGTTATCCCTATTATTAGTTCCGTGGACATGCACTTCTGCTGTCAGAGCCAAAATGGCGCAAATCAATTACCTCATCATATCACGGTTTATAGCCGGTCCAGCATACTTGTAAATATAGAGGTCAGTGTAAAATATATCATAAAACCCACTAAGAAAAATTCGGTTTGCCAAATTTGGTAACGATTTTTCATCAGCTTTACATTAGTTAGGTGTGAGCAAAACAACACAAAGTAAAAATTCAAACAAAATATTTATTTGCCATTTACAAAGAAAATAAAACCACTTTAACTGTATTAAAATAATTTTTAAATTATTTATTGTATCTTATATCTATATTACTCATTTAATTTAGTAAAACGTTTATACCTGCCACTGTTTCTCAAATCGTCCAGAGCTAACTGGTAGAGAATGTCATAAGACAATAAGTCGGCATTTTATATCCCTCATTATAAGGTGTGTCAAAAAGATGAAACAAATAAAATACTAATTGGTACCCTTGACAAGAAGCTGGCTGTGACAAAACATATAAATACAATAGTACAATAAGCTTGAAAATCAAAGGTTTGATCTACGTACTTGCAAACCTTTTTCGGACATAAACTGCATCAAAGGAGTTTATTACACTAGTAGTATTCGTTCTCCCTATTATATTACGCATAAACAACAAATTAAAAGAATTCAGATGAAGTTTACAAGGCATTGAGCTATAGCATTCACGCGTATATACTTTATTCTACTTACTATATTATACGTTCTTAGAAAATAAACGTAAGATAATATGATGATGTTACAGCGTCCAAAATAAGTATTGTCTCGTTTCCTAAATTTTCATTGTTTAGGATCTCTTGTAATCTATCATTTAAGGTTATCTTTTTCTTTTTAAGCCTACACGATCTTTACTGGAGAGATTTGATTTTCAGTAGACGTTTTCTCGAAAGTTTCTGAGCTTTAACTAATTTTTGTTGCCACTTATATGTACGTAAATTATCTAAAGCGCAATTTGAATTTGTGAATGGAGCTAAATTTTCACTTATGTTTAATGTTTCTAGTTCTAGATTGTTAATATCGGTATGAAGTTTAGAAAATACCTGTGAAGTAATAATTTCAATCTTATTTTTTCGTTTTTTATAAAATATTATTATTTAATAATCCTCAGTCAGTTATTTTTAAAAGGGCTTACACTACTCTCACATTCAATCATTTTTTCACGTCCTGTGGGGGGCGAACTATCCATAATCTCCTCTGGTTCCTAAAACATCAAACATATTTGGAGTTTTAAAACGGATGTGATGATATTATAATTAATAATGATATTCGCATGTTGGTATCCCATTGACTGTATGCTCTTTTGACAACATTATATTAAATTATATGTAATAAAAACGAAAATAAACATAATTAAATAATAAATGTATTCCTACGATGTATAAAGTAGGAATTGTATTTAATCATATCCTTCGCTGTTTCCCTTCGTTAACAAAACAATGTTTGGAGA
This sequence comes from Parnassius smintheus behrii, assembly GCA_036936625.1. Taxonomy (NCBI): domain Eukaryota; kingdom Metazoa; phylum Arthropoda; class Insecta; order Lepidoptera; family Papilionidae; genus Parnassius; species Parnassius smintheus. The sequence goes on along the minus strand of JAUPFT010000028.1, from coordinate 18,721,753 downwards.
AGTATTTTGAGCAAATGCGGCTATTCTTTGTCCAATGGTTTTGTGACCGTGGAATAATTCTCAACCAGTTTTTTTTTAAAACAACGAAAATATAAAGAACAATGTCGATATGGCTTTGTCGGCTTTGCCGATACCGCATCACTATTTTTAAAATAAATTTTATATTACAATGTATTTTAGCGATTATATATAACAAATACAGTCTCTTTTTTACAAAAAACTGACTTGTTATTTTCAAAATAATGTGAAAGACAGTTTATTTACAGTTATTATGTAAACTTATTCCAGGATAATAAAAACGTACACACCGGTGAAAGCCTACGAATTCTGAATCATGTCCCTTACGGGAAGAATGGGATTTGTATCCTATATATAATTATAATTACATATTATTTATATATTAAACAAGTTATTTCCATTGATATATTTTATTTAAATATATAATTTTATAATAATATTTTTAGTAAAATATTAAGGACAACAGACGTCAAACATCACAATAAATAATACGACGTAAAATTACATTCGTCAAATAAATCAGCCAGTACGATCTTGGACAAAATAAATACGATCTTATTAACTTTTTTATTTAGTGGTTTAAAAAGAGACCGAAGATGACCACTTTTTTCCACGCATGAATTATACGCAACACCTTTGAATATATTTGTCACTTTTTGACTCATTTGAAAATTAAATTAGAAAAAGCAAGACAAGTATATTGAGTCAATTTATGTAGAATTGTATGTTCTCTCTATGCATACGTATGTATGTAATTACTCTAAGCCTTAGAGTTAGAGTCTAAGGCAATTACCGACCGATTTCGCTGAGTACTATCATGTCGAAAATGCTTAATGGTCAGCTAAATATCAAAATTGTTAATAATGTAATAGTTTATGACAATCATATTGGTAACTGGACGAGATTATCTATCAAAACTGCCATTTAGAATTTAAAATAGACGGGGAAGTACTAAAGATATCCACGTACACCCGTTTTTGATTGTTTCACCTATAGAAAGGGTAACTTAACAACATTACAGCGTTACGTGAAATAGTAAATACTTTCAGATTTTGATACTTAAAACAAATCAACGTAGTTGATGGATGAGAGTATTTTCCCATGCAGCGGCTCGAGAGAGTACTCTAATCCATAGTTTTATGTGTACGCACTACGCACAAACTTTTAATTCTCTATGAAAACAACCTGAAAGAGGAGTTTAGCAGCACTTTTTATGTAGGCTGCCAATTAGACGATATTAGCTTTTTAATTAAACATGGGTTCACTCTTGACCTCCATCGGGCCAGAGGGCAAATACGAGGTCTACGATGGAGCGAGTTTGCCCAGGAGAAGCCCGTTAACACGCACCTTGAAGAGGTCCAGGTTATAGGCACTCGGACAAACAACGCTGGCAAGGCAATCCACTTCTTGGCTGTGCGTATTAAGATAGATGACTTATACCGCTTAGTGCGAATACTCGGAATATCAACCAAGTGTGGATGGTAACCTGCAGTACGTCTGGTACTCCGATAGGAGAATGGAGATGGCTGTATGAGCTTATGAAGCTCATGGGCACATTCTCTGAAGTGCAATCTGTAGAGGATCGACAAAGCAGCAGCTTGGCGGTGGTGATCTAAGCTATGAAGCTTAGTTTCCACCAGCTTTTTGTCGCCGATAAACCTCTTGGCTCTGAGTTGCACTGAGTCAAGTGCGTCAAGTTGATATTTTGCTGAGCCATCCCAAAGGTGACTGCAATACTCCATGCATATTCTGGCTTGTGATTTATATAAATTTAGAAGCTGTACAGGCGTAAAGTATCACTTCAATTTGTTTAAAATACCCAGTTTGTTGGACGCAATTTTTGCTTTCGATTCCATGTTAGCGACAAAGTTAAAGCTAGTCTTGTAAAATTATGCAGACGACACGGTACTGTCTGTGGTTATTGTAGAAACTCATTAATATATGCGAACTATATGCCCTTATTCATGTTTTGCTATACAATGCAACGAAAAGTGAATGTATGGGATTTCGGACTAGAGAGAAGTGTCCTGATACAATGCCAGCAATAATACTTAATGGGACGCCTTTGGAAACTCATAACCTAAATGTCGACCTTCATATCTATACTTTAAAAATATAGTACTTGCATGTAACACTTTTATCCCAATTTCACGCCCTTAGAGTTAGGATTTCGTAACACAGCTTATTAAGGTTTTTATTATTGAAAACTTATAATTTAATGCCGATTTTCGTGTCTGTAACTCCAGAAACGTAGAACTTTCATGTAACTTACCAACCTGATTTCCCCTTATTTGGGAGTGGGTTTTCGTAAAATTGCTTATAGAGGTTATTATTAATTAAAATTAATAACCTGATTGTCAATTTTCAAGTATATTATATCTTCTAAACTTTAGGTCTTTCATACAAATTTTCATCCCACATATCATACCCTTTTGGGAGATTTTTGGAAAATCGCTTATACAAGTTATTATTATTTAGAATTTACAACTTAAATGCCGATTTTCATGTCTAACTTTGAATACGTAGGACTTTAATACCAACTTCCAACCCCATTTCAACCCCTTAGGGAAGGATTTTCTCAAAACCTTATCTTAGCTGACTTCTACGCCATAAAAGGAGAAATCTTCCAAACTTCAAGTTGGTATGTTTTACAGTTCCTGGGATATCGTTATAGTGAGTGGTATTTCGCTTTTATTAAATATATATAATTTTATAATCGGAGAAACTCATGATTTACTGTTTTATTTCAATCTGAAAATAACAGTGTCAACATTGTGACAGCTAGAGTTGATTGGATGGTGAAAAAACATCTTCCCTTCTTATTATTTGATGACGAAGCTATACAAGTATATTTTCGATCGATTTGCTCAAATATGGTGTTTTCTAAAAGATTCACACTTAGACGGAAGCTATAGCGATTTGAAGAGCTTCAATTGAATCTTGAGAAACGACTGCAACAATTCTCATCTAAAATGTTATTTAAAATTGATGGATGGACGTCAATTGCTGGTAAGAGTTACTATGGAATCACTATTCATTATATATAGAACGAATGGAAGTACCACTTTGTAGTCCTTGATTTTATACTATCACGCGGTCGAAATACTGAGAAAGATATTGCAACGGTTTTCCACGAATGTTTATTGGAATACGACATAATTGATAAAATACAGTCTATCATGGTCGACAACGCAACTGCAAATACCAAATTTATCTATGAACTGCTCAAACAACTGCCACACTTTGATTCAGATAATCAACATTTAAGGTGCTTTGCTCACATTTTGAACCTTGGTTTACAAGATTTATTAAAGATCTTAGCATTACACAATGAAACTGACAATAACGGACAAGAATAGCAGTATGAAGACTATGGAAACGAAACTGAGGAAGATGAAGAATATGCGCCGAATTTTGCTAACTCACGTGTATATAAAGGTCTACACTCAGTGAATAAATCTCTAGAATCACAAAGAAATGAAAAGAAAGTATGTGAATATGATGAAGACGTAATAGACTTTGAGAAACTGTATGTATGTCCCTCAACATCATCTGGATCCGGATCTTGTCTTCAAGGATTAATTATTGACGAGTTGGAGGACATTACCAACCAGACATTACGAAACCCGGAGCCGCCAGCTTGGAAGATATTTTAGAGTGGACTTTATCGAAGATGGTTCCTGATTTTCTTTCAATACCTGCAACATTAGTACCCGCTAAGATATTATTTTCTTTTTTTTTTTTTATAGAAGAGGGGGCAAACGAGCATGTGGCTCACCTGATGTTAAGTGACTACCGCCGCCCATGATCAACTGCAACACCAGGGGAATTGCAGATGCGTTGCCGGCCCTTTAGAAAGGAGTAAGCTCTTTTCTTGAAGGTCCCCAGGTCGTATCGGTCCGGAAAAATCGCCGGTGGTAAATTATTCCACAGAGAGGTTGTACGCGGAAGAAAACTCCTTTTGAAACGTATAGTGTTGGACCGCCAAGCGTCCAGATGGTGTGGATGGTATCGGGACGTTTGCCGCGTAGTGCGTTCACGAAATTTGGCGGCTGGGATTAATCCGAACAATTCCTCAGAGCACTCTCCATGGTACATGCGAAAGAAAATGCAAAGGGATGCAACATCTCTTCGCAGTGCCAGAGAATCGAGCCGATCGGAAAGCACTCGGTCGTCGACGATTCGAGCCGCTCTGCGCTGGATGTGGTCAAGTGGAAGGAGCTGGTACTGGGGAGCCCCAGCCCAGAGATGGGAACAGTATTCCATGTGCGGCCGAACCTGCGCCTTGTAAAGTTGCAGGCGGTGTGCCGGCATGAAATACTGTCCCGCTCTGCTGAGCACGCCAAGCTTTTTAGAGGCCAATTTGGCCTTCCCTTCCAAGTGACCACGAAACTGCACGTCACTCAAAATGTCGACCCCGAGGATTCCGATACTGGCTGAGGCAACAAGGGGAGTGCCTTGAAACTGAGGGGATACGACAAAGGGGTTCTTTTTAGCGGTTAACGCGCAAACTTGTGTCTTCTGGGGGTTAAACTGGACTAGATTTAGTCGCCCCCAATCCGAGACTCTGTCCAGCAGAGACTCGACTTCAGACACAAGTTTGTCCCGGCACTCTGAGACGTTTTCCCGAGAAATATTGGCTCGGCCGGTGTAAAGAGCATCACCAGTGCTGTCATCTGCATAGCAATGAATGTTACGGGTCTGCAACATATCATTGATATGCAGAAGAAACAGCGTTGGCGATAGCACGCAGCCCTGTGGAACACCAGCATTAATAGGCTTGCAATCGGAGCTTGCACCGTCTACAACGACCTTGATGCTCCGATCTGCAAGAAAACTGGTGATCCAATCGCACAATTTCTCGGGAAGCCCATAGGAAGGGAGCTTCGAAAGAAGCACTTTGTGCCAAACCCGATCGAAGGCCTTCGCAATGTCCAAACTAACGGCCAATGCCTCCCCCTTGGACTCTACTGCCTCCGCCCATCTGTGAGTTAGGTAGACCAGAAGATCACCAGCTGACCTACCACGGCGAAAACCGTATTGGCGGTCACTAATCAGCTGGTGATCCTCAAGGTACCTCATGAGCTGGCAGTTTACAATGGACTCCATTGTTTTGGAGAACAAGGAGGTGATGGCGATAGGCCGGTAGTTGGACGGGTCTGAGCGGTCGCCTTTTTTAGGGATCGGGTGGACGAAAGCCGTCTTCCATGATTTTGGGACTACGCCTAGGGAGTAGGAGTACCGGAAAAGACGCGTTAAAACCGGTGCCAACTCTGGAGCACACGTCCTCAGCACAATTGGGGGGATTCCGTCAGGCCCACTCGACTTGTGGATGTCCAGGGAGAGGAGTGCTTTGCGAACCGAGAGCTGAGTGAACTGCACTTCCGGCATGGAGCACTCACACCGCGGGATGGTCGGCGGCGTACTTCCCCCGTCATCGAGAGTCGAGTTAGACGCAAAGAAAGAGCCTAGAAGATCGGCTTTCCCCTTTGCGGTGTGGGCCAGTGAGTCGTCCTCCCTGTGCAGAGATGGAAGAGATGGCTGACAGAAATTCCCCTGGACAGCCTTGGCAAGAGACCAGAATGCACGGGTTCCAGAAGGAAGACGAACTAGTTTCTCGCCAATTCTGCCTATGTGCTCAGAATTTGCCTTGGCAATGACTCTTTTAAAGGACCTAGAGGCGGAATTATACTTCTTTTTTAGAGCGCTGGTGTTTACATCCCTGGACGCTGATGCGTCAGCCCAGGCTTGGTAGCACTCCTGCTTATAGCATGATGCTATTTTACAGGAGCGACCAAACCATGGCTGAGATTTGCCTCCAATGGGCACCACAGAGGAAGGAATAAAAAGTTCCATACCCTGAAGTACCACATCAGCGACAGAATCCGCAACAACGTTGGGATCGTCCGGCGAGAAGCAAACCCGCCTCCAAGGGTAGGATGCAAAGAAAGACCGCATCCCATCCCAATCGGCTGACCTATAGTGCCAAACACGGCGGCAGCCTGCAGAATGCAACCGCGATTTCAGCGTGAGTGGCACCACACTCCGGACAAAACAATGGTCCGAGGAGCCTAAAGGGGCGTCGATGGAAATCTGATATCCGTCCGGGTGAGAGGTCAGCAGAAGGTCCAACAGGGAAGGTGCATGATCCTCCACATCTGGAATCCGCGTAGGCGAAGTAACCAGTTGTGTCAGACCATATGCCAAGGCAAAATCATGAACAGATCTCCCCGCATGATCGGTTAAACGTGAACCGAGCCATTCGGCGTGATGGGCGTTAAAGTCGCCGAGGATCACGATCTCTGCGGAGGGGATCTGCTGTAGCAACGAATCTGCAGCCATTTGGACGTGGTCAAAGAGTCGGTCTGTTTCGGCATTACCGCTGTGGGACCTATAGAGGCATCCGTAGACGCGCGGATGGTCGTCGCTGTCTACGCGTAGCCAAAGGATGGACAGGTCCGAACCTTCAAGTCTGCCGAGGCGTCGAGAACAGAAGTCCTCTCTGACGTAAACGCAAACTCCAGCCCGAGGCACAAAGGAGTGTTCCAGTTTGTACCCCGGGTAGGAGAGATACGAGACATCAGCCGGAGAGGACACCTGCGTCTCTGTCAGAAAGAGCAGAGCCGGCCTCGCCGTCTCGAGATGGTAGTGGACGGCGTTTAGATTAGAGTGAAGTCCCCTGATATTGCAGAAATTCACGGACAGCGTGGCAGGGGTCGCCTTGGTCTTGTTGCTCCGTTTGCCCCGGGCAGTTGTAGTCTTGAGCGGAATTTTGCCCCCCCCCCCCCCCCAGAATACGCGGGGTAGCCTGAGCACCCACGCTCAGAAGTGGAGAAACATGGTCGTGGATGCTCAGCGAGGGATTCTCCAGGGGTGCTGGTACCCTCCTGGGGTAGTCTATCATTGAATTCCGCTACCATGATGATGGAGGGGGGGGGGGGATTTGGGCCTTCGGCCACCTGCACTCACCAGACGAAACGCGGAAGCAGAGCTTCCACTTCACGCCGGTATTCTGTGAGGTCGTGGTACCACCCCGGTTTGAGCCGGCCCGTACGTGCGACAGCAAAGCTGCCGCGTGGCTCTACCACTGTTAAGAATCTATAATTCTAAAGCATCATTAGTAATTAGAAAACATAAAATAGGTTAAGTTATGAGTTGATTACTTTGTTTGAGGTGGTTACTTTGTATTAATTCTTGGTCAAAAGAATTAATATAAAGTAACAGTAATGTCAAGACTATTGTGTACTATTATGTAATTTAATTTGTATTCTATTATATTTTTTATTTAAATAAATGGTAAATTGTATAAATTGTATGACTCTTTTATTCCACTTCATATAAGATGAGGGTCTAACAATTTCTTTCTAGACAGATAATGTTCTTTAAAATACAGTCAAGTTAATGTCATTAATTTTATTTTATATGTTATAGCACATGTAAGCTTATTAAATGTAAACGTTTATTAAGAAACAGACTGACTCCCGTGGCCGTGAGACACGGTAGATAGCTCAGTTGGTTAGAGCATCAGCACGGATCGCTTAGGCCGTGGGTGCAAACCCCACCCGGTGTCAGTTGATTTCTCGAATTTCTCATTGAATGTTTAGACATATATTAATTTGTTTGGTCTTTTCCACAGAAATCGTAATAATAAGACAATAGAAGTCGCATATACACCATAAGTGAGGCGCTGCGATCGCTAAGTACGCTCAATAAAAGTCATTTTTGATCTGATGCTAAACGACTTGCACATCTACGCCCAACATAATATTTATCCATTTTTCAATGTTTCTTTTTGTCATAAATAAAAAAATTACGGGGCATGAAAATTTTCTCACCAATGCCGCGAAGAAAATTTGTACATTAATCAACTAACTTCATCTACTTGTACTCATGAACAGCTAACTTCGCAGATATTACTCACCGACGACAGCGCCGCTATAAATTCTACAAATTTTCAAGGACAGGCGGGCTATGATTTATAGCGATCGTTCTCCTGATCTCTAACCTCCATGGCCTACAACGTGCTAGCCCCGAATACGTATATAACTTTTAAGTAGTTTTTAAGAAGTATAAGTTTTAAGTAGGTTTCGTTACGTAAAAGTGATGTGATTTTGTGTATTAATTCTCTGCGCATGTGGACTATTAGAGGAACTAACGAAACAAGTGCTTCGATATTGATATAAACCTTAAGATTTTGATCACTTATGCGCCTTATGAACTTTAGTGACCATCGTCATCGACTGTCCACTGGGTTGAGCTGTCCTCGAAATCTCCCAATACATTCGCTATGTGACACAACAGCATATTGTGCAGAAAAACGAAGATCCCGAAAATTATAAAAACGAAGATCCTGAATTATATTGAGACATGTCTTAAAGGACAAGCATCCTAGCCAAAAATCTCGTTTTGCGCTATATTTTTTTTTTTTCATAAATATGAGTAGCAGTAGGCATGTCGATTGACTTAAAACTTAAAATAAAATCGAACTCCGATTCGATTCAAATCGAACAGACTAGAAACGATTCCTGATTAAATCGATGATTAAAAGATCGATTTTCAATAAATCGCGACATTTTCAAACAATAATAATACATATGCGAACAACAATACTTTAAAAAAAACGTGCAAACTGCAACGTACATTCCTCGATAAATCAAATTTAAACGTATCTATACTCTACACAAACATATTACTAATTATTTCGTTACTATAAAACATTTACTCACAGACACAGTATATTTTTGGTAAATAAAGTAAATTCATACCAAAGATTAGGTTAGACTCCAGCCGGGCTAGCATGGGCGGGGGACAATATATCCCCGGTGAAAGGATACAATTTATATCCCTTGCTTAATTTTATCCACCCTGCGAGCATGGGCAAGAGACAAAAATTATATCCCCCGATTATATCCACTGACAAGAGATAAAATTATCTTATCTCTATAGTATATCCCCGTTTAACATAACGAGTGGACATATATCTCCCCGTCCGTAGCATGAGGCCAAGAGAAAGAGAAAAAATTATCCCTTTTTGATATTTGAAAGGGACAATTTTATCCTCTTTCGCGGACGTGGGTTTAAGTTTATCTTCAAACCATTTTAATACGAAAAAGATGTCTCGAGCCTATTGCAACTACATTTTCGTGTCAGAAATTGAAAAACAAGAAAGAAAATTACACCAGCGATCGATACGTGATCAGAATACTTAATCTATTGGAATTCTCCGACAACAAATTTCTACGCCGGTTTCGGATGCTCAAAGATTGTTTTGTATTTGTGTAAAGAACTCTATGAGGCTTAAAAGCCTATTAATTCTGTGGATGGACTACCAGTGCATATTGAAGTAAGCATCTATTACAACCACCTTGTCCAAAAACATCGTATATTTGCAATCAATACATGTGGCTTATGTAACTTATCTTAATATTGTTTCTAGGTAGGTAGTTTACATCTTTCAGTCTCTTGGCAGATGGTAGTTACCTACTAGAGAGCTACGATTCAAGACCATGGCATGGCTGTTGTTCAAACAACAAATAATCAGCAAATACTTGACCTAAATTATTGGGGCCATCATTAGAATGTGTGAAGCAATATACTTTAATTAGCCTCTTGTGTAGGTAAATACAAGTTTAAAGACTAATATACATAATATTAGGAATACAAATAACACAATACTCATGATTATAAAATTATTTATTCCTTGTTTTGTTTGAAATCATTACATTTTTATTCTTCATGCTTCGTCATTTTCAATTAAAATTAAATCTTTGTGACTTAGAGTAGACATCAATTTTGATGTATTTTGTAATTTTCTTATAATGGCAGTAATTGCGGGGATATTTTTTTTTAATTTCCTCAAGAGGTTACACCACCTCCAAAGGGTCTGTATTGTCCAGTTTCGCAATTGGTTTAATTCTAGACACATATTTTTTTAATAAATGCTATCACAAGCGAAGTAATACCTGCGATTTGATACAAGGAATGTATACTTAACTTAAATATTATGCAAAAGAAAATAAAGAAAGAATTAGAATAATAGAAAAAATAAAAACAAGGCAGAAATGCGCTTAAATAAGTATAACAAATATTATAAATGACATTGTTTAACAAAAATTATTAACAGTTTAGCAATATAATAAACAAAAGGTAAAAGAAAATATAAGTTAATGCAAATCTACTTAATCTTAAAAGAAGTTTATAGCTAGTATAGTTTATAGCTTTATACTATCGTACAAAGATGTTTTATAAAACATCTTTGCTATCGTATATTATCTATGCGCGGGGATAAGTTTATCTACTGTCGATGTTATATCCACCATAGGCCCATGCTCGCAGGGTGGATAAAGCTTTGACATAGGGATAAGACAATTTTATCCCTTGTCAGTGGATATAATCGTTGGATAAAATTTTTATCCACCGCTCATGCTAGCCCGGCTGGTTGGATTAGAAATGACAGAGACAAGTTACAAATTTTTTATTAGTAAGTAACATAATATATTAGGGGGGCTTAGTAGCTGTTGCTTGGTTACCCGCGGTGAACTAGTAGGAACTCACATGGCTGGCCCTAAGCCCTACACGGCCCAAGGAGGCCACTCCGAGTGGACTCAGCGAGCCCACTTCGGATGTGTTGGTAGGCTGTAGCGGAGGGGTGCCCTCTACCCCTACCGCTGCAGTAGAGGTGAAGTCACGGAGGAAGAGGAGAGTTTGTATGGTGATGTGCCACTCGCCCTATCTTCCGCGACTCTGACGGGGCCGCATCGTTAATTGATGCGGTGGTGGTGGGGCTGCGGGGGGTGAGGAGTGTTGGTATTGCGTGGCGCCGCAGCTCTCCCTATCCGCATTCTAGTTGGCGGTGGAGTCATAGACCAGATCCGAATTCTGGTTGGCGGCGGAGCCATAAATCAGATCCGCCGCTGGGGCAGGAAGCCTTGTGCTTCTGAGCGCTCATTTTTCCTGGTCCCATGGCCTTCGCGCATCGAACACGGGGGCGTCTATTGCGCATTTGAAGTTGAAGGCCACGAAGAAGGGCGCGCCATGTGTTCCGATACGCTTTATCTGAGAAGGAGAGGCGGGAGGTTTCGTCTTCTCCCGAGGAGGGGCCACCATGGGAAGGCCAGCGCTGGTGGGTCCTCGGATGTATGCGAAATCGTTCCCGTGGCTGTGCCAATATGCGACGAAGTTGGAACATCATGGGGTTTTAGTCGGTGTGAGTCCGACATAACCCGTCCTTGCCTGGGTATGCACTTCCCCATGTAAAATTAAGCGTGAATGGGTCAGCTCTCCCGAGGCAGAACCACACCCTTACAGAATATCAGTAAGTGTTGAGAACTGGAGACCCTTTTTACTGGAAGCGAGGCATTTGATCTTAGTTCTTATGAGTGACAACGCATCTGCATGTTGACATGACGTTGTACATGTTTATTATTAATCGAGTATAAATGAAGATGTGTATGAGATACAACGCCTTCTTACCGTCAGGTAGACTGTGTGTTCGTTTGTCACCCTTATTCTATACAGAAAAAACGTAAGTAACGACATCTTTGGATACGTTCATAAATATATATTTGTTGCGTTCAAATTATCAGCCAAGTACGACCGGTTGTGTTTGTGTCCGACAACATCAAAAAAGTTAGAAAGTAAGATATCGCAGCCAGTTAAGGAACTTTATCGCTAGTTCTTGAATCAGTCCATTTCAAAAGTTTTTGGATCGATTCATCGTATCGATATTGTGTCCCAAATTGATCAAAAAATCGACTATTTTACTCTAAATACTCGATTTTTCGATTAATCTATTTCAGATTGACATGCCTAAATACTAATATAGAGGAAAGTAGTAATATATCCGTATATATTGAATTATTGGACAGTAGTACCTATAAGTTTAGTAGTAGTTATGATGGCTCGAAAAAATTACGACTCGAGTTAACTTGAGCTAAAATTCACGCAACTCGAGTTGAAACTCGAGTTACGTAACTCGAGTTAACAGTACAAAACATAGTAAACGATTTGTTACAAATTACTTTTTATAAATTTTTTTTTCTATCTATCTCTTTGGTGGGATGGGACAACTACAATTACGTAGGCAGAGACACCTATAGACAAATTGACGTCTTCTTTCGCATTCGCACACGAAAAAGATAGATTTATGCATACGTCTTGCATAGAAATGAGACAGAGCGGAGTGATTGTTTGTCCCTTTCTCCGTGCCGGTTTTTTTGTTTGGCAAACTACACTTTGCTAACCAACTCTGACAGTTAGTAGCGATATAAGAAGTTTACAAGTTGGTTTAAAGTGAGAAAAAACGTGTTTTGTGAGCTTAAGATTGTTGAATGTTGTTCAGTTCAGTTCTTATAACAATTAAAAATTTTATCTAAATATGTTTAAAAGTCATAAAGATTATTGTATAACCTAAAACTACGTTATCGTCCTTTCTCACTCTAGGCCACGCTAATCATTAGTCTATAGGTTTCTCTGTCTACGTATAATTACCATTTTTAGTGCTAAACTTTGTAGGTGGGATTAAATAAAAAGGTATATTTAATGTGTATCACATACTTATGTATTTTTGCTTTTAATCTTAGTTAAAGTACCGTTAGCAGCAAAACTAGTTAAATTTCAGTCTTCACAAAAATATCAGTCTAGCTTTAAGATATTATAGGTTCATAATCTAATAATAGTTTAATTATCACAGTCAAAATATTCTTAAATAGCTTAGCTTTTATAAAATCTAAATAATAAGTTATTTTGGTTGTAGCTCTTTATATTGCCTTAGATTAATTCCTTGCAATAAAAACATATATTTAATTATTAACACTCAAATTAGAATATTTTAATTAACTAATAAGCAAGATATAAAACCACTTAGTGAAAATGTATTTCTACAAGTATTTTTGGAATAAATAAAAGAAAAATAATACTCAATGAATTATAATTTATTTTAAATTAACACACTTATAAGTATTTTCAACATTAATATTGTAATTACTAATCATAACTTCTTCTAAGTTAAATATATATAGGTTAGTATTTCCAGCAAAAAAAAATTATATACTAAAAAACTAAAACTATTTTTTCTTGAAAGTCATAAATAAACTAAAGATACCATATAAAAGTGCAATCAGTACTTGTTGAAAAATAAAGAAGACAAACAATTATTGAATACTATTGATAAATAATATTTGGGTAACTTTAAGTGCTAAACTATTTATTCTATCATTGCACAATTTCGGTTTTGAAAATTAGCGCTCTGAAGAAACTCATGTTGCCGCTGGTTGTGTTGTCGATAATATGATCGGCAAACTTAGTTTAATCGTCGGTGTCATTTGGTCTATTCACTATGGCGGGAACACAAAGCGCGCATACACAACTATTATAACCCATCTCCACTCTCACTTTTTCACTGGCTTGCTTGATTCGTTCATGTACAGCAGCCTGCCCAAACTCGAGTCAAGGAGATCCAACTCGAGTAAGTTCGAGTTAAGCGCAACTCGAGTTAGCAACTCGAATTGACCCATCGCTAGTAGTATAGTAGTTTAGTAGTCCTAGCTTGCTACATATTTATTTATCTATGGTCCATACTCCATTTATTAGTATAGTAGGTACTAGGTAGTCTTTCTTAGATTCTTAGTCTGTGCTGTGCAGTGCAGTGGTAAAAAGTGAACGGTTTGTCTTACAAATAAATTCGTGTTCGATCGCCAAGTACAAAAACGATAAAAATGATATGATAAAATACAAAGTATTGTGTTACGTAGTTATTTAACTTCAACTGTTTAGTATTTATTAGTTCATTTAAGTGTTATGATACTATCATAGCGCACGGTTTGGAACACATTAAACCAGTCGATATTATGTGGCCCGAACGCCAAAACGATAGAATTTTACAACTATGATGCCCATGGTGTACACAGTGTATGGTTTTGCAATATTTTTTATAGTTGCCTGGGTGTGTCTGTGGTTAATTCACATAATGTCATTGTCGTATTCGAAATGGAAATTACACAGGACGGTGGACCGTTCACCGCCTGAGCAACCTTATCCGGGGGTTTCAATTCTTAAGCCGTTAACAGGCGTAGACCCTAATTTATTCTCCAACTTAGAAACATATTTTACCCTTGACTACCCAAATTACGAAGTGCTGTTTTGTGTTGAGAATGAGCACGACCCTGCTGTAATGCTGGTGAACAGTTTATTGCATAAATATCCACATATTGAAGCACAACTTTTCGTTGGCGGGATGTGTGTCGGTGTTAATCCTAAAATCAACAACATGCAACCGGCTTACTTGGCAGCAAAACATCCACTGATATTGATAAGCGACGCCGGCATTCGTATGCGAGACGATACTCTGCTTGATATGGTGCAACATTTGAGAGACGACGTTGCGATTGTTCATCAAATGCCATTTACGTGTGATTCGGAGGGATTTGCCGGTGTTTACGAAAAGGTATACTTCGGTACTGCTCAGGCTAGGATGTACCTCGGTGCTGATTTCTTGGGAATAAATTGCCATGTTGGAATGTCATCGCTTATACGACGATGCGCTCTGGAGGAGACGGGCGGACTGTCAGCTTTTGGTGAATATCTTGCCGAGGATTACTTCATGGCGAAAGCAGTGGTATCGCGTGGATGGAGGATGCGTGTAGCATCCCTGCCTGCGTTACAAAATTCTGGAACACGATCAGTGGGTGCATTACAGGCGAGACTGACGCGCTGGGCGCGGTTGAGAATCGCAATGGTGCCCACTACGGTGTTGCTGGAGCCCCTAAGTGAGTGTTTGCCACTCGGCGCTGGAGCCGCGTGGGCGGCTGGACAGTTGTTTGGCGCAGAACCGTTACCCTTCTTCTTAGTGCATGTGCTTGTGTGGTTCCTGTCTGACTGGTTGATGCTCCGTTCAGTCCAGAATGGATCACCACCATTTACAAAAGTGCAGTTCCTTCTTGGTTGGGTGTGGAGCGAGTGCTGTGCACCATTAGTTCTCGCAGTTGCTCTTCTAAACCCTGAGATCTCGTGGCGGACTCGGTGCTACCGTCTTGACTGGGGTGGTCGTGCACATGAGCTCAAACCCAAGCTCAAGTTTTGAGTCAAATCCCTTATTGCAAAGGCTTTAATTTGGTGAATGTAGTATTAGTTACATTGTGTACTGCCAGCAAGCTCATCACATGGAAAATTATTATTGCTTCTGTGTATATGGATGAGTGTTTATTATATTAGCATAAGATTTTATTTTAATTGCTATTTATAATTTTTGATAATGGTGAATACATTATTTTTGTTTTGAAGAGTTTTGTATGTTTATAGATTTAAAAAAAGCTATTGTATCCAGTTTGAGGTAATTTATTATTACCATTTGTAATCTGCAATTATATAGTTTTTACAGGAAATACTGATAATTTAATATTTAAAGGCTGCTTAGTTCTGATAGTATTCCTAAATACAGAATGAATCATTTTCACTATCAGTAACAAAATATTCAACTTGTGGGTTGGTCACTTCCAGTGCTATGAATCAATTTGTTCATTCATTTATAAAGTCATTCTGAAAACAAAGCTGTTCTTACTAAAATTGCATTTGATCTAGTCTTATTATTAATCATAAGGAAACATATGGCAAAAATATAAGCATTATACTTATTATATGTAATCTTATTCTTATTCAAAAAAGCTTAGGTCTTATTCAAAAAGGTCCCTAAAATAGGTTTATAAAATAATTATCTACAACTTGGTCACATTATCTCTGCAACTCGCTCGTTGATGTCACATTCACGGTACAGTGTGCTAAATTAGCATCTGTACAAAACCTTGATATTTTTTACCCAACTGCTGGGTGTAAATGTATCAAGTTTAGATTGAAGGATTTTGTGATTGAATATGTATTTATTCATTAATAAACGAATAATAATAAATAGTACAAGATTAGATCCTATGTATGGTTTTGGTTTTAGTGATGAAAACTTAATAAAGCAGTATTGAATTCATAAAATATCATTTTTATTAAAATCATTTTCTTACATTATTACTAAAATATTTATTATTTAGCGATATAAGTGACAGTGATGATGATAATAAAGGTGCAATTATTAATACACTAGTCATTATCATTATAATAAGATGCTAACTATAGTTACACATAAGGCGCGAGCGCGGCGTGGTGAGGGGGACGTGAGAGTGGCATCTCATTCCAGCGAGGTGTAGAGATATTGTGGCAACAATCATAAGTGATTTTTTCATTAGTATGATCATCTCATTTACTTCATATTTCACTTTTTCTAAATTTTTTGTCTTAGTTTTTAAATGTCAATCTTTTTAAAGTATTATTATGTTCAAAATTTGAACTTTAAAAGACCAATGTCTGCATGGTATCAACCAATAAAGCAAAAAGTTTGATGAAAAAAATATTTTTAAGGAATGTGGGGAATGCAAGACAGGCTGGACAGAATATTTTTTTACAATTATTAAAGCAATTTCTCACAGAATTCTGGACCATTAGCTACATGGTTAACTAATGTATATCGTTTTGATTTATTATAAATTTATTACCCTTTAAGTCCTTATATTAATTTAGTTTAAATTTTAAAACAATTGTGCAATTGGGCTGGGACCAACTTAAATTTTATCTCATTTATTCCTGTAAGCTAAAAATAACATTTACTTTACATATTTTGCCTATATTAAGAATAATTACATAACTAAATTACAAATGGTGTAATGCGTTGTGTTAAATTTGAACAAATTAAATAATTTTATTTAATTATTAAGCATACATCACAACTCAAACTAATTTGCTAAGCAAAGAACCTATTTACTTCCAATATTTTAATCCCACCTGTAAATTTTATTGTTTAAGGGTTTGTTAAATGTACAAAAATTCTAAAAATGTCTCATAGGCTTAATTCTTGAAACAGTACAACCTTAGTATTATGTACCGCAATATAATAATTTCCTCAATTTAACAAATTATGAGAAATTCTCTAGAACTGGCTGTAAGAGTTATTACAAAACATACTTTTACATTATGAATTAACTTCTCTATAAAGTGTTCTATCTATCCATCTAACAAGAATTCACATCCCTACAGGTTCACACTTATTCAATTTATCGTAAGACAATCAAAGAATTCAAACTGTCATAATAAATTAATGTTTCCTGTTGTAAGGCATTCATTTCAATTTATTTTAGTTTTTTAAGTTTGCTCACCTAAAATGAATCTTAGACCAATCTAACATCTATATAATTACTCATTCTAACATATTACTTGGTATAATGAATATTTTGTAATCTCCTTCAGATTTTTAAATCAAGGTTGTACTGTATACAGGTGTTACTTCTATAAAAGCAATATCAAAATGTTATACTTTTGATTTTCATATTTATTGTTAATTTTGCCATCCACAACTGAGCCTGTTCTGCAAATTTTGTAGATTATTTTAAAAATTAAGCTTGGTTGTGAAACATAATTCTTAATAATTTATCAATTTTTACCTCAAGACTGAACAGGCTCTCTTTGGCGATGTGCCTTTGGATAAAAGAGATAAGTAGTATAAGTTTGAACAGTGGCAGTCAGGAATGGGACCAATAAGGAAAGTGTTTTCTTAAGTCAAGTTATTCATAAAAGACAAATTATTAAAAAAATTATCAAAAGTTTTACATTAGGTTTTTACCAAAGAATGTTCAGATATAAGACTGGCTGTTTTAATCCAGGTACATCCAAAGGTACATTGTTGTTTGTGATATAAAGCCTTGCTTTGCTTAATAATTTAATAGTGCAATAATGTTCACAAATTACTTCTTTCTATTTCAGTTTCGCAAATTATTATTTAACCGAATTTTAGTAATAGACCATTATATCAATATGTAATTATTTATTCTGTGTCAATACTCAAAGCTGTTGTGTTTCGCTGTTAAGACTGCTTTTACAAAAATAATACCGTATCATAATATGGCCAACTTTATAAATATTTTAACGGAATGATGCATACTTTATCCAGGTACGCTAGGCAAACTTATTGCCAATGTCACAGTGCGTTGTAAGTAACCGTGTTGATTGTTTCTGGGGCCATATGCTCAATGCAATGAATAAATAACTCCACCCCAGTTCGCCTCGGTATTTCTAAATATCACGACCCGTTTCATGCGATAATGACGTTCATAATAAATTTCTGATTGAGTGTACATAGCACGATATTCATAAAGTTGAAAAGATTGAAGCTAAAAAAGACTTTTTTACAAAAATTACAAAACTTATTAATATTTCGAGTGTATATTACGTAAATTATCTGTATCTAGAATGGGACTTTATACATTTTAATTTTATATAGCTTATTTATTTTACATAGTTTTTTTTTTAAATTTAATTCTCTTACGATACAAAAGGCGTAACATAATTATAAAACTTAATTATTTGCTTAAATAGATAAGACCTTATTAATACTAAGGGAATTCATTTACTGTGCTAACTTACCCGTATCTCGATCCGTATTTTGCTGTCAACTAAGTTAGAGCATAGGTCTGATAGTTTTTTTGAACAAATATTGGCTCATACTGTGAACTCGTATGGCAGTTGCCGAGTTCCTTGGGCCGCTATATTTCCTAAGGGCGTATCCCCGTGTAATCTTTTTACGATAATTTAAAAAAAGCTTTAACATACATAGGATATGTCTATTGTTTATAATATTACGTACTTAATGGAATGTTATTATTATTTTTTACTACTTTACGTGTTAGAGCCATGCTGTAGCACGAATGGGTCGGCTCGACCCGGGAAGTACCACGCTCTCACAGAATACCAGCTTAAAATAGCAGCTTAATGCTGCTGTGTTCCGAGCTGCTGAGTGTAGAGAACTGGAGGCCCTATTTACTGGAAACGGGGCATTCCATCTTTGGGGTGCCAACGTATTTGCGTTTTCGATCTTTCTTCTCTTCTCCGATCGAGGATAAATGTAGATGTCTATGTGCCACAGCATCCACCTACCATCAGGTTGATTGTGTGGTCGCTTGTAACCCTAATTCTATAAAAAATTACAAAGGTTTACAATTTAAAATGTACACACGTTTTTCACCTCAATTAATTTGCGTAAAGTTTTGTATTTGGAATTATTACAAAATTTTTATACTTGGGCTATTGTTTCGTAATTTTTTATAAATATTAACGTGTTTGGTTAGTACAATAAACTATTTTGGTCTCGTTAGACCGCCGCGCCGCCTGCAGACCGTGCAGTACATCCTGTGAGCAACAGTCTAATCAAATCTGAAGGATAAGTGCAAATATCCTGAGAGGGCTGTGCAAATGATTCTGTAATGTCTGAGATGGCTTGCTTGACAGGATCCTCATCCTGGTGCCTTGAGAACAGGCCGTGTGTGCAATTCTAAAACGACTTTTTACTTTGTTCCGCTTTTCTGTGTTATGTTTATAGCAGGCTGGAAAAACCCCTTACATTTTACGTGTTTAATGTTTCCTTCATTTTGACCTCGTTTAAGTTGTCTATTTTGATTTATATTGGTCAACAGTAATTGAAATAAGAAATTACTATTTTCCATTAGTTGGGATCAAGGGCGTGGTTAGGTCAGAGCATGACATTGTATGTGGAAAGTGAAGGTTAAACAAAAATTTCGTTCGAATGTCGATTAAAATCCATACGCAATATAGTGTTCCTCAAACTTAGCTAAAATGATTATTGTTAGAATTACGTAGTGGTGAGAAATATTAGCAAAAACGATCTTTTCAATATCGTTGAACCGATTTATTTTCGCAGTGCAGTAGAAAACTATTAAAATCGATCAAACAGTAATTAGTACTTTTGTCTTATAGACGTATAAATAGTTTTAATTCAAATTGTGTTTACTAGAAAAAAATTGAAAGATTCCTTAATGTTTTGTGACACTAAAATAATAATTTATATGTTGAGTAGAGTATTTGATGAGAGTAGATGTAAAAGGTTTCTCTTATGGGGCATCACTTAAAATAATATCCACCTAGAGGCATGAGATAATGTTTGCAATAAGCACTTACCACCTACCCGGAATGGTGCTGGTATCTGGTAAGCGATCCGGGTAAGATCCTAACTTGGCTGTATTCGTCTAGTTAGGATCTTAATGAATCGGATGCTAAAGGGAAATATCTTGTGACGAGAAATGTGAAATAATACTATATAAATATAATATAAATAAAATTAAATAATTTTTAATTTAATTATTTTTGTTATGTGAGTGTACAAAATAAAGTTGCACAAGTGGTCACAAAGTAAAAGAAACTGAAAAACCATAAAGTTGACGACACCATCAACTCAACACTTCTTCGTTTTACTTTGTCCTTTAATCTATTATGTAACAACTTTCGACGCTTTCTTTTAAATTTGGGTTGGGAATTTTACTACAGTAACACATTTTAAATTGATTCGACTTCAAAGTCACGTTCTTTATACTGAGAGACCTTCCCTCTATTCTCGACACTTATAAAGTAAAAAGAAATTTACACACCTTACCTGTGACGTAGGTACGCCCAACCTGTATGAGGTCATTACGAGTTATAAAACACATATTTTCAGACTTTTCGTATTTTTTTTTTGCAAAAACCATTTAAGATCATAATCCGTCTTATTACAAAAAGTAGTTTGTAATTGGTCTCAGTTTTAATCGAGAGTTATAGCGAAGACTGGCGCTGCTGCTAAGGGACTTCTATCGCCTAATTTATACTGGTTGATTTTATTACCGTCTGGAAAAAAAAACGATATAACGGTGAACGGAATAGAAGCCTATGGCACTGATATTTTACATTTTTTAATTTTACGTTAACATATGAAATTGATCTATCAATAAATACTACTTTGAATTAAACTTTCGGTACTAAAAATATTACAAAATTTTTGAACTAAATAAATGAATCAATTAAAAACTATCGAAATTAAAATAATACTTACCCAATATTAGTATATATAGATAGATCAATTTCATAATATGGTAATGTGAAATAAAAATAAATGGTAAAATATCAGTAGGCTGTATAGGCTTCTATTATTACATTCGCATGTTACACCTTATTTTTTTCAAGAGGGAAAAAAATTCATGCAGTATTATACTGAAGGGAGTCTACCAATAAATTACGTTTTGTAATAAGGCCAAATACGAAAAAATGTTTTAAATGCATCTTTAATAATGGTGAGGAGTTGACATTATCAACTATTTTCACGTATAGAATCTTAGATAATACTTACGTAAAATGGAATGCTTGTGCGTCAACGCGTTATGTCACTTATCTTCGTTTCGTGTGGATGGATATGGCACAGCAGTCTCACATCGTTGGCACGGCTAATTATTGTGCACCACACGTATCCGAATTATTCATCGATGATTAGATTGTTGTGTTTTATTTTTACACGCTTTGAATTTGACGAAAGGTTCTTTACGCGCTCTCTGTCTCATGTATTAAAATTGATAACAGTTATCTTAGTATTGTGATTGAAATTGAACAGTAAATATGTAGGTACCTTAAGGTAAACAAATACGAATTCACAATTAGAGATTTGATTTTCGCCGTGTAGTGGCGGTTAGAATATCCATTATCCCATATCATCCCGTGGGTTTCGTAGGAGGCGTCAGAGGGAAATAAATCGGGAGATAAGGAGCGTCTTCCTAATTACGACTAAAATTATAAAACTGCGGTTGCTAACCCGTTTTCCAAGCGTGACAAGTATGGAAAATATCCCCCTAACAGGTTCCTAATCTATGGGAGAAGCCTATGTGTTCAGCAGTGGACTTTAGTAGGCTGTAACGGTAACTTTAATGGTAGCTGAAGTTTTACGAACCTGCTAATAATCGATATACCTCGCTAATGGTCGCCACACACGGTCAGTTCCTAATCAGTTCAAACTAGGACTGTTGATAATTTTTTAAATATCGGATTTTCGATATATCGATAAATATACTTTTATATAATACTCCGATGTTGATATATTTATAATTATCGATATACCCAAAATCCGATATTTAAAAAAATATCGACAGTCCTAATTTGAACTGATCAGTTGAATTGCCCGTGTGTGTCGTCTATAATGACAGTAAAAGCTTCAAACATCTAATAATTTAATTTTATGGTAAGTTCACTACAATGATTTAATTATCAATAACCATATTTATAACAATATAATAACACTATCCGTTTCCTATAATATTGATGAATTTTTAAAAGTAAGGAGAAAGGGAAGAAACGGTATAGACTTTTCGGCAGACTAACAATTTGATTAAGGTAATCTATCTGGAGTATTAAAATATGTTTGAATTTGGAACGCGAACTTGTTATACTTAAAAAAAATCAATATTGATTTTTCTATCTGCAGGTATCAGAAGTAGATCAAGGTTTTGTCGAACATAGATAGGCCGAATATCCCATGCGATAAGAAATCAGTATACCTATTCATTTATTTGCAGGTGTTATTATTGTTTTACTGAAATAATATAGATGTATCAAAATATGATGGACTCAAGCATTTATATGTAAATTTTACACATATTATTGTATAGTCAAAGCTGTAAATATATCGATAAACTAACAGTAAATTATAATTCAAGTTAACTCAGCATATATCAGCGTGTGACCTATATTTTCAAAAACAGGCCAATTATCAGGTACTAAATATGTATAATCAGTCTATTTCGTTAAATTAATTCGCCTACCAATAAATCTTGTGAATTAAAACATTTCGCATAATAGTGCATCATTACTTAATTATTGTCAAACTATTTGTTTGCTAAGTGCGGCCAAGAAAACGTGGATATGAACGGTTTTTTATGATTCTATCTATTTAATTGTTGTAGTTAATGGAATGACTATTCGCTGAAAAAATAGATAATTAGCTTGGGCTTTTAATATTTAATAGGTTTGGGCGATTTTTATTTTAAAAGTAAAGTTACAGCCAATATAGTCAGGCACAGGCCTATAATTTCTGATACTATTACTACCCAGTTAGTGTTGTATTAAATACGTACATTTATAATTAATATTATATGCATTATAAATTTATTGTAACACAAAAAACAATATCATAATACTGACTTAAAATGTCGTTGAATTATGCATATAGATAAGTACATAATATAACGATTTGCTTCTAAAAACCTTTAACCTTCCTTTTAAAAAGAAAGTGATATATATATATATATATATATATATATATATATATATATATATATATATATATATATATATATATATATATATATATATATATATATATATATATATATATATATATATATATATATATATATATATATATATATATATAAGCAGTCTATGGATGTCATTATCGAAATGAAACATAAATCTTTATTTTTCTATTGTTATAAATTTTGTAATGTAATGTAATTACTTACGACGCAATTCGCATAATGTCAATTTCTGAAAATGTTATTTTAAATAAATATCTGTATTATTAATTTTAATGTGAATCTGTGATTGATTTGAATAATATTACTTAAAGTTTAGTTTAAATGTATCATATGAATGCAGTGTGGATATTTTATTTTTTATTTTTATTTGGTGCAAATGTGTAGCCAATTTATTTTTGTTACGAAAAATCGATAAGAAAGTATAATTGATTAAATGACGTGGATATATCTCGTATGATTTAAAAAAAATATTTGTACTATACGCACTTACTTTAACAAAATACTGTTAAAAATGTTTGCATTGTAGACCGATTGAATGGCAAATGACCTCGGTTGTGTATTTGGCAGTTTTTTTTATAACTGGCTTGCATAATTATATTGTTACGGAAGTAGATTATGAGGTAAAATTCGTGCAAGACTAAAATTACGTACAATGGACGTAGCTCTATACTGGAACTACAGGTTGTCTTTACAGTATGAAAATAAATCTATCAATATAGTCGTTAAATACAGTAACAGTTTCTTTAAATATATTTGTAAAAGAAATAAAGGATAGATAGTTTAATATGTATGTATTTATATTTTATTTTTGTTTTCATTTTAGTAAAAAATAATCATTTGGTTAGCACTGTGCTAATTATTCTCATTTTGGTAACGAAATTAAAATTTGTGTTGTTCACATAGTGACCATGCGATCAACATAATTATGGTTCCTGAGCTAGGCTTGCCAACCCTAATGCACGGATTTGCGAAAAAAATGCAATTAAACGCGGGACATGCCTTTTATTATGTACTGGCTGGTAATAATTGCGGGAAATATCTTTTTAAATTTGGAAGAGTTATATTATTTAATTAGAAATGAAAATACATTCATTGAATATGAATGATGACACGCGCCATCTAATGTAAGTTAATTGTACAACTTATGCCTTCGCGCAAGTGCAAGCAATAAGTTGACAAAGTTTTACCGCAATCTGATGAACATACATTAGTTTGTTAAATATTAGATATGTCAAAATATATTCAGATGTAACTATTTAACTTTCATATTTTGACAGATTTGTTAAATATGATTTAATATGGCACGATACTTAAAAGTTTGAAAAAATTACATAGACGAAGTAATAAAAAAAACATGAATAATTGTGTTGTTCCATCACCTTTAAATAATTAAAGAGTTGCGGCCAAGTTGCCAACCTCTTGGTGTTCTCAAGAATACATTACGGAGGGAAACTTTCTTTTTCCACCATCGAACATCTAGACGGTCGGCATGTCTCCACCTCTTTAATGTCAATATTCCACGCATTCGAACCAAACCGTTTATTACAGTTAATACAGATCCTGTCTTACTTTGCTTAAAAACCTGCCAAAGTCTGTAGTGAAAAATGCCTAAATACTGCCAACTTGATTTACCATTCTAATAAACATTGCAGTTAGCATCATATTCTTCATTTGTTTCATCTTTATACATTGATTTATATTCATTCGATTTAACATAATATCTTTCGTTGGTTTGTACGCAAAGCAATCGCGATGCTCACCAATGCCTTGTTTTACGTGCAAGATAGACTTATAAATCTGTTTCGTGTTTTTGTCTTGATTAAATTTATTTGAGAGAATATTCTTTCGCATGTAGCATTGGACATTCATAAGCATAGCAGTCCCTTTGCGAAATTTGCACATACATACATATTTTAAGTGTCTCTTCTATTGGACCCCACACACGGCCAGTTCAACTGATCATTCCAACTGATCAGTTCAAACTAAAACTGTTGATATTTTTTAAATATAATGGATTTTCGATTTATCGATCATTATAAATATATTAATACCGGAGTAGTTAGACATATACGTTTATTTATTATATATATATATATATATATATATATATATATATATATATATATATATATATATATATATATCGAAAATCCGATATTTTAAAAAATATCGACAGTTTCAGTTTGAACAGATCATTTGAACTGACCGTGTGTGGCGACCATATGACTGAAATATTAAAACCATAAACTCGTGTTTATGAATACTTGTTTTAAGATTATCAACTTTACATACAAACTTTTAAAGTTGTTTATTGAACATGATACAAACATAATACGAGAAGTACAGGGAAATGCAAAAAGCATGTGGGGGACATGCTGGCGAAGTATCGTTGCCAGTTTAGACATTTTGAGTTGCCATAATGATATCTATTTTTAATATCCCAATACTGTCAGGTTTTATAAAACGCCAACCGATAATGTCAAGGGCTAAAATAAGTGGCCAAAACTTCCAAACTGCCAGGGGCCTGCCACATATTTCACACTGGTTTATTTCAACAAGGGAGTAGAATACTTTGCCCACGTCTGTTTATCCTTCCAATTACAATCTGAATGTCTTCAAATCAAGAGTGAATAGGTTTATAAGATAGCGAGGTTTACCATTTAGGACTTCACGCGCGCTTTACCATATTGCGTTAACATTCTTAGAAAGTCAACTTGGCTATCACCACCCGTGGAATTAAGTCAAGCACTTGGCTTGTTATAAAAAAGAAACACGTGCATTCGCTATAGATACTTCTGCCTGAATTAAAAAAAAAACTTGCCAAATTATATTACGCATAATATATCTATTGCGGTACGCATCTGCTAAGGCTCTACAGTCTACAGTGGGACCTCCCGGCTTTCGTGAGACGGTTGACAAGTCTATTCGGGACCTGTTTATTTATTAATTAACATAATTATTTAAATAAAAAATTATAATAAAAATTATTTTGTTTTTATTATATTAAAATCCAGTCATAGTTTATTTACGTACACCAAACAAGCCAAATACCTAACTTTGCTAGGATAGGATCTTCTCTTCCTTAATACAGGTAAAATGATGAAAAAAACTTGGTATGAAAGGAATACACAAATTGTAACATTTGTAGACACCCCACAGACAACAGTTTTTACATGTAGTGCACCCGACATGAACATGCGCTATCATGGAAACTAAAGTTCATCATTCATCATTATCATCACATTTATACTAGCCGCGCGACTGCAACAGACACACCGCAACACATACAAAACATTCTTGTTGAGAATGCTGCGTGCGCTAGACGTGAATATATCTATATAAAGTGTATAAAAGAATATTATTTTGTCTGCCACGCTACGTGTCTTGCACGCTCAATGTCTGTAGATCTGAACGGAGCTTGAATTTGTTACTTCACCAAACATAATAAATCAGAGAAAATCAAGAGCCGCTCGGGGGTACATACGAAATACTTTGTAACTTTAATGTGACAATCATTTTATTTCACTTATTATTTATTTTTTAAATGTTATGAGCTTGAAAAACTAAAAGAATCCTTAAGAAAAAAAATGAAATAATGGAATTGTAAATAATGTGCAATATATCATTAAGTATAATTATTACTTCTAATTATTTACTTTTTACGCGGTAGAGCTACGCCGCAGTTAACCATAAGGTGGACTGTGTGCTCATTTGTCACTGCATTCTATAAAAAAAGGAAGATTTAAGGCGGTACCCTGACCAAAACCTGGCAAAAGTGCGTTTTTCAGAGACTATTATCTCATTAATTATGAGAAATAAGCTACATCTAAAAGCACATTATTAATGTTCGATATCCTATCATCACATTCCACGTTCTAATTTGTTTTTATGTGTTATGAATACATTTAAAATCTACTTTTAAAAAATGACTAAAATTATTGATTACATGCATCTGTTGCTAAAGGAAATGCTCTAATCATTTGAGAATTACACCAATGGATAGATAATTTAAAAATCTATATTCTACACGTTTTATTTAATTTCTTAAGTTCGCTTATCTCTTTTAATTGAAATAATTTCAAATATTCGGGCGTATTTTTCCGTGAAATGTTGTAGCGAGAGCGCGTGGATTATATGGGACCGAACGCTCAAGGTCTCTCGCTAGGGGAACCGTCTTAACACCTTATTTTTCAAAACTATTTTCTCTTTTCTCATATATACCATTTCATTATTGTTGCAATTAAAAATCAAGGTATGTAAATATAACGTACTAAGTTCATTTTGCTAATGCCTATTTTACTATGTATTATTAAATATTATAAAATTATAATATATTATAAAATTATACTATATTTTGTATAATTTTTATAAAAAATACAAAATTATCAACAATAAAATATCGAATTTTTTGTACGAGGGTGACACTAAAAGTTTTTAGAAAATCAAAAACTGAACAAACTAGCAAGTTATTAGTTTTATTACTTATATCTTTCAAAATAGTGTCCATTTCATCCAATACATCGCATCCGATGGAACCACTGAGAAAAGCACTTTGCACACTCGTTCATAAAACGTTTTCCTCCAAGTTTTTGTTTTATTTTCGGAAATAAATAAAAATCGCAAGGTGCGAGGTCGGGGCTATAGGACGGGTGACCCAGTAATTCCACTTATGACGCCGCCAGATAATCGATTGTTTGCTTGGCGGTGTGCGACGAGGCGTTGTCGTGGTGAAGGAGGATCTTACTGCGAGGTCTTTTCACCCGAACTTTTTCCAAGACAAGTGGTAAACAATTGTTAGTGTACCACTCTGCAGTAACTGTTTTTCGATCCTCTAAAACAATTGTTGCGCAATGACCTGTCCTTCCGAAGAACGCGGCCACCATCTTTTTTCCCACGCTTCGATCTCTTCACTTTAGTTGGCAACTCCTCGGAAGGAAACACCCAGACAGCCGATTGTCTCTTAGTTTCAGGATCATAACAATAAATCCAGCTTTCGTCACCCGTAAGTATGTCGAATGCAGCATTTTAATCACCTCCGTCTAAGCTTCCTGACCGCTGATGTTCATGAAGGATTTTATGCACTTGTATCTGCTGATAAGTCACTCTTTTGTCAGTTTATATCATAACAATACTGATGTTATCTGCGGTCGTCGCCGTAAAGGGCCGTCCCTCACGCAGATTATCAGTGAGATTAGTGCGACCACGTTTAAACTCATGATGAGATAGGGCTTCGTCGTGAAAGGCCAATCGAAGTCTATCATAACTTTCTTGTTGACTTAAATGACATCGAAAGTCATAAAAAATCATATTACGAAAATTTTCTCGCGTCAAATTCATGCTGACGTGACACAGACAATTTTTAATTTGCCGCCAAATCGTAAACAAATGACAAATTAATAAAATACTTACACAATAATATTGGCACAGAGTTTCATTTTAAAAATTATTTTTTATAATATCGTTTACAAGTGGCCGGTTCTAAAAACTTTCAGTGTCGCCCTCGTATGAAGGTCAAGGTGGGCACTAGAGAAACGACCATTGCAAGACGTCGATAAACAAAAAAAATGTTTTTAGAAATTATCAATTACTGTCTAGTGGCGGTGTGAATATTTATGAATATATAATGAATATTCATATTGTTACGCGCTCAAGTCGACGATATACTAGCGCCATCTAGTGTCAGGAACGAGAGCGAGTAGAGCGTTGCAGAAAATGACATCACAAATCTCTCAACCGACAGCGCCATCCGAAGAACGAAGTTTCTAGAAAATCTATACTCGCACACTCGTCCCTTTGCGCGCATTTACTTGAATATTCGGGATGCTTCTTTGCTAATTTAAATAAATAGGCGCTGCAAGATGCGATCGAGGCAGAGTTGAACTCGGTGATACGAGCGAAGCTTCGGAGCGGAATTAAGTGAATTAGTGTGTTTAATTATTAGTGTTTTAAGTTTTAATTTGTGTAAAGTAAATTAAAGTGTTAATTTAGGTAATTTTATCGGCAATTTTTATTGTCACGAACCCTAAGCTCGTAACAATTGGTGTCAGAAGTGGGATAAAATCATGCCGATTTTACCTAAGGAGGAAACGGAGGGTGTCCGTACCCGAAGTCAACGCCAGCAGGAGACGGACCAACGAAGATTTGGTGGTGCAACGCCGCAGACGTCGGAGGGCCAGCCACCGGCTGCAGGCCCGTCGGTAGCTCCTACATCTGCAGCACCTGACTTAGGTGCTCTGATGGTGATGCTGCAGGAGCAGGCTCGCCGACAGGAGGAGCAGGCCCGTCAGTTGAAAGAGCAGCTGCAGAACGGACAAGAGCGTTTAGAAGAGCAACTACAACGCGATAAGGAAGAGCAGATGCTCCTCATGAAGGACCTTCACGCTATCTTCGGAAAAGAGATACGGGAGGTAAAGGATAAGGTTGCTCAACATGACAACCGCCTGTCGGAGGCCGAAACCCGAATCGACCAAGTAAACAATCGGGTTGACAACGTAATGGCTGACGTGAAGAAAACGCTGGATGACCTCAAACTTGGGGATGGAACAACAGCTCCCGTAGTAGCTACAACACCTTCGCTACGTGGATTCAAAGTGCCGCCGTTTGACGGTACCTCTCTCTCGGAATAAAAGTCAGGCCATGACTGCTCTCACACTAGGCCTGCGCGACCAGGCCTTAACAGTTCTGGAAGCTCTCGGTGAGGAAGTGACTTATGAGCAACTCCTTGAGTCATTGGAGGCGAGATATGGCGACGCTCACCTGGAACACGTCTTTCGTGCGCAGCTTAAAGATCGTGTGCAGCGCATCAACGAAAACCTGCAGCAGTGGGCTCTAGAAGTGGAGAAGCTGGTGCGAAAAGCATACCGGTCTGTACCTGCGCTCATTGAAGGGAAGCTGGTGCAGACATTCATCGACGGCATCCGCGACCTGGAAGTCAGAGCTGCTGTGAGGCTCGGGCACCCCGAGACGCTTAAGGACGCCTTGGCCCATGCACTGGAAGTGGAAGCCGTGCGGCAGGATCATCGTTCCCATCGCGTCAGGGAGGTTGCAGCAGCTACAGTTCGCGACCGCAACAAAGGATACAGCCCAAGGTGCTATGGCTGTGGGGAAAAGGGCCATCTTCGATCCAGCTGCCCTAAGCGAACCCTAGAAAGGGAAGGTGAACGATCTCAGGAGGGTAGTGCGGCCAACAGCACCGCCCAGCAGCAGCAGGGAAACGAGTAAAAGCCAGAACTGCGGGGCGGGTGCTGGCTGATGTTAAAAGAGCCCCAAGGATCTCGATCTCACAAACCCATGATGGGAACAGTCTGCGTCAGCGTATACCCGTCCGTGGAGAGAAGGAGATGGAGTTGAAGCTAGGCAACGTGATCTACCTGCATAATGTCATCGTGGCTGATATAATGGACGACTGCATCCTAGGCCTAGACTTTATGAGGAATAATTGTTGTGAGATCGACGTTAAGCAAGGTGTTTTGAAATGTGGACAGGAGGAACTTTTTATGGAAGGTGCGTTACCAGGGAACGTGTACAGTATTAAGAAGATTGTTCTTCCGCCGAGATCGGAAACGATTGTTCCGGTTAGTCTTCCTCGAAACGCTGGGCAAGCTCACCGTTGTGTACTTGTGGAAAGGGTAAACAATGACCTTCCATGGAAAGTAGCTCGAACCTTGGTCAGGACCACTGACATCTCAGGAGTACGTGTGCTGAACCTTTGCGACCGGAAACAGATTATAGAAAAAGGCACACTGATTGGTACTTGTGAGGAAGTGGATTGGTTACGTCGGTGCCAATATATATCGAGTGGGACCCCCAGCAAGGATGCAGAAACGAGAGTGACCACACTTTTGGAAGACTGTCGCAGTGTTCTCTCCCCGAACGAATTGGTCAAGGCGAAGAAGTTGTTACTCAAGTACGCCGATATATTCTCATCAAACGTTGCTGACATAGGAAAGACTGGCTTAGTTCAACACAAAATAAACACAGGAGAAGAATTGCCTATCCGTCAGCGGCCAAGAAGATTGCCGGTAGCACGTGAAAAGGAAGTGGAAACCATGATTGAAGGAATGGTGAAGGATGGTGTTATTGAACCTTCCTCTAGTCCATGGTGTTCACCAGTGGTGCTGGTGAAGAAGAAGGATGGCAGCATGCGGTTTTGTGTTGACTACCGCCGTCTGAACGACGTTACGAAGAAGGACAGCTATCCCTTGCCAAGATATTGATGACACGCTGGACATGCTTACAGGAGTAAAGTGGTTTAGCACGCTGGATCTAAAAAGTGGCTACTGGCAAGTTGAAATTGACCCTAAGGACAAGGAGAAAACTGCGTTCTCGACGGGAAAGGGTCTGTGGCAATTTAAAATAATGCCGTTTGGGTTGTGCAATGCTCCAGCAACGTTTGAAAGGCTGATGGAACTTGTACTTACCGGGCTAATTGGCGATGCCTGTCTGGTCTACTTGGATGACATCATCATCGTAGGCCGTACGTTTGAGGAACACCTTCAAAACCTGGAACGCGTGCTCATGAAGATTCAGAGTGCCAACCTCAAGTTGAGCCCGAAGAAATGTTCACTATTCCAACGGCAAGTTAGTTTTTTGGGGTTTGTAGTATCGGAAGAAGGCATCCGCACAGATCCAGAGAAAATCGCCGCTGTCAAGGATTGGCCGGTTCCAAAAGACAAGACGCAGGTTAGAGCATTTTTGGGTTTGTGCTCCTATTACCGGCGATTTGTGAGGAACTTTGCAGATATAGCCAAACCTCTGCACAAGCTAACCGAGGAGAAGCGACATTTCTGCTGGGATGAAAGTTGCAATATCGCATTCCAGGAGCTCAAGGACCGTCTGTGCAAAACACCTATTTTGGGATACCCTGATGCAAGCAAAGAATTTATAGTTGACACAGACGCAAGTGATATAGGACTTGGCGGTGTGTTGTCTCAACGGAATGGTGACCAAGAGGTCGCGATAGCATACTTCAGCAAGTCGTTGTCAAAACCGGAAAGGAACTATTGTGTCACAAGACGCGAATTGCTCGCTGTGGTAAAGTCGTTGCAGCATTTTAGCAAATATCTTCTGGGACGAAAATTTCACTTAAGAACTGACCATGCTGCACTTAAATGGCTATTGCAGTTTAAAAATCCAGAAGGACAAGTTGCGAGGTGGATTGAACTACTGCAGGAATACAACTTTGAGATCGAACATCGCAGCGGAAAATCTCACGGCAACGCAGATGCATTGTCAAGAAGACCTTGTCCTGAAGATTGCAACCATTGTTCTAGGCAAGAGAGTAAGGAAGAGGTATCCGTGAGGATGCTCAGGACGGATCACCTCGGCAACGAATGGAAGGACAGCTTACAACATGCACAGCAGGAAGATCCGGACATCAAGCCGATTCTTGAATGGATAAAGGCCAGTGCTCCCAAGCCTAAGTGGAGCGACGTCTCAGCAATGAGTTCGACCACTAAAAGCTATTGGGCCCAGTGGGACAGCTTGCTGCTTCAGGATGGAGTTCTGTGCCGTAAATGGGAAAATGTTAGGGGAGACAGCTGTCATTTGCAAATGGTTGTCCCTAAAGCTAAAGTACCGGATGTGCTACAGCTGTACCATAATGATTATTCAGGAGGCCATCTGGGAGTTAAACGAACTCTACTGAAGATCCGAGAACGGTTTTACTGGGTCCACTGTCGAAACGATGTCGAAGACTGGTGTCGCAAATGTACAAGTTGTGCGGCTGTAAAGGGACCTCAGACTCGTAGTAGAGGTGCATTGAAGTTGTACAATGTTGGTGCACCATGGGAGAGAATAGCCATTGACGTGGCGGGGCCGTTTCCGGAGAGTGAAAGCGGTAACAAGTATTTCATGGTTGTGATGGATTACTTCACTAAGTGGCCAGAAGTCTTCGCCATTCCAAATCAAGAAGCTTCAACAGTTGCAGATAAACTAGTTCATGAAGTCTTCTGTCGTTTTGGAGTACCTTTAGAGATTCACAGCGATCAAGGAAGGAATTTTGAGTCTCAAATATTCCAGGAAACTTGACGAGTTATGGGTACTCATAAAACAAGAACGACTTCTTATCACCCGCAATCTGATGGAATGGTGGAACGATTTAATCAGACATTGGAGAGGTACCTAGCAAAAGTTGTAGACAATCGGCAACGAGATTGGGACAAGCACATACAACCGTTTTTGTTGTCATATCGAAGTTCTGTTCACGAAAGTACAGCAGTGACACCAGCTTTCGCAAACTTTGGAAGAGAATTACGTCTGCCTGCAGACCTGATCACCGGGATACCACCTGATGCCCCACGCAGTATAACCGATTATGCAAATGACTTGCGGAACAAAATGAATGACATTTATGAGCACGTCAGACAATCGGGCCAGCAAATGTCTGAGAAAATGAAAACCCGGTACGACCGCAAAATGAACAATAAAGGGTTCAACGAAGGTTCATTAGTGTGGTTGCACAATCCGGTCCGCAGCAAAGGGAAATCTCCTAAGCTTCATGCTAAATGGGACGGCCCGTACCGGATTGTAACCAGGATCAACGATGTGACCTACCGGATACAGAAAGGCGCAAGAGGGACTCCTAAGATCGTCCACGTGGATCGCTTGGCGCGTTATTATGGGGCCGATAATGCTCGGGACGAGCATGTCTTAGGAGGGGGCAGTGTTACGCGCTCAAGTCGACGATATACTACCGCCATCTAGTGTCAGGAATGAGAGCGAGTAGAGCGTTGCAGAAAATGACATCACAAATCTCTCAACCGACAGCGCCATCCGAAGAACTAAATTTCTAGAAAATCTATACTCGCACACTCGTCCCTTTGCGCGCATTTACTTGAATATTCGGGATGCTTCTTTGCTAATTTAAATAAATAGGCGCTGCAAGATGCGATCGAGGCAGAGTTGAACTCGGCGACACGAGCGAAGCTTCGGAGCGGAATTAAGTGAATTAGTGTGTTTAATTATTAGTGTTTTAAGTTTTAATTTGTGTAAAGTAAATTAAAGTGTTAATTTAGGTAATTTTATCGGCAATTTTTATTGTCACGAACCCTAAGCTCGTAACAATATCATCCCGTGGGTTTCTGAAAAGGCGACAGAGTGAAAAAATCAGGAGATGCAGCGTCTTCCAAATAACGACTAAAAATAAAAATAAACTGCGGTTGCCAAACCGCTTGCTAAGCGTGGCAAACTATGGCAAATATTCACCATATGAAGTAATATATGGGGAAGTCCTATGTTCAGCATTGGACAATAATAGGCTGTAACGGAAATATTTGCTTTACTTAATACTGATAAGAAAAAAATGTTGGAGCGAAAAAAAGACGAACATTTTTTTTTTTCAAATTTACCCCGCCGGAGAGTGGGTACTCGCTTAATCGCGAATTTTTTTTACAGGAGAGGGGGCAAACGAGCTCATCTGATGGTAAATGATTACCGCCGCCCATGAACAGCTGCAAACCAGGGGGATTGCAGATGCGTTGCCGGCCTTTTAAAAAGGAATAGGTAGGCTCTTTCCTTGAAGTTCCCTAAGTCGTATCGGTCTGGAAAAATCTCTGGTGGTAGTTGATTCCACAAGGAAGTTGTGCCAGGAAGAAAACTTCTTTTAAATCGCTTAGTGGTGGACCACTAGTCATCCAGTTGGTATTGATGGTATCGCGAGTTTTGTTGC
Source organism: Parnassius smintheus behrii (assembly GCA_036936625.1). Taxonomy (NCBI): domain Eukaryota; kingdom Metazoa; phylum Arthropoda; class Insecta; order Lepidoptera; family Papilionidae; genus Parnassius; species Parnassius smintheus. The sequence continues at coordinate 18,686,908 of JAUPFT010000028.1, read as the reverse complement.
GATGTGCGATGGTGAAACTGTGCGGCTGGAATTAGTCCGAACAATTCCTCAGAGCACTCCTCGTGGTAGATGCGATAAAATACGCAGAGATGCAACATCTCTTCGTAGTGCCAGTGAGTCAAGCCAATCTGAAAGACATCGGTCGTCGACGGTTCGAACTGTTCGGCGCTGGATGCGATCAAATGGAAGGAGCTGGTACTGGGAAGCCCAGCCCAGAGATGCGAACAGTATTCCATGTGCGGTCGAACCTGCGCCTTGTAAAGTTGCAGGTGGTGAGCTGGCATGAAATACTGTCCCGCTCTGCTGAGCGCGCTAAGCTTTTTAGAGGCCAATTTGGCCTTCCAAGTGACCACGAAACTGCAAGTCACTTGAAATGTCAACGCCAAGGATTCCGATACTGGCGGAGGCAACAAGGCTTGAAATTGAGGAGATACGAGGAAGGGGTTCTTTTTAGCGGTAAACGCGCAAACTTGTGTCTTCTGGGGATTAAACTGGACTAGATTTAGTCGCCCACAGTCCGAGATTTTGTTCAAAAAAGTGTCGACTTCAGACACAAGTTTGTCCCGGTACTCGGCGACGTATTCCCGAGAAATATTGGCACGGCCATTTGGTGCTGTCGTCTGCATAGCAATGAATGTTTCCGATTTGCAACATGTGCACGCAGCCTTGTGGAACACTAGCGTTAATGGGCTTGTAATCGGAGCATGCAACTTCTACTACAACCTTGGTGCTCCGATCAGCAAGAAAACTGGTGATCCAATTGCAAAATTTCTCGGGAAGCCCACAGGAAGGAAGTTTCGTAAGAAGCGCTTTGTGCCAAACCCGATCGAAGGCCTTCGCTACGTCCAAACTAACGGCCAATGCCTCCCCCTTGGAATCTACTGCCTCTATGCAGTTGATAACATACTACCTAGCAATCATCCATAATCGTATAGATAGTCCGATGATAATAAGTAGAGTGGGGTTGTTGGCTCCGAAGTGGCTGGGCTGTGATGTGGAGGGGACGGTGGCACCACGGCGGCAGCCGGGTACGGCGCTCACGCGTCCACTTTTCGTGCTATACGGCTTATCGGAGACATGTTTGCAGATGATAACGAGACTGATTTATTTGCTGATAGCTTAGGGCAACTGTGTAATAAAGCCCTTCTATTTTTGACATCCAATTTTGACATATTGTAATATATTTTGCTTAATTTATTTGAAATGTAATCTATTTGACTTTTAATCTATTTGGCATGTATTTTTTTGGTATTTATTTGATCTATTGGACATGCATTCTTTAATTTGTTTGACCTTTTGACATGTATCTTATATTATTACTATTATATAAAACTGTAATTTGTTAATTAGCATGCTGAAGTTTTGGGCACACTGTAAGCCAGCATGTTCACTGTTTACCTGTACGCCAAGCCATGCTCACTTTCGATCGCGCAATACCAACCTTACGCCCGCCAAGTAGTGATCGAATTAGATCAGAATTATGTAAACATGTCTACCTATGAAAAAACTATTTTTTCGTTTTAAACAAAACCAAAGACACTATGCAATAGATATTAGTATCAAAGACAAAGATATGCTCTTTTATTTTAAACCATAACCTGGCAATGTTTCTTAGAAAAAAAAAAAAAGAAATCACTCTGAACTTCCGGCGTTCCACGTGTCACTTTGATGAAGTTGCTCTGTCTTTTTTATAGAATTTTATATTTGTGTCTGGACTAAAAACGAAAGTATTATACTTTTTACATTTCTTGTAATATAGTCAACACGTAGATATATAATTTGTGGTATAAAAAGTGAAAAGTAAATTGCCAAAAGTACTTCAAATTCCGAAAGGCCTGTTTTGGCGGGCGGGTTATAAATGTGTTATTTTTCAAATTCTCATTTATTTTTAGTGTAAAATGTAAGTAAAAATAGTTTTCCTACATATTTTGAAATAACATGACGTTGTATTTATTTCAAATTCACACGAACATATTTTAGAAATATTGTTCGAAATGTCACAGATAAAATATTATTTTATTTTTTTTTTTTAATTTTTTAATATTTTAATATTTTGGTATGAGTAACGAATGGAAACACATAAAACATAAAATATACATATTTCCAAACAATTTCATATAAATTTCTCCAAAAACAAAGGTGTAGAATTCAAATTAGTAGTAATTTTGTCACTAAAATTGAAGTTTATACTACTATTATGCTATACAGTGTAATTTATATACTTTATTACAATTTCTAGCAACCAAAAATAATTTTATTCGATAGTTTATACATTCAACAAGACTTCCTGTAAGTTTTATCCATAAATATTGTCTCAAAGTGAAAATATAGCAAAATTTGCAATATTGCAAAAAATTTCCTAACCTAGAAATTTTCCCGCCAAAAAGGTCCCGAGTGAACGGGAGTGTAACCATGTCGCGCGCTGTCAGAGCGTAGAAGTTAAAATATAAATAAATTATATTCTTAGGTATTAAAATAACTACTGCTTTATCTGTGCCCGTGCCGAAAACAGAAGTGTTGATCCGCCAGAACACAAATGTTTTAAGAATTACATCTTCAGCCCAATTATTTGGTGACATAACACTCTCGCTAATCCTCGACTGGACTCCAAGCTTGAACGATGAGTAACGTCCCCTTGCTTTCAGTTCTTCCACTGTGTTCATTATTTCCACTAACAGAGTAGAGATGAACACGCACCTCTACTGTGGTACCCTCTTGAACATAATAGGGATGCAAGTACCTCCATCTCTCAGATGCACACAATTTCGTTACCCCCAGCGCTGCAGTATCGCGAAGCACGCCGGGCAGCGATGCGCGTCCAGTTTTACATCTCACCTGTATCCATTCTTCCGGGTCTTTTTGCTCCACGCCATCCCGGGGAGCAGCAACAGTTGTCTCACGGCTTATACTCAAAATCGAAGTGTTGGAATCAGAGACTAAAGTTGAAACTGGGGCTAAAAAAGAGATGGGTGTGTTTACTTTTGCGGGTGGATTAGGTTTGCCCGAAGCTCCCTTATTTTTCTCCTGAGGGTCAGATTTTACTTTCGGCTTAGTTTTCCCATTATCTGGGTTCAATGGGTGCTGTACCGCCGCTGCATATCGCTGCGTTGATGCACTATTATCTTTGTCCATTTTTAGGAGTTTTTTCTTCTAATTTGTCAATCTTATAGGTTAAATTGCAAATTTTTTCAAATACCGAAGTCTTCAATTCATTAAATTGCTCGTTGAGTAGTGTGCAAATTTTCATGGTAAGGCGCGATCCGAAGTCGTCCTGCATTTGCTTTATTTCCTGTACTACAGGGTCAATGTTTTGGGGACAAGGGTCACTTTTCATCGCCACTAATTGCGCAGGACGTTTCCCGTTTCGTAATGTGATATTATCTGGGGTATGCATCGATACATCCAAACAATCATCAACGGCAGCCGTATCATGGCTCAACTGCTGGCGCACTGGCGTATGTGAATTATCAAGCTTAGGTATTTTGCTACGGCATTCGAAACATATCCACATCTTTTTAAATTCTGATGTCATTATTACAAATTCTTCCACATTAAAATTGGCACACATAATATCGAAATATTGCTTACATTTTGCAAACCTCATGAATGCACTGTCTTCCATAATAACACCGCGGCATCCTGCACAGTTTACTTGGCGTGACGTCATCTCGACCACTACACAGCTTGATGCACTCAACGGCGGCCGGCCAGCAACGGGTGTCGGTGACTCACAGTAGCGAGCGCGCTGTGGGTTGTCGTAGGTCAGTACGTAAAGGCCGAAAACAATTTTTTGAAATGTATTTGCTTATAACTTAAATGTTACAACGCGAAATGCAAAAGTGATTTCACTACTAGATAGCGGAGATCAAAAACTTTAAGATAATTACAAAATAAACACTAATTTCTCCAGTGTGTTTGCCAATTATGGCAGCTGAAAGAGCATTATAATTTTTAAGTAACTACGCTTGAACCAGCAACCATTAGCAATGACATCTATTAATAGGGATTCAATCTTTTTCACCCTGCCACTAGAAATTGCGAATTGTTTTCCTTTTTCTGCAGCGTGATTCATGGAATCGACTAAAACATCTTCCCATTTCCTACTGATAAGTTCATGGTTATCTAAATACTGTTACGAGCTTAGAGTTCGTGACAATGAAAACGGCCGATTGAATTACCAAAATTAACACTTCAATTCACTTTACACTAATTAAAACTTATAACTTATAGACACTAATAATTAATCACACTGATTCACTTTATTTCGCTCCAAAACTTCGCTTTTCTCGCCAAATTCAAACAACGGCTTTAAATACACCTTTTACACCGAAACATCCAGAATATTCCAGTAAATACGGGCGCAGAACGACCAGACGCAGAAAGTTCGAGTGTGGGGCTTCTAGAAAGCTTAATTCTTCTGTTCGATACTACTATTATGTGCTGTTTAATTCTTCTGTTCGATGCTACTAGATGGTGCTGTTGGTCGAAGATCAAGATTGACATTTTCTAGGAAGCCCTCCTCGGTCCGGTCCCCGTCACTAGATGGCGCTAGTGCCAGGTACCTGACTTCAACTTAGGCGCGCAACAATACGTCTTTTTAGATAACAACGAGAGGTTGATTGCCGCCATAAGTTAATTCAGTTGTGAGTCCCCCACCTACTGCAATAGTACCTGTGACAGCGCACGTATTAATATTTAGGCAGCTGTCACTGCAGTAGTCTCCATTTATGACAAAGTTTTGATTGCAAAGCCGACATTTAAATGTAAATTTCGACTGACGACCAATTAAGGTTTCAGATATGAGGTCAAGTTCTGTAAAGCCGCATCCAAGTGGTCCACGGTTTGAAATGAGTTTCAATTCTGAAAGGAAGTGGCTGACATGAATAATTCTTCTGTTTATTATTTTTTCCTTTGTTTCTGCTCCGTTTTCGTACGAAGTTGAAATCTGAAATAAAAAATAGCGACTTCTGATCTATTATAACGTTTATACTCGGGTGAGTTTATCCACGACCTTAAAACGAGGAAGTCTAATGCAATATGTAATGCGTGAACTTTAATAGGCTGTAACGGTGACGGTAATTGCAATAAGTAATATGATTATTGTTAAAAGTTTGTGTTAATTAAAAATTAATTGATAATTAAAGTGTATGAGTTGAACTCAAAGTATTTATATGCAAGCTATTAGCTTGCTTATGTATCTATGGTCTATGCGTATGTAACACTTAGAGAGAAGCTACAACTTTTTTAAGTAAAAGGTCGGATAAACAAATAAAATTGAATTCCGACTATCCACCCCGTATGGTGTGGATCTACACGTGTTCGTCTACACGCGTTCCCTAGTATCTACTCTAGGCACAGAATAAATAATAGTACTACGCTCTAGGGTGAATATTTTATAGTGGATAAGCGGAATAAGCCCAATATATTACACAATACACACCCCTACTATTTGTAGAAATCTAAAGAAACCATGCAATTTAACCGGATAAACTTTATTAAAATATCATAATAACTATGGGTGATACTGACAAATTTATAAACAATGAACCTTGTCTCGTACCTACTACCGCATTTGGTCGGGTTGAATTAGAACTATGGAGTGTAGAAGTAAGGAGTACAGACTCTGTGTAAAAAAGTGTCGTAGGAAAGCGCTAAATAACGGTGGTGCCACTGTAGCTACGGTCTAGATTTTAAAGAACTTTTTTATAATTTTTTATTGCACAGACTCTCATCATAATTCTTTTTACAATAATTATTTTATTGCTTTCAAAATTTTTATTTTTAAAATCACTCTCAACGAACTCTCAGTATTTTACGGCGATTATCATACCCTGTAGCTACTCGAGCGGTGTTGTAGAGAGTTTTTGAACTGTAATTTACTGTTTACGGATGGACATATATTCAACTATTCTGCTATGGGAGATTGTCCTCCTTACCTCTATACTCCATGATTAGAACCAATATAACCAAATGACAGTTAATCTTACGAACTGCCAAAGAAAAGTTTAAAAGTCATAAAGATTATTATTTAACCTGAAACTACGTTATCGTCCTTTCTCACTCGAGGCCACGCTAATCATTAGTCTTAGGTTTCTCTGTCTACGCATACGTATGTATGTAATTACTCTAAGAGTAAAACATTGTATTTTTTTTTAATATGGCAACCTAACAATTACTGCCAACTTCCAGTCAATAAAAATACTTGTAACTTGAAACGAAACGACGGACAATCTAAAGAGAAACTACGATTCTGATTAAAAACCAAAATCTAATGTTAAGAACCATAGACTACTATAATAATGAATCATGGAATGACTTGTACGGAAGTATATTAAATAAATGATGGATGTTAGGTTGAATTAAAATAATACTAAACTCAATACCACATTAAAAATAATAAGTATTACTAAATAAAGACGATTGATTGCTAAATAATGAATAAAATTTTATAATCTAATATCTAATATTATTTAAATCTAAAAATTCCATAAGACAATTGAAAACATTTTTACTTTTTTTAGAAAAAATTAAAAGAGAACAAATTTCTGTAGGAAGAGGAATTTTAAGATTTACCAAAGTGTTAAATAATGAAGTATGATCATATAAAGGACACGAGAAGAAAATATGGTTGAGGTCACCAATATCCAAACCACATTCACATATTGAAGAATTTTTAATATGAAGCCTAACAAGGTGAACCGAATTACAGCAGTGACCCAAGCGCATTCTACATAACATTGATGTATGTTTCTTATTTAAGGATAATTTATAAAACCAAGGCTTAGAAGGAATGTTGGGTTGAATTTTGGCATAGTGACAGCCTTTTGTCGTTTTGGTTTTGTTCCAATGTTTTGACCATCTATCTCTATATACTAATTTCGTAGTTCTTATAAGGTCATAGCAATAATTTTTAAATAAGAAAGTATCCCCACAGACTATAGCTTGTTTAGCAAGTTTGTCAGCATATTCATTACCAGATATACCAATATAACTCGGAATCCAAACGAGAGAAATGTTGATGTTTTGGAATTGGTATAAGAATAGAAGTTTCTTAATTTCAAATATCAAAGGATTGCGGGAAATGTCATAGAAAGGATTACATAACAATGCTTGTAAAAGAACTAAGAGAATCTGAAAATATCACGCTTGATTTTAATTTAAAAAGATAGCAATATTTTATTGATTGTAAAATGGCTAACATTTCTCCAGTAAAAACTGAAGATTCGGGAGGACTTTTCATTTTTTGAACTATTCTCCAATTTTGATTGTATATTGCATATCCAGTACAACCTTTTGAGTTAATCTTAGAAGCATCTGTAAAAATATAATGACAATCAGGGAAATTCTTGTCCAACGTAAATACAAATCTTTTATTTGATTCAGTAGAAAATTTACTTAATCCTATATCTTATATAACATTGGGTTTGAAAAGTACAACTTTAAACGAATTGGAGAAAAGAGGCAGAGTCGCCGACCTATAAATAGGATCTAGTAAGGAATTATAATGTTCATAGCTTTTAACTAGGTTAGGAGTTACTGTATTACGCCAGTATTTTCCTGAATTAATTGAAATGTACTGAGAAAGAAAACGAATTTTAGGGAGTAATGAATGGTTTGAAAATTGAAGAACCCGATAAAAAAAGGAATCCGATAAATATTGTCGTCTAATAAAAAGTGGAGGATCACCGCATTCAATCTGCAAGGCATTGATAGGCGACGAATTCATAGCGCCTATAATTAATCTTAAAGACTTGTGTTGAATGATATCTAATATTTTTAATCCTTTTTTACTAGCTGGTTCAAGAAGAAATGAGGCATAATCTAATCGGCTTCTTATAATTGCATTATAAATTAATTTTAAATAATATGAATGAGCGCCCCACCATACCCCGCACAAAGCTCTAAGAATGTTTATGTTTCTTTCGCATTTTTTTTGGGTATAAATGGCATGGCAATGGAGGCATGCCGGATAATTTATTATCAAGAATTACACCAAGGAATTTAACTTGTTGAATATTTACGAGCGGATAATCAAAAAGGCGAACTTGGATTTCAGGTAAAAACTCTTTTGCGCGAAAAAATTACTGTATTACTTTTATTTGGGGAAAATTCTAGTCCATGATCATCTAACCAAGAGGTCATAGAGAGGAGATCTTGTTCTATCGCATTAGCACAAGATTCTATACATTTATCATTAACATAAACTAAGATATCATCAGCATATTGCAAAATTCTACACTTTGAAATAGACTGGTCCAAATCTGACGTATAAATATTGTATAATAAAGGACTTAAAACAGAGCCTTGTGGAAGGCCTTTGAAAACCTTTCGAGTATATTTTAGATCATCATCAATTTTAATATGTATATATCAATCTAGAAATAAATTGATAATCAAATTTGTAAGTTTTTGGATATATTAAGCTTAAACATCTTTTCTCTAAGGTCAACATCCTTCTCTGTCTGACATTATCGTAAGCAGAAGAATGTCAAGGAAAGCAGTAAGGACCGATTCATTTCTCGAAAATGCTAGTCTAATATCTGTGGTGAAGATAGAAAGACTGTCATATGTGCTTTTACCTTTTCTGAATCCATATTGGGTATTTGATAACAATCCATGACTTTCTACATACCATTCAAGACGGTTCTTGATCATATGTTCAAAGGTTTTAATTAGAGTTGAGTATAGAGCGATCGGTCTATAAGAAGAGCCGTCGTTAGGATTTTTGTCAGGTTTCAAGATAGGAATAATTACTTGAGTCCGCCAACAGTCAGGAACAAAGCCTATGTCAAACAAAACGTTAATGATATTTAAATAGTAGGATAAAATTTGATCATTACATTTGGCAAGTAGTGAATATGGAATACCGTCTAAACCAGGAGCTGAACCTTGAACGTGAGAAAGGACGAGCTTTAATTCATATAAAGAAAATGGATGTTCTAAGGGATCAAAAAAAGAATCACATGGAATACTTTGAAGTAGCTCCTCTTTCAAAGGAGCAGAAGAGGGGGCAAGTTTATCTAGAAAAGTGTTTATAGATTGAGAGGAAATGGCATCACTGTAAGAACAAGATGAAAAACAACAGCGAAATTTTCTAATATTACGCCAAACAACTGATGAAGGTATTGAAGGAGAAATTGAGGAACAAAAGGCATGCCAACGTGTTTGTTTTTTTGTGCGAAGAGTATTTTTAGTCACTTCTTGTACACTTTGAAGGTAGGAATAGTTTTCCGAACTCATGTATAATTTATATTGTTTTTCGGCTTTTTTCCTATTACGAATGGCCTCAGTACATTCAGAATCCCACCATGGAGGGGAGGGCCTACATTTATTATTTAGAGTTTTAACAGGAATTGTTTGATCTGCTGCATTTATAACTGCGTTTGTAAATGCTTCAACAATAGAAGTTATATTATTTTCAGAAATAGGAGCGATTTTTAGAATTTCATTGTAAAGAAAAATATTGTACAGGTTCCAGTCTGCTCTGTCTAATTTGTATTTAATACATGGTTTTTTGTTAATTTCTGCCAATTCTTTGTTTGGAAAGGAAATCAGAATGGGAAAATGGTCACTGCCGTGAGAGCTATCTAGAACTGACCAATTTAGAAGAATGGTTAAATGTACAAATTGATAAATCTACAGCACTTCTGGACTCATTAAGACGAGATCGTTTGGTAATTTTACCAGTATTAAGGACACCAATATTAAGTTCGTCAATTATTTCAACTAATAAACTACCGTATTTATCAGTATTATCACCCCATAAATAATGATGACAATTAAAGTCACCAAGAATTATAAATGGTTTGGGTAAGGAGGCTATTAAAGATTTTATTCTGCGAAACGTATGGACAGAAGGGGAGGGAACATAAATAGAAACGAAAGTTATATTTTGAATTCTTACTGCTACAATATTAAAGTCAAATATTTCATCATAAAGATCTATAATGGAATATGTTATATTATTTTTTATAAGCAAAGCACATCCGGTATAACCATCAGATCTGTCAAGTCAAGTCTTCGAACAAGATAAAAACCAGGTACTCTGATATTCGAATCCGGTTTATCCATGTCTCTGAAATAGCAGCAATACACACATTGTATTTTTTTAATATAGATTATTTCAGTACGTTTATCTAAAATGCTTCTACAATTCCATTGAAGGATATTTGTGAGAGCGAATGTCTTGGAGAATTTTAGGTATAGAATTTAGTAAGCGAGCAACGTGGGACGGTAGCTTCGACAAATACGAAGATATGATTATGTTGATAAGGAAACTTATAATGCTTTCTACAGAATCAAAATTACCCTGTGAAGTAACTGGTGAATCCCGAAGAGCACAACCATCCTCAGGTTGCGGAATTGAAAAATCTTCAATAATTTTTTGATGACTTTTTTTGTCGTATCCTGTTTGTGAATGGTGACGTAATGGTTTAGGAATATATAATGATTTCTTATAAGAAGTTTTATTAGATGTAGCGGGGTCGGAAAGAAAATTATCCACTGTAGGATTAGTAGAAAGTGAAGAATTTTCAGGGCATTTAGAAATCAAAACATCAGCATATGATTTTGAAGAAACTTGAGGATATTTTTAAGATGCTTCTAGGTATGAGATAGACTTTTGTGCCATTTCAATTTTAATATTATTTTGTCTTGTTCAGGACATCTAGAATCTGTGGCTTTGTGGTTCAGCCCAGTACAGCCCTTCACAAGTCCACTGCTGAACATAGGCCTCCCCCAAGTAATGCCACAAAGCACGGTCCTGAGCCACCTGCATCCATCGACTTCCTGCATATCGTACCAGGTCGTCACTCCATCTAGTGGGGGGTCGCCCTACACTACGCCTACCGGTACGAGGCTGCCACTCGAGAACCTTTCTTCCCCATCGGTTATCGGTTCTTCGAGCTATATGGCCGGCCCATTGCCACTTCAGCTTACTAATCCGTTGGGCTATGTCGGTCACTCTGGTTTTACTGCGGATATCCTCATTTCTGAGTCTATCACGCAGAGAAACTCCGAGCATAGCCCTCTCCATAGCTCGCTGAGCGACCTTGAGCGTCCTCATACGGCCAGCAGTGAAGGACCACGTCTCAGATCCGTAAGTCATCACTGGCAACACGCACTGGTTGTACAATCTAGTTTTTAGAGATTGAGGTATACCTGACGAGAAGATATGTCGTAATTTCCCGAACGCTGCCCAGCCGAGTTGAATCCGTCGATTGACCTCTCGGTCGAAGTTGGACTTACCTAGTCGGACTATTTGTCCCAGGTAAACGTACTCGTCAACAACTTCGAGCATAGTGCTCCCAACAACTACCGGCATAGGTGTGACATGGACATTAAACATGGTCTTTGTTTTGTCCATGTTCATCTTAAGACCTATCCGTTGGGAGGCACTATTGAGGTCATTGAGCATAGTGCTTAAGTCCTCCAGCAGTATCCTTTCCAGTCCAGTAGCTTGAAAACGTCTTTCAAAGCAGCGGTGAAGAGTTTCGGGGATATAACGTCACCCTGTCTTACACCTCTCTGCAGTTGGATAGGTTTCGAGCTCTGGTTCTGTACTCGGATAGCCATCGTAGCCCTACTGTACAAACACTTCAGCACTTCGATATACCGACAGTCAACTTGGCACCGCTGAAGGGACTGCAGCACCGCCCAAATTTCGACGGAATCAAAGGCTTTCTCATAGTCCACATACGCCAGGCAAAGTGGCAAATTGTACTCTTCAGTCTTCTGTACAATCTACCGCAGGGTATGTATGTGGTCTATGGTACTGAAGCCTTTTCGGAAACCGGCTTGTTCGGAAGGCTGGAAGTCGTCGAGTCTGCGTGCGAGACGATTCGTAATGACTCTCGAAAACAGCACGTAGACGCGGCTCAGAAGGGAAATCGGTCTGTAGTTCTTCAAGAGAGCGTTGTCGCCTTTCTTAAAGAACAAGACCACCGCACTTCTGCTCCACGCCTCTGGAGTAGTGCCACCATGGAGGACGGAATTGAAGAGCTTCTGAAGGACTTCAAGTACCGGTGTTCCACCCGCTTTCAGAAGCTCCGCTGTAATTCCATCCTCGCCTGGGGCCCTGCCGTTTTTAAGGTGCTGGAGAGCCATTCTAATCTCGCTTAGACTGACGTCCGGGATATTATCGGAATAGTGTCGGATAAGACTTGCTCTTGGATCGTTACTCACACTTGCGTGTGGCTCCAACGATGATGTGTACAACTGCCCATAGAACCTCTCAATCTCACTCAAAATCTCAGATGTCCCGGAAATGATGCTGCCACACTCAGTCTTCAGCTTTGACAGTTGGCTCTTACGGGCAGACAGATCTCTGGCAAAGACTTTGGAGCCCTGGTTCCGCTCGATCGCTTCTTTAATACGAGCAGTATTAAAGTTGCGTAAGTCTCGCCGCATGCATTTCGAGATCTGTCTGTTCAGTTGCCTGTATGCTGTCAAATCTGTTGACGATTGCAGCCTCATCTCCCGTCTAACAGCCATGAGATTAAGAGTGTGATCGGAGAGTTTTTGTGTTCTTCTGCGGCGAGTCTTGCAGAACTTAGCTCCGACCGCATGGACAGTTTCCACGAGCTTGTCATTCATATCGTCCACTGCATTGCAATCTTGTAGGCACTGAAAGCGGTTGTGTAACTCGACCTGAAAGTTTTCGGGATTCTGGATCAGAGCACGAGGGGGACGGAGCGTTGACTTCATTAGACGAGACCTCTCCAACTTAACGTTTAGGTTCAGTGTGCCTCTAACCATTCGGTGATCGCTGCCAGTTTTCACCCTTGCGATCACTGAGACATCACTGAACAGTTGGCGTCTGGTCGTCATAATGAAGTCAATCTCATTTTTTGTCGAACCGTCGGGGCTCGACCAGGTCCACTTCCTGTGGGGCCGCTTCTGGAAGAAAGAGTTCATCATAAAGAGTCCCTCTTTCTCCATAAAGTCGGCCAGCTGCTGGCCCCTTCGGTTCCGTTGCCCTACTCCAAATTTCCCTAACTTCAGCTCACCGCTTTCTCTTGTGCCTAGTTTTGCGTTGTCTCCCATCAACACCGTGTAGTGGGTTTTGGAGGAATGCATGGCTTTGGAAATATCCTCATACATTTCCTCCACCTCCTCATCGGGATGTGCCGAGGTTGGTGCGTAAACCTGTATGACCTTCAGCGAATACCGTTTGGTGATTCTGAGTATCAGGTACGCGACCCTCGTCGACACACTCCCAATCTTTACAACGTTGTTGACGAGAGACTTGTGGACGATAAATCCGACACCTCCTTGGGACAGATGGTCGCCCTCCCGGTGATAGAACAAGTTGCCGGATTCGAGAATCACCGTGTCCTCCCCCTCTCTTCGGACCTCGGATAATCCTATAATACTCCAGCGCAACTTGTCTATCTCTTCTTCCAGCTCCAGGATCTTCTCGTCAGTCCTCAGTGTGCGTGCGTTAAATGTTGCCAGGTCGAGTCGTCGTAGGTGGCAACCGAACCTCCACCGGAGATTCTTAGCACCCCCTTAGGCTTTGTGGTTACCTGAGCAAAATAAGCAACGAAAAGATCCATTATCTTTGTCGCAAGAAGAAGAGGAGTGATCACCTCCACATTTTGAGCATCTTGGCTTGGACCGACATAAATCTTTAGTATGTCCAAATCTGCAGCACTGAAAGCATTGGATCGTTGAAAGCTTATAAATTTCAACATAAATGGAAGAATAGCATAAATAAACCCTCGAGGGAAGAATTTGACCGTCAAATGTGATTACGACACTTTCAGAGCTTTCATATCTGACTTTGTCCTCGTTGCGAACTTGGTAATTTAATCTTCTTACTTTTAATACAGGAATGGTGTTTGGATACGAAGATAATTCGGAAATAATCTCTTCTGGTGTCCAATCTTTTGGTACACCTTTTATAACTCCCATACGAGATACGTGAAATGATGGAATAAAGGTTTTATATTTATCATTTACGGATGGATTTTCTAAAATAAGATTTGCATCAATAAATTTAGAGAATTCAACCGTTATTCTATTTCTCCCGATACGTTTTAGGCCTCCATTAACTATATTTTGTACATTTAATTTTTTCAAAAAGTGAGCAAATGAAATGGCATTTAAAGTTTTACCAGAATTAGGAGAATCTTCTTTTACTTGAACATGAACGATAAAAGGACCTGAATCTGTAGAATTATAAGAACGAAGAGATTGAAATCTTTGTGACTCTATTTTTTTATTGTCGCTATCAATATGCGTGTTAAGAGATTTAAAAGAGATATAACTATTGGCAGAATTTAATGTTTGTGATAGAGGAATGCCAGATGATTGTGAAAGAGGGATTTCAGATGATTGTGTACAAGCAATATTGGATGATAAAGACATGGGAGATTCATAAGCACGTTGTCCTGACATATTGCTTTTGATGGAGTTAGAGCCTACAATTTTAATTTTAGATGACGAAGTATTACCAGTATCGCAGTCCGATTCTGAGAATGAAGAATTGGTGGAAAAAGCTAAAATTCTTCTATTTATGTCAACCCGGTTAGCATGCTCTTTCTTCTTCCTTTCCTTCGTTTTATGTTTTCTTTTTATTTGTTTGAAATAATTTTGAAGTTGTCATCAAAAATTTCTGCCGTGGTTTTTTAAATGAACCTTCTAAATCATTTTCAATTTCCACATAAGCAGCTGGTGAGGAAATAATGTTAGTGTCAGAATAATTCGGATCCGGTGGCTTAGGCGGAATTGGATTAGACATGGCGACCGAGAGACTAAGGCTACGTGAAACTGTTTTGTGATAGTATGAAATTGTCGTTAAATGAGATACAATATGAAAATGCAAATAAATATTATTAATATATACTAAAATATATAAGGAATGTAATCAGAATATTACAAGAAAACTTTAAAAAATTAAAATGAAACCAAAAACGCGTAAAACCGTTATTGACGTTCAGTTGACAATCCTAAAACATTGTAGATAGGCATAGTCTTTAGGATATACTAGTTCTAAGTCTATGGTAGCAATCAATTCACTTTCACTTCCATATTAATACTTGCATACTTTTTATTTTACTGTTACTTCTATGCACTTCTATCACTACCTCTATTGTATAATAAACAAGTGCGGTATATAGAGGTAATCGTAGCGATTGTATTCTTTTTGTATAGAGGTCAGTTCCTTCTATGCTTTAGTTTCTTTTTTTGTTAATGGCCTCATACGATTGTACTTTTGCCAATATCAAGTAATAATAACTTTTAATTAAACAACCTACACCGTAACTGATAGACAACGCACAACCTAAACCGTCGTAGACTTAGGATACACCAGTATATTCTTCTAGTATTCTACTAGTCTATGTAAACCGCTGGGTTTAGAAATTTGAAATTTATAGGATAAAGATATTAATGGTTATTTTGCAACCCTCCGCTCAATTAAATGAAACGATGTGTCTTACCTAGTTTGAAGAGCACACACTCCCAACATCACCTCTGGGAGTAGTGATGTTAGGAGTGTGTGCTCTTTCAGGAAAGACACACCATAGACGATAATACGACACGTGTTTCGCCTCTACACGAGGCATCTTCAGGTGATGTAGACTCTACCTGGCTGCCCGCTAGTATCCTAGACGAGCATCAAGGAGTGAATTTGGGAAATTCCTACGGAAATGGGATCCATGCAAATTACACCGCGGGCTATAACTAATATAGGTACATATATTAGACATTTGACTAATGATTGATATTGACCGCGATCCTAAAACTAAATATACTTACAATCTTAACACACGCCGTGCTCCTCTTAATAATTAATTAAAAGGAACCTTGCGTGTGTAAAGATTGTATATTGGTATAGGCTTTCACGATCTTAATGGGAGTAGAAAACTACTACACGGACTTTCTGAGTTCAAGGGCGAGTCATTTTGACTCGACCTTTGACCGACCGATACTTCAATATTTCTTAAACAAATAAATAATATATTTAAAATATAGCACTGTGAGGTAATGGTTAGTAAAAATTTATGCTTTTGATAGAATCGAATAGAAAAAGAATAATTTTTATTTAGTATAGATTATAACATAATATTCATTACAAGTCTTTTGTATACATAATAGAAATAGAAAAATAAGTTTATATACGCAATTAAATCCGTAAAAACTAGTTTCATTTAAATGTGTAGTGTTCGCGTAAATTTTTTCGTTCGGAAAATACCTCCGTTCTGAGAAGAACCAGCATAAGAAACTCAGCGACATTTTTAAGACATGTAACTACAATAATTTGTACAAATTTTATTTGAAGTTTGAATTATAAAACAACAAGCATGATAGCGATAGTCTCCAGGAGTAATTTTTTAATCATGTACCTATTCCTTAATAAAAAATGTTTGGAAGACATGTGAAGTTCGCCAACACTTAAAATGCATAGTATCAATAGCGAAAACCCGCTACATACTCAGTAGCAGTTATAACGTTAGATTATTCGGTTAATTGGAAATTTCTTTTAATCGAAAAATATTTGTATTATTTTAATGGAAAAAATATATATTGTAAATATTTGTATATACATTAATTTTAAAATAATTTTAATTTATAACTAGTGGGTGGGATTTATTAATGTGACATTATTGATACATAATTCATTTATTTATTTCATTTTATCAATGTTTCTATTTTTATAAAATCTCTATTTTGTCCTCTCTATTAGTTCGTAAAGTTTTATTACACTTTGTTCAGCCATACCGAACATTATCTCGGACAGACAGGCAAACGTAAATTTCAAAAATGGTTACTCACAAAAATCCAAAAATATTAACACAATTACACAACAATTAAAATAATAAAATTAACAATAATTATGAAGAAAACACTCAGAACGCGGCTAGCTCAAAAATTAGTCAAACCAAACCGAATTTATTATTTGTAGTTTACGGCATTTTGTTATCATTGATATCAATGATACTGACTGACTGAAGTTATAGGACGTAAGAATAACGCATATCGCAACATATTTTTCGTAGTCTTTACCGGCGGGAGTGAGTATAGATAGCGACAGTTTGCGAGCGAGACAGGAATAGAGTCGACGCTATTTTTAATCCCATTCTTTAACCGCACGGATAGTTACGCCCAGGTACGGAATGGATTAAACGGCTCAAATTCCGATGGGAAGATGCTTGTGTACGAAACTACCGATTAGTGAATTTCTATTCAATGAAACGGTTGATAAAAATAGAAATTGTAAAACGTTAATGCAACAGAGAAAATATAATAAATTACATTATGATAAGAAATAAATCAATTTTAATTGATAACGGAAATAGGAAACCCGTTTCTACTATAAGATAGTCGGAGGAACCACGTTAGTTCATAGTACGAGATTCGTGTGGACGGCGATTGAGGCGCAACCGCCGTCATTTGATATAGTACGATAATATTCAGACAGCGATACAACGCACCCTGCCGCCTGCGCTGCGAGAGCAAGTAACACTAAGGCTAAGGCAATTGTGTTAAGCCAAGTCAAGCCAAGGCTGTAGCTTCAAATACAAAACAGTTTGGCACTTTGTTTTCGACAAATAGTGAAACGAATACTGGTGGTCATAGCCCATATATTAATCCTCCGTTAACTAGGTCAAAAGCACGACTTATGGCTAAGATGAAAGATCCGATAAGAGAAAAAATAGTATCTATATTCTGTAGATATTGACTTCATTTCGTTAATTTTTATGTTTACTATTATTTTGTAACATCAATTAAACACTGTTCGTTATTTGGTGAAGCAAAATAAATCATAAAACAAAGAAGTGATATATACAATATAAAATGTATTCATGTTACGGCTCGGTGGCTTCGTTTATATGATAGATATATTAATGTTTGTATTTGTTTGTATTTGGTATACGGTGCATTTCTACAGTTAGCGTAATCTTTTATATGTTTTCATTATAAAAGGGGAACGATGTAGTATATTGTGGGTAGATTAATATTGTATGTCGAGACTGTACCTTCATAAAACACCACCGGATGAGTGAGTGTTGAACCAGCAAGCATTTATTTTATTACACTATAAAAGTAACTAAAAAAACTAATGTAGCTGTCTCAACATTGGTGAGAATATTAATCTTTTAACAGCATATGCTGCAGACCTAAGCCTGCTTGCAAATCTACATATTAGCCCTATCGAAGCTTCGTGTCAATAACAATTCCAAGAAAAATGTTTTTTATAGCATTGGGTGATAAACGAGTACACAAACTACCTGAGAGTAAGTGAATGCTGTGGTCTATAGACATCCACATTTATCCTCAATTAAGAATCAAAATGCAAATGCGTTGTCACCCCTGAAGACTAAGATGGAATGCCTAATTCCAGTAAAGAGGTCTCCGGTTCTCTACACTCACCATACAAAACACAGCATCATTACGCTGGTATTTTGTGAGAGCGTGGTCCTGCCCCGGTTGAGCCGACCCATTTGTGCTACAACTATAATATAGCTGCAGCGCGGTAACAGCCTTGTTGCACGAACATGATGTCATGACCTTAGAACTGCCAGTGCAATCTCCAGATTTAATTGTCATTGTACGTGCTTGGAATTTGCATCAAACAAGAGCTCTGAGGGATTTTCCTGAAAATCTAGTTACGTAAAAACAATTTTTTATGCATTTTTCATGCATCCTGTTAAGGAATATTATCCCACCCAGGTCCTCAGTAGGACATTGACAACCTCATTCTGAGTAAATACTCAACTGATGCAGATGGGTTATGTATGTCATGGGTGTTTTTACTGATTATTAACTCTTAATTAATAGCCGCCCTTAAAATGTTTTTACTTTAATTTAGTTTTTCATTCAAAAATTAAACTTTCATTATGTTTTCATTCATGTTTTCACACTTGCGTTTTATTCTCTGCACAAAATCTGAAATCTCATTTAAAGTCAATGTTTATATAACAAATGGGTAGGTTATTATATCAAATTTTCTTGGATATATACACCTCTTAAGAAAATATTGACATCGTTTTTGAAATTCATGTGTTGTTAAAATATCCTTATATCGTGTTGATACTTGATATGTCCATAACAATTCCGGATCTTTTACAGAAACATAAACAGTTTTTTTTTAATTTAATATAGATTATTATATAGATAAATAATACTTATTGCAAGTATTTTTTTTAATTTACCACTAGTTCGGAAAAATACCTCTGCCTGGGAAGAACCAGCAAGAAACCCAGCGGGACAATTTTTTTTAAAAAACAGCTTACAATCATGTATGTTACAATTAACAACACGAAACATATTAGAAATAGCTTGGTAGCGATCACCGTTTCCAGGGGTTATTATCATCCATAAATTCCTTAATATTATAATAACCCTTTTTATACAATCTTAGTTTAATATTTTCTGGGACTTTTTTGTAAAAGCGTATATGTACATATCCCAAAGGATGAATTACTGACTCGATGGAGTCGAGTAACTGGTACTACTAGCTTGTGTCTGTTCCTAGTATTTACAGAATGAATATCACTAATTTTCGTATTAATTTCCTTAAAATTTTTATTACTTCTCAACACAACAAGATACAACTGAATATTTCAGTTTTCAAATATATTTTATTGACGATGTTAAAAGTCAACTTGCTAAGATTCGCGTGATAAAATTATGTGTCTTGGTTTAAAGAGCTTGAAGAGCACCTCCCGTCCTCCATCAATTGCGTGCCTTATCCCCGTCACCACTAATCCCAGCACCACTACACTAGGAAAGACACATCACAGTCGATAATACGACACTTGCTTCTCCTCTAAATGGGCATTACACTACTATATACTTCACTACAAATGCAAAATTGAATCGCGTCATTATACGCACACTACAGTATTTGCGGTTGTGTTCATTGCATTGCATTGCATACTATCACATTGTACACGTATCGATACACTGGTGCCCCTATCTACATGCGTAAGCAACGTAAGGCGAGAACTATGTCGATATTTTTATCGATAAACAAATCATCATAGTCCGCATAAGTTCAGCGTTGGTAAAAATGAGTGAGAGAGTAGAAAACGATCTCTGCGGTAGCTACGCTGATCCAGAGAGTCGCCAGTATTGGTAGGAAAGTTTTATGCTTGGGTGCAGATCTTGATCGCAACGTCTTATGACTACGTCCAGTATGTCTATTATATTATATATTATTATATATCTTTGAAAGTTTTATATTGAGTGTTTTGAAGTAACAAAAAAATTGTTTCTTTACTGTTCTTGTATATTTCCGAAAATATTAAACGTTTTATCGACACATTTTGATTGGTGGTTATAATAGAATTATTTTCGTTGAAGCTATAAGTGATTAATTTTTTTTAATGCAAATGATAATGATATTATAACAAACGGAGAAAACGAATGTGAATTAGGAAGTAGATAATGATAAAAAGGATTGAAACAAAAAAAAACAATTATATTAATTAATTTAAAAAAATCGAAAACACAATTTTAGAAACATTTTTAAATAACTAAGCTTAGGCAAATAAGTGAAGTAAAAAATAAAATATTTAGCATTATTACAAATTATTAAAAAATTTCAATAAATCAGTTCTGGAAAAATATGTTATTAACAGAGGTACTTAATTTAAATTAGTTATATTCGTGACAAAGTGTTTCTAAATTAAAATTACGTACTGTAAATAAAATTAAAAGGCGGCATAATATAAGAAAATATTGTCATTGCAATAGAAATGATAGGTCAATCAATAATTTTAATTATGTGGGTATGACTATTTATTGTAAGCCAAGCATTAATCAAATCAATGTAAAATTAGGTATAAGTATCTCAATATAAGATGATGATAATCTAAGATGATAGTAAAAAATTCAAACTGTAAAAAAATATTAATCACGGTAAAGCTAAGTCCAAAAATAAAATATAACCGGTGTACTTACTTAAAACAAAGTAGGTTCTTACTCTATTAATTATTATAATATTTAATAAAATAATATTATAAAATGTAAACACGATCAAACAATATTCTTTTTTTGCTTCATTTATCTTTGACTTATACTTCAGAAATTCAACCGCTTTTGTATTTGGGCTTTGTAATCTTTTCTTTAATCTCTGGATAATTTTTCGCAAACATACAACTTTCTTCTTCAAACATTCTATCTTATATAACTATAGACTTATAAAACTTTATTTTTTAAGAGTTAAATATTTGAAATGATGAAGATTATCCTTAGTTTTTTCAAAAAGTAAAAAGATAATAATCTTGACAGTTAAGTATTATTTCACAATAAGATTTTCCACGAGTTTTGGCAGAGCTAGAATTATTTGAATTAGAATGCCTTGGTACATTTTTTTGATTTCTTTCTAGGGGATATTCACCGTCTTCTACTGGATTTTCATCATCACTACCGGTAGAAGCATTTGCATCCATCAGCTCTGACTCTTTTCCTTGTAACAGCTTTCTTCGATAGTGTTTCTTAAAATTGTCCCTCCATTTTTTTCTTTGTTGTCTGGCTGCTCTTCTCTATTCGAGATCTCTTGAATACATTATATTTTCTTTAGTTCTTTTCTTTTTACATATAATTATCTTTCCCTACCCTTTTCTAATGCAACTAACGCAAGGTCTGCTTATGTTTTCGCGTATCTCAATGCGTACCTTCGTGCAATTTTATCTTTTTGTAATATTTCTTCCTTGGACTGCTTTTTACGCGGCATTCTTAAATCAGTAACTAAAAGAAAAAAGAACCTTTCGAAAAAGACTATACACGGTGAGATTCAACTGGCTTCCATTGGTATCTTTAGAATCGGTAAGTATGGCGTGCGTTACCTGTATCCTGAAATTATTGAAAAGTTTTTCAGTCAGAATTTTTTTTCAGTATATCACTATCTAACTTCAAAAATTCACTAAATCTAGTGACAAAATCATTAAAACTGGCAACGCTGTCAGTGGCCCGATTGGTTGAAACCGTTCCGTTTATAGACTAATTACTAGAAACAGAACTGCCTTATTCACAAATGTTGATTAGTAGGTAGTTTCAGGAAATTTTTTGAAGCATGATGAAGTAAATTATTTAAAATCTTAATGGCCAAAATTATGAAAAATTAAACGTTTTTACATTGAATTATTGAAAACTACATGCAAATTATCATTTTTCAGGCCACTTTTTACTGTATAGACAAAAATACCTCAAATCTGGCAAATGGGACACAAAAGGTCTTTTGATTTGAAACAGAATTTTAAAAATATTTGACATTTAAACATAATTTTAATTAATATTATTAATAGTGCCTATTAGAATATTTAGATACAATATATTTATCATAATTTTATTTTGCTACTTCATTATAAAATATATTATTTAGAGCAAGTCGTGAAAAGTTTCAGAGAATCACCCTAATATCGAATGAATTGTATTTTTTTTAGTGATAATATCGACTGTTAAGTCCTTATCAATTCAGTAAAGTGATAAGATACTATCATATAACACACGATTCAGAACACAAAAAACCAGTCGATATTATGTGGCCCGAACGCTAAAACGATAGAATTTTACTGTTAAGATTCCCATGGCCTACGCAGTGTATGGTATAGCAATATTTTTTATAGTTGCCTGGTTGTGTCTGTGGTTACTTCACATAATAGCATTATCGTATTCGAAATGGAAATTACATAGAACGGTGGACCGTTCACCGCCTGAGCAACCTTATCCGGGAGTTTCGATTCTCAAGCCGTTAACAGGTGTTGACCCTAATTTATTCTCCAACTTAGAAACATTTTTTACCCTTGATTATCAAAATTACGAAGTGTTATTTTGTGTTGACAATGAGAACGACCCTGCTGTAATGCTAGTCAACAATTTATTACATAAATATCCACATATTGAAGCACAGCTTTTAGTCGGTGGGATGTGTGTCGGTGTTAATCCTAAAATCAACAACATGCAACCGGCTTACTTGGCGGCAAAACATCCACTGATACTGATAAGCGACGCGAGCATTCGTATGCAAGAGGATACTCTGCTTGATATGGTGCAACATTTGAGAGACGACGTTGCGATTGTTCATCAAATGCCATTTACGTGTGATGCGGAGGGATTTGCCGGTGTTTACGAAAAGGTATACTTCGGTACTGTTCAGGCTCGAATGTACCTCGGTGCTGAATTTTTGGGAATCAGTTGCCATGTTGGAATGTCATCGCTTATAAGACGATGCGCTCTGGAGGAGACGGGTGGACTGGCAGCTTTTGGCGAATATCTTGCCGAGGATTACTTCATGGCAAAAGCAGTGGTATCGCGTGGATGGCGAATGCGTGTGGCTTCCTTGCCTGCGTTACAAAATTCTGGAACGCGATCAGTGCGTGCATTCCAAGCGAGACTGACGCGTTGGGCGCAGTTAAGGATCGCCATGGTGCCCACTACCACTTTGCTTGAGCTCCTAAGTGAGTGCTTCCCACTTGGCGCGGGCGCTGCCTGGGCGGCTGGGCAGTTGTTTGGCGCAGAACCGTTACCTTTCTTCTTAGTGCATGTGCTTGTGTGGTTCCTTTCTGACTGGTTGATGCTCCGTTCAGTCCAGAATGGATCACTACCGTTTACAAAAGTGCAGTTCCTTCTTGGTTGGGTGTGGAATGAGTGCTGTGCGCCATTCGTTCTCATTGTTGCTCTTCTAAGGCCTGAAATCTCGTGGCGGACTCGGTGCTACCGTCTTGACTGGGGTGGTCGTGCACATGAGCTCAAACCCAAGCTCAAAATTTGAGTAAAACTCGTCTATTTACAAAGGATTTAATTTAGTGAATGTAGGTAGTTTTCTTTAACATTGTGTACATATTTATTGCTTCTGGGTATATGGATGAGTGTTTATTATATTAGCATAAGATTTTATTTTAGTTGCTATTTAAAATTTTGAAAACAATGGTGAACGCATGTTGTTTTTCTTTTGATGACTTTTGTATGTTTATAGATTTAAAAAAATGAGCTGTTGTATTCAATTATGGTATAATTAAAAATTCATTACCATTTGTAATGCTATTAATATACATTTTCTGCAATTGACACTGTTAATGTAATATTTAAAGGCTGCGTAGTGTTGATAGCTTTTATAATACAAAGTGAATAATTATATCAGTGAATCAATTTCTAGGTTGGTCACTCCTGTGTTATGAATCATTTCGTTCATTTATTTAGAAATACATAGTCATTCTCAAAAACAAAACTGTTTTTCCAAAAGTGCATTTGATATATGTATATATAAATTTATAAAATTGCATTTGATCTGGTCTTAAAATTCTATAAGAAAACATATTATGGTAAAGATTATGCATATGGTTACGCGCAGGGTGAGTAAAAATACCAATTAGGATGAGAAATGGACGTATTTTTTTGCACAAACAGCAAGTATTTATAAGAGAGATTTGAAGCACACTGCTGAGTATTCGCGGTACCAATCTTGCGCTAACTTTTGTGAGTTTGAGATAATCGTGCAATATGATGTGTTTGGTAACAACGGATAGTTAGGTAATTTTATGTCGCAGCCGACTAGCTTAAACAACCGTTCAATCGACAGCCCAGCCTTTTTACTAAACAGCGGCGGTCAACTACCGATCTGAATGTTTAGCCCATACGGTTCAGCCGATGTGTCTAATACGACATTTCATGCCTATTATTTATGCACTATGCGCTATATTATATAAATATACGTGGCTTTAGGGTGGTCCGAACCTACGGTCGCTAATATTACAAGACAGTTGCAATGTTATATTAGAAGCAGCGGCTCATAATCATTCAGGCCCCCTAGTTAAACATAAGAGGCTAAGCTGTTAACTGACCGGCTAATTAAGCTAGTTGGCTGCGACAGCTTGTACTACCTATTTTACATTAAACTTTGGAAAACACCATCTTTTTGTTCGTTTGGAGAATTTCAGCACTAGGTGGCAGAAAGTGGAACTAAATTGATATAAACAGACTACGCAAGTAATGAAATGTCATCGATCTAAGTGATTTGCCCAGCTGTTCGATCAAATGGCTGAATATCATTCAGGCCGCTAGTTGAACGGCGGCGCTGTTTAGTAAAGAGGCTAGGCTGTTGATTGAATGGCTAATTAAGCTAGTTGGCTGCGACATATATACATATATAACGAAACCGCGGTAGATGTCTAATATTCTTGTTGATTACGTCTTCTCACTAGAAAATATTTAGTTATATGACAAAATATTGTAACATGCTGTTTTACCAAACTGTATCCCGTAAAATGAGAAGTGTTTATGGATAAAATAATAAAACGAAGTTACAAATTAACTGATACATTTTTATTACATATTAAAGTTTCAATCAACTAAATGTAAACATATTCTAACAATGATATTTTACCTTTTTCTATTATGTGAATTCGTTAATAACAAAAATAACAAGTAAAAGTAATTTAGAAGAATTAAACCGACGACAAAATGTATGCGTGGTTTGACTAATATTTAAGACAAAGACTAACTCCTTATTTTGAGGTAATTTATAAATGGAAAACCTTGTCATTTATTTAAAAAGGGCATCCATTTTAGGCACTCTGAATTACATGCAGCATTTAGTTTCTTGAAAATACATTTTTTGGTTATGCAATGGACTTTTGATTTATCACAATAACATTTTTTAAAGCCTTGCCCTCCAAATGTAGAAACTCATCCAGCTATCTCTCC
The DNA here is from genome assembly GCA_036936625.1 of Parnassius smintheus behrii. Lineage (NCBI taxonomy): Eukaryota > Metazoa > Arthropoda > Insecta > Lepidoptera > Papilionidae > Parnassius > Parnassius smintheus. The sequence goes on along the minus strand of JAUPFT010000028.1, from coordinate 18,661,252 downwards.
CAGTGACAGTTCAATTTGTAGCACTAAATCTGTGAATGTTGTATCCGCATTTAGAACCGTATTTCGGTGTAACCAATCCTTTAAAATATCAGCTGAAGTCCTAACTCTATAAAGTTCTTTTTTTTTCATTACCATACCTAACATATTCTTGGAGCCAATCAATCTTTGATCAACTTTTGGAACGTCAATCAAATCATTGGTTATTAATATTAGCGATTTCAGCAATAATGGAAGCGTTGCTTGACAAAGTCGATTCTACACGTGCAACGCCGATAGGTCTTATCATCTCCATGACCTGGTCTGCTACAGAAGTCAGTGTCTTGTTGTCTTGTCTTGAGGTCTTTGGTACCGGTGATCACCAGTATAGCACGAACTTAAGCCGGTAGGTGGTTCCGCCGTAATACGCTCAAAGTATCGTCCGTTAACCGATCCCTGGCTAGGTCCTTGATTCTACGCAGCAGTTGGGATGGATGCTGCTCTCCGAGGTCCAACTCGCCAATGAGTTTGGTAATTTGACGCGTTTCGGACTCCTCAAAGATGGTGAATAACGTTGACTTCACAGCAGGTCGTACTTTCCCTCACCTGGAGGATTCACCAGGATATCCGTGACTTGCTGTACGACATTCTTTCCCAGCTTGGCAATAACCAGATGGTATTTAGCAGCATCTGAGAGCTTCTGGTTGTTATAGTACGGTTTCGGCCTGTATGAACCGGGTGTGCGGCTGATCCTAACAAAATTCCGGGAGTCTCGACCGTTATTTAAGATACTTCCGCTTACGGTTTTTCTTTCTTGGACCTAATCTTCGAGGGGTGGATTTCGCGTTTTGGCTGCCCCGTTCAGCTTACTAGCGACCAGGGCAGACAGTTTGAAAGCAATGTTTTTTAAAATTTGATGAAATACTCTGGTGTTTATAAAATCAGAACTATTCCTTACCATCGGCAAAGCAATGAGCTGGTGGTGAGGTGTCGTAGATCCCTTAAGGCCGCGCTTATAGCTAGGTTGGATTTTAAGACTTGGGTTCAGGAACTACCTATAGTTTTGTTAGGCCTGCCAGCAGCCCCGCGATCAGACACTAGCGTTAGTGCCGCCGAGTTAACATACAGTCAATCTTTAAGGTTGCCTGGAGATTTTTTATGGTGATAATTGTAATTCAAATATTTTAAATCACAGCAAATATGTCGAACATTTACGAAAAATGATAAGCGAGCGTAAACCTTAGCACATGAGTAGATATTTATCTATTTATCTACTCATGTGACCTAAGCCTACGGCGTATAAGGACGCTCATACAGTAATCATTTGTAGCGATTTAAATACCTGCACACACGTTTTTGTTAGGAGTGACCTCATACGGAAATACGAGGGAAACCGTAAGTACCGAGGTAAATACGGAAAACCATTCAAAACTTTAGAACGAAAAGGAAAAGTTTTCCTAATACATATGCGCGGTAGAGATATATTTATATCCGTAGATAGGCTTAATCCCGCTTATATTAGCGATGGCCTAACCGTAATTAATGTCGATAATAGTAGTGATAAGGATATTTCTTTAAATGACTGTAATATTAACACAAGCGGAGCGGAAAAGTTGATCGCCCGCTCAGCTACACCACGCGTAGCGGCCGTATTTCGAAGCCCGCACCTTTTAATTTATAATTTTAGTTAGGTCGACTCAATGAATGTTATTTAGCGTTTTTAGACAAATTATTTCTTGTAGTCGCTGATTTTCGTGCTGATTTTAGTGCATACATACAATCTCCGAATAAATAAACTATTATTTTAATGTTAAATAATGGATAACACGGTGAACAAAGATGAGGTCGTTATCGCTCAGTCCAAAGCGGCGATAAAGGAGATAATAGTGCGATCTTATATTGGTTGGGCTGTTGTGATTTTCGTGATAACCGTTATCACTCTGTATTTGTTCTATCGTTACGGGACAGCCCAGGTTAAAAAATGGGTGCGGAAGCAGAAGAGATTCGTGCAGAAACAAGCCTTTCAAATGACAAGTTACCAGAACTAGCTTCCGAAGAGCTCACGATTCGCCCAAATTGCCGACTAAAATTGAAATTTGTACCGGGTTGCGTTTAAGAGTGTTTGACGATATCAGACGTACTGTTTGGTTTGTCTAGCTGTAAGTACTTAGTATTTAAGCAAATTTTCTCTAGTAGTTTAAGCAAATTAAAAATTCGACATACTGCTTTTGGCGAATAAATTTATTTTAACCGAAGTGAATTAAAATGTGTAATATACCTAGGTATGGTTTAGTTATAGTGTCATTTAAATGCAAATTATTAAAAATTAAATTAAATTAAATTAAATGGAGTGACGATCTGGTAAGACATGCAGGAAGTCGATGGATGCAGGTGGCGCAGGACCGTGCTTCGTCCTTGACTTGTAAAGGGCTGTAATGATGATGGTGATGAAACCAATTTACTAATTTACATATAGCATTATTTATTACGTCATAATTTAGTAACTGTCGTTGTAATTTAAAAATTAATGAAGTGTCATCAGCAAATAATATTATATCATGGCAGCCCTCTATCACTCTTGCTACCTGCGTGACATAATTACCTACAATCGCCAGGCACCCAGGGTTAACTACGCAAATTGAATGTTAAAGTATTTTTAACGCTGTTTATGAAAAACTAGATTTTGTAAATACTTGTTGAAATAGTTTTTGTTTAGTGTTTAGTAAGTATATTTAATTGTAGGATAAATAGTTGAAAAGTTTTAATGTAATTATAAATTATTTATACATTATGTATATTACCTATTTGATCAATTGTATTGGCAAAAAGTCGTTCCTACTATAACTGTTGCGTGGATAGATGCTAAATGACCAACAAAAGGTTTGGTCAGAAGTCAGATATATATCATTTTTTAAGTTGACGAAGGATTTTAGTAGGAAATTATGAAAGGTAAATTTATTTAATTTTACGTACTTATAGCAAAAAATAGTTTATCTACTACGTACGAGGGACACACTGAAATGATAGGGAATAGAATATTTCGGATTGAGTTACAATAAAACCTTTTTTAGAATTTGAATACTGGCCTCTTAGAATCTTAATGACATTCAAACAATAAAAAAAATGTTTAAAAATAAAAACTATCTTGGTTTAAAGTTGACACGTCGTTAACAGAAATGGCGCTCACGCGTGAACATTTCCGTGCCATCATTTATCACAATTTTCGTCGGGGCTTATCTCAAGATAAATGTCTCAGAAATTGTTTCGATTTATGATGTCGAAACACCGAGCCAAACGACAATCAATATACCACTGGTATGCCAAGTTCCGACGCGGTCGTGTATTGCTCAGCACTGTTTGTTCTGCAGGTCGACCATGAACAGCGGTCACCCCTGAAAACATCGCAGCTGTGGGAACTATTATATTAGATTACCGTCATGTGACATACGAGCAGATACGGGCGGTTATCAGTATCGCAATGACTGTAATTCAGTCGATACTACATAATGAGCTGTGTGTAAGAAAGCTAGTTTCTCGCTGGGTTCCCCACAATTTGTCCGAAGAGCAAAAGGCGGCTCGTGTAGATTGGTGCCGGAATACTTTGCAACGCTTCCACGGAGGGAAGTCAAATGCGTTTATAATATCGCCTCAGGTGACGAATCGTGGATTTATTCATACGAACCTGAAAGAAAACATCAGTCAACAGTTTGGGTCTTCGAAGACGAGATCAAACCAACGAAAGTGGTTCGCTCCCGCAGCGTGTCAAAAAAATGGTCGCTACGTTTGTCTCGAAAAAGGGGCATGTTGCTACAATTCCTTTACAGGAACGCAGAACTGTTACCGCTGAGTGGTATATCACGGTTTGTTTGCCAGAAATGATAGCCGAACTCCGAAAAAAAACCCGAAACGTCGCATCATCTTACATTACGATAATGCGAGCTCTCATACGGCTCGGAAGACAAATGATTTTTTGAAGCAGGAAAACGTTTACCTGATGAGCCATCCTCCGTACAGTCCTGGTCAACGGTTTGAAGTCCACGAAGCAGCTGTGGAAGCATACAAATCAGCCATTTTGTCAACATCAACTTCAGACTGGAATTATTGTTTTAATGATTGGTTTGCATGAATGGAAAAGTGCATTAAGTTGAACGGAGAATACTTCGAAAAACAATAAAATACAATTTAGCTATACCGTGCACGTGGTTCTTCTTATTCCCGATCATTTCACTGAGCCCCTTCGTAATTTATTACAAAACTTAGTTGAAATTTACATCACTATCCAAGTATCTACTTACATACCTATATATGTATTTTATAATTAAAATATTTTAAGTTATAATGACAAAATACTGAATTTAAAACTTTGTTTACTAACAAAATTTTTAACTAAGTAGAATACGATCACATTTCTGTTAGAAATCGTATTTGAGCTTAATTTGTTGCTTCTTCTGAGCCAGCGAACCTTGCAAGTTGCAAGCGTTGGGCATCGCAGAACTCACATAGGTGCGAAAATATGGTCAGACGATCATAGTCATAATAGGTACTTCATTTAAGTAAATTAAATAACATTTCGTAATGTATTTTTTTACCCATTATTGACAGCCCTTCGTAACCATGGAAAGTCGGCCGTGATGTAGGAAGGTGAAAAGTTGCAAAGTAATATGAACACTCGCGCGCAGTGATAAAGTTTTATTTAGCTTGGGTGCGCAATTTATCTAATTAATAATAATTATGTAGGCTATTAAACGTCGGCAAGCAGTCAACATCAATGGAGTGCAACTTCTGTACGTAGTATTGTTATTTATTCTGTGATCATGGTTATCTCCTACTATGTAAGTGATTAATATATACAAGAAATAAAAAGGGTCGAGAATTGAGCCCTGATTGTTCAAACTACTTACAAAACATAAGAAACAGCTTTTAAACGACCACCTCATTACCAGGGGTTTTTATCAACCATGTATTCGTTAATATCATAATAATCCTTTTATGCAGCACACCTAATCAGCAGTCGCGTTTACGCCATCAGACCAACGAACCTGTCTTCAAGGTAAAATTAACCGTAAGAAAGTCATAAATTGGTTAAAATTACTAGTGGCGGGAAGTCGAGCAATTGTTTTTATCACAAGTTGTAGTTCGTCATCCGTAGCAAAAATGGAAAAAACAAAAAAAAATTTTGGTAAGATTTTTTTATTTTTAATCTGCAAGTGAAAGTAGTTACGTTGTACCAGTTCTGGCGCATTGAGTCAGAAGTTGTACCAGTTCTGGCACACTGAGTCAGAAGTGGTACAAGTACGACGTTCGTCGACTCACGATCCTAAAAAAAAAAAGTTTTGGCATGCTCTGATCACGAATCTGCGGTCCATTTTTGCGTAGGATGCACGGTTCCGGAGATGTGCAGATCAATTAATGTATATCGATACGAATGACGTCGGTCAATATTTTGATTCATACAGACCAGCACCTGTACGATATCATCTAGAGTTTTTAAAAAAGAATTGTAAAAGATGGAACTGGAATGTTGATAGGATTCAGAATGAGTGGACTTCAGTTTGTGGCGAATATTGCTTAATGTATTTGCTATATAAGTTTCAGGGATGTTCAATGCATAGTTTTACGAGTATATTTACAGGGAACACATTGTACAACGATATTTTAGTGGATGAGATGTTTCGCTCCTATTTTATAGATAATAAGTAATAAGATTTTGTATTGTAACAAAATTAGGTAATGTATTTTATTGATGATTCAGATTACCGTAGTAGATAGGAACCAAGGAGTATAATATAATAGCACTGATAATCCGACGCACGAATAGATAATCACGGTATTCAAGAACAATAGATAAGTAGATAAGATCAATGGAGCGCTAATGACGGTGGAGGCCTTCACCGGATATCAATTAGATAAGAGTTAATTGATCTGCAAATCTCCGGAACCGTGCATCCTATGCAAAAATGGACCGCAGATTCGTGATCAGAGCATGCCAAAACTTTTTTTTTTTAGGATCGTCAGTCGACGAACGTCGTACTTATATCACTTCTAACTCAGTGCGCCAGAACTGGTACAACGTAACTACTAGTGAATAATATGCCTCCATACCAATAGCCCTTATGTTTTCAAAAATTGTTTGGACGAATAAAATTGTTTTAAATGTAATGGAAAATATTTTGAAAAGCAGTAAATATATTAGTTTACATACTACAAATTGTTTTATTTATGAATTAGGGAGTCCCCACATTTATCGACGTGGAATCGGCTTAAGTCGATCGGTAACTGATAAAATAAACTGATAACAACTGCTGTTATAGTTTAAACAAAGCAATTTTATACTTATATGTAGGGCCCGGATTAATATGTAAATCCATATTTTTAATTGAAATGGTTTTTGTTCTTGAATATGTTTTCTACATAAATTATGATATTTTGATCAAGAAAATGCAATTTCTATTTTCCATATTTTTCCATATTTCAAGTATAAATCCATATTCCACAAGAAATTAAATAAATTTATCCATATCTTCATTATTTTATGTTAGGTTGATGAGAAGGTCTGTGAAATGACTAAAAATTAGTTTTAGATGACGAAAATGCCAGCAAATCCTTTTTATTGGCGTGTGAAGAACTTCTTTAATGCAACCACCAAACGTCAGTAAAGCTTTTTAATGATGCAATGAGAGTTTTGTGGCCTTATGGAGTTAAACATGACCAAGTTGTCTTGCTACTTAGTGATGCTGCTCCTTGTATGGTAAAAGCTGTAGATTCCCTACAAGTTTTGTATCCAAAAATTATTCGTATGAAGTGCTTGGCTCATGGTATGAATAGATTTGCTGAATGAATAAGGTCTCAGTTTAAAAAGGCTGACAGTTTAGTATGAAACGTAAAGAAAAAGTTTTTGAAAGCAGCAAGCAGGATCTTAAAATTTAAAGAGTTGGTATCCCGACATTTCTTTACCGCTAGAGCCAGTGCTGAACCGCTGGGGAACTTAGCTGAGAGCAAATGAATACTATGCCCAGTATTACACTGAAATCAAAATGATTATCTTTGAATTGGAGAATAAAGCTGCTGATATTTCAATCTCAAAAGAACTTCTCCAAGATTACCCTACGTAACTATTTGCTTTATGTACATAAACACTAATTATTGCTTTTTATCATACCATATAAAGGCACTCGAAAATTCTTCCACTTCTCTAAATGATAATTTGATGACTATCGAAAATATTTTTAGAATCAGAAGGTCCCGTTGCTGAAGTAGCGAGGCAAAAATTACTCTATGTACTGAAAAAAAAACAAAGGATTTCCACACAGCATGCTGTTGATTTTCTTTAGGAAAGGATCCTAAAGAAAATCAACAGCATGCTGTGTGGAACATTAGAAGGCACCATAGATGTGCCCTACTCACTTGCAGAATTATGCAAATTTAAATAAGCTCCAATCACATCCTATGATGAAAAATCATTCAGCTAGAATAAAGCATTATTTCGTCCAAACAGAAAATTTAAGGAAACACGTAATTATATACTGTAATTTAAATAATAATGAACCTAAGCTAAGTAAAATCGTATTTTTTTTGTTTTTTCTTAATAGGAAATCGTTTTAATGTACAATGTCGTTATCTTTTATTACACATATTTTTTCCATATTTTAGGATTTTAAGTCCATATTAAATGTACATATTTTGATATTATATATACATATTAATCCGGGCCCTACTTATATGTATTGGTCAGATCTTAGAATTTATATCAAGAATTAATCAATTATTACGTGAAATGGCGGTACCGTGGATCTCCGGTAATCCGACAAACATTTTGCAGGGCAGTGACGAACTATCGAATTTGTCGGATTATAGAGTACTGCCTAAGACCCCCTATAGTCCGGAATTTTTCACAAAAGAGTACCTTGTAATCCGACAAAACACAGATCCAAATACTAAAATAATCAAAAAATATGATTCAATCACTTTAAGAAACATCCATTTAAGAGCGTTATCAAGAAGCGATAACGCACTTTGAGGTAAATTATGATCTTTCAACCACTTTTAGAATCAAAATTTTCAATCAGAATCAAAATAATACCCTACGCGTTACAACATACACATTTCTATACTCTCTGATATGTATATCAATAACAAGTGTACATAACATTCACAGATCGAGTCGTGCAATTTTGGGTTAATTTGGAGTACAAATATCATGGAATTAATACAATGTAAATTAGAACTACCTATTCAAATAAATTATGTACTTAAGGTGATACCTCGAAAATTTGGTGGTTTTTCTATTCAACATATTTTTTTAAGTTTTATAGATTACAAACCAAAATTTTGGCATATGATTTTTGACTATATGATCTTGGATTGCATAAAAGGAAAACACGATATCACGAAATTTTCTCGATAAAAAGAAATTGCAAAGTAGACTCTAATTATTTACATTTCTCGATGACACCACAATATTCTTATGAACAAGTTCATGGAGTTGTTTTTAAGTCATAGTAAATAATCATATCTAAGTTCTCATAAACCAGTTTTTTAATCCATAACGAAGTTTTGTTATAATAAATAAAAATGTTGTTTGGCGCTTACTTAGTTTTTTTCCGAGCGCTTGCTTGGTATGGCTATCTCATAATTTGCGTACTATGAAGTCATTGCATCACTTTCATTTTGACACTCGCTCAGTCGTCCGTTAATTCACCGTCAAAGGAATAAGTCACGCCCCCAAAACTTCGAATAATTTTCAAGGTATCCTCTTAAATAAGAAAAATCTAAAGATAAAAAACAGGTTTAATTATTAAAAGGGAATATGGTAGACTCTCTGCAGGAGTATGTATATTTTTAATTTTAGTATAAGATATATTATATTGAAAATGTAATTTATATCAGGAACTCGACGATAAATAATTTGTAAGTTTAATTTTGAATGCAATATAAGAGTCGTTAAATATGTCAATGCCAGGTATGGTTTTAGAAAATTCGTTATATTTTCCACATATACGCACGATAGGAGCGTGATTCCCGAGATGAGTTTTCGCGAAAGGAATATGAAATGTTTTTTTGGGTGCGACAACGGGGATATTTACGTGGAACAGCAAATTTTTAGCTCTTCGTATCTATTGGGCAGCTTGTGACACGCTGCACTTGCACAAAGATGGGCCGAATGGCAGCTTCATTTTATAATTATAATGCCTGAACATTCGTCTCTAAATCTCTACCACGGGGAGTCCGATTAATCCCAGCCGCCAAATTTCATGAACGCACTACGCGGCAAACCTCCCGATACCATCCACACCATCTGGATGCTTCGCAGTCCACCACTGTACGTTTCACAAGGAGTTTTCTTCCGCGTACGACCTCTCTGTGGAATAGTTTACCACCGGCGATTTTTCCGGACCGATACGACCTGGGGACCTTCAAGAAAAGAGCTTACTCCTTTCTAAAGGGCCGGCAACGCACCTGCAATTCCCCTGGTGTTGCGTTTGATCATGGAATGCAAGAATTGCTCGTTTAAAGATATTGGATATCATTTAAGACAAACCTATGCAACTACGTTATCCTTGAAAAGCCCTCCAGTGGTGAATTCGAGGAAATGTGTAATAATATTCAATAGGTGATAAGTGGTAAAGCGTTCAATAATATATTACATAGTACGTAAGTACTACGTCCACAAACATATCTTATTTACCTTCATCGTAAAACTGATAAAACCTCGCATGATCATCGGTGAATAATTTTCTTAGTATTAACATAAAAACTAGTCTTATCGTTCTAAAATGCTTGTACGAATCCCGTGCGTACTTGCTTGTTGTGACAAAGTTTTCCTCTTTCTTAAAAATGACTGTCACTTACAAGATTTGTTCCTTGATAAATTCTATTTGTGTCGACCAAGGTGCTCGAACTAAGATTACGTTATATATCTTATAATCTTATTTCATTTCATGTCGGTCTTGATCGAATCGACTTGATTGACGTCAAACGTTACCATTCCAGGTACCGCCAGCCTCGGGCCATTTCGCGTTGTTTGATACTCCCGAAAAAGATAAAGTGACATGTAAAACTATTCAAAGCCCCTGACTAATTTTGTTTGTTTTGTAGAAGTTCCGAAGTGGTGATTGCACTAAATGTAGAGTGATAGACCGGACTAAATACAGTGTACACTACGGTAGCCCGTCACTTTTGCGACCGACAGACAAACTACATGTCATGGTCACAGTGTCAAGGTTTACCGATTTTATAAATACCTTAATTCTTTTTCCTAGAATAACTTACCTATGTCAATAATAATACACAGGTAAATCTCTAATTTGATGAATCTTTAATTCGATACCCATATTATACGGCTTACTATTGAAACTATACATCGCTATTTTGTCCACGTCCACCATATTAGATCTACGATAGGTAACTTTACTTATTGTGCTTATCTCTTCTAGCCCTATCATAAAATACGGATATCATAGGAGTTGCTGTGGAAATGATGAATTTGTAACGTCCTCTATATTGGATTTAAAATGGCGGCGTTTTAATAATTGTGCAGTCTCTCCAGAATCAAACATGTGTGCAAAATGTTAACCCGATAGCTTCAGCGGAAGTGGTTGAAATATTAATTGCAAAATTTCACAACATACATACAAATGAAATTTAATAAAAGCTTTTAATAATTAATTAATAACGCTGAACGAGCACACACTATCTTGAAGTCTTGCAGTGTTCTGTGACTGAGTAAAGTGCGGCGATATCGCCGCAATTGAATGGGACATCGTAACTAAATTCAGTGTCGCCTGTAATATCTAGTACATAATAACTCTATGCTCAAAATCAGCTTTACAGATAGTATTAAACATCTTCGTCTTTGTATCATTCACATTAATTCATCACAGTCTTTCAAAAGTACCCTGCTGAACATTCCCCATTGTGTCCCCTTAGGGGAATCCCTCATATGTCATAGTTTCCACCCTAGTAACTGTGTCAAATATTGGACATAATGGGAAACTATAGGCGAATTTCCAACCGTGGTTTTTACTTATTTTGGAGTTATTATCAGGTTGATGCTGCCCATATCCTGTTTCCTTTCTCACTGTCGTCTCTTGCTCTTACCACATCCATGTGCTGATATAGGGTATTGGATATTCTCACGCCGCCACTGCATAGCGTCTTTATATGTTACAGGCATTTCACAGTGATAATATCGATACGAATGATATGACGCACGAGTAAGATTCATTCTGGTGAACGTGTTATTTACACAGATAACTGCCATCGGTTTTTTAGAAGTAGGGCTGACAAACGCGCACACAGTTCACCTGATAGTAAGTGTATGCATTTTCCCATAGACTTATATTGGTTTAAAATCAAATTGCGGATGCATTGTCATCCTCGACAACTAAGAGAAAACGCTTCGTTACAAGTAAAAAGTGTCTCCAATTCTCTACACTCATCACGTTTAATAAAACAGTATTATCCTGCTATTTAATAGGTACGCTGGTATTTTTTACGCTGGTATTCTGTGAGATCACAGTCCTTCCTAGATCGAGACAAATGCAGTTCCTCTGCATTGTAATTACAATTACCTACGCTGCAGCGTAGCTCTACAACGTTCTTTGTTTGTTTTTTTTTTAAATAAAAATGGGCTTTTTATCTTTTTAATGTGCCACTTACATATTTTCTAACATATCAAAAACTGGTTCTGATAGAGCCTATTGTACGAGTTTTTATTGTGTCACAATGGTAACTGATAAAACTCGAAGAATATAGAAACATATATAATGGATTTTCCCATTATCAAACATGTGTACGTGACATTATACGTAAACAGATTAATGAGATAATTGTTTATAAGATAGTTGAAAAACATTTAATCATACACATTCATTCATTTACATAATAAGTATATGTATGTATACTTACAATATTTGTAATAGAAAAATCTCTCCAGAATCAAACATGTGTGTATATGTATGTATACTTACAATATTTGTAATAGAAAAATTAAAACAAAAATTACCTACTTCGTATAATGTATATAAAAATTTTATATACTAAAATTTTACTATAGTAGGTAAGTAAAGATTAAGAAAATAACATAACTCAAAGTACTAGTAAGCTGAAAACTGACAACCGATGGAGAAGTTAGTTTCTCGAGCAGTTGTTACTCGGTCTGTATACATTTTAAGTGTGAGAATATTTAGACGGTTAGGCTGTCCGAGTAACAAATACGTAAGTAATATTATATTACTTACTCGTGTGTTTACGATAAATCAAAATAGCTCAAATAAGTGAATAATAGCAGCTCAATGTTCGTATGGTGTTGTGGCGGCGCTGTCGTCGCTCCGCAAGCGAAACACACCTAAGCCTAAATCACGCTATCAAAGTTCCGAATCATAAACAGTATATATAGAACAGCTCCGAACTATCACATGGAGCGTTGGCTACTCCCCGGGCAGAACACCTTGCCCGGGAGATCTTCCCTTTTCCTTCTGCGGCCACAGTGGTGACCACTCGACGTGATCTGCACTACGCAACCTACAACCTTCCGAAACTACAACTTCAAGCCTTCGTCATTGTCCTCAGGAACCCCTACCATTCACTACTGAGAATCGTCTTCTGCAGTCTTCAGTTCCTGCAAACCAGTCCAACCGGTCTTCATCTCGATTCACCACTGATTTATAAGGCAGACTTCTGGCACTTGCTCCGGTACACCGTTCTCACCGGCATCACTTGCTAGTGCGTAGTACGGCATGCATTACACATCGGCATATCATTCGCACCGGTGTCACTTGCCCCTTAGCACACAGCATGCATTCCCCATCGGCATTAAGGACGCACTGGCAATCGGACTACACTGTTGACCTCCGGTCTGAGCAGGAGGTGATGTGGCGGCGCTGTCGTCGCGCCACAAGCGAAACACACCGAAGCATAAATTGCGCTATCAAAGTTCCGAATCATAGACAGTATATATTGAGAACAGCTTCGAACTATCACATGGAGTGTTGGCCGCTCCCCGGGCAGAACCTTGCCCGGCGGGAGATCTTCACTTTTCCTTCCACGGCCACAGTGCGTAGAGTATGTGTAGAAAATGTGGAGATCCGGAGACTCCTTTACTGGAAATGAGGCATTCCATCTTACGACCTGGCCACGGGGAACGGCGAAGCGACAGGCGGGGCGAAAATTCGCGCGGCGCGATTTGAGTGCCACGCGAAGTCACGTTTGCCGCCGCGACGAGATAGGCCGAGAGTGAAATGTCTTTATCAAAGTTATCTTGATATTGCTTAGAAAGTAATTGTTTTTTGATTCAAGACATAATATTTGGATGAGATTGCGGAGTACTTGATTTGAATAGGAATCTAGTTATAGATGGAGAATTCCACAACAAATAGAATGCATCTAGAAAAAATTTCGAGTAAATACCAGAATGAGTGTTGAAACCTGCGATTATATTCTTGTTAATATTCAACCATAATTGGAGATAAAAGTCAATGCGGATGGAATTTTATGTTGTTTTTGTCGGCCCGGCATTTTTCGCGGCGAAAACAACTAAAATATTTTGTTCCTATACTATTCGCCGCGTCTGCCGCCGCGATTGCCGCCCGACTCCGTGGCTTGCACCGTACTGATTCATACATTTGTTTCATTCGCCCGCCGCGCCGCCAGTAGCCCGCGCGATTCGCCCGGTAAATTTCGCCGGTCGCGTCGCCACTCGCCGCTACGCGTGGCTTGCTCCATACATTTCTATACATTTGATTTAGTCGCTAGACGCCTCGCCGTTCGCGCCGCGCGAATTTTCGCTACGGCGAATGTCCCGTGGCCAGGCTGTTAGTCCTCAGGGGTCACAGCGCATCTGCATTTTGATTCTTAATCGAGGATTGATATAGATGTCTATGTGCCACAACATCCACTTACCATTAGGTAGACGATATTTCGATTCTGGGCCCATTTCTGTTCTCAGTCTATATTAATGATTTAGATACCTTATATTGTAGGGCACAATCACGATATAGTATTATTTGCTGATGATACCTCTTTAATTTTCAAACTCAATCGGCAGTCAATTAATTTTGAAAACGTAAATAATACTCTATCGAAATTAGTACTTTGATTTAACGCTAATAATTTTCTCTTAATTGACAATACGACAAAAGGTATTAAATTTACAATACCTAATGTTAAACATTCGAATACTAATGTGCTCTTAAATGGGGAAGAGTTGAGTCTTGTGGATACCACTGTTTTTCTTGGTATTACTATCGACGCGAAGCTTCAATGGGGCCCCATATATCTAAATTAGCAGACAGACTTTGTTGTGCGGCATATGCTGTAAGAAAGATTAGAGGTTTCACCAATGTTGAGACAGCCAGATTAGTTTATTTTAGTTACTTTCATAGCGTCTTGGTGTGTATTATGGAATCTTACTGTGGGGTAATGCGACTGACATTGAAGTCATATTTGTTTTGCGTGCGAGAGCCGTACGGGCGATTTAACTTAAATTGTAAAGAGTTTCTTAGAGAAAAACTTAAAGAAATAAATATATTAACTTTGGCATCGCAATATATTTATGAAAATTTAATATATGTACATTAAAACATAAATGCTTTCGTAAGAATAAAGATGTTCATACTCTAAACACTACGAACAAACATAAGCTTGTAATACCGGTTACTATACTAGTCCACATAATTAGTAATTCATTTAGGGGCAATGTATACGCTTTTACAACAAAATCCCAGAAAAAGTACGAAATTTGTCATTAAACAAGTTTATTTATTTTATGAAAGAAAAATTGTACAAAAATTTTGAAAGAGTTATTATAATATAAAAGAATACATAAATGAAAATAATCCATGGGAATGAGGGGGTCACCTCGATGCTGATTCTAAAAAAATCATTCAAAAGTTGTACAAAATTAATTTATTGTATATTGAAACTTGTTTAACAAAAAGTCCCGACGGGTTTCTTGCTGGTTCTTGCCAGGACAGAGATTCTTTTTCCGAACTAGTGATGAATTAAAAAGCAACTTTCAATAAGTATTTTACATTAATCTATATTAAATAAAATTATACATTTCCATTTCATTCATTTGTGCTCGGTTTTCACCCTTATTCTTTAAAATAATGTATACTACAGCACAGAAATCAAAACTGTAAGCGATTTTATGACATTTGCGAAAACTCGATGACGGTTTTGTAAGAACCGGTGAGCAGAGTATAGTGCGGGTCCCAACTATACGGAGTGATGGCATGTTAAAAACGAGAACTTGCGGAAGATGGATGCAGGTGAAGCCTACATTCAGCAGTGTACTTGTGTGACTATAAGAAAATTTTTATAGGGCTCCTCGCGGCAGTGCAGGTCCGAGGCAAGATTAAGGATGGAGCGAGATCCAATTATGGTGCACCCTTTGCTTGCCCCAAAATACAGGGTATTTTTTCAAAGAGTAACCTATTAAACTTGAAATATCTAAATAATGATATAACGTTATAGCAGTTTTCGAAAATACGAATAAATAAGGTTTCTACTTCTATTTGAAATTGTCCCAAATTGAATGCGATTTAATAACAACAACGTTTTTGCCTACCACCAACCATAATCAATGTGTAGTGAAATCAGTTAAAATAACGCAATAAATACCACGCATTTTGAATTTAAAAGGTTGCTGTCCAAATATTAGGGAACATAATGTGCCAAATATTCAATGCTAAGAACTGAAGTACCGCTTTCGGGTGACCTTTATTAATATCTAAAAACTTTTTCAAACACATGATTTATCTTCAAAGCTCCAATCCCGAAATATCGCGATTATGATCGATCATGTGTCAATTTTTACTCCAACTTTAGGCATACCTCCTAGAAATTTTCATCGGTCTTATTCAAATGATAGAGAAAACGCCAAGTCTCATTATTGTAGAAATTTGTGTAAAGCGTGTCTCTATTGAGTTTATGACGGTGTCTAACATTGGATAGAAAACATTATTATAAATAACATCTCTGGATCCGTTGCCGCGTCATCTTGCTTTTCATATATGAGAACATTTTCTTCTTTTTTCGTTCGCGGATTCTTTCAAACTCCGGGTTTTATTACTTAATCGCGCAAAAATGTATTGTGATGAACTGGCACAAAGTTAGACTATACTCTGGAGAGGATTTTCCGTGGGATACCTGCTTTACCAAGTGAAAATACCACTGCTTCTACGGGGTGTGGAGCTTTGGGCAGAATATAATTAGTAAAAGCACTGTATAAGTGAAATTATGGAATTTAAAAAAATCTGGGAGAATGCTTTTTTTTTCCTGCAGCTATATAATGGTTGTAGCACGAATGGGTCGGCTCGACCGGGGAAGGACAACGCTCTCACAGAATACCAGCGTAAAATAGCAGCTTAATACTGCTGTGTTTCGTATGGTGAGTGTAGAGATCCGAAGAGCCTTTTTTACTAGAAACGAGGCATTCCATCTTAGTCCTCAGGGGGGGACAAAGCATCTGCGTTTTGATTCTTCATGTAGGATAAATGTAGATGTTTATGGGCCACAGCATCCACTTACCATCAGGTGGGCTGTGTGCTCGTTTGTTACCCCTTATTCTATAAAAAATCCGTTAAAGTTCCCTTTCTATGCACAATCTAAATCATAATTTGAACGGGAAGAGGGAGGGGGGTGGAGCTCCTTTTGCACGAAACACTAGTATAGCTTAGCATGAACTTAACCTATTTTTAAAATCAGTTTGACCTTTCCTTTGTTTTTACTTTGCCCCTATTTGCTTCTCTGTTTACGAGAAGAATAACTAAGTATACATATTATTAACGAACAATTGCTCGCTTATCTTTGTTTTGCGTGTCACTTGGGACATCGCTAACTCTGAGAATGTTTGTACCTGCTATACTTGTTTATTTTGGAATGTTAAATCTCGCCGATATAAGGTCAGTGCCTTGAACGAATAATTCGTTCAAGGTCAGTGCATACCAAATATCTAAATCCCTACCATCCCTATCCATCCCGTAGATAACAAGAGTAATTGACATAGCCCAGTGAAACAGTAAGCTGCTTTATGTGATATGGTGACAAACGAGCACACAGTCTACCTGATGATAAGTGGTTGCTGTGGCCCATAGACATCTAGATTTATCCTCGATTACGAATCAAAATGCAGACGCGTTGTCACCCGTGAGGACTTAGATGGAATGCCTCATTTCCAGTAAAAAGAGTCTCCGGTTCTCTACACTCACCATACGAAACACAGCAGCATTAAGCTACTATTTGACGCTGGTATTCTGTGAGAGCGTGGTCCTTCCCCGGTCGAGCCGATCCATTCGTGCTACAACTATAATACTAATATAACTGCAGCATGGCTCTACCACGTAAAAAGTTTAGTGAAGTGGCAACGAGCTGGCTATACCTATAGCTCGAAGAACCAACGGGGAAAAAATCTCGAAAGGCAGCATCGTACTAGAAAGCGCAGTGTTGGATAACCACCAAATAGATGGAATGACAACCTTGTAAGACATGCAGGAAGTCGATGGATGCAGGTGGCTCATGACAGTGTATTGGAGCATGAGTATGTCCAAAAGCAAACTTTTTTTATAGAATAGCGTGGCAAACGAGCACACAGTCCACCTGATGGTAAGTGGATACTGTGGCCCAAAGACGTCTAGATTTATCCTCAATTAAGAATGTGTTGTCACCGCTGAGGACTGAGATGGAATGCTTCGTTTCCAGAAAGAAGGGTCTCCGGTTCTTTTCACTCACCGTACGAAACACAGCAGCATTAAGCTACTATTTTGCGCTGGTATTCTGTGAGAGCGTGGTTCTTCTCTGGTCGAGCCTCCTGAACCTGTGGATTCCTGTCGACACCAATGAAATTGTTAACTTCAATTTTAAGTGGTTACTTAGCACGTGCTCAACGGTGTTATCCCTGACGACTTATATGAAAGGCTACGTTACAAGTGGAAAGGATCCTTGGATCCCTTTACGTACCATACGAAACATTATGCTTCTTGTAGTTGGTATTCTATGCGAATGCAGTTGTGATGACCCATTCGTGCTACGGCTACGACCATAATACTTGTAGCATTAACGACTTTACTTGCCTCTAAAATAATTTTTGTTTCCCGTCAATATTCTAAATATTATTAATTAAAAAAAATAGATTTATTTATTAGAATAATATGTATTATTCTAATAAATAAATGTATTTTTTTAAAGTATTATGTATGTGAGCACAGGGGAATTCATGAAATGAATTGCTAAGGATTTAGTAGTAGTCCTAAAACGATTGTGGAAGGAATCCTGGAATTTGTAAAAGAATATTTGTGGTTCCCAGTATGGTCGTTCAGGCTCACATACATAAAATAATAAGCATATTATGTAGGAATACTATTTATATAATCAAAACCTATATAACAATATTTATTATTATAATAGAGAAAGCTAAAACTATTCTAAAGATAGAGACATCACGTATTATGTATGCAGCCCTAGTTTCGTTTGAGACAAGAACAAAAATAATTAGAAGACAACAAAGAAATTCACATTTTTAATGTTGTGTTAATCGCAAGCAGCTACTCCCATTTAACAATTTACGAGCCACGTAACGTCGCATACATAATTACCGGTGATAATTTTTATGACATGATATACGGGCATGGCATGAAATAATTTTAATAACGTCACTTTTTTTCAATGTGTTTTGAGTTTAGCCATGTTATGTGACGCCGACATACCCCAATGGATATATGTAATTGGTAAGCTGAAGTTCAATGGGCTGGCCATATAGCTCGAAGAACAGACAACCGATGGGGAAAAAGATTCTCGAGTGTCAGCCTCGTACCGGAAGGTGAAGTGTAGGGCACCCCCCTCCCCTAGATGGAGCGTCGACCTGGTATGAGACACGCACACACAAGTCGGTGGCTGCAGGTGGCTGAAGACCGTGCTTTGTGGTTTCCTTGGGGAAGACCTATATTCAGTAGTGTGTTTGTGAAGGGCAGTATGATGATGTGGTTTTGCGCGAGAAGTTGTGGCACTAGCACAACACAAACCTAAATCACTAAGTATATAATTATGTAACCAGCTTGAACTCTGCACGTCTACAATCTACACGGATGGCTGTTCCTCGCCTGATAAGAGATCACCAATTTTTCTGCCACGAACATAGCCAGAGCCAAAAACTGAAGTGGTGACATTGTTATGATATTATACCGTTACAGCTTATAAAGTCCACTGCTAAACATAGGCCTCCCCCATTGATTGCCTCATGAGGGGACATTTGGCACAGTTGCCACGCTTGGCAAGCGGGTTGGCAACGTCAAGTCACTATCAGGAAGACGCTGCTGCCATTTCGTGATTTGTTTACCTCTGTCGGTTCTTACGACACCGACGGGATGATATGAGATAGTGGATATTCTTACATCGTCTCTACAGGGTTAGACGATATAGAATATCGCACATTTTGCAACCGTCGGAAGCCTTAACTTCAAACTTTTGACATTGTCCTCAATAATCGATTTCGTTCGCACCCGAGCAAACACTGACTACAGTTGTCACCGTCAATAACTTGGTGGTAGGTGGTGGAACTAATTTCCTGCTAAGCAGTCCGTCCTCGCACCGCGGGACGGGCCAATGTTACGCAGCCCAGAGTTGGGAAGTTGGCGGTGTTTCACCCCTGTTGTCGGAATGCACGTAAAACCGTGGTTCCTTTTTCCCGTTGGCGCTTAATCTCTCTCCGATCGTGTCGGATTGCCATGCCATCCCATCGAACCATGGGAGTGAGGGAGTAAAGAGAGCACCTGTATTTGCGCATACACTCGGTCACTATAATCCTGTCCTGCCCAGTTGGCTGGTCTATGTTGAGATTGGCCGCCGTGACCGAAATTCAGCCTGGAGGTTATTATTATTATTAGGAGCCCGTCCAGATACGTACCACCCCCTCACCTATTTCTGAAGCCAAACAATAGTGCCTACGATGCTGTATTTTGGTTTGGAGAACCAGTCCAATAACAGACTACGAGGCTTGCTAACTGCATACGTGGTAGACCTACGTACGTATATTATGGTTGTAGCACAAATGAGTCGGCTCGACCGAGGTAGGACCACGCTTTCAATGAATACCAGCGTAAAATAGCAGCTTAATGTAAATGTTTTGCATGGTGGGTGTAAATATTCGGAGACCCTTTTTAATGTAGACGAGGCATACCATCTTAGTGCTCAGGGTTGACAACGCATGTGCGTTTTGATTCTTAATTGAGGATAAATGTAGATGTCTGTGGGCCACAGCATCCACTTACCATTAGGTGGATTATGTGCTCGTTTGTTACCCTTATTCTATAAAAAAAACTGCTTAGTGCTCAAAGCTGACAACGCATCTGTATCCTTCTTTGTTTTGACTGCAGTGGCCACTTACCATCAGGTGGACTGTAAGGTTAACCTAGCCCAGCTTTATAAGGTTCATCGCATAATTGGACTGATGCTTTTTGTTCCTTCAAGCTCCTCTCTGAATTAGTGTTCGGCACAACTGTGAGCCTTTACTGCTCGTCCCTACTTTACGTCATTCTCAGAAAACTTGCCTTATTCACGACTATCTTGACTACAGGACAACTCCTGACACTTTCACCTTCGTTGAACGTCAACTGAACTGCAACGACGTCCTCTGGTGTAGTCATCGCGCCGCAATAGCGTAAACCGATCGAAATATAACCAAAGTCTAAATCGAAGTTTGTGAACAACTTTGTACAAACAAAACAAGCTCCTTACAACACGGGGCATTGGTCGCTGGGCTTGACCACCTTCTCCAGCAGGAGATCTCCCCTTTTACTTCCTCGGACAAATAGTTTTACCTCTGGTACGTCGTGTAAGTACCAAACCCAACAAAATTATAAAGAGTAATTATAGTAGTGGCGGGAATATTCATTGGCCTACTTATATCTTTATATACCTATAGTCAATCTCTGACTTTTAATTAGTTACACAACTGTAAGAAGGTATTAAATATGGACAAGTCTCAAATATATGAGTTTTTATTTATTTCAATGAAGTCTGACTTAGTAGAGTGGCTGAAGGCTGGCAGCAGCCACTTGCTTACGAGCTCACTTGGTACATGGTAAGTACCTGCAATCCGCTTTGAACGAAGAATAACTAATACGAGTACGTTGTCACACCTGAGGCCTAAGTGCAATACGTCACAACCTGTAATTATACTGGCTTACTTACGCGTAATATATAAGTCAATGCTTACTTACCATTTTAACAAAATACTGTAGACAGCCTACAGATTTTTTTATAGCATTGGCTGACAAACGAGCACACAGTCCACCTGATGGTACGTAGATGCTGCGGCCCATAGACATCCACACTTATCCTCAATTAAGAATCAAAAATGCAAATGCGTTGTCACCTCTGAGGATTAAGATGGAATGCCTCGATTCGAATAAAAAGGATCTCCGGTTCTCTACATTCACCATACTTAACACAGCAGCATGACGCTGCTATTTCACGCTGGTATTCTGTGAGAGCGTGGTCCCGCCGCGGTCGAGCCGACCCATTCGTGCTACAACTATAATATAGCTGCAGCGTAGCTTTACCATGTAATAAGGTTTTAATATTCCTTTAAGTATAAGAAATCAACAGGCAAAACCTAGAGTATAAATAAGTTCCTTGTTTATGTATATTCTTAAAATAGGGTAAAACAATAAAACAAGCCGAGAATTCGATTGTTGATTTATTTTTTGTCGTAACCGAAATATTCAATTGAGATTGCGATCGCATTGAATGGAACAAGCAATTGATTTATACCTATTGAAATCGGAAAAGATTAGGTAGGAATACCTAACCTTTTACATCAATAGCTATAAGTACAAGTTTATCAAATATTTACCCAGACATATATCGTACGGATAACTTATTACCTAGATACTTTTTCTGATCGATATAATGAAAGTCAGTAGGTATATGTCATCATCTATTCATTGAGTTGAGTCACCATTTCAGTGACTCGACGTTTTATCTACGCTAACAGACTTTACTGGTCTAATATCAGATTAGATAAAACACAAAAATACCGAACTACTAAAACAATACTTAAATCTTCACTGTATTTCGATACAAAGACTATAGTGAGCCTTCTCTCTCTAAAAAAAGCTGGAAAATTTTATTCTAGAAATATATTATAAATAAATATAATATAAGACCAAAATAGCGAGACGAAGAAATACTCGCATACAAATTCTTTGTGCGTATATTTAACTTTCTCTTTGTTGTAACTACTATAAACTACTAATGAGCGTAATTGATTGCATTAATAAACAGGGTCAATAATAGCACAGATAATAGTGTCAAAAGGTACAATATGCGCAATAATATTTAGCGTACCAACATGTAGTGATCTGTGTCACTCAGTGTGAGTCACTCAGTTAAAAGTTCATTGTCACTTAATTTCAATAAAGGCAATAGCTTCTAACGATTTATCTATACATAATATAATAAATCTGTAGAAAAGTAGCGTCTGTAATTCTAACTTTTTCAGGAAAAACCAAGTGCAGGAGACTTTGGTTGCGTGTTCAGATCGGGTGGTCACCACTGTGGCCGTGCAAGAAAAACGGGAGATCTCCCGCCGGGCAAGGTGTTCTGCCCAGGGAGCGGCCAACACTCCGTGTGATAGTTCGGAGATGTTCTATATATACTGTTTATGCAACGCCGCCACAGGACTATATAAAGGGCACCGAAGCCAAATTAGTGGTTTTTAGAATGTTTGTCTGTCTGTCTGTCTGTTTCTTTTTTTTTTTAAAAAACGTTACCCCTACACTAGGATTTTCTCCTGTGTCGTGGGGGCAGTTTACAAACATAAATTACACAAGGACAAACATCCAGACCCGGAACAATTATTTGTAGGCCATACAAATACTTGTTCCGTGCGGGATTCGAACCCGCGACCCCTAGCGCAGCCACTCATTGCTAAGCCACTACGCCACGGAGTCGTCAAAAAAGAAAACTGTCTGTCTGTGTATGTAAGATTCACGCAAAAACTAATCTTGAAAGTTATCTGCATAAGCCAGTAATCAAACCGATCTAAACGTAAATTTCGTAGTTGGTACGTAAGCAATCCAAATTAGATCCGCGCCGACTCCACTCATGTTTTAACTGCAATTTAAAGTTTCGATTTACCACGTCCTCAGTGGTGAAAAAAAATATCGCAAGGAAACCTGCATATCTGAGAAGTTAAAAATATATTTCGGAAATCATTTTTAGGTATAGGTATGTGAAGTTGGTCATCCCGCGTTGGAGTCAACTTAATCAACTCCTTTTTGACCTAAACCTCGCTTTGCCTGTGCCCAATAGTGAGATGTATTTAGGCTGCTACTGTTTTACTTTTAATAAAGCTTTTCACTGCTGATCATAGGCTTCCCCCCTCCGTATGTCTAATAGACCGGGTATTTGCAGTAGTATTCACGCTTGGCAAGCAGGTTGGCAACCGCAGCTCTTTATTACTTTGTGCTGTTGTCGAGAAGATGCTGCCCATCTCCTGTTCAGTTTTCCTCCGTCGCCTCTTAAGACACTCACGGGACGAAATGGAGTTGTGGTTTCTTTTTAGCCGCCTGTACATGGCTAATATAATATGTCTACTCCCATTAATCAATTGGATTTCCTCCACAGACTGCCAAATAGGTTGAATATTTCTCATAATTGCCACGCTTGGCATGCGTGTTACCAACTGCATCTTTTTAATATTTTGAACTATGATCAGGAACACGCTGCTGCCCATCTTATGTAGATTTCTAATCCTGTTCATAAATTTAGTTCCTCTCACACGTTCACCGAGAATAGAACTAAATTTATGAAATTTTGAAGTCTATTCGAACTTTAAAAAATACTGGCATGTGATGCTAATCAATATTCAATGAGTTAAATATTAATAAAGACCATGAAATTAGACCTTATTTTATCAAAACTATATCAACTTTAATAATGCATATTACATAAATAACGCAGTTCCGATTTCAGGACAATTTTCCCTTCATAAATACACATCGGAAGGCGTGCGCGATATAAAAAGGTATTGCTTGATGTGATATTTATGCAAATCTGATAAACTAACATGTGTTTCTGTAGCCTATAATATTGCCGATATAGACACAGATACCGTGTCTCTACAAGTGATCAAGTTTCGCTAATTTTATTACGAAATATTATTATCGATGTTTCTAAATTCAAACCTACGCGAGCGAAGCCGCGGGTAAAAAGTTAGTATGATATTTGATATTGAATACACTTGAAACATATTAAAAACAAAAGGAAATTATTACACCCGAATCCGCTCAATACTGAGTGCATTAAACTAATAATGATAATAGTTACCATACTTTTGTAAAACAGAAAATTTTGTTTTAATTAAATATTGTTATCGCTTTCGTGTTTCGTAAAAGGATTTTACAAACATATGTTGCACATAAGCAAACACTTCGACAAAAAAATTTATTTCAAGGCCATATACCAATATTTATGCGGTGCTAGAATGGGACAAGGGTAATGAAGCACGACAAACTACAGCTGCGGTGCGGCGTGCTGAGGTTCAATTCCCGCATGCTCCCATTCGCAGAATTCGCGGGTGGTCAATATACTTTACTTACGTCGGTGATGCGAAATCACAAGATATATCAAACACGCATATGATACAATCGAGTATAATATATTAGTACCCGGTTGACCGAGCTTTGCTCAGTATTTTTCGCTCGATTTTTTTAATTCATGTGTTTTGGAAATTATATTTAGATACAAATTACATACTGATGAAATATAAATAATATTTTTTGATCTTAGCGATATAACAGAAAAAACAGAACTGGTTATTTGAATAAAAAATCATGAGTGCAATTATTTTAATTTAAATTTTCGTGTTTTTAAAAAATACTAAAAAAAGGGCTCGAAAAAATAAATTTTCTCAAAAAAGAAAAGAACATGAAAAAAAATTAAAAAAAGTCGGTCGGGTCGGTCTGGGCTCGAACCGGGGTTTTAAGATTCTGTGACCGACCATTATACCAATTAAACTATTTATAATCTTTACTAATCCGTCAAAATTTACCTTCTTATTCTAACGATATTGTAGCAGTTTTTCATTGCCTAAAAACACGGACAAAAAGACATTTTCTAAAAATAAATCCTAGCTAGATCGATTTACTATCCCCGAAACTCCCTGGACACTAAATTTTATGAAAATCGTTGGAGCCGTTTCCGAGATCCCGATTATATATATATTTATATACAAGAATTGCTCGTTTAATAGTATATAATATATATATTATAATGTATTAGTGTATAAATGCGTATACAACATGTATCCAGACCGCTATACAACGTGTCGCTAGTTTGGCAGTTTGGCTCAAGCGCGTCACGAACAGTGTGACCAGATTAAATTTTACAGAAAAACCGAAGTACCTTAAAATATACTGAAATATACCAACTTGCTCAGGGAAAATATACCAATAAAAATACTGA
This sequence comes from Parnassius smintheus behrii, assembly GCA_036936625.1. Taxonomy (NCBI): domain Eukaryota; kingdom Metazoa; phylum Arthropoda; class Insecta; order Lepidoptera; family Papilionidae; genus Parnassius; species Parnassius smintheus. The sequence continues at coordinate 18,635,812 of JAUPFT010000028.1, read as the reverse complement.
TTTTCAATATATGTGTGTTCTATATTCTTCGTCAATTAACTGCATTTGTTCTGGCTCTACTTTGTATGGGAAAGATTCTATTATATTTCTTAAACTGCTAAATTCTTTATTCACGGCAGTGTAAGAGGTCAAGAAATTTCAGTTCTTGGAAAATTTAATTTTCGAAAGGCAAACTTGATTTCAATTGAGTGCTCAAGTCAATTCAAAACATTGGCACCTTTTGAAGAATCAGCAATTTGTTCTTTCATGTTTATGTTTCCCCTGAGTTTAATTAATTTTTGACCCACTTGGAACCCTAAGTACATATCATTTAATGGCAAATAATCCACACTAGACTTTGGGTCTAATGTAAATATATTGTCCGTGCTTTTTATATAACTTGTTTTCATAGAGCAACCCAAAATCGATAAGTACCTTTAAAAATGTAGTCTAAAAAGTAAAAGTACAATTATTTATTTATATCATTAGTAAAAGAATGATACAAAACTTCTCATGACATAATGCGATCACACAAATGTTGGGCTTGAAAGAACAACTGCAGTGTCCTCCATTGCTCAATTATTTTACTAACACAAGCATGAAGCGATAGCCACCTTATATCATAATGACGCAATAGTCCATGTTTCAGTAGTGTCAGTGAAATTTTGGAACTCAACAAATTCCCTTTGACGCTTGCTGCTTTGAGAAAAGTATCCATATACTTCTTTTACTATCTGTTTTACATTTCTAGACAGTATTTTGTAAGCACGGCTGAGACTTAATGCTGCACAGTGACGAACACATTTCATGAAAAAGCACTTTGGGTTCACTTCTTTAATTTTTGCACCAATGCCAGAGTGTTGACCGAACATAACATTAGGAACCCCATCACGTCTTTTATATCTAAACCTAATTCGGATAACTTTGATGATAAAGCATCAAATAAATGGTCTGCGGTCTCACCATTTAAACCAACTAAATAAAGGAATTTGGTTTGTACTGTACGTTTGGTTTCAGAGAAGTATTTGATTACTATCGCCAATACTTTGACTGTGGTGACATCTGTACTTTCGTCGATTACAATTGAATATACTGGATTACCTGACGGAGATGCAGTATGAAGTACGTCGTCAATCACATCTTTTTCAAATTCGGGTTATAAAACTTTATAAGTAATAGCGGCAGCTTTACTTCTCTCACAGGAAAACTCTTTCGCAATTACGGGGTCGGGAAATCATTTCACTAGAATATCACTGAGATGGTCTATAGCTCAAAAAGGCATGCTGTGTTCTGAAAGAAAACTGTATAAATGCAGCTCCGCTTTCTTGACTTCGTCTTTCAGCGATGCCCTTTTGAAAAATGTATCAAACTGGAAACAAATAAAAACATCATTACTAATATTTATTTTAAATGCAAAAGTGTATTTGTTTACTCGTAATTCCTTCACGCCTTAACCAAGCAACGAATTCACTTGATTTTTTTCATAGGCATAGTTGAGAGGCTGTAAAGTGACATAGGCTGCTTTTTATCTCTATTGGATGCTCCCGTGGGATACGCGGGCGAAGTCTAGTATTATACAATTATGATTTTTTTAAATTTGATTTTTTTAAAACGTTACCCCCACACTAGGATTTTCTCCTGCGTCGTGGAGGCAGTTGACAAACATAAATTGCAGAAGGACAAACCTCCAGACCCTGAACAATTATTTGTATGCAATACAAATATTTGTTCCGTGCGGAATTCGAACCCGCGGACCCCAGCGCAGCAACTCATTGCTAAGCCACTGCCCCACGGAGCCATCAAAGACGGGCCTCGAACGAGCAATTACCTTTGCGTCGTGATGCAGTATACTCGTCCGATTAAAAATAGTGTTGTAACTAGACTACGTACAATCATGTTGAAGTTTAACGATTTGGAATTAGCGGTTATTGCGATCGCTCTGTACGATGAAGAATCTGATAAATCTTCGGCTACAAGCTGGGACCAAGTTGTTGCCGAGCGTTGTCCGTTGCTCGGCCGTCACTCGGTTACCGCTCGGTATACCTTGTGTCCATACAAAATATACGTAACATTAGCCGACACTCTGCTAGGTCAGGACACGGTCTAGCGTAAGTCAACCTTAAGCAGCAGTTCATAAACTCTCCACAACAACGCTAGAGTAACTATAGGGTATAAAATGAACTTAGCAGTTGTCGACGGCGTGAAGTGTGCTGAGTTAAGGAATTTAATATTTGTGGTGACTAGAGTAGTTGATGAAACTGCAATACTTAAAACCTCAACTACTCACGTACTCTAAAATAATTTAGTAAATAACCTAGAAAAAGCCACTGTGAAACACGTTGAAAATGATTATTATAATAAAAATTTTGAAAATAATAAAATAATTATTATAAGAAAGAATTATGGCGAAAGTCGTTGCAACAAAAAGTTATAAAAAGATTTTTAAAATTTACTCTCTAGTTACAGTGGTAACTAGAGAGTAAATTATTTAACGCTTTCCTTTCACTTTTTAATACAGGGGACCCGGCCGGTAATCCGCCCTGTCTAATCCGGCACTCTCTCTCTATCTAATCCGATATCATCTATTATTTATTATTGATTTCTTTCACAATTTTCGCTAACGCATGATTGAACGAGTTATAACTTGTACGCACCACTTACTTTACTTGACTCATAGGGTATTGTTTTGATTCTGATTGCTTAGTTTGAATTTGACATAATGAAGTATGATTTGTAATTCAGAGTACATATACAATATGTAACGTAGTTAACGCACACCCTCAGACCCCAATTAGTATATTATGTTATAATCATAATACATACATTGAATTTTAAGTTAAACATTTTTATGCACTGATTATTTATCAAATTAGTTATACTAATTCCGGAAGAATGTTGTGGCCACAGTACAAATCTACGAACGCAAAGACTTTAACTTGCTCTAAATAAAGTTCAATTTTCTTTATTTTTTTGAATGACAGAATCGCTATACTATTAAACGAGCAATTCTTGTATATATATATATAATCGGGATCTCGGAAACGGCTCCAACGATTTTCAAAAATTTAGTGTCCAGGGAGTTTCGGGGATAATAAATCGATCTAGTTAGGATTTATTTTTAGAAAATGTCTTTTTGTCCGTGTTTTTAGGCAATGAAAAACTGCTACAATATCGTTAGAATAAGAAGGTAAATTTTGACAGATTGTTAATGATTATAAATAGCTTAATTGGTATAATGGGCGGTCACAGAATCGTAAAACCCTAGTTCGAGCATAGATCGACCGACCGACTTTTTTAATTTTTTTTTTCATGTTCCTTTCTTTTTTGAGAAAATCTACTTTTTCGAGCCCTTTTTTAGTATTTTTTTAAAAACACAAAAATTTTAATTAAAATAATTGCACTCATGATTTTTTATTCAAATAACCAGTTCCGTTTTTTCTGTTATGTCGCTAAGATCAAAAAATATTATTTATATTCCATCAGTATGTAATTTGTATCTAAATATAATTTTTAGAACACACGAATTAAAAAAAATCGAGCGATAAATACCGAGCAAAGCTCGGTCAACCGGGTACTTAGTAATAATACAAATAAAACTGCTCTCTTAAAAGTCTTATTGCCTTAAGTTACGGTCCATTTCAGTATGTTTTGACTGTACAGATTTAGTGTGACTGTAATTTGCGTAGTTTTAATTATTTTTGGGATAAAAAATTACCTATATTAAAAATGATATGAATCTGTTCAGTAAATGATTCTGAAAAAACTACTTTCTTAAAGTACGTTAATTATGTTACGTGTTGTATATAACATATTATAGAATCTTATCATTGGATCCGTAATTTGTCAAATTACACGGTACTCTTTTGTAAAAAATTCCGGCCTATAGGGCGTCTTAGGCAGTACTCTATAATCCGACAAATTGGATAGTTCGATATAGCCTTGCAAAACGTTTGTCGGATTACCGGAGGTCCACTGTATACAGAGACGCTTCTCTCTACTTCTACACTCCATGGTTACACCGTTAAGCGCCTACTCTTACAGACGGCATGACGTGGCAAAGCATACTTCGGCATGCCGAAGAATCCCGTGGCATCCTGCGGCGGTGAATGTCAAACAAGTCAAGAGTCAAGACGCGATTGTCTAATCAGCGCTCGCGCGATTCGGTGGCAATCTCAATAAATCGCAAGATTCAACCTTCTTTCAATTAATTAGTATTCACATTCCTTTAATAACCTATGCATTTCACGTGATGCAGCGGCATGTTGCGGCATCCCATGGAATGCCGTGACGTGCAGCAGCATGGCGCGGTGTCGCGCGAGACGTTTCGGTCCATTCCTGTTGAAATGAACGAATGTCAGTGCTAAGACCAATAAAATGGCGTCGGAAAACATTTTCCCACGAAAAAATGTTTTTACACGCCGTGCCACAGCTGTGGCGTCTGTGAGCGCAGGCCCTAAAAGTTCATTGTTACTAAATTCATTAAAGACAATAACTTTTCACCATTTATTTGATAAGATATTTGAAACATTTTTAAAAAGTAAGCAAATTAATATGCACGCATCCGTTCAGTGCCAATTGCATTGAGCGAATGCGAATAAACAAATAATGATAATAGTCATACCAAATAATAAGTTTAGTCAGTAAGTTTACTTTTAATAAAATAACGTAAAAACTGTCATATCAGAAGTGAAACATTTTTTCAAGGCAAATATCAATAACAACGTTGAAAATATTCGCAAATATTTACTTTGTTTTTGTCATTTATTCTTCTACATAAACATCATATATATATTAAGGGTATATTCCAAAATAGAACCTAGTGTACTGTCCAATGCAAATGACGTCATAAATCGACGCCATACTCGTGAATCGTTTCAAAACATTTAACAGTATATGACATCATACATTTGCGTCATATTGGAAAAGTGTTGGTGATTATTTTGTCATTTTGTGCTCCAAAAGTCATTATATTCTCCTAATGAAGATACCAGAAATTATTCTACAATTTTTTGTGTTTAAATAAATAAAAACAAATTCTGGCGTGCTTCATTCAGCGTATACACAATTAAAAATTGTTTTAATATGGCCGGATATCCGACACAATATGGCGGCGGCACGCCAGTACAATACGACGTCAATTAATAACGTCATTTGTATTCGGCAGGATACTGGAAACTTTTCGGAACATACCCTAAGTACTCACTATTGTACTGCACAGTGATTCTACAATTTATCGATTCAAATAATGATTATCGAAAACACGATTAAAACAATGCACAGTATACACAAAATAAACTTTTCAAGTAGTCAACATAACTTCACTTACTGCTATTACAGCACGACAAACTATAGCTGCGGTGCGGCGTGCTGAGGGTTGATTACCGCATGCTCCCATTCGCGGAATTCGCGGAAGTGGTCAATATAACTTCACTTACTGCTATTACAGCATGTCGGTGACGCGAGATCACAAGATTTTACCCATCCAAAATGTCGAAAACTCATATGATACAGTCGAGTATATTCAATGTATATTAGTGAATTATATGCTTATACATGTACACAGGCCGCTAAACTACCTGTCACCAATCTGGCGCAAACGCAATAGGTCACAAGCATGGCGAGGTCATCGGTGACGCGAATACATAATTTTTTTCCCTACGGAAAATCGCTAATGCAGCTAAAGAAGATTTCGCTTCAAAAATTGACATCATTTCTGTTGACATCAACCGAACAAAACGAGCGAATTTAAGAGAGTGGGGATTCATCGATGGTCACCACACGCTTTCTGGCCTTGCTGTTATGTCGTAGTATACGGTAGTGCTGTGGAGTGTAGAAGTAAGGAGTACCAACTCCCATAGGGGAATATTTAAAAAAGTGTCTGTAAGCAATAAATGACAGTTCAAAAACTCTCCACAACAGCGCTGGAGTAGCCATGGGGGTATGTTAAATCGCCGTAAAATACGTTGAGAGTGATTTTGAAAATAAAAATTTTGAAAGCAATAAAATAATTATTGTAAAAAGAATTATGGTGAAAGTCTGTGCAATAAAAAATATAAAAAGTTCTTTAAAATATAGATTGTAGCTATAGTGGCGCCACCCTTATTTAGCGCTTTCCTACGGACACTATATAAAGAGTCTGTACTCCTTACCCCCTACACTCCATAAGTAATGCACTAGTTAAAGCCCTGGCTGAGGGAGCGGTGAGCCGGGGTTCAATTCCAGCACGCTCCCATCCACGGAAATGGAAAGCTTAACAAGGCAAGTGCAAGAGATTGTGGTATTAATAACAATAGTTCGGGTTAAAATCAACCAGAGCTGTTCAATCTGCTTATAAAATTTCAGGCATCAAGGACTTAAAAATTAAGAAGTTTTCGTAATTATGCTCACGTATTAGATATTCTCGTGATTTTATAGCACCTGCTTGTATTTATAATACATAAACATAACACTATTTAGGTAACTTTCTTTCCTGATGGGTTCCTGTATCGGCGGTAAATAACCCCAGAAGGTCAGAATTCGGGAGCCAGGAATGTCTCTTTGTATTTTGCAGAGCCCTGAAGTACGTTAGTTCGAACTTGGCTGTCCTATTAGACTATAAATATGAATATAATTTTATAAATAAATTATTGGTACAATATTATGTGCGATTATCTGTACCATAGAATACTATAGTACACAATAGAATGGCTGTCAACCAAGGAGGTTATAAATATATATATATATATATATAACCTCCTTGCTGTCAACTTTATTTTATACGAGAATTGGCGTCGCCAAATCCGATTCGCTGTGTTGACAGACTGAGCAAATTTACACATTTTAGACTTTCGATTAATGTTCAAGATCATCATTAAATTTTAATACATATTTATTTGTAAATAGGGTGCAATTTGGCATTTTTTAAATAATTTGCATGCGAAATTTGGAAGCGATTGTAACGTAAAAACACATCTCGTGTTGATATTTTATACGTGCGAATTGACGTGTTAGTGACATTTTAGTGGCTACGCGGGCTCCGCCCACTCAACCGTTCTATTATGTATAATATATTATAGTACTCTATGATCTGTACGTTTTTCGGTCTTATAATGACGCACAAAACGCACACACTGCCGACATTCAAAGTGAGTATAGGGGTACAAAGTACAGGTGATGCGCGTCTCGTTACACAGTTAAATCATCATTACAGCACATCATAGCACAGCACAGCACAAGTCCTCTGCTGAACATAGGCCTCTCCAGAATATTGCCACAGACACGGCTCTGATCAACATGCATCCATCAAATCCCTGGATGTCTAACCAGGTCATCCCTCAAGTGGGTAGCCGTCATACACTTCGCTTACTGGTGTGGGACTGAAAACGAGACCTTTTTCCCCCCTTTGTTTTCGGCTTTTCGAGCTATCTAGCAGGCCCATGTTTTTTTCTTCTTCAAACAACGTTACCTTCACACTATGATTTTCTCCTGTATCGTAGGGACAGTTTAAATATATAAATTTCACAAGGACAATATCCAGATCTGAAACTATTATTTTTATTTTTAGGCCATACAAATACTTGTTCCGTGCGGGATTCGAATCCGCGGCCCTTAGCGTTGCTAAGTAACTAACTCATTGCTAAGCCACTGCGCAACGGTGTCGTCAATTTTCCACTTCAGCTTACTGATTGTTGATCTACATCGTTACCATACGAAACACAGCAGTAATATACTGATATTTCAAGCTGGTATTCTGTTTGAACGCAGTCCTTTTCGGTCCAGTCGACCCATTCATGCTATTGTCATAATACGCTGCAGTGTTTTACAATAACTAATTGGACTTGCCCGCAGTCCTCACACTGCGCTGACTTTTTGAAAAGGAGCAGCCGGCAGCAAAATAGTACTTAAATAAACTGCTGATGAAACAGCTGGGAAACCATAAATAACAAGATTGCCCCACACATTAACTTGCTACTATAAAACCTATGTTCTCACTGTGTTTCATCTCCTCGAATTGATTTTTGGCAACAACTAAACAAATATAGGCAATGTATATTGATGTTTCATCTTTGGATGGATTTTCGACTAGTTAAAAGAGAGTGAGAGTTTTAATTTTTTTTTGCGCCCAGAATCAAAGAAAGTGCTTCCAGTCCATCCGGGAAGCGGAGGATGCAGGTGGTGAATGCTCTAAGCATACCACGCAACCGGCTGCGTGGTTATGTGGGACTCACGGAGAGACCTCAGAGCCTTGCCCACTAAACACCACCTGTGAAACAGGCTTTAACCTGGTAAGATCCTTTAGCCGTATCGGAAGCGACCCCCCCTCCTCCTGGGGAAAGGGGGCGCTGAAAGTATGGCAAAAACTCTATTTTGTCGACAACCATATATCTATGTCAGATTTCTGGAACATGGCGCAAATCGTTAATGGTTATACGTAGTTAAGCTACGAGAAGCTTTTACTCTCGTAAACTCAACGATTTCTGCTTAGTACGTGTGCGAAGACAAGACATAATTTGTGTACGCATGATTAAGAATTGACCATCAAGGGGTAAGACCGGATGTAAATTTAAAGCCACTTCTACTGCTCAGAGAACAAAGTTCATAAAAGGTATTTATCCCATCTTTACCGCTCAAAAACATATTCAAATATGATCTGTAAATAACCAGAAACATAAACGATCCAAACGATTCTCTGTTTCTTTGTGCCGCGGCATCCGATCTTATTTCTGATATAAAGATATTGTATTATATATATTATAATAAAAGAGCACAATCTCATTCTCGCTTATAGAGGTTTCTCACATATCCAGTTCTCACTTACCCAGGTTTGACTGTATATTATTTTGTGGTTCTCAAACTTCGTTATGATATAAAATTGAATTACTCAATATAAGTATAAGATGGGGTGACAAACGAGCACGCAGTCCACATGATGGTAAGTGGTTGCTGTGGTCCATAGACATCTACATCTATCCTTGATTACAGATCAAAATGCAGATGCGTTGTCACCCGCGGGGACTAAGATGGAATGCCTCGTTTCCAGTATAAAGGGTCTCCGGTTCTCTACACTCACCATACGAAACACAGCAGCATTAAGCTACTATTTGACGCTGGTATTCTGTGAGAGCGTGGTCCTTCCCCGGTCGAGCCGACCCATTCGTATTACAACTATACTATTAATATAACTGCAGCATGGCTCTACCATTCGTATACACATATAGCAATAGCGGTAACCCTTAACAAAGCAAAATATTACAGTAAAACTATTCTTAGGGTTCCGTAGTCAACTAGGAACCCTTATAGTTTCGCCATGTCTGTCTGTCCGTCTGTCCGTCCTCGCTTAATCTCTGTGACCGTTAGCACTAGAAAGCTGAAATTTGGTACCAATATGTGTATCAATCACGCCGACAAAGTGGTAAAATAAAAATTGGAAAAAAATGTTTTATTAGGGTGGCCCCCCTATATGTAAAGTGGAAAGTGATTTTTTTTTTTAATTTCAACCACAACGTGTGATATATTGTTGGAAAAGTATTTAAAAGTGAATAGGGAATCATTTTTTGATAATGTCAATAATTTCGGAAATAATCGCTTCAAAAGTAAAAAACAATGTGTCCCCCCCCTCTAACTTTTGAACCATAAGTTTAGAAAATATGAAAAAAATCTGAATAGTAGAACTTTATAAGGACTTTCTAGGAAAATCATTTTGAACTTGGATGGAAACAACAGTACCCACTACCGGGAGCAGTTGCAGGAGCGCGGAGCGCTGCTGGAGCGCGAACATAATGGATACCCACCTTTAAACTCATAAGTGGGAACACTTATTGTGACGAACGGGAAGCTACGGAACCCTACACTGAGCGTGGCCCGACACGCTCTTGGCCGGTTATTTTCTGTTATTTTAGTTATTTTGCCAACGAGACTTGGGTTTTTCTAGAATTTGTGAGTTGGCGTTTTAAATCTATATGTTAATCTATAGTTGACTACTTACCTGCTTGTATCATAAAACTGATTTTAAAAAAAATATTAACCTCGTAAACAGTTTTGATATTAGTGAGTAGAATGAGTAGATACTCAAAATATTATTACTACCTAGTAGTGTTCCGAACAGTGAGTAAGTGAATGGTCGGCTTGTTTTGCGCATACTGTGTTCACGCTACACTCTCCGACTGTCGGTTGCGGTCCATCACTGCGGGACGCGCGGGTGATAAACGAATTTGAAATCGTGCTTAGACCTCCTCTTAACAAACACAGTGACAATAATAAAATAAAAGCAAAATAATAAGCGCCTTCGGGTGTACCGACACTATTTAAGGGAACTGACTAAACTTGGAGTGGTTTATTGCAATACTGGTAGGTAATGTAAAAAAGCGTCCATAGTATTCTTAGTTACCACCGAATGTATATCTACTCGTATATCAGTCAAAATTAGGATCTAATTATGCAGCATGCCAGCTGTACACAAGTTGTATTGAAGTTCGTTTTCATACTAGAGGCTGTATTTTCTGGCTGTATAAGCGCTTATACAGATGTTATAAGTAAGAAATTGGGACAAATTATACAGCTTTATGCGTTAGTAGCGCTGTACAGTAGTTGCACAAGGATAAAAGAACCTGTATAACAGCTGCATTACAGCTTTTATTTGGTGTGCAAGGAAACTATTCCACTACAGATATTGTATTATAACTTTTAAAGATAAGCGTTCTAAATTAGGTTTTGAACGGAATTAAACAGCCTAAATGTTATTTCGAGGGTGTTATAGTCTTAGTAGCTGTACTATGTATGTTATGGATTCTATCATACACCCATTTGTTTTTAATCAATTCCATAACAGAATATTTTTATTACTTACGCTGTTTAGCAGTTTTTTCAACATAACATATAATTATCTTTAGTGACAGGTATAAAGATGAAAAACCTTGCCTTGGGCACAGTGTTTGATAGCTTCTATTTAGATTTAACATGATCTTCTAACTGCAACAAATCTTTTCTTTTTTTCAACATATTGATAACAAATAAACGCTCATTTGCACAATATAAACACGCAACACAAGCAAACTGGCGATATTCTATCACTTATAACAGCCTTAAATTGTACTATGGCTGTTATTTTTTTTAGTTTTATATCACCCTCATATAAAATACAGTAATAAAATTACTATAAGTGTACAATTACGTCATAAAAATAAGTATTAGAAGGCAGTTTGCATACAACATTGTTCAGAAATAAGATTTGAGTGATACGTATAAGCAAGTGACAGCATTCAAGAAACAGCTTCTGTTCAAAATAATAAAACAAGATTCATGTGTTATAACATACTTAAAGTTGTATAGTAGAGTTTTCGTATTATCATTAAGAACCCTTAGGTTACTTAGAGCCCATAATTAAGACTTTATACAGCTTGAGCTGTATAATTCATAAAACACTCTCATAAGGATACAACCTCTTTTCTACACTCTTATAACGCTTGTATAAGAATTCTAATTTGGGTTGGTATATTGATGTTCATACTGCGTGTGCTGCTTGAGACTCTTATTATTATTATCTTAGTTATAAAATTATAGTACACTGATACGAGTGTAGATAATCGAATACACGTGAAGATTTTATCAAAGTCTCGTAAACGTAATATTATTATTTTAAATATAAAGGTTCAATTACATATCGTTTATTTAACGCGTCGTGGCGGAGGAAGAATATCCACTACCCCATAAATCACATGGATGTCGTCAGAAGCCAAACAATAAAGAATAAATAAAAAAATTCGACTGCCAACTCGCTTACCAAGCGTGGCAACTATGGCAAAATATCTCCCCTACGTGGCAATCTGTAGGGTAGGCCTATGTTCATCATCAGGCTGTAACGGTATCTGTAACGATTACATATTATAAATTATAATACTTCTTCATCATCATTAAACAATATTGCTTCCACTAGAACGACACACCAACTTGACTTGGCATGTAGTGTACTAACTGTCCGTCAGTTGTTTGTCCTAAACATTATATTAAAACAGCATACCGAGCTTCCATTTTACTTAAAATGCATAGAAAGGAGAAGAATGGACTTAGTTAGTGAAAACCCTCAAACCAAACACGCATTTGCGAACAGATTTTACATATTTTTAAGACCATTTCTATAGAACAAGCTCAAAAAGTCACTAAAGATACTACCTAGTTTACAGTTACATTTCTTATAACTAATAAAGTATATATAAATATAGTGTAAGTTATAAGAAATGTAATATAATTGTAAGGGAATTTCTGAATAAATTAAATTACGAAGACAGAGAAGTTGTTGGAAATTCTAAAATAGTTTTGCATTATTTGTAGGTTACAAATAACTTTTGTTTTTAGTTATTTTATTTATTATATAATATATTTTAATTATTTAGTGTCCTACATTATTAAACCTATATGTAGTGTAAGTGATGGTCTGAAAACTAAAACAGTGAGTGTAGAGAACCAGAGACCCTTTTTACTGGAAACGAGGCATTCCATCTTAGTCCTCACGGGTGACAACGTATCTGCATTCTGCATAACGCATGTGCATTTTGATTTGTTATCCAGGATAGATGTAGATGTCTATGGGTCACAGCAACCACTTACCATCAGGTGGTCTGTGTGCTCGTTTGTCACCCTATCCTATAAAAAAAAGACAACGACATTAAAGTGACTGTCCAGTTTCCTGGTCACCATATGAGCCGTCCTATAAAGGGCTGATGAATTAGGTAAAATAATGTATTACCACCCATTTTGAATTTAAAAGATAAAAAGGATGGAATATTTGAGATTATTTTAAATTCACTTCTCTTCGCCATTTGAATATATTACTTATTCTGAACCTTTGCAAAATAACCCCGTACAGGTACTTTATGTTCCAATAACTATTTTTTTTATTGCATTCTCTATTACTAAAGATCACAAAGGCCGGAACGCCATTAGGCATTCCCTACTAGTCACCTTATGGAACGGCGAGTTTTAATTATAGAAAGAAGAATAATAACGCAGTCATAACAAAGGCACAATTATCGTTATGATCGCGACCAAAAATCTTATTAGTACAACTGCCAGCAAACTGAGTAAAATATAATACCTATAAAAATGTTGATTACAATATGCAAGTAAATGTCATAATTATCTTTTGATACATCATAATAATCATAGAATACTATAATACAAAGTACGTAATATAACGGGGGAGTGGGCGGAGCCCGCATAGCCACTAAAATGTCACCAACACGTCAATTCACACGTATGAATGTCAACACGAGATGTGTTTTGACGTTACAATCATTTCCAAATTTCGCATGCAAATTATTTAAAAAATGCCAAATTGCACCTTATTTACAAATAAATATGTATTTAAACGATTTTTTTAATAATGATCTTGAACATTAATCAAAAGTCTAAAATGTGTAAATTTATTTAGTTAACACAGCGAATCGGGTTTGGCGACGCCAAACCTCGTTCAAAATAAAGTTGACAGCTATTCTATTGTGTATTACAGTATTGTATGATAATAATAATGTGTGCTTCGATTGCTCGACTCAAATTAAATTAAAGAATTATTTAAAAGTTATGAAAACTATAGGTTGTTCTATTAAAACAAAACAACGGTATGAAATCCTTTATTAACTTTTTTGGTATTTTTGAGACATTTTTTTCTTTGTACCCACTTGATTGGAATATAAAAGAGAATTTTAATGAATTAGATAATAATTTAGAAAATTAACATAACATAATTATCGGTCAGACGCGTACTTATTATTAGATATACCTACACTTGCACTCCTGCATTTTCATATTTTTTATGAATTTTTATGTAATGCTGGGACTTAGCAATCGTCCAACCGATTAACTTACACTCTCTTCAGTCACAGAGTTTTCGTACAAATGACGCAAAATTAAAAAGGATAAGCCAAAAAGCCCAATAATCACTACACATCAAAATTCTGGAGGCTTTGATTATATACTTGTCAAAGGTTGGAGGATTTCTATAGTGCTGACATAACATATTCTCCTTCACATTCGAAGGCAAAGATAATGCAAGTGTCGGCGTAAAATTACAAACAATGTAGTAAAAATATTTGGTAAATGTAATTGAGTTCACAGCACTAAACCGCTGTTTACAGTAGCAGGTATGTATATAATGCCCAAAAATATAGCTTAACGTTAATTTCAATCTAAACATTACATTCTGGATAATTATTTATAGATGCTTTGAAAGTCTAAACATACGTTACATGAACATGTGCGTTAGCATTAACCAGAAATTAAACATGTGTCAATCATAAATGATTCGTTCATTTGACTCGGTTCGCATCAAAATATTGATGATTGCAATTACATTTGTTGAACGTTCCGGATCAAACGACTGACAGGACCACGACCAAAGAGTATAGCAATGTCCAAAAACCGACATCATCAAGCGAGACAGAGAAACCTATAGACAAATTGACGCCTTCTTTCGCATTCGCACACGAAAAAGATAGATTTATTCATACGTATTGCATAGAAATGACACAGAGCGGTGTGATTCTTTGTCCCTTTCTCCGTGCCGGTTATTTTGTTTAGCAAACTACACTTTGCTAAACAACTTTTACAGTTCGTAGCGATCTAAGGAGTTTACAAGTGGTTTAAATGAGAAAAAAGTGTTTTGTGAGCTTAAGATTGGTGAATCTTGTTCAGTTCAGTTCTTATAACAATTAAAATTTTTTATCTAAATATGTTTAAAAGTCATAAAGATTATTGTATAACCTAAAACTACGTGTTATCGTCCTTTCTCACTCGAGGCCACGCTAATCATTAGTCTATTGGTTTCTCTGTCTACGTTATCAAGCGGGTCCCACAGAGTACTAAAACTCGAAATGATTCATCTGAATGATCGACCCGAGTGAGCCGTTTCGTGAGAAGAATCAATACTAGAATGATCGGGTCATTAACAGATGAATTAATGACACATGTCTAACCAGAATGTTTTTTTTTTTGTTAATTTTGGCATCTTCGAAAAATACAGTAACAAACGATCTTATTTCAAACATGTGCCGATCGGTAGTTAATAGTTTCTAATCCTCTACAACAGTAGTTTTACAATAGAGTAAAGACTTTCGAGCGCGTCTTTTACAATTTGTTGACTATTTTAACTATCTACACTATAAGCAAATCATAGTTATGTTAGGTTCAATTTATTGATGTCGTATACACCATTCATAGTTATTAAACATAAAATTATAAAATTAGGTAGAAAATCGTGAATTCCAATGTAGTCACCATTGGAATTCACGATTTTCTACCTAAGTAAGTAGTACAGTAAGTAAGTAACAAATATTAAAATTTAATTATTGTCACTTCAGCTGAAACTTACTGAATAAAATTAAAAAAAAAACGTGTCAGTTTTTCTTTTTTTTAAGTTATTATGGTGTGATAAGTTCATATTTCGCATTTTAATGTTAATAAAACCTGTTATCGATAAGAATTTATAATATTTGTAGCCTTTAAATGTTACCACCTATTAAAAAATATATTGCTTTCATTTAAAACGACCAATTCTTCACGTTTTTGTCATAATTTTAATGTTATCAATCACGCTTACATTTTAATGTGGTTTGTACTAACTACTTAACATTTTTTCGTTTTATTATAAAACTAAAGCAATGACAAAATAATAAGATAATCATTAGAATCAGGCATCACTTTGCGGAAGTCATAAGTTCACAAGTTTACCCACAGACACACAGATAAATTACTTTACCGCTCAATGAAATAAAATAAAGAGGGAGGGCGGGAGGTGCTCTTCAAACTAGGTAAGACACATCATTTTATTTTATTCAGCGGATGTGGACAAAACAATATTTACCAACTTTTACATAACAAGATGTTCACACATTTTCAAATACATATATAAAAACTGAGTTAAATAGTCGAATATAAAAATTATAACTAGACGATTCCGATTTCGACTAGTTAGTTTGAAATTACAAAAGAGGGCTTGAAATTAGATTAGAAGAAAATTACAATATAGAACGTATACAATATAGAATGTTGTCTAAAATTATACTTAGGTAACTGTTCGACGCTTAGTGCCATACGCAAAAGTAAACATATGTAGCTGTAATATTTGATATATAAATATATTTTTAATCTTAAATTTATGTATGGCAATATCATAGTTAGTACAAATCACAGTAATCACACATAACACAACTATGAATTCGCTCATAAACAACAACAATCGGTTTTTTCAACAATTTTACAACAATATAGCAATAAATAAAAAACATTGGCTATTACAAAAAAACTTTAGTAGTAAATAAAAATAATATGTGGCAACTCTTTCAGAACATGCATAGTGTGGTCGAATCCTATTTACTAATTAAATAAAAACGTCATATTATGCTTCCTGACAATTGTCACTAGATTCTTAAAATATCAAAAGTACCTTTTGAAAGTGGGTCTCCTTTATTCACTAATCATAAAAGTTGTTATGTATCGCTAAATGCATAATATAACGCTACTACACGTATAATATACAAGCTACAGTTATATTATACGACTTATGTCAGCCTTTTCAAATATTCAAATTATAGTTACCAAATCTCAAGTACAACAAGATTTCACTGTCAACTTTATTTTCAGTAAAGTATTTATGTTTTAAAAATGATATAATTTTCAACTAAAATAACAGAATAGGAGCGTAAATATAACAGCGTAAAATAACAATAGGATAAATATTCGTTAAACATCGTTTATATGTTTATATTCATTTGATGTTAATTATGTGCACATTGTTCCGTTTAATTCAAGTTGAGGGAATTTAGCGGAAATCTCTTGCATTATTTTTTTTTATTTTTTTTAAGGCTGACATAATTATAAAATACAAACAACATTATGAATTAAGTGATAAACCTGTGACCATATAAGTACACAGCGAGACAAAAGTAAGCTAATTATCTTTATAAAAATACTCGCTATTGTGCATGCAAATATTTCAAAATAAATTATCTATATGCCTACGTACACTGTCACAGCCGATTTTCGACACCAGGCCCCAGCCACTTGATCCGGTTATTTAATATCCGGCAAAAGTCGTTGGAATATTTAAAGAAATCTTAAATTTCTACACAACTCTCATAAGTACACAGTTGCCTATTCTTAGAAAATTTCGAGATCCTTGAGAAAAAGCAGTTTTGAAAAATCTCAGGTATTTCTTTCCGATCTCCAATTTAAAAGGTAACATGTTCTTCACGATGTGATTATTAAAAATTTATGGCCTAGATCGGAAAAGTCACATCTTCATTCTTTTATTAATGTATTAGAAACTAATTTGGTACAAAATGGGATGGGCAATAAAACGTAATATTTGGAATTTTCAAATAGTACGTTATATTGCACATGCACAAAATATTTGCATGCAAATAACGAGGACGCAGCGTACGCTATCTTAATTAATACTTTTTTATTTTATTATTTGTCATTTTTTATATTTTTTTTGTTGTATGGCACCACAGCCACCATGCCTAATGACAATCACACTCGTGACACATTGTGCAATAAATAAATTTACGTTTATAGACACACTAAATAATTTTGAGACAAGTACTTGTTTATAAAAGCAAAAAGATCAACAACACGTAACATAATTAACGCACTTTGAGAAAGTAGTTTGTTCAGAATCGTTTACTGAATCGATTCCTATCATTTTCAATATAGGTAATTATTTATCCCGAAAATAATTAAAACTACGTAAATTACAGTCACACTAAATCTGTACAGTCAAAACAAACTGAAATGGACCGTAACTTAAGGCAATAAGACTTTTAAAAGTGCAGTTTTGTTTGTATTATTACTAATTCTGCCATTCAATAAAAATAAAGAAAAATGAACTTTATTTCAAGGACGTTAAAGTCTTTGCGTTCGTGGATTTGTACTGTGACCACAACACTCTTCGGGAATTAGTATAACTAATTTGATTAATAATCAGTGCATAAAAATGTATAACTAAAAATTCAGTGTATATATTGTATATTTTAAAAATACGAATATTTTAATAAAACTAATTGCACTCATGATTTTTTATTCAAATAACCAGTTCATTTTGTTCTATTCTGTCAATAAGATCAAAAAATATTATTTATGTTTCATCAATATGTAATTTATAAATGTAATTTTAAAAAAACCGAGCATAGCTCGGTCATCCGGGTACTAATTATAATATAATATACTAATAGGGATGCCTGAGAGTGTGCGTTAATTACGTTACATATTGTGTATAAAATTAGTCTTGCTAAAACTCAAAAACCGATTTTGTTATGAAATTTTTTGTGTTTGAACGGGTCCCTAGATGGTTTTGATTCACATTTGGACCCGGTAGGCGGCGCTGTTGTTTGTAAATCACCCGGGGTGGATTGTATATAAAAATATTTCAGAGGCAAAAGGTCTGTCAAATGGAGTTGGCGGAGCGTAGTAGACCCTTGGTGATTTTATTATATATGGGTACCTCATACATTTTTGATATTTTTAAAAGTACCACCTAGATTTTTCATAAGTATCCTTGAGGCGTTTTACGTGCAATAATTGCACTCGGACAAACATCCGGAACCATTTGTAGGCCCAAGGTTTTTTCCCTCCAAGACTAAAAGTTTATTGCTTTATCTGTAATAATCATTTACACGAGAACAGAAACAACTCTTCATTTTTACATTAGGTATTAAGCTTTAGGCCGGTTCTAGAGCTCGACCGGCCGTCGGTGCGTAACATTGGTCTTGACGATACGCATAACCGATCGTCAGTTTGTGGCGTTCAGTGCTCTCCTGACAAACCAAACTGGCCGGACTGGTACAGTCACAAACACGTACACGAAATGGACACGTTTACAAATTGTTCAATTGCTGCTTACTATGTTCGTAAACGTATAAGGAACAGAAGACGTAGATATCAGGTTCACCCAATCGTCGCCCAAAGAGCACTTCAAGGGGAATTTACTACGTAATATTCATTATTGCACGAAGATGAAGAAATTTTATTTTAATTACTTTAGAATGTCAATCAAAAGTTTTAATGAATTATCAGCGAAATTACAAGACAACTTAAAACATCCGCGAGGCGTTCGGTGTCGACATATGCCATGTTTGATAAAAATTACTTAAATCACTAATACTACTTAATACCTACAAAATCATACAATATTATTAAAGTTTAGATTCGATTTTCTTGACGATGATACACGAATCCGTACGGTCGGTGTAGCACTGAACGCGTCAATATGTTTCCATAGCGCGTCGGTCGACCGACGGTACGCATGCGGACGCGCTCGACCGACGGTCCTAGTACGCAGTGCGTAGCATTATACGCGTGCGTACGGTCGGTCGAGCACTGTAACGACTTGTGAATTTTCATACAAAAGGCAAGCGCGACCGACGTACGCACCGACGGTCGGTCGAGCTTTAAGGCCGTATTCAGTGCTCTCCTGACGGTCAGGACTGACGTCAGTCTGCCGTATCTATCGCCATAGAAACCATGCGTGCATTCAGAGCAGCACTGACCGCGTCCGCATACGCAATACTGACAGAGACGGTCAGTCGAGCGCGTCGGTGCTGCGTACGTCAGGTGACTGACGCGCTATGCAATGCTTCAGAGCATTTAGTGCGTTGCGGAAGCGGGACTCGAACGGACGTTAGCGTGTACAATCATGTCGAAACATAACATCGACACTGAACGTGTGATAACAGAAGTTCGAATAAGACCACCTTTGTGGGATCTATCTCACGATTTATTCAAAGATAAAGATGCCAAGCTTCAAGCATGGTTTGGAGTGTATAAAGCTCTTTTGCCCGATTTTAATGATTTGTCTGAGAATGATAAAAAAGACTTTGGTAAGTAAAAAAATGTGTTTATTAAAAATATTTTTTATTGAATATACAAGTATCTAAATAATAACAATCAAAATATAGAATCATCTTGCCACGGAATTGCGCCAACTTCAGAAACAAAGTAATTAGCAAATTTATCTCTCAAAACATCACCGGATCTGACAACCGAGATGTTGTTAGTGTTGGTATTATTTTGAAATCCTTCAATAGTTAGCGTATCCTCAAATTTATAGCCATCTCTTTCTCTAATGTAGTTGTGCAAAATACAACAGGTTTTAACAAGTTTAATAGCATTCGGCAGTGAGTGATTTATTGAGCGTTGGAATATTTTAAATTTATTGGACATTATTCCAAACGTCGATTCAATGTACCTTCTCGCCCGACTTAATCTATAATTAAATATTTTCTTTTTATGTGTCATATTGCTGCGAACATAAGGTCTTAAGACTTTATTCGATATTCCAAACGCTCCATCGCCTATTAGCACATATGGCATTGGTTCAGTGGTATTAGGTAATGGCTTAGCACTTGGTAAATTTAGTTCTCCATTATGTAATTTTGTGTACAAACTAGTATTCTTGAAAATTGTTGAATCAGAGTCTGACCCACACGAACCAACATGTATATATGTAAAACGATACTCTGAATCACACATTGCTAGTAGATTGATGGAAAAATGCTTCTTGTAATTTAAAAATAAGCTACCGCTCTTTTCGGGACAAACAATTCTCACGTGTTTGCCATCTAGGCATCCTACACAATTCGGAAAGTTGGCAACCTGCTCAAATCCTGAAGCAATTTTAAGCCAATCTTCAGGGAACCTAGGGAGCGAAAGACATTCACTGTGAAGCACATTCCAAATAGTCAGGCAAACTTCTCGAACAATGAGACAAATAGTTGATTTGCCAAGTTGATAACTGAAATGTAAGTCCGAAAACGTTTGTCCAGTTCTTAAGTACCTGGAACAAAAAACACAATTTTTTTTATTTATTATTTACAGAAAAAAGTGTACAACAAAGATGGAGAACTGCGAGAGATGCTTACATGAGATGCAAAAATTCTATGAAATCTGTGAAATCGGGATCGGAAGGCGGAAAGAGAACCAAATACGTATTTTTCAAACATTTACAGTTTCTTGACAAAAAACATGTTGCCGACACCGAAGATTCTATTGAAGAAAATGAAACAAGAGAAGATACACAACAAGATTCAAATTTAGAGTCTCCAATCAATCCACGTTCTACTGAAACAGTATCCACCAATCCAGAAACCCAACCACAGTGTTCCAGCCAAGTTAGACAAGATTCTTCAAACACAACTAAACAATCTAGCTCTACTCCTAACACAAACCCATCAAGGAAGCGCAAAAACGCAAAAACTAATGAAGACAGCTACTTCGATAAAAACATCTTGGAGTTTTTAACAAAAAACAGCGAAATTATTCAAAATGACGATATGGCATTTTTTTATTCTCTTTTACCTTTAACACGGACATTCGACAATCGTCAAAAAGTTATGTTCCGTACTGCAGTAATGAATAAAGCCCTGGAAATTTGTAACTGCCCTTCGTCTATCACTCCTCTTGCTTCACCAATGTATGCATCTACCTCTCGCCCTGAATCTTCTACTTCCAGCATGAATATAGCATCACCAGAATCTCTACCATCAGGATCTCAAGACATAGTTTTGTATTCAGTTGAAGAACCTTCGTCTCAAAATGTAGTGAGAACTAATCCAAATATCGCACATACATCACAAAATTCGGTAATCACATCTTTGTCTGCTTCCAGCTTCAATATACCATCACCAGGATCTCGAGACATAGTTTTGTATTCAGTTGAAGAACCTTCGTTTCAAAACGTAGTGACAACTAATCGTAATTTCGCTTATACGAGCACATCACAAAATTTGGAAAACCCATCATCTGATTTGTCTCAGTATATTAATTTTAAGCAATGACTGACAATCACATGATACTGATAATACTGATTGCATTCCCTAAATTACTTAACTGATTGTATTACCTAAATTACTTATTAAACTTATTAAACTTAGCACATAAACATGTTTAATTTGCCTATTTCATATTTAAAGGTCTCTAATTTCATATTTAAAAGTACTCTATGTAAGGGTGCCAGCCATTCTACCCATCAATTTTATCCAACAAAAAGAGAAAGCTGACTTTTATGTTGATATTATTAGAAAAATGCACTGATATTTTGATCAAAGAAATTTGATGAGTGGAATAGCACCCGACTACGAAAATATTTTCGATTTTATCTTACCTCAATGTCACAGCAAGTCTTTCAACGGGTCGTACTGGAATCCTAAACATGTTATGATGTTTAATATGATCCTGAATTCTTGCCAGCAGTTCATCAAAACTTTTTACTGACATCCCAAAATAATCAGAGAATTTTTCATTATAATTTCTAAGTTTTGAAAACAGAGTACTGAATTCTCCTTCAAGTAGCCTGTTAGCAATAACTGGATGTACGTGATATCTTCTTCGTTTTTTTTTCATTCGTAATCGCCTCAAATAGTAAAGAGTAATTAAACAATTTATAAACGGATACATCACGACTATACCCTGCTGTTCCGTACGGTGGTCAGTGGAGCACTGAATGCATAAAGCCGACTGACGGTCAGTGCGTGCGTACGCACTGACCGTCAGTCCCGACCGTCAGGAGAGCACTGAATACGGCCTAAAACCGGCCTTATTGATCTCAATGCAATAATGTGTACTAAAATAACCGGTAAAAAAAGGGAAAAACAAATTTTATATTATTAATACAAGTCGGGGAAATCTTTTCGTATTTTGAACATGTGTAGTAGTAATCAAATATTCTTTTGTACAACAAAAGTTTGCAGCAAGTATTTTATATTATAGTCAAATTATAGTATTTCATATAGTTAATGAACGTTACAGTTACAGCCTATATACGCCCCACTGCTGGGCACAGGCCTCCTCTCATTTCTGAGAGGGTTTCAAGTATTTCATGTATGGGCATATTTATTTGATGAAGTCAAAATCGTATCGAAATTTTTTCAACCGGCATACCATCACATCCATTCGGCGCCGAAACCGACAAACTACCTTTCGGTTTTTATCACTATCAAATCGCTGGTTTCTTCGGCGATATTAGTCGTTAATATACGGACGCAATTGGTGCACAAAATCGCAAGACTTTTATGTATTAAAATCCACTTCGATAATAAAAGGATCAGTAAACCACTTGCTATCCAGTAAACGCCATTATTATTATATGCTGGCAAATTTTATATAAATAAAGCGGAAAATCCATATTTCAGGATTGTTTTTCATTCGATAAAAATAGATGTAGTTAATAAAAAAATCGAACAATTAAATACAAACTAGATGCGAGATTTTGTACGTGGTAGATCCTTGCTGCAGCTCTATTATGGTTGTAGCACGAATAAGTCGGTTCGACCGAGGTAGGATCACGCTCTCACAGAATACCAGCGTAAAATAGCAATGAGTGTAAAGAACTGGAGACCCTTTTTTACCGCAAACGAGCCACTCCATCTTAGTCCTCAGGAGTGGCAACGCATTTTCATTCAAATTTTTAAACGGGGATAGATGTAGATGTCTATGGGCCACAGCATCCACTTACCATCAGGTGGACTGTGCGCTCGTTTGTCATTCTCATTATATAAAAAAAATTCAAACCGAAAAAGTACCGCTTAAGGTGTCTCAGTGAAGGCAGATTTAGATACGATGGAGTACATCAGCGTGTAGGCAACAACTTTGTGAAAGATTTATAGCCCACATAACACAAATATGGATCCTACTGATTTCCTAACGCAAGCTTAATATTCGCTGATACCCAAGCTTACGTAAATAAACCTTATAGTATCACAAACGTGCAGTATATTTGTGATTCTCTAATTATAATAACATGGACCCAAACTATTTGTGAAAATAAATTGGTGAAGTGTCATAAGAAATGGATCACTTAGGCATGAACATGTATTAAAACCAGACTAAACTCTAAACAATGTATTGTTGTATGTATGGCGAGATTAGAAATTTATCGCTAATATTTAATGTTAAATTTGAGATGAAAGCAATAAAATAAGAAAAGACGAATTTAGTTGGTAAACCGAAAGTTTGTCTTTCGTCACAATGTAATTTTCTGGCCGGAAATTTAAAATTTTCTACAGCAACAGGCATATATAACTACCTCTAATAGCGCCTCTACACGATGGACCAGCGCTGCCTCAGCGAGATGGCCATGCCATGACATACGATGGCATGACGGTTGAATTATAACTACACGATGGCGACATTCAGTTGTGATCGAAACGTTTTACGAGATGGACGTGGAAGAATTAGCCGCTGCGGCAATATATATATATATATATATATATATATATATATATATATATATATATATATATATATATATATATATATATATACGACACGTAACGTTATTTTCTTAATGTGCACAAGAATAGAGTTATCAAAAAGAAATAACGTAGAAGATGGTGGATGTTATCTATCCATCGCAATAGAACTAAATATGTCCTAAGTTAATCTAGTTTTCTTTAGACAAAAATATTTAAAAAATTATAATTCATAATTTAATAAATAATTATTAATTAATTGTTAAAAATAAATAAAATAAAAAATAAATCATGTATATGTTCAGATTTTAGTAGCCCTATGATTAAAATTTTATAACTTTATTATGAACGAACTTCCATACTCAACCGTCGAGCGCGCACAACTGTGGAATACTACCTTTGAGGTGCGGCGGTAAAACCGTCGCCATCCCCAAGACCATCGCACGCGCCATAAGCCATCCGACACCACTACGCCCTCCACTTAAATATCCAGTTCTTCACCGATTGCTTTGAAATTTTGACACTACATTAATTTGACATTACATTGGAATACGCGTGGAATACCTATTTGACGAAGCTGAGTACAGCCAGTCTATATTATATATACACACCCACATTTATTTTTCGAATTTAACGATTTTTAATAGAACATGACAATAGGTCGTCGAAAAGGGCAGAACAACATCTACCTGGCAAGCTAGTATATATGTATATATATATATGTATATATATATATGTATATATATACATATATATATATATATATATATATATATATATATATATATATATATATATATTTCTGTCCATGAGTACGTTGTGACTGAACCTCCAAAAAGGCTGGACCGATTTTGATAAAATTTTGATGATGATTAATTTGATTCAAGAATGGTTTAGATTCACAATTAGATTCGGTAGGTGGCGGTGTTGTCAAAATCCAGAAGTCGCCGGCGAACAGCTAGTTATTAATAAAATTGATACGTGGACTAGGTTTTGGGACCTTCAAGGAAAGAGCCCCCTCTTTTGACCGGCTAAGCATTTGCTTGCCCTGTCCTGATGTTGCAGTTATTCACTTACCACCAGGTGAACCGCGGACTCGTTTGCCTCCTCTCATATAAAGATGTTGTTTGTTTTTGTATACAATTAAATCGCTATTTCACATATTTCATTTAAAGTTAGCTTTATATTTAAATCCAAATACCTGATACTATAAATTTAACTGTTTATGTTATAATAATTAAATAAATTTTTTCGAAAATAAAATTAGCTAAATTTAAATTTAGTACATGGCTGGTGTCGGTACTTGTCTCCAAAATATTTAATGTAAGCTAGATGCAACAACAGAGCTCAAAAATTGAAAGTGTTTCTATCATGACAGCACAATAATTGTTTAACATACATCACAACCACTTCCCTTTCGTTATGTAGCCTACTATTTAAGCTCATGTGTTATTGAAATTTTGACTTTATGTTACGTAGTTTCATAGTCCAATTTCGCATAAAAATATTGGCACTATTATAGCTAAGCATGAGTTTACAAAGTAAAAATTTATATTACATCTGACTTGGTTGATTATAATTGTGCATTATAGCATTATAAATGATAAACGTTTAAAAAATTGAACTAGATTTATGGTTGCTTGAAATAGTCCCGATATATATATACATAACATACTTTTATGTACAATAATTATATACAATAAGAATCACACTTGATTACTTGTAATAACATTATTAGAATATTTTAGAATATAACACTACAATGCACAGATTATAGTTAAGAAAAAAAAACTAAGATGGTCGACATTTTTCATTAGAATAAAACATGTCAGTGTAAAAATACAGAGTTATTTTGCAATAACCGGCCAAATTTGCGGAATGATACAAAAAAGTAGTAAGGAAAAAAATTAAAAATAATTAAATATTCTATACTTTTTATCTTTTTACTTCAAAATGCGTAGTTTTGCATTATTCGTAAGGGTCGATATGTAGGCAAAAACGTTGTTAACCATAAATCACATTCAATTTAGAATAATTTCAAATAAAAGTAGAAGTTTTATTTACTCGTTTTCAAAAACTGGAATAACAGTATAACTAAGTTTAAACTGTGGCTACTCTTTGAAAAATAACCCTGTATAGGAACAAGAAGAAACAACACAAATGTAAATACCATAATTTTTATATACAATGGAAACAATGTTTTTTTTTTTAATTTAGGAATTCTGTCCTTACAAAAAAAATGTCGACGACCCGAGTTTGAATATTTGTGACAGTTATTTAATATATAAACCGAGTAAAATACAGACAAGCACAAAAACACATTCATTCGTCTACACTCGTCCATATTTTAAAAAATACTTTAAAATCCAAGCACTTCAAAGCTTTTGTATATCTTATATGAACCTTATCTATTCTACGTATTTCAAAATCAAGCGCACACTGTGATTTTATAAGAAATATAAAAATAAATAAGATCACTCCTTTTTTCGAAACTTAAAGGTCGCAGGATCGAACATTTCGATTTTGTGATTAAAAGGTGTAAAATCGAAAAATAAAAAAATCACAATACCAAAAACAAATTATATACAACGACGACGCTTGAATAAATAATAACGTCACTGTTAGGCGCTGTATGGAACGTAGAGGTAAGGAAAACTATCTCTGTGAATGAAAAGTGTCCGTCGACATGCGTTAAATTAGAGTGACGATACAATAGCAGCAGGGTGAATTTTAAAAACAATTTATATTTAAAAAAATAATTTTGACTATTTTAAAAAGTTTTATGATAGTTCACATAAAAAAATTACTAAACGTATTTGAATTTTACAAAAATAAAGTCACTCTCCACGTTTTCTCATAGCAGTTATTTTAAGTTACATTTAAAAATATTTTTGGACTACGTGAATAGTTTGTTTTGTATACTGTACTGTAACTAACTACTCTAGTTACCAAAAATACTATTTTTTTTAACTCTGCACATTTCAATCCATTTACAAATGATTTCGGTATATCTGGATAGTCTTCGTTACCTCTACCCTCCATAGCACTGACTAAATTAAACGCCCCATAGACAAATGATATGTAGTTTGAGTCTTCGAATGTAAATACAGTGTATATCGCTTAAAATCTTTTACATTTATATATAGTACTGTAATGTCAACATCAGCTTATATTTTTATTTATGTGATTAAAATTTTTGTCCATGAAACCCTTAATTTATCAAACACACTACACTTAAACAATACAAATAAAAAAAAAAACATTCATGGCATTATTGTGGTGCTCCTATGTGAGAAAATATTTTTGCACTTTTTTTTATTAAATCACAATAATCACACATTCTTCTCTCAATTCGAAAATGATTTTTAGAAAAAATACATCGATTTATGATTCCGTAATTTACTCCGAACTTTTAAAAATATTTACATCCCAGTCTATATTTCTATTTACCATGATTAATATTACATCAGTGTAAAGTTTCCTTTTTAGATTACAGCTGTAAGACTTAAGAGAACACATTTGACTAATTATCATTAATAAGATCATTCTGATTAATCAAAAACATTTCAGCTTAACTTAGGATATTTTAAATAAAAAATCTTTTCAATTCGTCTATTGCTAAGAAACTAAATATAACTTATATCAACGCATCATCTTGAGATCTGTCACTCACTTACGTAATTTTTTCCACTTTTTTTTAACAGTTTTTATCACATTTTTTTCAATACTGTTTCCTCTTAGGTGCTTTGTAAGATATGTAGAAGTCTCATTGCCAGAATTGAATTTAATGTGTGACAAGTTTTTTTGTTTGTTTCCGAATAGGTGTTGCCACACTAGTGGAGATTAGTTTGTATTGAGACTGACAATTCACTTAATTCAGCGTTCAAGACGTGTACTTCCCTTTGCTTGGCGAAACCTGTTTCGAGAAATAAAAAGTTATATATTTTTTTTATAATTAATTAATCTTCGTAATTTCGTACCTGTGTGTTATAAATTTTTTAGTTACCTGGCTATGTCACGCTATTGAATTGACCGCATAGTGTGGTCGGCTGCCTTCAGGCTGGTACAGAGTAATCGACGCGATGTAGTTGTTTGACATCACCTAAAGTATAATCACAAGCGTTAAATATTATTGTAGTAAAAAAAACGTTCAAATAGTAGTTAGTTCAGTTCATCGTAGGGGAAAGATTTTTTTTTAATATTTGGGGGCAAGTGAGCATGCGGCCCACCTGATGGTAAGTGACTACCGCCTCCCATGAACAACTGCAACACCAGGAGAATTGCAGATGCGTTGCCGGTCTTTAAAAAAATTGTGGACTTTTTTCTTGAATGTCCCTAAATCGTATCGGTCCGGAATAATCGGTAGTGGTCTCCGATTCCACATATCAATTTCATTAAATAACTAACTATACTCGATCAAGCGTTGCTGCATTTCAAAAAAGGTTTTAATTTATAGAAATACGCGAGATTCCACAAGGCAGTTGGGCGAGGAAGAAAGTTTCTAGTAAATCGCACAGTGGTGTAACGCCAATCATGCAGATGGTAAGGATGGTATAGTCATATTATTTCACAATGAAGGTTTGACTTTGGTTGTTGTTAGCCGTGCACATACACGTAGTGTGCGTAGGCCTTGGGAGCGCTCGGTCACGATCGCGAGTCGAACGAATCGCAGTTTTTTTTTTAAATATCAGTAATCCTATTAATTAACATTACTAATATTCCCTTTAACCACTCCTGGTAAGCTGAAAATGCTTGTGTTAGGAGTGGTTCACGACAGTAGTCGAATGGTGGATTCGAACCCGCGACCTTTTGAGTTCGCGGTCCGCGCCCTGCCACTAGGCTACTGTCGCTTTAATCGCGCAAGTCGCGCAAAAAAACAAAGTTACACCACACAAACACGCCCGTATACAGAGAAACCTATAGACTAATGATTAGCGTGGCCTCGAGTGAGAAAGGATGATGATGGAAAGCGTAGACAGCGGTAGACAGAGAAATTCTACGTCTACGGTTTTAGGTTATACAATAATCTTTATGACTTTTAAACATATTTAGATAAAATTTAAACGTATATTTATATTATTAAACGTATAATATAGTTTTGTAACGAAATTTAAAATAACAATTGAATTTTATACGTAATACCAGATAAAATGCACTATACTTACGAGTGAAATGATATACCGGTGAGTTTACGTTAACTATCACTTTTACATCCTAAGACACTACATCTAACCATTTTTAAAGTTTTTAATTGTTCTAAGAACTGAACTGAACAAGATTCAGCAATCTTAAGCTCACAAAATACTTTTTTTCTCACTTAAACCAACTTGTAAACTCCTTAGACCGCTACGAACTGTCAAAGTTGTTTAGCAAAGTGTAGTTTGTTAAACAAAAAAAACCGGCACGGAGAAAGTGACAAACAATCACACCTTTCTGTCTCATTTCTATGCAAGACGTATGCATAAATCTATCTTTTTCGTGTGCGAATGCGAAAGAAGGCGTCAATTTGTCTATATGTTTCTCTGTTTACGAACGCGCCTGTCGGTACACGTCAAACAAACCTTCATGGTGAAATAGAATAACTATATTGTAAAATGACAATTAAATCAGCTTTGTCGGTTGGTGTTGTTCTGGGTTTGAGTCGAGAAGGTTAGTGACAGTAATAAATAGTGAACATAATTGAAGGAGGGAGGTGCTCTTGAAAGCAGCACATCACATCACATTTTAATTTATAAATCTGAAGTCTGTTTATTTCATTTCGAATATGGCGTAAAAATATCCAGCCTAAAGAACCAAAAAAATAAACGTCCGTAAATTTGTTGTTCTCACCTCGAATATCATGTCCTGGTAGCCGTAGCAGAATGTTGAGCCGAAAGGGTTGGTGGTGTTAGTAGAGGATGCACGATTTAGCACTACAGGCCGCTCGCAAACACGCAACGCCCGTGAGACCGTCTCCCATTTGCTGTACGCTGTTATGGTGACGGCACCACGGCTTTCAACTAGAGCATTTGACTCGCATCTGTAATAATTATACCATTGTCATCATAACTGTAATTAGGTTAATTACATAGGTAATGAAAAAATATTTATTGTCTTTGTGATAAAGTCATGAGATTAAGTTAAATTTAATTTTATAATACATAATTCCGGTCGAGCTTTCTGCGAAAAGCTACAATGTGTAACAAACTATAGTACGTTTCTGGGGCAGGCGCAAAAAAGTACATTGACCTCAAGTATTATGTTAGCATCGAAACAAAACGACAGTTATTGCTTCCATACATTTCTTTATAGATTACGTATCGTTATGCGCGAAGCGTGTCTCATGGTACGGGGTAGGGTGAAGGAAGTGGTCATTCAGAGATAATAAACCTGTTTCGTCGCATTTTGCGACAGGTCTCATGCCGTGCGTATTTGAGAAAGCAGATGGAGCAGAACTCATTCCTCATTCTGCTTTGGGATGCGCTTGCGTGTAGATAGTTTGAGATTTAAAATTTTCGGTTATGGTAGTTGTTTTAATATTTATTAGGTTTGTTTTGTTAGTTGTATTATTACGTTTTATATTAAAGTTTTTGTTATTGTTTTATGACGTTTTGTATATTATCAGTTATCACTAGTATGAAATCGGGTCTATCGCCATGAAAATGTCATAAAGACTTTACGTCGCCGTGAAAGAAGCGGAAAGTGTCGCATATTTCGGAAACCGAAAAAATAATGATTGTAAACATCTATAAATATGTAAAAGAAACGTGGTCTAGTGACGTATTTCTATCCAAAACGGATATGAAAAAGAAGACTGCCGATATTTTAGGTTATAATCAATGTGACTTGATTATAACCTAAAATATAGAAACTGTCAAGTGTCTCTGACAATCTATTATGAGAAGTTTTAAGCATGCTTCAAGGTTGGCTGCTTAAGAATGTTTAGCATTCAAAGTTCGTCTTTTTACCTGACTGCCAAGAATTATTAAAGTACTTACCTACTATTAACGTAATAATGAAAATTGTAATATCTCATGATTTATAAATAATAAATTAAAATTAATATTAATTTGCTTTTTAATTCATTTAGGTACAGGATAATCTTCTTTCTTTATAATATCATAATAGACATAGGGCCTGTAAAGAACTTCACACTCGGCATCCTTATCTTTCACACTCTTCACACTCTGATGATGTATGTAATCTCTCTCTTCCTGGCTATGTGTCCGACATGGTGGTGGGGTCAGCCTTTCTTGTCTTACGCCTCCACTTCGCTCTATCCTCGACTTCATTTTCGGAGACTTCGCACTCTCTCATGTCCTTTACCACTACATCTTTCCATCGTGTTTTGGGTCTGCCCCTGGATCTTCGACCTGGGATGGAAAGTTGTAGTGCCAAGTTCCC
This sequence comes from Parnassius smintheus behrii, assembly GCA_036936625.1. Taxonomy (NCBI): domain Eukaryota; kingdom Metazoa; phylum Arthropoda; class Insecta; order Lepidoptera; family Papilionidae; genus Parnassius; species Parnassius smintheus. Next base: position 18,604,235 of record JAUPFT010000028.1, on the reverse strand, counting down.
TACGTAGTCTGGTGGCCTCCTCTTCACGTGCCCATACCATCGCAGCCTACTTTCCTGCATCTTGTCAGCGATGTCGTGCACGCCCAAGCTTCCTCGCACTTACTCGTTGCGGATTTTGTCGAGCTTGGTAACGCCGCACATCCACCTCAGCATCTTCATCTCGGCAACTTGCATGGTATGCACATTCTTTTGAGTTACGGCCCATGTTTCACTGCCATACAATAGGACTGGTCTGATGATGGTCTTATAGATTAAACCTTTAAGTTTGACCGGCATTCTCCTATCGCACGTGACACCAGTCACTTCTCGCCCTTTAGCCACGCTGCGGCTATTCGGTGCTGAATGTTAATTTCCAAGTCCCCAGAACCGCTCATCATACTACCCAGATACTTGTATTGATCACACGATTTGACCAATTGTCCATCTATGGAAATCGGACTGTTGTTTGTATCTGGGTCGTTGAAGGACATGAACTGAGTCTTTGCCACACTCAGCACTAGGCCACCGGTCTGTAACTGATGTTTCCACGACACGAGGGCCTCTTGCAAGTGAGCGCGGCTGTCTGTACAGATGGCTACGTCGTCAGTGTATACAAATGTCCACGTTGCTGAATTCTGTGCCGCTTCAGTGAGTGAGTCCAGAACCAAACAAAACAGAAAAGGGCTCAATACAGAACCTTGGTGCACTCCTTCTGTGACCGCTATCGACTTGGTCTCACCCACCACCGTCCGAACCATTGATCTCGCATCTCTGTACATATCGGCAATGATGTTAACGTAGTGTTCGGGGACATTTTTCTTACGAAGGCTCCACCAGATCGTATCCCTCGGGACACGATCAAACGCCTTTTCCATGTCCAAAAATGCGACATATAATGGTCGGTTTTTCACGCGATACTCTTCGACAATCGTGTTAAGAGCAAACATCGGATCCGTGGTAGACAATCCAGGTACGAAGCCATAGTGGTTCTTAGACAGCTCGCACTCGGATCTTATGCGGCTGTCAATTACCCTCTCATAGAGCTTCATGGTGTGACTGAGGAGCTTGATTCCGCGGTAGTTGTTGCACTCGTACTTACTACCTTTTCCCTTGTAGATGGGAACTATAGTGCTCAATCTCCACGCCTTTGGCATTTTTGAAGAGAACAACATACAGTTAAAGAAATCGGTTAGCAGTACGAGTTCGCGTGGACCTAAGCATTTCCAAGCTTCCACTGGTATTCCGTCAGGTCCAACGGCTTTCTTGTTGGACATTTTGTGTAGGGCTTTCTTTACCTCATCAGGATGTATTGGAGGTATAAGTCCTGCATTCACTTCCAATCCAGGAAGTTGTGTGGCAGCTAGATCGGGTAGGGATAGTAGCTGTTCGTAGTAATGATGCCAAGCTGTTATGACATCATGGTCTTTATATAACAAGTCGCCATTTGGACCTTTGACAGTTTTACACCTGGCCGGATCCTTTGTGCTTTGACAACGCTGTTTTGCTAGCTTATATATACACTTTTGGCTTTCTTTTGTGTTTAACTTACTATAAAGCGTTTTCTGGGACTGCGCACGTTCTATGGCTATAACTTTCTTGGTAACTTTTTTAACTTCTTTGTACTTTTCCCGATCTTCTGGGGTTAAAGTGGACTGCCAGGTCTTAAAAGCATCTTTCTTTTCCCGTATTGCATCTTGCACCTTCTCTGTCCATCACCACGTCTCTCTGTCGGATTTTTTACCGCTTTTTGTACGGCCAAGAATGTTGTTTGCAGTAGTTATAATGGACTTACGTAAATGTTCCCATATGGTGTCAATATCTAATTTAACATCAACCTTTAAATCAGCAAGACGTTCACAGAACTCGGGAATTTTCTCACCTTTTAGGTTCCACCATTTGGTGAGTTCAGGAATTTGGGTTGGTTTTTCCTTGGGATGTCGTTTGAATAGCACGTCCATTACAACAATACGGTGTTGGGGGGCGACGCATTCTCCCGGAATAACCTTACAATTTGTTACACGGCCAATGTGAGCTCGGTTGATTAGTATGTAGTCAATCTGTGAAGATGTTTGGCCGCTTTTATACGTGATCAGATGTTCGATCTTTTTAGCGAAAAAGGAATTGGCAATAGCAAGATCGAAGGCTGCTGCCGTGGAGAGAATGACTTTACCAGCATCGTTTAGTGTTCCGTATGCGTAACCTCCGTGCACCCTTTTGAAAGCGCTGTTTGCTTCTCCGATGTGGCCGTTTAAATCACCTCCCAGTAAAGTAGTTTCTTTAGGAGATATTAATTGAAGAGTGTATTCTAGGGAAGTCCAAAAATTGTCTTTCTCTGCTTGGCTACAACCCACTTGGGGAGCATATGCAGCTACAATATTTAGTACCTCACCTTCCACCAGTACCTTTATTGGCATGAGTCTGTCGTTAATACGGTTGACCTCCAGGATGTTTTCAAGATGATCTTCTTTGACAGCAATTGCTACGCCATTCCTACCATGCTTTGCACCTACGTACATAAGTTTGTAGCCCTCTCCGATATTACGGGCTTTGGATCCAGTCCATCGAGTCTCTTGTAGACATATAAAATCTACCCTTCTGCGCTTGAAAAGAGAGGCAAGTTCCTTAGTCTTCCCCGTTAATGTTCCTACATTTAAGGTAGCGAAGCGGACTTTTAGGTTACGATTTGGGACTAACGTCGTTAGCCGAGCCCGTCCTTGACTCGGTAGCCCTAGCATACTATTCGCAGATTTAGGGCTATGTGTCTGCGCGTCGTTTCGCGGCGACGCCCTGTGCGTGAGACTCAATGCATTACGTAACCTTTCCATGTTTCTTTTCTAAAGATTTGGCTTTTGGGGTTTATTAGTCTATTGCCGATTGCCATCTGACGCAAAAACACCATTTTTCATTATATACATGATGATGTATGTAATGATAAAAGGAAAAAAAAAATGAACCTAAATAAAAAAGATTGCCTACCCCGATGATATCGTCAAAGGTCAATGTACTTTTTTCCGCCTGCCCTAGAAACGTACTATATAAATATTTAGGGTTGGTTTATAGATAATCGTTTCTCATGGGACTTACATGTCGAATTAGTGTGTAACAGGCTTAGAGCAGTATAAGGTAAACTGAATCATATAAAATACGTTGTGAACCGAGGAATCATATGCTGTATTATGCCCTAGCAGACGCAACGATCGGATATGGCTTAGGTGCATATGGACTCACATTCCCTTTAACAAAATAAAGACTATACAGATAAGATTCTTAAAGATATTAGTTGATCCTAAAACGAAAATTGCTCTAGATAAAAATTACGAAATGCTATTTAAAATTTGCAAAATTATTCCCATGGACATGAAAGTAAAATCCATCATCATATTAGAACAGCATGGTATTTAAGAAACCTAGAACATATATAATGCCGAAGTGCCAAATTAGTCAAAGGAGAATATATCTTATACCGAGGGCTGAAAAAGTCTTTGGACGGCGTACAAGGCAATGGATAACTCCAACTTTGTGTAATGAGGTGGCGGATATATGTGATGAAAGTGTAACTACGAGGAAACATTATCTGTCGTTGTGTCCATAGAATACTATAATACATCATACATAATAGAACGGGGGAGTGAGCGGAACCCGCGTAGCCACTAAAATGTCACTAACACGTCAATTCACACGCATAAATGTCAACTCGAGATGTGTTTTGACGTTACAATCGTTTTCAAATTTCGCATGCAAATTATTTAGAAAATGCCAATTTGCACCCTATTTACAAATAAATATGTATTTAAACGATTTTTTAATGATAATCTTGAACATTAATCAAAAGTCTAAAATGTGTAAATTTATTCAGTCTGTCAACACAGCGAATCGGGTTTGGCAACGCCAAACCTCGTACAAAATAAAGTTGACAGCCATTCTATTGTGTATTATAGTATTCTATGGTTGTGACCATAGTGGTGAATGTTTCTTTAATTATTTATGTGTTAATTTAAGTAGTTATAAGTACCAGATATTGTTATTAAGAAGTGTGAAACGATAAACTGTTACGTTGCCGACAAACTGGCTTACAGTTTGGGAAAATTTAAAATGTAAATAATGTACACTCTTTATCAGGATAAATAAAAAAAAAATAAAAAAAATGCAAATCGACCCAAAAAACGTCAGCAAAATTGATTGAATACATCAAACATATTGCATTACGAACATTAAAAACAATTATATTGTTATGTGAATAAGTCAACTAGCGCCATCTAGTGTCAGGAGCGAGAGCGGGGTGGGCTTTGCAGAGAATGACATCGCCGATCTCTCGACCAACAGCGCCACCCGAGGAACTAAGTTTCTAGAAAATCTATACTCGATTTCTCGGTACCTTGCGCGTGTTTACTTGAACATTCCGGATGTTTTGCTGATTTGAATAAATAGATGGCGCAAGATGCGATCGAGACAGAGTTTAACTCGGCGACACAAGCGAAGCTTCGGAGCGAAATTAAGTGATTTAGTGTGTTTAATTATTAGTGTTTTTTTACTTTAATTTGTATAAAGTAAATTAAAGGTTAATTTAGGTAATTTTATCGGCAATTTTTATTGTCACGAACCTCAAGCCCGTAACAATTGGTGTCAGAAGTGGGATAAAATAATGCCGATTTTACCTAAGGAGGAAACGGAGGGTGTCCGTACCCGAAGTCAACGCCAGCAGGAGACGGACCAGAGGAGATTTGGTGGTGCAACGCCGCAGATGTCTGAGGGCCAGCCGCCGGCCACGGAAGCCGGCCCGTCAGCAGCTTCTACGTCTGTGGCACCTGACTTAGGTGCTCTGATAGTGATGCTGCAGGAGCAGGCTCGCCGACAGGAGGAACAGGTCCGTCGGTTGGAAGAACAGCTGCGGGGCGGACAGGAGGAACAGGTCCGTCAGTTGAAAGAGCAGCTGCAGAGCGGACAGGAGGAACAGGTCCGTCAGTTGAAAGAGCAGCTGCAGAGCGGACAAGAGGAGCAGGCCCGCCGACAGGAGGAACAGGCCCGCCGACAGGAGGAACAGGCCCGTCGGTTGGAAGATCAGCAGGCGGAACAGGCTCGTCGGTCGGAAGAGCAGATGCTCCTCATGATGGACCTTCACGCTACCTTTGGGAAAGAGATAAGGCAGGTGAAGGATAGGGTTGCTCAACACGACAACCGTCTGTCGGAAGCTGAAACCCGAATCGAAGAACATGAAACCCGAATCAACCATGTGAACCATCGGGTTGACAACGTGATGGCCGACATGAAGAAATCACTGGACGAACTCAAACTTGGAGATGGAGCTACAGCTCCCGCAGTAGCTACAACACCTTCGCTACGTGGGTTCAAGGTGCCACCGTTCGACGGTACCTCTTCCTGGTCAGCCTACAAAATTCAGTTCGAAGCTGTTATGAAGGCGAACGGCTGGAATAAAAATCAGGCCATGACTGCTCTCACACTAGGCCTGCGCGACCAGGCCTTGACAGTTCTGGAAGCTCTCGGTGAGGAAGTGACTTATGAGCAACTCCTTGAGGCATTGGAGGCGAGATACGGCGACGCTCACCTGGAACACGTCTTTCGTGCGCAGCTTAAAGATCGTGTGCAGCGCATCAACGAAAACCTGCAGCAGTGGGCTCTAGAAGTGGAGAAGCTGGTGCGAAAAGCATACCGGTCTGTACCTGCGCTCATTGAAGGGAACCTGGTGCAGACATTCATCGACGGCATCCGCGACCTGGAAGTCAGAGCTGCTGTGAGGCTCGGGCACCACGAGACGCTTAAGGACGCCTTGGCCCATGCACTGGAGGTAGAAGCCGTGCGGCAGGATCATCGTTCCCATCGCGTCAGGGAGGTTGCAGCAGCTACAGTTCGCGACCGCAACAAAGGATACAGCCCTAGGTGCTATGGCTGTGGGGAAAAGGGCCATCTTCGATCCAGCTGCCCTAAGCGAAACCTAGAAAGGGAAGGTGAACGATCCCAGGAGGGTAGTGCGGCCAACAGCACCGCCCCGCAGCAGCAGGGAAACGAGTAAAAGCCAGAACCGCGGGGCGGGTGCTGGCCGACGTTAAAAGAGCCCCAAGGATCTCGATCTCACAAACCCATGATGGGAACAGTCTAATCATCAAGGGCGAGGTCAACGGAATGCCGTGTAAACTGACCATAGACACTGGAGCCTCTCGTACGGTTGTTAGTTCCCAACTTATAAGTCAGTTCCTTGGGGACTCCACATACAACCGAGAACGCATTAATTTGGTAACAGCCACCGGTCAGCGTATACCCGTCCGTGGAGAGAAGGAGATGGAGTTGAAGCTTGGCAACGTGATCTACCTGCATAATGTCATCGTGGCTGATATAATGGACGACTGCATCCTAGGCCTAGACTTTATGAGGAATAATTGTTGTGAGATCGACGTTAAGCAAGGTGTTTTGAAATGTGGACAGGAGGAACTTTTTATGGAAGGTGCGTTACCAGGGAACGTGTACAGCATTAAGAAGATTGTTCTTCCGCCGAGATCGGAAACGATTGTTCCGATTAGTCTTCCCCGAAACGCTGGGCAAGCTCACCGTTGTGTACTTGTGGAAAGGGTAAACAATGACCTTCCATGGAAAGTAGCTCTAACCTTGGTCAGGACCACGGACATCTCAGGAGTACGTGTGCTGAACCTTTGCGACCGGGACCAGATTATAGAAAAAGGCACATTAAATGGTACTTGTGAGGAAGTGGATTGGTTACGTCGGTGCCAATATATATCGAGTGGGACCCCCAGCAAGGATGCAGAAACGAGAGTGACCACACTTTTGGAAGACTGTCGCAGTGTTCTCTCCCCGAACGAATTGGTCAAGGCTAAGAAGTTGTTACTCAAGTACGCCGATGTATTCTCATCAAACGATGCTGACATAGGAAAGACTGGTTTAGTTCAACACAAAATAAACACAGGTGAAGAGTTGCCTATCCGTCAGCGGCCAAGACGATTGCCGGTAGCACGTGAAAAGGAAGTGGAAACCATGATTGAAGGAATGGTGAAGGATGGTGTTATTGAACCTTCCTCTAGTCCATGGTGTTCGCCAGTGGTGCTGGTGAAAAAGAAGGATGGCAGCATGCGGTTTTGTGTTGATTACCGCCGTCTGAACGACGTTACAAAGAAGGACAGCTATCCCTTGCCAAGAATTGATGACACGCTGGACATGCTTACAGGAGTAAAATGGTTTAGCACGCTGGATCTAAAAAGTGGCTACTGGCAAGTTGAAATTGACCCCAAGGACAAGGAGAAAACTGCGTTCTCGACGGGAAAGGGTCTGTGGCAATTCAAAGTAATGCCGTTTGGGTTGTGCAATGCTCCAGCAACGTTTGAAAGGCTGATGGAACTTGTACTTACCGGGCTAATTGGCGATGCCTGTCTGGTCTACTTGGATGACATCATCATCGTGGGCCGTACGTTTGAGGAACACCTTGAAAACCTGGGACGCGTGCTCATGAAGATTCAGAGTGCCAATCTCAAGCTGAGTCCGAAGAAATGTTCACTGTTCAAACGGCAAGTCAAGTTTTTGGGGTATGTAGTGTCGGAAGAAGGTATCCGCACGGATCCAGAGAAAATTGCAGCTGTAAAGGATTGGCCGGTTCCAAAAGACAAGACGCAGGTTAGAGCATTTTTGGGTTTGTGCTCCTATTACCGGCGATTTGTGAAGAACTTTGCAGATATAGCCAAACCTCTGCATAAGCTAACCGAGGAGAAGCGACATTTCTGCTGGGATGAAAGTTGTAATATCGCATTCCAGGAGCTCAAGGACCGTCTGTGCAAAACACCTATTTTGGGATACCCTGATGCAAGCAAAGAATTTGTAGTTGACACAGACGCAAGTGATATAGGACTTGGCGGTGTGTTGTCTCAACGGAATGGTGACCAAGAGGTCGTGATAGCGTACTTCAGCAAGTCGTTGTCAAAACCGGAAAGGAACTATTGTGTCACAAGACGCGAATTGCTAGCTGTGGTAAAGTCGTTGCAGCATTTTAGCAAATATCTTCTGGGGCGAAAATTTCACTTACGAACTGACCATGCTGCACTAAAATGGCTATTGCAGTTTAAAAATCCAGAAGGACAAGTTGCGAGGTGGATTGAACTACTGCAGGAATACGACTTTGAGATCGAACATCGCAGCGGGAAATCTCATGGCAACGCAGATGCATTATCACGAAGACCTTGTCCTGAAGATTGCAAACATTGTACTAGGCAAGAGAGTAAGGGAGTAGTATCCGTGAGGATGCTCAGGGCAGACCACCTCAGCAACGAGTGGAAGGACAGCTTACAACGTGCACAGCAGGAAGATCCGGACATCAAGCCGATCCTGGAATGGATGAAGGCCAGTGCTCCCAAGCCCAAGTGGAGCGACGTCTCAGCGATGAGTTCGATCACTAAAAGCTATTGGGCCCAGTGGGATAGCTTGCTGCTTCAGGATGGAGTTCTGTGCCGTAAATGGGAAAATGTTCGGGGAGACAGCTGTCATTTACAAATGGTTGTCCCTAAAGCTAAAGTACCGGATGTTCTACAGCTGTACCATAATGGTTATTCAGGAGGCCATCTGGGAGTTAAACGAACTCTACTGAAGATCCGAGAACGGTTTTACTGGGTCCACTGTCGAAACGATGTCGAGGACTGGTGTCGCAAATGTACAAGTTGTGCGGCTGTAAAGGGACCTCAGACTCGTAGTAGAGGTGCATTGAAGTTGTACAATGTTGGTGCACCATGGGAGAGAATAGCCATTGACGTGGCGGGGCCGTTTCCGGAGAGTGAAAGCGGTAACAAGTATTTCATGGTTGTAATGGATTACTTCACTAAGTGGCCAGAAGTTTTCGCCATTCCAAATCAAGAAGCTTCAACAGTTGCAGATAAACTAGTTCATGAAGTCTTCTGTCGTTTTGGAGTACCTTTAGAGATTCACAGCGATCAAGGAAGGAATTTTGAGTCTCAAATATTCCAGGAAACTTGCCGAGTTATGGGTACTCATAAAACAAGAACGACTTCTTATCACCCGCAATCTGATGGAATGGTGGAACGATTTAATCAGACATTGGAGAGGTACCTAGCAAAAGTTGTGGACAATCGGCAACGAGATTGGGACAAGCACGTACAACCGTTTTTGTTGTCATATCGAAGTTCTGTTCACGAAAGTACGGCGGTGACACCAGCTTTCGCAAATTTTGGAAGAGAATTACGGCTGCCTGCAGACCTGATCACTGGGATACCACCTGATGCCCCACGCAGTATAACCGATTATGCATATGACTTGCGGAACAAAATGAATGACATTTATGAGCACGTCAGACAATCGGGCCAGCAAATGTCTGAGAAAATGAAAACCCGGTATGACCGCAAAATGAACAATAAAGGGTTCAACGAAGGTTCATTAGTGTGGTTGCACAATCCAGTCCGCAGCAAAGGGAAATCTCCTAAGCTTCAAGCTAAATGGGACGGCCCGTACCGGATTGTAACCAGGATCAACGATGTGACCTACCGGATACAGAAAGGCGCAAGAGGGACTCCTAAGATCGTCCATGTGGATCGCTTGGCGCGTTATTATGGGACCGATAATGCTCGGGACGAGCATGTCTTAGGAGGGGGCAGTGTTATGTGAATAAGTCAACTAGCGCCATCTAGTGTCAGGAGCGAGAGCGGGGTGGGCTTTGCAGAGAATGACATCGCCGATCTCTCGACCAACAGCGCCACCCGAGGAACTAAGTTTCTAGAAAATCTATACTCGATTTCTCGGTACCTTGCGCGTGTTTACTTGAACATTCCGGATGTTTTGCTGATTTGAATAAATAGATGGCGCAAGATGCGATCGAGACAGAGTTTAACTCGGCGACACAAGCGAAGCTTCGGAGCGAAATTAAGTGATTTAGTGTGTTTAATTATTAGTGTTTTTTTACTTTAATTTGTATAAAGTAAATTAAAGGTTAATTTAGGTAATTTTATCGGCAATTTTTATTGTCACGAACCTCAAGCCCGTAACAATATGTTCTGATTCAAAACCCCTTATTTTTGAACTTAGGTATTTAAATTTTTTATGGTGGCAACAGCTAAGACACTACTCCGTTAGGTAAATAGGTATCGCATAGGTCCACAAAATAAATTGTCACAAAAATCTCATAGACCTTCAATAGATGGTGGCATTACAATTTGGTATATTGTTTATAAAACCGAAATGATATAGGAACCAAAAGTCCACCTGATGGTAAATGGTTACTGCAGTCCATGGGTTACCTGCAGCCAACTTCAAGCAAAGAACGCTACAGATGCGTTGTAACCTCTGACGACTAAGGTGGAATGCGTCACATTTTGTAATTATATTGGCTTTCTATATCCTCTGGATGAGACCACAGCAGTGCAAGCGGCGGTAGAAATACGAAAGGGGGCGGTACTTACCCTGAATGACTCGTAGACAAAATAGGTACCATCTAGTAATGCCAGATATGAAATACCCATAATCGAAAAACATTTTTTCTACTTTGCGTGTGCTCCATGCCTAATAGCATAGTAAAATCAGAATAGTATGATAGTCCTGCGCCGCATGAGACTTAAATGCCTACTGTTGCAGGGTTGTCACTGTCTTTTGTTTAACAGCTAAGTCTCATTTAGTTTTATAACTAGTTATAATATTTACAAACATAATACATACGGCTACGTACCTATTCATCATATTTGTTAATCATTTCTTTAGTTTCCTCTCAAAGAATCAATGTTTATCAAACGAAAAATCCAGCTTTGCATTACAAAAAATGCCAAATAACTAAAATAAGAATAAGTTAACACTGAGCATATGGCGTCAGCTCAGATTCAATGTTTAAAATTAATTTGATCTGATATGATATTACAATTAATGTACTTATGAGGTATGTATCTATGTATAGATATAGTAATACAAACTATTAATAAAAATCTAATTTACGTAAAAAATGCATATATCAATTTATTTTACAAAAAAGAGAAAATAAAACGAAAAAAACTGCTAGCAAAATTTTATTAAAAGTCAACAGTCTCAAACAAAGGTGATTGCGGAGCGCTGAGGTGGTCGACCCCGACCCGGCCAAACCTTTCCAACTTAGCAAGTATCGTTGTGCTGCTATAAGTAAGTACTGTCGCTCGTGCGTACGAGTCAGTACTGGCACGTGCCATATTAGCGGAGTTCGGTACGTTTCTTAGAAGATAGCCTACTATTCTGTTTTTACTATGCTAGTAGTGAACTTATAGCTAATAAGAAAAAGTTTGTGGTATGGATTAGTATACTCACTTATCGGGCTGCACGGTGAGCTCGAACTCACAGCGGTGGTACATGTTGAAATTGTAATGGCCCGGGTAGTTGGTGTGCAGCACGAACTTCTTCACACGGTGAGTGCGCGCGTCGAACAATACGTCCTGAGTAAAGAATAGAATAAAATTATTTTTATACATTACAAGAACACTTGTTGATAGTCATTTAAACTCCGGAAAAAATCTCTAGCGGAAATGTAACTTAAATTTAGCGACTTCATATGCATAGACGTACTGCTAGCGCATAATCATGAGTTCATGAGTACGCGACAGGTGTTTAAAGATATAGCGTTAAAGTTACAGCCTATAAACGTCCAACACACCTGACCACAGGCTATCTAATATTTCTTAGAGGGGTTTAGGTTTAGAAAGTGTTCCCCGCACTACATAAGTTGAATATTCGTTAATACATATATAAATTATGTCTGCTTTTGAAAAGTTTAGTACGTTTGGCTTGTTGTGACATATTTTTAGCACTATTCCATGGTAAACTTCAAATTTTTGGAAAATCCAAAAGTGCACGCGTCATGAGCGTTTCATTTCATTTTGATTAAAAAAATTGTATTCCTGACTTTTAATTTATATTATTTACGTGTTTTATATTTAGCGATCTATTATTTGAACCGGAAATGTCACCTAGAGGAAAAAATTATATTAATTAATAATTTACCAAAATAAGTCGATTACACATCAAATCGATACAGACTGTATGGCACATTTGTCTTTTGTCTATCAAGGGCTAAAAAATATAAAAGCGCCTTTAAATTTTTAACAGCAATAAAACTTATAAAAGTTGAAAATCATTTTATTAACAAGCTACGCTCTTGATACGAAATAGGGAATAGTCTTTGCGTTGAAGCATGGTGCGAATGACAGCTCACGCCTACGAAGTTTCGTATTTTTTTTAGATAAACTGTCATACAGATATTGTTGTACATCATGGATGGGTACCGCCCACTTACGAGAGTGATGTGGCACGCTAAACTATGCCAAGCCATAACGAACAACCACAAACTATCAAGAATCGGTTTTAAAATAAATCGAATATATAAATATCACGTCAATATTTATTGGAATTGTAACTAAACGTTCAACAAATTCTGATTTACAGAAAAAAATTCACATAGACCAATATGCAGTGTTTTAAATACATAGACGATAAATTATTCGTTGGTCAGCTTCGGGAAAAAGAATAATTATAAATGTGTCAAAAATACTTGGCCAAAAAAACCTATTTATTATTTTTATTATATTAGATTTGAAAACCAAATTCTCGATAATTTTTACTTTCCGTCCCGATATTTAGCACATTGGACATGGCAACAATAATACACATTTAGAGAAAGGCGCTAGTACGCGTACCTTGAAAAGCTACCGGTGCAGTCAACGCCGTACTGAAAATTACAGATGGTGGCAGCCATTTTATTTGTTTAAATGTCAATATGAATGTTTTGTGATTTAGATGTGGACAGGCGTGTCGCTGCCGGGAACAAAGTCAATGGTGCCCTGAATGCGTTAGTCAAAAGGCAAGGCGTGGTGAAGAGTGCACGCCTTGCAATACATAACGCAGTGTTGGTACCGACTTTGTTATATGGCAGCGAAACCTGGGTATGCCAGAAGAAGCATAAAAGCAAGTTGGATGCAGTGGAGATGCGATCTCTTCGTAAAATATGCGGCGTTACCTTAGCCGACCGAAAGCGAAACGAAGAGATTCGCAATATGGCAGGATTGAAAGATGACCTTATCACAAAAATTGATAGGGGCGTACTCCGATGGTTTGGGCACGTTGAGCGAATGACTGAAGACCGAATTGTGAAGAAAATATATAGCGCGAAAGTGAAGATTTAAAGGGTGACGAGGTAGACCGAGACTACTAACTTTCGAAGACCATGTGAGCAAATTACTCGAAGAGGGGAAGGTCAGGAGTACTCGGATACCTAGACGTGCATGTATGAAGAAGATAATGAACCTGAAAGAAGCGAAAGAGGTGCTAGCTTTGAGAATTAAAATCCCGCGCAAAAAAATATTGAAACCTATAAAATCCAATCGTAATAAACAGCACGCGGGTGAGGTCGCGGGAACAGCTATTATAAAACTATTGTCATGATTTGTATTAAACTTTAACATAATTTTAAATGCTTGTTGTAATTTATAAAGAAATATAACATTCGGTATTCATTTTTATATCGATAGCTAATCGGTAATTTTTGCTTTGCTTTGTGTATCGATAATTGCCTTTTTAAAATCGATTTAACGTTGTTCATCTCTAGACACGCCAAACTCACAAAATCACATCCATTTCCATCCAAAGATGTCCAAGTAAATATTTTTTATCCCGTTTTTTTAGTAGTAACATAAAATCACTTTTTAGAAAATAATAAAATTGTCTTTATATGTTTTAATTCGTTTATTATTAAATATGTAACTTTAGAAAAGCGAGATTGTATTTACTTAAGGTGGTCAAGCCATGGTGCAGCTATATTATGGTTGTAGCACGAATTGGTCGGCTTGAGCGGGGTAGGACTACGCTCTCACAGAATACTACACAGCGTCGTGTTGCTGTGTTTCGTGTGGTGAGTGTAGAGAACCGGAGATTTATTATTCCTGGAAACGAGGCATTCCATCTAAGTCCTTAGGTGTGACAAACGCATCTGAATTTTGATTCTTAATTGAGGATAAATGTAAATGTCTATGGGCCACAACATTCACATCGCCAAATCGATTGAGAAAAACGAACAATGACCTTTCGATCGTTTAATCAGGGGTTACAAACCTTCAATATATAGGCATATTTTATATGTGTTCTTTATTTATAATGATTTTTTTTATAATGATTGACATAATATATATTTGTTAACCATTATTATAAAGTTATGTAAAAAATCACTGTAGAAGAAAAATCATCTATTGTTATAAAGTACTGTATTCATTTAACAACAAAAAGCGCTAATTTATATCACATATAAAGATTCGAATGATAACGACCGAATAAGTACGTACTTATTCAAAAGATAAAACTTTATTTTATTTTATATAACTTTATTTTTATTCGATGTAATCATCACTTGTATCTTCACTTAACACACTTTTACAAAAGGTGACGCATCGCTGGCTGCCATTGTCACGTTTCTTTTAGAACGAACTGTTTTTAAACTGAAACTGAACTGTGATTATATTGCTTCAAATATTTTTTATATGAAATTGTTATTAAATGAGTTGCTATGTTACTTACCATAAATTAAAATATAAAATATAACACATTTTTCGCGATGTACCGTAAGATTTAACGATGTTTATAGGAACCACAGACAATATTATTTAAGAAACAATCTTATACTTCACCTAGAAGTGTGAATAATATCAATATTTCAAATTGAGATTTTGAATTTCTAAATTTCAAGATTTTGTAACGCCTTTTGACACTCGGCTCATATCTGAGGTCATTCTCCGCTTTTTATCAATCAATTTGGCACATTATATAAGTGGGCTGTATGCTCGTTTGTCACCCTTATCCTATATTAAAAAAAATACTAACCAGGCCGAGCGTGAAGTAGTTGAAGAAGTAGTCGGATGCTGGCGGTGGTCGACGGCGGGCGGTAGGGCGGTGGATGCGCATCTTGTCGTCTGCCTTGTAGTACAGGCGCGCCGGCGCACATAGCGCGCGGGACACCGCCTGGCAGCTGTCGCCGAAACGCACCACGCGTCGCGCAGCCAGCGACACACAGCTGCCGCGCGACGCGCCTACACCGACACACACATACACTCGTTACTAACAGGCTCACAGCGCGCGCGACACCACCTGGCAGCTGTCGCCGAACCGCACCACGCGCCGCGCAGCCAGCGACACAGAGCTGCCGCGCGACGCGCCTACACCGACACACACATACACTCGTTACTAACAGGCTCACAGCGCGCGCGACACCGCCTGGCAGCTGTCGCCGAAACGCACCACGCGCCGCGCAGCCAGCGACACAGAGCTGCCGCGCGACGCGCCTACACCGACACACACATACACTCGTTACTAACAGGCTCACAGCGCGCGCGACACCGCCTGGCAGCTGTCGCCGAAACGCACCACGCGCCGCGCAGCCAGCGACACAGAGCTGCCGCGCGACGCGCCTACACCGACACACACATACACTCGTTACTAACAGGCTCACAGCGCGCGCGACACCGCCTGGCAGCTGTCGCCGAAACGCACCACGCGCCGCGCAGCCAGCGACACAGAGCTGCCGCGCGACGCGCCTACACCGACACACACATACACTCGTTACTAACAGGCTCACAGCGCGCGCGACACCGCCTGGCAGCTGTCGCCGAAACGCACCACGCGCCGCGCAGCCAGCGACACAGAGCTGCCGCGCGACGCGCCTACACCGACACACACATACACTCGTTACTAACAGGCTCACAGCGCGCGCGACACCGCCTGGCAGCTGTCGCCGAAACGCACCACGCGCCGCGCAGCCAGCGACACAGAGCTGCCGCGCGACGCGCCTACACCGACACACACATACACTCGTTACTAACAGGCTCACAGCGCGCGCGACACCGCCTGGCAGCTGTCGCCGAACCGCACCACGCGCCGCGCAGCCAGCGACACAGAGCTGCCGCGCGACGCGCCTACACCGACACACACATACACTCGTTACTATCAGGCTCACAGCGCGCGCGACACCGCCTGGCAGCTGTCGCCGAACCGCACCACGCGCCGCGCAGCCAGCGACACAGAGCTGCCGCGCGACGCGCCTACACCGACACACACATACACTCGTTACTAACAGGCTCACAGCGCGCGCGACACCGCCTGGCAGCTGTCGCCGAACCGCACCACGCGCCGCGCAGCCAGCGACACAGAGCTGCCGCGCGACGCGCCTACACCGACACACACATACACTCGTTACTAACAGGCTCACAGCGCGCGGGACACCGCCTGGGAGCTGTCGCCGAACCGCAACACGCGCGAATGCAACATAACTCGTCGTTGCGCCCGCGAAACCATGTAAAAAAAGGTACTACAGCGGTATCCGATACAAAGTCTATTGCCTAATACATAAATATTGGATATTGTACCGCTATACTTGTAAAGATATTGTATACTATATACGTTTTGTGATGTCCACTCTTAGCACTAATTTGTTACGCGAATGGTCCCATAGTGTCCAGCAGTCATCACCGTTGAAAAGTTGCAATTGAATTGAAGGTTATTCGGTTTCTAGTATGTACAAAACAATGCCTCAGTGCTGCAATCTTTAATTTTTTTACGCATTTTGAACATTTTCTTTACATCTTCTACTTTTATAAATAACCGTAGTTTAGTTTATCTATTTTTAATCTCAATCGTTTAAAATATTACTAATATGTTTCAAAAAGAAACATAACTTTCTCCACTATGAAATCTGTCAAATACGAGATCAAGAAATTTTTTTGTTACGTTTTGTGACTATGGACGAGACCTGGATCCACCATTTTGATCCTGAAACGAAACAACAATCGATGACTTGGAAGCGAGCCTCCTCACCGACGCCAAAGAAATTCAAAGTTTCAAGTTCGGCGGGAAAGGTTATGGCATCTGTTTTTTGGGACGCTCAAGGCATAATTATGGTGGAATATTTGGAAAAGGGAGCCACTATTACGGGCTCTTACTACGCAGACCAAATAAGAAGATTATGGGAGGCCATTAAGGAAAAAAGACGCGGCAAACTGCGAGCTGGAGTGCTGTTTCACCAAGACAACGCTTCTCAACGCAAACTCACAAAGCCGTAGTTGCGATGGCTGCCATTCAAGAAACGGGATTCGAACTGCTCGAACACCCTCCCTATTCGCCAGATCTAGCTCCTAGTGACTTCTACCTCTTTCCTCGGCTCAAGGAACGCCTCCGAGGCAAGAAATTCGAAGACGACAGCGAAGTAATGGCCGCTGTTGAAGCGTTTTGGGAGGGTCGAGACAAAGAATTTTTTTCAAAGGGAATCCTGGGTTTAGAAAAAAGATGGACTAAATGTATTGATTTGTTAGGAGACTATGTAGAAAAATAAACTATTATTTTAACTTTGATTACCGTGTTTTATTTTCATTATCATTACTTTTGGATCACCCCTCGTATTTCATATCATTCCTACGTGGGCGGTGCCGCCCTAGTGGCAGAGAAGATCGTAGATGCCCTCAAACTCTCAATCACTCGTGTCGTGGCAGCGTAAGAGAATCTATCACTTCGCACGGAAAATGCCACAAGGCCTTATGGAGGTATGACCATCACATATATCGCCTATGTAGGCATAGACAATAAATGATATTCCCCATAGGGATATTTGCTAGAATGGCCACATTGACAGGCAACCGTAGTTTTTTCTTTTTATTTTTCATTAGGAAGGCGATGTCGCCTGTCATCCTTCCCATGTATCGAAGTTGGCGCCCTTTTTGTATTTATGTTTTGGTAGGATTTTATTTGTCTCGAAATACCCCCAAGCTAAATTATAACAGTGCGTAAAATAATGCCTTAATATTAACACAGTTCCTCTATTTCTAAGCACACAACCCACATAAGTAAGAAGAAAACAAAAATCTAAATTATACGGTCGTAAATGTTTTAAGTATTGAAGAATTATTCCAGAAGCTGTATACTTTATTAAATGAATTAAGTAATTAATTTACAATTTAATCTGATTTTTAATTTTTTTAAATTTAAATATCAGCTTAAATTTTACATACGTAACAACACTAAAAACTACGTAATAGAAATTATAATTCATTAAATACTACTACTATTATGATCACTTCCAGAGTATCAAAGAACTATTAGATACTTTTGTTTATATTATGTATAAATGAAATATGATTCACTTTTTTAAACATTGCATATTTTGTTTTTTACCAACAGCCTATTTTATTAGTTGCTATAAAAAAATAATATCGTTAATATAGTGTGTAAAGAAGTTTACGCATAGAAGACACGGCCGGTCGCTGCGGGGGCCGTAACGCGGGACGCCGTCATATCAGGATCAGCCGCCATTACATCGAGTCGAAACATCGTTAATTTTCAAAGCTAATTTTGTACTATAATCATTAAATTCATTTATAATTCTATATTTACCATCATTCCACACCCAAGAGTGTGTTAATTTACACTCGAACTCACACACAACTTTAACAACTTCAAATAATAGATGCCTAATCTTGTAAATAATATACTGCTACGATCGTAATTAGTCTAACTCACCTTCCGTGTACATGTGGAGCCTTAAGCCAAGGGTAGAGGAGGGTGATCGTAACACGTCACAGCGACGTAAATGCAGCTGTTGCCGGTAGCAGGAGAGCGGTAACTCTGGTAACGGAGCGGTACAGCGACCGCTATTGCCACTGCTATTGCTCATCTGTCCACAAGTGATTCGGAACATAATATATAATGTAATTATAAGAATCGAAAATTAAAGTTGTAAAATCGAAAATTTTGTACAACCGACTTCAATAGTAAATAAAATGAGAACATCATCAATAAGTCAATTAAATACGCATTATTAGGGATAACTCAAACACTACTATAAGATCTTGATCAAAATATGGGACCACACGAGAAGCACCGGCTTTCAAATAAAAAAGAATCATCGATTCAACTAGAAAAAAATTCGAAAAAATAGTTGAATAGAGTAATTTCTCCCTTTTGAAGTCGGTTAAAAAATATAGACCGATTTCATATAATTATTAACGACTGTTGAAGTTATTTTATTTAAAAAAAAAAAAAAAAACAGAATTTCACTGTTATGCAAATTCTCGCACGCACCTTACTCGCATAGTGATTAGAATTTATGTCGCCTTACTTAGGTTACGTTGAAACTGAAGGTTATCGAGTGGAAGCCTTATACCTTACTGGTAAAGTGTAAGGCCGCCCCTTGTTTCATAGAGCAACAACCTAACAGCAGATGCAGATCGTCCCTTTGGGGAGGCCTATGTTCTGCAGTGGACTTGAATTAGGATGTAATGTTTATGATGATGAGATAGACATGGTCTATCTCTAAATAAAAACAAATATTAAAACGGTAAAACATAATAGCCCGCCATATAGCTCGAAGAACTGACAACCGATGAGAAAGCAGGGTTCTGGAGTGGCAGTCTCGTACTGGCAGTCGTAAACGAACGAAGTGTAGGGCGATACCACACGTGATGGAGTGACAATCTGGTAAGACATGCAGGAAGTCGATGGACGCAGGTGGCGTACTTTGTGGCATTCCTTGAGTGAGGCCCATGGTGAACAGCGGACTTGTGAAAGGCTGTAATGATCGTCACTCACGGCGTCACTGCTGACATTTATTATTTATACCGAATTCTAAATCACGCTTTCAAAGTTTTGAAATACTGCCGTATATATACATAATAACTCTTAACACGATGAGTGCGAAACGAGGCTTGAAACACCTCGTCCGTGTCTCGTCTTTATAGCGGTAAGGAAAAGCTTAAACTTCTCCGTCGTGCGGGAGGCGTAACTTCCGTCTTGTTCAGTCTAGGAAAGAGATAACTATATATCTGAGATGTGCTATTGATGCCGAGGTTTTGGTATACCGCACTGAATAAATAAAAGTTTAATACAATGCGTTACGAGGTTGCGACACCTCGTACCCCCGCACACCTCGTACTGAATCAAAATTCAAGATGTTAGTTGCTACGCTACCCTACGCTAGCTTTACGCGGTTAGTGTTGTCTAAAAGGTTGAACGCTGCGCCCGCGTCGATATAACAAGATGTCGAAACGTTTCCGAAGAAAGTTAATTAATAATATTATTGATGATGTCTTCATCATCAATAATATTATTGTTATATATTGGAATCGGGTGGTAAATCTAATTCTAAATTACCGATATTTGAAAAACAGGTAAGTTTCCAATCAATATTTACTTATTATACTCAGTCTAAGTGAAATAATTATGTAGGAATTTCTCTACTACCAGATTCTATACTTAAGTATAGAAATGCTCCAATAAATCGCTACACCTAATCAGCCCGCTTCAAAAATACACTATCAGTTTTTTTTCAGAACCCACTCCAAACAATTCACATTATCTCGAAAAAGGGTCAAAGAAGAGGAGATGTGTAGGATGCTACGAAAAACTTCGCACCTTCTTATCAAGTCGTGAGGAAAAAAGCAAAGAAAATTCTCACAGAATGTATCGGTTGCAAAAATATTATTGTTTTAATAAAAAGCATCCATAAGTACAATTAAATAAAATCGATACTTTTTTCCCATCACTAAACAATATGAAAAACTGCCCTTTTTCAGTGCGGTATGGGGTACCTACATAAGAACCCACATTTTGTTTTACCTATAGAATCTAAACTAAATAATCTGCCCACAGGCAGCGGCAGATTTAGGTTAATCAACTCATTGATAATAATAATCGCGACAAAAGCCGTACAATCCTTTTTTTGGCGCCAAATAAGGAGACGCCAAAGACATGGATTTTTGTCTCATGTTGGTGATTACTAAGGTGGTAAGGTTACTCAGGTGGGGTTTACTAAGCCTCGTGCCGCTACAACCTCTGGTTCAGAATGAGGTTTCCAACGTCTCGTAACGCAGTAATGGAAAGTACAGATAAATCAGTGCCGCTGGGAACATATTAACGAATAATTATAGCACTGCAAATCATAGTTATTTAATGGAAGTAAAATGAAAAATTATGTAATGCAAATTATTTTTAACAAATAATTAAGTTTCTAATTTTTGAAATAATACTGAACCAAGTTGATAGTGCCCTATAGTCACGGAATATAGAGTTAAGGAAAACAATCTCTCATAGGAGAATAGTTGAAAATGTGTCCATCCGTAAGCAGTAAATAACAGTTCAAAATCTCTCCATAACAGCGCTGGAGGAGTTACAGGGAAAATAAAAATTTTGAAAGCAATAAAATAATTATTGTAAAAAGAATTATGGTGAGAGTCTGTGCAATAAAAAATTATAAAAAGTTCTTTAAAATTTAGACTGCAGCTACAGTGGCGCCACCCTTATTTAGCGCTTTCCTACGGACACTTTTTATACAGAGTCTGCACTCTTTACCTCTACACTTCATATCTATAGTGTATTTTTCGGTAATTTATAATACCAACGCCATCTATAACAGCGCAGAAGAAACTGCCCTCATTTCTTTAACTTATAATTTGTCAGAGTGGCTCATCTATGCCCTATATAGTATATTATCTATGGATGTAGAGAGCCAGTACTATTGCAAACTGTGAGTCACTCCATCTTAGTCCAGAGAGGTGACAACGCACCTGTAGCCTTCTTTGTTGGAAGTTGACTTCAGGCGCTGATGAATTGCAGTAGTCACTTACTATCAGGTCAACTGTAGTCCGTTCGTCGCCTCAGTTTTATAAAAAACAATATTCTTCATTACAGTTTTCATACCTGATGTTGTGATCCATAGTAGATTGTGGTTCTAGACACGACGGGCGAGCCGCCGTTGGGGAACTGTAGTGAGCCCAAACCATGCGCGTAGCCGGGCTGAAAGTTTTAAATAAATCAGACTTTATATTAATGATTGGATTATTTGAACAAGTCTAGAGGTTAAAACAGTAATTAAAATACCAGTGTAAGTTTGTTTGAGTGAAGTTTACAAAAAATTTGAATGTTAAAGCCGATCTCAAAAGCTCCTTTTTTGTTTAAGTCGGTTAAAATAGTTATATGCTCTACATGAGACGGTCATAATTTTTTATCCTTCTTAATTTTACTCGCGATTTTACTCCATGTGCCTAGCAGAGGGCCTGGTATACTTGTAAAATTTATTTTTTAACTTTACTAACATTATCCCTTTATTACTATAGAAATCTATATAGAAATCTATAGTAATAAAGGGATAATCTATAGTAATAAATTTTTATACGTGGTAGAGCCATGCTGCAGTTATATTAGTAGTATAGTTGCAGCACGAATGGGTCGGCTCGACCGGGGAAGGACCACGCTCTCACAGAATACCAGCGTGAAATAGTAGCTTAATGCTGCTGTATTTCGTATGGTGAGTGTAGAGAACCGGAGACCCTTTTTACTGGAAACGAGGCATTCCATCTTAGTCCTCACGGGTGACAACGCATCTGCATTTTGATTCGTAATCGAGGATAGATGTAGATGTCTATGGGCCACAGCAACCACTTACCATCAGGTGGACTGTGTGCTCGTTTGTCACCATACCCTATAAAAAAAAACATCTTCATCATCGTCATAACAACTCATCACAAGCATCAGAGTGGGAGGAACTGAATAAACATGGAAATAAATAAGTATCTAGAGTTTGTACCATTTGGCGTAAAGAGTTACTTATGAGGTGAGGCGAATTGTATCCTCGACTGGCCGTTGTCGCTGGTAACTAAAGATCTGGTTATTTTCTTGTCCATAACTTAATATAGCCATTTAGCGAGGAAACGTAGCCAACGTCCTTTGTAAAGTACAGCGTTAAAGACTTATAATAATTATCAGATAGCCATCATTTTCCTACGTGGTAGAGCCAATTCACGACACACAACAGATTACATCATGACTACTAAAGCTAATAATGGTGTGATACAAGACATAATCCTCATACGTGTTATCACGGCGTGCCAATATTGAGAAACAAACATTTTAAATAAAATTGCTTAAACTAACAGACTCACAAATCCAACAAATCAAGAACTATAACTATAATGAATATCAATCGAAGGGGATGTCCTTGAGAATGTCTTTCAAAACATTTCTAAAGCGAACCAGGCTGAAGATGTCAAGGTTGGTAAATCGAAGGCTATAATACTCATAAAGTCAACATAACCTTGATAGGGGTTGATTCCGGAAGATATTATTCCGCGATATGGGTATGTCAAATAGTTTTTCATAGCTCTTTTGATGGCATCATCTTTTTACTTCATAAAGACAACAGTTCGTTATTAATTAGGTACCTCAAATTTGCTATCGACTGGAAAGTAAAAAGACAGGCCTCGAAAGTTCAGCGCAAAGAGATGACGCTGTGAGTCGTAGAGGCCAGGATGCGTCGCACCGAAGCAGTGCTCCACTTGTTCGATTGACGGCGTTATTTCAGGCGAGTTGAAGCACATGCCACTGTAAACAGAAAAATAAAAATATGTATACTAAAATGCGATAAACAACTAATTTTCAACACTTCATGCTTTACTCAGTAGTAGTGCAATGTTACCCGCGCAAGTATGAGGAATCGATTGTGATATCACTAATTTAGAAATTAAGAGCGGACATAGCAATAGAAATACAAATATACATACATAACCAGCAAAAAAATATCACCATCCTATTGGATTCCACCGCAGTTGGGTAAAATAATGAACACTGACACAAAACATTAAATATCCGATTTAAAAACAAAATTATGCTTTTATTTATTAAATTAAAATGGTCACCATCATCAACGTCATCATTACAGCTTAAGAAACGTCCACTGCTGAACATAGGCCAGCTCCATAGATTGCTATAGTTATGACGCTTGACAGGCGCAGGTTTTCCTTTTGAGATGTCATCAAAAAAATGCTTCTACCCTCCTCCTGTTTAAGTTTGCCTTTGTCGCAACAACACTTACGTGTTACACCAATTACGTCACAACTTTTATACGGGGTACCGCCGCCGCCACCACTACACGACTAATAAATTAAAATAGGGCTTTATAAATAAATATACAGTAAATAAAAATCGTCTTTATAAAGTGTGTGTAGTATTGTTGAGCGCCATAATTAATTCCTGACACTACTGGTACATGGCACTAGCGCCATCTATTATCGAATAGCAGAATTAATCATTCTAGAAAATTCCATGCTAGAACTTTCTACACCCAGTCAGTCGGGATCGGTATGTACAGTTTTTACTGTTACGAACCCCAAGCTCGTAACAGTACGTTATGAAGTTCTAAATACACTAAAATATCACGTGTAGTGTAAGAATATCTACCAACCCCATATCGTCCCGTGGGTGTCGTAAGAGGCGACAGAGAGAAACTGCAATAGGAGATGAGCAGCAGCATCTTCCTGATAACAATTGTAATAAAAAAAACTGCGGTTGCCAAATCCACCTGCCAAGTGTGGTAGCTATGGCGAAATCCTCCCTATCAGGCAATCTATGGAACTGGCCTATGTTCATCAGTGGACTTTTATAGGTTGTTATGTGTAATGTAGCACGAATGAGTTGACTCGACCGGGGAAGGACCACGCTCTCACAGAATACCAGCGTAAAATAGCTGCTTAACACTGCTGTTTCGTATGATGAGTGTAGAGAACCGGAGATCCTTTTTTACGAAAAACGTGGCATTTCATTATAGTCTTCAGGGGTGACAACGAATCTGCATTTTGATACTTAACCGAGGATAAATGTAGATGTCTATGAGCCACAGCATCCACTTACCATCAGGTGGACTCTGTGCTCGTTTGTCATCCTTATTCTATTTAAAAAATGGTTTTGGATAGATACACTCTATTTAAGTACCACTTACTCCTACATCTTAACGAGTAAATGCATTGTCCCTGACAGATTAGCGTGCGCGGGAACTTTTATTAAAATGTCACTAGGTCAATACAGATGATACAATGGGTGCGTTTGGCAGAAAAAAGCGCTAGCAAGCGCTTATAAGCGCTAAAATAGTTTTCGGCCAGGACACGATTGCTACTTCAGTAGCGCTGACACAATCCGCCATTTTGCTTATTTAATTTGTTTGTTGTTTTGTGCAATATTAGTTTTAAGTAATATAATGACATGAATAAACATATACATGCTATTAAAAATCATGATTGGTAAGTTTTTAATATGAATACTTTACAAACATATATTTAAATTAGGTTAGATTTCCCGGTTAAAACTAACATCGTGTCCTGGAGGAAAATAGCTACTTACGATTTGACAGCGCTTACCGCTTACGATCGCCATTTTGCTTGCAAGCGCTTGCTAGCGCTTTTTTCTGCCAAACGCACCCAATAACAAAAGATATTGATAGAAGCATACACCGGGCTTTTAGACCAGTTTAACTGTTCATTAAAAATGCAACCTAAAAACCGCTTTGAGCGACACTTACTAAATGGTTATTACCAATATAAGCGCTGCCAGATATCCCGTGTTTCAGGCGTAACATAAATCCTACCAAAACTTTAAAATGTGAATAGGTGGTCAAGTTTGGTACCTAAAATCGACGGTAAAGGGTTGTCGGCTTCGCCGATAAGGCTCGCCACGTACACACGGAATTCCGATTGATGGCCGACCTCAGAGTTGGCAAACTCCATAGCTGTTCTAAGAACGTTGTAGGTACTTCCCATATGCTGTGATTTAAAGAACTGCTAAGATATGATACTACTACCCCCTGATACTCCCTTTCTTTACGTTTTTGGTGAACAAACAATTAAATGATATTATTCATTTTTAAAGAAAAAAGTTATATACTTGTACGACTTTCAAGGTTTTTTCTAGCATTAACTACTCGGTTTTGTTATTTTCAACTGACGTTTCAATACCACATAAGGAGGAGGTTTTCAATACGACTGTAATTTTTTTGTGTTACCTCAGAACTTTTTCTAGGTGAAACGATTTCAATGATTCCTTTCTTATTTGAAAACTAGTGCTTCTCATTTGGTCCCATATAAATTTGATCAATATCTGATCAGTAGTTTTTGAGTTATCCTTAATAATGCGTATTCAAATGACTTCGACTACATTGATGATGTTCCACCTATATACCTTCATGCCAAAGAATCATGCCCACTTTCCATACATTGAATGACCTGTTACTTGATTCCTTTAACAGGTCGCGTCTACCTTCAACTACTGTTGTATAAAAACAATTATTGTTTATAATAACATAATAACTTATCATCTTTTTATTTAGAGGCCAGGGAAAAATGCTATTAATTAAATAAGTTTGAGGTTATAACAGCTGTCAGATAAGATCTGTATACTTATTTTTCTTTCCACACCGTAGTACAAAACCATTAAAAATCGTATCTAATCATAAATTAATTAGTTATAAAAAAAGAAATTGGTTATTTTGAACATTCACAAACCACATGACGAATGAGCAAGTTTTTCGTAATCCGAAACGGAACGTGTAAAACACATTTTTAATGTATTTTGGCATGGCTTCTGGGCCTTTGAGCCATTGTAAAACACGTTCCGTCTCCAAAAGTCTATTGAGAATGATAAACAAAGTAATATTACTTTTTTTCTTGGCTTTATTTATAAGATATTTTACATCACTATACGCGATGGAAAATTTTCAGGTCAAGACTGGACATGATTCTTTCAAGTTTCAATGTCACCTAGAAGTGGTATAGGTGTTTTACAAAGTCAGCGAACCAGTAAATAATAAAAATTTCACTTCTCACCCCATAATAACTCAAGAACTACATAGGTTTACTCGTGAAATAAATAATTCTAGTTATACCACCTGTAAGATATTTTACATCACTATACGCGATGGAAAATTTTCAGGTCAAGACTGGACATGATTCTTTCAAGTTTCAATGTCACCTAGAAGTGGTATAGGTGTTTTACAAAGTCAGCGAACCAGTAAATAATAAAAATTTCACTTCTCACCCCATAATAACTCAAGAACTACATAGGTTTACTCGTGAAATAAATAATTCTAGTTATACCACCTGTTATGCAAAATAATAAGTGTGTATGTCTAAAAGTTTTTGAGTAATGGAGGGGAGGAATTAAAGTAGTTCGAAATACTACGAGTACACATACACACTAACAGTGCGCTTTTCTTTCCAAACTTTCTTCCTTAGACACTGCCGTCTTTCTAGACTTTGTTTGATTAACAGTACGAAATCGATGCAACGCTGCCGTAGAAATTGTATATTGACCATTTTCAACTAATATTTTTAGTTTCAAAGATACATTGAAAACAATAAAATACTCACCTATACCTAAGCTTAACTAATTTCATATTGTAAATTTCTATAATCTTGAGGCGTTGCGCGACCGGGTCAAATATTAACCGGATGCCGTCCTGCGGCATATTTATTACTAGGTCTACTGATAACGGATTCTGAAACAAAAGAAAGCAAATGCATTAAAGATACAGGTAAGTATATATTTTTTACAGAACAAGATTGACAAATGAGCACACAGTCCACCTGATAGTAAGTGTACTCTGTAGCCCATAAACATCTACATCTATCCTCTATTAAGAATCAAAATGCAGATACGTTGTACCCCTGATGACTGCTATGGAATGCCTCGTTTCCAATAAAAAGGGTCTCCGGTTCTCTACAATCACCATACGGAACACAGCAGCATTAAGTTGCTATATATCGCTGGCATTCTGTGAGAGGGTGGTCCTGCCCCGGTCGAGTCGATCCATTCGTGTTACAACTACAGATGGGCCAAATATTCGTTTTATATTCGGTATTCAGCATATTCCGGTAGCATTACATAACATAAGCACTCACGCCTGTCACCCAGAGGGGTAGACAGAGACTACAGACTTCCACTTAGCACGATCCTGACACACCTCTCTCGCCTCCTTCACATCCATATACCTACCTACGCATACATGTTCGTCGGCTAAGGGTACTCCTAATTTGACCCGTTTTCAATAAATCGCCAATTTGGTCGATAAATTTTCGCCTAGGACGTCCCTTTTGCGACTCTGCCATTCACTTCTGCAACATAAATTTTCTTTGTCACTCTTTCCTAATTCATTCTTTCCACATGAACAAACCACCGAAGCATTCCTTTCTCAATCCTGGTCACAACATCATCTTACAAAATACACTCTTCTCTTATCACACAATTTCTCACCTTGTCATTCAGATTCAGCCCTAACATACTCCTTAACGACCGCATTTCTACTGCGTTCATTCTACTCTCGTGCTTCTTCTGCCACACCCAACTTTCACTATCATACGTTAAAGTAGCGACCAACACAGCGTTGTGAATTGCCATACGTGCCGTTTTCGACACATTTTGACTCTTCACAATAGAGTGTACGGCCCCATTTACTATATTGCCTGCATTCACTCGTCGTTCTATATCATCATATCTCCCATCCCTGCTAAATACGCAACCCAAATATACAAACTCATCTACTTGCTCGATCAACTCCCCTTCTATTCTTATTTCACATATCGTTTTACTTTCTTCTCTTTTAAAAACCATAACTTTCGTCTTACTTGCGTTCACTTTCATACCCCTTTCTTTTAATGATCTGTTCATTAATGTTACCATCATTTGCAACTCAGCCGCCGACGACGCAAGAATAACTTGATCAACGGCGTACAAAAGGCATTTGACGGTTAACTCACCCATTCTTAATCAGCATTCTTCAACTTTCAAATTTTGCAAACAACAGTCCATAAATAGGTTGAACAATCACGGGGAAGCCACACAGCCTTGCATATTCGGTAGCTTTACCGAATATTCGACCGATATTGGTACTCAAAGTGTCCACTGTATTGAAATGTACGAATTGAGTAATGCCATGTCTTTAATATTTTACTGTTGAAAGTATATTTTATTTATAGATTAAATCCACCTGTATAGGGTTATGTTTTTGGGATTTATTTATATATATATATTCCACGACCGATTTCGGCCACGGCGACCTCTTCAACTGACCGATCCTGTCGTTGGTGTGCTCGCGCATGGCTAACGTAGCCGATCTTATTAAAAAATTAATGTTCGCGCGCAATGCGGGTAGGTGAGCACACCGTTACAGAAATTTATTTACAATTATAGCAAATAGAAAGCTTAATAAAATGTTTTTGGAATCAAACAAAGAAACATCGCATTTTATTAGTACATTTCACTTTACTTTGGTCGTCAGTTTCACTAAAATAAGTACAAATAGTAGATCTCCTGTCACTCATTTTATAATATAATTATCAATTTTAACTAAGGACGAATTAATTTTTTTCTCACAAAAATAGTCAAAACATAAGCATATTCCGTCAAATTGCTCAGTACTAGATGATGAGCGAAGGCCAAGGTCCGGTGCTAATCCCTCGCGAAAAATGTTCGCCCGAAAATTCGGTTAAGTAAAAGTTTTACCGAACTTTCGGCCGAATATTCGTATTCGGTGAAATTCATATTCGGTCCATCTCTAGTTACAACCATAATATAGCTCAGCGTGACTCTACCATGTAATATACGTTTTTAGCGTCAGCAAATTAAGGAAAAAAGGAGTGTTAAAAGGCTTTTAGCGCTTCTTTTACCGCTGCATGCATTTTTAAGCGTGCGACATTCGGTGGATAAAAAGTTGCTTTATTTGAAACGCTTTTACGGAACTAAAGTATCTAAATAAAAATGTAGCCGATAAGGAATCTAATTTATTTTTTAAGCGACAGTAGCCTAATGGCAGGGCGCGGACCACGAACTCAAAAAGGTCGTGGGTTCGAATCCGCCATTCGACTACTGGCGTGAACCACTCGTAACACAAGCAATTTAAGCTTACCACGAGTGGTTAAGGGGAATATTAGTAATGTTTATAGCATTGTTAATATTGTTTTCTAAAATTTAATAAAAATTAATTTAATAATATGCCTTTCTTATTATCGAAACATATTCTGTGGTTATCGCTTAAAAAAACGAGCACTCGAGTTTCAAAGTATTTTGCTTCCGATTAAATTATTTTTTTTACTCTCGATTAATATAGTGTTCTAAGAATCCATTCGATTAAGAATTAAATTAAGTATTTTAGGTACCTATACATATACGCATATTTCTTCCCGAGCGTACAATATTTCCAGAAGTATCAGTGATTAAAATACGATATTTTGTCCAACCTTTCGTTAAGCTTCCTTGATTCATTTGCCAGCAAAAAAACATAAAAACGCTGAATCTACGGGCTTGTAACAGTAACTGGTAATGGGGGTTAACATTACGAGATTGAGATTATCTGTACACTCACCAACCTCAACGTAAGTATCGATAAAACTTCTGAGCAATACATAACCATTGGTGCATTATTGGTGGCATGTGATATTTCCACATGTTAGAAAAAATTTTAAACGATCCGTATATCACAATTTAGAGCACTATACGGACCCACAATCTAACTACCATTACTTCACAGGCTGTGCCGGAACCATACATCATACGCACATGTATTTACGTAAAGACGTACTTTTTTATATAGGATAAAGATGACATGCGAGCACACAGTCCACCCGATGGTAAGTGGTTGCTGTGCCATACACATCTACATCTATCCTCGTTTGCGAATTAAAATGCAGATGCGTTGTCACCCGTGAGGACTAAGAT
Source organism: Parnassius smintheus behrii (assembly GCA_036936625.1). Classification (NCBI taxonomy): domain Eukaryota; kingdom Metazoa; phylum Arthropoda; class Insecta; order Lepidoptera; family Papilionidae; genus Parnassius; species Parnassius smintheus. The sequence goes on along the minus strand of JAUPFT010000028.1, from coordinate 18,573,728 downwards.
GGAATGCTTCTTTACCAGTAAAAAGTGTCTCCGGTTCTCTACACTCACCATACGAAACACAGCAGCATTAAGCTGCTATTTTACGCTGGTATTCTGTGAGAGCGTGGTCCTTCCTCGTTCGAACCGTCCTATACTCGTACCTACTGCAGCCCATAGACATTTGTAACCAACTTCAAACAAAGAAGAAGACCACAGATGCGTTGTCTCTTCTGAAGATCAAGATGAAATGCTATACACCCTATAATTATACAGGCTCTGTATTCTCTTCAGACCGAAACCAAGCTGGGCAAACACATTTGGCGGTAGAAACAGGAGGAAAGGGGGGGGGACCTCCGAGTAGGTTAAAGACCCCTGGGCAGTAGAGGCGTACTAAATGGCAAAAGTTAGAGTAAATAGTCGCCAGTCCTCGAGTAACACATTCAATTCAGCGAGGCATCCATACGTCGAGAACTCGTCGTACATCCCGAAAACTGAATTTTAGCAAACATTTGGAATCGACTGAAGTAGGTAACTAAGTAAATAGACTCCTAGTCTTACTAGAAAGATTAGACAGCATTTTTATACAGATCTAGTAATCCGCACCGGCTTCGCACGTGTTATTTATCTCAGCAACAGCGCCATCTACCGGGTCCAATTGTAAATATACACCGTCAAGGTACCCACACAAACACACAGAATAATTCATCAACATTGTTAGTGCCGTTTTCGAGTTTTAGTGAGAACAACGGACAGCAACTGATTTTAACATATGGAGATAAGAGTGACAAACGAACACTGTCCAACAGACGGTAAGTGGATGCTGTGGTCCATAGACTTCCACATCCATCCTCGGTTAAGAATCAAAATGCAGATACGTTGTCACCCCTGAGAGCTAAGATGCAATGCCTCATTTCCAGTAAAAAGGATCTCCGATTCTCTAAACCTATACACGTTCTTGACCCCCCTATCCATCAGTAATAAGATAAAATAAGAAACACAGCAAAAGGAAATTAAGCCGCTATTTTACGCTGTTATTCTGCGAGAGCGTGTTCCAACCCCGGTCGAGCCGCCAATTCGTACTGCAACCATAATATAGTTTCACCTTGTCCACGTACAGTGAATTAAATTATATTAACAATAAAATCATATTTAATACAAATAATATATAATATTGAAATTAATAGGAAGGTTTTCGTAAATAATTATTGTCATTAACTATTTCTTTGTGATGGACAAGTTATAATATTCTTTCACCTGCGCATAAAAATGACAAATAATTCCGCGCAGATGTGGAAAAATTAACAGCTGTCAAATCGATTGCAACACAACAAAGAAGGTTAAAACACATTGCATATTTATACACGTGTAGAATTTTACTACGCAATAAAAATTGTCACAACACGATTCTAGACATTACGCAGAAAAATAAAAACAACAGAAAACTAAAGCGATAGCAGCATAATGTCGTATAATGATTCTGGTACAACAGCTATGCAACAACCGCCTTGTCTACCAAACTTAAATGACAACATTATTTAGGGTGGCATGCTACACTTATCCAATACTTGTAATAATATTGGTTACTTAAAAACGAGGCTGTTTATCTCTTTACATATATTTGTAATGTATTTTTTTACATTTTATCAGGCTTAAAACTTCAACTAGTAATATTTCGTTAGTGCCGGCTGATTGTTCCGGGTTACCCGTGTACTGTGCACTGAATAAATAATAGTAGTAACCCTTAGCTACCACATATCTTTCATCTATGGTTCATAAAAGATAGCTTGATCTCTGCGACAGCTGTCAGTAAAATCACGCCTATGAAGTCCTGAATTTCTTAGTAGTACAGGCAGACAGTACCTGTCTATGTCATACTTTATGGGCATGCACTAATTAGGTCGGCATGCCCATAAAGTATGACATTGACAGGTACTGTCTGTTTGTACTACTAAGAAATTCAGGACGTCATAGGCGTGATTTTACTGACAGCTGTCGCAGAGATCAAGCTATCTTTTATGAACTATACCATCAACGACGAACTCACTCTACTAAGAGAAGAGTACCGTAGGCATCATATTCTTAATAGAATAGGATGCCTACGGTACAAAATCCTAAGTTTTGCTTATTAACAACGGTTAAAGTAAGTAAGTATACATAAATGTTTCCACCTACGTCCGTTATAGGCTTTGAAACCATCCAACCAATGTGCCCCAAAACGGTTTCATTAAAAAGGCAATAATGCGAAGATGGTTTTAGACCACTTAAACAATGCATTAGGTACTATATTTAAAAAAAAAACAAATAAAGAAAATTTCCTTTTTTGTCAACAAATAAACAAAATGTATTTCTATTTTAGCGTAGCAGCACACGTGCCGGGTATCCGCTAGTCCGAATTAAAATTAAGCCCACATGGATGGAGATTCGTCATTAAACTTTTTTACACAACAACTATAACATTCTAAATTAATATTCCATCTTTATGACTTTCAATTGTTTCTGCATTCAGTATTTTATATAATCATGGAGTACGCAAAAATTAGAGTAATTTTCGAATACGAATTCCGACGAGGTCCTAAAGCAGCAAAAAACTTCGCAATACCAGTGCTGATTCTGAAGAGGATGTGACTAACTAACGCAATGTGCGTTACTTGTTTAGTTGCAGACGTAATACAAACATTAACTTGAACTATGAACCACGGCGAAGAACGGAGATAATAATAATAATAACTTACTAACTACTTAGGTAAATAACGATGAATTAAAACTAATAGTGGAAGCCGATCACTATCAAACGTGCGTGTGAACAAGCACTGACAAGTGATGTGGGAACTCGCACTAAGCACTCGTCATTTGTCAGTTGCACTTGCCACTCGCACATGTCACTTCTCAAAATGTATACCGAGCCTGTGTGGATCGGTAGGCAAAAACTATGTTATCCATAAATCACATTCAATTTACGATAATTTCAAATAAAAGTAGGAGCTTTATTCACTTGTATTTTCAAAAATTGCAATAACGGTACATCATTATTTCTATATCTGAACTTAAGTTTAAAATTTAACTATTTTTTGAAAAATAATATATACGTCGTGACGAACAAACAGATTTTTTAACATAAAACTTCTAGTTTACGGCGGATTGTGAGTTACAATGAGAGCTAATAAAGGAAAAACAAAGAAAAATTAACTCTACTTATCAGGTGGATTGCAAGTTCGTTTGTCATTTAAGTTTAATAAAAAAAAGATAATATATTTGTAGGAATACAAAATTTAAATTATCTACTATCTACAATACCTAGAGTATACAATACTCTACTCTGGCACTGCGATAGCCTTGAGTGAGTTCAGCGGTAGTGTTTTATGGGCCAATAATAATAACAAGATTTTTATTTACAAAGCACTCTCCAAAAAGTTTCATTCAAATGCGTTTAGGATTATTGGATTCCGAGGTGAATACCCCCAGGCACTGCACTATATAAATCTATTGATGAATACATTCATGACATTATAAAGACAAAAACGTCATCGTCTCGCGTCGCGTCGCTATTTACTACGTATAATAAAATAGTACTGTCTAGGACAGGGGTAACGAACCTTTATGTATTAACGTGCCATTTTTCTAAAGAAATGTTTAATAGACGTACCGTAAAACATCGTGAATATTGGGAAAATAATAGTAGGTTCTAAATAATATCGACTCAAAACTCTTTATTTACTACAAAAAGTAAATAGAGAATTTTGAGTTGAGACATTTATTATTTATACATCGTAAATTGGGGTTGCAATATCCTATATATAACACAAATGAACTTTTAAATACAGATGTGTCAACGAAATTCAGTATTATGCTACGCGTAAACGAACTATGCATTCCTTGGGGGAGGCATGGACTTGTGAAGGGCTGTAATGATGATGATGAAACGAACTATGCGTCATTAGTAATAGTAGTCCACAATGTAACTAGGATCACTCACGTTCATTCGTAATATAAAACTTCATAGTGAACTTTGTGATCGGTGGCGTACCCAAAATATTGAGACGCGTGCCGTCGATGGCACTGCACTCGTCACAATATTTTGATAATATTTTGAATTTCGGCCACGGCGGCCTTCCTCAACGAAGACTAGCCATCGGCGCAGGACAGGATTACAGTGCCAAAGTGTATGCGCAAGCACAGGTGCACTCTCTATTCCCTCACTCTCGTAATTAAATGGGACGGTAAACCGACACGACCGGGAGAGAGATCAGGCGCAGGACCAACGGCTTTAGGTGCTTTCCGAGGCAAGGGGGTGAGACACCGCCAACTTCCTGACTCCGGGCAGCTACTGAGAATTTCTTGACAGAAAAACCCAGTAATTGATTTTTTGGTCCGACCCGGGATTCGAACCCAGGACCTAACGATCGGCAGTCGCACTACCACAACCACTAGACCAACGAGGCAGTCACCACTTAACATAAGTGTACATTACGCGTAACATAAGTGTGATAAAACTGAAAATATATTTACCTGATCACTATATAGGACTTGTACTCCTCTTATTGTGCCGACCTGACTCTGTATGATGGCAACCGACTGTGAAAAGTGCATCCCTGCAATACAAATAAGATTGTTAACAATATATTGGCAGCACATAATACAAGAGAGACTTTAACAAACTTAAATCATGTTAGAAATTTTAAATTATAACCAAAAATAAATAAGAATCAATGTGGTAGGTAAACAAGCGGTAAAATTAATAATTTGGTACAACCCATTTCAATGTAAATAAAATGGAAATATCATAAATGTAGTCGAAGTCAATTAAATACGCATTATTACGGATAAATCAAAAACTACTGGTCAGATCTTGGTCAAATATAAATGGTACCACTTGAGAAGCACCAACTTTCAAATAAAAAAGACACATCAAAATCGGTTCATCTAGAAAAAAGTTCTGAGGTAATAGACATAACAAAAAAATACAGCCTATTAAGAACCTCCTCCTTTCGTGAAGTCGGTAGAAAAAAAGAAGAATTACACTCCCACACAGTTAATATAAATTGAGAACGTGGGGGAATTGAATAAGATTACTTAAAAAAAAGTATTTTATTAATAATTTGTATAATTTTTTATAGAATAAGGGTGGCAAACGAGCACACAGTCCACCAGATGGTAAGTGGATGCTGTGCCCCGTACAAGTACATCTGTATTTATCCTCGATTAAGAATCGGATTAATCCCAGCCGCCAAATTTCGTGAACGCACGACACGGCAAACGTCCCGATACCATCCACACCATCTGGATGCTTGGCGGTCCACCACTGTACGTTTCACAAGGAGTTTTCTTCCACGTACAACCTCTCTGTGGAATAGTTTATCATCGGCGATTTTTCCGGACCGATACGACCTGGGGACCTTCAAGAAAAGAGCTTACTCTTTTCTAAAGGGCCGGCAACGCACCCGCAATTCTCCTGGTGTTGCGGTTGATCATGGGCGGCGGTAGTCACTTAACATCAGGTGAGCCGCATGCTCGTTTGCCCCCTCTTCTATAAAAAAAAAAAAAATCAAAATGCAGATGCGTTGTCACTCCTGAGGACTACGATAGGATGCCTCGTTTCCACTAAAAAGGGTCGGCCGGTTCTCTATACTCACCATACGAAACATAGCAGCATTAAGCTACTATTTGACGCTGGTATTCTGTGAGAGCGTGGTCTCCCCGGTCGAGTCGACCCATCCGTGTTACAACCATAATATAGCTGCAGCGTGACTCTAACACGTATAAAATGCTGACGTAAATTCATTTTTAATAGGCTTATATATCAGTCTTATTTATGTCCTTTAAATGTATGTACGCTGGGTAAAATAGCAGCTAAACGTTGCTGTGTTCGTATGATCACTATAGAGAACCGGATACTCTTTTTACTGAAAACGAGGCATTCAACTTTAGTGCGACAACGCATCTTATAAATTATATATATAAATTATAAATCACATAAACACATGGTTAGTTAACGTAACTGTAATTAATTATTATTTATTATAACAGCTCCCTGTTAATAGATAAAACTATAGCAGAAATCATGTGTCTTTTGTCCTACAATCGATACTACTCGGCTATTGTTTATCTCAAAATATTTTTATGTCCTGTGGAAAATTTATAAACAAATACGACTTTGCCATGGACGTATAAAAACATATTACGAGTATATTTTGTTTTATAGAAAAATCAAATGTTCGAAAATAAGTTTTTTTAATTAATTATAAATTAACTAATATTAATGGACATGGAATAGGATTACGGATTATAAGAGAGCATTTAAGGAGAAATTCATTGTCATACAGTTTAATTAAAAGAAAAATATTCTGCGCTAACTTCCTTTCATAGTATTTTAATGTAAATCCGATAAGTGACTATTATCTGATATAAAAGCCTTAAATCGATTTTGCAAGTTCGATTGATTTACTTTAGCCACAATCACCCAACGATGGGGGATATTTATAGCTCCGGGGACTGCGACAAACTCCTTAAAGTATCACCGTAAGCGAGCGAATTAAGTTCGAGAAAACATTAGATCCTGAAAACTGAAATGTTTAATACCTGGGGTAAGCATGAGGACCTTGCAATTATTGCGTGCAATGCATAACAAGTGAACGACCGTACACATCGAATATTAAGTCCGAGCTCAATTAAGGCAATACCCCACTTAGCGCACACCCCATGGAAGTCCCTACAGACAATATATTTAACTTTGTCATGACTAAGTTTATTTAAAATGGTAATGTAACCTTCTTTTTTTGAAAAAAGACGAACGTTCTTGAACTCTATATTAACCACGTCATATTATGCATCCTTAGAGTTAAGTGATAGGAGTAGGTTTGGATTTCAGTTCCATGATATTATGTAGCATATTATGCCCTGTGGTAGCGACTTAAGAGAATCTTATGGATTCCAATAGTTGGCAGTAGGGTTGCAACGGAACTCCGCCTCCGCCTCCGTTACTACGGAACTTCCGCAAAGATTTGAACCTCCGCCTCCGCAGCCACCTCCGCAGAATTTATGCGGAGTTTTAACGGAGGTTTATTTACGATTACATACAACGCGCAAGCAGCGACGCTGGGCCCAATTAGATGAAGATCCCTTATTGTGGTGGAGATATAACATGAAATATAAGTTTTTGCGCCCATAGTTCGCACTTACTTATCGGCGCCGCCAAGTTAGTGCCAACTGATCAGTTATTTCGTGCAGCTGGTTTAATTTATTAATCCATGAGAAATCGTTTGGAAGGTGACAAAGCCGCAAAGCTGTTGTTCGTAAAATACAATTTTGCCTCTTCTCAATTTTGATTACTAGTTTATTTATGAAAGCGTACCATGTACATGTACGTACCCATTTGAAATAAATATTTCTGACTTTAAGAAATCATGAATTTATTTATATTTTTTCCACTTCAAATTTCACCTCCGCCTCCGGCTCCGTTAACCTTCGCATCCGCGGAGGCGGACCTCTTCTCCTCCGCATCCGCCTCCGCCTCCACTAAGAAGGCCTCCATTAGAACCCTAGTAGGCAGTATAACCATCTCGTTAAAGTTAGACATAAAATACATAGACCGGCAGCGGACAGCATTGTCCAAGGTGCAAGATGTGGGCAAATCCGCTGTGCAATGGGATGGAGGAATCCGCAGCATGCATTTCTTAATCAGCCCACGTGCAGCAGTGAACTTTTATGGGCTAATAAATAAGAAGAAGATGTATCATCAAGTCAACCATTTTCTTTTGTGAGAGCGGTTATGTATTTCTGAATTAAACTTCTCATCGGGGTCACGCCCACCGCGTTGCTTCCCGAACCCAACGAAGTGTGGCATAGGAAAGGGGGCCTATACTTGGTGGGTCACTGTTAGAGCATGAGATTAAGAAGCAAGACCGTCCCTTTTCAGTAAGTGATACGTAAATACATTGTTCTACGAAAATACTCCATCTAAAGAATAGTCTGAGATACCATATGTCTATTTCTTATAAAAAAGCCACAATAAGGTATTCTGTGACAAAAAAAATTTAACCCTGAACCTGATGGTAAGTGGATGCTGGGGCACATCTACATTTATATGATGCTATGGTAGTCCTTCATTATTTCCTAACAATCAGACAATCTATAATAATACGATAGTAGTTGTCCAGTCCGATAAAATTCTGTACAAACACAAACGTTGATTGTATGACTATAACTTTTAGCAACTTTTTAAGGAATTTGTTTTTAACTTCCTGCTAATAAAATTGAAAACTTTCAAAAATAGGCAAGTTATTGTTTTTTTTACAAGCCAATGTTTGACTACAAATCTAGCCGGTGGTATAGGTCAGTTAAACAAAGCTGGCACGTACAACACATTTACACGTTGCGCTTGTGTAGTGTCTGTGAATAAGCCCTTGGCGTGACGTCGCACCGCATGCGCATCATGAAAAGTCTGCCCGTCACTCTCTCGCGCGATCGAGCTTATGAGTGTGAAGGGGACAGTGATTGTTTTGCTTTTGATACTGTTTATAAATACAGCGTGGTCTTTTTGGTAATCAACTGCGCCCTCCTTTCTGCCAAGGAGGGTCGCGTTCGTATACGGCTTAGAGATCTCTAGTAAGATCGTTAAGCCAATTCCTAAAAGGTTGAGTTTAGTGGGTAAAAGTCCCACATAACCACGCAGCCGGCTGCGTGGTATGCTATGAGCATTCCCAACCTCCCTCCCCCGCTTTCCGGAGGGTTGCCCATATTTGCTTCGGGCGCAAAAAAAAAATTTGGTATTCAACCGTTAGCGTCAGTCACGTGTGATCGACACGCAGCGCGTTTAATTATTCACATATTTGGAGTTTAGAATAAAATGTCTTCTGAAAGAATTGGTTCCGGAAAAACTTTTTTTTAATAATAATAATAATAACAACAACAAATAAATAATAATAACAACGTTTTTAACTATTTCATGCATTATCATAATAAAAAAAGTGATGGTGGAGATTTTTTTTTATAAGTGATACTACGACTAAGCTTTAGATAGATAAATCCCACTAGCATTACAAATGCCGATTCACTTTTGCCTTCAAGACGCCGAGACTGCAATCGGACAGAATTCTAACTCCAGAGGATTATTCCACTCCTTTACTATACGCTTTTGTTTTCTAAGTAAGTAATGAATATAACATTACCAAACCATAAAACAAAGCTTCAGATTGCAGTCAAGGCCTTACAATATTTCCTACCTAGGAGTCCGTCCGCTTAATAATTTCGCTTAATAATTTAAAAGCGCTTGCACTGCCGTCTTCCAGTCTGAAAGGTTTTTTTATAGAATAAGGGTGGCAAACGAGCACACAGTCCACCTGATGGTAAGTGGATGCTGTGGCCCATAGACATCTACATCTATCCTCGATTACGAATCAAAATGCAGATGCGTTGTCACCCGTGAGGACTAAGATGGAATGCCTCGTTTCCAGTAAAAAAGGTCTTCGGTACTCTACACTCACCATACGAAATACAGCAGCATTAAGCTGTTATTTTACGCTGGTATTCTGGTAGAGCGTGGTCCTTCCCCGGTCGAGCTGACCCATTCGTGCTACAACCATACCAGTAATATCAGCAGCGTGACTCTATCACGTATAAAAAAGGGTATAGGGAGTCAGTATAATTACAAGCTGTGAGACATTCAGTCTTAGTCCAGAGAGGTGATAACGCATTTGCATTTTGATTCGTTATCGAGGATAGATGTAGATGTCTATGGGTCACAGCAACCACTTACCATCAGGTGGACAGTGTGCTCGTTTGTCACCCTTATACTATAAAAATAATCACATTCTCCGAACGAGCACGTGGTAAATCAGTATTTAAAATTACAATTAACAATTTCAACGGTTTGCTTTTGTACTATGAAATTAGGCAATCGGACATTTCCTGAGCTACCTCGACTACTATAACAAGCGAGTATTATAATAGTGAGGTGTTCGGCAGAATATTAGCAATCTTAGTCTTCATGTAGGAATATGCACCTCCATGGAGAAAAGTGGCTACATCAGATGGACTGCGGGCTCGTTTATCGCTCTATTAACATATGAATGATTTTTAAATTTTGTTTTTGCGTTCTTTGGTTTAACAGTCTATGCAAACTAACTTGTGACTCGTGGTAACTTGCTTTACGTTATATATACACTAGCCTGCCAGGCAGACGTTGTTCTGCCCTATTCGACGACCTTTGTCATGTCCTATTAAAAAACCTTGAATTCGCAAAAAAAATTGTGTTTCACTCATGGGCAAAAACTATCCTATCTCTCAAGTTGGACCAAACTGCATACGGTGTGCAAATTTGATTAAAATCGGTTAAGTAGTTTAGGAGTCCATCGGGGACAAACAACGTGACACGTAATTTATATATATTAAGATATTACAACTAGGGTGCTTTGTGGCATACCTTGGGGGAGGCCTATGTTCAGCAGTGGACTTGTGAAGGCTGTAATGATGATGATGATGATTACAACTAGGTAAATATATTTATATATATTAAGATATTAAATAAATAAATAAATATAATAAATAGCCTTTATTTCTACTACAATACAAACTTGACTTATGATTAATGTAGGTAATAATAGTAAAGAATAGTTAATATGTATTTTTTTACGTATAATAATGTATATATGTATATAAATATGACTTAGTTAATGTTAGTAGTAGTCGCCTCTGCGGCGTAGGCCTCTCCCAAACCTTTCCACATATCTCTATCCCGAGCCACTCGCATCCATAGCGGTCCACATTTCTGATTAAAAATATCTCTCCACCTTTTACTAGGTCTCCCTTTTTTTCTTTTTTTGTCTCTTGGTATCCATTCTGTTAAACGCTTGGTCCATCTGTTATCATTCATTCTACAGATGTGTCCTGCCCAGTGCCATTTCAGTAGTCTTGTTCTTTTTCTTACATCTATTATTTTCGTTTTTTTCCTGGTGTGGACGTTATTAACCTTATCTGATATTTTTAGACCAAGCATGCTTCTTTCCATTTTACGTTGACATATAGCAATTTTTTCTTCGTCTTCTTTTCTCAGTGACCACGTCTGGCAGCCATATGTCAGGCATGGCAATATCGCTACTTCGTAGAGTTTTTTCTTTATATTTATACTAATATCTTTATTTTTCATTATTTCTTTCAATCCCCAGTATTTCTTCCAGGCTAGAGTTATCCTTCTTTCTATTTCTTTTTCTGTATTGTTTACGAATGACACTAGCTGTCCTAAATATACATATTCCTTTACATATTCAATTTTTTCATTTTCTATTCTAATATCCTGAGGTAGTCCGTTGGTTAAAATCTTGGTTTTCATCGTGTTCATTGACAATCCCACCTTTTTACTTTCCATTGCTAGTTCGAACACCATATTCTCCAATTCAGTAGCGCTTTCTGCGAAGACCACTATGTCGTCCGCGAAACGCAAATGGTTCAGTAGTTCTCCATATACCTGTATTCCTTTCTTTTCCCAATTTAGACGTCTGAAAATAGATTCGAGCACCGCTGAAAATAACTTCGGGGAGATAGGGTCTCCCTGCCTTACTCCTTATTGTATAGGAAATTCTGTACCTTCCTGTTCTAGGCGCACTTTAGCGAGACATTTTGTATATATACTCTTAACTATATTTATATATTTCTGATTGACACCTTGTTGTATAAGTGATGTCCATATAGCTTCGAATTGTAAAGAATCGAATGCTTTTGTGTAATCTATAAAACACATATATAACGTCTTCCCATATTCCTTTGCTTTTTCAATAAGTTGGGTTATAACTTGTATGTGATCTACAGACGAGTAACTTTTGCGAAAACCTGCCCGTTCCCGCGGTTGGTTTTCATCTAGACTGTTTGTTATCCTATTTAATATGATCTTTGAAAAAATTTTATATAAATTTGACATGAGACTGATTGGTCTATAGTTACCTAGACCACTTCTATCACCTTTTTTGAACAGTAATATGATTGTAGATTTTGACCATTGATCTGGTGTGTTTTCAGTTCTAAGTATGTTATTGAACAATGTTTGATGAGGTTCCAAAAGTGTATCGATTAGCGCTTTAAGAACTTCGTTAGCTATATTGTCACTTCCTGGAGTCTTGTCGCTTTTTTGAGATTTTATTGTGTGTTCGATTTCTGATCTGAGAATGAATGGTGTTTCTGTGTTTGCATTCAATGTATTATAATCGTCTGTTTTTTCACTTAAGAAGGAGCAGCTGCTATCTGTGGTGGTATATATAGAAAGGGCGGGTGGTATATATAGTATATATAGATTGTTTTCAAAACAAAACAATAATAACAATATTGATCACGCGACTTTTATAGAATTGTGTGGCTTCGTTTATGATATCAGGACGTCATGATTGCATAATTCCCTGTTTGTTTTTTCAGTTTTCCTGTCCACTGTGACTTGTCGCTCAACTCTTTATAAGCTTTACGTAGAGCCCCTGTCTTACCTATGAATTTTTCGAATGTTCTTTGTCGTATTCTTCTTTTATGTTGGGTAATATTTCTGTTAATTTTTTTGCTTATTCTTGTTATTTCACATTTTAATTCTTTTGTTCTTTTCTTCTTGTATAATTCTTTTCTCTGTTCTAAGAGATCTTTTGTTTCTTCGTTTATATATTTGTTTACATGTTCCTTTTTCCGTGGCAGCTGTTTCAAAAACTCTTGCAACTCATGTTCTAACTTATCATATTGTTTTTGGACCTCTGTTTGTGTACTAACCGATATTAAGATATTACAACTAGGTAAATATTTTTATATATATTAAGATATTACAACTAGGTAAATATTTTTATATATATTAAGATATTACAACTAGGTAAATATTACATACAATACATCAAAAATTGATTATATACTTTTACAGATTTTATCGCGTTTAATTCCCTACGTTTCGGTAGACTAAGGTGAATGGCGTCCCAATGTCAGTGGTAACCCGTAAAAGAACATATAGCTGACGTGAAGCGTCAACGTTCTGGGAAGTTTGCAGTTTGTGATCATATCCTAGACAGCCCCAACCATCAGATTTGATAGACCACAAATCGTCGTGAAAGAACATCGATTCCCACCAAGGATGATACGTGAGGCTATTGAAATTAAGGAATATCCTAATTTGAATAGAGAATGAGGTTGGGTGCGACCACCTGCTTGGGACCCTGTAATAAAATTAAAACTAAACCGAAGCATACCACTGCAAGACTTCAAGACACAGTAAGTTTATTCTGCGTAGATCGGACCATAATTATTAATGAAAGAGCAGAAGGTACTCCGGTCAGTTTCAGACTCAGGTCAGTCACCTCTGTCCCACGTGACCATGGGTGCTGGAAAGCACTAGAAACGCAGGGAATTAAAAATCATATAAATTAAACTCAATAAAATCCGTAAAAGTAATTTTAATCAAGTAGTGTTCGCGCAAATATAAGAAATCATTACATCAAGAATATTTTCATACTCGGGAAGCGTATTAATCATTGATGTATATTAATATTTCTGAATTGATATTAGCTAATCGAATTTCCTTTACTTATTTACTAGAACTTCTTGGGACTTCTTTACATCACACGCAATAAAATAATAGACATAGTCTAGAACAAAACAAAACAATAATAACAATATTGATCACGCGATTTTAGCCAACACAGATGCGACCAACCGTCGAATCTTTACTATCGTAGTGTGGCCAAAGGAACAGAGGCATCCAGAATATTAACTATCCGCTCATAATATTTTAAAGGTCAGTCATCAATATTTATTAAAAAGCATGTCTGGCGCCTATTCCATAAAACGACAGCACATTGTAATATATTTTGTATGAAGAGCTTGTATAATGGCAGGACGTGATGCATTCCTAGTATTCAAAGAGGTGACAACTCATCTTACTTCTTTGTTTGAAGTCAAATGCCGGTATCCTACGTCTGCATTGTCCACTCTCCCCATAATGTTGCTGTTTCTTATACGTAGCAGTATGGTTGCAGCACGAATGGGTCGGCTCGACCGGGGAAGGACCACGCTCTCACAGAATACCAGCGCAAAATAGCAGCTTAATACTGCTGTGTTTCGTATGGTGAATGTAGAGATCCGGAGAATCCTTTTTACTGGAAACGAGGCATTCCATCTTAGTTTTCAGGGGTGTCAACGCATCTGCATTTTGATTCTTTATCGAGGATAAATGTAGATGTCTATGGGGCACAGCATCCACTTTACCATCAGGTGGAGTGTGTGCTCGTTGATCGTCGAAGGTACTCCGGGTTTAACAATGACATCGGGACGTCAGTCATCTCAGTCCCCCGTGACCATGGGTGCTGGAAAGCGCCCGAAACGTCGGGAATTAAAAATAATAGTAAAATAAACGCGATAAAATCCGTAAAAGTAGTTTTAATCAATGTGTAGGTTCGCGTAAATATAAGAAATCATTATCCTGTACACTCCTCGACATTTTATGATAAATCTTTTGCTGTTCTTGGAGTAAGACTCTGGAACTCCTTACCCCAGTCCATTAAAAGTGCTCAATCTTTAAATGTGTTCAAGAATCAGATTAAGGAACACTATTTGTCTCTTAAACTTCTCTCTCTTCCTCCTCATAGTTATAGTCATTAATCTACCTAAAGTATGTTGTCACTTTAGTACACGTAAGTTTGTCACTCTTATTCAATAAACAGTAGCTACATTAAGATTGCACTGTATTGTCGTCTTATTTAAATTAAGAAAGTTACGATACCCTATCAAATGTCACATTCACATCGTGCCATAAAGAATGTAATTATTGAATGGTGTTGGATGTGGGATACTCAATTATCTCAGCGATAATGGCGGTGTGCCAATAAAGACGTCATGCGAAGGACCGCGTAGTGTCAAAATTACTTTTGAATGAAAAAAACTAATATTAGTTTCATGCTTGTTTTTCAATATTTTCCATAGTACTACTATTCCCTTTGATTTTGTCTCCCAATGTTTTTCATAGCGCGATATAAATGTAATACATGGTTGATAATAAACCTTGTGATTGAGGTGTCGTTTCCAAGTTATTTAGAAATGAGTCTTTTAAATAATTTTATAACCTATATTTTCCTAAAATGACTTTCAATTACAAGAATTAGGTAGTTATCATCTATTTTGAACAAAAACTATTCTATATCTTATTATTATAGTATATAAATTACGTGTCACACCGTGTGCAGTTTGGTCCAACTTGAGAGATATGATAGTTTTTTTTGACTCACAATTTTTTTTTGCGAATTTAAGGATTTTTAATAAAACATGTCGTGACGAAATAGGCAGAACAACAAACATCTGCCTGGCAAGGTAGTATATATATATATATATACATTTTGTGTATTATCAACAAAGAGTAAATAATATCCGAAACTAGAACAGCTTTTACTTTGCATAACCACGGGTGGCGGGGAAAGGTTTGTATGCATAACTGCCATCGATCACTAATGATCGATGATAACTGCATACAAACCTTTCCCCGCCACCCGTGGGTCTTCTTAGCTGAAACGATGAAGCCCAGCCGAAGAAAAAGATTCCTTACACACTAGTTTAAATATTATTGGAAGAACCTGTTTCTTCGGCGAGGCCGAGCAAACAATAATTGTAGAAATTTTGCTATTTTTCACCTGGACATGTACGCATGATGATCATATAAAAATCAGTTACAGTGTTGTACGTTTTCTTTGTTTTATTTATTACCATTGTTAGAATTATCTCTTAAATGACCAAAGTTTGACATAGGCCTTAAACAAGTTGAAGGGATTTAGGAATTGCACGCACATTTAGTTACAGTATTAGCCAGGGCATAGCTACAATCCTACATGCTGACTGAGACCAAAACGATAAAGCACACCGACTTAGTTTAACAATAGCCTGTCCTATTCACTTGCCTTGAAGACACCCACATTGTAATTAGATGGAAATGCAAACACTGGCAAAATATTCCATTCCTTTCCTGTGCTCATTATGAACGACGAAGATTTACCGTTTGGTCCGAATGTTCGTATGTCAACATCAAAGGTGTGGAGATCCGTCAACCGTATATTTGTCCGATGGTGAAAGGAACAGGGAGAAATTATGATATGTTATTCCTGCGCACACTCTCCAA
Source organism: Parnassius smintheus behrii (assembly GCA_036936625.1). NCBI lineage: Eukaryota > Metazoa > Arthropoda > Insecta > Lepidoptera > Papilionidae > Parnassius > Parnassius smintheus. The sequence goes on along the minus strand of JAUPFT010000028.1, from coordinate 18,557,638 downwards.
TGAACAAGCTTTAACGCGTAGTAATCAACTTCTTGGTGTTATTTTGGAAATGGTAATTTTGGCAAAAATGAAGAGGCATTGAGTCCAAAGCTGCTAGGTGGCCTCTTGCAGCATAAGCTCATTTGTAGCAGCAGTATTCCATGCAAAGCTCATTGAACGGTGTAAGAAATCTATCCGGGGTAAAGTACTTACCGCTTTAGCATTAGCGGGAGTTTGTTAAAATGTGTTTTTTTATTATTTATTTACATGGAATTCATAGCGAATTAACTTTGTCATTTTTATTTATAAACTCAAGCAATTATAAATAGAACAAATTCCAAAACATGTGGAACGTTCTAATACCAAGGTCCGGCCTTATAGTGGGAGGCCAAGCGATTGGAAATATAATAAAGATTATGTAGGTAACCCTACATAATAGAAGTAACATGGTAGAGCCCAACTGCGGCTATTATAAATGCAGCACGAATGTGTTGGCTCGACCTGGGAAGGACCACGCTCTCAGTGTATACCAGCGTGAAAAAGCAGCTTAATGTTGCTATATTTCACATGGTTCGTGTATAGAACTGGATACCCTTTTTACCTATATCTTAGACAACATGTGTGACAACGAAGCATGCATGCAACAAACGAGCATGCGTCTCACCTAATGGTAAGTGATCACCGAGTGCCAATACCGGGGAATATGAAGGAATTCCGGGTGCGTCGACAGCCTCATAAAAATAGGCCCTTTTCTTGGTTTCTAGGTTCTTGGTTTTTAAGGTTTCTAAGTCGTAACGGTTCGAATAAACCGCCGGTGACAGTGAATTCCACAATGCCGTCGTGCATGACATGAAATTCCTAGAAAAACGGACAGGTAGTGGATTTGATGAATTCTTGCATTATAATTCAATCGTGTATTTTTTTACAGAATAAGTGTGACAAAACGAGCACACAGTCCACTTGACGGTAAGTGGATGCTGTGGCCCATAGACATCTACATGTATCCTCAATTAAAAATCAAAACACGAATGCGTTGTCACCCCTGAGGACTAAGATGGAATTCCCTCCAGTAAAAAAGGGTCTCTAGATTTCTACACTCACCTTACGAAACACAGCAGTAAGCTGCTATTTTACATTGGTTTCTGTGAGAGCGTGGTTCTTCCCCGGTCAAGCCGACCCATTCGTGCTACAACCATAATATAGCTGAAGCGTGGCTCTACCACGTATAAATTACAGGCTAAATATTCTAACAGCTGGACATTGTCTTCCTATCATTTCTGAGTTAGTTATGGTGGAGTAAGTACCTCATTTGCATAAAGTTGGCTGCAAGTGCCCACTGATGTAGTGGCCACTTACCATCAGGTAGCCTGTAGGTTGGCAGGTACACTTATATAATCAAAGTACTTAAGTTATATTAGATAAAAGATGACTTAAGGGTGGAGCTTACAAAAGCAACCAGATTTTTTCAGATTTCAAAGTAAAGTGTAAAGCTGGTAACTGATGATTTATTTATCACTCCGCCCCGGCTTCGCACGGATTACTTCTTACCTACACTTATTAGGGTACAAATATGAATCTCAATCATTTAGGGACCCGTTCAAACACACACAAAAATTTCATCAAACAACTTTGATCGATCGAACTTTGGTCGAGAGGTTTTTGAATTTTAACTAACGGACAGCAATTGAATTTTATAGATTATTATAGCTGCTATGCACGGGACATACGTTGGTGTGGTCGAAAAGTTTTTTTTTTTTTTTTAAGTAAGTATACACGCGTATTCGAATGCAATTTTATGTCAAAATCTTAAAGCAATTGGCGAAGAACTTTCGGAGATTTAAGATTTTGAATAAAAAAACGAACATTTAAGCTTCTATTTATGTAGATTTCTTCTATTAGAGTTTGAATACGATGAACACTTTCTCGATCAACACTGTTCTACGAGATAAATTTCGGAGAGAGTGCTCTGGAATTACGATTACATAACTTAATTTCAACCTTCCACCTTAGGATAACTAGCCGCTCCCGCTCGGCCAGCCCCCACATCTTGTCCGACCACTAATTCGAACCAAGCAGTTTGGCTTGTCGTTCATAATGCGAACAGCAAACGAGTGGAATAATTTGCCAGAATTCTGTCTTTCCATTCGATTACACTGTTTTTAAAGTATATAGTATAAGGGTGACAAACGAGCACACAGTCCACCTGATGGTAAGTGGATGCTGCGGCATATAGATATCTACATTTATCCTCGATTACGTATCCAAATGTAGATACGTTATACGTTATCACCCCTGAGGATTTAGATGGAATTACTGGTTTCCAGTAAAAGAGGGTCTCCAGTTCTTTACACTCGCCATACGTAACACAGCAGCCTTAAGCTGCTATTTTACGCTAGTATTCTGTGAGAGCGTGGTCTTACCTCGGTCAAGCCGACCCATTCCTGCTACAACTGATATATCTACAGCGTGGTTCTAACACTGTAGGTTACGCTTACGTGGGTGATTTAAAGCCAAGAATGAACGGGCCTAACTATGCTACTTTACAAATCAAAAAAAAAATCACAAGCAACAGTACTGTAGCAAGGTGAGCCGTAAAAGGGTCGGCCCAGCCGTCGTCGTATTCCGATGGTATAATAGGCCCTATTGTATGTGTTTGACTGTGTTAAATATAGCCATGGAACGATTCAAAACAATTACTCACTCCACGTATGAACGGATGTAGATCAGGGACCGAGCGGTCCGCTTACATAACAGCCTAACTAATGAGGAATGTTATAAGTTTTAAAAACATTTGGAAGTAATCACTAACATGGATAGTTCTACGTTTTAAGGCTCTCACAGAAAAGAATGTAACAAAATAGAATAGAATAGAATATCTTAATATATATAAATTACGTGTCACGTTGTTTGTCCGCGATGGACTCTTAAAATAGCAGTCTAATGTCGCTGTGTTTCATATGGTGTGTGTAGAGAACCGAGGGTCTGCGATTCTCTACACTCACCACACGAAACACAGCAGCGTTGAGCTGTTATTTTACGCTGGTACTCTGTGAAAGCTTGGAAGCGACCACCTCATTCCTAGGGGTATTTATTAACCATGTATTAGTTTAAATTATAACAATCCTTTTTATACAGTTTTTAATTAATAAAATAATTAATCAATTATACGTGACCTCCCTGGGCTTGCAGGCTTTGAGCTTTGTAATAGAGAGCACCTTGCAGGATATTTTCCGAGATTTAATTGTAATAGCGTATACATTGCCCCATGAACGAATTACTGACTGTGGATTCGAAAAGCTTGTGTTTGTCACAAATTTTAGTAAAGGCCTATGCTTCTCAGATATCCGCCGTTAAATGTTGGTCTCTTCTTAACGTGGCACGTGGTTTTTGATAATAATTGAGTTCTCAGTCCTAGACTAAAATTAAAATGCAGATGAGGTGTCACCCCTAAGAATTCACTACTATTAAAAAGAGGTCTAGCTAAGATTATGTTATGGTGCTTATCTGCGCTGGTATTTTAATATCCATAGAATACTATAATACATACATAATAGCACGGGGGAGTGGGCGGAGCCCGTGTAGCCACTAAAATGGCACTAACACGTCAATTCACACGTATAAATGTCAACACGAGATGTGTTTTGACGTTACAATCGTTTCCAAATTTGGCATGCAAATTATTTAGAAAATGCCAAATTGTACCCTATTCACAAATAAATATGTATTAAAATCCGTCTGTCAACACAGCGAATCGGGTTTGTAGTAGTGGTTAACTGATAATACGACGTAATTGTTTGTATGTGAGCTCCCGGCGACGCCAATCCTCCTACAAAGTAAGGTTGACAGCCATTCTATTGTGTATTATAGTATTGTATGATAATATCAGTGCGTGTCGCTTAGTTACCAGTTGAGCTGATTACTCGATACAAATAAATAAAATTGATGTGTCTATTTGTAATGCTAATTCAAAAAATTTCACATGCATTAAGTAAACAGCTTTTTACATAATGCATATGAAAGTATAAACGATAATTATATACATTTTTCTTTTATTCTTGTCTGTCTGTCTGTTTGTTCCGGCTAATCTCCGAAACAACTGGACCTATTTTGACGAGACTTTCAATGGCAGATAGCTGACTTTATAAGGAGTAACTTAAGCTACTTTTATTTCGGAAAAAAATAGGGTTCCGCGCAAAAAAATTAAAACCCATAAAATTCAATCGTGATAATTTTGACGCGGACGAAGACGAAGTCGCGGGGAACAGCTAGTGTTTACATATCTTCTAAACACAATATAAATAAATTTGAAGTATCTGTTTCTTATATCGAAATACTGCCATCAATTTATTACAAGGTATTAATTTTATTCGAATATTCAAATTCATTTATTTGCCAGAATGTATGTGTAAAATAAAGTATGATCTTAAATTATGTCTAATGGCCCATTTACAGTCTACCACTTTATATGGTGTGCAAATATTTTATAGATATACATGCAAAAAAAAATTTAAACAACAAGGGAGGGAATTCAATTTTGTATATTCTTGTGAATAATTGATGTCAATATCATGTCACTTAAGTAATAGGTTTTAAAATGTCACATTGTGTAATGATTGTTCTTAATTGTTAATGTCTGTACTTTCAGATTGTTCATAATTAATTAATTATTAGTTACATATCAATATTACTGACTTCAGATTTATTTTTCACAAAAAGACATAAATTCATTTAGGTCGTAGAAACATTTTTATTTTAACATTTGTATCAACTTTTTTTTAAACATGGTTAAAGGTAACTCTTTAAAGTCGTTGGGTATTTTGTTATACACCTTTATAGCATTTAGGTAAGAGTTCCTTTCATACAATTTGAGCCTGCCATATTATCATGAATAATCATGTTTAGAAACTTCGTCCGTCTGTGCTAACACTTATGAACTAAGCTATAGCAGAGGTATACCTCTGCGTTTGTTTTTATAATAGTAATCTAATTTACATACATTACTTTAAGAATTTGAAAACGTTATCAAAACGACTATTACATCATAAGCGGTCGCCATACTTTACAAAACGCAGTCCATAAATTATCTTATAACATGCAAAAATAAGTTTCAATGTCACTCACGAGTCCCTGATAATAAACAATTCCTAACGCTTGTTTGTTAATCTGATAGTGAGTGCTTTAAACGTATTGATAAAAGTTTCAAAAAAATGACGTAAAGGAAATTGTACTACTGTAAACAAGCATTCTTACTATGGAGTGTAAAAGTAAGGAGTACCAACTCCCATAGTAGAATAGTTGAAAAAGTGGTCATCTGTAAGCAGTAAATAACAATTCAAAAACTCTCCACAACAGCGCTGGAGTAGCTACTGGGATGAAATGAACTTAGCAGTTGTCGACGGTTTAAATGTGCTGCTAAACTGCTCAGTAGCTCTAAAATCTAAAATAATTTTATTTAGTAAATATAACCTCGAAAAAGTCGTCTATCCCACTAATATTTTTCGGTGTGTTCTTTATAATTTACCACGTAGCTATAGTGGCGCCACCCTTATTTAAAGGTTTTTATGGACACTTTTTAATACACAGTCTGTACTCCTTACTTCTACACTCCATAGTTCTAACACTTGGTAGAGGTAGTGTTGCCAGATGGTCGGGATTCGTCTGTATTCTCTCGACATTTCAAATGATCTCCAGACTCCCAACGAAACTCAAAATCTCCAGACAAACAGCTTCTCGGAAACGTAACGAATGTAACGAACGGAAACGTACGGTATTTGATTTAAAAAAAAAGCTGAGTTAGTAATTAGAATGAACTTTGAAGTAAATTGTTTGAATTTCAAATATTTTCTGAATACTACTAAAGGCTCCAAATTGGTGAACTCCAGTAAAGTCCAATTTGGTATTGACCAAATACATGTGGCGAACAGCAAACTAAAAAAATAAGTGTAATTAAATTAGTTTTGTTTTAAGTACTTTTTGTGGCCTCTTAATTAAAAAAATAAACTTTTAATTTTTAATATTTATTTCTCCCGACAACAACCCCAAAATCCCGACTTTTTCAGTTCGTCCAGATATTTTGGTCTTCCGATCTGGCAAAAGTTGGTAGAGGCACGCCGCAGCTATATTGTTTAATTGCTCGACCGGGGAAGGACCACGCTCTCACAAAAGAGCAGCGTAAAATAGCAGCTTAATTATGCTGTTACGTATGATGAGTGTAAAAAACCGAAGACCCCATTTTACTGGAAACGAGGTTTTCCACCTTAGTTTTCAGGGGTGACAACGCATCTGCATTTGATTCTTAATCGAGGATAAATGTAGATGTCTATGGACCACAGCATCCACTTACCATCATATGGACTGTGAGCTCGTTTGTCACCCTTATTCTATTAAAAAAATACGTAAAACAAATATTCAGGGTGGGCCATGAATTAGTTTATATTTAAATCTTATTTCCCACGCAAACCCAAACGGGGCGGTGCGGGGAAGAGTTGAGCCACCAGCTCGTATCTCGAAAATTTATCGCAACCCAATAGATCTGAACGTAACTACGCAGTAACTAACAGTTTAATCTGTGACGTAGTGCGCTTTTTGGATAAAAAATGTTTTATTTAAACAACATTATTGTGAGGCGCTTATTTCGCGTTGAAAACAATTCGCATAATTAAAGTAAGTGTCCGGGTGCAGTTTTAATACAGAAATGGTTAAAGAAGTTCGAGGAGACGGAATCGACATTAATTATATATGAAACAAACTTGCAGAAAATTTCCGCTTCAGTGATTCAGTTCAGTGATCGCCACGCGATCCAGATTTATCAACCTCAATTACGAAAATCACGCACATCCTTAGACCGTATTTTGAAATTAGATCTAAAATTACACCCATGCACCCAGTTAGTACAATAATTGAAGCCTAGTGATTAAAATTTACGAAAGTTCTAAGCCGAAACAATATTGGATCGCTTCGTTAACTTTGACAACATCTTGTTTTCCGACGAAACCATTTTCCACGTCAACGGGCACGTTGATAAACTGAACTGTAAATATTGGAGCAGTGAAAATCCCAAAGCTAAATATAAAAGGCAACAATTTCCGACAGAGAAATGATTGGGCTTTGTTTTTTGCAGGACGTACCGACACTGTAAACCCTACTTAATATGTAAGAACGTAACGGGACTTTCTGGCACCACAGCCACAGGAATTTGTTGGCTATAAACTGAATGCGTGGTTGCAGCAAGATGGAGCGACTTGCCACACCTTTAAGTCCCTATCGGTTGTTAAAGAGATGTTTCCGGAAACTTTTAGAAAAGGCGACATCCTGTGGCCACCCAGGAGTTCCGATTTGAGGCAAGCAAATAAAGGGGACATTTGAATAAAAGACACTGTTTCAATTAAAAGCAAAGATTAGAAAAGAGGTGTCTACAATCTCACGATCTCCTTGCCAAGAGTCCTTTGAAAATTTCCAAGTGCATCTAGAAGAATGCTAAATTCGAGATGTTATTTATTTCGGCGATATTATTTTAAAAAACTAAGCTCTCGCTATTGGCTATGTTGTAAATAAGTTATTTTTAAAATAAGATATGGTTACCGTTACAGGCAATAGTCCACTGCTGAACATAGGCCTCCCCCATACATAGATTGCCTCATAGGGGAGTTGTTTGCCATAGTTGCCACGCATGGGTTTAGGGTTGGCAACTGAAGGTTTTTTTAGTCGTTATTAGGAATCTATCTCCTCTATTTTATTTAATTAAATGTTTCAAATGTAAACTAATTCATGGCCCACCCTGGTTGCGCGGAAACCCATTCGTATTTATTTTATATTGGACGGTAGGTGCCAAGTCGCTTATTCCTTCCCGAAAACGATATCATTCATACCCTCCTATCGACACATCGGGGTGGTGGGGTGGGAGGGGCAAGAAGATGATTCTAGAATGTCACGTAATCATCGGAACCGAGGATATATAAGGCACGCGCGACCGATGCGCGGCCTCTTCCCGTCGCAGTCGTCGTTGAAACCACACAGCCTCTTCCCGCCGCAGTCGTCGTTGAAACCACACCGCTAGTAGAAACCGCTTTAGCCTGGAAGCAATCGAGCTCCAGGAAACCCGCCTCACCTCGTGTGAGATATAGTCGCGCACGTCCTCTCTCCGGAGTGTTCTAGAAGAAGTTCCAGAAGTTGCAGCTATAGTGCTCTACAGGATAGAAGAAACCCCGGTGAGTCAACATTCCTTAATTTACTACCTGATTAATATAATTGTTTTAACCCGCTCCAATTCTGTGTTCTCCTAATCAGGCAGGATTCCTTTTCATCGATTTGGCACAATAATAGTTTAGTTTTAGGGAAGAGCGAGTGCATTATACCGCATACTATAGTAGTCGCTTTTACGTAAGCGTAGAAGCAATCGCATATACAGTCCACTTTAGTTAATATCTCGCGTAATAGGTTTAAGGTTCGACCGGGGAACTAGATTTTCGGCAGCCTTAGACACGTGGCTCCACCATTTATGGTCCTTCGAGCCGGATTTGGTCGAATTGTTGAATTAATTAATTAGATAATGCACTCTAATTTATAGAATAGACTTAAATAGTGTTCGTTTAAATTTAAATTTTGATTAGGTACTCGCAAACAGAATTATTCGTTTTATAGCGCTCGTATTTGGTTAAATTTAAAGCTTATTAAATAATTGAAACAGTATAATTGGAACCGTTTGATACGCTTACCCCACAATCTTGATAAAAATATTGAGTTTAGCGAAAGACGCGTCACCTCGACTCGCTGCGCAGGTGTTCGATTTAATTACGTAATACGGCATACCGAGTGTCCATCCTTCATTGTTTGTGCGTTGTGAGATTAATTGTGATTAATATAACTTTATTATAATAATTTAAAATGGCAGTTAGTGGAAGTGAAATCAAAATTAAAACGCTTTATGCCAAGAGGGACATACTCTTTTCGCGTACGCAGAATATAAGTGATTATATAAAGAACATTAATATAGAAGCAGTGCGGGAAACCTTTTTGAATGAAATCGAAACGGTAGATTCTTTGCGGATAGATTACGAAAGAATATTAGACCAAATTAATCATTTGGAATTACAAATCGACCCGAAATACATAGTGAACTACCAACCGCTGCTGGCATTCGAAGATATGTTGTGTCGCGTGAAAAGAACTGCGAAATCCCTACAATCTCAAAACGAAGCAAAGCCGGATACACAGGTACGTCCAAGTGACTCAATTAGGTTGCCGCCAATAGATATTCCGGTATTCAATGGTGATATTAAGACGTGGCCCTTCTTCTTCAGTAGTTTTCAAAACAATATACACAATAACCCATCGTTATCGGACGCTGAAAAATTATATTACTTAATTAGTAAACTTAGTGGCAGGGCACAGTCGATCTGCTCTGGTTTTACACCTACAGCAAACAATTACTTATTAATATTCGAAACGCTTAAAACTAAATATGAAGATAGGAGAATGTTAGCTTCCGAATATTTGAACCAGATATTCGATCTTAAACCTATATCATCCGCGAACATCAACGGCTTAGAGCAGTTTCTAGATAAATTTGTAGCATCGGTGGCTGCACTTAAGAATTTTAAATTTAGTGATCTTATGGACGTGGTGTTTCTCCATATTGCACTAAAGAAATTAGACGCCGACACCGTGCGTGCGTTTGAAATGGAGCATCGTAGCTCGGAGATGCCTTCCTTTCATTCATTAGCATCGTTCGTGCGAGATCAAATAAAGGTGATGCAGCGTTCTCCGAACGTTAAACAGGAGATTAAAAGGTGCGTCGACCGTAGACAGACTCAACCATCTAAAATAGCAGGGTCGTTAACTTACGTAACCGCTACGTCAACATCACTTCAGCATACTTGCATAGTATGTAAAGATAAACACGGTAATTTATATAATTGTGCGACTTTTCGTAAATATTCACCAAGCGAACGTTATAAATTGGTAAAGACAAACAACCTATGTTTGAACTGCTTAAGCGATAAGCATTTAGTTGCAAAATGCAATTCGAGTTCCGTATGTAAGTGCGCCAGGAAACATCACACGCTATTACATTTTGAAAATAGCAACATAGCGGCGTCAAGTAAAGCGGACAAGGAATTCGCCCCTACTAAGGTCAACGATTCTAGCGGTCGACCTGGTGATGTCGCTCTGTGCTCATTGGCAAATATGGGAGCACAACCTCCTTCAACCGTGTTACTGGGTACGGCACGTATTTTGGTTAGGGATTCGCGTGGAAACGAACAAAGCGTCCGTGCACTGCTGGACAGCGGAGCCCAAAATAGCTTTATAACGCGACAATGTTGTCAGCGCTTAGGCTTAGTAATAAATAGGTCACTTTCATGTCCTGTAATTAAAGGCATTGGAGGTACTAGTAAAGCGACACAGGGATATATAAAGGGGGATGCCCATATTAGGCCATGTAACGCCCAACAATGTGCATTTGTTAAAAAAATATATCTTTATTTATGGTTATTAATCGCGGTATTCATTTATCCTAAAACAATGGGAATATTTTTGCACAAATTAAAAGTACCGAAAAGATAAAAATAAAATTAGGTAAATACGTAATTCATTAGTCTGTGAATAAAATAAAAAATGTTGCCAATCACAAAAATCATTAAAAAATCGATTCCCCTTTTCGATCGATTACTTATGGTGTCATTATTACCATGCATATATGATCTTTCGATAACTATTACGATGTTATGATATAGGTTTAAAATAACCGTTGACAATGGATATTTATCCAAAGCAGTCGATACGCAACCGTTATAACCAAATGTTTACCGACGACAGACGAAAAAGGATGGTTATGTTTTTACTGTGTGTGCGGATTAGGCTATGTTGAATCGTTTTTTGCTATGGTGCTTAAAACGTAGGATGCATTTTATTATTGAGGGAGCTACTATCAAAGAATATTTTATTCGCTTAACTCGTAAAGTACTTGACCAACTTTAAGAATTCTTTCACCACTAGATTGTTATGTATAATTTTAGATATCTAATATAGGGTTAATTTTATTATAGAGGGCGCTACTTTCAATGAATACGTTTTTTGGCTAATCTCAAAAATTACTAGACCGATTTTGAAAATTCTTTCACCATTACATTGCTAATGAGGGCGTTAGCTGTGTGATAAATTATATTATTACAATAAATAATTGTGAGATTAATATTTTCTAAATAAATAAAACTAAATACCTACCTAAGATGTTCAAATCCAATTATTATTTTTACAATTTAAGAATCGTATTTACACACTTTACTTACTCATTGATTATTGTAGATAAAGAGGTAATAAACCTAAAGTAAAAGAGCTCCGCTTAAACGAAAAAACTATTTATTAGAATAAAACTAAATGTTGAAAAAAAGTGGTTCGGTGCGAGTCGGACTCGCAGGCCCATGAAGAGTTCAGTAGTAACAAGCATATATTTTAAATCGAGTCAAAATACCACTATCATTATCGCCAGCAACAAATTATTTTGTTTTTCATAGTGTTTGTATAAATAACAAAGTTGTTTTTGCGGTTCCTTAAAATGTGCTACTTGTATCAAAAAAAGGACTATTATACATTAAAGGGGTTTCTGTGGTTTATTCATTACCAAAGAGAAAAAACTTATTGCGCAAAATAGGTTTTTATTAATTTCAAGTCATCAAAAGCGGCAGTCAACCATTAAAAACTAAAACAACCGTTGTTATAGGCTCGGTTGAATTCATTGACAACCTTCACATTTATAGTTATGATAATTAAACAAGCGAATTACTAGCTGATTTACCAAGAATTCTTTAGAGTATAACAAAACGCTACTGCACAAGTTAACTGTTATTCTTATCTGTTTTTAACATAACATTTAAAATGGAATCATGTTATGATAATTCAAGAAGTTAATTTCCAGCTGATTTACCACGAATTCTCTAAAGCATAACAAAACAATACAGCACAAGCTAACTGTTCTTAAAAATACATTTGAAATAGAGTTTCAATAAATAAAGAAAATTATATTTTAAAAAGCGTGCAGAACTTAAAACGCGTCAAAGATTATTCTTTTTATGATATTATTAATCGAATAAAAATCGATATCATTCCATAGATTTTATGACCGTTAAGTGGCAACATCGTATCCGACAGGTAGGCCGCTGTCACTGTTATGTCACAAGAATTAAATTACGTGTTGTTATCGTGTTATTGTTCTGTTGTAAAAGTAAAATGCAATTGTTGATCTCTCAACAATTGGTTCGAACACAGCAGGTAAATAGTTGGTACATATCACGATGTGGTATGTCTTCCTCTAAGAAATGCTTTATAACTGAGTTTACTTGAATAATATCAATATAATAATTGTAGCTTCTTTATTAGGTATAAGTTTCGAGTACAGTGAACGTGTAGTGTGGCACTCGCAAAATGCACCAATAGTTCGTCTTGAACATATATACATCAGCTGTGGCACTGACACTTATGAGAATAAGATCACACACATTGTTTGTCTTCGATTTTCCACGTGAGGAATTATTTGCGCTACGTGAGGTAAGTGTTTAACATGTTTAACATTTCAATTTATTAAATGTGATCCATATATCTGATAATTATACATGTTTTTACACTGATTGTATATCAACTCAAGAACTTGTTTTATTTTTTCACATCTGCCCTAGCTATATCTGACAAACATACTAGCTTATTTATGAGATTAACCAGTTTTATCAACTACCAAGAAAGGAGACAGTTGATTTTTCATTGTTTTTGGACTGCTGGTAGTCTGTCAGTCCTTAATTATTAAATAATATAGGGCATTAAATCCGTCCTTGTGCAGTAACATTTAACTTGATAAATATTTTATTTATATTTGAGTTTGAAATAAATCTATTTTATTTTTTCACTTTGACTTCATTTTTTGTATTTTACATTATTTCAGTTATCATGCCGTGTATATCATAATTGCTGGCAATGAACTGATAGAACAGCATCATGTTCAACTGCAGAACGGGAACCATCTGAATCATCTAGTCCGTCCTCGTTGCAATCTGAAGTGAGTAATGTATTGCACCCAGAACAACAAAGCTTAGATCATACATCACACAGTGTACTGCTAACTAATTATATAAAAGCACAATGTTTTTTACCAGGTTGTAACAGTTCCATCAGCATTGCAAGTATGTTTTTTTGTGATTAACTACATATTGCGATAACAAACATACATAGTGACAAGTACTATGTATGTGTGTTATACTTGGTAGAGCCATGCTGCAGTTATATTAGAAGTATAGTTGTAGCATGAATGGGTCGGCTCGACCGGGGAAGGAGCACCCTCTCACAGAATACCAGCGTGAAATAGTAGCTTAATGCTGCTGTGTTTTGTATGGTGAGTGTAGAGAACCGGAGACCCTTTTTACTGGAAACGAGAAAATGATCTTAGTCCTCACGGGTGACAACGCATCTGCATTTTGATTTGTAATTGAGGATAGATGTGGATGTCTAAGGGTCGCAGAAATGTCTCCAGCAGATGGTGAATCTCAGTTAATGACAAGATATGCTAATAAATCCAGAGCCGTGACTATGTGTCGATATGGGTACTAGAGGTGGTGAATGGCATTTTTAAAACTGAATTTAAAATATTTCATCAAAATTACTTTAACAGGGCTTCTACACATTTGATGATAGACTGCTGTGGCTTCTGCTATAGTTAATAAATTGCACACAAAAATAAGGGACAGGGATGATGCGGCTCAAATACTTGAAATAGTTCATCAAAATATGGAGACAAATAATGATTTTTCTGAGTATGCTAGGGAAAACAATCTAAATAGAGCTAGGGCAGGCAGACTTTAGAAATATAAATGTAGACTTTAAAATGTTAGGGAATTTCCTGTTTTAACTTACAGCGACTTAATATTAATTGCTTGTGTCACATACCAATTAAAGCAAGCTCGCTACTATTATGGTGAGCATATAAGATTTAATGGTTGCTACCGGATAGAACTCTGTAATAACCAGAGGAGCAGCATTATGGAAGGAATAAAGTTAAGCCCTAGCTGATCTTTACTTAGGGCTAGAATTGCAAGTCATCACTATTAGTCGTAAAGTGTATTTTATTATATTAATTCTATATAATATCTAATATATAAATTCTTTTTTAGGAAGGATGCTTGGTACTACCACCTGCTTAGGACCCTGTAATTAATGAAATTAAAAACTCAAGCATACCACTGCAAGACTTCTAGACACAGTAAGTTCATTCTGTAGATCGGACAATAAATAAAAATTAAAAATCTGAAGGTACTCCGGGTTAACGCTGACATTGGGACGTCGGTCACCTCAGTCTGCCGTAACCATGGGTGCTGGAAAGCACCCGAAATGTCTGGAATTAAAAATCAAAGAAATAAAACGCGATAAAATCGATAAAAATAGTTGTTAAAAAAACTGCATTTGTGAAAATAAAAACTTCAAATATTTTCAAAACCCCGACTTTTTTTAAAGCAATTCCTTTACCATTTCATTGTTTTAATTGCATATTATCATATCTATATGCTTTTATATGTGGGCACTCATGGCCGAAGTGTCTATGAAGACTGGGCATTGCCCTTTAAAATTTTATTCTCGGATAGATCGTAATGTTAACTTTGATATAAATGCACTAGTAGTAGATAGGGTCACTGAACGTTGCCAACCGTTTCGGTTGACACCCGTTTTGGGCTATGTGATCCTTGGCTCCGCCCCCATCATAGATAGTATTTCGGCAACCTCTTATTGTGGTATGGCTGTCGAACCGCTCGAGTCGTTAGTCCGCAAATTTTGGGAGATGGAGAAGGTGAACGTCCCACCCATAGCTAGCTCAGATGACAGGTTATGCGAGGAAATTTACGTCCGCACGACCGTTCGTGATCGCGACGGTAGATATAGTGTAGCGCTACCCTTTAAAGGAGATGTTTTATCTCTCGGCGATTCGCGTCAAATGGCGGAAAAACGTTTCTACAGCTTGGAGCGTAGGATGCTCGCTTCACCCCAGTTAAAGGAAGCTTACGACGGCGTCATTAACGAATATATAAGAGAAGGTTACATATCACTTGTGGCTTCGAAATTAGATAACTACGAAGACACACCGTCGTATTTCATACCACACCACGGAGTCATTAGAGAGGATAAACTTACATCTAAGTTACGTGTAGTGCTCGACGCTAGTGCTAAAACTAGCACTCACCTGTCGCTTAACGATATCCTCTATAGTGGGCAAAATTTACAGGGCAGTTTATTTAATATAGTAGCCAATTTTCGTTTGTTTAGTATAGCACTATCCGCCGATATTCGCCAAATGTTTCTTTGCATAGGGGTCCGTGAATGCGACCGTAGATTCCAACGCATTTTATATCGTTTCAACCCAAAGGAACCTCTAATGGTGTTTGAATTTAACCGCGTTTGTTTTGGTTTAAAGTCGAGCCCATTTCATGCGTTACGCACGGTGAGACAGCTCGCTCACGATGAAGGTCCCTCTTATCCTAAAGCTAAGAGGGCAATTGAGAGCGGATTATATATGGATGATTTTGTGTACTCGGTCGATAGCGTGGAGGAGGCCACCCTAACCACCGCCGAGGTTATAAGGCTCATGAAATCGGGTCAATTCGATCTTGTGAAGTGGACTAGTAGTTCGCGTCCGGTTTTGGATACAATCCCACTATCACACCGTCTTTCGGCGATAAAGGAATTCGACGATTCTGATACACACAAGGTGCTCGGTCTGTGTTGGTCACCAGAGTCCGACGTGTTTAGCCTTAAGGTAAATCCGCCCGTAGAGAAATGCACAAGGCGCACAATGCTGTCATGCGATGCTAGATTATGGGACGTCATGGGTTTCGTAGCTCCGGTGGTATTATACGCTAAGCTTTTAATTAAACAACTTTGGTTATTGGAATGCGACTGGGATGACTCGCCGCCTGACAGCATTGTTCGGTTGTGGCAGCGCTTTAGAGAGGAACTTCCTTTATTAAGAGAAATTAAGATACCGCGTCATATAAACGTAGATAGAAATAGCGTCATAACGGTCGTTGGGTTTGCAGACGCCAGCGAGAAGGCTTACGGGGGCGTTGTATATTTCCACGTCCAGAATAATGGTAGAAATTCGATTAGCCTCATTAGTTCTAAGTCGAGAGTCTCCCCCCGTAAGGTTGTCTCTCTGGCGCGCTTAGAGCTTTGCGCAATATTAGTACTCACAAAGCTTATTACCGCAGTTATCAGCGCATGTAGGGATAGAGTTCACATAGAAAGGATATTTGCCTTTTCCGACTCCACCGTCGCCTTATGCTGGGTTCATTCTTCACCCCACCGTTGGGATACGTTTGTCGCGAACCGAGTGGCCAAGATACAAGACGAGTTAGAAACGCGGAGCTTTTATCACGTGTCCGGTACGGAAAACCCCGCCGATTGTCTATCCCGTGGACTCACCCCGATGCAAATAATGGACCACCCGCTTTGGTTCCACGGACCTGCTTGGGTTCACTTGGATCCCTCGCAATGGCCAATAACCGATTTCGAACCTTCGTCAGTGTCACAACCGCCGGAAGAGAAGAGACACGCTCTAGTGGCGAACGTTTCGAGCGAGGTTTCTCCAATCATTGCTTTGGCGAACCGCTTGTCCTCTTGGTCGAAATTATTGCGTAGCGTAATTTACGTTTGTCGATTCGCGAAGCTGTTACCGCGACGTTCGTATGTCTTAGCATCCGATTACAACTATGCCGAGTCGCTAGTATTACGTGAACTTCAACGTGCGCACTTCTCTGAAGAAATTAGAAGATTACAATCGAATAGAGCTTGTAGTCGCGCCTTTCAACGCCTTAAGCCATTTTTACAGGATGGGATTGTAAGGGTAGGTGGACGCTTGTCCAACTCGCAATTGAGTTTCGACCAAGGGCACCCTATTGTTTTACCGCGTAAAGACCATATCATGAACTTATTAGTCGATTACCATCATAAATTGAACTCGCACGCTGGCCCCGACTTGTTGATGTCGATTTTGCGTCAGAATTATTGGATTCTTTCTGCACGTAGTTTAATACGCAATCGGGTGCACAGATGTATAGCTTGCTTTCGGGCACGCCCCAAGCCGTCATTTCCGGAAATGGCGGAACTTAGATCTTGTAGAGTAATACAATCAGTAAAGCCCTTCACGCACACCGGGTCTGATTTCGCTGGTCCGTTTAAGGTCACGCTCACTCGCGGGCGTGGTATAAGATCCACAAAGGCTTACGTCTGCATTTTCGTATGTCTAACTACTCGAGCGGTGCATATAGAACTCGTTGGTGATCTAAGCACAGCAGGCTTTATGGGTGCATTTAAAAGATTTCTTTCCCGCCGTGGCCCTGTAAGTAGATTGTATTCGGATAACGGTACGAACTACGTCGGTGCAAAACGTATTCTATCGGAACTACATGCGCTCTTAGCTAGCAAGTATTATAATTCGGAGTTCGCTCACATTCTAGCCGAGAACCGCATTGAGTGGTCTCTGAACGTCCCAGCCGCGAGTCATTTTGGGGGCAATTGGGAGACTAATATCAAGAGTCTAAAGAGTCATTTATACCGAGTAATAGGAGATCAAATTTTGTCCTTCGAAGAGCTAAGTACGGTGCTCGCTCAAATTGAATGCGTAATGAATAGTCGCCCGCTTTGTCGTACGTTGTCTAGTGACCCCTCGGAACCGCTGGCTCTAACTCCAGCACATTTTTTGAATTTAACGCCTTGAAAGTATTTGCCAGCCGCAGATATGGATGAGAACAGACTTAGCATTTCCGCACGCCACAAATTATTAGATCGGTTAGTGCAATCGTTTTGGAAACGATGGAGGATGGAATACTTGCATACTTTGCAGTCTCGGCAAAAATGGAACACAGCAACTGAGCCTTTAGCTGTAGGAACTGTAGTTGTGCTCACCAAAGAGAATACGCCGCCTCTCCACTGGCCGTTAGGAATTGTCGAGGAGGTCTTTCTCGGTTCCGACGGAGTAATTAGGATAGCTCGCGTTAAGACCACGGTTGGGTCTTACCTGCGTCCAGTTGTCCGTTTGTGCCCCCTGCCTCTTCCATAATTTAAATTAGCTTTCTAGATTAAAATTGTAGTTGAATTTAGGTAATCTTAGCGTTAGTTAGTTATTTTGTTAGTTGATCTTAGCTCTAGTCGTTTTAGTTAATTTTGAAGGAAATCCTTCAAGGGCGGGGGAGATGGTTGCGCGGAAACCCATTCGTATTTATTTTATATTGGACGGTAGGTGCCAAGTCGCTTATTCCTTCCCGAAAACGATATCATTCATACCCTCCTATCGACACATCGGGGTGGTGGGGTGGGAGGGGCAAGAAGATGATTCTAGAATGTCACGTAATCATCGGAACCGAGGATATATAAGGCACGCGCGACCGATGCGCGGCCTCTTCCCGTCGCAGTCGTCGTTGAAACCACATAGCCTCTTCCCGCCGCAGTCGTCGTTGAAACCACACCGCTAGTAGAAACCGCTTTAGCCTGGAAGCAATCGAGCTCCAGGAAACTCGCCTCACCTCGTGTGAGATATAGTCGCGCACCGCCTCTCTCCGGAGTGTTCTAGAAGAAGTTCAAGAAGTTGCAGCTATAGTGCTCTACAGGATAGAAGAAACCCCGGTGAGTCAACATTCCTTAATTTACTGCCTGATTAATATAATTGTTTTAACCCGCTCCAATTCTGTGTTCTCCTAATCAGGCAGGATTCCTTTTCATCGATTTGGCACAATAATAGTTTAGTTTTAGGGAAGAGCGAGTGCATTATACCGCATACTATAGTAGTCGCTTTTACGTAAGCGTAGAAGCAATCGCATATACAGTCCACTTTAGTTAATATCTCGCGTAATAGGTTTAAGGTTCGACCGGGGAACTAGATTTTCGGCAGCCTTAGACACGTGGCTCCACCACACCCTGTACATATTTCGACACAATGTTTGTTACAGATAAGGATCACATAAACACACATTTTAAATTGGTGATTTATGTTTAGTGAAATAAAATTTCAATGTTACGCACGAGTTCCTGATAATAAATAATTTATCATAATTCATAACGCATGTTTAGCTGATAATGTGTTCTTTAAGCGTAATGATGAGAGTTTTGAAAACATTACGTATAATGGATGACTCCGCATCTTCTGACCCGAAGACAATCGTGAGGCTGACTCAAATATACTAATAATACTAACAGACGCAATGAAACGCATAAAAGTGTTCGTTCCTTATCTACACTTACAGGCCACTCATTTTTTTTTTGAAAAGGAGGAGGTATTCAATTCGACTGTTTTTTTTTTGAAAAGATGGAGGTATTCAATTCGACTGTATTTTTTTTTAAAGAAGGAGGTATTCAATTCGACTGATGTTTTTTTTTATGTGTGTTACCTCAAAACTTTTCTCTGGGAGAACCGATTTTGATGATTCTTTTTTTATCAGAAAGCCGGTGCTTCTCGTGTAGTAGTAAGACCAGTAGTTTTTGAGTTATCTTTATTAATGCGTATTCAATTGTCTTTGAATACATTGATGACGTTCCCATTTTAATTATATTGAAGTCGGTTGTACAAAACTTTTACATTTACCACTTGTTTTATTAAACTTATGTGACGAGCGAAACGGTCCACCTGATGGTAAGTGGCTACCGTTGCCAGGCTACGTATAGACATCTGTAACTGCAACCAACTTCAAACTAATAAGGCTATACATGCGTTGCCACTTCTGAGGAATAAGATGGAATGCCTCAGAGACTAAATCATATTAGCTCTCTACACCCTCCAGAACGGACGCTGCAGTGCAAGCAATGCTAGTTAGCGGCAGAATTATTGACGCAGCGTATACTCATTCGAAACTCACGTCAAAAAACTTTTCGTCCCATGGCACTTTAAAAAGGATAATACTTTTAGAACATTATGGAAAATGGAAGCATGGAAGGGAACCGTTTTACGCCCCGATAAAAGAGTTAAATACAAAATAAATATATTTAATAACCCGCTAAGTAAATATCTTCAAACGCCAAGGGACTTAAATGTACACAATGTGGTCGCTGTTTTGCACATTGTTCACAGTTCGTGTTAACTGTTTAAAGTACTCAAATTTAATTAAATACATTAAATTGTTTTATTGTATTTTTAAACGTAATGGACGCCACACACGGTCAGTTCAACTGATCATTCCAACTGATCAGTTCAAACTAAAACTGTTGATATTTTTTTAAATATTGAATTTTCGATATATCGATCATTATAAATATTAAATATATAATATCTGGAGCTTTACATAAAAGCTTATTACCACCATAACTTTCAGACCTATTTTTTTTACTTTTTTAATTTATTTATTATTTAATAATTATTATTTATTTAATAAATAATATTATTTAATTTATGACCGTTGTTGTCAAAACAAAGAGAATAAACAAAACCCTTTTACTTAATAAAAATAAAAACCGACTTTAAAAAACTAAAAAATTACTTCCACATTATAGCTTCTGAAGTCTATGTATAGAAGGATAAAAGGAGAAAAATTAGAGATAGAGAGTGTATTGTGTTAAGAATAAACTTCTACCCTTACCCTTCTAACTTTTTAGCTTTAGTGACCCAAGACCTATCTAGCCCATCATTCAAATATAATGTAGTTTTGAATTACGCACAAATTGCGTTTTTTCAAATTATGAAAATAGTCGAGCTGGTTGTACTCGCGGCCGTGGTTTGGCAACCCCTGGTCTAGAACGTTGGAGCATTATAGTCTTTCTGATCTTTATCATTTTATACACATATTATTAATTCGTAATTTCAATTTACTTTTTCCTTATAGCTCAGATATTAGTGAATGTTACTGTGAAATCGTAAAATTGGCGACGGTATTTTTGCGATTGATGAAAATGAAGATGCCTAGAATCGAATTTGTACCAGTCCTTGAGTAACCATGGTTCCGCAGATTTGTAATGGGTTGTAAAAAATACGATATAAAATTATAAATTCTCAGCTCATTCATTGGTTGTGAGTCCTGGAGGTGAACACAAACGATGTTATTTCCTTTATATGGTGCGTGTATCTTTACAAGGATTTATGCGAAGCAAGACAAAGGAGAAACTCGTTACCACGTACGCACAAGAGCACAAAAATGTTTGAACACGTAAGCAAGCTGTTGTAAGTTTTAACTTCAGTAGCGTTTACTATATCAGTTATTTTAAGTGAAGACAAACGAGTACAATAATATGCAATTAAAGTGTAATGACCAGATAGCCTTTGTTGTGTTTAAACAATATACTTTGTTGATTTATAATTGTACACTGATGCAATAAAGGCTAATACTTAGGCAACTAAAGATAGATAATATATATTTTAATACTGCTATTAATTTCTGAAATATGGTTGCGTTGATTCACACACAATAAACAATACAGCTAACTCTATATCAGCTTGACGCGGCAGCTAAATGGTTGCAGCATGGATGGGTCGGCTCGACCGGGGAAGGCCTACGGTCTTAGAGAATACCAGCGTAAAATAGCAGCCAAATGATATAATTAATGTAGAGAATCCAAAACCCTTTTCACTGGTATTCTATCTCAGTCTTCAGAGGTGAGAACGCATGTTTATTTCGACTCTTAATTGAAGATAGATGTAGATGTCTATGGGCCACAGCATCCACTTACCATCAGGTGGACAGCGTGCTCGTTTGTCATCCTTATTATAAAAAAACAGGTACACAACTAGATTCGATTTTTTTAGTTCACCCACAGGAATTTTTTTTCTGCTATAAATTATTACACATAATGTAGATACAAAAATTTCAATGGGCGAAGGTCTATAAATAATAAAGGTTCAATAAACTGTGACTGTGCCTACAAAATAAAGAAGTAAAGGCCACGTTCTACGTTATACATGGTGTTGCAATTTTTTCAATGAATATAATTTTTATGAAATCCATTGCTTTTGGACTTTTAAGGCGTTTATAGTGGCCAGCGGCCTTGGATATTGATGAGTAGTCAAATGTTAATTTACGTAGAAAATTGAAGTTTTCTGTATGCTTATTTTATGGTAGACCCTCAAAAACGATCATAGATAGATAAACGCTCGCAGTAAATATTTACAGTACGTAAGCGAACTGTCGCGTCACTGATCCCTGACAGCACCAATGAAATTTTAAAACAGCTGAAAGCATCCATGTATAGTCGAGGTTAGCTCTATTATCATCATCATTACAGCCACCGTTGAACATAGGCTCTAACATGTATGTTTTATACATACATAAACACTCACGCCTGTCACCCAGAGTGGTAGGCAGAGACTACAGACTTCCATTTAGCACGATTCTGACATACCTCTCTCGCCTCCTCCACATCCATATACCTACGCATACATGCTCGTCGGTTAAGGGTACTCCTAATTTGGGCCATTTCCAATATGTCGCCAATTTGGTCGATAAACTTTCGCCTAGGACGTCCCTTTCCGACTCATCCATTCAATTCTGCGACATATATTTGCTTTATCAGTCTTTCCTCATTCATTATTTCTATACGACCAAACCACCGAACCATTCCTTACTTAATCCTGATCACCGCATCATCTTGCAAACCATACTCTTTTATCACACAGTTTCTCACCCTGTCACTCAGATTAAGCCCTAACATACTCTTTAGCGACCGCATTTCTACTGCATTTATTCTACTCTCGTGCTTCTTCTGCCACACCCAACTTTCACAAAATAATTTTCATAAAACTTTAAGTCATTTTTGCTTTGCTGCGCATAATTGTTTTACGTAATTTCGACAAATAGCCACTTTGATCTAATGTAAAATCTTTTGTTTGAACCCCGCGAGACAGGCCATGCCTATTGTGGGAGTCACAGAACTTATTGTATTTTGGCTATTTAGGCTTAGTGTTTTCTGGTAAATAAGTAAATTTATTATGGTAGTAAACCATAAGTTAAAGTAGGGAATATAATACATCATTATGAATTGCCATACGTGCCTTTTTTGCAAAGACATTTAAGTATGTAGTAGTAATAGACCGGACATCAGCAACAAAATTGTCATCTGTAACTTTTGTCCTATAGGATATATCTCCGATGTTTGTCATTTACTCTAAGTGACATCACCGAAAGGTCAAGACGCATTCGTTTCATAAATTAAAAAAAATATTTTTAAAGAAAATATGTCCGGTTGTGCATTAAGGTATAGTAAGTCACGATATGGAACAAAAAAGTAACATGATTTCGGTTTATTATCCTAAGAATAATGTATATTTACCAAATAATCTTTAAATTTTATTATTTCTGGTAGATTGTTCTAGCAGAAAGAAAAATTAAATTAATAGGATAATAGGTGCCCTCTGTTATCCAGTAACCTAACTATTTATTTACAAATATGTTAGTAATTGACGACGTGCCTACAACCGATTTTTACCTTATATTTAGAAGCGTCACCTAATGGGAAATAGCTAAAATGTTTTTCAAATAAATATTCAGCCTAGTCGTTGTATTGTTATTTTTCGCTAGAGGGCTTAACACACGCGCGTGCTCACAGTTTTTGTATGCAAATGTTCCCAATGTCCACTCTACAGTATATATACATACACATTATATATATATATATATATATATATATATATATATATATATATATACCACTGTGCTGCTATTATATAAATCTCTTTGCTTTTTTGACACTTTCTGACTTTTCACAATAGAGTGCAGGGCCCCATTTACTCTATTTCCCGCATTCACTCGTCGTTCTATATCCTTATCATATCTCCCATCCCTGCTGAATACACATCCCAAATATTCAAACTCATCTACTTGCTCGACCATTTCCCATTCTATTCTTATTTCACATATCGTTTTACTTTCTTCTCTTTCAAAAACCATAACTTTGTCTTATTTGAATTCACTTTCATTCTCCTTTCTTTTAATGACCTGTTCATGTAACCATCATTTGCAACTCGGCCGCCGACGACGCAAATATGACTTGATCATCGGCGTACAAAAGGCATTTGACGGTTAACTCACCCATTCTTAAACCGCATTTTTATTACTATCAATTTTATGCTTTATACGTAAATAATATACATATAATACATACATATTTTATGTACGACACATAAAACATGTACGTATTATATGTCATACTGCAGCTATGTTAGCAGTATAGTTGTAGAACGAATGGGTCGGTTCGACCGGGGAAGGACCACGCTCTCACGGAATACCAGCGTAAAATAGCAGTTTAACGCTGCTGTATAGTAACCGGAGACTCTTTTTGCTGAAAACGAGGCATTCCATCTTAGTTCCCACGGGTGACAACGCGCCTGCATTTTGATTCGTAATCGAGGATAGATGTAGCTGTCTATGGACCACAGCAACCACTTACCATCAGGTGTACTGTGTGCTCATTTGTCACTCTATCCTATAAAAAAACAACAAGGAATACCACAAAGCCAGGTCCTAAGTCACCTGCATCCATCAGCTTCCTGCACGTCTTACCAGGTCTCTCATATCTGATAGGGCTTAGGGGAAGAGAATGTCAGCCACACTGCACCAATGCATGTTGTTGGACTTCACATTCTTCGAATTATTTTTTTAATAATTCGGGCATATCAAGTTTCCTAACAATATTTTTATTTCACCGCGGAATACATGGTAAATCAGCATTAAAAATAGCATTAATTAATTTCATTAACTTCACTGCAGAGATCGAACTTGGGTTGCTCGCATATTGTGAAATTTTCAGCGTGTGTTTTACCCCTGAGCTACCATGGGTCTTATGAACAAAATTTATGTTATGTTTCTTCTATTTTAATTAAAAATTATTAATGCCACACCCTTCTTAGGTATAAATGCACCAAGCTTAAGACTGAAGAACACTGCGTAGGTTGAAATATTTATTTATTTAAGCTTTTCTTCAGAATTAATATAAATAGGAAAGCAGACTTCCCCAACAACCTGTTTTTATAGTATAATTTTGCTCTAAAAAAAGTCCGTTGGGTTTCTTTCTGGTTTTTCCTAGTACATAGCTTTTTTCCGAACCAGTGGTCAAAAAATTCCACAACGGTTACATATAATATGTATTTGTTTCCACCTTAAGTTTAAGTATGCAAATGCAATATAATATAAATATTCATATTGTATAGGCAATTAAGAAACAAATTGAAATAGATAAAGCTTCAAAAACATTACAATACAAAACTTCATACTGGTTTCATCTAATAAAATGGCAAAATGAACATATATGCTTTAGGTTATGTTTTTTGTATTCATTACTTAGAACTATTATTTTTTTATTATTAAATCAAAGTGACATACAAATTTATGTGGACACCTGTAACCAAATCCAAAAAGAAGTCTAGAGAAAAATAGTCACCATACTTATGGCTAATAAAGTATTCTGTAATTATACTGAATCTCTTTCCTTGAGACCTGAATACAGCAGTGCATGCACCGCTGGTGGCAGAAATAGGGAAATAGGTGGTTACCCAGAAAAGGACACACAGGTGACAAACAAGCGCACAGTCCACCTGATGGTAAGTGGATGCTCTAGCCCATAGACATCTACATCTATCCTCGATTAAGAATCAGAAGACAGATGCATTGTCACCCCTGAGGACTAAGATAGAATGTCTTGTTTATAGTGAATAGTGTATCCAGTTCTCTACACTCACCATACAAAACACAGCAGCATTAAGCTGCTAATTTTAAGCCGGTATTCTGTGAGAATGTGGTCCTACCCCGATTGAACAGACTCATTTATGCTACAACCATAATATAGTCGCAGCACAGCTCTACCATGTACAAAAAGGCTATTTTTAATGCTAACATAATTTCATCACTAAACCTCATTTTGTTTACATAGCCCTTATTTGTTGAGAATGATTTAAAGCTTTTCAAATCAAATAAAACCACCTATTGATTAGAGGATGTGATGATATTTATATGAGGGTAAAATAAAAATATATAATGTAATAAAGATATTAAAATTTATTTCATTCAATTATTGTTACTTGATGTAATTAACATTAAATTTATATTCAAATAACTCTCAGAAATTAGAGGGACCTTTACCCAGCAATGGGAAATATATGAGCTGTAACTTTAACCTCTTTACTGTTACAACTGAATATATAGAAAATAATATAAGTATTTTATGAAATATAATTATTTTTATATATCAATCCAATAATATTATGTTCACCTCTTCACAGCTTAATGGCTGATGAAGATAAATGAAACAAATGTTAAAATTAAAAAATTTGTACAACCGACTTCAATATAAATAAAATGTGAACATCATCAATGTATTCGAAGTCAATTAAATACACATTATGAAGGATAACTTAAAAACTACTGGTCAGTCTTGATCAAATTTATATGGGACCACATGTGAAGCACCAGCTTTCAAATAAAAAAGAATCATAAAAAAAACACCTAGAAAAAAGTTCTGAAGTAGCAAACATTTAAAAAAAATACAATTGAATTAAGAACCTCTTTCTTGTATTGAAGTTGGTTGGAAAAGCATAATATCTCAAGGTTTTTTTTTACTTTAGTTTCAAATTGTGCAAAAAAAGTGATTAGTACAAAAAACTAAATGTTTGTTTTGGTTATTGATAGTCTAAAAATACTGTTCTCTAAATGACCTTAATAACAGATGAAAGATAAAAGGTTAATGCCCTATATTTTATTTTAAAAAGATGTAACAAAACTTGATTTTTAACATAATTTATTTAACTCATAAATTGTTTTTATTTTTCTACCTATCTGCCAGTTCTTGACTGCTACCCAACCGATGGTAAGTGGTAGCTAAAGATAATAAAGTGCAGTCTCAACTTAAGAAAATTCACTGCTCTTTATTATCCTATGGGTGTTGTAAGATGTGACAGAGGGAAGCTGGAAAGGGAGATGGACAACAGCATCTTCTTTATACCAATTCAAAATATCTCCCCTGGGAGGCAATCTACGGTGGAGGCCAATGTTAAGTGGTGAACTTTCAATGTAGTGGGCAATAATAAATGGATGATAGATAATTGGTTAAGATTTTCACTGATGATAATTTCTCTCTAACATAGTGCTTTAATAGTTAAGAAATATATACAATAGATACTATATAGAAAGCTTTTTGTGATAGTTTTGAATTTGTAAAGAAAATTTATCAGTATTATCAAAAGAATATTAATTTTACGCTGTACCTTAAAATCTATTTATATAAATAGTTCGTAAAGAGATAGCATTAAATTCCTGTGCAGAAACAAGTTAAATTATTGTTAAGTTAAATGAGAAAACTTAAAAACAAGATACACTTTAGTATTTCACGGTCAAGTTTAGCAATAAAAAATAAACATTGAAAGCACAGGCGAAACAAAGGCTGTCCATGACACTTCGCAAAAAAAATCAATGTAATACATATAATGTTTTAAGATGTTATTTGGTGTTTTAGCTAGTATTAGAGCTCAAGTAAATATACGATCATTGCGTAAGAAGCTTCCCGTGAAAATACAACGCAAATAATTGACGTAAGGTAATAAACAGATGAGAGCTCACCTAATACAAATTCCCAGGCATCGCAGCCCAAGGATCGCTCAGGAACAATTTCTAAATCCAACATCGTGCACAAAACACTAAATACACACTAAACTAAATAACTTTCACTTCAGAAAACTCAATTTTAACGTTTAAATGCGCTATTACGCTGCCTTTCTTTGTTTGCCAACTTTAGTTTTCAACCATTTTGTATTTGTCAGAGGAACTGTCATTACAAACAGCTGATTGTATTTGGTCAGGGACGTATTAGAGGCGTACTTACATCACATAATAATATAGTAAAATTAACACTATTTTCATCAATTTAGAATGTAGGAATATTAAGTTTCTTTTATCAATATCACAATATAAAATGCGGTTAAGCCTAAGTTTTATAAAACCAAATGTTATTTTGATAATTGCGACACGGGAATTTTTTACCACAATTTTAAAAATTATTATCATATTTTATTACTAGTACCCGGATGACCGAGCTTTGCTCGGTTTTTTAAAGTTACATTTATATACAAATTACATGAATAATAGTTTTTGATCTTATTGGCATAATAAAAAAAACTGAACAGGTTATTTGAATAAAAAATTATGAGTGCAATGAGTTTAACTAAAATTTTCGTATTTTTAAAAAATACTAAAAAAGCCTCGAAATAATAGATTTTCTCACAAAAGTAGTGAACTTGAAAAAACGTCGGACCCAAGACGAGACGCGAACCACGGAACTCCGATATCACGCCCGAACAACATCCCATCTGAGCTATTGCGATCGTAGGTAATCTGTCAAAATTTACCTTCTTATATAGCAGTTTTTTTTATTACCTGAAAACACGGACAAAAGGACATTTTCTAAAAATAAATCCAAGCTAGATAGATTTATTGCCCCCGAAACTCCCTGGACACTAAATTTTATGAAAATCGTTCGAGCCGTTTTCGAGATCCCGATTATATATATACAAGAATTGCTCGTTTTAAGGTATAGGATAAACCACACAGATTATAAAAAATGGCATAAAATATACATAGTGCAATACCTTCACTAAAAGACCTTCCTTCCTTGGTTAAAAGACAATCTTCATGTTCCGTAGCTTTGGTAGAAACTGATCTTACATTACCAAACACCATTGCTAATTATACAGTTAATCCACTAAAACACTTTAGGAAATGCCTTTATAAACACATTAGGAAAACAAGAACTAACAGTTGCTCAGAATAGTAAAGGTATAGTGTAACTTAACAAGGCAAAAAACAAAACCTAACCCCTAAACGTTACTATATCATCCAACTTCAACGTAGCAACTAAATACTTAGAAAAACTGAGCATCAATTACTGAATAACACTAAATCTGGCATACTCTGACTACAACCACACCAATAGTAAAAGACACAACTTATTTAATCGATAAAGGTTTATACAGATATACAAAAATACTAGAAGCTAACATCAACATACATGTTGAAACTATTAGCCATACATACATCCATTATCATTGCAAAAGTTTTGGGGGATTGGGGAAGTATTTGTAAACACTGAAACTATATACGTCTTCTTTTCTCGGTCTTGAAGCTCCATAGCTTTTCAATCAAATAGTACGTACTGTCGAGGCTATTACCTGTTAAAAACAATGGCAAAAAGCATAGTTGGTTCCAAATTAAAACTTTACTTTTAAAAGAGATCTTATTTTTCTGTCTTGAGCTTTTATTAAGTATTACACCATAGTCAGCCCTTATTAAAGTAAAGTAGTTTTGCCTCATAGATATTTTTTACAATTATAGTATTCGGACTTTTTATATAGCGGGATACGTTATAGGGGTTTTTTTATAGAAGAGGGGGCACACGAGCATGTGGCTCACCTGATGTTAAGTGACTACCGCCGCTCATGATCAACCGCAACACCAGGGGAATTGCAGGTGCGGTGCCGGTCCTTTAGAAAGGAGTAAGCTCTTTTCTTGAAGGTCCCTAGGTCGTGTCGGTCCGGAAAAATCGCCGGTGGTAAACTGTTCCACAGAGAGGTTGTACGCGGAAGAAAACTCCTCCTGAAACGTACAGTGGTGGACCGCCAAGCAACCAGATGGTGTGGATGTTATCGGGACGTTTGCCGCGTAGTGCGTTCACGAAATTTTGGTTTGCACCCCTGCATGAAACGGAACACGGTATACGGTACGGTTTTGTTGAACTGCGTTTCATCGGTTCACCAAGTTGGTGCTAAGACAAATGTGTCAAAAATTTAAGTCCTGACTTCAGAAGCTATTATGTAGGAATTATTTTATTCTTTTTAGTTGTTGAAGTCAGTTTTTACTTTTTTAATGTATATTTTATATCCTTTTGCGTGGACTAAGAATATCACAAGTTAAAGTTAACAGCTAGAATGTCGTCTAAAAAGTTACATTAAAATCTTTTTCCCCTATTATTCCACGCTCATGTATACAATTTTTCTTCAAATTTACATAGACCACCTCTGAAGTATGATGAAGGAAAAATCATTAAAATCGGTTCATGAACTAAGATTTTATGCCCGAATATACATAAATAATACATATAGACGAATAATAGAGAATCTCATTATTTTTAAATTAATGAAATATAGTATTATATTGTCATCTATGTCGTATTTTGTTAATGCTATTAAAATTTTGATTGAATACGGCCCTGTAATAGCATAATGACGCATGCGTACCAAACATGAAGGTAAATTTTAATGTTGTAAGCATTGTTTTATATACGTCTCATTCATTCTAGTTTATAATATTCATATCCATCTCTTTCTCGTGAACAGTTTGCTTATCTTTCTTAACTCACAATAAATGTACTATCTTTGTCTCTGTTTCACAATCTTGTTATTGACAACTTTGAGATATTTTGATTTTTGACAGTCGTCACGTCACTTACGTGTTCCTAATTCATTGCTTGCATTTAATAAAAAAGATATTTTCGTTCACGGGCATTAAAAGAGCAATGTATAATTCTTTTATTTCTTTTTTTTTACCTGTTAGCTGTTACCTACTGTTTTCTGTCTCTTTTATCGAAATCACGAACCCTTTGTCCGTCGAACAGTTTGTATAATGATGTCCAATATACACAGTAATCTATGATGATGTCTAGTCACAACCTAACAAAGAAACACATAAATAATAGATACATTAAAATTTATTAAGTATACTAAACATTATCTCGATGTTCATATTTCGCCAACTAATAAAACCTAGTTTAGAAATAAAAGAAACTAATAAAATAATAAGAAAGCAACCTATTGTGATGGGCAAAGTAGCGGGTAAAAGAGGTGTTGATAGAAGGAAAATGTCGTGGCTATGTAACATTCGGAAATGGACTGGGATAAAGAAAGTTGAAGATCTGTTCAGGCTAACCATGAACAAAGAAGAACCAAATCGTTCAGCTCCATTTATTGTTACATATATAAAATAATCAATTATAATAAGAATGACGTTAATAAGATAATTGTAAAATAATAATGATCGCTTCCCGCCATCAAAAATAACCTTGAGAAGATCGCACCACCTACACTTTCGACATAACATAGCGTAATTATTGTGTAAGAGTTTATTCATTCGATTTCGACTATATTTATGTTGTACGTAGAGTTTCGCGCGTTATAGCAATACGTCATTGCGTTATAGTATTTAGACGTAGTACTATTATATTATATTCTGTGATTTAGATAAACAAGTTGCGTAATGTATTAGGTATTGTTTTGATTCCATATTATGAAGTGACTCGTGCGATATCGACGGAATTATAATAAGCCGCTCACTTGTTGTGACAATTACTAGGTACCTTTAAGTCTCATTAAAAAAAATTACCAACGGATGGTTTCTATTTCTACATTCTTCCTATATTGTCACTGAACAACATCAATGAAAACACTCAAGTTTACGCCATTGAGATATTGTGTTCTGTATTTTAGGTACATTATACAATGGGTGCGTTTGGCAGAAAAAAGCGCTAGCAAGCGCTTGTAAGCAAAATGGCGATCGTAAGCGGTAAGCGCTGTCAAATCGTAAGTAGCTATTTTCCTCCAGGACACGATGTTAGTTTTAACTGGGGAATCTAACCTAATTTAAATATATGTTTGTAAAGTATTCATATTAAAAACTTACCAATCATGAATTTTTAATAACATGTATATGTTTATTCATGTCATTATATTACATAAAACTAATATTGCACAAAACAACTTATAAACTCTACTTCAAAACAAACAAATTAAATAAGCAAAATGGCGGATTGTGTCAGCGCTACTGAAGTAGCAATCGTGTCCTGGCCGAAAACTATTTTAGCGCTTATAAGCGCTTGCGAGCGCTTTTTTCTGCCAAACGCACCCAATATGTAACGCAATTAACGCACACCCTCAGACACCCCAATTAGTATATTATGTTATAATCATAATACATACACTGAATTTTAGTTAAACATTTTATGCACTGATTATTTATCAAATTAGTTATACGGAAGAATGTTGTGGTCTTCTGCTGATAAGTCACTTTTTTGTCGGTCTCTATCATACGCCGCACAACACTGATGTTATCTTCAGTCGTTGCCGTAGATGGCAGTCCCTCACGCAGATCATCGGTGAGATTAGTGCCACCACGTTTAAATTCATTAAACCAGTTGTAAACTGTGGCACGAGATGAGGCTTCATCGTGAAAGACCAATCGAAGTCTATCACAACTTTCTTGTTGACTTAAATGACATAGAAAGTCATTGTACGAAATCAATAAATTCAAACAAATCATTGTACGAAATAATACAAAAAAATCATTGTATGAAAATTTTCTCGCGTTAAATTATATATAATGTACTCTGTGCGTTAAATTCATGCTGACGACAATTTGCCGTCAAATCATTAAAAGAGACAAATTAATAAAATACATACACAATAATACTGGCAAAGAGTTCCATTTTCAAAATTTCAACTTATTTTTTATTATATCGTCATAGTAACGTCACACTAGGCTTGCGACAGAAATGACCAGCCCATTGCCACTTCAGCTTACAAACACGGAAGGCTATATCAGTAACCTTGGTTCTCCGGCGGATTTCTTCATTTCAAATGTTGTCTACCAGAGAAACTCCGAGCATAGCTCTTTCCATTGCTCGTTGAGCGACTTTGAGCTTTTGGAGCAGCTGTATCGTCAGTGTCCACGTTTCGGCACCATAAGTGAGTACGGGTAGAACGCACTGGTTGAAGACTTTTGTCTTCAGACTTTGTGGTATTGGCGACGGGAAAACCCGACGGAGCTTTCTAAATGCTGCCCAGCCTAACTGAATCCTCCGATCGGCTTCCTTCTCGAAGTTATTCTTACCTAGTTGCAATATCTGCCGTGGTAGGTATATTCCTGGATAACTTCGAGAATTTCACCATCAACAGTAATTGGGACTGGCATGACGTGATCGTTGAACATAACTTTTGTCTTGTTCAGATTCATGCACAGACCAACATGTTGGGAGGATTCATTTAGTCTGTTCAGCATGTCCTGTAAGTTCCTGCAGCGACTCTGCCATGACGACGATATGTGAGATGTACTCACCGTTTACGTTAATGCCGCGTCCTTTCCAGTCTAGCGTCATATAAACTTTTTTCAGTGCATTTGTAAACAGTTTATTAAATTTATTTCAGTTTTAGTTTAAATCAGTATATAACATCCCCCTGTCTCACTCCGCGATGCAACTGGGTTGGTTTTGTTTGACTGTCCTGTACTTGGATTGACATCGTACTGATGTTGTAAAGGCATCTCAGCACTTCGAGGAACCGCCAGTCAATATGGCACCGCTGCAACGAGTCCAGAACAGCCCAAGTTTCAATGGAGTCAAAGGCTTTCTCATAGTCTGCAAATGCATGACACAGCGGATGATTATACTCTTTTGTCTTCTGTATTATTTGACGCACTGTTTGAATGAAACTATAGACCATAGTGCTAAATCCTCCTAGAAATCCAGCCTGTTCCTCAGGCTGAAAGTCATCGAGTCTTCGCGCGAGTCGATTTGTGATGACCCTCGAAAACAACTTGTAGACGTGGCTCAGAAGCGATATGGGTCGATAATTTTTCTGCATAGTAATGTCACCTTTCTTGTGAAACAAGACTGTAATGCTTCTGCTCCACGCCTTTGGAGTTCTCCCACATCGTAAGATGCAATTAAAAACTCGACACAGCTCTTTTAGCAAGGTTTGCCTTTATGAGCTCTGTTGAAAATCCATCTTCTCCAGAGGCTTTTCCATTTTTAAGTTGGCTTAGGGCCAGCTCAATCTCCCCAAGGCAGATGTCTGGCAGCTCGTCGTTATTGTGGCGGTTCAGCGTGGCTCCGGGATCATCGCATTTAGGGTCAGGTTGTGGCTTATGTGAGGCATACAGTTTGCCATAATAGTGTTCGATCTCAAAGAGAACCTCAGGCTTTGATGTGAGGACTTTGCCATCATGCGTCTGGAGTTTTGCGATGTGACTTCTTCCAAGCTCTCGAGCAAAGATTTTGGATCCCTTGTTTCGTTCTATTGCCGCTTCGCTGGTATAGCAATTGCATTAGAGCGACACAGGTCCCGCCTCACAGCTTTCCTCACAAGCTTGGTTAGTGTCACCTGTTCCGACGGTGACGCTGTTGTTAGCTCACGCCTTCTTTTCATAAGCTAAAGTATCTCATCTGAGAACTTCGACTTTCGACTCATATATATATATATATATATATAGATCTTGATCACGCTGATAAGGTCCTCGTCAATATCCAAAGTGGGTTTTAACGCATCGAATCGGTTTTTCAGTTCTAGCTGGAAGTGTTGGGAGCCAGTCACGGTTTGAAGAGTTGGTCGAATTGTCGACTTCATCAATCGGGACCTTTTAAGCGTAGGTAAAATCGATATTCAGAGTGCCTCGAACAAGTCGGTGATCGCTTCCGGTATTAAATTTGTTGATCACTGAGACATCTCTGAATATGTGCCTTTTGTCCATCATGATGAAGTCAATCTCATTTCTTGTAGTGTTATCGGGACTGCACCAGGCCCCTCTTTCTCGAGGAAGTTGACCAGCATTTGCCCCCTGTGATTTCTGCTTCCAAAACCGTGGAGTCCCAATATCGATTCGACGTCCGTTTGCTTACCCACTTTGGCATTAAAATCCCCCAAAACTACATTGTAGTGGGCCTTAGTGGTGTTACGTAAGGCCCTAGAAACAATGATATATAAACTTATAGATACGTTGTCCGCACTCTAAAATGGCAACATGAAATGAAGCCAATTGGCCACATCGCGCTTAGTCACGCACCAACCTGTCGCGCGACGCGACGTTTGTTTTTAATTTATTATATCGTGAGTCGTGTGTGTAAACCTGTGCAAAACATAAAGAAAACATGCCGTCGTGTGTTTTCAGACGATGTACAAATTATACCCCAAAAGTTAAAGACAAAAATGTGTCATTTCATGCGTAAGTTCACAAAACTACATTTTCATTTCATTTTATTCGACGACGCCGTCTAACGGCGGCCGGCACATGCAGCTAGTAGTCAAGCAACAGGCATCCCGCCCCGCCGTACGGTGTCTTATATACTTTCTCTTTCTTCACGCGTATAAGTAGTTCTAGTATTTTCGCCGTTTTTAAGCGCCGCGATGTTCGTTCATGACGTGTCTATATATAATACGTCATTGCCTAGAAATGTTTTCATAAGCAGTTTCAACTTCATCATCCGAATGTGTCGAGGTCGGGGCATAAAGTTGTACAATCTTCAGAGAGTATCTCTTTGATAACTTAGAACAAGGTACTACGTACGTCGCCAAGTCCAGTTTTTGGTGGTAACCTGTCCTCTCCCGGGGATTCTTCGCATCCTCTGCCCCACCGTTGCGATGTCCGCCACCACGGCCAGGAATAATAGGGCGATCGGGAACTTGGGGCCGTGTTTTTGTGGTGCAAATCATTGGTGCCCTTAACCGCCACGTTAGGCAAGCGGGTTGGCGATCGCAGTGTCAGACACATCGCACCTGTGACGCTGCTGCCTATCAGAGGTCTGGCCATTTTTTGTCTGACGAAAACTGGAATAGTTATGCCGCCATCCATCGGAAGCCTTAATTTCTCCTTTTTTATAAGGCATTTCCCTCTGTCGGCTCGTAAGACATCCACGGGATGAAAGGGAGTGACAGTATTCTAGGTCGCTGCCACACAGCCACGATTTTTTAAATAATAATGATGTGAAAACAAGGATGATTGACAAACATGATTTTTGTAAATAATAATAATGTGAAAGCCTTGGAAGCTCAGGGGCTAAGTAAATTTCACAGTACGCGAGCAACTTTGGTTCGATCCCCTCCGGCAACAATGAAACTCTTAATTGCAGTTTTAAGTGCTGATTTACCACGTAGTTGGCGGTGAAAGAGAACATCGCGATGAAACCTGCATGTCTGAGAAATAAGAAAAAAAATTTCGAAGACATGCGAAGTTTGCTAACACGCATTGGGGCAGCGTGGCGGACACTTCCTTGCCCTAAAACCCTCAGAAATAAAAAAGGCCTGTGACCAGCAGTGGGACGTTAAATGCCGTTGGACGTTAAATTTACGTCATTTTAAATTTCATTTAAAATAACGTAAATTATGTCACATCAAATGATACGTACAATGAGAATATAAATATAATCACTACGTTTAGATCTGTAATTGAACAATTAAAAGTACGCCGGTATATTCTAAGTCTATGATTAGTATTTCAGATTTGACTTTTAAACAAGAAGTATGTATGTATTTTTAATAGAGTAGTTTTGTCTAAGTAATCTTGGGCTAGTTTCTATAATGTTTTTATTAACGACTGTACATAGCCGAGGGGGAAAATCGAAAGAAAAATAATATACGATTCCACTAACGGTGGTTAATATAGCGCATAGCGCCATATCGTAGCGCGCTATTTCTTCATAACACATAGCGCGTGCTATGTAAATAGTCGCCATGGCGCTATGGCGCTTTGGCGCTATTAAGTATTAATATCTTGCGGCAACTAGTTCTAGTAGCCACTAGTAGCAGCGCTGTTGGGAGAGGACGTGTGACGCAAATTTGATCTAGTAGCACGCTATCCATCGCGCGCGACCTAATTCAATGTTAGACGTTGTTTAGTTAGTGTATACTGTATATTTATAAGTGATCGAAGCTTGTCTGCTTTAAAAGAAGCCTAACTAATGTTTTTAAATGTATATAAAATATAGATACAAAAGTGTATAAAATAGTGTAAATAATTGACTTTTATAAATATAATAAATAAACTTTTAAATACACCTTCATTTGAAATAACGTTTACATCAATTATAATAAAAAATAATTAATTTTTTTCCGTTTTAAAAAGTACATGCCTTGAAATATTTTTAGGATATAGAAAGTCGTAAGCCTGAAAATTATGAAAACGCGTTCATTGGTTTTTCTTTACCGCTTTATTTTATTTTAGTCTAAAATGAGACTTATTACGAAGTAATGTTATATAGCACGCGGTCTATCCAATGAACGACATGTAATGTAACGTGCTACGAGATATAGAATGCTGCAAAACTTAACGCGCTTACCAGCCTACTACACGGTTTCTTATAAATTATTCTATATATTCTTATATCTATTAAATATGCTATGTTATAGCGCGCTAGAAATTTATAGTTTATAGTCTGTAGCGTACTATTGGTTTACAGTCGTTTTGAACAACTTTACTATCCACCCCGCCTGGGGTCTTGATGAATCTAAACCATCCAACTCACAGGAAAAATTTCAACGGAATCGGCCGAGCTAGTTCTGAGTTTCAGCGAGACAAACGGATAGCAATTGATTTTTATATTTAGAGATTTAAACCTTCGGCTTTGGCTTGAGCCAAAAATTGACCTCCGATTAGACCATAGAATACTATAATACATACATAATAGAACGGGGGAGTGGGCGGAGCCCGCGTAGCCACTAAAATGTCACTAACACGTCAATTCACACGTATAAATGTCAACTCGAGATGTGTTTTTGACGTTACAATCGCTTCCAATATGGAGTGTAGAAGTAAGGAGTATCAACTCCCATAGTAGAATAGTTGAAAAAGGGGTCATCTGTAAGCAGTAAATAACAGCTCAAAAACTCTCCACAACAGCGCTGGAGTAGCTACTGGGATGAAATGAACTTAGTGAACGTAGTAATAGTGGCGCCACCCTTATTTAACGGTTTTCTATGGACACTTTTAAATACACAGTCTGTACTCCTTACTTCTACACTCCATAGCTTCCAAATTTCGCATGTCAATTATTTATAAAATGTCAAATTGCACCCTATTTACAAATAAATATGTATTCAAATTTAATGATGATCTTGAACATTAATCAAAAGTCCAAAATGTGTAAATTTACTCAGTCTGTCAACACAGCGTATCGAGTTTGGCGATGCCAATCCTCGTGTAAAATAAAGTTGACAGCCATTCTATTGTGTATTATAGTATTCTACGGGTTGGACACTGTTTATTTTACATTATGTACTTAACGGCGAAAGGTTGCGTGCCGTGTAGGAATCCGTCAAGAAGCGGCGACCTTCAAGAAACGAAAGGCCGGCAATTTGCAATTTGCCTGGTGTATGCGCGACAGTCGACATTTATCACCAGGCAAGCTGCATGCTCGTTGTCTCCTATTCTATAAAAAACCTCATTGGTGTCCTTGTTGTAGAAGTTTCGAAGAGTTTGGGCTCGACAGTCCATGGACTTCTTTGTGAAAGTTTTTTATATTGTAGAGCCATGCTGCAACTATCTTACGGTTGTAGTACGAATGGGTCGGCTCGACCAGGAAAGGACCACGCACTCACAGAATACCAGCGTAAAATAGCTGCTCAATGCTGCTGTTTCATATGTTGAGTGTAATGAACCGGAGATCCTTTTTACTCGAAGCGAGGCTGTGCATCTTAATCGTCACGAGTGACAACGCATTTGCATTTTGATCGAGGATAGATGTAGATCTCTCTGGGTCACAGCATCCACTTACCATTAAGTAGGCTGAGTGTTCGGTTGTCTTCCTAATTCTATTAAAAAAAAATTGTCCCGACTCGTTTCTCTGACCGACGTTGTCCGAAAATAAATGTTCCATGGAATATTTTTAGAAACGATTTGAATTTAATCCCTTGTGAGGGAGGCAAAACCCTAAAATATTACGGCAGCCTCTCATCTCAAGGGTAAGGGTACCCCGTTTGTGACTGGGGAGGCATCAGAGGTGGTTGAACTGTGTAAATATGAGTCTCTGAGAGATGATGTCATCTATCAGCGACTCATCAGCTCGCCGCTGCGACAAGAGGGTTGTTCCCTACTAATCCAAATTATAGCATTTCAGCAAGGAAACGCACTGGTGGCACAAACATGTTGGAATTGTTTGATAATTTTAGCTTTTTGTTACTTTTATTATGATGAATATAGTGAGTTGTTGTGTTTTGTAAATAAATATTGTATTTAATATTTATTATCAGTTTAATGACTGATGAAAATAAATAATACAAGTGGTAAAATTAACGATTTTGTACAACTGACTTTAATATAAATAAAATGAGAACTGCATCAATGTATTCGAAGTCAATTAAATACGCATTAATAACGATATCTCGAAAACTAAGTAGTGGTCAGATCTTAATCATTTACATGGGACCACACAAGAAGCACCAGCTTTAAAAATTAAAAAAAATTATGAGGTATAATATTAAAAAAAACATACAGTCGAATTGAATACCTCCTCCATTTTAAAGTCGGTTAAATCAATTTTGAAACCTAGATCATTGACGTTCTTAGCCACATAGTATGTATTATATTTTATTTATTGCATTCATTTATTACTTTCAAAAAGACGCCAGTTTCTTGCCAGCTCTCTTTTAAGAAGTCTTGTTTTTGCAGCATAAGAGCTTTATATAAGTCTTAACTAAATTAAAAGTTTTAATTTTCACTTTGACTTTTGCCACATTTTTTGGTGGTAAAGCCACGCTGCAGCTATATTGTGGTTGCAGCACGAATGAGTCGGCTTAACCTGGACCACGTTCTAACAGAATACCAGCTTAATATTGCAGCTTAATGCTACTATGTTTCGTATGATGAGTGTAGAGATCCGGAGACCCATTTTTGCTGGAAACGAGGCATTCCACTTAGTTCTTAGGGGTGACAACGCATCTGCATTTTGATTCTGAATCGAGAGCAAATGTAGATGTGTGATGGCCTCAGCATCGACTTACAATCGGACCTTTGCGTTTGTCACGCTTATTCCATAAAAAAAAGTTTTTACTTTCACTTTGCCTTTTGCCACACTGAAAGCTTAAATAAAAATGCTTTTTAGTATATACGTACAATTTAGTTTATTACTACCTATCTTTCTTCTTATGTTTAGACTTCTTGTGTTTAGATTTGTGTTTTTTAGTCTTCTTTTTCTTCTGTTTTTTCGTTTTCGCCTCTTTTGCCTCAACCCAAGAGTCAGAATCCGACGATGAATCTACTTCCTGAACTAAATCTCTTTGTTCTTTACTTCTAAACGTCGGTTTGAAATTATTTTCCGGCGGTCCGGTATCCTCTAGTCTATTTTTCAAGTTCTCTGGAATTTTCGGACCATATACATTATTAGTTTCAATATCTTCATTTGGTTTATTGTTGTCAGTTTGTTTATTTTGGTTCCCTTTTTCATCCAATGTGTCATTAGAACTAGTTTCTGTTGAAGTTTTAATTGCAGTTGTTTCAGAATTTTTAGCTTCAGAATTTCTTTTCCAAGAATTCAGTTCATCGAAATCTATGTTAGCGAAAATTCCGCGCGGTGGTGAAGTGTTTCTTTCAACATTTTTCGGTTTTTCGATAAAATCAGATTGATCGTTTGTTTTCACTTTTTCTTCACCATCATCCTCTTCATTTTCACTGTCACTTAGAAAAATTGACTTATAAAGATCCATTTTGTCAAACTTATTTATCGTCTCTGTAACTTCGACTCCTTGATCTTTGTTCTTGATATCATTTTCCGATTCCTTTAAAAACAGTTCTGCAACCGTCATTCTTTTATTAAAACCAGTACTGTTATTATTATTAACTGCCATTTGTGGAGTAGGTTCTTTTTTATTTTCGTTTGTCTCACGCTCGTTTAGCTTAGTTCTATTTATTGCGTCCATATTTAATGATTTAGAACCACTGAATTTGGTTTGTTCTTTGGTAAAACTTTCTTTGTCATGTACAGATGATTCTAAATATGAAAATATCGAATAGGAAACCTTAGGTTTATCTTCCTTTTTTGGTTCATCTCTGTAAAGAAGAGAAAACGTGAAAAAAAATCGAAGAACTTATTATTTAATTGTGTAATATTTTGTAAAAAAATCACAAATTTGTAAACGCAGTCTTCGTCGACCTAGCTTACTTGTACTACCAAAGGTACGAACAAACTACGCAAAAAAAAAAAGCATTACCTTTGAAGGAGCACAGATTTATAATAAATTGCCTTGTAATATAAAAAAATGTAAGCTCATTTAGTAGTTTTAAGTCTTAGCTATCACAATACATAATTGAATATTTTTCACCATTAAATTGAGGCTATGAAGCTACTGACTGAGTGTTCGGCGACCATTAGAATAGTACACTAAAATGTAATTATTATTTTCATGTAAGTGGCATTATTTGTCTTTTTGAAAATAAATTTCTTTAAACTAAATAAAAGCCTATTAACTCTTTTCTTGAAGACGCTGTGATTGTATTAGGACAGAAATATAGTCGCCGGCAAATTATTCCACTCCTTCGCTGTACGCATCAAAAAAGTCGAAGTAAACCATTTGGTTCTCATGCGTGGAATATCGACAACAAAGGGGTGAAGACCCGCCGACCGCCTGGTCGTCCGATGGCGGAAAGGAGAGGGAGGAACTAAAGCGTGCACCTACGCACACTATTGCTGTCTTTTTCTCTAGTCATTTAGTGACAAGGAATCTAGCAATTTTAAGCATTAATTAAATTGAGAACTTTATGTCACGGTTTTTCTATTAAAAGCTGCTGCTTTTGCTTAATGTACTTAGTACATTACTTATTTCAATTTAAGGGTATAAGGGTTTCTTTATTATTATTTTTTCCGTATTCCTATACTTATGTCAAATTCTCACCACTCCACGGGTTGACTGATAGGGAATGCCTAAAGGCATTTTGTAGACTTTAACGAGAATTCACTAAATATTAAAGAAATACCTACATTATGGAACATGGAATACTATAATACAGAAGGAGGGTGTGGGCGGAGCCCGTGTATCCACTAAAACACCATTAACACGTCAATTCACACGTATAAATGTCAAAACGAGATGTGTTTTGACGTTAAAATTGTTTCCAAATTTCGTATGCAAATTATTTAGAAAATGCCAAATTGCACGCTATTTACAAATAAATCTGCATTAAAATCCGTCTGTCAACACAGCGAATCGGGTTTGTAGTAGTGATTAACTAATAATACGACGTAATTGCTTGTATGTGTGCTCCCGGCGACGTCGATCCTCGTATAAAATAAGATTGTGAGCCATTCTATTGTGTATTATAGTGTTCTATGTTATGGAACCATTCTCTGTTAACCGTAAGTAATTAATAATTGTATTAACATGCATGACAAGGTTTACTAAAAGAGCCATTGTAAATAAAAAATCCTTACCTAGTGGTACCAGGCTCAGGCACATTGAAACGTTTACAAACGAGAGATTCCGGTCTCCACGCTGTCTCCTGTCTTGTGATGGGACCGAAAGCCCCTTTCATTGCTGCTTCTATTTGCTCAGGAGTTGCTAGTCCGTAGTTGTTTGAACTCTTTGCAACCGCACATAGAGGGTTAAGAGCTCCATCATCGGGTTCTGAAGCATGTGTGAACCTAATAGAAATAATTTATATTATTTTTGCTTCGAATAAAACTATTTATACGGATTTTGTAGCGTTTAATTAACTTATTTTTAATTCCTGACGTTGCGGGTGCTTTACAACACCCATGGTCACGAGGGCGACTGATATGTTTGATGTTCCAATATCATAGTTAGCCCAGCTACCTTCAGTTTTCGAATATTAATTTTTGGTCCGATCTATGCAGAACGAACTTACATTATCTTGAAGTCTTGCAGAGGTATGCTTGGGTTTGGAAACTATGACATTGGGATGTCAAACATCTCACCAATAGAGCACCCATGGTCACTCGAGAATTAAAAATAATCGATCACCTCGAGAATTAAAAATAAGTTATTTAGACGCGATAAAATCCGTATACATAGTTTTATTTAATGTATATTGATCGCGTAAATAAAAGAAATCATTATTTTTTGCTTCTTTTAAAATTCTTTTTATTTAAGAAAAGAGACAACTCCCTTTTATTATACCAATCAAGGTAAAATTAAAAAAGAAATATAATGATTTCTTAAATTTACGCGAACACTACACATTGAATAAAACTACTATTTACGGATTTTATCGCGTTTAAACGCGATAAAATCCGTAAATAGTAGTTTTATTACAAAAAAAAGTATAATAATAAATTTTATTTCGTCACGCAGGTGTCATAGTCTCTTAAGTTTTTGGGAAAAGCCAGAAGTCTTTTTTTATATAAAAAATGACTTATGCTTTCTGATACATGGCGGTGAAATTATTGCGTTTACGCCCAGACGTAAAATACACAGACTCGTGAAGAAAAGAAACCTGGCAACCATGTCGAATAAGACAAACTGTCACTACAATGGTTCAGTAGTGTACTTTTACTGACTGGTTTCGATTTATTATTAGGCAAAAAAATATACAACAATTTCAATAATAGTTAAACTAATAAATACATAAGGAAAAAAAATTAATAATATAAATTATGTTGACACTTAAATGTAGTAAAACTATGTTGCAGCTATATTATGACTGCCTCGTTGGTCCAGTAACCATTGGACCAACGAGGTAGTACGACTCTTGATCATGAGGTCCTGTTTTCGAGTCCCTGGTCGGGCTGAAAAATCAATTATTGAGGTTTTCCGTCAAGCAATTTTCAGTAGCTGCCCAGAGTAAAGAAGTTGTTGGTGGTCCGGTCGTGTCGGTTTACCGTCCCATCGTATTATGAGTGAGGGAATAGAGAGTGCACCTGTGCCTGCACATACACTTGGGCACTATAATCCTGTCATGAGCCGATGGCTAGCCTCTGTTGAGGCAGGCCGCCGTGACCGAAATTAAGTCTGGAGGACATTATTATTATGGCTGTAGCACAAATGGATTGTCTAAAGCGGTATAGGGCCGAGTAAACAGCTGCAAATAAATGTTGCTGTGAGTAAAGAAAACAGGGGATCTTTTTTCACTGGTAAGGAGGCATTCCATTTTCACCTTAAAGGGTGACAATGCATCTGCATATTGATTCTTAATCGAGTATAGATGTTTAAGGGCCACAGCATTCATTAACCATGTGATGAACTGTGTGCTCGTTTACATCTTTATTCTTTATAAAATAAAAACAAATTAACCTCTTACCTCTCCTCCATGATACCAGACAAAGGCTTATACAATTTTGCTGCCTGCTCAAACTCCATTAACTCTCTGCTCCTCTCCCACTCAGTAAGCCTATCATCTATAGCACTATTACTTTCTTGGATGACACTATCCTTATCTTTCAAATACCTTTCATACCGTGCCTGTTTCTGCGGATCGCTTACAAATGGTTTAAAGACATTCGACAACTCTTTACCGGAGTCTTTGATCGGTATAAAATCCAGTTCTTTTGTTTCTGCGTTATTATTTGAGGTAGAGACAAAGTTTACGTTTCTGCCGACTACTCGTGCTATAGGATCGCTCTGTATTTGTTTGTTTTCATGTGAACTTGACTGTCTTGTCTTGTCTGTTATAGTTTTTGGGACAGGACTTTCGCCAAGTAAAGCACCTCTGGCTGCTGCAGTTAGTTCATGACGACCAAGACCTGCAATCATTAAAACATTCCCAAACATAATTTCAGATAGGAATCATCATCATCATCGGCTTCAGCCTTGATTCATCGTCGACAATAAACAGAGATGTCTATGGTTCATAGTAAGCAACTTAAAAAAAAAACACCCAAAACATTCGTCCCTAAACCACTTATATGGTATTTATGTTGCCACACAAAAATAGTAAGTAATAAAATTGTCTACAAAAAAAAACATAGGTGTCTAA
Source organism: Parnassius smintheus behrii (assembly GCA_036936625.1). Classification (NCBI taxonomy): domain Eukaryota; kingdom Metazoa; phylum Arthropoda; class Insecta; order Lepidoptera; family Papilionidae; genus Parnassius; species Parnassius smintheus. Next base: position 18,512,996 of record JAUPFT010000028.1, on the reverse strand, counting down.
GGTCATTAGTTTTATGTTATTTTATACTGTTTTTTTTAACGGTTGGAAAGGAAATTAATTGTTGAACTTAAGATATTGATTTATCAGAATTATTTAAGATCACTTGGATGCCATCTAGCGTGCCAGTGTTTGAACGTCGCCTTTCGTTTGATTGTCAAAAATCACGACACTAAAGATGTGTCAAATCTTTCCGGGATTTCACTATTGTTTTTCTCGGTATATAATGTAAGTTATTGTCTATAAAAGTCAAACGCGTACACATTTCATTATAGAGAAGTGATAAAATGATTAGTTTTAAAGAAAGAGTGTCTGTGTTTAGTGTATATTTTGGTTAAAAAATGTATGGGCGGACGGTCGACGCATCCACCTTAATGCCTTATGGCATTCTCTGCCATGGATGATTTGAGAAACTGTGACAGGAGTAATCAATCACTTCATAAATAAATAATAAGGATATAAAACAAAATGCACATGAATAGAATAGATATGGTTAGTGAAATATACATACTTAATGATTTCTTATATTTACGCGCACACTACACATTGATTAAAACTACTTTTACGGATTTTATCGCGTTTATTTTAAAAAAAAATAATTAAAAGTAAAAATGAACGCGATAAAATCCGTAAAAGTAGTTTTAATCAATATACATACTTACTTAATATCTAATATATAATATGGGATAAATAATAACAAAAGTTTACTGTTGAAAACAATAAACAAAGTTTACTGCTGAACATAAGCCTTCCCCGCAGGTTGTCTCACATGGTGGATTTTGCCATCACGCTTGGCGAGCGGGTTACTGTAGAGTTGTTATCAGGACGACGCTGGTGCCCATCTCCTGTTTGAATTTCCCTCCGTCGCTTCTTACGACACCCACGCCAGGATATGCTGTAGTGGATATTTTTCCACTGCCACCACGGTCGCCACTAAACGTTTGGAATATTAACCAACCTGTATTTCGTTATCAACTGCACATTTACGTATAAAACACAGATATGAAAAATACAAAATTTTAAATTAATCAAATAAAAATCATCTAAAATTACACAAAATTCCGTCAATTTGTCAGTAATTATTTGTTTCTAACATTATAAAAATCTTCATTCTGTGCGATTGTTTGATCACAGGCTATTAAATGTTTGACATTGGTCTTAGAGTAATAACATACATATTAGCTTATACTTGTATATATTCTGAGATATAGATAGTATGAACATTAACAAGTTACATAATTTGTAAAAAGGACATTTATGTATTTTACATTGTCAGTATGTACGTAAACAATGTATATTTAATTTAATTTAATGGTAGCACCATATTATATAACTTTAAGCTTTCTGCACTCCTTCATACACCACCTAAACGATCTATTGATAGCCTTAAGATGTTATGGCTTTTGCGATGGGCAGCACCATACAATACTATATTAATATACAATAGAATGGCTGTTTACCTTATTTTGTACGAGAATCGGTGTCGCCGGGAGCACACATACAAGCAATTACGCCGTATTATCACTACTACAAAACCGATTCGCTGTGTTGACAGACTGAGCGAATTTACACATTATAGACTTTTGATTAATGTTTTTGACAAAACAATATATCTTTATTTTTGTTTTTATTAGTTTTTTTATTATAGGATAGGGTGACAAACGAGGCACACAGTCCATCTGATGGTAAGTGGTTGCTGTGGCCCATAGACATCTACATCTATCCTCGATTACGAATCAAAATGCAGATGCGTTGTCACCCGTGAGGACTAAGATGGAATGCCTCGTTTCCAGTAAAAAGGGTCTCCGGTTCTCTACACTCACCATACCAAACACAGCAGCATTTAGTTACTATTTCACGCTGGTATTCTGTGAGAGCGTGGTCCCTCCGCGGTCGAGCCGACCCATTCGCGCTACAACTATACGTCTAATATAACTGCAACATGGCTCTACCACGTATAAAAATTCGTTTCTATTCGTAATTTTGTTTCTAATATTCACAAAATATAAATACATATAGTATTCTAGTATTCTATGGACAGCATAGCCAGATGAGCGATACTTTAGTACTGCGATGGTTAACTGGCCTGCCTCAAAAGTCCATTGCTGAACATAGGTCTTCCCCAGATGTTGCCTGATAGGGGGTATTTACCTCGTGTGTAAAGCGAGCTGGCATACGATAGTGTTTATATTATTTTGTGTCAGGAGGATGCTGCTGCCAATCTCCCGTTTTATTTACCTCCGTCTCCTCTTACGACACCTACTGGACAAAGTGGAGAAGTGCAATTCTTACTCTTGCTCTACACATTTAAATATGGTGTAATGGTCAGAGGGACGTTTAAGGCAAATTAATAACGGGAGAAGTTCTTGTTCGGTGGTTATCGGCTAGTGGAAAAAAGAATGAGAACTAATAAAGCTTAATAATATCACAGAATAAATAATAGTTAACATTATGAGAGGTAGCACCATACCTTAACAATGCCAAATCTCACACTGCCGTGTGCGCATTATGTTAAAAAAGGGATACAATTTTCTTTTCATGTGTTAATTATATAGTTATATCAATAACAATAATGTCAAATCAGTAACAATAATGTACCTTGATTTCTCGGCGTTTGTGTGGTTGGTTCGAACCTGGAACGCCGACTGCCTGCGGGTGCTGGTACATAATCACGTGGTAAAGCTGGCGGCGGATACGATGGCACGGACGGAAGAGGTTTGCTGGATTTCACAAACCCTTCTAATACCTGAAAGTGTTAGAAATCAAAATATGATGAAATGAAAAACCTTCCTTCCTGTAGATCCCGTTCCTGGATTTTCTTCGAATCCTTCTGGAGTTCAAAGGATCAAGAACAATCAAAGTTTTTAGGCTTATGCATGACTAGCGATTCACCCCGGCTTCGCTTGGGTGGCGTAATAAATTCTCGCCTTTTCTGTATAATACTGTTACGAGCTTAGGGTTCGTGATAGTGATGCAACAGAACTCTGTTTCTGTTTCCGCAACTGCGGAAGTTTTGCATGGTTTTTGACAACCGTTTCTGCTTCCGTTTCCGCAAGTTTTATAACGGAAGTTTAAACGGAACTCATTGACGCAGCCACATAAATAGAGGAAAGGCGGAGGAGGGGGGAAATCATTTCAGCCAACCAACTGGTTTGTTTACATGCTTTTTTTACATTGATTTATACATTACACTAGATCAGTAATAACCGCGCCAAAGCGTTGCCACTGCACGCGCTGCACTTTAAAATAAAATATACTTTTTTAATAATAATAATAATAATAATAATAATAATAATAATTCTTTATTTAAATCACAAGGTATTTTAACATAAATAAGTGGCTAGAGCCTCCCTTTAAGCACAGAGCGCCTGTAGTAGGAGGCTCCGCTCTTCCACAACTTCACAAACAAAATCTTATGAAATACTTTAGACAACTAATATAAAAACGTGCATGCTTGTGTGGTGTGTGTGTGTGTGTGTGTGTGTGTGTGTGTGTGTGTGTGTATGTGTGTGCGTGCGTGAGTGCAAGCGTGCGAGCGTGTGTGTGTGCGTGCTGTGCTTATTTGAGTATTTATATGAGCGACTTTTCAAGGAGAGACTCAATTTCCTCATAATCAAGTGGTTGTAGATACTTTTTTACTGCATTTTTACATTCGTAATGGGTCATTGTGTAAATTCCTACATGTTTATTAATTTTGTTGTATAATTCTGCTGCGCGTTTAATATAAAACAAAGTTTTTAATATAAAACAATTAACTGCAGCCTAAAAAAATCAATTTTATTGCGTATTATAGGTAAAATTTCATATAGTAAGCCACACCAACCCGCCATTGCATGTTTGTGTGTCTTCTTTCTCTTTATCTAATCTTAGCGACGATATTGTTTTCGCAACTTGTGTAAGTGAGATAGATATATTTTTATTTTGAAATTGTTGTTAGCTTCAAAGCTACGTCGTCGCGTTTGTATAGTGTTAAACTTTTTTCGACGCGCGGTAATGTGGTTTGCTCCTCTAGTGTTGTATAACTCAATGCTTTTTTAACTTTACTATACGGCGTGACATGAGTGTAAGTGCGTAAATATTTTATGTTATAGTTTTTTTTTTAGTTAATTAGTAATTTGAGTCGTGTGTGTAATTTAAGTGCAATCATGAAGCCAAAAAGAGTTCTGTTTGGGAACTATTATGTTGAGATTAATGATTTAGCAGCCATATGTAAATTATGTGCCAAATTAAACTCGCGAAAAGAACGCACAACTACCGCTTTAAAGAGCCATCTTAAAGCGATACACACCGAAGAGTTTCCAGTTTGAAAAGTTAGTTCAAACTGTAAAACTTTCATCGCAAACTAAAAACCAAATGGTCAGTCAAGGTTTTTCAATTGGTCAATTGCATACCTATTTATTTATAAAATGTTTTCCCATGTTATAGTTAAACCCCGTTTTTAGTTAAAACGTGTTTTCTCCAGTTAAAACTAGTTTTTATATATACTAGATGGCGCTGTTGGTGGAAATTTCAGGCATGGCATTTTCTAGAAAACTCTCATCGCTCTGATCCGACACTAGATGGCACTAGGGGCATCAATTTTGGCTTGCAACAATACGCATGTATTATACACATAAACCTTCTTCCTGAATCATTCTATCTATATGTGAAAACTGCATCAAAACCGTTGCGTAGGTTAAAAGTTATAAGCGTACAGACGACGGGAAGCGACTTTGTTTTATATGTAGATAGTAAGTAGTAAGAGATAATTACACAAACCTAAAAGACAAACTAATAACATAATGTATGTTAGGGCTGAATCTGAATGACAGGGTGAGAAATTGTGTGATAAGAGTATTATACCATATATTACAATCCTTATTTCCTTGAATCTATGCATTACAATCGTATGACGTTTTTTTATTTTTTTTTTATAGTATGGGGTGACAAACGAGCACACAGTCCACCTGATGGTAAGTGGTTGCTGTGGCCCATAGACATCTACATCTATCCTTGATCAAGAATCAAAATTCAGATGCGTTGTCACCCGTGAGGACTAAGATAGAATGCCTCGTTTCCCGTAAAAAGGGTCTCCGGTTCTCTACACTCACCATACGAAACACAGCAGCATTAAGGTACTATTTTATGCTGGTATTCTGTGAGAGCGTGGTCCTTCCCCGGTCGAGCCGACCCATTCGTGCTACAACTATACTACTAATATAACTGCAGCATGGCTCTACCACATCGAACGTTTATTAAAATCATCTACCGACTGCGAGGCGAAGGCGCGAGCATAAGTATGGCTCTGCGAATAGTGCCACTATTTCAACATTTTCTTGAATCAGTTAAACATTATGCTTACATTAGCAGTTTTTTCCTTAGATTTCTTCGCTTTTTGTTTGTCATTGGTGGCGCCACCTATAGCAAAGTCGTAATGCGACATATCTTCCGTAGCATAAATATCGTCGTCATCAGCTTCGAAGGCGCCTACTCCAAATGCTTGGCCGCGGATGGATACCTGAAAAAATAATTATAAATTCAATAACAATAAAACAAACACTAAATTAAATACAAATAATTAAAAATTAAAAAGAAGCACCCAAACAAGGAGCTTATTATAAACAAGAGGCTGAAAATTTTTCTTGAATCATAACTAAGAGCATTCTCAATCAAGATAAAAGACAACCAAAGAAAACTTAATCAAAATCGCTTTATACTTTTGGGCAATACAATATCACAGAAATACACATGTTAAAGGGAGTTTAAAATATGAGGTTGGATGACCAGATGTGACGTGATTTGATGACAGTGTCTCATAACAATGAGAGATGTGCTGATTGCTATGTTTCGTGGACGTAAAAAGTGATAAATACATAGCGATTTAAAATAATACCGCTGTGTTTCGTATGGTGAGTGTAAAGATCCGGAGACCCTTTTTTACTGGAAACGAGGCATTACACCTTAGTCCTCAGGGGTGACAATGCATCTGCGTTTTGATTCTTAATTGAGGATAAATGTTGATGTCTATGAGCCACAGCATCCACTTACCATCAGGTGGACTGTGTGCTCATTTGTCACCTTTATTCGATTAAAAAAAATTGTATGTTATTTCATCGTTATCATCGTAACAGCTTACCAAAAGTCTTCCGCTGAATAGTTCCCATAGTCGGTATTATAGGGGAGAAAGAATCATGTCCAGTTGAACTTGACCTGAAAATTTTCTAACGCGTCTAGTGATGTAAAATATATTATAAAATTTCCTTCTTTTTGCTTATTTCATATCGCATAATTGAATTTTCCAATAAAGCCAGGAAAAAAAGTAATGTTACTATGTTTATCATTCTCAATAGGCTTTTGGAGACGAAACGCGTTTTACAATGACTCAAAGTCCAAGAGGTCACGGCAAAATATTTATTTTTTTAAAAGAAAACTTGTTTTACACGTTCCGTTTCACAGACTATGAAAAACTTGTCCATTCGTCATGTGGCTTATGAATGTTCAAAATAACCAATTGTTTTTTTTTTGATGATGATATTACATTGAAGTTTTGATTTCTCTCAGCGATTAAGAAACAATTCGATTTTAATTATCGTAGTTCTTGAGATTGTGAAAGCCGTCAGACCTTATTTGACAGCGGTTATAACCTGCAAAACTTAATCAATTCCTGGTGTTGCGGTTGATCATGGGCGGCGGTAGTCACTTAACATCAGGTGAGCCGCATGCTCGTTTGCCCCCTCTTCTATAAAAAAAAAAATTAATTAATAGCATTTTTCCCCGGTCTCTAAACGAAAAGGTGATAAGTTATTATGTAATTATAAACAATAATTGTTTTACGCAACAGTAGTTGTAGGTAGACGCGACCTGTAAAACGAATCAAGTGACAAGTCAATCAATGTATGGAAAGTGGGCATACTTCTTTGCTATAGTTGCAAGCTTTGGCAAACAGGTTGGAAATCGCACTGTTTACCATTTTGAATTGTTATCAGGGGGATGCAGTTGCTAATATCCTGTTTTATGACCCTCTGTCGCCTCTTAAGACACTAATGGTATTTTATGTAAGTTGTTTATTACATTCACAAAACAATTTTGAATAGAGTTTGTGCAAAGCTATAAAAATAGCTCACCTTTTTGCCTTTGTCCTTCATAACAAGGTGACTCTTTGATGAACCGGCATCACTTCCGTACTCTCCCACCAAATTACCGAGAACAGAGTGTCGACTGAGTCCGCTGTAGCCAAGTCCGAACCGATCATTCTTACGCTGCAGGATGTAAGGTTCATAGTCGTCTGGGGCGAATAGAGTTTCGTAGTCTATCTCTGAATCCGAGCTATCCTCGTCCGTTTGGGAAGGATTCTCCTGAAAAAAACGAATTAAGCTCTTGTACATCAGGCCAGAGTCGAGGCCCTAGAAACATATGTCATAATGTAATAATTAAGGTCTTTTCCTCTTGTGATTGGATATCTAGATTCGCCATGTTAGAATATATCAAAATAACATTATTTCTCAGACATAGTTTTCTCAAGATATATTTAGATAAACAGATAGATAATTCTTTATTGCACACACCAGAGCACACAATAATAGTGAAAAATTATACACAAAATGTAATACCATGTAATATATTTTATTTAACATGCTCTCACAGAATACCAGCGTAAAATAACAGCTTAATGCATAGCCATATGTTTCGTATGGTGAGTGTAGAGAACCGGCGACTCCTTTTACTGGGAACGAGGCATTCCATTTTAGTCCTCAGGGGTGACAACTTTTTTTTTGGTTGATTCTTAATTGAGGATAAATGTAGATGTCTATGGGCCACAGCATCCACTTACCATCACGTGATGACTGTGCGCTCGTTTGTCACTCTTATTCTATATGTATATCATACATATAGAATAAGAATAAACGGACTCAAATGGAAAGAACTTCTAGAAATTAAGAGGTTATCAATAGTAAATGTATTTGAATGCTGTGCCATTGAACTAACTGACTATAAAATTGCAATTATATGTATATATCGCGTCCCAAATCGAAGTAACAATTTTGATATATTCTTTGACAAATTAGAAAAGCTTTTAGTGTGTACTTCAAAATTAAAATGTAATAATGTACTAATTGCTGGTGATTTCAACATTGACATGTTAAAAAATAATAATATAACGTCTAACCTAGAATGTTTACTATTAAACTATAATTTTGAATTAGCTCTTAAACAACCGACTAGACTTAGTAGCAAAACTTGTATAGATAACTTTGCACATAACTGTGGAAAGGCATGTAGGACTGAAGTGTTGGAATTTGGCTTGTCTGACCATACTGCACAATTAATAAAACTCCCGGTTAAAAAAATAATTAAACTAAAACACTGGTACAAAACAATACGAGATTACAGTAAAGACAACATACAAAAATTTAAAATGTGCATAGGAAACCTATCCTTTTCTGAAATGTATACTATTAATGACCCAAACTTGGCATATAATTGTTTTTTGCTAGAATATAGACTTTTCTATAACTTATGTTTCCCATTAAAACAAATTAAAATAAAAGTAACTTATAAACCAAAATGGATATCGCATGGACTAAAAATTTGTAGCAAAAAGAAAAGAGCTTTATTGTGGAAATATAGAAAATCACCAACTAGTGCTAATAAACTTAACTACAAAAAGTATGCAAAACTATTTAAAAAAATTATATATCTGACTAAACGAGCCCAAAATAATTACAAAATAAAAACAAGTGACAATAAGTCTAAAACAACATGGCAAATTATTAATAAATCGAGATTAAATTTACCCACTCAGTCTATATCAAAAATAAGGGTAGGCAAAGAGCATATAACTAATTCTGAACAAATTGCTGAGGCATTTAACAACTACTTTATTGACAAAATTAAACCATTAGAAGGATGTGGAAAAAATATTGATAGAAACCTCAGACGCATGCTCGGCTCTATGTTTTTGGCTCCAAGTCTACCACTACATATATTTAATATTATCAAAAATATGAGAAACACAAGTAGCGTAGGGCATGACGGCATTGCTACTAAAATAATCAAGTCCGTAAATAAAGAAATTTGCCATCACCTGAGCTATATCATGAACCTGAGCATAGAAAGGGGTATTTTTCCCGATGAACTTAAAGTCACCATCGTGAAACCTGTATTTAAAAAAGCTGACAAAGAATCAATGGAATGTTATAGACCTATAGCCTTAATATCAATATTCTCTAAAATATTTGAAAAATATCTTTATAATGAACTTAATGATTATTTGGAAAAAAATGACATTTTGTGTAGGGAACAAAAAGGATTTCGCAAAAATAAAACAATAAATATGGCACTCTATGATTTTTATAAAAATGTAATAACACACGTTGACAACAGAACACCGGTATGTTCACTATACTGTGATATGACTCATGCTTTTGACTATGTTGACCATAATATTTTAATTCACAAACTCGAGGCATATGGTATTAGGGGCAATGTATTGAGTTTGTTCCAGTCTTATCTAAATAACCGTCGTCAAAAAACGGAAATATGTGGGTTAAATGTAAGGACCAAATCTGAGAACATAAGCTCATCGACAGAGCGTTTGGTAAAATACGGTGTCCCACAGGGCAGTGTCTTAGGGCCTCTCTTATTTATAGTATATGTAAATGACCTCCCAAATGCCACTAAGCAACCTATGACCTTATTTGCCGACGATAGTACTATAACTATTAACTGTGATGACGTCTTTTCTTATAAAAATGACATAAATGAATCATTAATATCAATAATAACATGGCTAAATAATAATAATTTGAAAATTAACCTAAATAAGACACACATTATGCATTTTAGCCAAAGACCAATCACCCCATCTAATATTAAAGTAAAATACAACGATACTGTTATTGCTGAAGTAGATACAACCAGATTTCTCGGCTTACAAATTGACCAAAAACTAAATTGGAAAGCCCATATACTAGAACTAAATAAAAAAATAAGTAGTTCGGCTTATGCCCTGTTTAGACTTTCTGCTACAGTTAACATTGACGCACTTCTAACAGCTTATTATGGGATAGTCGAATCTGTCCTTAGATATGGAATTATTTTCTGGGGTAACTCAACTGACAGAGAAGTAGCATTTAAAAGTCAGAAAAGATGTATCCGTGCAATGTTTGGTCTTCAGGCTACCGATAGTTGTGCGCCGTATTTTGTTAAACATAGAATTCTTACACTTCCGTCCTTATACATAATGGAGACGGCTCTCTTTGTCAGGGCCAATCCCAACCTATTTCCACGGTTAACTGATAAAGTAAAGCGCAACCGTCGTGACGGAAGTAAATTGTATTTGCAACAAGCAAAAACGGCTCTGCTAAGAAAGAGTGTAGTATGCATGGCTCCTAAAATCTATAATAAAATTCCTCAGATGTATAAATCATTGAACAGCAATCTTTTTAAAAATAAATTCAAAAAACTTCTAATTGAAAAATGCTACTACACTGTAACGGACTTTCTCAATGATAAATTTTGACATTATATAATTGCCTTATACATACATATATTTTTAATTGTGACTGTTGTAAGTAATAATCTCGCTGACTTTGTATATTGATAGACTTTGCCAATGTTAAATGAAAATTAATAACCTAATCACTTTAAATTTTACACACCGAATATGTCGGTAAGACATGTTGACACTAACAACACTAACACCAAGAACATATCTCTGCCCATGCATTGTATATCTCACACATGTTTGAGTAAATAAAAATATCTTATCTTATCTTATCTTATCTTACAATATGTTATCTTCCAGACAACCTTTGGATGTACAGGACTGTAAAAGGCCAGAAATCTTATCTTATATCATATATACGCTCTGTCTGTATAAAATATATACGCTCTGTGCCCTATAAAAGCCCTCAACTAAACGAGGCATTACATCTTAGTCCTCAGAGGTCAGTCCTCATCTCCTCCATTGATTGCCCTATAGGGTGAACTTTAAGCTGTTATCAGGAAGATGCTTCTGGCTATTATTCTCGTTTGAGATTCCCTCTGTCGCAACTTACGACATGCACGGTACCATATGGGCTAGTGGACATCCTTACACTGCCATTACATGGGTTTACATGTTGTAATATAGTATATTTTTAACTATTCCAAGCCAGTGCTCGACTGCTATCCCTACTGATGGTAAATGTGATGAAGCTGAAGATGGTAAAGTGCAACCACTTAGCTTAACAAAAGCCTGTATACATTTTTAATTATTTCCTTTTCCTAATAAATCAAAATATTACATTTCTCATCTCAGGCGGCATATAGCATCCATACACTTTGTGTTGTTCTTTAGCACGTCGTTTGGCCTCTTTCACCAAACGCTCACCAGTGCCCTGTCCTTCGCGCCAACCCATAGCGCGTAACATCTTCACAGCTGCTGTTTCATGAACTGCGCGGACCAATTGCTGTAAGACCGGTTCACCTAGAAAATCATAATGTCCTATCAAAACAGCGCTTGATCACATGGTGTTGCAGTTGTTGATGGGCGTCGGTAGTCACTTACCATCAGGTGAGCCGCAAGCTCACTTGCCGCCTCTTCTGTATAAAAAAAACATATGTTTTGTTTACACGCGGTAAAAGTGAAACGGAAAAATAGGCTTCGAGAGAATGAGAAAAATGCAGAGTATCAGGAGTTAGATAATTGTAGGGTTTTTTTTTTATAGGATAAGGTGACAAACGAGCTCACAGTCCACCCGATGGTAAGTGGTTGCTGTGACCCATAGACATCTACATCTATCCTCGATTATGAATCAAAATGCAGATGCGTTGCCACCCATGAGGACTAAGATGGAATACCCCGTTTCCAGTAAAAAGGATCTCCGGTTCCCTACACTCACAATACGAAATACAGCAGCATTAAGCTACTATTTCACGCTGGTATTCTGTGAGAGTGTGGTCCTTCCCCAGTCGAGTCGACCCATTCTTGCTACAACCATACTTCTACTATAACCGCAGCATGGCTCTACCACGTAAAAAGTTTTTTATTTATTATAATATTGTTACCAAGAAAGAAGAAAGAAATACATTACATATTATATTATTATTTATAGATAAGAGGAAACACATGAGGTAGAATACAGTATAGTGTTTCTCGTTCTCTCGCAGACTAAGTTTTATAGATGTATATATTTGTCTCTTTAGTGGCGCTTTTTCGTTTCTTCGAGTTTCCAATACAACAATTCTAAAGAAGTTTGACATCAAAAGTATGAACTAAAGGAATATAGAGCCGTGTTTTTAATTCCCTATCGCGCATATTGATTTTTAATGACTGTTCTGTCGCCATTAGCTCGAAACATAAAACAAACACTATTTCTGCACAGGTTTCTAGTGGAAACATTATGGACAAGATTTCTCTTGCAAAGGAAAAAGCTGTTAAAGATTCAATCTTTTTTATTTTTGTGGTATGTAGTTGTAGCTCATATTATAGATAAGAATGGTCTGTTATATGTATACTGCACTAATACACAAAGACAAGCTAATTAATTTTAAGAGGAAACAGTCATTAATGAAATTATTGCTTTTATACCCGACTGTGGTATGTCAAGTGAGGTATTATTGATTAAGTCTTTGACAATCATCTCTAGGTTTCTCTAGTAATTGGACCTATAACGATTTAAAGTCGGTTAGTTACCATTCTCGCTTAAATTTTCAAAACTGATAATAAAGCTGTGATAAAATTCTTTTATAATCGTGTAATGGGTATTATTACTATTTTTTTTTTGCAATCGTTTTTTTTTTAAATATTATTAACCATGCATGTAAAATTTTGCAATACGTATCTTTATAACAATTTATACAATAAAAAATTTGTAATTGTCACCGTTCGTTACTCTGTGTTAAAAATAGTATCTTTTCAAAATATTTAGTTTAATTTAGGGCCTATTACGAAAATGTGAAAATTAGGAAAAAAATGTAATTACCAGGAATAGGTCCATCATGAAACTGTTGCTGTCTCTGTCTCTTTTGCCCAGAAAACTCATTGTTAGTTTGTAAATGTCGCGGTGCTATACCAAATTCACCTCGGTCCTCTTCATCCATAAAATCTTCTGGCCTTTGGTTCTGATGAAATACATATTCATATTATTACATATAATATATTATATTATTAATTCAGTAAATAGTAACATAATATAATAGTGTAAGAGAATTCATCACCTCAATTCGAAATGTGAGTGATTATGGAGAAGTATCAGAAAAGTTTTATATCCTCCGAAAAATGTTGGTACATTTTTATGACAGACGTAAAACATCCTGATAAGCAAAGTCAAAGGTGTCATATGTCCGGCCCTGCGATTGACAATTAAGGCATAAATATTTAGCGGGATTTTAAATTTTTTTATAGTATAAGGGTGTCAAACGAACACACACATATACATTTACTTTTACCCTCAATTAAGAATTAAAATGTAGATGTGTTGCTACGCCGAGTAGTAAGATAGAATACCTCATTACCAGAAAAAAGGGTCTCCAGTTATCTACACACTCACCATATGAAGCACAGCAGCATTAGCTGCTATTTTAAGCTGGTATTCTGTGCAAGCGTGGTCGTGATCAATTCATGCAGCAATACAATCATAATAATGTCCTCCAGATCGAATTCCGGCCACGGTGGCCTGCCTCAATGGAGGCTAGCCATCGGCGCAGGACAGGATTATAGAGCCCAAGTGTATGCGCACGCACAGGTGCACTCTCTATTCCCTCACTCTCATAATCCGATGGGACGGTAAACCGACACGACCGGAGAGAGATCAAGCGCAAGACCCACCGGGATTCGAACCCAGGACCTCATGATCAGCAGTCGCACTACTACAACCACTAGACCAACGAGGCAGTCATATTGTACAATCATAATTTAGCTGTAGTGTGGCACTTCCACTATAAAATGTATTACTCAACCAAAGTCCAATGCCATATATCATAAAAAACTGTACTCACCGAGACTTGCGCCTTTTCAGAACGCGAGCTCTTGAAGTTGGTAGGAACCCATCCCTCTGGTGTACCCACTGTGTTCCCATATCCAGCCGAGAATCCACCCGTAAATGCACCATGGAATCTGCGTCGACCGTGTGCATCCACAGCGTACTGGTCCGGTTGTTGCTGAAACTTTCTCTTAGCTGGAACTTCATCTGCAAGTTCAAAAATTATTGTACTCTTAATATAATTATATACAACATGTAACATAATTAACGCACTTTGAGAAAGTAGTTTGTTCAGAATCGTTTACTGAATCGATTCGTATCATTTTTTATATACTTAGGTAATTTTTTATCCCAAAAATAAAAATACGTAAATTACAGTCAAACTAAATCTGTACAGTTAAAACAAACTGAAATGGACCGTAACTTAAGACAATAAGGCTTTCAAGAGTGCAGTTTTATTTGTATTATTACTAAGTACCCGGTTGACCGAGCTTTGCTCGGTATTTTTCGCTCAGTTTTTTTTTAATTCGTGTGTTTTGGAAATTATATTTAGATACAAATTACGTACTGATGAAATACGAATAATATTTTTTGATCTTAGCGACATAATAGAAAAAACTGAACTGGTTATTTGAATAAAAAATCATGGGTGAAATTAGTTTAATTAAAATTTTTCTGTTTTTAAAAAATACTAAAAAAGGGCTCGAAAAAATAGATTTTCTCAAAAAAGAAAGGAACTTGAAAAAAAAATTTAAAAAAGTCGGTCGGTCGGTCTGGGCTCGAACCATGGTATTACGATTTTGTGACCGCCCAATATACCAATTAAGCTATTTGTAATCATTAATAAACTGTCAAAATTTACCTTTTTATTCTAACGATATTGTAGCAGTTTTTCATTGCCTAAAAACACGGACAAAAAGACATTTTCTTAAAACAAATTCTAGCTAGATCGATTTATTGCCCCCGAAACTCCCTGCACACAAAATTTTATGAAAATCGTTGGAGTCGTTTCCGAGCTTCCGATTATATATATACAAGAATTGCTCGTTTAAGTTTCGAATAAGTGCGTGGGGGTAATACCGGACGATTTTCGACTAGTTAAAAGAGGCTGGCAAAAACTTATTTTCTCAACACCCATATACTACGCTGTGTAAAAAGTATCGGGAATATGTCAATAAAAAGACCCGCGTAAAAGAGGTCGTTCTAATTTTCTAAGCTTGAGCGGGATCTGTCATTTAATTTGTTTTAAACTACACTTTTTGTTGTTCATAGTTTTGAGTTCTCGGCGATTTTTACAATGGAAAATATTGTTGAACAAAGAGTGTGCCTTAAATTTTGTGTTTCGAATGATATTTCATGTGGTGAATCACTAAAAATGTTGCGAAATACCTACGGCGAATTGTGTAAATCGAAAACAAGGGCTTATGAATGGTAGCTTTTAAAGAAGGCCGAGAAGTAGTAGTAGACTTGCCTCGTTCTGGTAGACTTTCAACCGCTACGACCAAAGAAAACATCGACAAAATCAAGAAGCTAGTGCTCGAAAATCGACGTATGAGTCTGAGAGAGTTGGCTAGTGAGGTGAACATATCTTTTAAGTCCGTCCACAACATTCTCATTGACATTTTAGGCATGAAACGCATCGCCGCTCGACTAGTTCCAAAAGAGCTCAATTTTGTTCAAAGAGCGCAGCGAAAGCATGTCGACATGGAAAAGAGCGCAGCGAAAGCATGAAGACATGGTTTCCCGAGCTTCTACGGATCCGACCTTTATGAAACGTATAATAACTGGCGAAGAGACATGGGTTTATGAGTACGACATGCAAACAAGCCAACAGTCTTCAGAATGGCGTCTCGAAAACGAGCCGAAACCCAAAAAACCGCGGTAAAGTCGCTCCAAAATCAAGGTGATGCTGACAGTTTTTTTTGACTTCCGTGGTGTAGTTCACTCCGAATTCCTTCCAAAGGGAGAAACAGTGAATAAAGAATATTATTTAGGCGTCGTGAAGCGTTTGCGTGAGAGTATCCGCCGAAAACGTCCAGATTTGTGGCAACACAACTCATGGATGCTGCACCATGATAATGCACCATCACACACATCCATTATAGTGAAAGAGTTTTTAGCGAAAAATTCAACAAAAGTTCTCGACCAAGCACCGTATTCACCTGATATGGCTCCGTCTGACTTTTTTTTATTTCCCAAGTTAAAATTACCACTTCGAGGAAAACGTTTTGAGTCGATAGAAGCCATAACAAAAAATTCGCTGAATGAGCTAAAGGCCATACCGCAAATAGCCTATGAAAAATGTATGGAAGACTGGGTGAAGCGTTGCAGATGTTGTATTGCAAGCGATGGGGCCTACTTTGAAGGCGATAAAATAAATTTAGATGAATAATTTGTATTTTTTGTTTTATTGACAAATTCCCGATATTTAGTACACAGAAGGTACGTCAGATTTCTGAAAAATGGCGCAAATCGTTAATGGTTACACGTAATTTAGCTATAAGAAGCTTTTACTTTTCAAAACTCAACAGTTTCTGCTTAAAACGTGTGCGAAGACAAGGCATAATTTTTTATATGCATGATGAAGAATTGGCCATCAAGGGGTAAGACCGGACGTCGCTAAAAATCGCAAATAAAAGTGATAGGGAAAGACCGGACGGACGAAAAAAAATACAAAAATTACCTTGTTTTATAAAATACTGCGCAGCACATATACACAGCATATATATGTTTAATATAAATTAAATATTATTATTTGATAAAAGTGAACTAAATGTACTAAAGCCACAACAATTTTCGGGGAGCAGCACAGACGAAATTTTGTATGTGGTAGATCTACACGTCAGCTATATTATGATTGTAGCACAAATGGGTCGGCTCGACCGGGGTAGGACCACGCTCTCACGGAATACCGGCTTAATGCTGCTGTGTTTCGTATGGTGAATGTAGTGAACTGGAGGCCCTTTTTATTGGAAACGAGGCATTCCATCTTAGTTCTCTGTTGAGACAACACATCTGCATTGTAATTCTTTATTGAGGATAAATGTAGATGTATATGGACCACAACAACCACTTACCATCAGGTGGATCTTTAAATTAACATTCGGTGAACAGATACCATTTTTAACCTCACTATCTATTACAGTTCAGTTGTCAGAAAAATCGATCAAATAAAGTCAAAATGATTTTTGTTGTGGGTCTGGACCAGGCCCACTTTCTGTGGGGCACACTTTGGAAAGAAAAAGTACATCATAAAGAGTCCCTCCTCTAAGAAGTCAGCCGGCTGTTGACACTTTAAATTCTGTTACTTTATTCTAAATCTCCCTAATTTCAGCTTACCATCATTTCTTCTGCCTAGTTTTGCTTTGAAATTTTGCATCAATATTGTATTGTGACCTGAGATGACCTTATCTTCACATCATCATGAGGATGTGCTGAAGTAGGTGAGTAATTTTTTTTTCCTTAAAAAATGTTACTTCCCACTAGCATTTACTTCTGTATTGTGAAGACACATCTACACATATAAATCGCACGAGGACATACATCCATACCCAGATCAATAATTTGTAGGTCATACAAATTAGGGTTGTAACGGAGGCTTTCTTAGCGGAGGCGGAGGCGGATGCGGAGGAGAAGAGGTCCGCCTCCGCGGATGCGAAGGTTAACGGAGCCGGAGGCGGAGGTGAAATTTGAAGTGGAAAAAATATAAATAAATTCATGATTTATTAAAGTCAGGAATATTTATTTCAAATGGGTATGTACATGTACATGGTACGCTTTCATAAATAAACTAGTAACCAAAATTGAGAAGAGGCAAATTGTATTTTACGAACCACAGCTTTGCGGCTTTGTCACCTTAATACCAATAAATTAAACCAGCTGCACGAAATAACTGATCACTTGGCACTAACTTGGCGACGCCGATAAGCGGAAGCTCCACCACAATAAGGGATCTGCATCTAATTAGGCCCAGCGTCGCTTTTTTTTTTTTTTTTATAGTATAGGCTGACAAACGAGCACACAGTCCACCTGATGGTAAGTGGTTGCTGCGGCCCATAGACATCTACATCCATCTTCCATTACAAATCAAAATGCAGATGCGTTGTCACCCGTGAGGACTGAGATGGAATGCCTCATTTCCAGTAAAAAGGGTCTCCGGTTCTCTACACTCACCATACGAAATACAGCAGCATTAAGCTACTATTTCACGCTGGTATTCTGTGAGAGCGTGGTCCTTCCCCGGTCGAGCCGACCCATTCGTGCTACAACTATACTACTAATATAACTGCAGCATGGCTCTACCACGTAAAAAATTCGTCGCTGCTTGCGCGTTGTATGTAATCGTAAATAAACCTCCGTTAATACTCCACATAAATTCTGCGGAGGCGGATGCGGCGGCGGAGGTTCAAATCTTTGCGGAAGTTCCGTAGTAACGAAGGCGGAGGCGGAGTTCCGTTGCAACCCTAATACAAATACTTGTTTTTTACGGGATTCAAACCCCAGACCAACACTCTAACCCATTGCAAGCTATTTTCCGCCTGGACTTTACATGCGACCTTGTAAGGCTAATGAATTACTGCGAAACCGATAGGACTGGACTAGAGGTTATGATTGGGACGGACTCTAACGCGCATCATTCCTTCTTCCAGTCTTTAGACTAACCATTTTAAATATAGGTATATAACCATTTTAAATATAGGTGCCAAACCAACCTTCATAAACAAACGTTGTCGAACAATAATCGACCTTCCACTTGCAACAGAAGATGCAGCTACACTAATCACGGGATGGCATGTGCCGAGAGAAGCCTCATGCTCAGACCATAGATGTATCTGTTTCGTACTACAGGTCGATATCCCCTTACACCATTATGGAGAAATCCCCGCAAGACTGATAAAACTCACTCGCAGGTTTTGAGGGGGCAAACACAATAGCAGATCAGTCGCTTCTAGAAGAACAGGTAGTAGCTGTTACTAAAGCCATGATAGACAGCTACTATGAAGCATGTTTAGAAATCACTTCACCAAGGCTTGCCAAGGGCAAGCAACCATGGTGGGATAAAACACCAGATAGAAAACGCAAGAAGGTAAGAAAAGTCCTGAATGGGGCCATGAATATCTCAGTGGATGAAGACCAGCTACCAAATAAGAAAGCTAAGTCGGAGTACAAAAACGTATCGGGTATTAAAGTTCGACACGATGGCGTAAATTCTGTGGTAACATAGAAATCTGATAACAAGCGAAGTCGAATAAGGAAAATCCTAGCTAAACAGAATACATAGAGGGGTTGATCTCTTTAAAGAAATACAACACATAGAGGGGTTGATCTCTTTAAAGAAATACAACGGAAACTACTCAACATCGCCAGATGAAACCCAATGCATTCTAATTGAAACGCACTTCCCAGGTTGTCTGTCACTCAGGGGGCGAACCGGCATAATTATAAAGTGATACCAACAACTGAAGACTGGAATTTAGCACAGAGAGTTGTAACAATGGATAAAACCTATTGAGCCATTCGTAGTTTCCTTCCCTATAAGGCGGTAGGACCTGACGACATTTTCCCGGCTCACCTACAGTGAGCGGGTAAAACCCTAATAGCTTGTTGCCATAAAGAGAGCATGTCGGCATTCAGATATGTTCTTAGGGGATGGAGGGAAGTGAAAGTTTATACCCAAACCAGGTATAAGCGACTATACGTACCCAAAATCTTATAGAGCCATTAGCCTCACATCCTTTCTCCTAAACACGATGGAGAAGGGTGTGTGAAAGAGATTTAAGTGTGTCGGCGTTATAGAAAAAATTATATGAAAATATACAGATACCCTTCTGTATACTTTAATATAATTTTTTCAGTGAGGTGTGCCAAATAATTATTTATACAGTCGCAAATAGAGACATTAAATAACTCGGTTAAGGTGATCTGTGGTGTAGTTAACTAACACAAAGAAAATTCCCAATGTAAACGAGAGTATTTTTTTTACAGCATAACAAAAAATATGTCGAAAGTAATAAAAAAAGTGGATATCTTTGCGGAAAATTTTGATCCTGGCCTATCACTCCGAAAGGTCCCTTAGAACTATCAACGAAATGCCTTGAGCAAAATGTGCAATATTGCATGAATGATGAGTTGAATCACACAACACCTGCGGAAATAACTAAAGTAGTAAAAAGTATGGTTGCGATGACATACCAATTTCAGTCTTTAAGAAAAATATCGAATTTGTAGATCACATTACAAGAAATGTTATGAAAAGGGCATTTGTCCTAAGGAATTAGATTGTAAAGTATTACCTTGTTAAAATATTACCTTAACTACCTGTTCAAAAATTGACCCTAAAACTACAGGCCCATCTCGGTTCTACCAACTATTTCAAACATTTTTGAAAGACTGATTAAAATGAGATTAACTAAACATGTACATGATAATAAATATACGACAATTTTGATATCAGGCAAATATCCTATATTTGCCTGATATCAACAATGCGATAAATACATAAATTGATGATGTCATCACAAATTTAAACAATAAAAAGAAATTAGTAGTATTATTTCTCGATTTAAGCTCTGCTTTTGATATGATGGATCATAATATATTTTTCAAAAAACTTCAATACTATGAAATAAAGTACAACAGCTTTTCAAGTCCTATTTAAAAATACTTGTTGTTGCGTGAGTGCGCGCGAGGTGGAGACGCCCCGCCCGCCCAGCTCCAGCCAGCAGTAAGCGTGACACCAGTGTACTTAATTGTGTGTGTGCTTAAAAAATGTGAAGTGTGAAAGTGAGTGTGTGAAAACAGAACAGAGTGATCATTGTGGAAATGTGTCCGATCAAGATATTCAAAGTGTGCCTAATCAATCAGTGCATAAAAACACTTTCCCAATTTTACTTAAATGTAATTTTTGAAAAACTCGTTAGATAATGTTGTGCAATCATCTTATAAATTAGCCGATAAGTGCTATGTTTTAGTTTAGCTCATCTCATAGTCATCTCGCCCATCTTCTCGCCCTGGAGCATGTACGGTGCAACCGCACATATCGCCCGATCAGCATTTTCGCCTCATACACTTATTTTTATTGATCATCGAATGAGTTCACATAGCATCGCCACACAGCGCGTTCGTGTACTCATCATTAGCTATTAGCAGTGTTTAAATATATTTTCCCTTTTTCTATCAAGCAGCATATTTTCTTTATTATACATACATCAGCAGCAGCATTTTAGGTGTAACGTACACTGACAGTAATATGTTGAACTGAAGTTTACCGAGGATAAGTATGAAAACACGTATAAATCTAAATTATTGAAAACACGTATAAATCTAAATTATATAAAATTACTAGAGGAGTGCCACAAGGTTCCATTTTGGAACCAATCTTCTTCATCATCATATTTACTAATGGTTTGATCCCCTTTATGTATAAATCTTTACCGGATGTCCACATTGTAGCTTTTGCGGACGATACGAATGCGGTGATATCGGCACAATATACAAATGGTCTCAACAATAGACTGAATACAGCTATTTAAACTTTTCCCAGTGGTTTAATGCAAATAATCTTATGCTGAATACAGAAAGAAACTACTCGTAGTAAACTTGTATCATCATCATCATCAGCTTGCAGCAGTCCACGCTGGACATAGGCCTCTCCCAAGGCGCGCCACTCAGCCCGATCTTAGGCTACACGCATCATGTTTCCACCAGCCACCTTGCGCAGATCGTCGCTCCATCTGGTCAGGGGGCGTCCCACACTACGTTTGCCTAGACGCGGTCTCCACTCCGTAACATGTCTACTCCATCGGTTGTCACCTTTGCGACAGACATGACCAGCCCATTGCCACTTCAGCTTACAAACACGGAAAGCTATGTCAGTAACCTTGGTTCTCCGGCGGAATTCTTCATTTCGAATTTTGTCTACCAGAGAAACTCCGAGCATAGCTCTTTCCATTGCTCGCTGAGCGACTTTAAGCTTTTGGAGCAGACGTATCGTCAGTGTCCACGTTTCGGCACCATAAGTGAGTACGGGCAGAACGCACTGGTTGAAGACTTTTGTCTTCAGACTTTGCGGCATGGGCGACGAGAAAACCCGACGGAGCTTTCTAAATGCTGCCCAGCCTAACTGAATCCTCCGGTCGGCTTCCTTGTCGAAGTTATTCTTACCTAGTTGCAATATCTGCCCGAGGTAGGTATATTCCTGGACAACTTCGAGAATTTCACCATCAACAGTAATTAGAACTGGCATGAGGTAATCGTTGAACATAACTTTTGTCTTGTTCAGATTCATGCACAGAACAGCACGTTGGGAAGATTCATTTGGTCTGTTCAGCATGTCCTGTAGTTCCTGCAGCGATTCTGCCATGACGACGATATGTGAGATGTACTCACCGTTTACGTTAATAACGCGTCCTTTCCAGTCTAACGTCTTAAAAACATCTTCCAGTGCATTTGTAAACAGTTTAGGGGATATAACATCCCTGTGTCTCACTCAGCGATGCATCTGGATTGGTTTTGTTTGACTGTCCTTTACTTGGACGGACATCGTACTGGTGTTGTAAATACATCTCAGCACTTCGATGTACCGCCAGTCAATTTGGCACCGTGTAGTGTTATGCTACTTACATATCATTTTACATTCTGTTTTTGACTTTCTGCATTCACCTCAAAACTGGATATTTTGCATCACCTTTATTTCCATAGGATCATGTAACGTTTTTAAACCATAAGAACACAATAACAAATCATTTTCACTTCGTATTTTCACGCTATCAGCACTTTTTAAATCGGTGTCAATGGAGTCTACCTTTTTCGGTCTCCAGTTCTCCGTACCTCTGCAATTTCGGGCTTCGTGCGCGCTGTTGCGCTACCTCTTTTCCTATATCAATAATATCTCATTTTTCACTTAAATCTTGCCGTTTCTCTATTACGAGCCTAAAACCAAAATTTGACATGTTTTGACATCGTTGTTTATCTGGTTGTCATGGCAATTTTTATTCAAATTCGTTACCGGCCTGATGTTTTTACTTCAATACTTCCACAAAAATACTCTTTTCCTCTTGGCCATTTACAAAAATTTGCTTGTAATTTAAATAATTTCACGTTCTTATCCCAGATCCGTCAAAAAGTATAAAAGCCGAACAATCGGCCAATAAAGAGAGTCTCACTTCAGCTTTCATACTAGAAGCACCTCCTAAAGGCCTTATCCGCACTGCCCCGGGATCCTGCAAGCCTCTGCCTTCACCTGAAGTCGTCGCCTAGCCCCACGCCTACGCCTCCACCTTCTAGTGCCCGCGCTATCTTTAGCCGCTGTGCGTGCTTGCCTCAAGCGCTGCGTGTGCCTACTCCGGGCGCTGTGTGTGCCTACTCTGGGCGCTGTGTTTGCCTACTTCAAGCACTGCGTGTACCTGCTCCAGACGCTGCGTATACCTGCTCTAGACGCTGCGTGTACCTGCTCCAGACGCTGCGTGTACCTACCACAGGCATAGCCTGTGCATACTCCGTTTCAGTATTCATTTATCTTTGTTATTTTTTTTTATAAAAAAATTGTAATTCACGTCACCCATAATCATCTTCATACCTTTTTTTTATAAAAAAACTGTAAATATCTTTTCAAATTTTAAATAAATTATTTTTTTTTGGTTGTTTCGTTGTTGTTAGGTTAGGTTCTTTAGCTTTTAACTGTCGCTTTACGACAACCGCTGCAAAGAATCTAGAACAGCCCAAGTTTCAATGGAGTCAAAGGCTTTCTCATAGTCCACAAATGCAAGACACAGGGGCTGATTATACTCTGATGTCTTCTGTATTATTTGCCGCACTGTGTGAATGTGGTCTATAGTGCCAAATCCTCCTCGAAAGCCAGCCTGTTCCGCAGGCTGAAAGTCGTCGAGTCTTTTCGCGAGTCGATTTGTGATGACCCTCGAAAACATCATACAGACGTGGCTCACAAGCGAGATGGGTCGATAATTTTTTAGCATAGTCTTGTCACCTTTCTTGTGAAACAAGACTGTAATGCTTTTGCTCCACGCCTTTGGAGTTCTCCCATCTCGTAAGACGCAGCTGAAAACTCGACAGAGCTCTTTTAGCAAGGGTTGACTCCCAGCTTTTAAGAGCTCTGTTGTAACTCCATCTTCTCCAGAGGCTTTTCCATTTTTAAGTTGACCAAGGGCCAGCTCAATCTCCCCAAGGCAGATGTCTGGCAGCTCGTCGGTATAGTGGTGGGTCAGCGTGGCTCTGGGATCTTCGCATTTAGGGTCGGGTTGTGGCTTATGGGCATATAGTTCGCCATAATAGTGTTCGATCTCAGAGAGAACCTCAGGCTTTGACATGAGGACTTTGCCATCACGTGTCTGGAGTTTTGCGATGTGACTTCTTCCAAGCTCCCGAACAAAGATTTTGGATCCCTTGTTTCGCTCTATTGCCGCTTGTATAGCAATTGCATTAGAGCGACGCAGGTTCCGCCTCACAGCTTTCCTCACAAGCTTGGTTAGTGTCACCTGTTCCGATGGTGAAGCAGTTGTTAGCTCACTCCTTCTTTTCATAAGCTGAAGTGTCTCATCTGAGAACTTCGACTTTCGGCCTGTATGTTGCTTGCCACAAAACCTGTTGCCCTCATCCCGTAAGATCTTAATCACGCTGTCAAGTTCCTCGGCAATATCCAAAGTAGGTCTCAGGGCATCGAATCAATTTTTAAGTTCTAGATGGAAGCGTTGGGAGCCAGTTACAGTTTGAAACAGATTTGGTCAAATCGTAGACTTCACCAATCGGAAACTTTCAGAGTGCCGGTGTCGGTGATCGCTTCCGGTATTGAATTTGTTGATCACTGAGACGTCTCTGAATATGTGCCTTTTGTCCGTCATGATGAAGTCAATCTCATTTTTTGTAGTATTATCGGGACTGCGCCAAGTCCACTTCCTTTGTGGCTTCTTCGCGAAAAACGTATTCATCAGAAATAGCCCCTCTTTCTCAAGGAAGTTTACCAGCATTTGCCCCCTGTGATTCCTGCTTCCAAAACCGTGGTGTCCCAAAATCGATTCGACGCCCGTGTATTTATCCACTTTGGCATTAAAATCTCCCATAACAACATTGTAGTGGGCCTTTGTGGGTTACGTAAGGCCCTAGAAATGTATTCATAGACAGTTTCAACTTTGTCATCCAAATGTGCCGAGGTTGGGGCATAAACTTATATGATCTTCAGAGAGTATCTCTTTGATAACTTAAGCACAAGGTACGCTACCCGTGTCGACACACTTGAAATTTCTACAAGGCTGCAAGTGAGGATCCTATGAACGAGGAAACCTACTCTGCCTTGGGATAGGCCGTCTCCCTCCTGAAAGTAAAGCAGATGGCCAGATTGCAGGGCAATTGTGTCCTCCCCCTTTCTTCGGACTTCACTTAATCCTACTATATGCCATTTTATATTTTCCAGCTCAGCTTCCAGTTCATAAATGTGTCCATCTTGCCGAAGAGTCCGTTCATTTTACGTTGCCAAGTCCAGTTTTTGGTGGTAACCTGTCCTCTCCCGGGGATTCTTCGCACCCCCCTGCCCCACCGTTGCCATGACCGCCACCACGGCCAGGAATAATGAGGTGACCGGGAACTGGGGGCCATGTTTTTGTGGTGCTACTCATAGGAGGATTTGCCCTTAATCGCCACGCTGGGCAAGCGGGTTGGCGATTGCAGTGCCAGACACATCTCACCTGTGACGCTGCTGCCCATTACAGGTCTGGCGAAGACTGGAATGGTTATGCCGGCATCCATCGGAAGCCTTAAGTTCTCCTTTTTTTTTAAGGCATTTCCCTCTGTCGGCTCGTACGACATCCACGGGATGAAAACAGTGACAGTATTCTAGGCCCCTGCCACACACTACCTAATGCCCTAAAAACTATAAATAATATTAACATATTTTAAACAAAGATTAAAATATTTTTTTATTGGAAAAATTTTTCTATACAGTGAACGATTTGAGTTTGACATTGAGTTTGATAAAGAGTATGATTGCATGCATTATTTAACTAGGGCCAATGCGGATACAAATGTAAGCTTTTGCTAGCATCATAAACTAAATTATTATTATTATTATTATTATTTATTATCAATTAATTAATGTTTTTAAATCAATCAATTTTAATGATATGGATCTTATGTTATCTGAAATAAATAAATAAATATATAAACGGAGTGGGGTAAGTCTAAAGCGTGCACTTTTGCTTTAGATGTATTTTCCCATAGACAATTTAGTTTTTGGTTATTTTTAATATCTTTTAGACAAATCATCATCATCAGATTTTTATTGTTTACAAACCTTGTCTGCGTTGAGCTACAAATATTGCCGAAAAAATTATGTAAATTGGCATGTAAATTGATCTGTCTCCTCTGTAACCTTTAGTTACAGAGGAGACAGATTTCAAAGAAACGTTTTCTTGCACCATGGAATCAAATTATTAATTAATTTCTAGAAATTTTTAAGTAAACACAAATAATGTTAATTAATTTTATCTAATATTTTATGTTTAAATAAGTTTTCCTACAAAATGTATATTGTTTTTGGAATAAATGACTGATCACATGATGAAATTAAATGCCATTCACTTCTAACATTACGTTAACAGTAATTATGCAGATAACCTGACAATACTGGTCTTGGGAAAAACAGCAAGCATGGTGTGCGACCTGACACAAGCAGTTCTCCATATAGTGAAGTTGTTACATAGTATATATAGTGAAATTGGTGCAAGAAATATGACTTAACGGTTAACTTAAATAATACAGTACTAGTAATGTTCATACAAAAATGAATGTTGAATAACTATCATCTGCCAAGTCTTTTCAGCACAAAGTCCAGCTATACTCTGTGGTGAAATATGTCTTACTTTGGACAGTAAACTCAACAGGAATAAACATAAAGATAACAAAATGAACAAAACTAGTATAACTTTATGGCAATGCAGAAACATGATTGGTAAACAATGGAGTCTGATGCCAAAAATTATACTGTGGCTGTACAAGACTGTGATTCGGTCCATGATCACATATAGCGACCACCAGGACCAAAACGAATGAAGCCACTATAAAAGAGTAATGGTTTCTCTTTTATAGTGGCTTTATTTGTTTTGAAAGAAGCATCAGTGTTACCAGAGACTGGCATGTATGGCTGCCATAGGCTGCACAAACACCAACAGCAGCAATTTTCACAGATGTTTCTGAAATGAATGAAGGTGCAGGATCTCCTCAATATCTGCAAATGTATGTCGCTGGCACAACACAGTCTTTTAGACAGAATGGGTATCATCTATCAGCGACTAAATGGGATATGTAAACACAACAATGTGACTCTGCAATGGATCAAGGGACACAGTGGATCCAGGGGCAATGATGCAGCAGACAACTGACCAGGAGAAGATCGGCTCAGGTCATTATAGGGCCGGAACCAATCATACCAACTCTTTTGGTAATGTTCATTTATTTGTACTGGTAGATAAAAACTTTAGTAATCAACACTCAACACTCAGCTTTGGAAAAATTTATTGGTCTGCAGGCAAGCTAGGGAGTAACAGTTGTTTAACCAAGTTCTTAAAGAGATTAAACCAGCCACAGATTAGGATGGCAACAAGTGTTGTAATGGGACACGGCTCTTTTAACAAACCTTTATTTACTATATGTGTTACAGATAATGCCCTATACAGTTCATGTATGGGGAGGAGGAAACGATGGCCCACACTGGCTGGCATATCTGGAGGTTGCTGCATACAGGGCTAAACATCTCGGCACGCAGGGATCACTTCCAGAAGTTGCTCGCAACATTAAAGTACCGCTAAACTTAGTTGGGGAGGTTTAGGAGGGAGGTAACCTTGCTTAATTGGTGAGTACACTTGGACATCTGTCCAACGTTTCTTATACTTAGGAAAATTCATATGTATATAAACATAAGCTTCTACAAATTATTCCCAGCAAGAATCAGCTACAAGCTTTTAATAAAATAAAAGTTACATCATAAAAGTTTGAGAAACTTAATTTACTTTAAATTGTCACCATGGAGGTAAAATTGGACTAAGAATGAATTAAAAAAAATTGTAGATATGCTCAATATATTACCTGGTATTTCAAAATAATTTGGCAGTATGCTATCATATTCATAACACTATATTTCCCATTTGTAAACTCAAAACAATAACCCTAAACCAGCATGCCATGGCATAGATATGATAATAAACATTATTCTGAATTTCCTCAGATAAGTCTGATCTTTACCAACTTTGTTTTTTAGTATTTGTAAACCTACAAAAGCTAGTACAAGCACAGTAACAAAAGTAAATATTGTAAAACCCATCAAACATGCCTAAAATCCATCCCTATCTTACCCTGATGTACCTTATGTTTCTTTAGAATAAAAAATTTAGGTTTCATGTAATTTCAAGTAGTATATGTAAGTTCTATGTTTATAGTTTTAACGACAACACATATTTTTAGATATCCACTTTTTCACTTTTTAAATTCATTTCTATTTTTTTTTGTATAGATTGGCCTCAATATTGTACTATGTAGGTTTAAGGGAAGCGAAGTAGTTCCAATACAAGTATTTTGTAACTTACTGGAGCTACCTCAATTTCTGTAATGCTTGACAATGTATTGAGAAACAATAAACAATAATTATTACTACTATAGTTTTATATGTTTCATACAAGATAACTACCCTATGTCTTATAATAAACTTCGAAGTGTGTGTTAACAAAATACATAGTATGATGAATGAACACTTCAGCTCATTCTTTTTTTTTTAGAACCGCTATATGAGTGAGACGGTAATACTAAATTAACTTAAATGATATTTGCTTAAAGATTTATTCGCTCTTCGAGCAAGTGGTAGACAGTATTACCAATTTATCACAGTAAACTTACGATAGCGACACGAGGAAATGAGGTAATGCAATGGAATTTCATTTAATTTAAGATGATGAATTGATCATTTGATAGTAACTTTGGGTCGGCTTTAGTAATCTGCTGCACGATTTAAGTGATAATTTTAGCTTTAGTTGACAGGTAATGATGCTATTGATTACCATCTAGCTGCTTTTTATGCCGGAAATCTTTAGTTTTCGAGATATCGTTAATTTTAGTTTTGAGGTTATGTCCATTTAAAAATGATACGAAAGCGTAATAACAACATAATTATTTGATCATTTTAGCTTTAGTTGATAGGCAATGACGCTATTAATTATCATCTAGCTGTTTTTTATGCCGGAATCTTTAGTTTTCGAGATATCGTTAATTTTAGTTTTGAGGTTATGTCCATTTAAAAATGATACGAAAACGAAATAACAATATAATTATTACAAAGAGATAACAATATATGGGCAAAATAAAAATGTGGGCTCCTTCATGTGCAATAAAGGAAATTGCAGAGCCCGATCCAGGGTAGCTCCTAGCACCTAGTTTGAAAATATTAAAATGTCATTGCCACGGGTATTCTATCTGATGTACTGTTATGCGTATCGCTGGAGCTATGAAGATGCAATCCACGAAGACCCTGAAAAAGATATGGAGGGAGGCTGCTTATCTATGGGGACCGTCTGCGATTGGTACAATTACTGCCGGGAGACAGTCGTCATTTACCAAATAGAGCAACAAGAGGCCATCGGCAAGATTGGTGGCCCAGGAAAAGTAGTCCAAATTGACGAATCAAAATTTGGAAAATGGAAATATAATAAAGGTAAATTGATTTTCTTATATTACAGACTGAAATAATATATTTATTTAAAGTTTACTTTTAAACTCAAAATATCTTTTAATTAATACATTTAAATACCTTTTAAAGCCAAACTATCTGGAAGAAATCACTTTCAGAGTGGTAAGACAGCCTGTTGTACATATTCTACTATAAAATTTTGTACTTTTGTATTTGTTTTTTTTTTGTAATTTTGTACTGTTGGGTTTTGGTGTACAAAATAGAGTAAATAAATAAATGAATATCTTGTATATTTACTAACTCTAAATTGTTTATTATTGTTTATAGGAAGGCAGATTGAGGGCCACTGGATCCTCGGCCTCGTTGAGGATGGAAGTGAGGATTTAAGAATAGAGGTGTGCCCTGAAAACATCAGGTCAGCGGATGTACTAGTGCCCCTAATTAAAAAACATGTGGTTGAGGGCACCACAGTCCATACCGACTTCTGGAGGGCTTATGATTGTTTGGGGGAACATGGGTACATTCACAAGAAGGTGAACCATTCCGATCCCGATAACCCATTTGTTGCCCCTGATGGCACTCATACACTCAAAGAATCAAATCGCAATGGCGGGTGGTTAAAAGATTTTTCAGTAAATACAATTATAACCACCCGGAAAACTTTTCAGATATTATTATAGAATATTTGTGGAGAAGGTCAGTGCAAAGAAAGAAAAAGGATCCTTTTATGGAACTAATTAAAGTAATCAACCATGTATATAAATAAATGTTTTTATAATATTATATTTGGTCGTTTCTTTTGATCAAACCCTAGTGCCAGAAAGTATAAATCATAAAACCGAATCTGTCAACCCCAACTTCCACGTGGTCTTTCCGCTCTTACCCCTAGAGTGTATATGAAAATCCGGAAGCGCGGAGGGAATGCAGCCCTCGCCCGCTGTAACTAAGCGCAGGCAGCGTACGAGCCGTAGCGGCTGAGGCTGGTCGCCGAAGGCGACCAAACAGCCGAAGCTGCGCAGGTGAGCTAGGTGCCTGTGCTTAGTTACAGCGGGCGAGGGCTGCACTTCCCGCAGCGCTGGAGCAGAAGCAGAGTCAAAATAGTGTTAATTCCCACCGTTTTTTCCCACCCTGAATACTCCCACATTCCCACCGGGACCCGAATGTGAGTTTTTCGTCGCCGGACGCACTTTTTTTATTAAACGAAAGCGAATTTTCCTTAAATGTAACAAAACTTTAAAAATTCATAAAAAAAAGGGGGGGGGGGGGTTTCCGGCACTTTTTCCTTTCAGGGGGAGGTTCCGCCCCCTCTCCCCCCCTCCCCCACCCACTCGGAGACCATATATTCATGCAGCAGGTTACTAAAGAAAACCCGTAACTTTTACCTTCTTCGTATGGTTCAAGCGGTGTCCCAAAACGAATTATATTTTCTTCCTCCGAATCTGAGTCGGTCATAGTGTATCCTGAATGAATTACGTTTGTTGGATTATCTTTATAATTAAATAACTATTCGCACTCTAGACCAAAGAATATAATAGTTTAATGAGCAGAAGCTAGCTAAAAGGTAAAAGGTACAACAATCAACAACATAAACTGTGTAATGTAGGTACATTGTCATTTTGACATTTGTTCAACGACACAGAGTACTATGGGTATGTTCCGAAATACAACGCAGTGTACTGTTCAATGCAAATGACGTCATCATTTGACACTTTATTATACTAGCGTACCGCTGCCATGTTGTGTCGGATATCCGGCCATAATAAAACAATTTTTAATTGTGTGTTTGTCGAATGAAGCATGCCAGAATTTGTTTCTATTTATTCAAATACAAAAAATTATAGAATAATTAATAGTATATCCATTAGGAGGATATAATGATTTTTGTAGCACAAAATGACAAAATAATCGCCAACACTTTTCCAAATGTCACAAAAGTATGACGTCGTATACTGTCCAATGTTTTGGAACGAATCACCAGTATAGCGTCGATTCATGACGTCATTTGCATTGGACAGTACACTGCGTTGTATTTCGGAACATACCCTATATATACCTAGAATTCAACGATGAAGAATATGGAGTGTAGAAGTAAGGAGTAAGGACTGTGTATTAAAAAGTGTCCATAGAAAACCGTTAAATAAGGGTGGCGCCACTATAAATACAGGGTATACTTTAAAGTATAGAGAACGCACTGAAAAATTTTAGTGGGATAGACGACTTTTTAGAAGTTATATTTACTAAATAAAATTATTTTAGATTTTAGAGCTACTGAGCAGTTTAGCAGCACACTTAAACCGTCGACAACTGCTAAGATCATTTCATCTCAGTAGCTACTCCAGCGCTGTTGTGGAGAGTTTTTGAACTGTTTATATTTACTGCTTACAGATGGCCACTTTTTCAACTATTATACTATGAGTTGGTACCTACAAACTAACTAGATACACCCGTTGGTTGGTACTCCTTGCTTCTCGTAGACAGAGAGACCTATAGACAAATTGACGCCTTCTTTCGCATTCGCACACGAAAAAGATAGATTTATGCATACGTCTTGCATAAAAATGAGATAGAGTGGTGTGATTGTTTGTCCCTTTCTCCGTGCCGGTTTTTTTGTTTAGCAAACTCTACAGTTTGCTAAACAACTTTGACAGCGTAGCGATTTAAGGAGTTTACAAGTTGGTTTAAGCGAGAAAAAAGTATTTTGTGAGCTTAAGATTGGTGAATCTTGTTCAGTTCAGTTCTTAGAACAATTAAAATGTTTATCTAAATGTGTTTAAAAGTCATGAAGATTATTCTATAACCTAAAAATTTGTTATCGTTCTTTCTCACTCAAGGCCATGCCGATCATTAGTCTATAGGTTTCTCTGTCTACGTTGCTTCTACACTCCATAATGAACGTAGACAGAGAAACCTATAGACAAATTGACGCCTTCTTTCGCATTCGCACACGAAAAAGATAGATTTATGCATACGTTTTGCATAGAAATGAGATAGAGCGGTGTGATTGTTTGTCCCTTTCTCCGTGCCGGTTTTTTTGTTTAGCAAACTCTACAGTTTGCTAAACAACTTTAACAGCGTAGCAATTTAAGGAGTTTACAAGTTGGTTTATGTGAGAAAAAGTGTTTTGAATAATTTTCATCTTTATTTAATTCTAATGCATGATTATGGCGTAGAATAATAGATGCAAAAGCTATATATGTCATTATTTTATAGCAAACATTAGGATAATTAAACCAAAAAACGCAAATCCCAAAACATTACTGTTTTGCTATTACCTAAATTCCAATTACAACGCAATAACAAACACAATATGCAGCTGTCAACATAAAGTGCATCGAGAGTACCAATTTTGCTTACAATCGGATTGGATGGATATTTTCTATTCTAATCTCAATTAGTACACACAATCACCACGCAATATTAAACTAATTTAGAGCTGGAGATCCCTTTCAAGAGTACGAAACATAATAATTTCAATCCCGATCGATCGGAATTCTTTTCAAAAGTAAGCCTGATGCTGATGAGATGCGCATTGAATGTTTAACTGATAATAGGAATAGCTCCCCAGTACCAGCTCCTTCCACTTGACCGCATCCAGCGCAGAGCGGCTCGAATCGTCGACGACCGAGTGCTTTCCGATCGGCTCGATTCACTGGCGTTGCGAAGAGATGTTGCATCTCTTTGCGTATTTTATCGCATCTATCACGGGGAGTGCTCTGAGGAATTGTTCGGATTAATCCCAGCCGCCAAATTTCGTGAACGCACTACACGGCAAACTTCCCGATACCATCCACACCATCTGGATGCTTGGCGGTCCACCACTGTACGTTTCACAAGGAGTTTTCTTCCACGTACAACCTCTCTGTGGAATAGTTTATCACCGGCGATTTTTCCGGACCGATACGACCTGGGGACCTTCAAGAAAAGAGCTTACTCCTTTCTAAAGGGCCGGCAACGCACCCGCAATTCTCCTGGTGTTGCGGTTGATCATGGGCGGCGGTAGTCACTTAACA
Source organism: Parnassius smintheus behrii (assembly GCA_036936625.1). NCBI lineage: Eukaryota > Metazoa > Arthropoda > Insecta > Lepidoptera > Papilionidae > Parnassius > Parnassius smintheus. Next base: position 18,479,361 of record JAUPFT010000028.1, on the reverse strand, counting down.
TCAGGTGAGCCGCATGCTCGTTTGCCCCCTCTCCTATAAAAAAAAAAAAAAGCTTTGAAAATATAACAATAAGCGTTGTATATGAAAGATAAATATGCACACCAACACTACCACGTAACATCGCATTCTGTCAAACAAAACATTAACTCATAACATAAATCACTTTAGTAACATAGAAAGCTAGAAAATTTTAGTAGACTAAAATCAAAGATATTATAATACACTTCTTATAGAAATATATTATAATTTCTTTGATTTTATAGAAAAAAGTAAAATAACTTTAACTAAAATAAATATAAACATTATATAGGTAAATAATTTTGTAACCCTACTTCAAGCATTACAAAATTATTTACCTATATAAAGATACACAACATGCATTTTATGATTCACATTTGTATGATTCACTTTTGCATCCTTTCACGCAACAATTGAGAACCATTCTTAACTATTTGGACATGATAAAAAATGAAACATTAAAGTGAATACTGGGCAAACACAATTTACTACCCGATCTATACACATGTATACGCCATATTGAAGATGTAGTGTTGCTCAGTTATTATTTGTAAAAATTGCAAAAACTACGACTCTGAAACAAAGCAATTAGTTAAACACGGTTGGATATTACGCATATGTATAAATGTTTTCTTTTGAAGCCTTCTCTTTAATTTTATTTAATAATTATTTAGAATTATTAAAAGAACAAAAATAAAAATATCATTAAGTTCTCTACTACGTGAAAAAATATTTCACTGTTGCAACACTATAGACAAGGATGCTTTCCTAAATAGAGGCATCTCGCTCAGCTCGTTTTTCCATTGAACCTAATATTATATCAAAGTAGACTTTATTTAAATAACATAGAATACATTTTACGTTTGAAACTTCTTCAAAGTGCACAATCTTGTTCTATACGCAGTATATTATAATATATTTGCATTTGTTATGGATTATCACAGACTAATGAGAGGACACTATGGAGTATGGACTCGTCATAGAAATAATCACCGATAAAGCCTATTTAAATTCACCACGAATATTCATCATTTAAACTTTAATTTTTAGTCCACAAGTCTCTCGTTAACAACGTTGTAAAGATTGTGAGGGTGTTGACGAGTGTTGCGTACCTTATCCCCATAATCACCAAACGGTATTCGTTGAAGGTCATACAGGTTTGTGCACCAACCTCGGCACATCCCGATGAGTACGTGGAGAAAAAGTGTGTGATTATCTCCTTTTTCATTATGACGGTCAGGTGAAAACTGGTATCAATCACCGAATGGTTAGAGGCACACTGAACCTAAAAGTTAAGTTGGAGAGGTCTAGTCTAGTAAAATCAACGCTCCGTCACCCTCGTGCTCTAATCTAAAGTCCCGAAACTTTCAGCTTGAGTAAAAAAACCGTTTTCAATACGTAGATCGAAACTGTCCATGCGGTCGAAGCTAAGTTCTGTAAGACCCACCGCAGAAGAACATAAAACTCTCCGATCACACTCTTAATCTCATGGCTGTTAGATGGGAATGAAGCTGCAGTCTTCAGCAGATTTGACAGCATAGAGGCAACTGAACAGACAAATCTCCAAATGCATGAGGCGGGACTTACGAAACTGTAATACAACTCGTATTGAACACGCAATCGAGTGGAACCAAGGCTTCAAATTCTTTGCCAGAGCTCTGTCTGTCAGAAAGAGCCCTCAAAATTGCTCTCAAAATGTTTGTTTTCAAAATCACACTCAATGTATTTTACGGTGATTTATCATACCCTGTAGCTACTCGAGCGCTGTTGTGGAGAGTTTTTGAACTGTTATTTACTGCTTACAGATGGACATTTTCAACTATTCTCCTATAGGAGATTGTCCTCCTTAGCTCTATACTCCATGGTTATTACATAGCACTGTGGCAATGGCACTACAGACCGGGTCCACTTTAACGCCCTAATTAGGGACACTTACTCTTTTTCTCCTATCACACCAACTGAATAAGGGCGTAGGGACCCTGATTCAGAGAAGTGTATTAGGGTTATAACTGACGTCCCTAATTATGGACTACGCCACGCCCACCCTTCATTCAGAGCCCTGATTCAGGGTATTGTAATAGGGGCATATATTCTACTATGATCAACCAAATCTAATTTGACAGCTGTCAGACTTATTGCACCAAGCATGCCAACCAAAAAATGGGAACGTACAATATTCGATTCTTAAAAAAATCGATTATTTAGAGTTGGAAATCATCTACAGTTTGGTTTGAGTAATACCAGAATAAATTAAAAACAGATAATTTGAAACAAGATGTATCAGTTTCATCGTATTTGTTGTTATTGCTTATTTTTAGAGGCAAAGATATAAAAATTTCAGATGGAAACTAGATTAAAAATAAATTTATTCAATCACTTTCAATACAACTAGTTGAGCTGTCGTTGCTTAGATTAATTATTATTTCATTTTCAATAATGCCGTCAACATTAATGTCTCTTTCAAAGTCATCCATTAACAAAATTTTTTTCACTTTTCCATCATCCCTTGTAGGCCATGCTTCAACGAATACAGAAGAAACAGTCCAAAAAGTAAAAGCCGAGTCCCAAATAAGTAGACAAACATAAAATCACTAAATTATGCACAGTAAGTTCCCGAAATGGTGGGAGATTGAAATTACATAGTGGATTTTTTCACCGCGGTCTTGAATAATATGAGTTTTTTGCCTACACGTTAAGTAAAAAAAAACTTGGTTGGTTGGCCCTGCAGGCCATCCCTGGAACTTCCCACTAATTTCAAATGCAAAGCGCTCCAAATTCCACCAAATTATGACGATGAATATGAAATATCGGAGTAATTTAAAAAAAAAAAACAATTTTTAAGCTATTGCATAGCTTCTATCGCGGGCCTTGAGCGCGGGGACCGAATCCAGAAATTTATTCCGCCGTAACGAAAAAACCTCACGCTCCCCACTCCGACGGGCACGGGGGTGTGGCTTGAAGGCCGTGCATTGTCTAACGTCGCGTCGTTTCTTTTCGGCTAGACATGTGTAGATCACTCATTTCTAGCGACCGAATCATTCTAGTTTATTTCGTCACGCGTACCGGTACATTCGGATCGATCATTCAAATGGATCCTTTCTGGCTCCAGTACTCTGTGTCTGTAAGATCCATTGGGAACAAATGGGAAAAAAATATTTATGACTTTGTAATGTTATCATCGCCATCTAGTGCATGTTATAGGTAATAAAGCATTTTATCGAACAAAAATTTATGGATTTTCAAGGTGGTAAGTCCAAAAGATGCTAGATGGCATAAACATTAAACACAAAAACTTCAATTGATTTGATTTAATTGATAACTTTATTCAAGATTATTATTATATATTTTATTAATTTAATAAATTTCTTTATTTTTAAATTTCATTCATAACTATACTTAATTTTATCGATTCTTATAAATTTACTTTGCATTTAGGTTATCTAGCATCTATTGAGCGTACCACCTTGAGTCTCATCCATTTTGGTTTGATTTCGATAAAATGAGAAATGACTTTAACTATATAGATCGAATAAGATGGCGCTATTTATTACAAAGCAAAGCATTGAAAGCAATTTTAGTAAAAAGAAGATATTGTTTTCATCTAATATTATAAAATTTAGACTTCACATGTCTAAAAATAAGGATTGTAATGTTTATTTGCTACAAAGTACTTAATATGATGATTTTCTTATAAGATAAACTTTTATCTTATAAGAAAATCATCATATTAAATAAATAATTTGCCTTGAAATCTTTTGAAGTGTTATTTTTAGTAAACCCCACGAAACTTAGGTGTTTTTAAAGTCCTTTTTTATACACCTTTGCCACGAAATGATATTTTTAACTCATAGATGCAACAATCAAATGTAATAAATAATTAAATGTAAAATATTTTTTTTATTTTACTTATATAATAATAAAAAACCCTTAATAATAAATACTCTACAATATTTTTTATTACCAGTGTGGGTGTAGCTACTTGATAAAAATGAAGTGCTTCCTTATGACACATAAAGAACTTTCCACGTTTGCACTTTGCAGCTTCTCTGAACTGAGCTACTTCAATCTTGCACAATTATAAAAGAACGTTAAATTAATCCTATCCTCCACCTACGAGTACACATCATCGTCAGATTGCCACAGAGACCAGACCGGGGAATCCAGAATCCAGATTCCAGAGATCTAACTTTGATTCCGATTTAATTTGTTTGACGTATCGTATTTCATTGTTCATTTCATCTTTATACCTCTCGCGTCTCGCCAGAGATTAGTTAGTATTTAATAATAGTACCTATGTTCCGTTTCCTTGCTCTGTACGAATAGTGTAGTGTTACCTATTCTAGCCGAATCCAAGTCGCCAAAAAGTTGACGCAGAGTAAAAGTTGAAAGTCTTAAAAAGTCACCCAATTTTATAAGAAATATTTTAAGAAAATGCTTTAATTTAAACTTATGTTAGGTACCTTTAGTGTTATATTATTCATCAGAAGTAATAAGCATTGTAAGCGTAGAAGTAGACTATAAAGCTATTAAAAATACTTAAGAAGTCAGTTGCAATATCTACATTTTATTATTTTCTAATAAAAGGGTTATAGAATAAATAATATCCTTTACAATCGCCTTCTTTCTGAGATAGCCTACTCGGAGACTAGTAGAAAATCACAATTTTGGTCGCTCCGATTACTTTAAAACTAGCCTAAATAGCTAAAAATTGCCTAACTTGGCAACATTTCCGAATGCATGCACTGATTATACCGCACTGGTATACCTTACATTAAAAACAATTCATTCAGATCTTTCGGGATTCGTTCGGTTTGCGGCTCATTCTCAATTCAAACAAATCACGGGTTAAAAAGATACCGTCAATTGTTTGTGATTGGTTGTACTGGTACATTCAAAAACAAATGAATGAACCATCAATACTTTTAAGTGTACCAGCTCAAACGAACGAATCATGCATGATTGACACAAGTCTATTTTCGGCAGTCTTCGACACGGTGTTTGTGTATAAAGTGTTTTTAATATGAATGAACAAAGTGCATTTATTATTAATGAAGAAAGTCACGAAATAATAGTGAAAGAAAATGAGTGAGTACTCTATATACATACATTTTATTATTATCACAAATGCAGTACTAATATTGAATTGAAAATATAATACTGCTATAAAGATAACCTAAATTTTTGATATAAAAATGAGCGATATTACAAGTAGCCCTCTTTATATACACACAAACACACACACGCGTATAGTTTAAATTCTCAATATATATATTAGAGATGGGCCGGAATTCGGTACAAGAAAAATAATACCCACTCGCACTGAAATATAAGGTGCTTCTAAACTACAATATGCCATGGCTACAACTGGTGGTTCTACTCATGATACTGTACCACTTTCCCCAAGGAACCCATAGTCAATTCTCAAAAAAAATTGCACTTTGTATGGAAATCGGTCAGCTGATTGGCCAAGTCTCCATACAAACAACCGTGGCATATATTTTAGAAGCACCTTATATAACAACATTAGATACTGTAAAATAAAAGATATTATTTTTACTCACTCATGGTCAATTATTTATTTATTTATATTTATTAATCTTTATCTTTTATATAATTAATCTTAATCTTAGTTCTTAACCTTAATCTTAGTTAATTAGTTATTAATCTTAGAAATCCCTGCCTAATTAATAATTAGCCATATTACAAAAATGAAATAAACTTTGTATTCTCCTAGTAAACATCTGGATAGGAGTCCGTAAATTAATTAAAAAAATAATGTTTTTGATTCAACATTCATTAACCTCAAGTATTTTTCGTTACAATTAAAGGGTATTTGTTTTCAACAATCATATTTAAACCAACTGTTCTTATCTATCTAGTCATATTTAAAATTTACCAGAGTCAGGTTATGGTGCAAAAACACCAAAGACCTTATCAAGCCTTATTTGGCAGAAGTTTGTTACGTTTTTTTTTTTCGTAGGTATATGTTTCCTGCGGTGTGCGGGCGGGGTATTTGAAGTAAATGCGTATACAAGTCACGACGCGTCGCTCTCGAGAAAGCGTGCGAAAATGAACCGAAGTGAAATTTGTCATCAAATAACTATGTAGAAAAAAATGTGAAAATGACATTTCGCCATTTTTGTTTGTGTACTGGTTAGGAACTCGATCAAAAATTGGATAATTTTTCTGTTTTTATACGTTATTTCTAAAAAAAATGTGAAAATGACTATTCGCCATTTTTGTTTGTGTACTGGTTAGGAACTCGATCAAAAATTTGATAATTTTTCTGTTTTTATACGTTATTTCTAAAAAAATGTGAAAATGACTATTCTCCATTTTTGTTTGTGTACTGGTTAGGAACTCCATCAAAAATTTGATAATTTCTCCGTTTTTATACGTTATTTCTAATGTTATTTTACATCAAATTAATTGTGAAGATATTTTCTTTAGGAAATATGTATCATTACGATGATTCAAAAACGTTTACATATAATAATTTACCTCGAAATTCACTATACGCGATTATCGTTTATTGATTATATGTTGTTTAAAAATATTCTTATCAGTTTTTGTGTTAAATGGATGCTAAATATAAAAGAATGCTTCAGTATTGATAGCAATTTATTAACGAAATATCTGTTGAGATTTGTCTAGAAATTATTAATACTTATTTTTATTTATTTATTAAAATAATAAATAAATAAAATTAAGTATACATTTATCTATATTGAGTACTAGTTGTTCCCCGCGATCTCGCCTGCGTGGAATATGGATTTCATGGGTTTTAATTTTTTTGCGCGGAACCCTAATTCTTTTTCTAAAACAAAAGTAGTTCAAGTTATTCCTTATATCATCAGCTATCTGCCAGTGAAAGTCCCGTCAAAATTGATCCAGCTGTTTCGGAGATTAGCTGGAACAAACAGACAGACAGACAGACAGACCGACAGACAGATAAAAACTTTAAAAATTGTGTTTTTGTTACTAGTACTTTCATATGCATATAAAAAGCTGTTGTTTTAACATCAATTTTATTTATTTGTAGATATAGATATAAGATATTATTCATATTGGTGTCATTTTAAAGGGAATATTATGTACTATTATAATAATAAAATAATTGTCTCCAGTAAATATTATACTTTTCTTGTAAAACTCAAAATAAAAAATAAATACGATTTATTTTTATATTCCTATATGCTTTATTTTCATCCTTTATTTTTTATTTGACCAATTTTCTTCTAATAAAGTTAAATTCTGAATTCGTTGAGCTTTTTGAGAATATTTTTATTTGAATGTTAGGTAGGTACCTATATTAGTTTTTCAGTAGTAATCGTTTTTGTTGCGACAGTCTCGCGCGGTCGTAAAAAAAAGTTACTGCACGGACAGGTGGGACGAGAATCACTTGCGCGGCGCTTGAAGGCCGTGCATTGTCTAACGTCGTTTCTTTTCGGCAATCTTCGACACGGTGTTTTTGTGCGTGCAACTAGACTTATTGTACGACTCTACAAAGCTCGCACGAATCGAGACGAGCTACTCCGAAATCGGACGAATACATAAGCAGCTGTTTATGAGAAAGTATATAGGTGTATAGGTATTTATGTACAACAGTGAATAACTGTACTTGTAAAATTTGTGTATAAAGTGTTTTGAATATGAATGAACAAAGTGAATTTATTATTTATTTATTTAATAAAAGAAAAAAAATTGTTTTCTTATCGGTCACCACGCTCAAAAAGTGTAACTTGAATTAATATCAAAGAAAAAGAAATACTGCATAAATAAAATAAATAAATAATTATAATTGCATAAGTTGATACAAAATGCTATGCAATAGCTTTACCGCGGCAGTCCCCGAGTGCCACACGTCTTTTTTTAAAAGTTTTTATTAACGATATCTCACAATCCCTTTTTACAAGGCAGTAAAACTTTAGTAAGCATTTATTTAATCACACGGTACTTTTCCTTAATATGGCTATAGTCAGAAATTATTTTGTTCCATTCCATGTTCGTTTTAATTCCATTTTTAATGATCAGTTAGACTCAGAGCCCCGGGTAGATCGGACATAGATTCCGAGACGTATTAGAGTTCGGAAGTCAGGGACTATATTAATTTGGTGGGTGAAGTTTTGTAATAAACCTTTAGGTTTATTTGGTGTTTTTAAAAAAAAAGTAAACGGGACCGGTCTCCTAACAAATTGGTGTCAGAAGTGGGATGCCAAACTGAAGGTCGTAAAAGACTTTGGCATCCGAATCCGAGGTCCCCGAAATCACCAAGGTCGGCATTAAGCCTTAGCCATGCCTAAGCCTGTGCCTACCACAATTTTGGACGATGATCAGCCTCCGCTCTGAAGCGTGAGCCCGCTCCACTCACACCTGGTCCTGAAATCACCCATCTGGCCGACGATCAGCCTCCACCAGGAACCCGCACCAGCTGGGTCTAACTCACCAACATAAGAAAAATATATTTGAAGAACATCCTACATCTTCCATTCCTGCTATTTCCCACGACGCAACGGAATCACCGTGTCAGCGATTCTGCCTGCCAGCTGCCACGAGTGTAACGTGTCACCGAGCTATTGTTACTAGTAAATGCAACGTAAAGAAGTTATTATTTTCCTGTAAGTCGTTTTGTTTTCTCATTTAAATTTAATATTTACTTTTATTTTACATTGTTTTTGTACTATAAACTTTTTATGTCGTTTTATTGTGATTATCTTATATAGCTTCAAATTTTAATTTTATTTCTATGTCGCTTAAAGCAGAAAAAAGTAAAGACAATATGTCAGAAAAAATCACACTTTCGTTTTTGACGAAATTTATAAAATCTTATAATGGGGAGAAGGAATCCCTACCCGCTTTTCTTACCAACTGTGATAATGCAATGTCGTTAGCTACGCCAGAACAACAGCCTATTTTGTGAAAATCATTATCTCAAATAAAGTCATTTCAACGTTCTACTTTTGGGGAGAAAAAACACTCAACACATTTATTATCAGATTTGCAAAACTGCAAACAGTCTTCGGATGACGTCACTAAATTTTCTTTAAAATTAGAACAAATTTTAACAAAAATTCAGTCAGATATACACTATAGCTGCAAAATTCCTGACGAACTTCCACGTAGAATAGCCGCCATGGAGGATCTAACATTAAACACATTTTTATTAGGGTTAAACCCTGCTATTTCTACTATTGTTAGCTTTAGAAATCCTCAAACCTTAAACGAAGCTGTTCAATTAGCAATAGATGAAGAAAAATTACAAAATCTTCGAACGTATTCAAAAAATTCAACGAAGCAGTGTAATATATGTAATAAAGTTGAAAAAAAATGTTCCAAAAATAAAAACTATTCTAATTTTAAACATAATAAACAAATTTCTCATTTATCTAGTTCTAACTCTGATAAATTAATTTGCAACTATTGCAAAAACATAGGGCACACTATTGATCAATGTAGAAAGCGACAATATAATATGCAACATCGTCAAAATTTTAATAAAAATTTTAATAATAAAATAATAATAATAACCCTAATACTAGTTCTAACTATATAAATCGTTGCTCGAATAATAATTCAAATTTTGTAAGCCGTAACCCTAACCCTAATTCTAGTTCCAACTCTGTGCCTATGCACATGACATATGATAACGCCAACGCTATCGATAATTCTAACTCTTTAAACTGAATAAGATTTCGGATACGTGTCTGCCGAAATCGTACTGTAGCAATAACACGAAAACAATTAATAATACTATTTCTACTAAATTTTACAAAAATCATGCTAAATCTTATTCTAATTCTGATTCATTTCGGCGATGTATTAGCAAGCAACCGAGTCATTCTAGTTCATTTACATCTCAGCAACCCAAAGAGGTTAAGCTGAGTCTTGCTAGTTCTTATGCACCTCAGTTGGCCGAAAAGGTACAACCGAGTCTTACTAAATCGTTTACTATATCTACATCTTAGCAGCCCAAAGAGGTCAAGCCGAGTTTTAATGAGTCTTATTCGAATTCTATTCCTATTTTTGAAACGAGCATAAAGACATGTAAGGTTTGTGTCAAACTTCTAAGTGTCTCAAACTTCTTATTGACACCGGTGTCAGCGTTTTTGTCATAAAACACTCATGTTTAAAAACAAAACATGAACTTCTTAAGGACAAAGTAAGAATCAAATGTATAAATAATACGGATACATATAGCGAAACAATGGGCTCAATCTACTTACAATTTTTATTAAGTGATGAAACTTACGAGCACAAATTTTATGTAATTAATGATATATAAACCTTAATACGACGGTATTATTTGTACAGATTTTCTTAAATATTTTAATGCTAATATAGATTATAGCTTTAAGATAATGACTCTTTGCAGTCACCAAGTCACTATTATATTTCACCAGCCGACTTACAACGTTCCAGCACGCTCAGAAGCAGTCATTGAATGCGCCATATCAAACTACTCGGTCGAGATTTATCAGAATAATGAAGGCTTAGTTCTAGATCACACCTGCAAGGGTATTTACGTCGCGAATTGTATAGTATCAGTAAAACCAAATAAAAAGGTTAACATTACCGTTTTAAATACGACTGATACAGACGTAGAAATTAAAGATTATTCCGTAGAATTAACACCTTTCGACTACAATAATTCTATTTCCTGCGATAATTTATCCTGCGATAATAATATCTCGTAAATATTTGTATTTATCTCGACTTCCAAATCTGATCGAATTAACCGAGTATTGAGTCTTTTACGCTGCTCTCATCTTAACGATGAAGAAAAGAAAGCACTTCTCAATTGCTGTTCCGATTATACGGATATCTTTCACCTCGAAGGTGAGCCCCTCTCCTTTACAAATGGCATCCAACACTCCATAGATACGGGTAACGCACCTCCAGTTCACTTAAAATCGTATCGCTTCCCCGAGTGTCACAAGGAAGAAGTTGATACATAAATTCGCAAAATGCTAAATAAGAATATAATTCGTCCATCTGTTTCGCCTTGGAGCGCCCCGGTATGGGTAGTTCCGAAATAATTAGACGCTTCTGGCAAGAAAAAGTGGAGGATAGTCAATGATTATCGTCGCCTTAATGATATCACGGTTTCAGAAAGTTATCCGCTGCCTCTTATCACTGATATCTTAGACCAATTAGGCCATTCGAAATATTTTACAACTCTTGATAGCGGTTTCCACCAGATAAAGATGGACGCTAAAGTTGGTCCAAAAACGGGATTAATTATAAGTACTAACTCGAGCATGTCTGGATACTATGAATTTACTAGAATTCCCTTTGGTGGAGCCACGTGTCTAAGGCTGCCGAAGTCTAATTCCCCGGTCGAACCCTAAACATATTACGCGAGATATTAACTAAAGTGGACTGTATATGCGATTGCTTCTACGCTTACGTAAAAGCGACTACTATAGCATGCGGTATAATGCACTCGCTCTTCCCTAAAACTAAAACTATTATTTTTGCCAAGTCGATGAAAGGGAATCCTGCCTGATTAGGAAAACACAAAATTGGAGCGGATTAAAACAATTATATTAATCAGGCAGTAATTAAAGGAATACTGACTCACCGGGGTTTCTTCTATCCTGTAGAGCACTATAGATGCGACTTCTGGAACTTCTTCTGGACAGACACTCTAGGGCCCCAGGGGTACGTCGGGAGAGAAGCGTTGTAGTTTCAACGACGAGCGCGGCGGGAAGAGGCTGTGTGTGGTTTCAACGACGACTGCGACGGGAAGAGGCTGTGTGTGGTTTCAACGACGACTGCGACGGGAAGAGGCCGCGCGCTGGTCGCGCGTGCCTTATATATCCTCGGTTCCGATGATTACGTGACATTCTAGAATCATGTTCTTTCCCCTCCCACCCCACCACCCCGATGTGTCGATAGGAGGGTATGAACGATATCGTTTCGGAAAGGAATAAGCGACTTGGCACCTACCGTCCAATATAAAATAAATACGAATGGGTTTCCGCGCAACCATCTCCCCCGCCCTTGAAGGATTTCCTTCAAAATTAACTAAAACAACTAGAGCTAAGATCAACTAACAAAATAACTAATTAACGCTAAGATTACCTAAATTCAACTACAATTTTAATCTAGAAAGCTAATTTAAATTATGGAAGAGGCAGAGGGCACAAGCGGACAACAGGACGCAGGTAAGACCAAACCGTGGTCTTAACGCGAGCTATCCTAATTACTCCGTCGGAACCGGGAAAGACCTCCTCGACAATTCCTAACGGCCAGTGGAGAGGCGGCGTATTCTCTTTGGTGAGCACAACTACAGTTCCTACAGCTAAAGGCTCAGTTGCTGTGTTCCATTTTTGCCGAGACTGCAAAGTATGCAAGTATTCCATCCTCCATCGTTTCCAAAACGATTGCACTAACCGATCTAATAATTTGTGGCGCGCGGAAATGCTAAGTCTGTTCTCATCCATATCTGCGGCGGGCAAATACTTTAAAGGCGTTAAATTCAAAATAATGTGCTGGAGTTAGAGCCAGCGGTTCCGAGGGGTCATTAGACAACGTACGACAAAGTGGGCGACTATTCATTACGCATTCAATTTGAGCGAGCACCGTACTTAGCTCTTCGAAGGACAAAATTTGATCTCCTATTACTCGGTATAAGTGACTCTTTAGACTCTTAATATTAGTCTCCCAATTGCCACCAAAATGACTCGCGGCTGGGACGTTCAGAGACCACTCAATGCGGTTCTCGGCTAGAATGTGAGCGAACTCCGAATTATAATACTTGCTAGCTAAGAGCTCATGTAGTTCTGATAGAATACGTTTTGCACCGACGTAGTTCGTACCGTTATCCGAATATAATTTACTTACAGGGCCACGACGGGAAAGAAATCTTTTAAATGCACCCATAAAGCCTGCTGTGCTTAGATCACCAACGAGTTCTATATGCACCGCTCGAGTAGTTAGACATACGAAAATGCAGACGTAAGCCTTTGTGGATCTTATACCACGCCCGCGAGTGAGCGTGACCTTAAACGGACCAGCGAAATCAGACCCGGTGTGCGTGAAGGGCTTTACTGATTGTATTACTCTACAAGATCTAAGTTCCGCCATTTCCGGAAATGACGGCTTGGGGCGTGCCCGAAAGCAAGCTATAAATCTGTGCACCCGATTGCGTATTAAACTACGTGCAGAAAGAATCCAATAATTCTGACGCAAAATCGACATCAACAAGTCGGGGCCAGCGTGCGAGTTCAATTTATGATGGTAATCGACTAATAAGTTCATGATATGGTCTTTACGCGGTAAAACAATAGGGTGCCGTTGGTCAAAACTCAATTGCGAGTTGGACAAGCGTCCACCTACCCTTACAATCCCATCCTGTAAAAATGGCTTAAGGCGTTGAAAGGCGCGACTACAAGCTCTATTCGATTGTAATCTTCAAATTTCTTCAGAGAAGTGCGCACGTTGTACTTCACGTAATACTAGCGACTCGGCATAGTTGTAATCGGATGCTAAGACATACGAACGTCGCGGTAAAAGCTTCGCGAATCGACAAACGTAAATTACGCTACGCAATAATTTCGACCAAGAGGACAAGCGGTTCGCCAAAGCAATGATTGGAGAAACCTCCCTCGAAACGTTCGCCACTAGAGCGTGTCTCTTCTCTTCCGGCAGTTGTGACACTGACGAAGGTTCGAAATCGGTTATTGGCCATTGCGAGGGATCTAAGTGAACCCAAGCAGGTCCGCGGAACCAAAGCGGGTGGTCCATTATTTGCATCGGGGTGAATCCACGGGATAGACAATCGGCGGGGTTTTCCGTACCGGACACGTGATAAAAGTTCCGCGTTTCTAACTCGTCTTGTATCATGGCCACTCGGTTCGCGACAAACGTATCCCAACGGTGGGGTGAAGAATGAACCCAGCATAAGGCGACAGTGGAGTCGGAAAAGGCAAATATCCTTTCTATGTGAACTCTATCCTTACATGCGCTGATAACTGCGGTAATAAGCTTGGTGAGTACTAATATTGCGCAAAGCTCTAAGCGCGCCAGAGAGACAACCTTACGGGGGGAGACTCTCGACTTAGAACTAATGAGGCTAATCGAATTTCTACCGTTATTCTGGACGTGGAAATATACAACGCCCCCGTAAGCCTTCTCGCTGGCGTCTGCAAACCCAACGACCGTTATGACGCTATTTCTATCTACGTTTATATGACGCGGTATTTTAATTTCTCTTAATAAAGGAAGTTCTTCTCTAAAACGCTGCCACAACCGAACAATGCTGTCAGGCGGCGAGTCATCCCAGTCGCATTCAAATAACCAAAGTTGTTTAATCAAAAGCTTAGCGTATAATACGTATGCGTATAAACCACCGGAGCTACGAAACCCATGACGTCCCATAATCTAGCAACGCATGACAGTATTGTGCGCTTTGTGCATTTCTCTACGGGCGGATTTACCTTAAGGCTAAACACGTCGGACTCTGGTGACCAGCACAGACCGAGCACCTTGTGTGTGTCGGAATCGTCGAATTCCTTTATCGCCGAAAGACGGTGTGATAGTGGGATTGTATCTAAAACCGAACGCGAATTACTAGTCCACTTCACAAGATCGAATTGACCCGATTTCATGAGCCTTATAACCTCGGCGGTGGTTAGGGTTGCCTCCTCCACGCTATCGACCGAGTACACAAAATCATCCATATATAATCCGCTCTCAATTGCCCTCTTAGCTTTAGGATAAGAGGGACCTTCATCGTGAGCGAGCTGTCTCACCGTGATAACGTAACGCATGAAATGGTCTCGACTTTAAACCAAAACAAACGCGGTTAAATTCAAACACCATTAGAGGTTCCTTTGGGTTGAAACGATATAAAATGCGTTGGAATCTACGGTCGCATTCACGGACCCCTATGCAAAGAAACATTTGGCGAATATCGGCGGATAGTGCTATACTAAACAAACGAAAATTGGCTATTATATTAAATAAACTGCCCTGTAAATTTTGCCCACTATAGAGGATATCGTTAAGCGACAGGTGAGTGCTAGTTTTAGCTTTTAGCACTAGCGTCGAGCACTACACGTAACTTAGATGTAAGTTTGTCCTCTCTAATGACCCCGTGGTGTGGTGTGTGTCTTCGTAGTTATCTAATTTCGAAGCCACTAGTGATATGTAACCTTCTCTTATATATTCGTTAATGACGCCGTCGTAAGCTTCCTTTAACTGAGGTGAAGCGAGCATCCTACGCTCCAAGCTGTAGAAACGTTTTTCCGCCATTTGACGCGAATCGCCGAGAGATAAAACATCTCCCTTAAAGGGTAGCGCTACACTATATCTACCGTCGCGATCACGAACGGTCGTGCGGACGTAAATTTTCTCGCATAACCTGTCATCTGAGCTAGCTATGGGTGGGACGTTCACCTCCTCCATCTCCCAAAATTTGCGGACTAACGACTCGAGCGGTTCGACAGCCATACCACAATAAGAGGTTGCCGAAATACTATCTATGATGGGGGCGGAGCCAAGGATCACATAGCCCAATACGGTTTCCAGTGCGTAAGGCGCGGTATGCGAGGAGTTGCCCCTGACCTTATTGTCTAACAAAAGATAAGGGAAAAGCGATGCTCCAATGAGCATGTCTATGCTTCCAGGAACGGCGTAAGTGTCGTCTGATAGAGTCAAATTCTTAAATTCAATCATTGCCGAGGTGTCAACCGAAACGGTTGGCAACCGTTCAGTGACCCTATCTACTACTAGTGCATTTATATCAAAGTTAACATTACGATCTATCCGAGAATAAAATTTTAAATTTATATATCCCTGTGTCGCTTTACTAGTACCTCTGATGCCTTTAACTACAGGACATGAAAGTGACCTATTTATTACTAAGCCTAAGCGCTGACAACATTGTCGCGTTATAAAGCTATTTTGGGCTCCGCTGTCCAGTAGTGCACGGACGCTTTGTTCGTTTCCACGTGAATCCCTAACCAAAATACGTGCCGTACCCAGTAACACGGTTGAAGGAGGTTGTGCTCCCATATTTGCCAATGAGCACAGAGCGACATCACCAGGTCGACCGCTAGAATCGTTGACCTTAGCTGCGAATTCCTTGTTCGCTTTACTTGACGCCGCTATGTTGCTATTTTCAAAATGTAATAGCGTGTGATGTTTCCTGGCGCACTTGCTACATACGGAACTCGAATTGCATTTTGCAACTAAATGCTTATCGCTTAAGCAGTTCAAACATAGGTTGTTTGTCTTTACTAATTTATAACGTTCGCTTGGTGAATATTTACGAAAAGTCGCACAATTATATAAATTACCGTGTTTATCTTTACATACGATACAAGTATGCTGGAGTGATGTTGACGTAGCGGTTACGTAAGTTAACGACCCTGCTATTTTAGATGGTTGAGTCTGTCTACGGTCGACGCACCTTTTAATCTCCTGTTTAACGTTCGGAGAGCGCTGCATCACCTTTATTTGATCTCGCACGAACGATGCTAATGAATGAAAGGAAGGCATCTCCGAGCTACGATGCTCCATTTCAAACGCACGCACGGTGTCGGGGTCTAATTTCTTTAGTGCAATATGGAGAAACACTACGTCCATAAGATCATTAAATTTCAAATTCTTAAGTGCAGCCACCGATGCCACAAATTTATCTAGAAACTGCTCTAAGCCGTTGATGTTCGCGGATGATATAGGTTTAAGATCGAATATCTGGTTCAAATATTCGGAAGCTTACATTCTCCTATCTTCATATTTAGTTTTAAGCGTTTCGAATATTAATAAGTAATTGTTTGCTGTAGGAGTAAAACCAGAGCAGATCGACTGTGCCCTGCCACTAAGTTTACTAATTAAGTGATATAATTTTTCAGCGTCCGATAACGATGGGTTATTGTGTATATTGTTTTGAAAACTACTGAAGAAGAAGGGCCACGTCTTAATATCACCATTGAATACCGGAATATCTATTGGCGGCAACCTAATTGGGTCACGTGGACGTACCTGTATTTCCGGCTTTGCTTCGTTTTGAGATTGTAGGAATTTCGCAGTTCTTTTCACGCGACACAACATATCTTCGAATGCCAGCAGCGGTTGGTAGTTCACTATGTGTTTCGGGTCGATTTGTAATTCCAAATGATTAATTTGGTCTAATATTCTTTCGTAATCTGTCCGCAACGAATCTACCGTTTCGATTTCATTAAAAAAGGTTTCCCGCACTGCTTCTATATTAATGTTCTTTATATGATCACTTATATTCTGCATACGCGAAAAGAGTATGTCCCTCTTGGCATAAAGCGTTTTAATTTTGATTTCACTTCCACTAACTGCCATTTTAAATTGTTATAATAAAGTTATATTAATCACAATTAATCTCACAACGCACAAACAATGAAGGATGGACACTCGGTATTCCCTATTACGTAATTAAATCGAACACCTGCACAGCGAGTCGAGGCGACGCGTCGTTCGCTAAACTCAAAATTTTTATCAAAATTGTGGGGTAAGCGTATCAAACGGTTCCTATTACACTGTTTCAATTGTTTAATAAGCTTTAAATTTAACCAAATACGAGCGCTATAAAACGAATAATTCTGTTTGCGAGTACCTAATCAAAATTTAAATTTAAACGAACACTATTTAAGTCTATTCCATAAATTAGAGTGCATTATCTAAATAATTAATTTAATAATTCGACCAGAAATAGTTGTGCGACCACTAAACCCAGTCCAAATCCTGCCGAAGTGACCATAAAATGGTGGAGCCACGTGTCTAAGGCTGCCGAAGTCTAATTCCCCGGTCGAACCTTAAACCTATTACGCGAGATATTAACTAAAGTGGACTGTATATGCGATTGCTTCTACGCTTACGTAAAAGCGACTACTATAGCATGCGGTATAATGCACTCGCTCTTCCCTAAAACTAAAACTATTATTTTTGCCAAGTCGATGAAAGGGAATCCTGCCTGATTAGGAAAACACAAAATTGGAACGGGTTAAAACAATTATATTAATCAGGCAGTAATTAAAGGAATACTGACTCACCGGGGTTTCTTCTATCCTGTAGAGCACTATAGATGCGACTTCTGGAACTTCTTCTGGACAGACACTCTAGGGCCCCAGGGGTACGTCGGGAGAGAAGCGTTGTAGTTTCAACGACGAGCGCGGCGGGAAGAGGCTGTGTGTAGTTTCAACGACGACTGCGACGGGAAGAGGCTGTGTGTGGTTTCAACGACGACTGCGACGGGAAGAGGCCGCGCGCTGGTCGCGCGTGCCTTATATATCCTCGGTTCCGATGATTACGTGACATTCTAGAATCATCTTCTTTCCCCTCCCACCCCACCACCCTGATGTGTCGATAGGAGGGTATGAACGATATCGTTTCGGAAAGGAATAAGCGACTTGGCACCTACCGTCCAATATAAAATAAATACGAATGGGTTTCCGCGCAACCACCCTTTGGTTTGAAAAATGGCCTCCCAACCTTCCAGCGACTCATGAATACTGTCTTATCAGGACTACAAGGTCTACACTGCTATGTATATCTAGATGATTGCATAATTTATAGTCAAAATTTAAATCAACATATGGAAAAGTTAAAATTAGTGTTCGATAAGTTCTGCGAATACAATTTAAAATTTTTGCCAGACAAGTGCGAATTCTTAAGGCGTGAAGTAACTTGTCTTGATCACATTATCACCGATAAAGGTGTCTCTCCAAATCCAGACAAGGTAAAAACAATATCGCAATTCCCAATTCCTAAGAGTCCTAAAGAAATTAAATCCTTCCCAGGCCTATAGGCTACTATCGCCGATTTATTGATAATTTTTCCAAATTAACGAAATCACTTACTTCTTTATTAAAAAAGGACGTTGCTTTTCACTGGTCTCTAGAACAACAAACCTCTTTCGACATTTTAAAAGAAAAATTAATCACTGCTCCAATACTCAGACTTCTCTCAGCCGTTCGTAGTAACCACAGACGCAAGTAATTACGCCGTGGTCGCCGTTTTATCTCATGGTCCCGTAGGCAAAGACAAGCCGATAGCTTATGCATCACGCACTTTAAATCGTGCCGAAGGTAATTATTCAACTACTGAAAAAGAGCTCCTAGCCATTCTATTCGCAGTCAAAACATTTCGCTCTTACCTCTACGGCAATAAATTTAAAATAGTTACCGATCATAGACCATTAGTATGGCTATTTAATGTCAAAGACCCAGGTAGTAGACTCATTCGTTGGCGCCTAAAACTCGAAGAATATGATTACGAAATCGTTTATAAACAAGGCCGTTTAAACTCCAATGCTGATGCATTATCCCGCTGTCACCTTAATGTTATAGATATTAACACTTTAAATAATTCTAGTTATGAAACATATTTTAAAGACCAATTCACCAATAAAACTTCTATTTTAAATACGACAATCATAAAATGCACTCAAGGATTACATTTATCTAAGCTAAAACATATTGCGTGTATATACAAGAGACGGCCTCTTTAGATTTCGACTCATCTATACCTCACCGTGAAGAAATATTATCGCAGTTAGATAAGCCAGAGGACTAGCTGAATTCCGAACTCGAACCTTTTACAGTTTAATGTGTAAAAGATAAGAATAAATACTTCTATTTTTTGTACACTAAAGTTCATCATTATGAAGAAACTAAATTTAAAGATATTTACAAATTAATGATAAAACTCAGAGATAAAATTTTAATGGAAAATCCTGATATTACAGATCTCGCCTTGTTAGACTTTTCAGATCCATTTTCTAAGTTAGGTTATATTAAATTATATAATATGATTGCCTATATTTTCCATAACACTAGTATTAAAATTCATATTTACAAAAATCAGTTAATTTATCCAATCTTATCGAAATCACTAAAATTTTAAAAGGAAACACGATTCACCTATTGCGGATCACCCAGGATCAAATCACATGTATAAACGAATTAAAGCTGTCTATAATTAAAAAGGTATGCGCTCTGATATTGTAGACTTTGTAAAGAAATGCCAATTTTGCCAAATTAATAAACCATTGAGAATGCCCAATAAGGCTCCAATGGAGATAACTTCCACTTCTACCAGACCGTCTGAACGATTAGCTCTCGACATCGTTGGTCCTTCGCCCGACGCAGGTTTCCAAAAATTCAAATTTATCGTTACATTGAAAGACGATTTAACTAAATTTTCAGGTGCTTATCCCCTGGTCACAGCTACCAGTGAAGAAATAGCCAGAAATCTTGAACATTTTATGTCTCTTTTCGGTTTTCCTAAAACAATCTTAACAGATTAGGGTAAGTGTTTCACGTCCGATTTATTTAAACAACTGACTCAAATCTTAAAATTTAAAGCCTTATTTACTACTTCTTATCATCCACAAACAAATGGAGCTCTAGAACGCTCACATGCTACTTTAAAAGAATACCTAAAATCCTTCGTAAATGGAAACCAAAAATACTTATTTTTATACCTTGCCTATAAATTATTTAAATGCTGCAGAAATCGTAACGAATATACAAATATTTAATCAATGTAATAATAAAAAGTCATCGAAACATAATTCTAAAATTACAAATTCAGTTGAGATGACCGATAAATCGACATCTGAAGAAGATAATATCTCGCTAAACTCTTTACCAAATTGTACTAATTATAAGCCTTATAAAACTGTACACGAGGTTCACTCTTCCTCTTGAAGAAATCTTAATTTCTGATTTTATTCAATTTTAGTTTTTAAATTTTTATATTAATACAAATAATCGATATTACTGTCATATAATTTTAATTTCTACTTCACTATAAAACAATATACAAACTAGTTGGTGGTCCCCTCAAACTTAAAAAGATGTTTTGCCTCACAAGTTTGCTTGTCAAAATCGGTGTACAGAAAAACCACAAAGATGTTTACTATCAAAACTAAATGCCAAATCTAGGTCAGAAACAGTTGCACATGCGATTGCCACTACTTCACAAGAAATTAGGCATAGATATGTTGTCGATCCTGTTACTACTCTAGATGGTAATATTGACATTGATCCCTTGCCTGAAGAATATATCTATAACTACGCTTTTAATCATAATAATAATGCGACTCTTTTTCTATTAATATTGAAAACATCTGATAAAATCATATTTTTATACACCGAAGGTATATTTGTAGTAAATTTCTTTATAAACAACAGGAATTTTTTTTAACCATAAAAACCACAAAAAGGTCAGGGTGCGCTTAAGAAGAATAAGAAAACAAAACTAGTTAGAGGTAGATAGTAAGTAGGTAGGTAAGGAATGTTTACGTATTTTTGTTATACCTATTCTTATCATTAGCAAATGAAACCCAGAAGTATTAATGTAATAATGGGTACCTATGTTATAAAAATATTATCTTATTCTTATGCATATTTCAGCCGCGACAAAATCTTTGTTTCTTAGAAAATATTCCGCCACCATCATGTCACGCACTATTGGAAGGTTGTCAGATTGACCCTTTTGAAACCCTTCTTCCATAATTAAATACTGTTATGAGCTTGAGGTTTGTGACAATAAAAATTGCCGATAGAATTACCTAAATTAACACTTTAATTTTCTTTACACAAATTAAAACTTAAAACACTAATAATTAAGCACACTGATTCACTTTATTCCGCTCATAAGCTTCGCTTGTCTCGCCAAATTCAATACTTCCCCGATCGCGTATTGCAGCGCCTTTATATAGGGCTCTTCCACGAAAACATACAGAATATTCAAGTAAATACGCACGCCACCCGACCAAGCGCAGAAAATTCGAGTGTGGGGCTTCCAGAAAGCTTAATTCTTCTGTTCGATACTAGATGGCGCTGTTGGTTGAAAGACGAGTGATGTCATTTTCTGGAAAGCTCTCCTCGCTCTCGTCCCAGACACTAGATGGCGCTAGTGCCGAGTACATGACGTCAACTTAGGCGCGTAACAATACTTAAAAACACCAGAACGCACGAGGGCAAACAACTCACCCGTCATTGATTGTCGTCTACAATGTCCCGAGGGACAATGCAGGTATCGGGCCTCGGGGTATACCCCATTGCCCGGGTGTTCCTCATGGCCCATCACTATGGGCCAGTCCTTATAGCCTTTTTAGGCATTGTGTGGAATTTCCGGATTAATCCGTACTTGGTAGTATTTTTTCCCGTAATTGGTTAATTACGGGAAAAAGAGAGGTTGTCCAGTAAAAGTCGAAGTTGGCCTTTCAGCGGCATTGTGGGTTGTTACTCGACTCTCTAATCACATATAGAGAGGAGTTCTCTTGGAAGAGGTCGCCCGTTCGGTGGCCGGGTATGTAACGGCGCAAAGCCGTTAAGGTGTTCGTGTGGCCCGTTATCGGCACGGTCTAACATGCCGCGCGCTAACCGGGCCACAAAGTCGTAGATACTCTCGACCTTCAAGTCGGCCGCTATCACGTCATTCCGGACGTAGCGACCTGCTCCGACGATCGTTCTTAGAGTCAGATTCTGCTGGGCCTGTAGTCGCCGCCTCAGAGGGTCGCTCAGAAGTGCGTACCAGGCCGGTGCAGCGTAAGTAATGATGGTCCGGATATACATCTTGTATACCCGGAGCTTGGTTCGAGTGGGCAGCTTGGATGCCAGGACCGGCAAGAGCGTCGCCCGCGCACATCGGGCCCGGCGGACGACGAAGTCGACGTGCGCTGTCATGCGCAGCGTCCTGTCGATCCTGCACCCAAGGTAAGTTACAGCCTTCTGGTACGCAATCTCCTGGCCGTTGAGGGTCAGCGGAGGTGGAAAATTCCTGAGACGGCGAGTGAGCAGAGCGGTCGTCTTACCAACGTTGACGACCATCCTCCACTCATCCAGCCATGGTGGCAGCAGGTCCAGCAGACGCTGCATCTTGGCAGTGGCTATGTGGGCTCTTCTGGACGAGGTGAAATAGGCGCTATCGTCCCCATATAGCGCCAGCTCGACGTCGTCCTCCCACTCTTGAAGCCTGCCTGCCAGTGTGGGTATGTCGTTGGTGTAAGCCGCGTACAGGACTGGTGACAGACAGCTGCCCTGTGGAACGCCGGCTCTGATGGTTCTGGTTGCGGACTCGGCGTCCTCTACGCAGACGTCGAACTTCCTGTCTTCCAGGAAAGACGCCATTAACCGCAACATAGCAAGAGGGACACTGGTCTGTTCTTTCAGCTTATATAGTAGTCCTATGTGCCACACCCGGTCGAACGCCTTCTCGATATCGAGAAAGACGCCCAACGATATGCGGCCACGATTGTACTCTGCCGCAAGCAGGTGCAGCACTCTAGTCAATTGTGTGACTGTAGAGTGACCCCTCCTGAATCCGTGCTGCTCCGCCCGAAGTTGGATGCACGGACGGAGACGTCTCAGCAGCAATCTTTCAAACAGTTTAGCTATGTGTGGTAATAGCGTGATCGGCCTGTAGCTGGCAGCTCTACGCCTGTCCTTCCCGGGTTTCGGCAAGACGATAATTCTGCCTTTTTTCCAGTCCTCCGGGAAGTGGGATGTCCACAATATCCCATTGTAGAGTCGACCAAGCTCTACTATGACTCTATTGGGCAGCTGTCGGAGTGCAGCGTTGGTAATCCCGTCGTGCCCCAGCGCCTTCCTCGGTTGCAGGCGGGTTACTGTCCTCCGCAATTCAGCGGGGGAGATGAACCACTCTCCTGCAAGAGGCGGCGCGGGCGACGACAGGAACTCCTGTACGCGACTTTCCTTCCGGGCATGAAGCTCCATGAACTCCGCACTTGCTGGGTTCGGCATAAATTGCTCCTCGAAGTGCTCGACTAGGATATCCGCTCTGCCCTTGGCATCGTAGCAGCGTTTGCCTGTGTTATCTATCAGCGGGCAAACGGGAGATTTGGTTCTGGTTAACTGCCGGTTCAGTTTATAGAGCGACGCATCTTGCTCTTCAGCCTTACTGATGCGCCGATCCCAGGCGTCGCCTCTGAAGGCCTGGACTGCAACCGACAGTTCCTCCGAGATGGTGTTGAGCTGGGTCTTTAATCTGGGGCAGCGAGTACGCGCCCAGAGCTTTCTTAACGCTCTCTTGCGCCTGATCTGCACGCATATGTTAAGCGGCAGATCGTCTCGCCTTGCAGTGATCGGGACGATCGTAGAGGCCGCGTGGAGGGCCTCCTTGATGTTTTTGGTAATTCTGGTTGCAGCAGCCTCTACGTCGTCCGCTGTGCTTATCGGCTGGTGTGCTGGAGGTCTCTGCTGCAGGTGTTGACAGTAGAGCCTCCAGTCGACACGTGTCTTAAACGCTCTGGGCGGCGTAGTCACCGCCTTCAGGCCAAGGGTTATCAGTAACGGGAGGTGCTGTGAAGAAAGGTCGTACAGCACTTCTACCACTATCGGATAGTTGACGTTCCTAGTGAGCACGATGTCTAATACATCCGGATGCCTCCTTGGGTCAGTAGGAACGTGTGTTGGTTCCTCGGGACCTAAAACGTCATACGAGTTCTTATCCGCATCTTCATATAGTTCATGACCCGGCGGGGTGATCACTCTGGACCCCCACGCCGGGTGTTTGGCGTTCAGGTCCCCGGCGACAATTGTGGGTGTGTCGCCTTCCATCACCGTCCGGATGTCTGAGGAGCAAAATGGAGTCCCTGGCGGGCGGTATGCCGCGTAGATTCTAAGTTCCTCGCCCGCCGCCTCCATTTTTATGCCGATAGAGCGCATAGTCTGGTAAGGTGGTAATTCCAGCTCTTGATGGACGATGTCCCTCCTCACTAGAACCGCCGTTCCTCTGTAGGCGGCCCCTTGAGCAGTGACCTCGTCCCTCCTGTAGATGTGATAATTCGGCAGCTTAATATGCGTCTTTGGGTTCAACTTTGTCTCTCCCAGCAAGATGATGTGTAAATCCTGTTGCTGGGCAACTGTGCGGAGTTTATGCAGCTTCTGCTGTATTCCGTCCGGGTTCCAATAGAGGAGGCGCAGATTACTCTCCTCCGTAATGCCGGGCAAGAAGGTTTGCCAGCGCCTTCATTGTCGCTGTCACTGGGTCTGTCCCGGCTCTTATGTCAGCCAGGACTTGCGTGCCGACCTCGATGGCAATACCAACCAGACGTTGGATTGCATCTGCTGTTTCGAGGGCGGTGGAAGGTGTTCTCCTGTAAGAAGGCGTTGGCAATTGTCTCGGGTGTGGTTGCTCCTGGTCCTGCCCTCTTGGCTTGTGGGTTGAGCGCGCTCTAGATTTAGAGCGGGCCCTACGTTCTGGTAGGGCCCTTTCTGGCACTGTACCCACGTTGGTTGTCTCCCGAGTAATCTGCGCCTTTTGCGAGGCTACTGGTACTGTTGGTGTCGGGGTAGAGGTAACAGCCTGAGGAGGCTGCGCCTTCTTCCTACTTCTCTCCCGCCTCCTCTTCTTTGAGGGTTGCCGTTCTGTGGCAGGATTGGCGGGAGGCTGTAGAGTCGTCCCGGTGGTTGCCCTGGTCGTCGTGGTTTCCACCGTTTCCTGGGATGTTACGGGTGGGGGGCTGGTTGCCTGCCCTTCCCGGTGATGGTGGTCCACCCGTCCTGCTGAATAGTGACAGCTTTCGGGCGACTCTGGGGGGCCTTTTTTGGTGCCTCCGGGAGTAGTCCCGGTAAGGTTAACCCCTGCCTCCTGGCAGTCCTCCTCAGGACTGGGCATCTGCGGTCATTTGCCGTGTGGTTTTTGCCACAGTTGGCACATTTCGGTTCTTCCTCTCTACCCCGAGGGCAAAGGCTTGCAATGTGTTCCCCGGCACAGCGCACGCATCTTACTGGCCTGAAGCAGTTGGCAGAGGCGTGCCCGAAGGCCTGGCATCGGTGGCATTGGGCTGGTCCTGCTTTTCTCTGCCAGGCCTCGATGACGACCCCTCTCATGTAGAGGAGTTCGTCGATGTTATAAAGGTCCTGGAGCTGCTCCAGGCTCAGGTGGTCCAATTGGGCAAAGTAGACGCAGCCAGGTCTGCTTCTACGAGGTGGTATAGCCTTCACATATTTAATGGGGAAGCCTTTTGCCCTTATAGCCTCCTCTATATCCTTGGTGTCCGTGCCCATTGGTAGACCCCGGATGCCCACTTTAGTGGGCTTGTCCTCCTCCGGGGTATAACAATACCACGACAGTGTTGGTGTTTTCTTAGATAAATCGACCATGTACCGCTGTACTGTGCGAAATTCGTTAGCACTTTGCGGTGTAAATCTAACGCCTTTCCCAAACGGACGGGCATTTATGGGGTGGTCCAACATATTGTTGAGTTCCTTAAAATGCCTCGTCCAGTCTGGTAGGCATTCGGCCACTATAGGTGGGTAACGGCCCTTCTCCTGGTCGGCAGGCTTCTCAGTAGGCACTGCCGCCGGTGGTGGTCGTGGTACTGCTGGTGCAGCTACCATATGGGCGTAACTGGTAGATGGCCGTTGGCCATCGTCCTGTGGAAGCCCGGACGGATTTATTGTTGCCACCGGCGATGATCGGCCGGCGGATGCAGCGAGGGTGGCATATGTGGTTGACCCCCAACTGAAGGATTCCTCGCCCCCCTGCTCAAACTGGGCCGAATCATGGCTTCGCCGATCCGGTGATATGGAGCGGGGGGGGGGGGGGGTTGTGGTGGAGAAGGTGACCTGGGTGGCGATCTTAGCACCTTCTTTGTGGTCACTTTATGGTACTCTTCGTCTTCCTCTGATGAGGTTGGTGCTTCATCGGAAGACGGTTGGGAGCCAATCCGTTGCCTCTTCTCATACAAAGAGGCTTCCGTTTCCGGAGGAGTATGACGTCTCGCCGTTTTCTTCGCCCGCTGCGGCTGAGGCGACGGTTCCTGCCTAACCGTGTGCTCAGACACGGCCGGCGTGAGCGCGACGCCCGGTGCGGGGTCTTTCCGTGGTGAGACGGGTTTTCTTTGAGGGATCTGCGAAAAGGATGACACTATTCTAGTGCGCTCCGGGTTCGACAGATCCCTCACAGCCAGTGGTCGTTCCAACACACCTTTTCGGTCCGGTGGTTTTCTAGATGGGGGGGAGGCTCCCCCTTTTTCTTGTCGGACATATTGACCTACCTACGTCAGTCAGGTTATCTACTATACGGCCCTGTCTAATAAATGGTATGTGAAATGGTGACTTTCCACACTTGGGGCACTGCCTACCCCTTTTGTAATCAAAAAGGTTGGGGGAAGTGCTAAGGTGGCACCTTATAACGCGACTAGGCACAGGATGCACGGAGCGCATAAAGTGCCAAGAATCAACTAGGGGCCGGTGACCTCAACGCCTCACGGAATCGCGGGACTCAACGTGGGCGGAGTTTGTCGTACCGGCGGTTATTTGCAGCCACTGTAAAACTGCAAGTAACGCACACCTAGGAGATCCTAGGACAAACGTATGATCGGCGCGCTGGAACGGTATGGCGGCGCGGCCGCATGGAATCGATGACGTCACGCGCTACTCGCGGGCACGGGCGAGATTTTAAAAATGTACGTAAACTTTCCACGCTTATAACTTCGGTAATAGTGCACCGATCGATGTGAAATAAAAACTAGAATTATGTGTTTGGTCTAGACTTTTTACCTACGTACTTAAAAGTCTAATATTGTAACCTTGTTATCTTCTCCATTTAAGGAATTTTAAAAATAAAAAATTAATTAAACAAGTAACACATTAAAAAAATTAACGATTCGATTATTTGAATATATCTATCGATTAGTTGAATATATTTGCCGATTTTTCGCATTACAATGAATTTTTATCATCCAAACACTACGGTAAGGTACATAGCGCCATATCGTTGAAACGACGTCAAGTAATTAGGTTGATACCATGGAAATACATGTACTTCGTACAAACTGGAACCCGCACTCTCGAATGACATAAAAAATACAAGAAAACGACCTTGAAATTTTTCATTACCCCTTAGTCTCTTTCTAATTAGGGTGAACACAAAATACAAGTATTTGGGATATTATGAAAAAAGTTTATGTTCAGTATTTTTATTTAAAAAACTTTATTGTTCAAATCAATAAAAAAGGTTACAAAGGGCGGACTTAATGCCAGTTAGCATTCTTTGCCATTCAACCCATGGCGTGGTGAGAAATTAGTGGCAGGTGACTTAAGTAACTAAAGACAATAAATTTATATAGATATAAATTTATTGAAAATTATATTTATTTATAAAATTTTAATTTATAAATGGACATCATTTTTAATAAGTTTTATATTCCTTCAGTAGCTTGCTCAGGATGAATTTATGGTTAAAGTTTTCGGGAGGCTGTCTTTACATCCCTTATAAAATCATCATCATCATTACAGCCTTTCATAAGTCCACTGCACTCATACGCCTCCCCCAAGGAATGCCACAAAGCACGGTCCTGAGCCACCTGCATCCATCGACTTCCTGCATGTCTTACCAGGTTGTCACTACATCTAGTGGGGCGACGCCCTACAATTCGTCCGCCGGTAATATAATTTAATTAATTATATTTTATAAAACATCGTTAATTAATTCTATGGGGAGGAAAGGTTCTCGAGTGGCAGCCTCGTACCGGTAGGCAAAGTGTAGGGCGACCCCCCACTAGATGGAGTGACGACCTTATAAAATAACATAAGGAAATAATGAAAATAAAATAACAATCGTTTTTATTTACATTTATTATTACAATAGCAATAGTGTCTACAAAATTGAAAGATACAATAATAGTAATTAGAAGCCAAGGTTTTTACAACACAATTTTTTATACATGATTGAATAAAATAGTTTTGTGAGTTTTTGGCGCTTGATACGAACTACACTCAACGTTGGTCCATATAATTTTTTAGATGTGTTCTGAGACGCGTGGTCAAAAAAGAGTTTGAAATTAATTTTAAAATTCTGGATTCATGAAATTCAGAGCAATTTATACTGTCATCCATAGGGTGATAAAACATTTGTCGCAACTGTGGTGTGAAGTGTTGAATAATGATATTGATTAATACATTTTTAATATTAGGTTTACCCAGAGTATTCATATTTGATGCCCTTTTAAATATTTTATCCGCAAAAAGGACAATTTTGTACACCTCTGCGGATGGAAAATGCAATTTATATTTTTTTGATAATCCATATGGGTATTTTGTGATTCTAAAGCCTGCAAGTGGTTTTCGATTTCATCATCAGTATCTGTATTATCAGTATTTGAGATCGGTTCTACTAGGGATGATTGGTTATTGCCGAATTATACATGCATTGCGTCGTATGTATGATCAATGCAATTTCCATTAATTGAGGGTTGTACAGAGTTTCGATATAATCATTTTCTTAATCTATGTCGGAATTCAAAAGGGCTGGGGTTGTCATTTGTTCGACCCCGGGCTCTAATACAAGAAAAATATATTTCTAAATTATCCTGCGAACATTTAAATGTTAAAAGATATTTAATGGGAGGAATGACGTTTAATAATTCGGGAAAAAGTAATGGAAAATTTTCAATGTTCATTAAAAAACCTAGAGCAAATTTTTTGCGCCCGTGGTGTGTAAAATACTTTTTCCATTGATACTCAATGATTTTAAATATTCTTTTGTCTGTTGCAAAATCAGTTTCCAATATTTTTTGTTTTCAATTTTCATAGGACTTTTGAAACCACGTCCAAAAGGCGATTTGGAATTCATAAAATCAAATATCCTATCTATCATTTTTAAAAACTCAACTGTGGCTTCACTCCCCAAAAAAAGCGGATTTCTACTAAGTCTTAAGAACTCGATGGACTCAGCCACCGATGAACTCAAAACTTGGGCCGCAAGTTTGACATTCATTTTTTTTATTTTCGTATTCTACGTGGGTAGATGATAATTTGTTGCCAAATTTTAAGCCCTCTTCTCTTCGATTTTCTTTGTTTACTTGTGTCTGAAACTAACAATATAAATTTGGTAAACAAAAATACAAAAATCCTAGGAAGTAAATTAGAACTACATTTAAATACATTAAAACCAAAAGTAGGTAACATTATATCTGAACATTTATTTCTAACGATAGCAAATATAGAGGTGTAACAAAATTATCAAAAAAAAATAATTTCCTGAGACCATATATTTGAGTAAATATGTGTAAATTTTCATTTAAAAAATTTAATACAATTAAAAAATTAGAAAAATATTGTACAAAAATAGCTTTTAAATATTTTTAAAAATTATAGCCGAGTGTTATAACATAAGCTGTTCCAATTTTCTAGGTAACAGAATGCATTTTTATTTTTTTTCTCAAAAAAATTATCAGGAGAAAAATTTTGTAATTTTAAATTACATTTCTTCGCTTGGAAACAAAACATCGCATGGAAATATGAAATAACAAGCACCTAACAAAAGTTCATATCTGTACCAGAGAACAATCTGCTATTTCATTTAAAAACGGTGTGACTCCTTGTCTCAGTCGTTTCCCCGTAATCATGTAATCGGTTGATTTGAAATGGAGGTTACAAATCTTTGCTTTATCAAAAAAGGGTCTTTTTAGTTCCACATTATTTAACCATTTATTACGTTCTGTTAGCTTGGAAGGAAACCTGCAAAAAATTAAGTATATAAAAATTTAGTAAAAATTATTTCTTTTAATTGTGATGTTTTAGTGTATCGTCATTCGTGTAAACAACGTTTTGAAATTTCATGCAAATCGAGCAGAGTACCATTCGAGAAAACCTTTTCCATTTCTAATTAAAATGAAAAAACATTCACAATGTATGGTCACCCTAGTCGTAGTTATAATACAAACATGAAACGTTAACCTGTACGCCAAGCCATGCTCACTTTCGATCGCGCAATACCAACCTTACGCCCGCCAAGTAGTGATCGAATTAGATCAGAATTATGTAAACATGTCTACCTATGAAAAAACTATTTTTTCGTTTTAAACAAAACCAAAGACACTATGCAATAGATATTAGTATCAAAGACAAAGATATGCTCTTTTATTTTAAACCATAACCTGGCAATGTTTCTTAGAAAAAAAAAAAAAAGAAATCACTCTGAACTTCCGGCGTTCCACGTGTCACTTTGATGAAGGTCCGTCCGTCTTTTTTATAGAATTTTATATTTGTGTCTGGACTAAAAACGAAAGTATTATACTTTTTTATATTCCTTGTAATATAGTCAACACGTAGATATGTAATTTGTGGTATAAAAAGTGAAAAGTAAATTGCCAAAAGTACTTCAAATTCCGAAAGGCCTGTTTTGGCGGGCGGGTTATAAATGTGTTATTTTTCAAATTCTCATTTATTTTTAGTGTAAAATGTAAGTAAAAATAGTTTTCCTACATATTTTGAAATAACATGACGTTGTATTTATTTCAAATTCACACGAACATATTTTAGAAATATTGTTCGAAATGTCACAGATAAAATATTATTTTATTTTTTTTTTTTAATTTTTTAATATTTTAATATTTTGGTATGAGTAACGAATGGAAACACATAAAACATAAAATATACATATTTCCAAACAATTTCATATAAATTTCTACAAAAACAAAGGTGTAGAATTCAAATTAGTAGTAATTTTGTCACTAAAATTGAAGTTTATACTACTATTATGCTATACAGTGTAATTTATATACTTTATTACAATTTTTAGCAACCAAAAATAATTTTATTCGATAGTTTATACATTCAACAAGACTTCCTGTAAGTTTTATCCATAAATATTGTCTCAAAGTGAAAATATAGCAAAATTTGCAATATTGCAAAAAATTTCCTAACCTAGAAATTTTCCCGCCAAAAAGGTCCCGAGTGAACGGGAGTGTAACATGGCGCGCGCTCGCTTGGCGTACAGGTTAATAAGTAAGCAAATAATGAAGTGAAATTGGAAATACAGAACCATAATTAACATCTAAACCAAAATAACAATTTGTCTATCCAGAAATAAGAGCAATTAAAGTCGAAATATCACTAAACAATTTCACATGACGCGCAGTATTTGCATGGTGTTTTGTACTTACGAATGAAATATAATATTGCAACCTGGATGCCATTCACTTTTGCAACCGCGCACAATACATTTAATGACGATTTTAGAGATGTGCCCCTCACTCATGAGGTGCCTCGTTTGAGGTACTCGTGATCGCAAATTGAAAGAGTTACTCGATTTTCAACATTGAACCACCTCACTCGTTCACGCGTCCTCACTTAAAAATTGACATAGACATTATTGACACGAGTACTCGCGACTCGCGAGCATCGCGATTGAGTGAGCTTAGTGAGCGAATGAACCGACTTAGAAATTCATATTTACAGTACAGAATAAATTAGAGAATGAGTGAGGTGAGGAATCGAAATTCTGAAAACATTAAACATTATGATTGTGTTATGTACTTAATGAAATAATGATGTTTGGTGTGTGTATGTGTGTGTGATGCTGATGTTTGGTAGGATGTTATTTAAATTAAGAAGAGATACAAAAAATTGTGTAAAATGAGTTGCAGGGTAAATAAAACACACGAAGCAAAAAAACTGAGTGTATTAATTGAGATCAAGGATAAAAAGTAAAAAAACAATCGTATTGGAATAAATGCGTTTTTCACAATCACAACAATATCAACAATTACTTCACCACACGTGCACCTCCAAGGTCAACATAGTTAAAGTAACATTATTAGGTACTCAAAACGAATTAATAGAGAAAATATTTTTATTTCTGCTATTAATATGAATCTCTAAACGTTAACTATGAACTCTAAAAACATAAGCATTAGATTGTTATTTAAGTGTCATTGATTCGTTTATTTTGGCGGAATTCATGAGCGAAAGAAAATTACGTGTGTGAGGGAGACGTAAAAATCGGAATCGTGAGTACTCGTGAGTCGACGCTCCCGTTCGCCTCGCTTGCCGCTGCCTCGGACAATCGGCTGAGTTCGGTTCGAGCTCGGGCTCGGCTCGTGAGGTGAATTGAATACGCTGACGTACGAATCCTCGCCTCAAATGAGGGGTCCCTCGTGAGGACCTCGCGAGGTAAAATGAGGTGCTCCCTCAACCTCATATAAAAATGATGAGTTACCCATCACTAGACGATTTTACTAGTTTTGCCTCTGGATTATTCCAAAATTCAAAAACAAACTTGTGAAATGAATATAAACATCTGTCATTTGCAGTAAAAATTATTTGACAAATAGATTTTGGGTTGACATATAACGGCTTTTAAGAATAATTATAAAATAGGGGAAATATTGGGAGGTTAGGCAAATAGTTCATCGTAAATCTTTATTTAGTGTTTAAAAGAAAAAGCAAACACTTGCGTGAAAATCGGTTTAGTCAAGTTTTTTTATCATTTTTGATTTATAATTCTTGACATACAAACAATTAAACTTATATTGAAATTCATAATCGCTGTCAATGGGGTAATATCAGCCGTCACGTTGGCTATCCTGTAGGGAAAACAGGGGTTGTTTGAGGTCATTTGGTTATTCCTAATGTTGATATAAGGAGTGTGGGTTCCAGTTTGTCTATACTTCCGTGGTTGATACTGTTTTTTTTATATTTTGCTTTGTTTGAAAAATTCGATTTTAAATTAAAGTCTAGCCGCTCGGAGAATGCGATCCTGATCGAACAAGATCGAACGGACAATGTAACTTTGGAGAGTTTTTGGCGGGAACGTTACCGTCGACGGATTGTAGCCCCCAGTTTTGTCGCTTGAATAATGGTTAAAGTGGATATTGATTCGTGAAAGCGATGCGATTTTATGAATTAAGTGGCGCAGACACTTAATTCATGTGATGTGTGTGAACTATTAGAAAAAACGACGAAACTGGTGCTTTGATGTTGATATAAACCTCAAGATATTTTGATCACTTGGACGTCTTATTAACTTGAAGGGTTGTCGTTATCAACTGTCCGCTGGGTAAAGTTGTCGTCAAAATCTCCCTAAAACTTCGCAATGGGACGCATCAGCATATTGTGAAGAAGAAATATATAAAAATGAAGATTCCGAAGGAAACGATAGGTTCAGAAAGATTAGAACGCAGAGCCGTAGTCAGTAAAAAAATATTGCAATATACTCGTAGACCATGGAGTATAGAGTGTAGAGGTAAGGAGTACCAACTCACATAGCAAAATAGTTGAAAAAGTGGACATCTGTATGCAGTAAATAACAGTTTAAAAACTCTCCACAACAGCGCTGGAGTAGCTACTGGGATGAAATGAACTTAGTTGTCGACGGTTTAAGTGTGCCGCTAAACTGCTCAGTAGCTCTATAATAATTTTATTTATTAAATATAACCTCGAAAAAGTCGTCTATCCCACTAATATTTTTCGGTGCGTTCTTTTAAATTTTCCCTGTAGTATAGTGCACCACCCTTATTTAACGGTTTTCTATGGACACTTTTTAATACACAGTCTGTACTCCTTACTTCCACACTCCATACCGTGGAGCGTAGACAGAGAAACCTATAGACTAATGATCAGCGTGGCCTCGAGTGAGAAAGGACTATAACTAATTTTTAGGTTATACAATACTATTTATGACTTTTAAACACATTCAGATAAAATTTTTAATTGTTCTAAGAACTGAACTGAACAAGATTCACCAATCTTCAGCTAACAAAACACTTTTTTCTCACATAAACCAACTTGTAAACTCCTTAAATCGCTACGCTGTTAAAGTTGTTTAGCGAACTGTAGAGTTTGCTAAACAAAAAAACCGACACGGAGAAAGGGACAAACAATCACACTGCTCTGTCTCATTTCTATGCAAGACGTATGCATAAATCTATCTTTTTCGTGTGCGAATGCGAAAGAAGGCGTCAATTTGTCTATAGGTTTCTCTGTCTACGCCATGGAGTTTTCCATGTCGTAGATCATGGAGGCTAGAGAACAGGAGAATGATCGTTGTAGAGAATAGTGTCTCAGAAATATGGACAAAATAATTAAGGCGCTACGACCGCTAAGTTGTCTCAATAAAAGCGGGGTGTTGTGCGCTAGTTTTTTTTAAATAATAATAAGTTCTTTATTTCAAAGAGGTTTCAGGTATATGTACCAATGTAGCTTTGTTAAATGTCAAGATATTTGCTTAACATTTAATGAAGCGACATTGGTACATATACCCGAAAACATAGCGTCTGTAGCCGAACTAGGAGACCTGTGCATCAGCTGTCAGCGCCATATCCCCACCGTTAATTTATAAAAACATTAGGATGCAAGCAAAAGTTAAATGCAAGCAAAAATTAAAGTTACAATGAAATTAATTGGATCACATATCATGTTTATGTACTATCTTACCACTTATTACTTATACCAAGGTACAAACAAGATATTAATTTATACTACTTATGTCGTTCCTCTCTCATAAGATGTGTAATGTATGACTGTAAGAAGTAATTGTGTTATGAGTGTAATGTGTATGGGCAGTTATGGGAGAGGAGCATGTAAAATGTGTGTGTATGCATGTATGTGTGTGTGTGTGTGTGTCTGTGGGTGCGTGTGTGTTTGCTCATGTACGTGTGTGTGTCTGGTTGTTATGATTTTATACGGGTAGTTTTACGGATGACAGTTATGTTTAAGTCTGAATACTAAGAAGGTTTTTAGTTTCATTGTAAGTTAATTTTTGTAGGTAATTATGTACAGTTTTTTTTACAATTTATTTTATTAAGGTGGTAAATGTCTAATGTTTTATTTAGTTTATTATATAAGTGTGGTCCCAAAAATGCAAAGAATTTTCTTATAAAAGTTGTTTTAAAATTAGTTGTATCTACGGAAAATTTCCTGCGTTCATTTAAGTTCGTTCGGTTGTATAACAATAAGCTATGTTGTTTATTGTATGTTGATATGCAGTATGTTATAATAGACTAAGCACAAAGCTAAGCAAACTCGTTTTAATATATCTGGATCCAAAACGTGTCTAATAGATTTAAAAATATATATTAATTTTTGAATTCTTTTGCTAAGTGTGTTAATATGTTGTTTATAATTTAAATTACTATCTATTATACCCCCAGATATTGAATATATTCAACAAACTCAAGTGAAAGACAGGAATAGCTGTTATCTCTTGTTAAGCAATCATATGAATGAATCACTAAGTTAAAATTTTCAGGGTTGCGAATAGGTTTTCTTAATGAATAAATTATATATTTTGTTTTCGTAATATTGATTGAAAGTTTATTACTGTAAAGCCAATTAGTAACTGCATTTATACCTATTTGTGCGGACGAGAATACGTCTTTCCACGTATCCGCAGCAAATAGTGTCAGTGTCATCTGCATATGAAATTATATGTCTCTGAGAGAGACCAAATTTTGTAAAATTATTAATATAAATTAGAAATAAGGTTGGGCCGAGTTTACTCCCTTGTGGTACGCCGTGTGTTACTAGTAAATCATTGCTGGTAATATTAATCACACTGACGCTTTGATATCTCTCAGAAAGATAACTTTTAAATAATTTGAGTAGAGTGCCTCTGATACCAACATTTTCCAGTCTTTTTAATAGTATTTTTATTTATACTGTGTCGAATGCTTTCGCCAAATCTAAGAAAACTGAAATACACTTTTTTCCACTGTCTAAATACGATGACAAAAAATTTGTAAGAGTATGAACGGCATGCTCTGTTGATTTGCCATGTCTAAAACCAAACTGTGTATTTAACAATAAATTATTTTTCTCCAGATATTTTGTAAGTCTATTATTTGTAATTTTCTCTAAAATTTTGGATAAAGCGGGTAATATACAGATAGGTCTATAATTACTTACACAGGTTTTTTCACCATCCTTAAAAATAGGTCGAATTACGGACTTCTTAAGATATCTAGGGAATACACCATCATTTAAACATTGATTAAATATACAAGTTAAAGAAGGTATTAACAAATATTTAAAATTTTTAATATATTTATTCGAGATTCCATCCCAACCTACTGAGCAGTCGGTTTTCAAATTGTCAATTAATTGTTCTACTTCACTTTCATCCGTGTTCAAATGAATTTAAGTAATAGTTTGATTCTTCACCAATGTTAATATTAAAACTTTCACTATTATTATTTCCTACCTTAAAACTCTCTGCCAAACTTTTGCCTACATTTACAAAGTAATTATTAATAAGGTTAACAGATATTTGCGGCGTGCTGGATATATTCAACAGTTCTCTGTTATACCCTT
Organism: Parnassius smintheus behrii; assembly: GCA_036936625.1. Classification (NCBI taxonomy): domain Eukaryota; kingdom Metazoa; phylum Arthropoda; class Insecta; order Lepidoptera; family Papilionidae; genus Parnassius; species Parnassius smintheus. Next base: position 18,442,291 of record JAUPFT010000028.1, on the reverse strand, counting down.
TGTTTTTCATGTTACCTATAATATAAGTAAGTACTTCCCATAGCTTCTTATTATTCTTTTTAGCCATATTCACTCGCACTTATTCATAATTTCTCTTTACCTTTTTTAACAATGCGTTACAGTGATTACGATATCGTCGGTATATAATTTGATCACTTTCACTATCTGGAAGTCGTCTAGCCCTCTTATGTAGTTTATCACGGTGACAAATACATCTAAGAAGGCCAGTCGTAATCCAAGGTTTGATGATCTTTTTTGTCTTGGCAACTTTACTAATTTAGTATTAACTTCAATTACTGTTTTTATTTTATTAACTAAGTATTCAAGAGAAGTATTTGGATCTTTAATATTATAAATAGGTAAAAAGTCAATGTTTTGCATATCCGAATTAAGTTTATCGTGATTTCTTTTTCTGATAGTAGTCGTATAAAACTGTTGACGTTGTTTATTTTTCGTACATAAAATTACAGGTTTGTGTAGTTAGGATTCACTCCGTCATGTTTCCTTTTTTTACGCTCAGTAACATTTAACGTAGGCGATGGAATATCAGGCACCGATTCACTGTGAAGTTTTGTCTTCCGTTCTATCGCGTCGATTGCGCGCGTCTGCGATGTCTGCGATTGTGATGTATCATTAGAGCTCATAGGCACGGGCGAAGCGGGCGGCGGTGTGCGGTTGATCGGCATTGTATCACCGGTTTTTAAATAAAAGACGCCTCAACGTTAAATTACAAGGAAATATGAGTTAGAAAGTGTGATCGCAGTATATTTGAGAACCCGTAGCCCTATTGCAACCGTACGAGTAAAATATAACCGACTCTCTTCTTATCGTTTTGCTAGCGTGTGGTGTCTTATGCTGTGTCCTATTTATTTGTTCATTGTAAATGTGGTGGTTTTACTCACACTTATAATTTAGTTTGTTGAATATTAATCACTGCCGCAGATGTCACTTGCACATCGTAAACTGCCTCGGGCTTTATGCGCTCCTAATATTTTATCACTATTTTGTCACAGCATTTATTAAAATACAAGTAATAAAATAAACTATAAACACGTCTTAATTCTTTGCATCATTGAAAGAAAAAATAACGAAATTATTATTTAATATTAATTAATTAATTATAAATTATGTTTTTTATAATTTCAATTATTGTAAATAACTACTTCGCGAAATCTACTTACCGACGGCAGCGCGCCTATAAATTCTACAAATTTTCAGAGACAGGTGGGCTATGCCTTATTACGTAGCGATCGCCCTCCCGTCCTCAAACCTCCATGTCGTCGAGAGATAATAATAGTTTCTTGGAGTTTTGGCGTGAACTTGGCCGTAGACGGATTATCGCTTCTGTTTTGTTGCTTTGAAGTAATGATTCGTAAAAGTGATGTGATTTTATGAATTAAGTGTCTGCGCGTGTGAACTATTAGAGAAATCGACGAAACAAGTGCTCCGATGTTGATATAACCTCAAGTTATTTTGATCGCTTGGGCGCCTTATGAACTTGGGTGGCTGTCATCATGAACTGTCCGTTGGGGTAGCTGTCGTCAAAACTCCCCAAAAGCTTTGCAATGTGACGCGTCAGCATATTGTGAAGAAAAAATATGTAAGAATGAAGACTCTAAAGGAAATTATAGGCGCAGAAAGGCTAGAACCCAGAGTCGTAAAGCCAGTTAAATAAAAGATTTAATTTCTGTCTACGAATATATTTTCTCAGTCTACGGAATATAAATATTACTCTACTTTATGGTTTATTTTTATTGTTTGTAAATAAAACATTTACAATTAGATTTCTTACATAAAGGAAATTATATAAATATGAATGAAAAACTTTATAGATTAATGTTGTTACGGCGTAGATACTGCAAACGAGGGATGTATTTGCTAATTTTATTTACAGCATCGTTTTATGTATATATATTACTATTCGGTAATTTAAAATCGCCCCAAGTAATGCATTTAACCGATTTGCATCACTGTCCTGCTTGTTATGGCGTATCTATTTGCCCGGAACTGTATTCCAACCAGATAATTCTTCAGAGTGAACGACATTGGTCAGGAGTATTTAACGCCAAAAATATTTATTACGGTTACACGAAATCTAATCGAAAAGTTATTCTAAAGAAATTGGCACATGATTGGGAACTAAGAAAATTTGACTCAAATATTTGCAAGAAGTGGAATTTAAAAGATGATTGTAAACCAGTTCATCTTTTAAACTCATCGAATGTTGACGAAAAACTATTATCAATTGTTCAATTCAACTTTACTTGGCCTGATTCAGAACCACGAAAAGGGCTTGTGATGTGCCCCTATGCATATAGTATATATGATTTTATAAAACCACTTCTTGACAAACGGACATTAAATTATAAATCTGAAATGATAAACATTTGGACTATGCTTAGTATAAACCCGGAGCCTATTATATTGCAGGTAATTTTAACTGTTATGTTATATGTCTGAATAATTTCTTTTAAATAGTTTTGATAAAACATTCAATAAAATCAAATATGATACAGATTCTTCCAAAATCTCATGGCTGGCCTGTTCCAACATATGCTGGCGTTTGTGGAAGGTTAGAGGTTGTAGCTCATGAAGGAGAACCAATTTCATCATTGATGCATATAAAATGGCATAGAAAATTGAAATATGCTAAGAAAATACTTGATGCTGCAATGGACTTTACATTTAAACATGACAGGCAAGATTCAAATCTTCAAAAAGATCTTATTTTTTATAAATATAGCTCACATATTAGTTTTTTATATTTTAAGATTAAAGATCACTAAAATAAAATGTACAAAATAATTTAAAATAAAACTTATTTTATAAAATTTATTTTAGGGTATGTTCCGAAATACAACACAGTGTACTGTCAAAATAATGCAAATGACGTCATGAATTGACGCTATACTGGTGATTCATTCCAAAACATTGGACAGTATATGACGTCATACTTTTGCGCCATTTGGAAAAGTGTTGGCGATTATTTTGTCATTTTGTGCTCCAAAAATCATTATATCCTCCTAATGGATATACCATCAATTAGTCTATAATTTTTTGTATTTGAATAAATAGAAACAAATTCTGGCATGCTTCATTCGGCAAACACACAATTAAAAATTGTTTTATTTTGGCCGGATATCCGACACAATATGGTGGCGGCATGCTAGTACAATAAAGTGTCAAATGATACGTCATTTGCATTGGACAGTACACTGCGTTGTATTTTGGAACATACCCATAGTCTTCTAGAGTATTATTATGCATATTGTTATAAATAATGAATGAATAATAATGTCCTCCAGACCTTTTGGTTACCGCGGCTAGTCTTAACATAGACTAGCCATCGGCGCACTACAGGATTATAGTTTCTAAGTGTATGCCCAAGCAAAGGTGCACCCTCTATTCTTTCATTTTCATAGTCTGATGGGACGGTAAACCGACACGACCAGAGAGAGATCAGGCCCAAGATCAACGGCTTTATGTGCTTTCCTGGGCACAGGGGTCAGACACAGCCAATTTCTTGACTCTGGGTGGCTAGTGAGAATATCAATGGAAAAACTCAAAAAACTGATTTTTTTGGCCCCACCTGGGTTCGAACCTGGGACCTCATGATCAGTTGAGAGCAGTTGCACTACGACAACCACTAGACCAACATGGCAATCAAAAAAATAAGTACATATTTTAAAATAAAAATTTTAACATTCAAAAAAATGCTTATTGTGCAATTGGAGTAATAATAGTATATTTTTTACAGATTTCGTTTTTATTTAATGGATTGGTCATTAGATAACATTGTGGCCAATGAAAAGGATGAAATCTCCTTTGTTGATCTAGAAGATGTTATTGTTTTAGATAAGCACATTTCACCCAGAAAAGATTTGGCTGATTGGTATCAACGGTATAACAGGGAATTAGTTGGACCTGGTTTCACATTCTCGATAGAGAACATGTGTAAACATCATTTAAGTGACCACAACTTGTGGGCAGCTTGCTACATTATAGCTGGTGACGACAAACCTTTACTGTATCCTATTCCGAAAACCATTAATGCATCTCGACCACACTTAGATAAACTATTATATGAATGTTTAAATAGTGATGATAGATTTAAAACAATAAGTAAGCTTCAGCATTATATAAGTGACATGTTGTTAGATGAAAAACTGCTCGGACTTACAACTGTAAGGTGATGAAGAATGTTACAAAGAATAGAATGTCCTTTGCATCATTTTGTATAGGCAGTACTCTCATGCAACTTTTGTTAGCTACAAGATTAAATATAAGCTTTAAATAATATAGTCAACAACTCTATTGTCTGTGATTTGTTATTTTAACATTATTTAATAACAATAATAATAATAATAATAATTTTAACATGTTTTTACTTTTCTTATAAAAGGTGACCTGAAGATGCTAAAAGGTTATCATTATAATAAGAATATTATTTCACTATTTATCAACTACTTGATTAATTCAAAGTGTTCAATATGAATTTCCTCCATTATTATTGTTAAATAATAATTTATCTTAAGTACAATAAGTTAATTTATTTATTTTATTTGGCTGACCAATAGTGAGTACACTAAAATTAATCAAATACATCAGTAATGAATAATGATACTAAGTAAATGCCTCACTATTCACAGGTTAGCAAAGCCTGTACCAATAGAAAGTTACTTATAGTATATTATAAAACGAAACAAAATCAACAATTTAAAAATAATACAGCAAAAAGATTTCATTCGTCATTGATTATATTAATGTCGAACACATTTTGAATTTTAGATACAGAAGTTGTGTTAATATATAGCACAGTAGAATATCCCTCATAAATCTTTTAAAGATGCGATATTGAGTAGTGTGACTGACTTAAGGTTTGTGCTGCAGTGACTGATATGGAATAGTGTAAGCTTAGTGGCTAGATAAGGAAATCTTTTTGGGATCTTAAATGCCATTTTGGATAGTAAGTAAGGGCAGTTTAAGTTTCCTATAATGAATTTGTGCAGGAAAACCATGTCAAGCATCTTTCTGTGAGTCTCAAGGGTTGACATCTTGAAGTTAACAAGCTTTTTTTTATATGAATTCAGTTTTTTAGACATGTTACAGCTGAAAGCTAGATGTTTAACAAATATTTTTTGTATCCTTTTCATATGATTGATGCAATTTTTGTAAGTTGGTGTGCAAACTATACTACAATATTCAAGGTGACTCCTAACGAAAAAGAACAGTCACTAAGAAAAGTATTTTCTTAGTGATGTTCTTTTAAAGCTTTTGGATTCTCTTAATATGAAATCAAGCATCTGATGCATCAGATGCGTTAGCAAAATTAAGTTGATGATCCATTATAACACCCTAGTTACAAATGTTTATTTCAAATGTTTATTGTTAAGAGTGTGTTGTAAATGCTTTTGTTTCTTGTAAACTTTATGTGATTACACTTTTTTACATTCAGGGTCATTTTGTTATGTACACACCATTCGCTCAATCTATTGAGATACTCCTGAAGGAAGGTTGAATCACTCAAACTACGAATTTCCTTGGTGGCTTTGAGATCATCAGCGAACATGTAAATGTTGGAATTCCGAAAACATATGTCGATGTCATTAATGAAAAGTATAAAAAGATTCCGTCCTAGATGAGATCCCTGTGGGATACCGGAAAAGGCAGTTTAGGGGATCGAACTGTGACCATTTATTACTTCTCTAAGCTTTCCGTTTGACAAGTAAGACTTAAACGAACTCAGCAAGGGCTCCGAGATTCCAAAGAATTTAAATTTGTTTGTTAAGATGTCATGGTTTTTAGTGTCGAAGGCTTTGCTTAAGTCTGTAGTAAGTAAATGCCGTCAATCTGAAGTCTATCGCCGTCAATTTGTGGCAGTGAACCTATTCTTCAGAAAGCTATGCTGGCACTTCCCGATTAATTGTGAGATATACCATGATTATATATATATATATAATAGCCAAATACTTTCGCTGGGGCAGACAAAATCGTTATTGGTCTGTAATTTACGACGTTACTTTGTGGCCGTTTTTATGTACGGGAACAATCCTAGTTTCTCTCCAGGTAGAGACTTATTAAGTACAATCGATAGATAAGATTGGCGGTAGATTGTCAGGTCTTGCACCTTTCCCAACATCCAATCTTTTCAGGCAATATGTTCCTGGGAGACTTCAATATTACTTTAAATTGAGTTGCTTATGCAGTTATTACTAAAATTAAAGTTGTTACATATTTTCTCCTGAGCCAATGTAAACACTCGAAAATGCGATTCAAAGAAATTACAGATCGCCTCAAAGTTTTCAGAGCTGTTTGATTTAAAGGTCGTACTCTCTCCTCATCCACCTTCAAATTTTTATATGGCTCCAAAAGTACTCAGAGTTAGCGGCGATTATTGATGAAAACGAATAGGTCGTTTTGTGTATTTATTATAACGTAATTATTATTAAGTAATTTTGTCGCATCTAGCCTTTAACAGATCCAACGTAAATCCATCCATAGAATTTATGTATTTTTTAAACGTATTCTTATGCGATCTTCTTCCTTTAAACTTCTGATTAGTGACCGAGAAAACCAGTAGGGGTAGCGCGACTTTTAGAAGGAAGTACGAATTATGTTATAGAATTTATCAAGAAGAGTATCTAGCCACTCATAACGATCAAATTCACTACGTGAATCTACATTATCAAGATCTTTGCTAATAGCCTCGTAATCAGCCGTATAGAAATTTAATTTTGTCTTAGGTACGCAGTCTTTAGCACTAATAACAAAATTAATCGGAATGTTACATAGCATAAGTGTGCATGATGCAGGTTGATCCTATATAGTACGTCTTGTGGTGACGAGTCGTCACCGACGACGTCGAGTAGTCAACGACGAGATTAAGGTGTCGTCAGTGACTACATCGAAATTCGATAACACTAGGTCCTAGGTCGGATCACCGCCACATCGTGTTCGATGTCCTGATGTGCTCAAGCTGTTCGACCGAGACAAGCTCGAAGTCGCCGCCAATGTCGCGGCCTGGCCGGAAAGGCCGAAAAGGTTAAGATCTATCCGGAGGAGGAAGCGAACTGGTTTCGGGCTACAATGGCGCAAATATGCGACGTATCGATGCCCAGAAACAGTTGTCCCAAGTGCAGGGCGGAGTACTGGTGGTCAGTCAAAATCGCAAACCTTCGCCCGATCTGCTTGCGGAGTCGACGCCAGTACACTAGAGCCCGAAGGAGAAGGCGAGCTCTACCAGAAGAGATAGCCAGACTCTACGGGGCATACCGAGCAGCTACAAAGGTACTACAAATTGCCATATCTAACTCCAGGTCTCGGTCCTAGAAAGAGCTCCCAGAGGGACTCAACGAAGAAGCTGTAGCCCAGGATGCGATAAGTCTCGATAGCGTCAACGCCTTTAACTCTCTACCCTGGGACGCAATCAGAAGGGCACTAGCACATTACCAGGTGCCTGCCTACCTGCAAGCCATGACTACTTGCGCGACAGGTACATTCTGTATACGGGGCAAGATGGTAGGGATATCAAACGTGGTGTTCCGCAGGCCTTGGTGCTGGGTCCGCTATTGTGGAACCTCGCGTATGATGTGGTTCTGCGTGTCGACCTTCCTGCTGGCGGAAATATCGTGTGCTATGCCGATGACACACTGGTGGTCGCCAGAAGGGGTTGCATTTGAGGGGACCAAGGAGCTCGCCCAGCTTGGGACGGAGGTCGTCGCCAAAATCCACGAGTTGGGTCTAGAAATAGCGCCTCATAAGACCGAGGCCTTATGGTTTCACAAATTACCGCGGAGCAGGGAACCACCCGACTCGTCCGTCTACGTGGGTGGGTCTGAAATCAGAATGGGGCGGTACATGAAGTACCTAGGGCTCTACCTGGACAGTAGCTGGGGCTTCGAAGTGCACTCTGAGCTACTGGCCCCCGGATTGAGAGAGTGGCGGGTGCTATGCATAGACTGCTGCCCAATCTAGGGGGACCAAGGTAGGAAGTCCGCCGCTTCTATGCTGGGGTGGAGCGGTCCGTAGCCTTATATGGGGCGCATGTATGGGCGAAAACTAAAAGCGAACATCCGACGCTGTAGAACTAAAATCCACATTGTCCACCGGAGGATGGCTATACGGATTGTACGAGGATACCGCACGATATCCTTTGAGGCAGCAACAGTCCAGGCTCGCTTTCCACCCCTAGATATACTGGCGGATATAGATGCGAGGGTGTACAACCGAATGCGCATCCCCACCGCCAGGGAGGTGGCAGTGAGCCAGATGAAGCGCTCGAGTCCATAAAACGGCAGGAGCGACAGAACGCTTTGGCGACATGGCGTACACGACTTAACGAGAAGTGCTATGCACGGAAACGCGTCATTGGCGCAATTCTGCCGGTTTTCGAAGCCTGGATGCAGCGACGAGTAGGAAGACTCACCTACAGACTTACACAGATAATTATCGTGCACGGGTGCTTCGGTGATTATCTGTATAAGATTGGACGCGCAGCGACGGCGAACTGCTTTCACTGTGGTTATATCGACAATTTATTATATTTGGCTTACCTAGCATACAAAATTTGATCCCTACTTTTGCGTGCACACTGTCTACATAAGTACTGCCTTTTCTGCTCTTTTCTCCTTTATTTGAAATACATCCTCATAATCATTGGAGTCTCTCTTCCCTTTTAATAGTTTATTTATATCATTACAGTAATTGTTTATGAAAAATCTGCAAGATAAATTTATAAAAAATTCTATAATTTTGTCTTTGTGTTGACCACAATTTAAAAAATCGAATTCTATATGTGGAAATAATATAGTTTTATGAATTCTTTTAGATTTTTATAATATAAATGACGTTTCAAAATTTCGTTGGTAAATGTCTTGCATTGCAGATATGCAAGAGAGGAGAGATTCGGAAGGACTGACAAGCCAACGTCTGCCAGCATATTCTCGGCATTTAATATTTTCATTTTCTTGAGAGGCAACCATGTCCTTAGCGCATTGCTGGTAATTTTTAAATATTTTCTCCCTAGCACTGTGTACAAAATATCCACTCACATATTTTAGAGCGCCTAATACTCGAGGATCATTTTTCTTTTGACTTAGGTCAGTTACTTGCACTGTGGGTATGCTCTCAATTTCACTGGTCACCGTGGCTTGGCAATCATCTATCATGAAGGTGTATAAAACTTCACAATAGTCTTTTTCACAATTTGCCCCAGGGGCATGGACACTAGATATGTTACTTATTAATAAGCTAGTGTATGCACTTTCAAACCTTTCTGTTGTGGGGTTTGTGTTGCTGCACCTATGGCTTCTAATAGCCCCGAAAAAGTTTTCTATGGCGTCAAAAAATGTCTTAGCAACATAATCCGAATGTAAATACTATTTGTAGCTTGAGCAGTATTATGTATCTATCTAAACTCAAGATGGGTACAACATTTGACAAAATAATATGAAAAGTTTGTGTAGATTAGATAGAAGTGCATTCGGATCTTAGCAGGCTCTTCCAAATACCACGGCCAACTGCCGCAATCACGGCCGTGGTTGTTAGATCGTGCCTGTCGTGCTGTGACTGCCACAATCTAAATGTTACCTTTATTCACAACATTAAAAGTTCTTAATACATGATGAGTAATTAATGTATAAAGGTACTTCCCTTTACCTGCTAAATATCCCATGTTGGATGCTACTGTTTGACTGAAGATTTGTGTGGCATATTTGACCTTCATTTTGGAAATTTTATTTGGTATGACATGATTATCTGTAAGCTTTGGCATTAGCTTTATACCTTTGTATCCAGGGTTTTCTTTGAATAGCAATTCAATATGGTGCCATTTTGCTGTTCGCATTTGCTGATCACTTGCTACATATGTTGTGGAATGACTTCCTGATCATTGACAAGAAACATATTCTCTATAGGCTCTCGTCCAGATTTTATAAAAATCCCTCTTGTCTCCTGTATTAAAAGTTTAATGGCATGCCTATTATTGGTGCCTTGATCAGACACTGTTGTTATAACAATGAACCTAGCCTCTTGTAATTCTTTAATTACTTCTTTGAGTTGCACTGCTAATTCCGGTTCACTTGTTGCTCCTGCAGAAAATGTATATAATACGGGTTGTTTATAATTTTTTATCAATCCCCGTATCATGAACACTTGTGCATGATCAGCATAGTCAGGTCTAGTTTTCCGACCACCAATGGCGAAACCAATTACCCTATCTTTTCGCTCATTATAGGTTACATTGAATTTCAATGTCATTTCGTCGAATAAAACTATGCACAGTCTCTCTTCAACTTTAAACTTTTCTGTAGCTTTTTTGATCTGACCAAATATTCTTTTATTTATTCCTGGCTTTACATTTGCATGGCTTAAAATCTTTGTGAGAGTTTGTGGAGTTAGCAAGATGAATATTTTTCTTAAAAATCTATAGCACTTTGGACTTTGTTTTAAAATTGACAAAGCTACAATTTTTTCCTCTAGAGAAAATCGTCGACCTTTGTACTTCTTTTTAATTTCCCTGAACTGCAGTAAAGTCAATATCTTAGCTGTGCTGGGCAACTTATCAATGGCTTTTATAAATGCAGGATTAAAGGTAAATTTTTTCGCTGCTTTGAGACATGCAGGCTGATTTTTAACTTTGTTTTTATACTCGCTTAGTTTGTTTTTCACTTGAATAAGCTTCTGGTATAATCATGTTCTAATGTTGTAACAGCTTTGATTTTTTTAGAAACAATGGTCTTGGTTTTCCTTTTAGTGCACCCTAGAAACAAAAAACTTCACTATCAGAAACAAATAACAGCGTACTGGTATATGTTTATCTATACTAATTATAGCTATGTCAATATTAGCTTATATGTAGTTAATTCCCACTTAAACTCTAACGAAAAATCAAATTATATCAAAACTAAAATCAAATTCTCTTCTTCTCTTCTCGCTGTGTCAGCCCTTTAAGCACAATAGCAACTTCACGCTGTGTCAGCCCTTGGTCAATTAATGCTACTGCTTGTACAACTTGTGCTCCTGTTAATGGCATTTTTATTGATTTTAAAGCCCCTTTGGTTATTGAATTAAGACAAAAGATCACAATAATTGAATAAACTTACAGTAAACTTTTCACAACACAAATTTAAAATGTGAACTTAGTCGCTCAAATGACCCGATTCAACCAAAAATTAAAGAATTCATCATGGTGCACTTAAATATAATGAATTACCCTCTTCAGCTTGAGGGTAAACATTTTTTGACATACCTGCATCACAAACATTCATCAGAAACACTTAAAGCTTTTGATATCGCGAGATAAGTGCTTGGCCAAGATTCTGTGCCGCTTAGGTATTTAACCTTATCGACTTTTTTAGCGATGTTATTGAATTCGATTACCGCTTTTGGAAACCATCACGAATTCTAGGGCTATTGAATTGCACAACTATCGATTTTGGACGGGTGCTAGTGGTGTTCCGCTTTGCAACACGTGTAACGTTATGAATATTACCATCTTCAAGATCGTGTGAAATAACTTGCTTATGTTCATTACTGTGGATACAAGGTTTTCACTTTTGAATTCTGGCAAACATTGAATCTCAACGTTACATGATCGCGAATGTTGCTCTAATAAAGTAACTTTAGCTGTTAGATCTTTCAGGATGTTCTTAAGGTATAGTTACTCGTATATTCTCCTTTTAAAGATTTTCAACTTTGGTAAATTTATCTTCTACTGCTGTCTTAATGTCTTCATACTCCGTGTTGATGAAAGTCATGGGCGCTCGAATTTCCTTTATCTCTTCACTTATGGATCTCGTTGCGTCGTTGACATAGTTCGCTAATGTCTCATTTAGGTGCTTCGTCAGTTTTTCAATTTCCCGCTTAATAATTATGGTTACCTTTCTTGACGAAATAGGATTATCGCTTAATGAGTCGTCAATTTTCTCAATAACAGCCTCTTTTTTTAGATTGGGAGTGTTATATTAGAAGGATCGTTCTGTCGATTACGTGCATCAGACATTTTTTTTAATAATTATGTTTTATGTATTTGTAATTAATGGTTTCTTATATTTACGCAAACACTGCTGCACATTGAATAAAACTACTTGTGTGGAGTTTATCGCGTTTAATTTAATTTATTTTTAATTTCTGACGTTTCGGGTGCTTTTGAGCATCCATTTTTTTATTATGTGCGAGCAGTTATGCAGGTCTAGGGAAAGAGACCAGTATCACTGCGACCTAAATGATCTATTGTAATCGCTGCTACGGCTATAGTTCACTACTAAACTCTATGTTTTCAATGAATAGAAGGAGTTGCTTAGCCGTGAGCATTTTCACTTCTTCTGGGCGGAGTACATAGTTTCCCAGATGAGTGTTACTTCCGTTACGGAAGAGAACCAGCACATCCTTGAGTTGCTTAGTCCCAGGATGGACATGTGCTTTTTAAGACAACAGTGTCCAGTTAGGGCTCTTGCCAGAATGCGCAATTTATTTTTACTTAATCCCAGGGCTTCTGAAGCGAATTTACGATCAAAAGCCCGGATTAAGGTTTTAGAATGTTTTAAGCCTGGTGTGTCAGACCAAATCTTAAGTGTTTTACTGCGATAAAGAGTTTCAAGGGTCAATCGGGCTAGGCTTCTTGAGATTCCACAAAATGGCTCAGGTCCAAATTGTGTGCACTTTGAGCCCTCCCGTGCAAGTTTGTCGGCAAATTCGTTGCCTATAATACCCTCGTGACCCGGAACCCGTCTTAAAACGACCCTGTTTTTACATACCAGGGCGTTTAAGGCTTGTATTGACGCTAATAGCCTTGTGCATTTGGGCGGAGCTAACGACCCCTCTCCGCGCCACTTCACTACCCGCATGCGACAGAAAAGGTGCACTGCGGCCCGCGCCTTGCCGCCACTTGCGTTGCCGCGCTTTGTCTCGTCACAGAGTGGCGAAATCACAGAAGGTCAAATCATCGTGAAAGTTAAATTAATTTTTATGTGTAGTGCATTTATAGTGGTCCAATTTTGTTTTTATTTATTATCTATTGACATGGACGTACTTTTCGGGCTATAGTTACGAATAAAATTGTTAAACGCTTTCGAGGCCGCGGGTAGAAATTAAACCTTTAGTATAAATCAGCCTGGCTTGAAACATAATGTATCTTTTTAATTATATTTTATATAAATATAAATGAATAGCTAAATGTGTTGCTAAGCGCAAAACTCAAGAATGGCTGGACCAACTCGGTTAATATATTTTTATCAAATATTCTTTAAAGTCTGAGAAAGGTTTCTACGTAGGGTAGGTAGTGTAGGTAGGTAGTTAAGTAGGTAGAATTAGCACAAGTGTATGTCATATTATATGTTGTATTTTTTATAAACAAATAGAATATAACTAAAATTCACTGAAATTTAAGTTTCTTTCACCAAGTATTTTTATTCTTTTGGTTGGTTGAACTTCTTCATTCTCACTTATTTCTCCGTGTTCACATATATTTACGTTCGGAAATTTCGATAGCCCGTCAAAATCTTCTTTTTTTTCTTCTTCGTTCTCGTTGTCTTCATTTTTCTCTTCAACCTCTTTTTCTTTCCTTAGTTCCATTTTCTTCTCTTTGTCGTTTTCTTTTTTCTATTGTACAGCGTCTTCTTGTAATTCATTGTCTTTTTTATTTTGATTTAAATCATTTTGTTTTATTATTTTGGGTAGTTTATTTTTATTTGCGCTTTCTTCCACAGCTTTTTCTATATAAATAAGGTCTCTAATTTTCATTTTTCTCGTATGTCTTGGATCAATGAGTTCTGGTAATATGCAATCCAAATAAAACCTAGTTAATTTATTTTCCATTACGTCTTTCCAGAACTTGTCATCTTTTTCTGTTATATCAATTTTCGTTGGAATATTTTCACTCAGCCATAGTCCAAAAAGGCATCTCATTCTTTTGGTTATATGAAGCTGACCCTGAATCTGGTAATACCAATTATGATCGGTGTTAATAATAATCGTACCAGTTTTATCGGTTTTATAAAAGGGTATTTTTTTTTGTAACTGCTTCGGTAAAACTTAGTTGGTGAGCTGCAACAGGGCATTTAATTTCTACCACCATGTTTTCCTCGACACATATAACTTCAGGAGTAGCGCCTAGATATGGCAATTCGTCGTCAATAAATAAACCGCATGGTTGTATAACCAATCCAGTGTCTTTTGAAATTTGCTCAAGAGCTATTTTTTCATTTTCAGTCCCATGTTTTATTGATTTGACGTGACTAATGCTATCTTTATATAGTAAATCTTTTACTAGGTTACTACAACCGATATTTGAACGCCTCTTTATAATTCGGCCGAAGTTAGAGGCTGTTAAGTTTCCTTCTCAATTCCAGCCATTCACTGCATAAACTCTGTAAAATAGTATCTTTTTCAATTTTTTCTCTTTCTTCTTTGCTTTTCTTTAAATTTTTGATGAAAGTAATTTTTTCTTTCTCCATTATTTCTGGAACTATATCCTCTCTAGCACAATTTTCACCATAATTTATATCTTCCCCTTTGCTAAATAATGATCTATTCCTTTTTCTTACGCCTTTTGTTTTTAAGTATTTTTTTTTCAGTAACCTTCTTTGCTCAAGCAGCTTCACTTTTCCTTTAGGACTTTTTCCGGTGGCGTATTTATAAGTCGTTGATAATAATGCACGAGTGTTATAGGATATTGTGGCACCTTTGCATCTGTTTTCATATCCTTCCTTCGGGCTATAATTTATACGTTTTCCGCCAACTAGTTTAGCGATTATGCTATTGTAACTTATAGCTTTATTACTTTCCACATTATGTATGAGACTGGATGCGTGAGATGCAACGTTTGACATAATTTGGCAAATTTTGCTCCAAAGAGTGCTTGTCCTAAATTCATTATCGCTAGGGTCTCCTTATTAGGTTTGTTGCAGAAATATTGTTTGCAAGCACTATGGTCACCAAAGGCATGTATATGAGTCTGTAATATATCGTTATAAAGAAGTTCAACGTGTGCTTGTTTCTCGGATTCTAAATCGGATGTTTGCTTTTCAATTGCCTTTTTTATTGAAAATCTGATTGCTTTTATTTTTTGGTCTGTAATATTTTTTCTATAACGCAGAGGGTACTTGGTGTAAGTTTTCAATTGTGATAGTTTATTACATAAATTTCGCATCATGTGATTTTGCACTCAATTTTTTGTACTGTTGTATTGCAGTATGGACGAGTTTCAATGATTTTGGAATATGTGGCGGAATCTCCATCACTTATATGGATAAGTGATGGAGATTCAGCAACATCAGCCTGTACATGTTAATGGAACATTTAAATCCTTCAAAAAGTATAGATTCCTGTTGAAGGACCTGTATAATTTTTAAAACATTTATGTTCACGAGGCAACACTTTTTTATAATCTGCCTGTGCGCAAATACAACAGTACTTATTTTTAATACCAATGAACAGAATCTTCCCTGTTTTTTTTTCCAATAATGACTGCTGCTCCTGATAACGCAGAGTAATTTTTTTCTATAGCTGCGTTTACTCCAACAACCGTCGACAATTACGTCAATAATAGGAACACCATTTTCATCTATACGACCTTGCAGTAAGGCAAACTCTCGTTCTTCTTTCGCGGCATCGGTCATTGTTTTTAGTGAAATTCCTTCCCACATATTCGATATGTTTTCATGGCATTTTTGGTACATGTTGAAAGATATTGAAGGTAAATCTAAAGAGGCAGATAGCTCTTGGAGTTGTGAATGACCACAACCAATTGCCACTGTCCCTAAAACCGCACAATTGTTGATGTTCATTTCACTACCTTCATCGCTAGAGATAAAAAATTTCATGTTGCATAATTTGCATTGAAGCGTAAAAGTTGATTGATAACCGGTTTGTTTTTCAGAAACAATTTCCACGCTACCGAGACCACAATTGAAAGGTCCATGCAAAGACCTCTTGTAATTTTGAATAAAATGTGTTTAAATTGAGAATTCTTCGACCTTCAAGCTGATATGTTTTCTCAGAAGATTCGGCCGTGTCTACCTGTAAATAATTAGTATGATTTTAAGCTAAAATTAAATTATTCAAGATATTTACATGCATTGTAAGATCAAATCGATAGTACATACTTCACAAGGAGCTGAATAATCTTCAAGTTCTTCAACAGACCTTACAACATGCTTGTGAGTCAACATGTCAATCGGTGGAGAACGTAGTTTTTGAGTGCCCAAATCATCTTGTGCCTAAAATGAAAGCAGTTATACATATAGTACAATAAAATAGTTACAATAAAAATAAAAATCATCTTGTGCCTAAAATGAAAGCAGTTACACATATAGTTACAATAAAATATGTTTATGTAGTTATTACAAATTATTACTTACATTCACCTCCAAATCCATAGAATCATCTTCAACTTCTCTGATAGAGCTATTTTTTTTTATTTGATTTACCTCACCAAAACATTCCTAAAAAAATATTTATATGATTAGATAAATAAAATTGCATGTCAAGTTTATTTCTTTGTATAATATATAATGAATAAATAAACTATATAATGTATAAATAAAAAAGATTAAATTAAAACATAAACATAATATATTTATTATTGAAAATAATTAAGCAGGTAATCGATAAATTAACAAATTACTAGCAAGTACCTAACCTATAATCATAATTAATAACTACTTCAGGAGCATTTTCAGTTTTGCCAAAGTTTTCGTCGGTAGTTGTAGCTAAACAAGACCTGCAAAAAATTCGCTTGTCATAAATAATCACAACGAATCAGAATAAATTAATAAATAAATATACTTTACATAAGTACCAAAAAGAAAAATTTATAATAAGGATTGACTGAAAGTATTGCGTGAATATGGTCCTTCTGTGATCATTCACTACTCTATGGCACAGAAGTATTATACTTACGACGACTTTGTTTGAATATAGGTATTTTATAAACAGCACCTGTCTAATATTATGAAATATGTAGATTCAACTTAAAACTTACCTTGATAAATGTATACCCTTTTGTTTGTAATATTTTTTAGACCTCTCTTCAATCGTTTCTGCTTATTCCCCATGTTTTACAAACTAAACTTTACAATTGAACTCGATGATTGACTTGAACAATTCAAACAAAAGAATTAAACAAATTAGAAATAGCTTGGTAGCGATCACCCGTCCCAGGGGTGATTATCATCCATAAATTCCTTAATATTATAATAACCCTTTTTATACAAACTTATTTTAATAACATTTTTGAACTTTGTGTATATATAATTTTGTATATTTTCTGGGATTTTGTTGTAAAAGCGTATACATCGCCCCAAGAATAAATTACTGACTCGGTGGAGTCGAGTAACTGGTACTACTCATCGTCACAACCATCACAAACTATATTATTTTCTTTCATTGATATTGTTTTCATATATCATCATTACCATTAATGCCCACCCAAGCCTACTGCAAGTCCATGGCTGAACATGGACAGTCCGTATAAGGAATGATCTTAAGCCACCACATCCATTAACCCCCTGCATGGATCAGGCTCAGGTTGTTGTAGCTTCGTCTAGAATATCTCGACATCATTTTTAGGTGGTAGAGCCATGCTGCAGTTATATTAGTAGTATAGTTGTAGCACGAAGTAAAAAAATTATTTTAATAAATATGATATTTTTTGAATTCAATACTGTTTTATTAAGTTTCCATCCCTAAAACCAAAATAATACATAGGATCTAATCTTGTATTATTTATTATTATTCATTTAATAATTAATAAATATATGTTCAATCACAAAATCCTTCAATCTAAATTTCATACATTTACATCCGGCAGTCGGGTAAAAAATATTATATTTCTAGAGATAAGTACTTATTTTGCTTATTTAGCACACCGTACCAGGAATGTGACGTCATCGAGCGAGGTGCAGAGATAATGTGACGGAGCTGTAGAGATGGCACTAATGGAAGTGTTTACGATATAAAATGTAATGTATTTTTTTTTTGTTAATCACGATAATGTTAAAGTTATGATAATATTTTATTATTTAGTATAAAAATAAAAATATTTCTTTTAGAAATACATAGTTTCATTTCGTAAAAAAATACAATTTATTTTTAAAATGATACTGAAAAGGTATTATTTTATATAAGTACTTGACCGTGGAAGGAAAAGGAGAGATCTCTCTCAGGGCAATAGTCTTGCGTAGTTCGCGAACGATGAACAATTGGGAAACGTATCTTATCCCCCTATTACACTACCCTGAATCAGGCTCCCTACGCCCTGATTCAGGGTGGTGTAATAAGAGAAAGGGAGTAAGGGTCCCTAATTAGGGTATCAAAGTGGACCCGGTCTGCAGTGCCCTTCCACCGTGAATTGTAATAACACTAAGGGAGTTAGGGCATTTATTCGATGAGGGATGCAAACGATACATCAATTCTTTCAAACATCGATATATCGTTCATTAACATGGTTCTTCATGAGCTATGTTTTATGAACGATGTTTTGTTGTCAAAGGTTACGAAATAACCAACTATTCGAAGGTATAAAATTCCGTATGTTAAAAGTTGTGAATGGTGATTATCACGAATTTTATGTTGCCAAAAAATAAATATTCGAAAGAAAATATGTCAAAGTTAGATAACGTCAAATTTTTTAAAGTTAGGTTTACGAGTATTTAGCAGAAATAACTCAATCCCGAAAATTTTAATAACGAATCAACAAACAGACGAATGGTCTTTCAGCCGAAAATAAATATACTTGAACTTTAGAAGTACAATTATCTTCTATCGGTAATTCCATTTTCGATGTAAACTTGTAGTTATTTTTATTGTGATAATTAATTAAGATTTTTAGTTTACAAAAGTTGAAAATGGATTGATATTGTTTTATTCATTTTATCATTAATAATTGTATTGTTTGAGCTTTAACTCAATGAATAGCTTAAGTACAGTCATATAAGTTAATTTCGGCTTACGGTACTTCGTTTTTCGTTACAATCATTTTTCTGAAATATTGATTTTTATGGATTGAACGGTTATTCATCTGTTTGTACCTATTTCGGTATAGTTTCGTAGATGAATACAGAAAATGCAATAATACTGAAGGTAACATATGGAAATATGATTAAAAAAATAACGCATCACATCATAAAGCAGAAGACGAGTTTCATATACTACATGTGGGATATCATAAAAGGGTTATTTCCCGGGCTTCATAGCCTAGATAAGATCTATTTACCTATCGTGGCAACTTCTGTATCCCGTAAGCGGTTATTTTCAGAGGCTGGATCTACAATCACCTAAGAGAGAAACCACTTACTAGGCACCAGGTTCTCAAAATTGTTATTTTAAAACTCAATTCGAAAAATAAACGAAAAAAAAGACGTGTGGCACTCAGGGACTGCCGCGGTAAAGCTATTGCATAGCATTTTGTTTCAACTTATGCAATTATAATTATTTATTTATTTATTTTATTTATGCAGTATTTCTTTTTCTTTGATATTAATTCAAGTTACACTTTTTGAGCGTGGTGACCGATAAGAAAACAATTTTTTTTCTTTTGTTAAATAAATAAATAATAAATGCACTTTGTTCATTCATATTCAAAACACTTTATACACAAATTTTACAAGTACAGTTATTCACTGTTGTACATAAATACCTATACACGTATATACTTTCTCATAAACAGCTGCTTATGTATTCGTCCGATTTCGGAGCAGCTCGTCTCGATTCGTGCGAGCTTCGTAGAGTCGTACAATACGTCTAGTTGCACGCACACAAACACCGTGTCGAAGACTGCCGAAAAGAAACGACGCGATGTTAGACAATGCACGGCCTTCAAGCGCCGCGCAAGTGATGCTCGTCCCACCTGTCCGCGCAGTAACTTTTTTTTACGACCGCGCGAGACTGTCGCAACAAAAACGATTACTACTGAAAACTAATATAGGTACCTACCTAACATTCAAATAAAAATATTCTCAAAAAGCTCAACGAATTCAGAATTTAATTTTATTAAAAGAAAATTGGTCAAATAAAAAATAAAGGATGAAAATAAAGCATATGGGAATATAAAAATAAATCGTATTTATTTTTTATTTCGAGTTTTACAATAAAAGTATAATATTTACTGGAGACAATTATTTTATTATTATAATAGTACATGATATTCCCTTTAAAATGACACCAATATGAATAATATCTTATATCTATATCTACAAATAAATAAAATTGAAGTGTCTGTTTGTAATGTTAAAACAACAGCTTTTTATTAAATGCATATGAAAGTACTAGTAACAAAAACACAATTTTTAAAAATTTTATCTGTCTGTCGGTCTGTCTGTCTGTCTGTCTGTTTGTTCCAGCTAATCTCCGAAACAGCTGGATCTATTTTGACGGGACTTTCACTGGCAGATAGCTGATGATATAAGGAATAACTTGAACTACTTTTGTTTTAGAAAAAGAATTAGGGTTCCGCGCAAAAAAATTAAAACCCATGAAATCCATATTCCACGCGGGCGAGATCGCGGGGAACAACTAGTACTCAATATAGATAAATGTATACTTATTTTTATTTATTTATTATTTTAATAAATAAATAAAAATAAGTATTAATAATTTATAGACACTACTCAACAGATATTTCGTTAATAAATTGCTATCAATACTGAAGCATTCTTTTATATTTAGCATCCATTTAACACAAAAAACTGATAAGAATACTTTTTAAACAACATATAATCAATAAACGATAATCGCGTATAGTGAATTTCGAGGTAAATTATTATATGTAAACGTTTTTGAATCGTCGTAATGATACATATTTCCTAAAGAAAATATCTTCACAATTAATTTGATGTAAAATAACATTAGAAATAACGTATGAAAACGGAGAAATTATCAAATTTTTGATCGAGTTCCTAACCAGTACACAAACAAAAATGGCGAATAGTAATTTTAACAGTTTTTTTAGAAATAACGTATAAAAACAGAAAAATTATCAAATTTTTGATCGAGTTCCTAACCAGTATACAAACAAAAATGGCGAAATGTCATTTTCACATTTTTTTTCTATATAGTTATTTGTTACAGAGTACACAGATAAAATTCACTCTCATAGATGACAAATTTCACTTCGGTTCATTTTCGCACGCTTTCTCGAGAGCGACGCGTCGTGACTTGTTTACGCATTTACTTCAAATACCCCGCCCGCACACCGCAGGAAACATATACCTACGAAAAAAAAAACGTAACAAACTTCTGCCAGATAAGGCTTGATAAGATCTTTGGTGTTTTTGCACCATAACCTGACTCTGGTAAATTTTAAATATGACTAGATAGATAAGAACAGTTGGTTTAATATGATTGTTGAAAACAAATACCCTTTAATTGTAATGAAAAATACTTGAGGTTAATGAATGTTGAATCAAAAACATTAATTTTTTATTTAATTTACGGACTCCTATCCAGATGTTTACTAGGAGAATACAAAGTTTATTTCATTTTTGTAATATGGCTAATTATTAATTAGGCAGGGATTTCTAAGATTAATAACTAATTAACTAAGATTAAGGTTAAGAACTAAGATTAAGATTAATGATAAGATAGGAACTGATTTAATATAAGGTTTACATTTACAATGATCCGAAATAAATAAATAAATAATTGACCATGAGTCAGTAAAAATAATATCTTTTATTTTACAGTATCTAATGTTGTTATATAAGGTGCTTCTAAAATATATGCCACGGTTGTTTGTATGGAGACTTGGCCAATTAGCTGACCGATTTCCATACAAAGTGCAATTTTTTTTGAGAATTGACTATGGGTTCCTTGGGGAAAGTGGTACAGTATCATGAGTAGAACCACCAGTTGCAGCCATGGCATATTGTAGTTTAGAAGCACCTTATACTTCAGTTAAAATAAGTGCGAGTAGGTATTATTTTTCTTGTACCGAATTTCGGCCCATCTCTAATATATATATATATATATATATATATATATATATATATATATATATATATATATATATATATATATATATATATATATATATATATATATATATATATTGACAATCTAAATTGAGAATTTAAAATATACGCGTGTGTGTGTTTGTGTGTATATAAAGAGGGCTACTTTTCATATCGCTCATTTTAATATCAAAAATTTAGGTTATCTTTATAGCAGTATTATATTTTCAATTCAAAATTAGTACTGCATTTGTGATAATAATAAAATGTATGTATATAGAGTACTCAATCATTTTCTTTCACTATTATTTCGTGACTTTCTTCATTAATAATAAATGCACTTTGTTCATTCATATTCAAAACACTTTATACACAAACACCGTGTCGAAGACCGAAAAGAAACGACGTTAGACAATGCACGGCCTTCAAGCCACACCTCCGTGCCCGTCGGAGTGGGGAGCGTGAGGTTGTTTCGTTACGGCGGAATAAATTTCTGGATTCGGTCCCCGCGCTCAAGGCCCGCGATAGAAGCTATGCAATAGCTTAAAAATTAACTAATTCTTGTTTTCTGATAATTATACGATAAAATTAAATGTGTAAAAATAAAAGGTGTAAAAGTTCCTAAAATAACATAAATATAATGTTTGATTATTATACTTCTTTGTTTGATTTCTGTTCAAAATGATTATTTATTCCTTACGTATGTTTGTATATATTTAAATGATGATAAAACAACAACAAAATCGATATATCGTACATAAGCTTTGATGTTTTTAATGAGCGATGTTGCATCCTATAAATGTGCTTACTTGGAAAAATTACGACTCGAATTAACTCAAGTTCAAATTCACACAACTCGAACTAAACTCGAATTACGCAACTAGAGTTAGCAGGACGAAACACAGTAAAGATTTGTTTGTTGTTGAATTAGTTTAAAAATATCGATTCAATAAATATACCTATACTGTTTTCACTTGTCCATCCCTATGACTGAGTAAGAGCGTAAAATCAGGGTAGTGTAATAACTGACGTCCCTAATTGGGGGACACGCCCACCCTTCATTCAGGGCCCTGATTTAGGGTGGTGTAATAGGGGTATTAGCACTATACTAGAAGAAACATGTCCAACTCTCTCTGTATACCTACACTCGCAAGATGCAAGACGCCAGACCACAGTATAATAAAGACATACATTAGGACGTACAGTGCGCCGGAGACGGTCGAACGGCGTTAAAATGATCCGCTCGCATGATTTCATTTCCGACGGTAGACGCAGTCAGATGCAAGACGGCCAATCGAATGATGAACGATGAGTCGACTGCCGGACGAATGTGAACAACCGATGCGATGACCGTTCGGAGGAGTCGACTGCCGAACGAAAGAGAACAGGCATCGCGGCGGCCATTCTGGGGAAACAACTGCCAAATGTAAGTAAACAGACGTCGCGACGGCCTTAGAAGGAGTCGACTGCCGATCACTTGTGAACAGCTGTAGCGGTATCTGATCGGCGTTAAGCCGAGAAGTGTTATGATACGCACTCGGCTTAAGCCGATTCCGCGTCGATAAATGTGAGGACTCCCTTAGCGGCCCGCTGCTACTTTTTTCATCAACTCTCGTCGAATAGCCTTTACGTACATATCTCAGCTTCGGCTTAGCGGGAGCTTCCTTTTCCTTTTACGACCAAAATCGCTTTTATTAATTGCATAGGACATTTTTGTAGAGATTTAGTGTAATAGTATTTGTTTGTCTTTACTTTAGATATATTGACGGTCCAGATAACTGTAGCATTCAACAATTCAAACAAACAATTCGGGAAAACAAGATCCTACCACAAACATAAATGTGAAAAGGGGCAAGTTTGAGGTTATTGTCTTCGATGATAAACAGTGTTGGATTAAGCAAGCGCGGGGCCCGAGGCAAGTTATATAGAGGGGCCCTTGATCTACTATGAGTCCTTAAGTATAAAGTGGTAAATAAAGGTAATTAAACACTCAGTACATTTTTCATCTATAGGTTACAATTTTGTTGGTGTTAAAATAGTACAGTAGATTATTATAGGCCCTGTTGGACTCTGACAAGTACAAAAAGCAGGGGGTGAGATTGTCTTGGTAATTAAGAATGATTTTGATAAATAATAGTCGTTCACTTCAAGAATGCCGTTACCACCCGCCGCGCCCCCTCATTCCGCGCCTCAAGCGTCGCCCTTTTAGTACCGATAGCAACGTCGAAGTGTACTTACGTCCGTTTTTATGCTCCCGTACGTTCTCTAGTTTGTTACTGTTTGTCTAGTTTGTTGCTGTTGTTTTTGTTACTATTGATTTTTTGTTTTTGTTTCTGTTGATATTCGTTAATTTGTTCTGTTACAATGAGTAATTTTATTTTTTTCGAATATTTAAAAATGTATATGTGTAAAAATGAAAATTTTATTTTATCGAACACGTTATTATTTCATCATCATCATCATTCAAAAAATATTTTATTTCATCGAACACGTTATTATTTAACTTTATTGAAAATATGAATACTAAAAAACATATACATGATGACTTTTTTCGTCTACGGTACCGTCAGCTGTGACGTCGTAACGGTCTACGACGGCAAACTCGAAATGACGCGTAGTAACTAACAATTTGAAACCGAAGGTACTACACAAATAATTGTAAACCTTTTTAGTACATATTTCAAATTTTATATTTATTACAAAGTACTTACATTATAGTTTTTAGGAATAGCTAATATTATATTTTATCAGTGGCGTATTATCAATAATGACAACAAACACCTCAATTTCAAATTGTTTACCAGGTGCTTCCTTTTCAAAAAATTCGTCAAATGTACTAGAAGGACTAAAATGGTCATACTTTGTATTTCGCTTGCGTTGTCTTGAAATCTATTGCTGATATTCATGACAACCTGTCAGATCTTTGGTTTTTGCTTCAATATCTCAAAATATTATTCGCGTAGTTCGGACATGTCCAAACTATGATTCGTGAAGGGTCTATCCGGAATTAAGGTCGATTGCCTGCTTAATGCAAATAATAATTTGATAAATTATTCGTATGTTGTTTTAGATAAATATGACGTCTGTCCTTTTCCTTTATAGGCATAAGTTTGACGTATGGGTCCGGAAAAACCACTGGCGACAGTAAATTCCATAGATTGGTCGTGCGTAGCAGAAAACTACGTGTAAATCGCACAGTAGTTGACCGCCAGTCATCGTGATGATGCTGGAATTTCGATTTGTCGCAGTGTACGCTGTTGGAATTCAGCAGCTGAAATTAATCCGAACAATTCTTCTGAGCACTTCCCGCGGTAAATGTGTTAGAAGATGCATAGAGATCCAACGTCTCACCACAAGGCCAGTGGATCAAGCCGATCGGAAAGAACTTGATCGTCGTCGATTCGGGCCGCTCTCCGTTGAATACAGTCAAGTGGAAGGAGCTGATAGTGGGGTGCTCCGGCCCAGAGCTGAAAAAAGTATTTCATATGAGGCCCAATCTGCGCTTTGTAACATTACAAGCGGTGGTCCGGCATGAAATATCGTCTCGATCTACTGAATACTCCAACTTTTTGATGCTAGTTTAGCCTTCCCTTCCAAGTGACTACGAAATTGTACGTCTCTCGAAATGTTGACGCAAAGGATTCCGAAGCTAGCTTAGGTAACGAGAGGAGTGCCCTGAAATCGAGAAGATACCACTAATTCGTTATTTTTTGCGCTAAATGCGGAAACCTGTGTCTTTTGGGCCTTAAACTGTAGTCACGCCCAATTCAAGACTTTGTTCAATAAAGACTCGACTTCAGACACAAGTTTGTTCCGAAACTCAACGCGGATCTTCAAATTTATTAGGCGGGGCAAAAACTGTAATATGCCGCCCCGCTCACTTATATTTATTTTTACCTTTATCATCTTTGTAATTTCAGCTATCGGGTGTCTAACACACACGGGACATTTGGACATAGGTCTTCCGGAAATAATGCATCCAACGCTGTTCTTTCTGTGTTAAGCCTATTTATTTACAGATATATAGATATAAACGTATAGGATATATATTTTATACACAGCACAAGATAGGACTTAAAATAAAAAAATATGTATAATAAAAATAAAAATAAAATGTATTATTTTATTTTTATTTTTTGTTAATTGAAATTACAATTTTACTCTTCGAGTCTCTTTTTGTTCAGCAAATGAATCTATGGCCTTGTCATAATTTAACTCGTGTGCAATTCGATTTTCTATTGCTAATATTGCAAGACTCGATAAGCTTTCCTGGCTCATAGAATATCGCAAATAATTTTTTATTAGTTTTAGTTTGCTAAAACTTCGCTCACATCTTGCGGATCGGAAATTCGCAGGGCAATACAAATATTAGAAAAAGCATCCTGCAAATCATGCGAATAGATCTGTTGCAAGAGATAGAAACCGTTTGCCTTTTCCATATCACCAAATAAAAGCGGAAAAGCTCTTTGAAAACGTAGAGTTCCTGGCAGAATATGCGCTTAAGTCTCGCTCGTATTTTCGAGCTAGATCTGCTCCACACTTTTGCAGTTCTTTGATTGATATTTTCAAAATATTAGTACCATTAAGAAAAGCAAATTTCTGATATGATTCTATCAAATATCACCATTATTTCTTTAGAAAATAATTGAATAGGTTGGAGTGTTTGTAATTCGTCTTCACACATCTCATCGAAATGTATTTTACGTTTCGGAATTCGTTTGTTTTGCAAAATAGGGTTAACATTACTATTTTCAGCAACTTCTCCAGCCTCTGTTATCCAATATTCTATTGGATTTTGTCTTATTTTTGCAAAGTTTTGAGCAGACAATCTATGAGTGCGACGGAACGGGCAATGATAATATCTTCTTTCTGAATTTCTGTATTCACTCGATTGATTTCGCGGAGAATATTCGCCCAAATAGTTAAACCCAAATAATTAAAGTAAGAATAAATTTAAAATTATTTATAGCCGTTAAAAGATAACCTGTCTCGTACTTAGCCTCTGTAGCATGAAAAGTTTGCTTAACTTCTTCTAAGGCTTCCTCTATTTCTGGCGAATTATTTGATAGGGCATTCAGAGCAACATGTTTCGCCGACCATCTCGTCTGACTGCTTCCTTTAAAATTTGTTTTAACGTAGTTTTTCATAATGTCCCACCTAGTAGTGGAGCTAACAAAAAAGCAATATACTATTTGAATCAGTCCAAATAGGTTAATAGCTTCCTGGCAGGAGTGGGCCAAGCACGGTACGAACTCGGCCAGCTCATTCCCTTCTGCAATCCTGGCTTGGCTTGTACTCCTTTATGAATGCGGGCCATATTGGACCCATTATCATAAGATTGGCCATTGTTCAATATTTAAATCATCAACTGCTAATTTTTCTAAAATCTGTGACAAATGCTCTCTCCTGTCTTTCCAGCAACTTCTATGAAATTAACGAAACAAGCTTACTTTCACACACATCGCCAGTTTTTTCTACATATCGAATTACCTGGCTCATTTGTTCTGTATGGGATACATCTGCAACAACTCACGGCGCAAACGTTTTGTACGCGTTTTCGTTTATATGCAATTTAGTTCAATGTGCGACACTAATACAATCAGTATTTTACATTCAGTTGATCGACAAGTAAAGAAACTAGTTAAGTTTCGGGAGCGGTACTGATTTTTTTTTCAAAACTACAAGTATGTCTCGATGATATTTATTAATATTACATTACAATAATGTATTAAAACTAATTCAGTGCAATACTGACTCCCTTAACTAAGTGATTACATGACTACGATGAGTTCTGTAATTAATTTCATTCGAATCGAATTTCAACGATCAAAATAGTCTGTTGACTGAAAGAAGACACCTTGGTTTGACCAGCGATAACAATTATACAGTGGAGTCGGCGTTTTCTGTAACATTAAACTTCATAATATATTTTCAGTAATCTAATATCAAAAACTTAATCAGCACAATTCGTGATAAACATGTTGTTGTAAAACTATGGCTAGATGCAAATATCGTGTTTATGAGTAATCTAATATCGTGAGTATAATCAGGACAATTTGGAATAAACAGGTTGTTTTATGATATTAAGGCTATTTACAGACTGCATAACTAACAACACATATGTTTAAAATAAAACACTGTCGTGGAGAGAGATCGACGAGGGAGTTTTCGAATATAGCTTCATTTCTTTCGCGCGCACGGTAACCAGACGCGGTAATGAACGAGTTAGATCCCATTTGTAATCTCAATTTTATATGCTGACTAACGATCCACCCCGGCTTCTCATGAATGTTTTCTAGATCTCGACAACCACTTACCGGGTCCAATTGTAAGTGTGAGTGTTCATCGAAATTAGTCCAGCCTTTCTAAAGATGATCTTTCATACATGCTGTAATTGGTTTTCATCTATACAGATTTACAAATTGCTTAGTGGAAAACAAAACCACCGACTATATACAACAAAAATTTATCTGCTTGGATGAAAATACTTCTAAATCATGAATTTGAGACAGGATTTTGATAATGCTGTGTAGCGACGGCGAAAAAGAATTCACGACCTCCTACCAAATAATTTATATTAACCTAGAAGCTCTAAGACCTTATAATATCCCGTGAGTATCGTAAAAGACGACAGAGAGTAATGAAACAGGAGTTAGGCAACAGTATCTTCCTGATAACAACTCCAAAAAAAATAAAAAATTCAGTAGCCAAACTACTTGCTAAGAAGGGAACTACGACAAATGTTCTCCCTATGTTCAGCAGTGAACTTTTTATTAGCTTTGTAGTTGTGATCTAGCGACAAAATGGAAGGCAGACCGCGGCCGTGCCTATGTTATATCACTATACTACTTTACGTACTTACTGCAGCTATAATAGTTGTAGCACGAATGGGTCGGCTCGAACGCAGTAGCACTACGCTCCCACAGAATACAAGCGTAAAATAGCAGCTTAAAGTTGGTGTGTTTCGTATGGTGAGTGTAGAGAAACGGTGACCCTTTTTACTGGAAACGAGGCATTCCATTTTAGTACATGGTAGGTGAAAACGCATCTGCATTAAAATTCTTAATCGAGGATAAAGGTAGACGTCTATGGGCCACAGCATCCACTTATTATCAGGTGGACTGTGTGCTCATTTGGCACCATTATTCTGTAAAACTATCGCAGCAGTGTTCTCGGTGTACGTTCCGTGACACAAACCCAGTTTAGATCAAAAAAAATAGTTATTATTCCTCAGGAAACACATAATAAATTTAAGGTAGTTAGGCGGAAATATACCGGCTGAATTTAAGTAGATTTCATAGTGAACTTTACACGATATATTTCAAATTATACAACTTAGTTCCGCACTGTTCGACTACGTTTTTATTGTAAGTTCTCAGATGAAGCTTATATAAACTTTCGTTGATATAAATATGTATTACGATCCGGATAAATAAAATTGCTTAATTTTACTTGTTAGTCATAGACTAAATGAATTTATCAACAACGTTTTTTGTTTTGCTAATGGCCTTAGACCAGTGGTCGTCACACTTATCTGGTCAAGGTCACACAGAGCATCATTGTGAATGTGAAGTATCACAGAGGGCCGCACATTCTTGGATTCTTTAGTGACGCCACCCATCGATTGACATAGTTTTTAGAGCTGTCAACCCGATTGCCCCCTAGATTTTTTTCATACCTGTGACAAATGTGAAGTTTTAATTTGACAATTCAAAGAACTAACTAGCATCACAGATTAA
Source organism: Parnassius smintheus behrii (assembly GCA_036936625.1). Taxonomy (NCBI): domain Eukaryota; kingdom Metazoa; phylum Arthropoda; class Insecta; order Lepidoptera; family Papilionidae; genus Parnassius; species Parnassius smintheus. The sequence goes on along the minus strand of JAUPFT010000028.1, from coordinate 18,412,605 downwards.
TAAATGGTTTACCAACAGATACATCAATCTCGTACAAAAGCGAAAATACCTACTCTATAATAGCCTACAAAATCTTAATAATAATATCTGCTGCTCGCAGCGAGAAAAAATGTACCGTAAGTACGCGCACAAAAAGTCGAGATTGTGTTGCCCGACGTGCGACTCACGTGCAAGCGTGTCATCGCACGAATGCGCTAGAGTTGTACCTATGATGATTATTGTAATAAAACGAATGTTGCGAGATACATAGCCATATTTTTTATTTGTCAATCAATTATCATTTTCTAAAATGATTTATACATTTTTTTCCTTGTCTGAGTACTATATTATAAAATTTTATCGTTGAAAATATCCTAAATCGCGTAAATAACTTTAATAAATAATCAAGAGGGAAAAGGGAGCAAAGGGGGGGGGGGAATAATTGGTTTATAAAATTTGCAATACGGTGCTGCCAGGCCGTTTCGTTATGACGTCAAAATTATTTAAGAATGCTCTTTTCTGATTCTTCAATATAATTAATAAATGTTCTTGCTAGCATACAATGAACAGATAAAAGAACACACGAAACAAATATTAGTAGATCGCACAAATAGCTATTTGTGTCGGCTGGTATTCGGACACAAAACACAAGTACACCCTGCGCAACGGTAGTGGCTTAGTGACCACCAACCAGTAGACCAGACGTGGAGTCAATTATTATAATATTTATAATTATGCATAATTATGCGGCATCCTTTGACAAAAGGCGGCACGTGCTAAGGCGGCGCAATATGAAGGCGACCGTATTTAAGCGAATGATCTTTACATAATATAGGTAGGTATATTATGTAAAGATCATAATAAATGCGCTTTGAGTTCTATGTCGTATATATCGTCTAAGCTGAAATGACGCGCCCCACTATCGCATTAACGCACACAAGCAAATTTAAAATATGGACGCAATACATATACAAATGCCATTGTAATTGGTCATTCGGTTGTCGGTGAGACTCAAGCGTAGGAGCACGCGTCGGTTTCGGATTTTTTGTCCAACTTGTCATAATTGCCTGAAGGTGGCAGAGAGCGGACGTTTTGTTTCATACAATGCCCCAACGCTGCTCCCTAAGGAGAGCGTTGGCGGATTTATCACGCGACTAGTCGACCGTCACGTAGGCATACAGATCATAGTTCGCGGAGCAGTCGACGCTCAAACACAGATGAAGCGTCGTTATTAATATTTACACTCACACATCGAAATCAACTAATTAAGTAGTGGGGCGCGTCATTTCAGTTTAGACAAGCTCTACTTTAGTTCAATGAGTTCATTCATCAACTGAGTCTTAGAAAATCTAAACTGACTAAATAAAATCACATCATTGTTTTCAAAATGCCAAGGGTTTTCTACAAGAATAAATGAGTTCTTAATGTTTCTCACACCATTGAATCTTTTTTGAATTTCTCACAAATATTTCTTTAAGTAGGAAACCATATCTTGATATAATATAGAGGGAATAGACGGCTCTGATTGCATCGCTGCAACGTTTGAAAAATTTGAGAAGTCTCTAGCTTAGACCTCATTTATATATAGTTGTAGTTTAGCTTCAAATGCTAATATTTTATTCGTCATTTGTCCGATTATCTTGTTAGGCCCTTGCAACTATAAATTAAGATCATTAAACTTCATGGTAATATCAGCAAAAAAACCCGTCAATGCCATTCATCGTTGAGAAGTTGAGGATATTCTTTACCACTTTTTTTGTAAAAATAGAATTATTTCGGATTTTAAACTAAAGAACCGTTCTAGAACTTTTCCTTTGCTCAACCATCTGACGGAAGTGTGTAGGACTACATCACCATAATTAGCTTGAAATTCCTAAAGTAGGTCTTTAAATTTTCGATGGTTTAGTTCACGCGCGCGAATATAATTGATTATGTTTATTACAGTATTCATTACATCTTTCAATTTATTATTAGAAATTTGACATACCAAGGTTTCTTGATGCAGCAAACAGTGAATGGGCAGCAAATTAGGTAGATTCCATTCTCTCTTCATTAAGGCAATAAGACCATTATTTGCACCCAACATTGACGGACAACCATCAGTACAGACTGATATCAATTTACTCACAGGTATACCGTACTTTTCGACAAATTCTTTCAAAGCGACCATAAATCACAACCTCTCGTTTGGCCCTTCATGGTTATGACGGCTAAGAAGTCTTCTTCTATGATTCCGTCCATAGTGCAGTACCGCACAAAAAATGAGCACTGAGACATAGAAGATATATTATTTGCAGTTTTTTAACCTATCAATTACTACCTCAAACATGTTTTTTGACAAATCTTCAACTCTGCGTCGACAGGTTGATTCAGAAAGCGTAAGCTTTTTCACTTCCGCGATTATTTGTTTATCATTTGAAAATTTTTGAAACAAAGTCTGAGAAACAGTTAACACGCACTCCTTTATTAATTCAGCATCAGTGAAAAGTTTCATCTTTTTTGCAAGCATGTAACAAACTTGGTAAGATGCTTTTGTAACAGCTTCGTTTTGTCCAACCGCTGTCGTCTCAATATTTTGTTCACGACGAATTGCAGATTTCAAAGCAGCTACTTTATTCTTCCTTTCATTCGATTCCAAAGGAAAGGCTTCAGTGAATGAATTGTGCTTACTTGTATAGCGGCGAAACAAATTGTATCGCTTTATTCCGACAACACATTCCCGACATATTAAACAAATTGCAGTACCTTCAGTATGTCCAGTTATAAAACAAAATTCTTCCTCCCATTTTTTTTTTGAAAAGACCTTTTTTCGTCACTTAATTACCTTTTAACAGCACTTTTTGATGATACTCCCGCCATTATAATGATAATACATATAATGTATATAAGAATACTTTGCGCGTAATTTATTGACGAGTGTCCTACACAGTATGTTAAAACAATGAATGAAATTTAAGTTGCATCGACTTTGCCGAGAGTTCCCCTCCCGCAACCCGCTTACTTGAGCAGGACTCTGCTACCTGCATAAAATAATAGCCTACAATCACAATGCATCCCGGGCTACATACTACGCACTCGGTGCTAGCGCGTTCTAGACGAGTGAATGTTAAATTTTTTTTAACGCTGTTTACATAAACAGTTTTTTTGTAAATACTTGTTGAAATAGTTTTTGTTTAGTGCTTAGGATATTTAATTGTAGAATTAAATAGTTGGAAAAAGTTTCTCGAGTGGCAGCCTCGTAACGGCACGTGAAGTGTAGGGCGTCCCACCACTAGATGGAGTGAAAACCTGGTAAGACATGCTGCAGGAAGTCGATAGATGCAGGCGGCCTAGAACCGTGCTTTGTGGCATTTCTTGGGGGAGGCTTATGTTCAACAGTGAACTTGTGAAGAGCTGTAATGATGATGATGAATAATTTAACTACAGAATTAATACATAAGTAATTTACTAAAATACACTATCCAGATACCTACTACCTATACTTGTCTTTTGTCCTTAAAATATTTTAAGTTGTAATGACACAAAATACTGAAATTTAAGCTTTGCTTACAAGATTTTTAACTAAGTAGAATACGATCACATTTTATTTAGGAATCGTTATTTCGGGTTTATTTGTTGTTTACACTACCTTCCTATTTTTTACGAGCCAAGCATCGCGATTCGCGACGAACGACCTTGCAAGTTGCATGCGCTAGCAATATATCATGGTCGTAACGTATAGCGAAAATATGGTCAGTCAATCATAGTCACCTACCTAACTTAAGTAACTTACCATTTTGCAATGTATTTTTTACTCTTTATGGACAACCCTTAGTAACAACGGTCTGCTGTGACGTAGGAGGGGAATATGATGAAAAGTAATACGGACACTCGCGCGCAGTGATAAAGTTTTATTTCGATTACGTGCACGAATTACCTAATTAACAATAATTATGTAGGCTATTCAAATGTCGGCAAGCAGTCAACATTAAAGGAGTGTAACTCCCGTACGTAGAACTATTATTTATTCTGTGATAAGAGCAAGTTGCCGGAGGAAGTTTATACCTATCCGCATACTTCTATTTAGTTTACTTGATGTGTTCAGTAGATGATATTTTGATATCATTTCCTAAAATTGTTTGCTTTGTCGCGGGCCGCATCAATATCGTCCGCAGTATTACAACCATGGCCTTAGACCATTCAACCCAATGGACAAGTAATGCGCCTAATGCTAAGAACAAAAAAATCGTCACTTTTGGTGCGAGGGAAGAAACACTACATAGACAGTACTGCACACCTGCTCAATAAAATTTTGTGTCATTATGGCACACACAAATCTAAATCTCCAACACTATTACATTTTACGCACACATGTAGGTCGAATACATCACATAGAAAAAGTTATAAGTGTAAGACGGACAAATTAATTGCGATGATACCATATCGATATTTTATATCGATAGTTTCCCTAGGAACAAGAGAAAAACTCACAAGCATTAGCAAAATACACTCAAACAATTCAAATCATCTTTTTAGTATTTCAGCTTAGCAATTTTTATGGGGTTACATAGTAACACAACAAATGACGCTTATAGTTTCGTCAAGGTCAACAGTCTGTCAGTTTGTCCGCTGCTTAATTCAGAGACTTCTAAAGAAGCATGGTTAAACATGAATACCCGAAATAAATAGGCTCTAAGTACCAAAAACAAAAAGCGGAGGAACTTAGGTTTTAAATAACAAGCCATCATCACAAAAAAATTAGTTTTAAAATCGACATTTATATTATTACAATAAAGTGTTTTTGTGACACAAAAATAAAGTATCTCAACTTAATAATTAGTAAAATAAATATAAAGGAATAAAATTGTAAATAAAATTAAAAAACAATATTACTTTTAGGCTGATCTTAGTGACAACCTTGTCTATTTTAAAATGGTATTCAAAGAAAAAAGTTACAACTTTGCAAGAAGTACTAGATTCGCTAACAGAGACATCTTTGATAAATAAATAAAAAAACGGTCCTAGAAAATTTAGGAATTGAAGAAAGCGAACATTTAAAGAGACAGTTAATAGAAACTTAAAAGTGACATTGGAAAACTGCCCAGAACTAAATATTCTCCAGAGTTTTTTCGGAATTAAGCTTATTCTAATGCTGAATCCAGTGTAGAAATATGCCTAATTGCATTCAAACAGATTCAAGATGTTTGTTACTCCTTCACGCCACGACGACTGAACAGATTTGTATACTCTGAATTAACACAAGCTACTTTTACAAGCTAGTCTCGGAAAATTAAAAGTTAACAGGAACTTTTGAATTTTCCTTAATCCACGTGTACAAAATCGCGAGACTCATTAAGATAACAAGTAAAATGAGTTAATATATTTTAAAATATAATAATTGAAGGAAGTTTTAATAAAAATACATATATGTAATTTAAATTTTTTTTGTTGAATTTATTTAATCTAACGATTGTTCGTTCACACTTTTATTATAATAGGTAATCTTCTTTAGTTGAGCATAGCATAAACACTCACGCCTGTCACCCAGAGGGGTAGGCAGAGACTTCCATTTGGCACGATCCTGACATACCTCTTTCGCCTCTTTTACATCCATATATCTACGCATACATGCTCGTCGGTTAAGGGTACTTCTAACGTGGCCCATTTTCAAAATATCGCCAATTTGGTCGATAAACTTTTTCCTAGGGCGTCCCTTCCCGACTCGGCCGTTCACATCTGCCATATAAATTTGCTTTGTCACTTTTTCCTCATTCATTCTTTCCACATGACCAAAGCACCGAAGCATTCCTTTCTTAATCCTGGTCACAACATCATCTTGCATACCACATTTATCTCTTATCACGCAATTTCTCACCCTGTCATTCAGATTCAACCCTGGCATATTCCTTAAAGACCGCATTTCTACAGCATTTATTCTACTTTCGTGCTTCTTCTGCCACACCCAGCTTTCACTACCATACATTAAAGTAGGGACTAACACAGCATTATGAATTACCATACATGCCTGTTTTGACACATTCTGGTTCTTCATAATAGAGTGTAGTGCCCCATTCATTCTATTCCCTGCATTTACTCGTCGTTCTATATCCCTATCATATCTACCATCCCTGCTAAATACACATCCCAAATACACAAACTCATCCACTTGCTCAATTAACTCTCCTTCTATTCTTATTTCACATACCGTTTTGCTTTCTTCTCTTTCAAAAACCATCACTTTCGTCTTACATGCGTTCACTTTCATTCCCCTTTCTTTTAATTCCCAGTTCATTAATGTAACCATCATTTGCAACTCAGCCGCCGATGACGCAAATATGACTTGATCATCGGCATACGAAAGGCATTTGACGGTTAACTCGCCCATTCTTAACCCACATTCTTCATCTTTCAAAGTTTGCCAACACCGGTCCATAAATAGGTTGAACAGCCAAGGGGAAGCTACACAGCCCTGCCTGACACCTTTTTGGATGCCAAACCAGTCCGAGTAGACCCCATTGATCCTGACACAAGCACTAGAGTCCCTATAAAGAGACCTTAATGCCTGTATCAAACCATCGCTCAACCCATATGAGTTCAGTGTTTGCCATAACACATTCCTGTCCACTCTGTCATAAGCCTTTTCCAAGTCCATGAATGCACAAAAAACTTTCTGGTTTTTGGCCAAAAACTTCTCCGCAATCATGCGCATGGAAAAGACTTGATCTGTACATCCCATTCCCTTTCTAAAACCCGCTTGCACATCCCAAATTTTTCCATCAGTTTCTTTCATAACTCTTTCAATTAACACCTTAGCATACAGTTTACCCACAATACTAAGCAAGCTGATACCGCGGTAGTTTTTGCAGTCCTGCTGTGACCCTTTTCCTTTATATATTAGTACTTTAACTGCTTTACACCAGTCATCCGGTACCCGTTTTAATTCCCAACATAAATTAAACAAGGTGTACAGCAGGCCTGCCACCACTCCCTCTCCAGCCCTTAGCATCTCGAGTGATACTCTATCATATCCAGCTGCCTTACCTGCTTTCATGCTTTTTATTGCTTTCATTATTTCATCTACACTTATCTCCATACCCCTTTCCACTTCTTTCGGAATTTCTAGTTCATTTAATTCAGACGACTCTTCACTCATAAATACGCTTTCAAAGTATTCCTTCTATCTGTTTAAATTCGAAACTTCATCATTCAGAATACATCCATTCTCGTCTCTTATAGCATTTATTATAGGCTGTTTTGTATTTCCCCTGGCAGTTCTTACGAGTTTCCAGAACATTTTTATGTTAGCCTGGAAATTATCAGATATCCTTCTATGATTCTTATCCTTTTACTCTCTTATTTAGACGTCTAAATTCTGCCTTTTTTCTTTCAATCTCATCATTCATACCAGAAGAATTACCAGCTTTGGTTGCTAGTAAATCTAACCATGCTTTCTTCTTTGATTCAACTTCCACCCGTACCTCATCATCCCACCATAACGTATTACTTTTCCTTTCATTTGTTCTCTTACTTACACCACATACTTCGGTGGCGGTATCCACCAAACATTTCTTCATATTATCCCACACAGTATTCAAGTCTAAATCATTCATACACAACTCATTCAAACATCTAATATTTTCTCTCAGTCTACATTTATACTTCTCTTTCACATCTTCATCTTGTAACTTCTCTATTCTTATACGCTGTAACGCAGTGGTAGACACAGATGTCCGATGCCGCCAACGCTTGAAAAGACCATTAATTCGACATAAGACCAAGTAATGATCCGTCCCTACGTTGGACCCCCAGTAAACCCTTGTATCTACGACTGCGCTCCTCATTCTTTCATCCACAATTACGAAATCTATCATGCTTCTATCATCACCTCTTTCCCATGTATACATGTGAATCTTCTTATGACGAAAAAAAGTATTCGTCACAAAAAGATTCTTTTCCGCACATACGGTGAGGAGGTCTTCACCATTCTCATTTATACTTTCATCACCAAACGTTCCCAATATCCTTTCATAACCAGACCTCTTCACCCCAACCCTTCCATTAAAGTCTCCTAACATAATAATATTTTCATTTTCCTTACATTTTGTCAACACCATCCTTACCATGTCCCAAAACTGCTCTCGGATGTAAGTGGGCTTAGACATGTCTGGGGCGTACACCCCTAGCAGGAACAGCTTCTTTAAGCCCACTTTCATTCGTAACCATAGCAGTCTCGGGCTTACACATTCATACTCTTTCACACATTGACCCATTCTTTCTGAAAGGATGAAATCGACTCCCTGGCATGCCCGTTCGGTCTCGCCTACACCAGACCAATACGCGGTATACGTGCCATGTGCAGTGGCATCCTTTCAATTTCGTTTCGTCTCATTCACACATAACACATCTATTCCTCTGTCATTCATCATTTCGCATACTTCATCCATCTTATCGTTCATTCCTCCACATACATTCAGCGTAGCCAGACGGGTTTCCGCAATCCACTTTTCGCCCCTCCGGGAGATAGAACGTGACGGGTGGCGAACTCTTTAGTTGAGTGTTTGATTATAAATTTTAATGCTTCTTCAGTGAATAATAACGAAAAATTATCAATATCGATTCTCACATTAGTCCCATCACACATCAACATGACACCATTTTCAATTAAACACTTAACCCTACAGTTGTCGCGTGGATTTCAATAGTAAATCACTGTAAAACAATCTCAAATTTGGATATTTCTGGAATCAAATAATTAAAAAAAAATATGTAAACTGATTTGTGATGTAACTTCGAAATTATTGTGGGATTTCATATATTAATATGTAAAATTATTTTTTGAGTGTTATAATTTGAATAAAAAAGGACGTATAAATGGTTTTTTTAAATATGATTAACCGTTAACTAAATGTTACCCTGTTTCATATTTATAATAAAATAAAAATACATTTTAATTGATATTTTAAAGCTTCCTTCTTCTTTTTATTCTTAGAAAAAAAGGGCTTTGTCGCTGAAGCGATTATGACGCCCAGCTTCCTTCTTATTCTAAATTGGACTACACGTAACCCACGCGACCATTTACGTTATTTTATAAGGTGTGAGCACTGCAGGGTTATGATGTCTCGTTACACTTTCATTGTTTATATGTTGCTAATACAAACTAGTCTCGTAAGAAGTGCCGTTGCGCTTCCGTGTTTAATTTTAAACCTAATTTGTAACATCTTAGGATTGACTTTAAAAAAATAAACATATAACTAGAGGTCGGAATTAGGTGGAGTTATTTACGTCCTTGCATCGAAATGTTGATATTAATATGGATCTTCCCGGGATTTCTAATAGACAATCCCGTATGACCAACAATATTACAAATAAATAATAATAAAAACCTCAGAGATAGATGAGACAAATAAAAAAGATAATTAACATACAATCTTCATTAGTATTTATATTAATTCACAATACAAATTACTAAGTCTTAATTAAATTCTCATACTTATGGTTCGCCTTTTTTATAAATACGAAAATACTTTTGCTTCTAGCCTAGACTCGTGAGGTTTTTCTTATTCAAATGACTCATCAGAATTATGTTCCTTGTTCGATTCATTCAAAGTACCACTAAGATTTGAAGTATTCGCTTCCGACATTACTGTATAACTTTTATGAAAATTGAAGTACATCTCCATTAGCTTTTCAATATTTTCTACCTTCAATGAATTTCTACGAGCGTCTAAAGTCCATTAGTACATTGTAAAAGATCGCTCTACGTCTACGGGGTAGGAAATATGATAACGACGAGTGAACGCAGGAAATAGATTGAATGGGGGCCCCATTCAATCTATTATATATACACTCTATTGTTAAGAGTCAAAATGTGTCAAAAAAGGCACATATGGATATTCACAATGCTGTGTTGGTCCCTACTTTAACGTATGTTAGTGAAAGTTGGGTGTGCCAGAAGAAGCACGAGAGTAGAATAAACGCAGTAGAAATGCGGTTGTTAAGGAGTATGTTAGGGCTGAATTTGAATAACATGGTGAAAAATTGTGTGATAAGAGAAGAGTATGGTTTGCAAGATGATGTTGTGACCAGGATTAAGAAAGGAATGCTTCGGTGGTTTGGTCATGTGGAAAGAATGATTGAGGAAAGAGTGACAAAGAAATTTTATGTTGCAGAAGTGAATGACAGACTCGGAAAGGGACGTCCTAGGCGAAAATTTATCGACCAAATTAACGATTTATTGAAAATGGGCCAAATTAGGAGTACCCTTAACCGACGAGCATGTATACGTAGGTATATGGACGTAAAGGAGGCGAGAGAGGTGTGTCAGGATCGTGCCAAATGGAAGACTGTAGTCTCTGCCTACCCCTATGGGTGACAGGCGTGAGAGTTTATGTATGTATTATAGAAAGAAAACATTCCAATACTTGCGCAGAGGGGAATAATCACACAAGGCGAGCCCATTGGGTTGAATGGTATAAGAACGGAAAAACGGCAAACACCTTGTAAAAGAAGGTGAGAATAATACATCAATATTATTTTGTACTATGATAAACATCATAATACGTATAAAGACTAAGGCTATTAGAATTTTGTTCCTATTTAAGGACTCGCTCTATGCTAGTAATTATTCTGAGACGCCGTATATTCACGTCTATGGGGCTAGGATTGCCAGGCCTTAAAACTGAAAAGCCGTTTATCACTCACACAAAGCTTTTTATCACTTAACATAAAATCTTCTTAAATTCTAATTTTCATAATCATTCAATATTCATTAAAATATTATTTCAATAATTACCATATTATGAATGTAAGTACATGAAAAATGTAAGGAAATATTCAAATTTAAAAAGCTTAACATAAGCCCGACAGGCCGGATACTGTCTAATTTGGCCGGACACGCAACCAAAAGCCTGACTGTGTCCGGCTTTATGCGGACGCCTGGAAACGTTATATGGGGTTAAGACTTAGATCATATCTACGGACCTACGCAATTATGTTCTAAGCCTATAGTTTGTATGGCTGCGTAAGTGTGAAATTCATCGTCGAAACTATGTAAAATAAAGTAATTTGTTTCTTCGTTATTTTTGGCTGAAAGCTTTATAGCTAATGTTCCTGTAAAGAAAAATAAAAATAAAATTATTATTGTCAATGTCAATGTCAATTGTCAAATAGGCATGTCGATTCACTCTTAAAAAAATCGATCTCTAAATCGATTCGAATCGAAGATACTAGAATCGATTATCGATTAAATCGAGGATTAAAAGATCGATTTTCGATTAATCGCGACATATTCAAATACGAAATTTCAAGAATTTGCAATTTTTTCTTTAACTGAACTTTAATATTTTTTGAAATTAAAATATTAGTAATCTTATTAATTAAAATTACTAATATTCCTTTTAACCTCTCCTGGTAAGCTTGAAACGTTTCTTTTAGGGGTGGTTCGCTACCCGATGCCTTTTTTACAAAGTGATTCCATGTATCACTTTTATTTAACATTTTAGGCTAAAAACAACAACAATACTTTAACAAAAGGGCAAACTGCAACGTACATTTCTCGATCAATCTGTTTCAATCTATTAACTCACTATTTATCAAATTGAAATGAATGCTACACAAACACAATACTGGTTATTTCCTTACTATAAACCTCTATGAACTTCAACATATAATATTTATTTACGGCATCTAGATATATAGAAAGTACTCCGTCTGTACTTACAGCTCACAGTACGTATGTTTTTGATAATAAAGAAAATTCGCAAGTTCACAGTTCGAACGGGTTCACAGCTATAATATTAAATTGTAGTATGTATATGTAGTTTTGTTCACAGCACAGATTAAGTTAGACCAACATTCCACACGTAAGAATAGAATTAGAAATTTAGAAATGAAAATGAAATGACAACTTTTCGATATTGTTGGATGCGTTCATAAATATTTATTTTATTCAAATATACAATATGTAACGTAATTAACGCACACCCTCAGACACCTCAATTAGTATATTATGTTATAATAATAATACATACACTGAATTTTTAGTTAAACATTTTTATGCACTGATTATTTATCAAATTAGTTATACTAATTCCGGAAGAATTTGGTCACAGTACAAATCCACGAACGCAAAGACTTCGTGCTTGAAATAAAGTTCTTTTTTTTATTGAATGACAGAATTAGTTATAACACAAGTAAAACTACACTCTTAAAAGTCTTATTGCCTTAAGTTACGGTCCATTTCAATTTGTTTTGACCGTACAGATTTAGTTTGACTGTAATTTACGTAGTTTTAATTATTTTTTGGGATAAAAAATTACCTATACTAAAAATGATAGGAATCGATTCAGTAAACTATTCTGAACAAACTACTTTTTCAAAGTGCGTTAATTATGTTACGTGTTGTATATTGCGTTCAAATTATCAACCAAGATCGGTTGTTTTTGCGTCCCCCAACAGCAAAAAATTAAAAAACTGCGGTATCTTCCCCCAGCCAGTTTGGGAATTTTATCGCTGGTTCTAGAATCAGATGAATCGGTCCTTAATAATTTACGACGTTACTTTGTGGCCGTTTTTATGTACGGGAACAATCCTAGTTTCTCTCCAGGTAGAGACTTATTAAGTACAATCGATAGATAAGATTGGAGGTAGATTGTCAGGTCTTGCACCTTTCCCAACATCCAATCTTTTCAGGCAATATGTTCCTGTGAGACTTCAATATTACTTTAAATTGAGTTGCTTATGCAGTTATTACTAAAATTAAAGTTGTTACATATTTTCTCCTGAGCCAATGTAAACACTCGAAAATGCGATTCAAAGAAATTACAGATCGCCTCAAAGTTTTCAGAGCTGTTTGATTTAAAGGTCGTACTCTCTCCTCATCCACCTTCAAATTTTTTATGGCTCCAAAAGTACTCAGGGTTAGCGGCGATTATTGATGAAAACGAATAGGTCGTTTTGTGTATTCATTATAACGTAATTATTATTAAGTAATTTTGTCGCATCTAGCCTTTAACAGATCCAACGTAAATCCATCCATAGAATTTATGTATTTTTTAAACGTATTCTTATGCGATCTTCTTCCTTTAAACTTCTGATTAGTGACCGAGAAAACCAGTAGGGGTAGCGCGACTTTTAGAAGGAAGTACGAATTATGTTATAGAATTTATCAAGAAGAGTATCTAGCCACTCATAACGATCAAATTCACTACGTCAATCCACATTATCAAGATCTTTGCTAATAGCCTCGTAATCAGCCGTATAGAAATTCAATTTTGTCTTAGGTGCGCAGTCTTTAGCACTAATAACAAAATTAATCGGAATGTTACATAGCATAAGTGTGCATGATGCAGGTTGATCCTATATAGTACGTCTTGTGGTGACGAGTCGTCACCGACGACGTCGAGTAGTCAACGACGAGATTAAGGTGTCGTCAGTGACTACATCTAAATTCGATAACACTAGGTCCTAGGTCGGATCACCGCCACATCGTGTTCGATGTCCTGATGTGCTCAAGCTGTTCGACCGAGACAAGCTCGAAGTCGCCGCCAATGTCGCGGCCTAGTCGGAAAGGCCGAAGAGGTTAAGATCTATCCGGAGGGGGAAGCGAACTGGTTTCGGGCTACAATGGCGCAAATATGCGACGTATCGATGCCCAGAACCAGTTGTCCCAAGTGCAGGGCGGAGTACTGGTGGTCGGTCAAAATCGCAAACCTTCGCCCGATCTGCTTGCGGAGTCGACGCCAGTACACTAGAGCCCGAAGGAGAAGGCGAGCTCTACCAGAAGAGATAGCCAGACTCTACGGGGCATACCGAGCAGCTACAAAGGTACTACAAATTGCCATATCTAACTCCAGGTCTCGGTCCTAGAAAGAGCTCCCAGAGGGACTCAACGAAGAAGCTGTAGCCCAGGATGCAATAAGTCTCGATATCGTCAACGCCTTTAACTCTCTACCCTGGGACGCAATCAGAAGGGCACTAGCACATTACCAGGTGCCTGCCTACCTGCAAGGCATGACTACTTGCGCGACAGGTACATTCTGTATACGGGGCAAGATGGTAGGGATATCAAACGTGGTGTTCCGCAGGCCTTGGTGCTGGGTCCGCTATTGTGGAACCTCGCGTATGATGTGGTTCTGCGTGTCGACCTTCCTGCTGGCGTAAATATCGTGTGCTATGCCGATGACACACTGGTGGTCGCCAGAAGGGGTCGCATTTGAGGGGACCAAGGAGCTCGCCCAGCTTGGGACGGAGGTCGTCGCCAAAATCCATGAGTTGGGTCTAGAAATAGCGCCTCATAAGACCGAGGCCTTATGGTTTCACAAATTACCGCGGAGCAGGGAACCACCCGACTCGTCCGTCTACGTGGGTGGGTCTGAAATCAGAATGGGGCGGTACATGAAGTACCTAGGGCTCTACCTGGACAGTAGCTGGGGCTTCGAAGAGCACTCTGAGCTACTGGTCCTCCGGATTGAGAGAGTGGCGGGTGCTATGCATAGACTGCTGCCCAATCTAGGGGGACCAAGGGAGGAAGTCCGCCGCCTCTATGCTGGGGTAGGGCGGTCCGTAGCCTTATATGGGGCGCATGTATGGGCGAAAACTAAAAGCGAACATCCGACGCTGTAGAACTAAAATCCATTTTACAGTGGTAGAGCCACACGGCAGCTTTGCTGTTGCACGTATGGGCCTGCTCAAACCGGGGTGGTACCACGACCTCACAGAATACCGGCGTGAAGGGGAAGCTCTGCTTCCGCGTTTCGTCTGGTGAGTGCAGGTGGCCGGAGGCCCAAATCCCCCCCCCCCCCATCAACATGGTAGTGGAATTAAATAATGATAGACTACCCCAGGAGGGTACCAGCACCCCTGGAAAATCCCTCGCTGAGCATCCACGACCATGTTTCTCCACTTCTGAGTGTGGGGCTCAGGCTGCCCCGCGTATTCTGGGGGGGGGGGGGGGGGGGGGAAATTCCGCTCAAGACTACAACTGCTCGGGGCAAACGGAGCAACAAGACCAAGGCGACCCCTGCCACGCTGTCCGTGAATTTCTGCAATATCAGGGGACTTCACTCTAACCTAAACGCCGTCCACTACCATCTCGAGACGGCGAGGCCGGCTCTGCTCTTTCTGACCGAGACGCAGGTGTCCTCTCCGGCTGATGTCTCGTATCTCTCCTGCCCGGGGTACAAACTGGAACACCCCTTTGTGCCTCGGGCTGGAGTTTGCGTTTACGTCAGAGAGGACATCTGTTCTCGACGCCTCGGCAGACTTGAAGGTTCGAACCTGTCCATCCTTTGGCTACGCGTAGACAGCGACGACCATCCACGCGTCTACGGGTGCCTCTATAGGTCCCATAGCGGTAATGCCGAAACAGACCGACTCTTCGACCACGTCCAAATGGCTGCAGATTCGTTGCTACAGCAGATCCCCTCCGCAGAGATCGTGATCCTCGGGGACTTTAACGCCCATCACGCCGAATGGCTTGGTTCACGTTTAACCGATCAAGCGGGGAGATCTGTTCATGATTTTGCCTTGGCATATGGTCTGACACAAATGGTTACTTCGTTTACGCGGATTCCAGATGTGGAGGATCATGCACCTTCCCTGTTGGACCTTCTGCTGACGAAATCGCGGTTGCATTTTGCAGCCTGCCGCCGTGTTTGGCACTATAGGTCAGCCGATTGGGATGGGATGCGGTCTTTCTTTGCATCCTACCCTTGGGGGCGGGTTTGCTTCTCGCCGGATGATCCCAACGTTTTTGCGGATTCTGTTACCGATGTGGTACTTCAGGGTATGGAACTTTTTATTCCTTCCTCTGTGGTGCCCATTGGAGGCAAATCTCAGCCATGGTTTGGTCGCTCCTGTAAAATAGCATCATGCTATAAGCAGGAGTGCTACCAAGCCTGGGTTGATGCATCAGCGTCCCGGGATGTAAACACCAGCGCTCTAAAAAAGAAGTATAATTCCGCCTCTAGGTCCTTCAAAAGAGTCATTGCCAAGGCAAAGTCAGAGCACATAGGCAGAATTGGCGAGAAACTAGTTCGCCTTCCTTCTGGAACCCGTGCATTCTGGTCTCTCGCCAAGGCTGTCCAGGGGAATTTCTGTCAGCCATCTCTTCCATCTCTGCACAGGGAGGACGACTCACTGGCCCATACTGCAAAGGAGAAAGCCGATCTTCTAGGCTCCTTCTTTGCGTCTAACTCGACTCTCGATGACGGGGGGAGTACGCCGCCGACCATCCCGCGGTATGAGTGCTCCATGCCGGAAGTGCAGTTCACACAGCGCTCGGTTCGCAAAGCACTCCTCTCCCTGGACATCCACAAGTCGAGTGGGCCTGACGGAATCCCCCCAATTGTGCTGAGGACGTGTGCTCCAGAGTTGGCACCGGTTTTAACGCGTCTTTTCCGGTACTCCTACTCCCTAGGCGTAGTCCCAAAATCATGGAAGACGGCTTTCGTCCACCCGATCCCTAAAAAAGGTGACCCCTCTGATCCGTCCAACTACCGGCCAATCGCCATCACCTCCTAGTTCTCCAAAACAATGGAGTCCATTGTAAACTGCCAGCTCATGAGGTACCTTGAAGATCACCAGCTGATTAGTGACCGCCAATACCGTTTTCGCCGTGGTCGGTCAGCTGGTGATCTTCTGGTCTACCTAACTCACAGATGGGCGGAGGCAGTAGAGTTCAAGGGGGAGGCATTGGTCGTTAGTTTGGACATTGCGAAGGCCTTCGATCGGGTTTGGCACAAAGCGCTTCTTTCGAAGCTCCCTTCCTATGGGCTTCCCGAGAAATTGTGCGATTGGATCACCAGCTTTCTTGCAGATCGGAGCATCAAGGTCGTTGTAGACGGTGCAAGCTCCGATTGCAAGCCTATTAATGCTGGTGTTCCACAGGGCTGCGTGCTATCGCCAACGCTGTTTCTTCTGCATATCAATGATATGTTGCATACCCGTAACATTCATTGTTATGCAGATGACAGCACTGGTGATGCTCTTTACACCGGCCGAGCCAATATTTCTCGGGAAAACGTCTCCGAGTGCCGGGACAAACTTGTGTCTGAAGTCGAGTCTTTGCTGAACAGAGTCTCGGATTGGGGACGACTAAATCTAGTCCAGTTTAACCCCCAGAAGACACAAGTTTGCGCGTTAACCGCTAAAAAGAACCCCTTTGTCGTATCCCCTCAGTTTCAAGGCACTCCCCTTGTTGCCTCAGCCAGTATCGGTATCCTCGGCGTCGACATATCGAGTGACGTGCAGTTTCGTGGTCACTTGGAAGGGAAGGCCGAACTGGCCTCTAAAAAGCTTGGCGTGCTCAGCAGAGCGGGACAGTATTTCATGCCGGCACACCGCCTGCAACTTTACAAGGCGCAGGTTCGGCCGCACATGGAATACTGTTCCCATCTCTGGGCTGGGGCTCCCCAGTACCAGCTCCTTCCACTTGACCGCATCCAGCGCAGAGCGGCTCGAATCGTCGACGACCGAGTGCTTTCCGATCGGCTCGATTCACTGGCGCTGCGAAGAGATGTTGCATCTCTTTGCGTATTTTATCGCATCTATCACGGGGAGTGCTCTGAGGAATTGTTCGGATTAATCCCAGCCGCCAAATTTCGTGAACGCACTACACGGCAAACGTCCCGATACCATCCACACCATCTGGATGCTTGGCGGTCCACCACTGTACGTTTCACAAGGAGTTTTCTTCCACGTACAACCTCTCTGTGGAATAGTTTACCACCGGCGATTTTTCCGGACCGATACGACCTGGGGACCTTCAAGAAAAGAGCTTACTCCTTTCTAAAGGGCCGGCAACGCACCCGCAATTCTCCTGGTGTTGCGGTTGATCATGGGCGGCGGTAGTCACTTAACATCAGGTGAGCCGTTTGCCCCTTCTTCTATAAAAAAAAAAAAAAAAACATTGTCCACCGGAGGATGGCTATACGGATTGTACGAGGATACCGCACGATATCCTTTGAGGCAGCAACATTCCAGGCTCGCTTTCCACCCCTAGATATGCTGGATATAGATGCGAGGGTGTACAACCGAATGCGCATCCCCACCGCCAGGGAGGTGGCAGTGAGCCAGATGAAGCGCTCGAGTCCATAAAACGGCAGGAGCGACAGAACGCTTTGGCGACATGGCGTACACGACTTAACGAGAAGTGCTATGCACGGAAACGCGTCATTGGCGCAATTCTGCCGGTTTTCGAAGCCTGGATGCAGCGACGTGTAGGAAGACTCACCTACAGACTTACACAGATAATTATCGTGCACGGGTGCTTCTGTGATTATCTGTATAAGATTGGACGCGAAGCGACGTTGAACTGCTTTCACTGTGGTTATATCGACAATTTATTATGTTTGGCTTACCTAGCATAAAAAATTTGATCCCTACTTTTGCGTGCACACTGTCTACATAAGTACTGCCTTTTCTGCTCTTTTCTCCTTTATTTGAAATACATCCTCATAATCATTGGAGTCTCTCTTCCCTTTCAATAGTTTATATATATCATTACAGTAATTGTTTATGAAAAATCTGCAAGATAAATTTATAATAAATTCTATAATTTTGTCTTTGTGTTGACCACAATTTAAAAAATCGAATTCTATATGTGTAAATAATATAGTTTTAATGAATTCTTTTAGATTTCAATAATATAAATGATGTTTCAAAATTTCGTTGGTAATGTCTTGCATTGCAGATATGCAAGAGAGGAGAGATTCGGAAGGACTGACAAGCCAAGTATGCCAGCATATTCTCGGCATTTAATATATTCATTTTCTTGAGAGACAATCATCACCTTAGCGCATTGCTGGCAATTTTTAAATATTTTCTCCCTAGCACTGTGTACAAAATATCCACTCACATATTGTAGAGCGCCTAATACTCGAGGATCATTTTTCTTTTGACTTAGGTCAGTTACTTGCACTGTGGGTATGCTCTCAATTTCACTGTTCACCTTGGCTTGGCAGTCATCTATCATGAACGTGTATAAAACTTCACAATAGTATTTTTCACAATTTGCCCCAGGGGCATGGACACTAGATATGTTATTTATTAATAAGCTAATGTAGGCACTTTCAAACCTTTCTGTTGTGGGGTTTGTGTTGCGGCACCCATGGCTTCTAATAGCCCCGAAAAAGTTTTCTATGGGGTCTTGCTTTAGGTGCCGCATCCAAACATGTTATGCCATAATAATTTTTTTTAAATATTTGAACACCATCTAGTGTCTATACCCAATTTTCTTTTAAGTAGTAGTATATTATTTTTAAGTAGGGACTTTCTCACTTGCTACATATGTTAGGGTTTTCGTTATTAAATTATTACGAGTGCATTTTATTAGATTGGGAGGGTTATATAGTGGAATGACTTCCTGATCATTGACAAGAATCATATTCTCTATAGGCTCTCGTCCAGACTTTATAAAAATCCCTCTTGTCTCCTGTATTAAAAGTTTAATGGCATGTCTATTATTG
Organism: Parnassius smintheus behrii; assembly: GCA_036936625.1. Classification (NCBI taxonomy): domain Eukaryota; kingdom Metazoa; phylum Arthropoda; class Insecta; order Lepidoptera; family Papilionidae; genus Parnassius; species Parnassius smintheus. The sequence goes on along the minus strand of JAUPFT010000028.1, from coordinate 18,393,181 downwards.
GTGCCTTGATCAGACACTGTTGCCATAACAATGAACCCAGCCTCTTGTAATTCTTTAATTACTTCTTTGAGTTGCACTGCTAATTCCGGTTCACTTGTTGCTCCTGCAGAAAATGTATATGATACGGGTTGTTTATAATTTTTTATCAATCCCCGTATCATGAACACTTGCATGATCAGCATAGTCAGGTCTAGTTTTCCGGCCACCAGTGGCGAAACCAATTACCCTATCTTTTCGCTCATTATAAGTTACATTGGCTTTCAATGTCATTTCGTCGAATAAAACTATGCACATTCTCTCTTCAACTTTAAACTTTTCTGTAGCTTTTTAGATCTGACCAAATATTCTTTTATTTATTCCTGGCTTTACATTTGCATGGCTTAAAATCTTTGTGAGAGTTTGTGGAGTTAGCAAGATGAATATTTTTCTTAAAAATCTATAGCACTTTGGACTTTGTTTTAAAATTAACAAAGCTGCAATTTTTTCCTCTAGTGAAAATCGTCGACCTTTGTACTTCTTTTAATTTCCCTGAACTGCAGTAAAGTCAATATCTTAGCTGTGCTGGGCAACTTATCAATGGCTTTTATAAATGCAGGATTAAAAGTTAGTTTTTTTTGCTGCTTTGAGACTTGCAGACTGCTTTTTAACTTTGTTTTTATACTCGCTTAGTTTGTTTTTCACTTGAATAAGCTTCTGGTAATCATGTTCTAATGTTGTAACAGCTTTGATTTTTTTAGAAACAATGGTCTTGGTTTTCCTTTTAGTGCACCCTAGAAACAAAAAACTTCACTATCAGAAACAAATAAAACAGCGTACTGGTATAAGTTTATCTATACTAATTATAGCTATGTCAATATTAGCTTATATGTAGTTAATTCCCACTTAAACTCTAACGAAAAATTAAATTATATCAAAACTAAAATCAAATATAAACCCAAAATGAATTCACAATAAAATCTAACTAAAAACAATTATCATAATATAATAGTAATGTTAAAATAAATGCCATCAAATAAAAATCAATCGAAATCAGGTAACGTCGGTTAAATTAAATTAAATCAAAATAAAATAAAATATCGAAATAAAGTCAATTTGGATTTAATTTTAAAAACCGTATTTTAAAATAACCCTCCTCACAAAGCAGGCCCAAAGCGGAGACGTGGCGTACACTTGCGAATAATGGCTTGGTATTCCGCAAACATCGCTGATGCACGAACGACGACGAAACGAGGCAATCCCAACAACTTCCTAAAAGACGTAGAACTGAACTCAAAATTTACCGGCTATGGCTTAGGAGAGAAAGTTGTTTTGGAGTTGACGGAACAAGATTGGGGTACAGGAAAGATAGTTTACTTTGATAATTTTTTCTCGTCTGTTGCTTTGCTTGAGAAACTGAAAACTGAAAACACCTACGCATGTGGAACTATCCGAAGTAATAGAAAAGGACTGCCCGGAAATATGCTCGCTGATTCTCAAATGAAAAGGGGCGACAGTGATCATCGATTTTCAAATTTAGACATTGGATATTGGAAATGGAAGGATAACAAAGTGGTTCATTTAGTATCTAATTTTCATGGGAATGAAACGGCTACTGTGTCACGTAAAGAAAAAAATGGGTCCAAGTCTACCATTACATGCCCTGTAGCTGTCAAAGATTACAATAGCTATATGGGTGGCGTAGATACAGCTGATCGTTTGAGAGCCCTTTACTGTATAGATCGCAAATCTCCGAAATGGTGGCACAGGTTGTTTTGGGGTCTTCTGGACATCGCATTTGTCAATTCATATGTCATTCATGGACTTATAATGGAACAGACTACCGTAAAAGATTTTCGACGCTCTGTTACTCAAGGCTTGATGACAATGAAAGATGTTAGTCAGAAAAGAAAGACTTCTACAACTAATACTTCGGAAGGTGGCCCTTCCAAAAGACGCAAATCTGACTACTCCACTATAAAAGACGTTCGCTTGGGTAATAGAGGCATCTATTGGCCTTCGTTTGTAGAAAATAGGGGAAGGTGTGAGGTTTGTAGTATGAAAAAGATTCAGTCAAAACCTCATAGTAAATGTCCCCATTGCAACGTGTTTTTGTGTGTAAATGAAAAGAAAAATTGTTTTGCTGAATACCACGAGGTTAATTTGTAATTAAAAAACCTATCTTTTTAATTATTACTAAGTCAATATTGGGTCTCATTATTTTTGTAGTTTCTGTCAAAGTTCCTAACATTGTAATGACACAAAGTTCCTGACGGTACTATTAAGTCTAGGTCTTATAAATAGTTCTTCTTAGTACAATAAAAATCTGAAAATAATCTTAGCGTTTCCTTTTACCTACCTTATTATGATAATAAAGTTAAAAAGCGGAAATTCGTTAAAAATCACTACCCCGGGTGGAAAGGGTTAACACATTAATATATTGGACTCGTAGTGTGTTCAGTGACTTCTTGTTATACCTCTGGCTTACAGATTTCCCGTTTACATATTTTGGCAATATGCATTAAAAAGGGTCACCTTTACTTCTTCGCTACAACGATAGAATCTACGTTAAGCACAATAGCAACTTCTCGCTGTGTCAGCCCTTTAAGCACAATAGCAACTTCACGCTGTGTCAGCCCTTGGTCAATTAATGCTACTGCTTGTACAACTTGTGCTCCTGTTAATGGCATTTTTATTGATTTTAAAGCCCCTTTAGTTATTGAATTAAGACAAAAGATCACAATAATTGAATAAACTTACAGTAAACTTTTCACAACACAAATTTAAAATGTGAACTTAGTCGCTCAAATGACCCGATTCAACCAAAAATTAAAGAATTCATCATGGTGCACTTAATTATAATGAATTACCCTCTTCAGCTTGAGGGTAAACATTTTTTGACATACCTGCATCACAAACATTCATCAGAAACACTTAGAGCTTTTGATATCGCGAGATAAGTGCTTGGCCAAGATTCTGTACCGCTTAGGTATTTAACCTTATCGCCTTTTTTTAGCGATTTTATTGAATTTGATTACCGCTTTTGGAAATCATCACGAATTCTAGGGCTATTGGATTGCACAACTATCGATTTTGGACGGGTGCTAGTGGTGTTCCACTTTGCAACACGTGTAACGTTATGAATATTACCATCTTCAAGATCGTGTGAAATAGCTTGCTTATGTTCATTACTGTGGATACAAGATTTTCACTTTTGAATTCTGGCAAACATTGAATCTCAACGTTACATGATCGCGAATGTTGCTCTAATAAAGTAACTTTAGCTGTTAGATCTTTCAGGATGTTCTTAAGGTATAGTTACTCGTATATTCTCCTTTTAAAGATTTTCAACTTTGGTAAATTTATCTTCTACTGCTGTCTTAATGTCTTCAAACTCCGTGTTGATGAAAGTCATGGGCGCTCGAATTTCCTTTATCTCTTCACTTATGGATCTCGTTGCGTCGTTGACATAGTTCGCTAATGTCTCATTTAGGTGCTTCGTCAGTTTTTCAATTTCCCGCTTAATAATTATGGTTACCTTTCTTGACGAAACAGGATTATCGCTTAATGAGTCGTCATTTTTCTCAATAACAGCCTCTTTTTTTTAGATTGGGAGTGTTATATTAGAAGGATCGTTCTGTCGATTACGTGCACCAGACATTTTTTTAATAAGTATGTTTTATGTATTTACTCGTATAATTAATGGTTTCTTATATTTACGCAAACACTGCTGCACATTGAATAAAACTACTTTTATGGAGTTTATCGAGTTTAATTTAATTTATTTTTAATTTCCGATGTTTCGGGTGCTTTTGAGCACCCATTTTTTTATTATGTGCGAGCAGTTATGCAGGTCTAGAAAGGCAGGTCAGGAAAGAGACCAGTATCACTGCGACCTAAATGATCTATTGTGATCGCTGCTACGGCTATAGTTCACTGCTAAGCTCTATGTCCTCAATGAATAGAAGGAGTTGCTTAGCCGTGAGCATTTTCATTCTTCTGGGCGGAGTACATAGTTTCCCAGATGAGTGTTAGTTCCGTTATGGAACAGAACCAGCACATCCTTGAGTTGCTTAGTCCCAGGATGGACATGTGCTTTTTAAGACAACAGTGTCCAGTTAGGGCTCTTGCCAGAATACGCAATTTATTTTTACTTAATCCCAGGGCTTCTGAAGCGAATTTACGATCAAAAGCCCGGATTAAGGTTTTAGAATGTTTTAAGCCTGGTGTGTCAGACCAAATCTTAAGTGTTTTACTGCGATAAAGAGTTTCAAGGGTCAATCGGGCTAGGCTTCTTGAGATTCCACAAAATGGCTCAGGTCCAAATTGTGTGCACTTTGAGCCCTCCCGTGCAAGTTTGTCGGCAAATTCGTTGCCTATAATACCCTCGTGACCCGGAACCCGTCTTAAAACGACCCTGTTTTTACATACCAGGGCGTTTAAGGCTTGTATTGACGCTAATAGCCTTGTGCATTTGGGCGGAGCTAACGACCCCTCTCCGCGCCACTCCACTACCCGCATGCGACAGAAAAGGTGCACTGCGGCCCGCGCCTTGCCGCCACTTGCGTTGCCGCGCTTTGTCTCGTCACAGAGTGGCGAAATCACAGAAGGTCAAATCATCGTGAAAGTTAAATTAATTTTTATGTGTAGTGCATTTATAGTGGTCCAATTTTGTTTTTATTTATTATCTATTGACATGGACGTACTTTTCGGGCTATAGTTACGAATAAAATTGTTAAACGCTTTCGAGGCCGCGGGTAGAAATTAAACCTTTAGTATAAATCAGCCTGGCTTGAAACATAATGTATCTTTTTAATTATATTTTATATAAATATAAATGAATAGCTAAATGTGTTGCTAAGCGCAAAACTCAAGAATGGCTGGACCAACTCGGTTAATATATTTTTATCAAATATTCTTTAAAGTCTGAGAAAGGTTTCTACGTAGGGTAGGTAGTGTAGGTAGGTAGTTAAGTAGGTAGAATTAGCACAAGTGTATGTCATATTATATGTTGTATTTTTTATAAACAAATAGAATATAACTAAAATTCACTGAAATTTAAGTTTCTTTCACCAAGTATTTTTATTCTTTTGGTTGGTTGAACTTCTTCATTCTCACTTATTTCTCCGTGTTCACATATATTTACGTTCGGAAATTTCGATAGCCCGTCAAAATCTTCTTTTTTTTCTTCTTCGTTCTCGTTGTCTTCATTTTTCTCTTCAACCTCTTTTTCTTTCCTTAGTTCCATTTTCTTCTCTTTGTCGTTTTCTTTTTTCTATTGTACAGCGTCTTCTTGTAATTCATTGTCTTTTTTATTTTGATTTAAATCATTTTGTTTTATTATTTTGGGTAGTTTATTTTTATTTGCGCTTTCTTCCACAGCTTTTTCTATATAAATAAGGTCTCTAATTTTCATTTTTCTCGTATGTCTTGGATCAATGAGTTCTGGTAATATGCAATCCAAATAAAACCTAGTTAATTTATTTTCCATTACGTCTTTCCAGAACTTGTCATCTTTTTCTGTTATATCAATTTTCGTTGGAATATTTTCACTCAGCCATAGTCCAAAAAGGCATCTCATTCTTTTGGTTATATGAAGCTGACCCTGAATCTGGTAATACCAATTATGATCGGTGTTAATAATAATCGTACCAGTTTTATCGGTTTTATAAAAGGGTATTTTTTTTTGTAACTGCTTCGGTAAAACTTAGTTGGTGAGCTGCAACAGGGCATTTAATTTCTACCACCATGTTTTCCTCGACACATATAACTTCAGGAGTAGCGCCTAGATATGGCAATTCGTCGTCAATAAATAAACCGTATGGTTGTATAACCAATCCAGTGTCTTTTGAAATTTGCTCAAGAGCTATTTTTTCATTTTCAGTCCCATGTTTTATTGATTTGACGTGACTAATGCTATCTTTATATAGTAAATCTTTTACTAGGTTACTACAACCGATATTTGAACGCCTCTTTATAATTCGGCCGAAGTTAGAGGCTGTTAAGTTTCCTTCTCAATTCCAGCCATTCACTGCATAAACTCTGTAAAATAGTATCTTTTTCAATTTTTTCTCTTTCTTCTTTGCTTTTTTTTAAATTTTTGATGAAAGTAATTTTTTCTTTCTCCATTATTTCTGGAACTATATCCTCTCTAGCACAATTTTCACCATAATTTATATCTTCCCCTTTGCTAAATAATGATCTATTCCTTTTTCTTACGCCTTTTGTTTTTAAGTATTTTTTTTTTCAGTAATCTTCTTTGCTCAAGCAGCTTCACTTTTCCTTTAGGACTTTTTCCGGTGGCGTATTTATAAGTCGTTGATAATAATGCACGAGTGTTATAGGATATTGTGGCACCTTTGCATCTGTTTTCATATCCTTCCTTCAGGCTATAATTTATACGTTTTCCGCCAACTAGTTTAGCGATTATGCTATTGTAACTTATAGCTTTATTACTTTCCACATTATGTATGAGACTGGATGCGTGAGATGCAACGTTTGACATAATTTGGCAAATTTTGCTCCAAAGAGTGCTTGTCCTAAATTCATTATCGCTAGGGTCTCCTTATTAGGTTTGTTGCAGAAATATTGTTTGCAAGCACTATGGTCACCAAAGGCATGTATATGAGTCTGTAATATATCGTTATAAAGAAGTTCAACGTGTGCTTGTTTCTCGGATTCTAAATCGGATGTTTGCTTTTCAATTGCCTTTTTTATTGAAAATCTGATTGCTTTTATTTTTTGGTCTGTAATATTTTTTCTATAACGCAGAGGGTACTTGGTGTAAGTTTTCAATTGTGATAGTTTATTACATAAATTTCGCATCATGTGATTTTGCACTCGATTTTTTGTACTGTTGTATTGCAGTATGGACGAGTTTCAATGATTTTGGAATATGTGGCGGAATCTCCATCACTTATCCATACATCAGCCCGTGCATGTTAATGGAACATTTAAATCCTTCAAAAAGTATAGATTCCTGTTGAAGGACCTGTATAATTTTTAAAACATTTATGTTCACGAGGCAACACTTTTTTATAATCTGCCTGTGCGCAAATACAACAGTACTTATTTTTAATACCAATGAACAGAATCTTCCCCGTTTTTTTTTCCAATAATGACTGCTGCTCCTGATAACGCAGAGTAATTTTTTTCTATAGCTGCGTTTACTCCAACAACCGTCGACAATTACGTCAATAATAGGAACACCATTTTCATCTATACGACCTTGCAGTAAGGCAAACTCTCGTTCTTCTTTCGCGGCATCGGTCATTGTTTTTAGTGAAATTCCTTCCCACATATTCGATATGTTTTCATGGCATTTTTGGTACATGTTGAAAGATATTGAAGGTAAATCTAAAGAGGCAGATAGCTCTTGGAGTTGTGAATGACCACAACCAATTGCCACTGTCCCTAAAACTGCACAATTGTTGATGTTCATTTCACTACCTTCATCGCTGGAGATAAAAAATTTCATGTTGCATAATTTGCATTGAAGCGTAAAAGTTGATTGATAACCGGTTTGTTTTTCAGAAACAATTTCCACGCTACCGAGACCACAATTGAAAGGTCCATGCAAAGACCTCTTGTAATTTTGAATAAAATGTGTTTAAATTGAGAATTCTTCGACCTTCAAGCTGATATGTTTTCTCAGAAGATTCGGCCGTGTCTACCTGTAAATAATTAGTATGATTTTAAGCTAAAATTAAATTATTCAAGATATTTACATGCATTGTAAGATCAAATCGATAGTACATACTTCATAAGGAGCTGAATAATCTTCAAGTTCTTCAACAGACCTTACAACATGCTTGTGAGTCAACATGTCAATCGGTGGAGAACGTAGTTTTTGAGTGCCCAAATCATCTTGTGCCTAAAATGAAAGCAGTTATACATATAGTACAATAAAATAGTTACAATAAAAATAAAAATCATCTTGTGCCTAAAATGAAAGCAGTTACACATATAGTTACAATAAAATATGTTTATGTAGTTATTACAAATTATTACTTACATTCACCTCCAAATCCATAGAATCATCTTCAACTTCTCTGATAGAGCTATTTTTTTTTATTTGATTTACCTCACCAAAACATTCCTAAAAAAATATTTATATGATTAGATAAATAAAATTGCATGTCAAGTTTATTTCTTTGTATAATATATAATGAATAAATAAACTATATAATGTATAAATAAAAAAGATTAAATTAAAACATAAACATAATATATTTATTATTGAAAATAATTAAGCAGGTAATCGATAAATTAACAAATTACTAGCAAGTACCTAACCTATAATCATAATTAATAACTACTTCAGGAGCATTTTCAGTTTTGCCAAAGTTTTCGTCGGTAGTTGTAGCTAAACAAGACCTGCAAAAAATTCGCTTGTCATAAATAATCACAACGAATCAGAATAAATTAATAAATAAATATACTTTACATAAGTACCAAAAAGAAAAATTTATAATAAGGATTGACTGAAAGTATTGCGTGAATATGGTCCTTCTGTGATCATTCACTACTCTATGGCACAGAAGTATTATACTTACGACGACTTTGTTTGAATATAGGTATTTTATAAACAGCACCTGTCTAATATTATGAAATATGTAGATTTAACTTAAAACTTACCTTGATAAATGTATACCCTTTTGTTTGTAATATTTTTTAGACCTCTCTTCAATCGTTTCTGCTTATTCCCCATGTTTTACAAACTAAACTTTACAATTGAACTCGATGATTGACTTGAACAATTCAAACAAAAGAATTAAACAAATTAGAAATAGCTTGGTAGCGATCACCCGTCCCAGGGGTGATTATCATCCATAAATTCCTTAATATTATAATAACCCTTTTTATACAAACTTATTTTAATAACATTTTTGAACTTTGTGTATATATAATTTTGTATATTTTCTGGGATTTTGTTGTAAAAGCGTATACATCGCCCCAAGAATAAATTACTGACTCGGTGGAGTCGAGTAACTGGTACTACTCATCGTCACAACCATCACAAACTATATTATTTTCTTTCATTGATATTGTTTTCATATATCATCATTACCATTAATGCCCACCCAAGCCTACTGCAAGTCCATGGCTGAACATGGACAGTCCGTATAAGGAATGATCTTAAGCCACCACATCCATTAACCCCCTGCATGGATCAGGCTCAGGTTGTTGTAGCTTCGTCTAGAATATCTCGACATCATTTTTAGGTGGTAGAGCCATGCTGCAGTTATATTAGTAGTATAGTTGTAGCACGAAGTAAAAAAATTATTTTAATAAAAATGATATTTTTTGAATTCAATACTGTTTTATTAAGTTTCCATCCCTAAAACCAAAATAATACATAGGATCTAATCTTGTATTATTTATTATTATTCATTTAATAATTAATAAATATATGTTCAATCACAAAATCCTTCAATCTAAATTTCATACATTTACATCCGGCAGTCGGGTAAAAAATATTATATTTCTAGAGATAAGTACTTATTTTGCTTATTTAGCACACCGTACCAGGAATGTGACGTCATCGAGCGAGGTGCAGAGATAATGTGACGGAGCTGTAGAGATGGCACTAATGGAAGTGTTTACGATATAAAATGTAATGTATTTTTTTTTGTTAATCACGATAATGTTAAAGTTATGATAATATTTTATTATTTAGTATAAAAATAAAAATATTTCTTTTAGAAATACATAGTTTCATTTCGTAAAAAAATACAATTTATTTTTAAAATGATACTGAAAAGGTATTATTTTATATAAGTACTTGACCGTGGAAGGAAAAGGAGAGATCTCTCTCAGGGCAATAGTCTTGCGTAGTTCGCGAACGATGAACAATTGGGAAACGTATCTTATCCCCCTATTACACTACCCTGAATCAGGCTCCCTACGCCCTGATTCAGGGTGGTGTAATAAGAGAAAGGGAGTAAGGGTCCCTAATTAGGGTATCAAAGTGGACCCGGTCTGCAGTGCCCTTCCACCGTGAATTGTAATAACACTAAGGGAGTTAGGGCATTTATTCGATGAGGGATGCAAACGATACATCAATTCTTTCAAACATCGATATATCGTTCATTAACATGGTTCTTCATGAGCTATGTTTTATGAACGATGTTTTGTTGTCAAAGGTTACGAAATAACCAACTATTCGAAGGTATAAAATTCCGTATGTTAAAAGTTGTGAATGGTGATTATCACGAATTTTATGTTGCCAAAAAATAAATATTCGAAAGAAAATATGTCAAAGTTAGATAACGTCAAATTTTTTAAAGTTAGGTTTACGAGTATTTAGCAGAAATAACTCAATCCCGAAAATTTTAATAACGAATCAACAAACAGACGAATGGTCTTTCAGCCGAAAATAAATATACTTGAACTTTAGAAGTACAATTATCTTCTATCGGTAATTCCATTTTCGATGTAAACTTGTAGTTATTTTTATTGTGATAATTAATTAAGATTTTTAGTTTACAAAAGTTGAAAATGGATTGATATTGTTTTATTCATTTTATCATTAATAATTGTATTGTTTGAGCTTTAACTCAATGAATAGCTTAAGTACAGTCATATAAGTTAATTTCGGCTTACGGTACTTTGTTTTTCGTTACAATCATTTTTCTGAAATATTGATTTTTATGGATTGAACGGTTATTCATCTGTTTGTACCTATTTCGGTATAGTTTCGTAGATGAATACAGAAAATGCAATAATACTGAAGGTAACATATGGAAATATGATTAAAAAAATAACGCATCACATCATAAAGCAGAAGACGAGTTTCATATACTACATGTGGGATATCATAAAAGGGTTATTTCCCGGGCTTCATAGCCTAGATAAGATCTATTTACCTATCGTGGCAACTTCTGTATCCCGTAAGCGGTTATTTTCAGAGGCTGGATCTACAATCACCTAAGAGAGAAACCACTTACTAGGCACCAGGTTCTCAAAATTGTTATTTTAAAACTCAATTCGAAAAATAAACGAAAAAAAAAAGACGTGTGGCACTCAGGGACTGCCGCGGTAAAGCTATTGCATAGCATTTTGTTTCAACTTATGCAATTATAATTATTTATTTATTTATTTTATTTATGCAGTATTTCTTTTTCTTTGATATTAATTCAAGTTACACTTTTTGAGCGTGGTGACCGATAAGAAAACAATTTTTTTTCTTTTGTTAAATAAATAAATAATAAATGCACTTTGTTTATTCATATTCAAAACACTTTATACACAAATTTTACAAGTACAGTTATTCACTGTTGTACATAAATACCTATACACGTATATACTTTCTCATAAACAGCTGCTTATGTATTCGTCCGATTTCGGAGCAGCTCGTCTCGATTCATGCGAGCTTCGTAGAGTCGTACAATACGTCTAGTTGCACGCACACAAACACCGTGTCGAAGATTGCCGAAAAGAAACGACGCGATGTTAGACAATGCACGGCCTTCAAGCGCCGCGCAAGTGATGCTCGTCCCACCTGTCCGCGCAATAACTTTTTTTTACGACCGCGCGAGACTGTCGCAACAAAAACGATTACTACTGAAAACTAATATAGGTACCTACCTAACATTCAAATAAAAATATTCTCAAAAAGCTCAACGAATTCAGAATTTAATTTTATTAAAAGAAAATTGGTCAAATAAAAAATAAAGGATGAAAATAAAGCATATGGGAATATAAAAATAAATCGTATTTATTTTTTATTTCGAGTTTTACAATAAAAGTATAATATTTACTGGAGACAATTATTTTATTATTATAATAGTACATGATATTCCCTTTAAAATGACACCAATATGAATAATATCTTATATCTATATCTACAAATAAATAAAATTGAAGTGTCTGTTTGTAATGTTAAAACAACAGCTTTTTATTAAATGCATATGAAAGTACTAGTAACAAAAACACAATTTTTAAAAATTTTATCTGTCTGTCGGTCTGTCTGTCTGTCTGTCTGTTTGTTCCAGCTAATCTCCGAAACAGCTGGATCTATTTTGACAGGACTTTCACTGGCAGATAGCTGATGATATAAGGAATAACTTGAACTACTTTTGTTTTAGAAAAAGAATTAGGGTTCCGCGCAAAAAAATTAAAACCCATGAAATCCATATTCCACGCGGGCGAGATCGCGGGGAACAACTAGTACTCAATATAGATAAATGTATACTTATTTTTATTTATTTATTATTTTAATAAATAAATAAAAATAAGTATTAATAATTTATAGACACTACTCAACAGATATTTCGTTAATAAATTGCTATCAATACTGAAGCATTCTTTTATATTTAGCATCCATTTAACACAAAAAACTGATAAGAATACTTTTTAAACAACATATAATCAATAAACGATAATCGCGTATAGTGAATTTCGAGGTAAATTATTATATGTAAACGTTTTTGAATCGTCGTAATGATACATATTTCCTAAAGAAAATATCTTCACAATTAATTTTATGTAAAATAACATTAGAAATAACGTATGAAAACGGAGAAATTATCAAATTTTTGATCGAATTCCTAACCAGTACACAAACAAAAATGGCGAATAGTAATTTTAACAGTTTTTTTAGAAATAACGTATAAAAACAGAAAAATTATCAAATTTTTGATCGAGTTCCTAACCAGTATACAAACAAAAATGGCGAAATGTCATTTTCACATTTTTTTTCTATATAGTTATTTGTTACAGAGTACACAGATAAAATTCACTCTCATCATCATCATTACAGCCTTTCACAAGTCCACTGCTGAACATAGGCCTCCCCCAAGTAATGCCACAAAGCACGGTCCTGAGCCACCTGCATCCATCGACTTCCTGCATGTCTTACCAGGTCGTCACTCCATCTAGTGGGGGGTCGCCCTACACTACGCCTACCGGTACGAGGCTGCCACTCGAGAACCTTTCTTCCCCATCGGTTATCGGTTCTTCGAGCTATATGGCCGGCCCATTGCCACTTCAGCTTACCAATCCGTATAAAATTCACTCTCATAGATGACAAATTTCACTTCGGTTCATTTTCGCACGCTTTCTCGAGAGCGACGCGTCGTGACTTGTTTACGCATTTACTTCAAATACCCCGCCCGCACACCGCAGGAAACATATACCTACGAAAAAAAAACGTAACAAACTTCTGCCAGATAAGGCTTGATAAGATCTTTGGTGTTTTTGCACCATAACCTGACTCTGGTAAATTTTAAATATGACTAGATAGATAAGAACAGTTGGTTTAATATGATTGTTGAAAACAAATACCCTTTAATTGTAATGAAAAATACTTGAGGTTAATGAATGTTGAATCAAAAACATTAATTTTTTATTTAATTTACGGACTCCTATCCAGATGTTTACTAGGAGAATACAAAGTTTATTTCATTTTTGTAATATGGCTAATTATTAATTAGGCAGGGATTTCTAAGATTAATAACTAATTAACTATGATTAAGGTTAAGAACTAAGATTAAGATTAATGATAAGATAGGAACTGATTTAATATAAGGTTTACATTTACAATGATCCGAAATAAATAAATAAATAATTGACCATGAGTCAGTAAAAATAATATCTTTTATTTTACAGTATCTAATGTTGTTATATAAGGTGCTTCTAAAATATATGCCACGGTTGTTTGTATGGAGACTTGGCCAATTAGCTGACCGATTTCCATACAAAGTGCAATTTTTTTTGAGAATTGACTATGGGTTCCTTGGGGAAAGTGGTACAGTATCATGAGTAGAACCACCAGTTGCAGCCATGGCATATTGTAGTTTAGAAGCACCTTATACTTCAGTTAAAATAAGTGCGAGTAGGTATTATTTTTCGTGTACCGAATTTCGGCCCATCTCTAATATATATATATATATATATATATATATTGACAATCTAAATTGAGAATTTAAAATATACGCGTGTGTGTGTTTGTGTGTATATAAAGAGGGCTACTTTTCATATCGCTCATTTTAATATCAAAAATTTAGGTTATCTTTATAGCAGTATTATATTTTCAATTCAAAATTAGTACTGCATTTGTGATAATAATAAAATGTATGTATATAGAGTACTCAATCATTTTCTTTCACTATTATTTCGTGACTTTCTTCATTAATAATAAATGCACTTTGTTCATTCATATTCAAAACACTTTATACACAAACACCGTGTCGAAGACCGAAAAGAAACGACGTTAGACAATGCACGGCCTTCAAGCCACACCTCCGTGCCCGTCGGAGTGGGGAGCGTGAGGTTGTTTCGTTACGGCGGAATAAATTTCTGGATTCGGTCCCCGCGCTCAAGGCCCGCGATAGAAGCTATGCAATAGCTTAAAAATTAACTAATTCTTGTTTTCTGATAATTATACGATAAAATTAAATGTGTAAAAATAAAAGGTGTAAAAGTTCCTAAAATAACATAAATATAATGTTTGATTATTATACTTCTTTGTTTGATTTCTGTTCAAAATGATTATTTATTCCTTACGTATGTTTGTATATATTTAAATGATGATAAAACAACAACAAAATCGATATGTCGTACATAAGCTTTGATGTTTTTAATGAGCGATGTTTCATCCTACAAATGTGCTTACTTGGAAAAATTACGACTCGAATTAACTCAAGTTCAAATTCACACAACTCGAACTAAACTCGAATTACGCAACTAGAGTTAGCAGGACGAAACACAGTAAAGATTTGTTTGTTGTTGAATTAGTTTAAAAATATCGATTCAATAAATATACCTATACTGTTTTCACTTGTCCATCCCTATGACTGAGTAAGAGCGTAAAATCAGGGTAGTGTAATAACTGACGTCCCTAATTGTGGGACACGCCCACCCTTCATTCAGGGCCCTGATTTAGGGTGGTGTAATAGGGGTATTAGCACTATACTAGAAGAAACATGTCCAACTCTCTCTGTATACCTACACTCGCAAGATGCAAGACGCCAGACCACAGTATAATAAAGACATACATTAGGACGTACAGTGCGCCGGAGACGGTCGAACGGCGTTAAAATCATCCGCTCGCATGATTTCATTTCCGACGGTAGACGCAGTCAGATGCAAGACGGCCAATCGAATGATGAACGATGAGTCGACTGCCGGACGAATGTGAACAACCGATGCGATGACCGTTCGGAGGAGTCGACTGCCGAACGAAAGAGAACAGGCATCGCGGCGGCCATTCTGGGGAAACAACTGCCAAATGTAAGTAAACAGACGTCGCGACGGCCTTAGAAGGAGTCGACTGCCGATCACTTGTGAACAGCTGTAGCGGTATCTGATCGGCGTTAAGCCGAGAAGTGTTATGATACGCACTCGGCTTAAGCCGATTCCGCGTCGATAAATGTGAGGACTCCCTTAGCGGCCCGCTGCTACTTTTTTCATCAACTCTCGTCGAATAGCCTTTACGTACATATCTCAGCTTCGGCTTAGCGGGAGCTTCCTTTTCCTTTTACGACCAAAATCGCTTTTATTAATTGCATAGGACATTTTTGTAGAGATTTAGTGTAATAGTATTTGTTTGTCTTTACTTTAGATATATTGACGGTCCAGATAACTGTAGCATTCAACAATTCAAACAAACAATTCGGGAAAACAAGATCCTACCACAAACATAAATGTGAAAAGGGGCAAGTTTGAGGTTATTGTCTTCGATGATAAACAGTGTTGGATTAAGCAAGCGCGGGGCCCGAGGCAAGTTATATAGAGGGGCCCTTGATCTGCTATGAGTCCTTAAGTATAAAGTGGTAAATAAAGGTAATTAAACACTCAGTACATTTTTCATCTATAGGTTACAATTTTGTTGGTGTTAAAATAGTACAGTAGATTATTATAGGCCCTGTTGGACTCTGACAAGTACAAAAAGCAGGGGGTGAGATTGTCTTGGTAATTAAGAATGATTTTGATAAATAATAGTCGTTCACTTCAAGAATGCCGTTACCTCCCGCCGCGCCCCCTCATTCCGCGCCTCAAGCGTCGCCCTTTTAGTACCGATAGCAACGTCGAAGTGTACTTACGTCCGTTTTTATGCTCCCGTACGTTCTCTAGTTTGTTACTGTTTGTCTAGTTTGTTGCTGTTGTTTTTGTTACTATTGATTTTTTGTTTTTGTTTCTGTTGATATTCGTTAATTTGTTCTGTTACAATGAGTAATTTTATTTTTTTCGAATATTTAAAAATGTATATGTGTAAAAATGAAAATTTTTATTTTATCGAACACGTTATTATTTCATCATCATCATCATTCAAAAAATATTTTATTTCATCGAACACGTTATTATTTAACTTTATTGAAAATATGAATACTAAAAAACATATACATGATGACTTTTTTCGTCTACGGTACCGTCAGCTGTGACGTCGTAACGGTCTACGACGGCAAACTCGAAATGACGCGTAGTAACTAACAATTTGAAACCGAAGGTACTACACAAATAATTGTAAACCTTTTTAGTACATATTTCAAATTTTATATTTATTACAAAGTACTTACATTATAGTTTTTAGGAATAGCTAATATTATATTTTATCAGTGGCGTATTATCAATAATGACAACAAACACCTCAATTTCAAACTGTTTACCAGGTGCTTCCTTTTCAAAAAATTCGTCAAATGTACTAGAAGGACTAAAATGGTCATACTTTGTATTTCGCTTGCGTTGTCTTGAAATCTATTGCTGATATTCATGACAACCTGTCAGATCTTTGGTTTTTGCTTCAATATCTCAAAATATTATTCGCGTAGTTCGGACATGTCCAAACTATGATTCGTGAAGGGTCTATCCGGAATTAAGGTCGATTGCCTGCTTAATGCAAATAATAATTTGATAAATTATTCGTATGTTGTTTTAGATAAATATGACGTCTGTCCTTTTCCTTTATAGGCATAAGTTTGACGTATGGGTCCGGAAAAACCACTGGCGACAGTAAATTCCATAGATTGGTCGTGCGTAGCAGAAAACTACGTGTAAATCGCACAGTAGTTGACCGCCAGTCATCGTGATGATGCTGGAATTTCGATTTGTCGCAGTGTACGCTGTTGGAATTCAGCAGCTGAAATTAATCCGAACAATTCTTCTGAGCACTTCCCGCGGTAAATGTGTTAGAAGATGCATAGAGATCCAACGTCTCACCACAAGGCCAGTGGATCAAGCCGATCGGAAAGAACTTGATCGTCGTCGATTCGGGCCGCTCTCCGTTGAATACAGTCAAGTGGAAGGAGCTGATAGTGGGGTGCTCCGGCCCAGAGCTGAAAAAAGTATTTCATATGAGGCCCAATCTGCGCTTTGTAACATTACAAGCGGTGGTCCGGCATGAAATATCGTCTCGATCTACTGAATACTCCAACTTTTTGATGCTAGTTTAGCCTTCCCTTCCAAGTGACTACGAAATTGTACGTCTCTCGAAATGTTGACGCAAAGGATTCCGAAGCTAGCTTAGGTAACGAGAGGAGTGCCCTGAAATCGAGAAGATACCACTAATTCGTTATTTTTTGCGCTAAATGCGGAAACCTGTGTCTTTTGGGCCTTAAACTGTAGTCACGCCCAATTCAAGACTTTGTTCAATAAAGACTCGACTTCTGACACAAGTTTGTTCCGAAACTCAACGCGGATCTTCAAATTTATTAGGCGGGGCAAAAACTGTAATATGCCGCCCCGCTCACTTATATTTATTTTTACCTTTATCATCTTTGTAATTTCAGCTATCGGGTGTCTAACACACACGGGACATTTGGACATAGGTCTTCCGGAAATAATGCATCCAACGCTGTTCTTTCTGTGTTAAGCCTATTTATTTACAGATATATAGATATAAACGTATAGGATATATATTTTATACACAGCACAAGATAGGACTTAAAATAAAAAAATATGTATAATAAAAATAAAAATAAAATGTATTATTTTATTTTTATTTTTTGTTAATTGAAATTACAATTTTACTCTTCGAGTCTCTTTTTGTTCAGCAAATGAATCTATGGCCTTGTCATAATTTAACTCGTGTGCAATTCGATTTTCTATTGCTAATATTGCAAGACTCGATAAGCTTTCCTGGCTCATAGAATATCGCAAATAATTTTTTATTAGTTTTAGTTTGCTAAAACTTCGCTCACATCTTGCGGATCGGAAATTCGCAGGGCAATACAAATATTAGAAAAAGCATCCTGCAAATCATGCGAATAGATCTGTTGCAAGAGATAGAAACCGTTTGCCTTTTCCATATCACCAAATAAAAGCGGAAAAGCTCTTTGAAAACGTAGAGTTCCTGGCAGAATATGCGCTTAAGTCTCGCTCGTATTTTCGAGCTAGATCTGCTCCACACTTTTGCAGTTCTTTGATTGATATTTTCAAAATATTAGTACCATTAAGAAAAGCAAATTTCTGATATGATTCTATCAAATATCACCATTATTTCTTTAGAAAATAATTGAATAGGTGGTGGAATAGGTTGGAGTGTTTGTAATTCGTCTTCACACATCTCATCGAAATGTATTTTACGTTTCGGAATTCGTTTGTTTTGCAAAATAGGGTTAACATTACTATTTTCAGCAACTTCTCCAGCCTCTGTTATCCAATATTCTATTGGATTTTGTCTTATTTTTGCAAAGTTTTGAGCAGACAATCTATGAGTGCGACGGAACGGGCAATGATAATATCTTCTTTCTGAATTTCTGTATTCACTCGATTGATTTCGCGGAGAATATTCGCCCAAATAGTTAAACCCAAATAATTAAAGTAAGAATAAATTTAAAATTATTTATAGCGGTTAAAAGATAACCTGTCTCGTACTTAGCCTCTGTAGCATGAAAAGTTTGCTTAACTTCTTCTAAGGCTTCCTCTATTTCTGGCGAATTATTTGATAGGGCATTCAGAGCAACATGTTTCGCCGACCATCTCGTCTGACTGCTTCCTTTAAAATTTGTTTTAACGTAGTTTTTCATAATGTCCCACCTAGTAGTGGAGCTAACAAAAAAGCAATATACTATTTGAATCAGTCCAAATAGGTTAATAGCTTCCTGGCAGGAGTGGGCCAAGCACGGTACGAACTCGGCCAGCTCATTTCCTTCTGCAATCCTGGCTTGGCTTGTACTCCTTTATGAATGCGGGCCATATTGGACCCATTATCATAAGATTGGCCATTGTTCAATATTTAAATCATCAACTGCTAATTTTTCTAAAATCTGTGACAAATGCTCTCTCCTGTCTTTCCAGCAACTTCTATGAAATTAACGAAACAAGCTTACTTTCACACACATCGCCAGTTTTTTCTACATATCGAATTACCTGGCTCATTTGTTCTGTATGGGATACATCTGCAACAACTCACGGCGCAAACGTTTTGTACGCGTTTTCGTTTATATGCAATTTAGTTCAATGTGCGACACTAATACAATCAGTATTTTACATTCAGTTGATCGACAAGTAAAGAAACTAGTTAAGTTTCGGGAGCGGTACTGATTTTTTTTTTCAAAACTACAAGTATGTCTCGATGATATTTATTAATATTACATTACAATAATGTATTAAAACTAATTCAGTGCAATACTGACTCCCTTAACTAAGTGATTACATGACTACGATGAGTTCTGTAATGAATTTCATTCGAATCGAATTTCAACGATCAAAATAGTCTGTTGACTGAAAGAAGACACCTTGGTTTGACCAGCGATAACAATTATACAGTGGAGTCGGCGTTTTCTGTAACATTAAACTTCATAATATATTTTCAGTAATCTAATATCAAAAACTTAATCAGCACAATTCGTGATAAACATGTTGTTGTAAAACTATGGCTAGATGCAAATATCGTGTTTATGAGTAATCTAATATCGTGAGTATAATCAGGACAATTTGGAATAAACAGGTTGTTTTATGATATTAAGGCTATTTGCAGACTGCATAACTAACAACACATATGTTTAAAATAAAACACTGTCGTGGAGAGAGATCGACGAGGGAGTTTTCGAATATAGCTTCATTCCTTTCGCGCGCACGGTAACCAGACGCGGTAATGAACGAGTTAGATCCCATTTGTAATCTCAATTTTATATGCTGACTAACGATCCACCCCGGCTTCTCATGAATGTTTTCTAGATCTCGACAACCACTTACCGGGTCCAATTGTAAGTGTGAGTGTTCATCGAAATTAGTCCAGCCTTTCTAAAGATGATCTTTCATACATGCTGTAATTGGTTTTCATCTATACAGATTTACAAATTGCTTAGTGGAAAACAAAACCACCGACTATATACAACAAAAATTTATCTGCTTGGATGAAAATACTTCTAAATCATGAATTTGAGACAGGATTTTGATAATGCTGTGTAGCGACGGCGAAAAAGAATTCACGACCTCCTACCAAATAATTTATATTAACCTAGAAGCTCTAAGACCTTATAATATCCCGTGAGTATCGTAAAAGACGACAGAGAGTAATGAAACAGGAGTTAGGCAACAGTATCTTCCTGATAACAACTCCAAAAAAAAATAAAAAATGCAGTAGCCAAACTACTTGCTAAGAAGGGAACTATGACAAATGTTCTCCCTATGTTCAGCAGTGAACTTTTTATTAGCTTTGTAGTTGTGATCTAGCGACAAAATGGAAGGCAGACCGCGGCCGTGCCTATGTTATATCACTATACTACTTTACGTACTTACTGCAGCTATAATAGTTGTAGCACGAATGGGTCGGCTCGAACGCAGTAGCACTACGCTCCCACAGAATACAAGCGTAAAATAGCAGCTTAAAGTTGGTGTGTTTCGTATGGTGAGTGTAGAGAAACGGTGACCCTTTTAACTGGAAACGAGGCATTCCATTTTAGTACACAAGCCACAAGGGTGAAAACGCATCTGCATTAAGATTCTTAATCGAGGATAAAGGTAGACGTCTATGGGCCACAGCATCCACTTATTATCAGGTGGACTGTGTGCTCATTTGGAACCCTTATTCTGTAAAACTATCGCAGCAGTGTTAGTAGTTACGTTGTACCAGTTCTGGCGCACTGAGTCAGAAGTGGTACAAGTACGACGTTCGTCGACTCACGATCCTAAATAAAAAAAAATAAAAAAAAAACAGGTTTTGGCATGCTCTGACCACGAATCTGCGGTCCATTTTTGCGTAGGATGCACGGTTCCGGAGATGAGCAGATCACTTAACTCTTATCTAATTGATATCCGGTGCGGGCCTCCACCGTCATTAACGCTCCATTGTTCTTATCTACTTATCTATTGTTCGTTCAATACCGTCATTATCTATTCTTCCTCAGCGTGGTGCTATTGTATTATACTCCTTTGTTCCTATCTACACTAATCTGACTCATTAATAAAATACATTACCCAATTTTGTTAAAATTTTTATTTATAAAATACAAAATCGTATTACTTATTATCTATAAAATAGGAGCGAAACATCTCATCCACTAAAATATTGTTACGCGCTCAAGTCGACGATATACTAGCGCCATCTAGTGTCAGGAACGAGAGCGAGTAGAGCGTTGCAGAAAATGACATCACAGATCTCTCAACCGACAGCGCCATCCGAAGAACTAAGTTTCTAGAAAATCTATACTCGCAAACTCGTCCCTTTGCGCGCATTTACTTGAATATTCGGGACGCTTCTTTGCTAATTTAAATAAATAGGCGCTGCAAGATGCGATCGAGGCAGAGTTGAACTCGGCGACACAAGCGAAGCTTCGGAGCGGAATTAAGTGAATTAGTGTGTTTAATTATTAGTGTTTTTAACTTTAATTTGTATAAAGTAAATTAAAGTGTTAATTTAGGTAATTCTATCGGCAATTTTTATTGTCACGAACCTCAAGCTCGTAACAATTGGTGTCAGAAGTGGGATAAAATAATGCCGATTTTACCTAAGGAGGAAACGGAGGGTGTCCGTACCCGAAGTCAACGCCAGCAGGAGACGGACCAGAGGAGATTTGGTGGTGCAACGCCGCAGATGTCTGAGGGCCAGCCGCCGGCCACGGAAGCCGGTCCGTCAGCAGCTTCTACGTCTGTGGCACCTGACTTAGGTGCTCTGATGGTGATGCTGCAGCAGCTGCGGGGCGGACAAGAGGAGCAGGCCCGTCGGTCGGAAGAGCAGATGCTCCTCATTAAGGACCTTCATGCTACCTTTGGGAAAGAGATAAAGGAGGTGAAGGATAGGGTTGCTCAACATGACAACCGCCTGTCGGAAGCTGAAACCCAAATCAAGGAAGCTAAAACCCAAATCGACCAAGTGAACAATCGGGTTGATTACGTGGTAGCTGACGTGAAGAAAACGCTGGACGACCTCAAACTGGGTGATGGAACAACAGCTCCCGTAGTAGTTACAACACCTTCGCTACGTGGATTCAAAGTGCCGCCGTTCGACGGTACCTCTTCCTGGTCAGCCTACAAGATCCAGTTTGAGGCTGTTATGAAGGCGAACGGCTGGAATAAAAGCCAGGCCATGACTGCTCTCATACTAGGCCTGCGCGACCAGGCCTTAACAGTTCTGGAAGCTCTCGGTGAGGAAGTGACTTATGAGCAACTCCTTGAGGCATTGGAGGCGAGATATGGCGACGCTCACTTGGAACACGTCTTTCGTGCGCAGCTTAAAGATCGCGTGCAGCGCATCAACGAAAACCTGCAGCAGTGGGCTCTAGAGGTGGAGAAGCTGGTGCGAAAAGCATACCGGTCTGTACCTGCGCTCATTGAAGGGAACCTGGTGCAGACATTCATCGACGGCATCCGTGACCTGAAAGTCAGAGCTGCTGTGAGGCTCGGGCACCACGAGACGCTTAAAGACGCCTTGGCCCATGCACTGGAGGTAGAAGCCGTGCGGCAGGATCATCGTCCCCATCGCGTCAGGGAGGTTGCAGCAGCTACAGTTCGCGACCGCAACAGAGGATACAGCCCTAGGTGCTATGGCTGTGGGGAAAAGGGCCATCTACGATCCAGCTGCCCTAAGCGAACCATGGAAAGGAGAGTTGATCTATCTCGAGAAGGTAATGCAGCTAATGGCACTGCTTGGCGGCGACGGGATCATCGTTCACCTCACGCTAGGGAGGTTACAGCAGTTACGGTTCGCGACAAAAATAAAAAATACAGCCCGAGGTGCTATGGCTGTGGGGAAAGGGGCCATCTTCGGTCCAGCTACCCTAAGCACACCCTAGGAAGGGAAGGCAAACGGTCTCAGAAAGGAATTGTGGCTAACAGCACCGCCCAGCAGCAGCAGGAATACGACTTCACTATCAGACACTGCAGCGGGAAATCTCACGGCAACGCAGATGCATTGTCAAGAAGACCTTGTCCGGAAGATTGCAACCATTGTAGTAGGCAAGAGAGTAAGGAAGTGGTATCCGTGAGGATGCTCAGGACAGACCACCTCAGCAACGGGTGGAAGGACAGCCTACGACGTGCACAGCAGGAAGATCCAGACATCAAGCCGATTCTGGGATGGATGAAGGCCCGTGCTACCAAGCCTAAGTGGAGGGACGTCTCAGCGATGAGCTCAACCACGAAAAGCTATTGGGCCCAATGGGGCAGCTCGCTGATTCAGGATGGAGTCCTGTGCCGTAAATGGGACAATGGTCGAGGAGACAGCTGTCGTTTGCAAATGGTTGTCCCTAAAGCTAAAGTGCCGAATGTTCTACAGCTGTGCCATAACGGTCGTTCAAGAGTCCATCTGGGAGTTAAACGAACTCTCCTGAAGGTCCGAGAACAGTTTTACTGGGTCCATTATCGTGACGATGTCGAGGATTGGTGTCGTACATGTACAAGTTGTGCGGCCGTGCGGGGACCTCAGACACGTAGTAGAGGAGCACCGAAATTGTACAATGTTGGTGCACCACGGGATAGGACAGCCCTTGTCATTGCGGAGCCGTTACAGAAAGGCCCCAGAGGGACTCCTAATATCGTCCATGTGGATCGCTTGGCGCGTTATTATGGGGCCGATAATGCTCGGGACGAGCATGCCTTTGTTCCTATCTACACTAATCTGACTCATTAATAAAACACATTACCCAATTTTGTTAAAATTTTTATTTATAAAATACAAAATCTTATTACTTATTATCTATAAAATAGGAGCGAAACATCTCATCCACTAAAATATTGTTACGCGCTCAAGTCGACGATATACTAGCGCCATCTAGTGTCAGGAATGAGAGCGAGTAGAGCGTTGCAGAAAATGACATCACAGATCTCTCAACCGACAGCGCCATCCGAAGAACTAAGTTTCTAGAAAATCTATACTCGCAAACTCGTCCCTTTGCGCGCATTTACTTGAATCTTCGGGACGCTTCTTTGCTAATTTAAATAAAAAGGCGCTGCAAGATGCGATCGAAGCAGAGTTGAACTCGGCGACACAAGCGAAGCTTCGGAGCGGAATTAAGTGAATTAGTGTGTTTAATTATTAGTGTTTTTAACTTTAATTTGTATAAAGTAAATTAAAGTGTTAATTTAGGTAATTCTATCGGCAGTTTTTATCGTCACGAACCTCAAGCTCGTAACAATATCGTTGTACAATGTGTTCCCTGTAAATATACTCGTAAAACTATGCATTGAACATCCCTGAAACTTATATAGCAAATACATTAAGCAATATTCGCCACAAACTGAAGTCCACTCATTCTGAATCCTATCAACATTCCAGTTCCATCTTTTACAATTTCTTTTAAAAAACTCTAGATGATATCGTACAGGTGCCCGTCCGAATGAATCAAAATATTGACCGACGTCATTCGTATCGATATATAAAGCTACCCAATGTGACCCTGGTTTATCATCTGTATCCAAATTGCATATTATATACGTTGGTACGTGGGTGTACATGGGTAGTTTATTGGCAGCATAAACATTATTTTCTAGAGTGGGGTGAATCTTTTTCAGATGTTGTTGTACATCTAGTGTATCCATAATATTACTGCTATTAGTAGATTATTACAGTACCAATCTACTCAATGACTAATATAGGAATGATCAATTATAGTCATTTCTAAATATTAAATTGCATTCTTTGTGCTATACAAAACGTATTTGAGTCATCAATACACTGAACAGGACACGACAGGAAGGACGTAGGAATGTAGAGATAAGCAACAGAATGTAAGATAAGCTTGTTGACGCATAAAGTTACTATCAATTCTACTGCAGAAATTCTTTAGATTAGAATTATTACTCACTGGTACTATATAAGACCAAGCAACTGCAGTCATGGAGTTAGTATATGGTCGTTTGACCGCAGTGGATCTATCAATACTACATTTGTGTTACTTCAACGCATCAAAGGCCATGGATGTAAGTGTTTATTCTATTGACAAACTTACTTTTCTTTCTGTTATTTTCTTACTTGTGTATGATTTAGTGTTAACAAATTATATTTAAATATTATGTGTGTGTATATGATTAAGCCGTGGTAGCTCAGATGGTTAGCGCAAAATGTAAATTTCACAGTACGCGACCTGGGTTCGATCCCCGCCGGCACCAATTAAATTGTTAATTGCAATTTTAAGTGCTGATTTACCACGTGCTCAGCGGTGAAGGAAAACATCGTGAGGAATGCATGTCTGAGAAAATTTCGAAGGCATGTGAAGTTTGCCAACACGCATTGAGGTAGCGCAGCGAACATTTCCTAGTCCTAAAACCCTCTCAGAAATGAGAGGAGGCCTATGTTCAGCAGTGGACTTTAATAGGTTGTAACTTTAACTTTTTTAACTTTTATGATTAAGTGTTAACAAATTGATATTAACATGATAACTGTGTTGTTGCAGAAATCATTGAGCTTCGATGAAAATACCTATAAACAGTATTACTACTCGCCACTCTCCCCTCAAGAAGAGAGTGATGACATCGTCATTATTAATAACACATGCGATGGTGGAAAAAGAAAATCGCAATCGGTTGATCATTTTTTTGAAGCTGAATCAAAAATAAAAAAGAGGAAGCTGTTATCATCAACCGTAGCACGAGCCGCTAGAGATGGTGTATCATACATTTCTACTAATTCTGACGACGGAGACCAAGCGACGCATCTCATCAAAATTGAAATGTACGATATGAAGAAGCTATCCAAGATTCCAACTACTGATCATTGGAAACATGCTTCCACGAGGATTAAATATTACGTAAAGACTAATAAGGATAGCATCTACGACAACACAAACGCCCTCGTATACAATATTACAAAGACAATAGCAGAAAGTGAAAAAGTTAAAAAATACTCTTTTAACAATGACAGTCATTAGCTGATCATTAGTGAATGTGATTCTGTTTACTTAAATTACAGGAAGACAAGAGCAGAAGAAAGAGATGAGTGTGGCATACGTGTACAGAACACATCATTGAAGAACAAAACTACAACACTGAGTGGAGATGAAAACGAGAAGAATATGCAGTACTCAAGAGCTGAATATCCATTCTTCAGTTCAAAATCTAGCCGGTTGCTCATTTTCGAAAACTGGCCTCTCGTTATGCGACAGAAACCTCTAGATCTTGCAGAAGCCGGTTTCTTTTATACTGGCCATGCAGAAAGGACCAAGTGTTTCCATTGTGGTGGTGGCTTAAAAGATTGGGAAGATGATGATGATCCTTGGCAGCAGCATGTTCAGTGGTTTAGTTAGTGTGCTTATGTAAAATTTAAACTCGAACAGAGTTTTGTATTAGATTAAATAGAATATTAATAAAGAAATAAAAAATATTATATTGCATACAATTTGTTTTATTTAATTTTATAACGTTTCACATAATTACATACACACAAAATGCATTACACATAACTCATAAAATCTAACACACAACACATATTATAACCTTAACTATTATAGTCTACAGTAACATTTCTGTTTTTATCTATCTCAATAATATTATCAAACTCAGCATAAACTATAGAGTTAATTGTTTGTATTAGTGAGGATTCAAATCGTACTTCTAATCTTACACTACCATGCTTTATGAGATTCCAATGAGCTGATGAGTTGGCTGATAAATCAGGAGTTAAGTCAAATGCTAATAGACAGTAACCTTTGGCATACTGTTCACAAGAGATTCCATTTCCTTCATTAAGAAAGTGAATACCAGTTCCCGAGAATAGAGTATGATATGCTGATGTAAATATGCTATTATTAAAAGATGGTTGCAAAGCTTTTGAAGGTATTTGTTGACCATCAATATATAAGCTGAAAGAATTAATACCATAGTTTTCAAAGTTAAATGGATTTTTAGTAAGAGAACCATTAAATGCAGAATTGTTCACAAATCCAATTATACATCTTTTGGGTACCTGCCCTAAAAATATATTATCAAGAGTTTTTCCTTGAACACCCGATGGAATTGTTAAAACTTTTACTTCAGCTCGAGTAATAGGATATTTAGCAGTGGTAGAAGCTAAAACTTTTTGATGTGCGAGTAATACACTTGGATTAATTCGTGCTCGTCGAACAATAAGAGTTGCGTCCGTAATGCAAACTTTAAACTTTACATCGTTTGACCCAGCAATTAAATTAAAGCTCTCTCTCGATCGAACCAATTTAACACTCATTTCAACACCATTAATTAAAAGTTTATCTTGGTTGTAAATGTCACCGTGAAGATGACCAATCATTTCTATTTCCTTACTTTCACTAATCAATTCCTGTCTTTTAACAAATCCTATGTTTTTACCATCCGTAGAATCCATTTTTCCTGCTGTATCATCATACCAAAGACTACAAGTAAGATGAGATTGTTTAGCAGCAGGAGCATAGTTTAAAAGGGTTTCCATGTATGCTCGATATGCATAGGTATTATTAGGTGGTGATACAAGTTTTTGGTTTAAATAAACATCAAGTTGACTAAAAAGTGAATGCAGCCAATTATTTACAGGTGCTACTATTGTAGTAGATATCAAGTTAGTTGAATCTTGATTTAATACTTTTGCCTTTATGTGGAGTAATGTATGAGACAAATCTATGTAGTCATCGCCTGTCCCAGGAACTTGAAACTCGATAGATCCATCATCACCAAGAGATGAAATTGGTTTATAATGAATCCACAATCCATTTTCAATGCTAGTTTGTGTAGACGGTAGTGCAAACAAATCCAATTCTGACTTAACGCACTCGCAAGAATGATTATGAAGGAAAGACATATTTAATTTGAAAATATATCTTTGATATTTTTTGGTTTTAGACCAAGTTTTTTCGCAGCTTTCACTTTAGCAGTTAATGGTGGAATGAACGAGGTCAATCGTTTTCTTTTAGTTTTATACCCAGATCCTGTCATGTTAAATTGATCAATTTTCTCATCAGCCTTTCGTTTTAAATTCGTACCAACTTGCTTTAGACGATCTTTTATTGAGGCTTCCATAGGACGCGCTTGAACCATATCCGATAAAAGTCCTACTCCAGCGCTTAATGCCTCCTTACCAATCACTCGAGCACCACTTGAAAGTAAAGGTAAAACTGATCTAAATAACCCCCCTAAGAAGCTCCCAACACCATGACCGCGTTGGTATGGTGCACCCTTATAAATTACTCCAACTCCTGACCCAGCTTGATGTGTATAATAATTTTCATATGGACATTTATGATGATCACGAAGAGAATTCATTATTATAATTTTCGGAAATGTAGTTTAATACACACGGTTCCAAACTGGAATGGTATTTTTTGTCCTGTGCTCGATCTTATAACTATTTCCAGCGTATCGAACTCTCTTCGCATAACAGGTAAGTAGTGAGGTTGAGAGAAAACGTGCATTTTATTTGCACCATAAATGTATTTTGTAGGATCTAATGAAATGACTCTTAGTAAAGGAGTCATAACATCACCCACAATCTGAGGATCGATAATGTCGCAATATAGAAAGAGTTGAGATGGTAACCCTAAGTGTAAATTAGCAGGACACTTTCCAAAATTTCTCTCTAGGAGATTTTTATTTGGTTCATAACCTAGTTGTAAACTTAATTTGGGTGATAATGTTATGCATGTTATATTTTTATCCAAAACAGAAATAGACACAAATTTTGTTATTTCATCATAGCGAAATTTCAAGTTCTCTCCGATACCATTTAACACTCTTAAAATATGCTCAACGTTATCATAGTTGGTAGCTGGAATTTGTTTTTTGTAGTACACTGTGGATTGTTTATCTTCATTAGGCATTAACATAGATTTTGTAATATATATAACATTTTCATGATCTTGAACAGTAAACATGGTACATGGATATTGAAACTCGACAACTCCAACCGACCATTCACCTTCTAATTTAATAGCTTTCGGTAATTTCGTTGAAAAATTTGTGGTCTTGTTATAAGGAAAGTATTCCATTGAACTATTGCTGAGCAAAGTTAAATAAAAACTTTCTTTATTCATATTTCTTTTAAACTAGAAGCTAAAATCCAACTGTTAAATTTATCTGGATAACCTTTCCACTTCACTAATACTTCTTTTCTGTTACCTGAGTAACGAGTGTCAATTATTTTATCTATTTTATATTGTGAGGTGGGGTTGTAAGTGATTTTCTGTAATTCTCTTTCATAAAAAGTACCAACTATTGGTTCATTTTGTAAATCTGTTATTGTATATACGACCCATGGAGATCTATCAATTATTGAAGATATAATAAATATTTCATCACTCCAATTTGATTCATATCCTTTTTGGAAAACATGTTTATATTTAGTTATTCGAACATAATCACCCACATTGAAATTTGGTTTAGGATTTTCTAAAGAAAGTTTGTTTGACCGTCTATCATAAAGATTAGTCCAAACTGTCATAATATTGTTGGAATTTACATCACATGGGCACATCTTAATACTAGAGTGAAAGCTGTGATTATAAGAGTATATTAAATCTTGTAAAACATCTATATATCTATAAGTATTATTATGAGTGAAATAACGCCACATTTTCATTTTTAGTGTTCTTTGAAATCGTTCAACAATACTGGCCTTAATGTCAGGATTGTTAGTGGTATAGTAATTAATCTTTTTGGATTTAAAGTATTTTTGTACATCTTTTGAAACAAATTCTGTACATTTATCAGATTGTATGTGAGTAGGTGTTAAATTACTTTCAGTAAATATACTTTCAAAACATTCTTTAGTTGTTTCTGAGTTTTTCTTTTTCATTGGTCTTGCAAAAGCATATTTACTAAATACATCAATAACACAAAGTATATACTTGAAACCATCACTATATTGAGAATAAGTTCGCATTCAACAATACTGGCCTTAATGTCAGGATTGTTAGTGGTATAGTAATTAATCTTTTTGGATTTAAAGTATTTTTGTACATCTTTTGAAACAAATTCTGTACCTTTATCAGATTGTATGTGAGTAGGTGTTAAATTACTTTCAGTAAATATACTTTCAAAACATTCTTTAGTTGTTTCTGAGTTTTTCTTTTTCATTGGTCTTGCAAAAGCATATTTACTAAATACATCAATAACACAAAGTATATACTTGAAACCATCACTATATTGAGAATAATCAATCAGCTTGCCACAGTTCATTAATATTTGATAGAATGTACCTATTACGCGGGAATTTTTTTCGAATGAGTTTATGTAATGTGTATGTTTTTTGTGATTTTAACCATTCCTTTACTTGCTTTTTATTCATTTTACCCTTCATGGCTTTTGATAATTTATCAATACTACCAAAACCAGCGGGATTAGATGGATCATAATAAATCCTGTTAATTTCTTCTAGTACGGGGTCCATTTTTCCCACTCAAGCCTTTTACGTATTTTAGTTGTAGACTTTTTATCTCTACTGCTCGGTGTAGAAAACTCTTGAAATTCAATCTCAGAGGGTTTGTTCAGATCTTTTGCTTGAAGTTGGTTAATAAACTCACATCTCTTTGGATTTCCAATATAAGTAAGTGGTACTTTAATATCTTTTAATGCTTCAGCAAATCTATCCCACCCTACTGGATCACTTCTTTTTAAGGGTCTTAGTGAATCATTTATTAAATCAACAATATTACTTCCAGGAATTTTTTCATTATCAATTATGACTGTACCTTCATTATCCCAATGTATTTTACCTTTACTTGTTTCAACTAAGTTTAATAATAACTGTCCTTTTTTATTATAAGTTTTTGGTATTAAACTGAGTATTTGAGCTGGTGTGTAAAGTGGATTTTCAACATTTTCTTTACTTTTGATGGATCGGTTCTCCTCCAACAAAGATTCAGCATCAACTGAAGTTTTTAGATCTCTATCTTTATTTTTAAAACCAATTTTAGACTCGTTTGAATCTTCATTAGATGTATCAGAATAAATTGGTAATCTGAGTGGTTGACGATCCTCTTCGGTAAAATGAAGGTATCTTTGCAGTGTTTGTAAATATAACATCCATTTCTTTCGGTCTTCCGTCTTACTATTCATAATATTTTGCATTTCAATATCTAATCGAGATAAACTACTACTCGTATTAACCTTATTTTCTTGTTTTAATTTTTCAATCAATCCAGGTTCGATAAGTATCATTTTCTTTGCATTTTCCATGTTAACTGGCTAGTCCACTCACTAATCCACTCAATATTGCACCTAATATTATTGGTAAGAAAGCCCCTCCTTTTTGTATAATTATATTTTTTCTTAGTTTATGTTTACACTTACGCACTAGTTGACGGAGTATATTTTTGTGTTTATTCAATTTTTGTTTATCTTGATCTTTAAGAGGTACTTTTCCTTGTAAAACGTTATGAATACACTCACAAATACAGATAATTTCTTCTTCATCACACGTTTTAAGTAATGCTCTTTGATATTTTGGTTTAAGCGTATGCAAAGCGTTTAGCAAATGTTTATGCGTTGTGAGTCGACGACGCATCATTTAGCAATGATTTGAAATGTTTGATTCTTGGTGTATTTAAACTCTTTTGTGGGGACGTAGACTGTAGAGAAACCATTAAATGGGAAGACATTTGTCTTGATACGACAAAAATCATTGGTATTCTGTTTTAAATCTACCATTAGATATCCATGCGCCTCTAGAGTTGCATCCCTGTAGGCATCTTCAATGAATTTTGGGTTATCTGGTGACACTTGTCGTGCTAAATATCTTATTTGAGTTTTATCTCGAGGGTTTTTAAAATATATTATATAACTTGAGTTTAAGGATATGTCTCTTTGCCCTTTACCCTGATGAAATAAATTTTGTGTTAAATAAAATACACTAAGATTCCTGTGATGACTACCTTTTGTAAATATATCCACAATTCTTCCATCGGACTCTCTCATTAGATCATCAATAATAACAAGATGTGGGTTTTCACCGTCAAACATATTAACATTTGGAATTCCTTGATGGTAGTTAACATTTGGTAAATTATATAAAGGTTGCATTTCATCAAAGCACCATGTGATCTGATTAAAATCACAATTACATATTTCTGTAACTGATTTTATGAAATTTGTTACAAAATTTGACTTCCCACATCCACTTGGTCCCGCCACAATAGCAGTAAACGGATGGATAAAATGAAACATTACACACGTCTAAAGTTCTAAAGAGTGAAATAAAAAATGAAAGTGTTGGTGTTAACAATTAATATATATTGCAAAGATTATGTAAAACAGAATGATCTGTATACCATTTCTAACACAATTAGTACATCATAATTTTACAATCAACTCAACCTCAAATAGATACACACACACACACACACACACACACACACACACACACACACACACACACACACACACACACACACACACACACACACACACACACACACACACACACACACACACACACACACACACACACACACACACACACACACACACACACACACACACACACACACACACACACACACACACACACACACACACACACACACACACACACACACACACACACACACACACACACACACACACACACACACACACACACACACACACACACACACACACACACACACACACACACACACACACACACACACACACACACACACACACACACACACACACACACACACACACACACACACACACACACACACACACACACACACACACACACACACACACACACACACACACACACACACACACACACACACACACACACACACACACACACACACACACACACACACACACACACACACACACACACACACACACACACACACACACACACACACACACACACACACACACACACACACACACACACACACACACACACACACACACACACACACACACACACACACACACACACACACACACACACACACACACACACACACACACACACACACACACACACACACACACACACACACACACACACACACACACACACACACACACACACACACACACACACACACACACACACACACACACACACACACACACACACACACACACACACACACACACACACACACACACACACACACACACACACACACACACACACACACACACACACACACACACACACACACACACACACACACACACACACACACACACACACACACACACACACACACACACACACACACACACACACACACACACACACACACACACACACACACACACACACACACACACACACACACACACACACACACACACACACACACACACACACACACACACACACACACACACACACACACACACACACACACACACACACACACACACACACACACACACACACACACACACACACACACACACACACACACACACACACACACACACACACACACACACACACACACACACACACACACACACACACACACACACACACACACACACACACACACACACACACACACACACACACACACACACACACACACACACACACACACACACACACACACACACACACACACACACACACACACACACACACACACACACACACACACACACACACACACACACACACACACACACACACACACACACACACACACACACACACACACACACACACACACACACACACACACACACACACACACACACACACACACACACACACACACACACACACACACACACACACACACACACACACACACACACACACACACACACACACACACACACACACACACACACACACACACACACACACACACACACACACACACACACACACACACACACACACACACACACACACACACACACACACACACACACACACACACACACACACACACACACACACACACACACACACACACACACACACACACACACACACACACACACACACACACACACACACACACACACACACACACACACACACACACACACACACACACACACACACACACACACACACACACACACACACACACACACACACACACACACACACACACACACACACACACACACACACACACACACACACACACACACACACACACACACACACACACACACACACACACACACACACACACACACACACACACACACACACACACACACACACACACACACACACACACACACACACACACACACACACACACACACACACACACACACACACACACACACACACACACACACACACACACACACACACACACACACACACACACACACACACACACACACACACACACACACACACACACACACACACACACACACACACACACACACACACACACACACACACACACACACACACACACACACACACACACACACACACACACACACACACACACACACACACACACACACACACACACACACACACACACACACACACACACACACACACACACACACACACACACACACACACACACACACACACACACACACACACACACACACACACACACACACACACACACACACACACACACACACACACACACACACACACACACACACACACACACACACACACACACACACACACACACACACACACACACACACACACACACACACACACACACACACACACACACACACACACACACACACACACACACACACACACACACACACACACACACACACACACACACACACACACACACACACACACACACACACACACACACACACACACACACACACACACACACACACACACACACACACACACACACACACACACACACACACACACACACACACACACACACACACACACACACACACACACACACACACACACACACACACACACACACACACACACACACACACACACACACACACACACACACACACACACACACACACACACACACACACACACACACACACACACACACACACACACACACACACACACACACACACACACACACACACACACACACACACACACACACACACACACACACACACACACACACACACACACACACACACACACACACACACACACACACACACACACACACACACACACACACACACACACACACACACACACACACACACACACACACACACACACACACACACACACACACACACACACACACACACACACACACACACACACACACACACACACGCGCGCAAATATAAACAACAATTAACTTAAATTATTTACAATAAAACAACGATTAAATATGTAATAAACTCTACGTCATATTATACTATTATCATTATTTTACAATCAATACAAATTTTATTTACATGCAGACATAAAATTAAAAAAACTATCAACACTTAACGCAGTTTATAATGACCCCAAGCTAATGTTTCAATACTATTATCTAAAATATGCCTCTTTGTGTTATTATTAGATAAACCAATCTTATTTAATTTTTGTGTAAAAATTGTGTGTTTAATTGATTTAAATCTAAGCATACTATAATATTGCACTTTTTTAGTAAATAGAGAAGACTTATAATTATCCATGGTCATCTTTTTAGTGATACATTTATTTACCCCTTTTGCCTTGGCTATAGTCTTATTCTCTAAGTTAAAAGCGTACATTTTGGATCGTAAACCCACAAATTCTTTCATGATTTTACCATTATTTTCATCTTTAAAAAAACCTAATTTCTTTTTATTTAATTTTGGATATTCAAAATTATTATTTGTATCATAAGCAGAGGTATTAAAGTATGATGAAAGGTCAGGTTTTATATCAGAGTAAAAATCATCTGTAAATATATGATAAATTAAACTATCCGTATCTGTATACAGTAATTTGATTTTACTAAACTTTTTAACCATATAGTTATAATGAAAATCATACATTAATGTTTTTGAAATATCTAAAATGCAAAACCCTAAATAAATTGGTTTGTTATATATTAACTTTGTTTTTCGCAACTGAACCGCAACTAGGTTTTCCGAAAATACTGAAAGACTATGAAATTGTGGTTTAGCGATTAAATCTTGAGCACCTAAAGCTTTGCCCTGGTTCTCCCAGTGTGTAACTAATTTTATGTTAACCCTTTTTTCAATATTCTCCATAGTCTTACCGAAGACTGAATTATTCATTAATTTATAAAAATCTTTTTCGAAATCTGATTTTGCTAACGTTCTTAATTTTGTGTTTAGATCTATGTACATCTTCAACCAGCGAGACTGTTTAAATTTTAAAACTCTATGAATTTTAGTTAATTTAACCCCCATTTCTATGCACTGCTTTAAATTTCTGTAATGAATTACATATTTATCTTTATTATTTAAATTTGGGACTTGTTTATTTTCATTAATATTGCCTGCACAAATGTTTTCGGGGCATAAAGGAAAGTCCGAATGTAAATCATGAAGTTCATCTGGATATTCCAAATCAACTTCTAAAATAAAACCGAAGTTCGATGTCTCAGACACATTAAATTCTGTATTCGGATTTACCCATTCGAATCCACCAGTAGGAAGACATTGAGACATAGCCCAACCATATAAATTGTTGGCATCAAAATATGCGATATATGAATTTGGTTTCCCTGCATCATAATCCCCCATATATTTGTTATTAGCTCTAGCATAACGATTACTACATTGAGATACACCACCCCTGATACCTGATCTAATAAATGCAATTTTCTCATAATCTGTTAAAAGTTCTAATTCTATTTTTGTATATTTTAACATTGGTTCCCAACTTAAACCGGGTGCTGTGTAATAATGGGCAGGGTCTAAATCATAAGTATTAATACATAACTTTCTAAAGTTTTCAAATACATCGGTTAAAAGTAAAACGTCTGTTTTTAAATACAGGTTTGAATAATCTAGCATATTACAACACCCAAAGTGTTCCCAAACATCTTTAGCATGATTGTAATCATCATTTGAAATATGGGAATCTGTGAGTGAGCTATAAAAAAAATTTTGTTCGGGGAGCGATGTTAGGCTTAAACTATCATAATTAGTCATAAGTTCATATGGATAAACGCCTTTCCGTTTTAAACGAAAGAAATCTTCATCATTAGGATAATTTCTACGTAATTTTTGAAATTGATCATTACTGAGATTTTTGGCCAATTCTTCTAATTTACATGATAAAAACTTAAATGAATCTATGAATCTTAATATAATTTCGTGGTTATTCATTTTTAATTTTTTGGAAAAGGATATATATTTTTCTTTATTTTGAGGGATAACTTCGACTTCACCATCACAAAAGTTTAACGCGTGAACAATAAAATGAGCATCATAGTGACTAAGGTTGTTTTCTGAACTTCGAGCTACATGATTCGTGAGCAACACCTATAAAACTACCGGTGTACCAATCAAAATCATAAAAATGTTCTGCTAACTCTGTTTCACAAATATGACAAATGGTTGCATTTGAAATTTGGTTTTTGTCTTCATTTGTTAGCGGAAGTGGAGGATATTTTTGAAGTCCATTTATTTCTTTGAGATTGTTAGATAAACTTTCCATAAACACTTGTGCACAGTTGGGTCCGCAATACGTTACATATTTTGATAATTTATCATCATATGAACATTTTATATAATAACCAAAACTATGTACTTCATGTTTCTGAATATTGTGTGTGAAAGGTTTGGAAGGATCGTTAGAACATGATTCTATTGGTTTTAAAAATGCTTCAAAATCAGCATAAACTACGAATGGTATCTTTAACTTTTTTTCATAACTATCAAATTTAATTTTATCATTTGAAATAGGTTGACCAAACCAATTCTTTTTTTTTTAAGTTTCACTGTTTGGTAATTCTGTACAAATGTGGGCACAATCGTATTGTTCATGGTTATTTAAACTTTCCTGAGATAGAAAGTGAAGTAGACATGCTTCGCAAATGTACATGATGTGACCGTCTTTTGAAATTTGTTTACTAACTAACCGCGATAAATTTTTTATGTAACAATAATGATTTTTTGTATCCTTGGAAAAAAATAATAAATTGATATGTCTATCTTTACGACACTTTGTTAAAAATAATGGACCTACTATGGAATTACATCGTTTTTCTTTATTATATTCTAACCCAAAAACATTAATACTAATATCATTTAATTTCTCTACTTTTGCTATGTCAGAAATTTTTACTGGAAAGGAAATACCATCAAATTTAAGTTTATTTGCATGTTTAACGTACGATGATACACGATCCGCGTCTTTGTTTACGGGATATAACGCCGAGAGTAACGCCCATTTAAAACAAAAATAATCCTTGCTTTTTACATTTATAACAGCCTTTTTTAATTTTATGTCACGAGGAAGATCTATGTATGAAGTACCGCGTAGGGGGTTAAATTTATTAACATTCATGTCTATAGATTTTATGTTTTTTAGACTCCATCCACTATCTTTTTTTTTTCAAATGCACTAATTTTAGTAGTAATTGTATCATTTAAAGATGAAAAAAAAAAAATATTTAAGTCATCTCCTTGACAAATAATATAGTTAAGCGTTTGAAAATCGAACGTATCATGAATATCTTTAGTTTGTTGAACAAAATCAGCATGCAATATGAAGTTTACTTTAAAAATTATGTGTTGATGAATACACTCTTGTATTAAAAATAAAATATCATCTTTAATAGAATTTAAAAATAGTTCAGGAGTTTCAAAATTTACCAATGTCGAACTATCTACTCTACTCTTGATTTTATAAGTTAAAATCCTATTTCCAAAAGCAGATTCAATAACACTAACGTTTGATAAAGAATTATGTGAATTTAAAAGATTATTTTTGTGAACATTACTTTTAAAATGATTAGCTAAATACCGTTTCTTGATAAATATATGACACGTTAGACATTCCACTTGATCATCGTTACTGATACTGTTCCCTGCAGAGGTAGGCGCTTCTGCTTCCGTTGTTGGTTTTTTTAATGATTTTGGGTTCTTTG
Source organism: Parnassius smintheus behrii (assembly GCA_036936625.1). Classification (NCBI taxonomy): domain Eukaryota; kingdom Metazoa; phylum Arthropoda; class Insecta; order Lepidoptera; family Papilionidae; genus Parnassius; species Parnassius smintheus. The sequence continues at coordinate 18,353,885 of JAUPFT010000028.1, read as the reverse complement.
CTGTTCGTTCGCTTCGTTCCTCTTTCAAGTTGTAGTGGTTGACTACTAAAATGTTTAAATTTATTAAAAACTGTACAAGACATTGTGTAAATTATGATCGAAATGAATGTTTATTTTACTTACTTAAACTGTGTTTCAACCATCGCACAGTGATTATACAACTCATCATCATACGATGAATCGAACAGTTGATCCTTCCCTATTTCATCACAAACTTTAGACAACTCCTGATTTAATTCGCTGTTGAATAGTTCCGTATTCTCTTCCATGGTTGTGGAGAAGAAAGCACTTGTGCACAATTCTCTGAAGTTTGCCATCCTTATAGTAAAGAAGAAAATAGGTAGCAGAGTAAGTAACAGTTCAGTGTTGGTAGACCAACTGATACCCAAATTTCAAATAATGTCCGATATTTAAGTCTAACAAAGGATTAGAAATAGAATATAATGAGTATACGGAAGTAATTTAAGTAAACAGAATCACATTCACTAATGATCAGCTAATGACTGTTATTGTTAAAAAAGTATTTTTTAACTTTTTCACTTTCTGCTATTGTCTTTGTAATATTGTATACGAGGGCGTTTGTGTTGTCGTAGATGCTATCCTTATTAGTCTTTACGTAATATTTAATCCTCGTGGAAGCATGTTTCCAATGATCAGTAGTTGGAATCTTGAATAGCTTCTTCATATCGTACATTTCAATTTTGATGAGATGCGTCGCTTGGTCTCCGTCGTCAGAATTAGTAGAAATGTATGATACACCATCTCTAGCGGCTCGTGCTACGGTTGATGATAACAGCTTCCTCTTTTTTATTTTTAATTCAGCTTCAAAAAAATGATCAATCGATTGCGATTTTCTTTTTCCACCATCGCATGTGTTATTATTAATGACGATGTCATCACTCTCTTCTTGAGGGGAGAGTGGCGAGTAGTAATACTGTTTATAGGTATTTTCATCGAAGCTCAATGATTTCTGCAACAACACAGTTATCATGTTAATATCAATTTGTTAACACTTAATCATAAAAGTTAAAAAAGTTAAAGTTACAACCTATTAAAGTCCACTGCTGAACATAGGCCTCCTCTCATTTCTGAGAGGGTTTTAGGACTAGGAAATGTTCGCTGCGCTACCTCAATGCGTGTTGGCAAACTTCACATGCCTTCGAAATTTTCTCAGACATGCATTCCTCACGATGTTTTCCTTCACCGCTGAGCACGTGGTAAATCAGCACTTAAAATTGCAATTAACAATTTAATTGGTGCCGGCGGGGATCGAACCCGGGTCGGGTACTGTGAAATTTACATTTTGCGCTAACCATCTGAGCTACCACGGCTTAATCATATACACACACATAATATTTAAATATAATTTGTTAACACTAAATCATACACACGTAAGAAAATAACAGAAAGAAAAGTAAGTTTGTCAATAGAATAAACACTTACATCCATGGCCTTTGATGCGTTGAAGTAACACAAATGTAGTATTAATAGATCCACTGCGGTCAAACGACCATACACTAACTCCATGACTGCAGTTGCTTGGTCTTATATAGTACCAGTGAGTAATAATTCTAATCTAAAGAATTTCTGCAGTAGAATTGATAGTAACTTTATGCGTCAACAAGCTTATCTTACATTCTGTTGCCTATCTCTACATTCTTACGTCCTTCCTGTCGTGTCTTGTTCAGTGTATTGATGACTCAAATACGTTTTGTATAACACAAAGAATGCAATGTAATATTTAGAAATCACTATAATTGATCATTCCTATATTAGTCATTGAGTAGATTGGTACTGTAATAATCTACTAATAGCAGTAATATTATGGATACACTAGATGTACAACAACATCCGAAAAAGATTCACCCCACTCTAGAAAATAATGTTTATGCTGCCAATAAACTACCCATGTACACCCACGTACCAACGTATATAATATGCAATTTGGATACAGATGATAAACCAGGGTCACATTGGGTAGCTTTATATATCGATACGAATGACGTCGGTCAATATTTTGATTCATTCGGACGGGCACCTGTACGATATCATCTAGAGTTTTTTAAAAGAAATTGTAAAAGATGGAACTGGAATGTTGATAGGATTCAGAATGAGTGGACTTCAGTTTGTGGCGAATATTGCTTAATGTATTTGCTATATAAGTTTCAGGGATTGTAGTGTTATGCTTATACTTACTTACATACCATTTTAACTATTTTAAATTTATTTTTCCATTCTGTTTTCTATTTTCTGCATTCATCTCAAAACTAGATATTTTGCATCACCTTTATTTCCATAGGAACCTGTAACATTTTTAAACCATAAGAATACAATAACAAATCATTTTCACGTCGTATTTTTCCGTTATCAGCACTTTTTAAATCGATGTCAATGGAGTCTACCTTTTTCGGTCTTTTATTTAGTTCTCCGTAACTCTGCAATTTCGGGTTTCGTGCGCGCTGTTGCGCTACTTTTTTTCCTTTATAAATAATATCTCATTTTTCACTTAAATCTTGCCGTTTCTGTATTACGAGCCTAAAACCAAAATTTGACATGTTTTGACATCGTTGTTTATCAGGTTGTCATGGCAATTTTTATTCAAATATCGTTACCGGCCTGATGTTTTTACTTCAAAATACTCCTTTCTTCTTGGCCATTTACAAGAATTTGCTTTTAATTTAAATAATTTCAAATTTAATGAGAATAATTTTCCGTTCTTAGGCAGATCTGTCAAAAAGCAAAAATAAGCCGAACAATCGGCGAATGGGGGAGTCTGACTTGAGCTTTGATACTTGAAGCATCTCCTAAAGGCCTTTTCCGCACTGCCTCGGGATCCTGCAAGCCTCTGCCCGCTCCTTAAGTCGTCGCCTAGCCACGCCTAATCCTTCGCCTACTAGTGCGCTGTGTTTACCTACTTCAAACGCTGCGTGCCTTCTCCAGACGTTGCGTGGACCTACTCCAGACGCTGCGTGTCTATTCCGGACGCTGTGTGTGTCTACTCCGGAAGTTGTGTTTGCCTACTTCAAGCGCCGCGTGTACCTACTTTAAACGCTGCGTGCCTACTCCAGACGTTTCGTGGACCTACTCCAGACGCTGCGTACCTGCTCAAGACGCTGTGTGTGTCTACTCCAAGCGCTGCGTGTACCTTCTCCAGACGCTGCGTGTGCTTTCTCCAGATTCTGCGTGTACCTAGAGCAGGAGCTGTGCACCTATCATAAGCATAGCCTGTGCATACTTCGTTGCAGTATCTTTATCTTTGTTATTTTTTTTAATAATATTGTAAATCACCATCTTCATTACAACCCATCATCACCTTCATACCTTTTTTTATAAAAGAAACTGTAAAATTTTTCAAATTTTTAAATAATTTATTTTATTTTGGTTGTTTTCGTTGTAGTTAAGTTAGGTTCTTTAGTTTTTATTGTCGCTTTACGACAGGATGTTCAATGCATAGTTTTACGAGTATATTTACAGGGAACACATTGTACAACGATATTTTAGTGGATGAGATGTTTCGCTCCTATTTTATAGATAATAAGTAATAAGATTTTGTATTTTATAAATAAAAATTTTAACAAAATTGGGTAATGTGTTTTATTAATGAGTCAGATTAGTGTAGATAGGAACAAAGGAGTATAATACAATAGCACCACGCTGAGGAAGAATAGATAATGACGGTATTGAACGAACAATAGATAAGTTGATAAGAACAATGGAGCGTTAATGACGGTGGAGGCCCGCACCGGATATCAATTAGACAAGAGTTAATTGATCTGCTCATCTCCGGAACCGTGCATCCTACGCAAAAATGGACCGCAGATTCGTGATCAGAGCATGCCAAAACCTTTTTTTTTTTTTTAGGATTGTGAGTCGACGAACTGGCTTACAGTTTGGCAAAATTTAAAATATAAATAATGTACACTTTTTATAAGAATAAATAAAAAAAAAGAACGTCGTACTTGTACCACTTCTGACTCAGTGCGCCAGAACTGGTACAACGTAACTACTAGTGTTCTCGGTGTACGTTCCGTGACACAAACCCAGTTTAGATCAAAAAACATAGTTATTATTCCTCATGAAACACATAATAAATTTAAGGTAGTTAGGCGGAAATATACCGGCTGAATTTAAGTAGATTTCATAGTGAACTTTACACGATATATTTCAAATTATACAGCTTAGTGCCGCACTGTTCGACTAAGTTTTTGTTGTAAGATCTCAGATGAAGCTTATATAAACTTTCGTTGATATAAATATGTATTACGATCCGGATAAATAAAATTGCTTAATTTTACTTGTTAGTCATAGACTAAATGAATTTATCAACAACGTTTTTTGTTTTGCTAATGGCCTTAGACCAGTGGTCGTCACACTTTTCTGGTCAAGGCCCACACAGGGCTTTGTGAAGTATCACAGCGGGCCGCACATTCTTGAATTCTTTAGTGACGCCACCCATCAATTGACATAGTTTTTAGAGCTGTCAACCCGATTGCCCCCTAGATTTTTATGGCAATTCGTACCTGTGACTAACGTGAAGTTTTAATTTGACAATTCAAAGAACTAACTAGCATCACAGATTAATAAATGGTTTACCAACAGATACATCACTCTCATACAAAAGCGAAAATACCTACGCTATAATAGCCTACAAAATCTTAATAATAATATCTGCTGCTCGCAGCGAGAAAAAATGTACCGTAAGTACGCGCACAAAAAGTCGAGATTGTGTTGCCCGACGTGCGACTCACGTGCAAGCGTGTCATCGCACGAATGCGCTAGGGTTGTACCTATGATGATTATTGTAATAAAACGAATGTTGCGGGATACATAACCATATTTTTTATTTGTCAATCAATTATCATTTTCTAAAATGATTTATACATTTTTTTCCTTGTCTGAGTTCTATATTATAAAATTTTATCGTTGAAAATATCCTAAATCGCGTAAATAACTTTAATAAATAATCATGAAGAAAAAGGGAGCAAAGGGGGGGGGGATCATTGGTTTATAAAATTTGCAATACGGTGCTGCCAGGCCGTTTCATTATGACGTCAAAATTATTTAAGTATGCTCTTTTCTGATTCTTCAATATAATTATTAAATGTTTCTTGCTAGCATACAATGAACAGACAAAAAGAACACACGAAACAAATATTAGTAGATCGCACAAATAGCTATTTGTTTCGGCTGGTATTCGGACACAAAACTCACGAACATCCGGCGCAACGGTAGTGGCCTAGTGACCATCAACCAGTAGACGAGACGTGGAGTCAATTATTATAATATTTATAATTAGGCATAATTATACAGTCGGGGGGTTTTCATGCTGGTCTACCTTTCCGGTGATCCTGTTATGGAATACGGGTACGCGACCCCGGCTCCCCGAGCTACTGTTATTCTCATACCTTTCCTGCCGAGATAACAGTATCCTTACACCTACGCTCCTACCCCCAACCTTCTTTTTCCTTTTCCCAAAATGGTAGCTTCCTCTACCAACAATAGCTTACCCAAAGAGGGTGCAATCCCATGCAGTAAACTAATGAATATTACGAGTTGTGGGATATATGACAGGGCTAGGGCGTACCCCGCAGGCGACGCGCAGGGGCAGCACCCGGCTCCTGTGGGAAGTGGGCAAGGGTTGTCGCACCTTACGGAGCGGGTGCGACGTAAGAGGCGAGCCCGGAGAGAGAAGAATGTCAGAGTGAGGCTTGCGAGCTGGAATGTAGGTACGATGACTGGAAGAGGAAGAGAGTTAGCAGATGTTTTGAAACGACGAAGAGTGAATGTTGCCTGTTTGCAGGAAACAAAATGGAAGGGCAATAAAGCAAGAGAGATTGGGGAAGGATACAAGTTTTATTATTGTGGAAGTGACGGGAAGCGAAATGGAGTAGGAGTTGTGTTAGATAGTGGAATGAAAGAACGAGTGACAGATGTGAAAAGAGTAAATGACAGAATGATAGTTGTTAAATTAATGATTGAAAACAAAGTAGTGAATGTTGTAAGTGTGTATGTTCCGCAAACAGGCTGTGAAGAGAGTGTGAAAGAGAAGTTTTGGGAGGAATTTGATTGTATGATGATGGGAATACCTGAGAGTGAGGATGTTTATATGGGAGGAGATTTTAATGGACATGTAGGGAGAGTGAATGACGGGTATGAAAGAGTACACGGTGGATGGGGGTACGGAGTGCGCAACCGTGAGGGGGAAGTTCTTCTGCAAGCAGCATGTGCTTTCGACCTGGCTGTAGTAATGGATAAGATAAGGAATGAGTATATAAGAGGAAGCCTGAAAGTAGCGCCAGTGGTAGAAAAGGTGAGAGGAAGCAGATTGGCATGGTTTGGGCATGTGATGCGGAGGAATGAAAGTCATGTCACAAAACGAGTGTTGAATATGAATGTGGAGGGACACACGGGCAGAGGAAGGCCGAATAAAAGATGGATCGATTGTGTGAAGAGTGATATGAGAATGAAAGGAGTAAGTATGGAAATGATGGCTGATAGAGAGGAATGGAACAAGAAGGTTTAATGCGCCGACCCCAGATATTGGAAAATGGTTTAGAGAATGATGATGAGGCATTATTATGCGGCATCCTTTGACAAAAGGCGGCACGTGCTAAGGCGGCGCAATATAAGGCGACCGTATCTAAGCGAATGATCTTTACATAATATAGGTAGGTACCTACCTGTAGTGAAAATAGATAGTTTGCAAGTATAACAGTATTTTTTTATTTTAACATAAGTACACGAACATATTATTATTTAGGTATTTTAACTACTAGTATCATGTAATTTAAGTGTTATGGTGTTTTAATTTTTCAATAATATCTTCTATGTTGGCCTCTTTGGAACTACATGCAATTCTCATTGTGTCTTCTAAATGAGTAGAGAGGCACTTGCGGTATTAATTTTTCAAAAGTTCATTTTGGAAAATGAAATTCACAGAGATATGTTGAAGAAAATACTGTCAAAATAAATTGTGCGCATTCTCGTAAACTTTTATAGTTATAAGGCATATTTTTCCAGAATTCAATGTGTTCATTCTTTTCATGATGTTCAATGAAATGCGCTTTGAGTTCTGTGTCGTACTTTAGTTCAATGAGTTCATTCATCAACTGAGTCTTAGAAAATCCAAACTGACTAAATAAAATCACATCATTGTTTTCAAAATGCCAAGGGTTTTCTACAAGAATAAAACAGTTCTTAATGTTTCTCACACCATTGAATCTTTTTTGAATTTCTCACAAATATTTATTTAAGTAGGAAACCATATCTTGATAAACACTGTCGGGAATAGACGACTCTGATTGCATCGCTGCAACGTTTGAAAAATTTGAGAAGTCTTTAGCTTGGACCTCATTTATATATAGTTGTAGTTTAGCTTCAAATGCAAATATTTTATTCGTCATTTGTCCGATTATCTTGTTAGGCCCTTGCAACTATAAATTAAGATCATTAAACTTCATGGTAATATCAGCCAAAAAAAGCCGTCAATACCCACCATTCATCGTTGAGAAGTTGAGGATATTCTTTACCACTTTTTTTTGTAAAAATAGAATTATTTCGGATTTTAAATTAAAGAACCGTTCTAGAACTTTTCTGAAAATACTTTTGCTTCTAGCCTAGACTCGTGAGGTTTTTCTTATTCAAATGACTCATCAGAATTATGTTCCTTGTTCGATTCATTCAAAGTACCACTAAGATTTGAAGTATTCGCTTCCGACATTACTATATAACTTTTATGAAAACTGAAGTACATCATTAGCTTTTCAATATTTTCTAGCTTCAATGAATTTCTACGAGCGTCTAAAGTCCATTAGTACATTGAAAAAGATCGCTCTACGTCTACGGATGGGAGATATGATAACGACGAGTGAATGCAGGAAATAGATTGAATGGGGGCCCCATTCAATCTATTATATATACACTCTATTGTTAAGAGTCAAAATGTGTCAAAAAAGGCACGTATGGATATTCACAATGCTGTGTTGGTCCCTACTTTAACGTATGTTAGTGAAAGTTGGGTGTGCCAGAAGAAGCACGAGAGTAGAATAAACACAGTAGAAATGCGGTTGTTAAGGAGTATGTTAGGGCTAAATTTGAATAACATGGTGAGAAATTGTGTGATAAGAGAAGAGTGTGGTTTGCAAGATGATGTTGTGACCAGGATTAAGAAAGGAAAGAGTGACAAAGAAATTTTATGTTGCAGAAGTGAATGGTAGACTCGGAAAGGGACGTCCTAGGCGAAAATTTATCGACCAAATTAACGATTTATTGAAAATGGGCCAAATTAGGAGTACCCTTAACCGACGAGCATGTATGCGTAGGTATATGGACGTAAAGGAGGCGAGAGAGGTGTGTCAGGATCGTGCCAAATGGAAGTCTGTAGTCTCTGCCTACCCCTATGGGTGACAGGCGTGAGAGTTTATGTATGTATTATAGAAAGAAAACATTCCAATACATGCGCAGAGGGGAATAATCACACAAGGCGAGTCCATTGGGTTGAATGGTATAAGCTAATGGCACATCAATAGAGGTGTCTATGGAATGGAAAAACGGCAAACACCTTGTAAAAGAAGGTGAGAATAATACATCAATCTTATTTTGTACTATGATAAACATCATAATATGTATAAAGACTAAGGCTATTAGAATTTTGTTCCTATTTTAGGACTCGCTCTATGCTAGTTAATATTCTGAGACGCCGTATATTCACGTCTATGGGGCTAGGATTGCCAGGTCTTAAAACTGAAAAGCCGTTTATCACTCACACAAAGCTTTTTATCACTTAACATAAAATCTTCTTAAATTCTAATGATCATAATCATTCAATATTCATTGAAATATTATTTCAATAATTACCATATTATGAATGTAAGTACATGAAAAGTGTAAGGAAATATTCAAATTTAAAAAGCTTAACATAAGCCGGACAGGCCGGACACTGTCTAATTTGGCCGGACACGCAACCAAAAAGCCTGACTGTGTCCGGCTTTACGCGGACGCCTGGCAACGCTATATGGGGTTAAGACTTAGATCATATCTACGGACCTACGCAATTATGTTCTAAGCCTATAGTTTGTATGGCTGCGTAAGTGTGAAATTCATCGTCGAAACTATGTAAAATAAAGTAATTTGATTCTTCGTTATTTTTGGCTGAAAGCTTTATAGCTAATGTTCCTGTAAAGAAAAATAAAAATAAAATTATTATTGTCAATGTCAATGTCAATTGTCAAATTTCGCCAATCGATGAACTGAAATTTTTAATAGAAATATTTGTAATTTTTAAACTTTAAATTTAATAAGCCATATCTGCGTCTAAAGCAACAGTTATATAGTGACTTAAAAATCTAGTCATTTTTGTAATAAGTGTGACGTAATATAACATATTTGTGAGGCAACTTTATGCCACAAAGAACTTAAAAGTTTTGTGTTCAAACTTTGCGATCAGCTGGTTTTTAAAAATGGGATATATTTCGTATTTTATGGGCAATTATACAGCGAGCCTGTATGATATTATTGGTAAGTATTATATTATATTAAATTAACCCTACTTGAATAACATTATTTGTATTAGTGTCGGTTTCCGGTTTAGACCAAAGTTTTTTCAGACGTAACGTTGTAGATTATTGCGACATTAATAAAATTGGTTAAATAATATAATATCATGACTATGTAAAGTTTTTAATTATTTATAAATTGTCATTAGTACAATGAAGTTAACATATACAATTATAGACATTATATTTTGATTATTAAAGCAGCTTAACTGTGTAGAACCTTCAAGGTTCAAACTTTTATATGGTATATAGTGCAATGGGGTAAGATCGGTGATGGATAAGACGGTAAAATTCAAATTCCCGTTGAATTATGCTATGTTTTTGAAAGCTAGCAATATGGTACAAGACTCCATTTTATTCTGCCCCGACCCCAAGTTTCAGCCAGTCACTCCGAGAAGTAGAGTGTGTGCTGCGGGGTATTTTATAAAACAAGGTAATTTTTGTATTTTATTCGTCCATCAGGTCTTTCCCTATCACTTTTATTTGCGATTTTTAGAGACGTCTAGTCTTTCCCCTTGATGGCCAATTCTTCATCATGCATATAAAAAATTATGCCTTGTCTTCACCTTCACTTCACCTTCTTGCCGCACTCTTTTAACTAGTCGAAAATCGTTTGGTATTACCCCAACGCACCTTATAGATCTTGGTTTTTATTAGTTCAATCATTAAATATTTTATTGTAAAAATTTGTTGTTTTTGAGATAGGTTCATTTTAGAAATTTTGTGGTTTAAATGTGACCTTTAACAATCTGAAAAAGGTGCTGAGCCTTATGCTTATACTTACTCATTCTCTCTTACGCATTCTCTCATTTCTTAGATGGTTATGGATCAATGAGTTCACTACAACATAAGTTGGAGTATTTCATGTGTCTTCAAAATATTTTATTCCCTGGACATGCAGGATTTCTATGTTTTCCTTCACTGCTGAGCATGTGATTATTCAGCTCTTAACAATTTCCTTAGTGCTAGTGAGGGTTGAACTTGAGTTGCTCTTGTACTTTATAATTTACAGTAAATGCTTAGCCTATGAGCTACAACAGCTATCAATTTACAATCCAATAACAATCTATTAATGTTTTATGTAGTTATTTTACTTTGTTTCCACACTAATTATTTAATCCACTATTATGTTCCTAAAACTTTATAAAGAACTTATTAATTTTGATTTAATTTTGAAAGACAGAAATTGTTTTCTCTTTAGAAGATATATTGCTGACTTTTATGTAGATCTTTCTAAGACCTACAATTTTGTAGTTTATTTATTGCATCTTATGGTTTGTCTAGTAGTTTAGTAGTCGTTTTTGATAGACAGGTCCTACATATTTTCTAGGACTTTGTTGTAAAAGCGTATACATTGCCCTATGAAGTAATTACTAACTCTTTGGTGTCAAGTAACTGGGATAAACAGCTTGTGCTTGCTCCTATTATTTACAGAACGTACCTACATCACTATTTTTATTTCGGTTGAATATATTCAGTTATCCGATGAATGGAACTGTGAGGAAGGAATCGAGTCATGTAATGACTGATTTTGAATTTTGAATTGTCTTAAGCACGACTGCATGACTAGCAGTTGTGCTTAAGATAATTACACCAATGAGGCAATAAATCTTGTAAAATACCAAGCAGTACTTTACAAGATTTATTGTCTCTAAATATGACTGGCTAGATTGTGCAATGCTTGTGACCGGTAAGATTAGGCTTAACAAAAGTCAACAATAAGTTTCAGGGCGCCTTTCTGGCCAATAAACTATTGACTGAGGTAGTGGTATGAAATTACTGGTACTGGCTTTCTTTCCCACTGTAGGTACTGGTCCATTGGGCTATGTCATTTGTCTACTGCGCTATCCCAATCGGTGTTAGTGGACTTCACAGGTTTTCAAAATATTTTTTAATTTAGCAGGTTTTCTCACATAGCTCAGAAGCTAAGCGCTCACTGTAAATTTCACATTTCACAAGCAATCCAGGTTCGCTCTCCCCCATCATCATCATCATCATTACAGCCCTTCACTAGACAACTGCTGAACATAGGCCTCCCCCAAGGAATGTCCTGAGCCACCTGCATCCATTGACTTTCTGCATGTCTTACAAGGTCGTCACTCCATCTAGTGAGGGGTCGCTCTACACTTCGCCTACCAGTATGGAGCTGCCACTCGAGAACCTCTTTTCTCCATCGATTGTGGGTTCTACGAACTATATAGCCGGCCCATTGCCTTCTTCAGCTTACTAATCCATTGGGCTATATTGGTCATTATGGTTCCACTGCTGATATCCTCATTTATAAGTTTGTCATGCAGAGAAACCCCGAGCATAGCCCTCTCCATAGCACGCTGAGCAATCTTGAGCCTCATACGGCCAGCAGTAAAACACATGTCAGATCCATAAGTCATCACTGGCAACTATTTGTCCCAGGTAGACATACTTGTCAACTACTTCGAGATTAGTGCTTCCAACTACACATGATATTGGCTGCTAAGCTGAAGGGACCGTAGCAGGGCAAAGTGTCAGATTGTACCCTTCGGTCTTCAGTGCCAGATGATTCATAATGTCTCACGAAAACAGCACATAGATGTGGATCAGAAGGGAAATCGATCTGTGGTTCTTCAAGAGAGCGTTGTCGCCTTTCTTGAAAAACAAGACCACCGCACTACTACCCCGCATCTCCGGAATAGTCCCACCATGTAGGACGGAATCAAAGACCTTCTGAAGGACTTCAAGTACCGGTTTTCCAACCGCTTTGAGAAGCTTCGCTGTAATTCCATTCTCGCCTGAATTAAAACTTTACATTGACGAATTCATAGGGTTATCTGAACGTATTGTTATACTCAACTTAAAATTACTGCCCAAAAACGCAAAGTGGTCAACCATACAAATTTACTCTCCAACTGAACAGTCCAGTAGTGTTGAAATTGACTCGTTCTACTCTATGTTAACAGAAGCAATAAAAAATTATACATACAATAATTTGATAGTTATGGGCGATTTCAACGCAAGAACGGGAAGCAGAGGCTATGGAGAAGAGACGGTATTGGGTCCACATTGTTCAGGAAAGAGAACAAGGAATGGCGAGAAACTCATACAAATGGCATATGAAAACAACCTGAAAGTACTTAACAGTCTATACAAACAAAGAGATAATAATAGATGGATTTGGAAATCTCCAGATTGCCGATATAGAAATGAGATAGATTATATACTAACTAATAAAAGTAATGATTTCACTGAATATAGCGTCATAAAAAACCTAAACTTCAACAGCAACCATAGAATGGTCAGATCCGAGCTTCGTCTCCAGATGTTCAAGAGAAACAGACCTTTTAAGGTAAAGCGAAGCAACATTACAATTCTAGAAAATACTGAAAGGCTAAAAGAAAAATTAGAAAATTTTATAGAAAACACAAAGGATTTAGATATTAAAACCAAATACAACAAATTCGAAGAACTATTAATTACAAGAGTGAAGAGTAACCCTAGTAATAGAAAAGAAGGGATAAAATGGCTAACAAATGAAACCAAATAATTGTTAAGAAACAGAGCCATACTAACATTGATGGCCCAAAAAACAAAAGAATCAAGGAAAGATATAGCTGACTTAAGTAAGAAAATCAAATCTAACATGAGAAAAGACCGCCAAAGACACAGGTTAGAACTAATAGAAAGATGTATTCAAGAGACCGGAGGCACCAAAAAAGCATTCAAAAAATTGTAGGAAAAAATGGAGTGGATACCCAGTATCACAGATAGAAACTGCAATTGCGAAACCAGACGCCCCGAAATTATCTCAATAGCCACAAACTTTTTCTGAGAGTTGTATGCAAATAAAAGCAACAGTCAAACAACAGACCTAGCGGGCGGAGAAGAAGTACTTGATATAATACCTGCAGAAGTGGAAAAAGCTGTAAAAACTCAAAAGAAAGATAAAGCTCCCGGTTCAGATGGAATCAGTAGCAAATTTCTTATCGAAAATAAAGGTCATCTTTTACCAATCCTGACATACCTATTCAACGAAGTACTGCAGAGTGAGATAATACCTGATCAGTGGACAATATCAAACATAATACTGCTACACAAGAAAGGAGATAAGAATAATATAAATAATTATAGGCCTATTAGCTTAATGTCGAACATCTACAAAGTTTTTGCCAAGGTAATTCTTAACAGAATATCCAAAACGCTAGAGGATAATCAACCGAGAGAACAAGCGGGATTTAGAAGTGGTTACTCGACATTAGACCATATACATGTGGTAAAACAACTATTTGAAAAAGGTAAGGAATTTAATATAACCTTCTACTGCGGTTTTGTTGATTACAGTAAGGCCTTTGACTCACTTGAACATGAAGAGATCTGGCAAGCGCTTAAAAACCAGGGTATTGAAATAAATACATAAGAATAATAAAAAACATATATAAAAACAGCAAAGCTAGAATCCAACTAGAAAGAGAAGGCAAGGAAATAAAAATAGGAAGAGGTGTACGCCAAGGCGACCCCATGTCGCCCAAACTTTTTACAGCTGTTCTGGAGGAGGTTTTCCATCACCTGAACTGGGAGAAATGCGGACTATCAATAAACGGAGAAAATCTGTCGCACTTAAGATTTGCAGACGATCTGATAATCTTCTTACCATCGGCAGAGGGACTACAGGCAATGCTAAATGACCTAGTCATTGTAAGTCATAGAGTGGGATTAATCATGAATGAACAAAAAACGAAAGTCATGACAAATGGGAGGAAAGAACCTATATGTGTTAACAACAACAAAATTGATTATGAAAATGAATATGTATATCTGGGTCAAGTAATCTCGCCAACAGATGCAACTTCAAAAGAAATTGATAGATGCATTGGAAACGCATGGAAACAATATTGGAGTCTAAAAGAGATTATGAAAAACAGAGAAATAAGTATGACCATCAAGCGGAAACTGTTTGACACTTGTATACTGCCTGTATTGACTTATGGTTGCCAAACCTGCGCACTTACTAAATCTCTCAACAGAAAACTTGTAGTGTGTCAAAATGCTATGGAAAGGAGTATGATGGGCAAAAAACTGAAAGATAAAATAAGAACTACAACCATAAAGAAACACACCGGAACAAGGGATGTTACGGTAATCATAAGAAAACTAAAATGGAAATGGATAGGGCATACAATTAGGGGCAAAGAAAAATGGTCAAAAACAATAATGTTCTGGTTCACAAGAAACAGGAGAAGGAAACGAGGAAGACCATCCATAAGATGGATCGATGAAATAAAGGCTGTTGCAGGTGGCACATGGACAAGAGTGGCTGATGACAGAGAAAAATGGTCACAGTTGGAGGAGGCCTTTGTCAAAAGAGGCACACAGACAGGGATGTTGAAGCAAAATTAGTCTATAAAAAGAAAAATATATGGAAGAAAGTATAAACTAACATTGTCTGAATAAAAGGCTTTTATTATTATTATTATTATTATCCTATACTATTAAACGAGCAATTCTTGTATATATGTATATATATATATAATCGGGATCTCGGAAACGGCTCCAACGATTTTCATAAAATTTAGTGTCCAGGGAGTTTCGGGGATAATAAATCGATCTAGCTAAGATTTATTTTTAGAAAATGTCTTTTTGTCCGTGTTTTTAGGCAATTAAAAACTGCTACAATATAGTTAGAATAAGAAGGTAAATTTTGACAGTTTGATAATGATTATAAATAGCTTATTGGTATAATGGGCGGTCACAAAATCGTAAAACCTCGGTTCGAGCCCAGACCGACCGACCGACTTTTTTATTTTTTTTTTTCAAGTTTCTTTCTTTTTTGAGAAAATATATTTTTTTCGAGCCCTTTTTTTAGTATTTTTTAAAAACACGAAAATTTAAATAAAAATAATTGCACTCATGATTTTTTATTCAAATAACCAGTTCAGTTTTTTCTGTTATGTCGCTAAGATCAAAAAATATTATTTATAATTCATCAGTATGTAATTTGTATCTAAATATAATTTCCAAAACACACGAATTAAAAAAATCGAGCGAAAAATACCGAGCAAAGCTCGGTCAACCGGGTACTTTTTATTAAGAATCAAAATGCAGATGTGTCGTCACTCCTGAGGACTAAGATGGAATGCCTCGATACCAATAAAACGGGTCTCCGGTTCTCTACACTCACCATACGAAACACAGCTGCATTAAGCTGCTATTTTACGCTGGTATTCTGTAAAAGCGTGTTCCTTCCCCGGTCTAGCTGATCCATTCAAGCTACAACTATAATACCCAGCAGTGTGAGTCTACCATGTATAAAAATTTGCGTAAGTCCTGCCGCAGGCATTTAGAGATCTGTCTGTTCAGTTGCCTGTATGCTGTTAAATCTGCTGAAGACTGCAGCTTCATTTCCTGTCTAACATCCATCAGATTAAGAGTGTAATCGCAGAGCTTTTGCTCAGCTCTGACCGCGTGGATAGTTTTCACGAGCTTGTTATTCATATCGTCCACTGTATTGCAGTCTTCGAGGCACTGAAAACGGTTTTGTAACTAGAGCTGAAAGTTTTCAGGAGAGCGTGCGGAGGACGGAGCGTACTTTATTAGACGAGACCTCTCCAAATTAACGTTTAGGTTCAGTGTGCCTCTGAACATTCAGTGTTCGCTGCCAGTTTTCTCCCTCGCGATCACTGAGACATCACTAAACAGCTGCCGTCTGGTCGTCATAATGAAGTCAACCTCATTTTTTGTCGAAGCGTTGGGGCTCGACCAGGTCCACTTCTTGTGAAGCCGCTTTTGGAAGAAAGAGTTTATCATAAAGAGTTCCTCTTTCTCCATGAAGTCGACCAGCTGATGGCCCCTTGGGTTCCATTGCCCTATTCTAAATTTCCCCACCTTCAGCTTCCCTATTTGTGTGCCTAGTTTTGCGTTGAAGACTCCCATTAACACTGTATGGAGAGTTTTGGAGGAATGCATGGCTCACCCCTATACTTATGAAATTGTAAATTACTATATTTTTAAGCGTTTTTGAAGAATGCGTTAAAATACCATGTGATGTAGTAGTTAAGAACTAGATGCGTTTCGGTAATTACAGTTGACAAGGCAAAAAAGTGTATTTTTTGCAACTTAATGATGATAACGTAAAAACATGTACATTATTAGTATACATGTTTCTTTAGTATGGACTACACGGTGATCATAGTCTCCGTGTATTTTATAGTCAAAAAATATAGTGTAGATTGACTTTTCATATAAAAAATACTAGCAATGGTATTAACATGACTAATATTCCCTTTTACCATTCTAGGTAAGTTTAGAATGCGTGTTAATCCTTGTTAACGACAATAGGCGAATAGCGGATTCGAATCCACGACCTTATAGTTCGCGGTCCGCACCAGACCATTAGGCTATTGTCGCTTCATTAAATTTGTTTTGTAAAAATTATAGATGGCGGTGTAAAGGATAAGTGATGAAATAAGGTGGGTGGACCATAGAAGGCCATGCTCCTTCGAAGGCCAATTATTAAAATGTAGTAGTTATTGCCATGTGATGACAAATTCCTTCTACTTACACAAACACCCATTGAACTGAAAATCACAGACGCGACGGCGAATCGCTCGCGCTACTATTTTGGTAGTACGGTCCCTCTCTTCATTGATTTCGGAAATCGACGACTTTAAAATAAGGTGGGTGTACCATGGAAGGCCACTCTAATGAATTAACAGTTATTACTCGTATATTTATAAAAATATATGTTATAATCATCCTGTGTCACGATTATTCACAGAATGTAATAAGTTCACCATGTGATTTTACGCTCATCGCCTTAAACTATTTTATATTTTTGTACCCATAAATAGTTTGTCAATTAAAAACATAACATTTCATGCACCTAATTTAAGTTGGTAATAATATTAATGTAACTTTGGTAATGTAATGTATCATAAAGTGTTAATTAGAATAATGTGTCGACAGCAATTGTGTATGGAAAAACTCTAATGACTTTATGTTTACACTAAAACTGTTCATCTTTGTTATCATAAATTTCTTAAATAAATAAATAAATAAAATTTACTAGATAAATGAATCTCACAAATATTAAAGTAATACTTTGTTTTATTACGTAACATATAAACCACTTCTTTTTATTGTAGATTTTTTTACATAGAAAAATCCTATTTTGATATTATCGTCTGTGGCTACACCTTTCTCAGGGACCAATCTCTCGCTGTAAATTTCACGGATTGTCAGGCACTCTAGTGGGGGCCGCTTTCCAATCGGTTATCGGTCCATCGAGCCATATGACGGGTCCGTGGCCGCTTCGTCTTATTAATCTGTTAAGCTATTTCGGTTACCCAGGTTTTCGGTTTTCGGTTCGGAAACTCCGAGCACAACCCGTATCCATAGCATGGTGAGCGTTATTCAAGAGAATCTAATTCGGGTGAACAGCGTTTGAGAAATTCCGATAAATTTTTTGGTCACGTATATCTCAAAATTTGAAAAGGGAAGTGTGCGTGATCCTTCACTGCTGGCCATATGCCTACACGTATATTGTATACTAGCCACCTGCCCCGGCTTCGCGTGGATGTATTAGGGTTGAGCTATTTGGATAGATAATGTTTTATTTTTCCTAGTTTATCTAGGTAGATGTCATCCCCGAGATATTTTATTTCTAATGTGCAAAGCTCGGGCTTGCGCAGGTATACTAATTTCGTTGATTCTTTGATCATGTAACATACCATATTTATTCCTCGCACTGCATGCTCAGCACTAGGTACTTATTTGTTTGCTCGCTTTTCAATTGGCGGTCTTTATTAAATCTAGTCTCTTGGTCTATGCCTGCATACGGGTAAAGTCAAAGAAGACATTTCGCCACGAAAAGGCCTTGTGTCTTTTTGACGTGACAACGTCTAATAAATCGATGAACGCCGGCTGCACGAACGAAAAAGGATGACTCATTGTAATGTCACACTCATTGTAACGTTACGATCGGAGCGAGAGCGCTGCACGAACGAGCGAAAGGCACGATCGGCTTGAGCGTTCGGCTTGCGCCGCATCTATCTCTCTTCCACAAAGTATGCAATCATTTCATCAATGTTTTATTATGACGTTGTCACGTTAAACTATCGTCCGACTTTACAGACAACCAATTTTTTTAAATCTTTTATTAAGTTAGTTGGCTTAATTTGATTTTGTATAAAGATTTGATTTTAACATCTATTTATCAGAGATGAAGTAGTTGCAAGTCGGATCACTGCAGACTAGGTCTAGGAGGACTATAGCTCTTATATTTAAAGAGATTATAATTATAATAGGCTACATAAGTAATCCGACAGATATAAATGTTTTCGTTTTATGAGTGGCAGAGTCCTGCTACTGCTATATTATAAACCAGCTTCTGCCCGCGACTTCGTACGCGGATCCTGTTGATTATGCCAGCGACAACGGGGTCGTCAAAATCGAAGATCTGAAACGTCTGATGTCGAATTCTACGAGACGGGAAAACAACGTGATGCGCGAGACAATTCGAGACGTTCCAGATCTTTCATTATTGTAAGTTAACAGGAAATGCCCATCAGACTAAACAACTTTTGCTAAGACGTCATTCTTTTATATGTTATAATGTCGCTGGGCTTTGGAGTTCCACAACAGGTGTTCCAGATCTTCAAATTTATTCTCACAGCAGAAAATACTCAACGTGGAATATTTTTGCTATGGCATCATTTTTATATCTCTTATACTTAAACATAAAAGACTTTTCACATTGATATGGTCACTATAAAATTTTGTTAGGTTAGCTAATTAAATTTAAAAAAAATAACTTAAAACAGAAGGACCCTTAAGTAGAAACTGAACAAATTAACCGACTTGGTATTACATGGATCTCACAACTTTTTACGGTAGAGAAGTACTGAGTTGCGAGACTTGGTTTTTTTTTACAAGTTAGTTTTTTTTACAAGTTATGTTTTCAATGGCATTAGATTTTCAGATTCAATTAAGCAGATATGGTTCCTTTTGTACTCTTTTCATTTTACCCTTATTTAGTATAAAATATATTCGGTACCAATACTCAAAATTTAACTGACAAAAATTATACAGAAATAAAACTAAAACCGTCAAAAAACGAAACGTATAGATAAACCAGACGCGTGACGCCAAAATCCCGGCACATGGGAAAAGAGAAACAGAACCGTCAAACGTGATATAATTTAAAAAAAAAATAATATAATTTTATTTTCCATGTGCAATATTTTAGAGGGTCTAAATCTAACCCTGGCCTAATCTTGGTAACGTAACTAAACTAACTGTAAAATAAAACTTCAAAAATGCGTTTATATAATAATTTAATTTAATTTAAATGATACGATATCCTATGTTCCTATTTAATCTTTGTATCATAATTTTTGCATCCTTTTACCACGCAACTAGACATATTTATGACAAGCAAATCTGTCCTGCGCGCGCACCACTGACGACCGAGTAGCGTTGGCCCTAAATTGTCATCAGGCCCGGTCCTTATGCTAGTAATGTGTAAGTCAATGAAAAAAAGCAGTTTGTAATTATCATGGCGACTTAATAAACAAAACGCCGCCGGGGCGAAAAGCGCCACTTATTGAAGTAAGAAAGTGCAAAGGCGCTTGTTAATAAAATCGCTCAACCATTTCAAAATCAACTGCATTATGACCTTATACATCTTTAGAACTATGAACATATTTTTAACGCAATACAAAACATCATATTATACTAATTCGTTAGACGTAATATCATATACATTATACACAGTAAAACTGCCAGTGTTTGTTGTTTCTTAAAACCTTTTTG
Organism: Parnassius smintheus behrii; assembly: GCA_036936625.1. Classification (NCBI taxonomy): domain Eukaryota; kingdom Metazoa; phylum Arthropoda; class Insecta; order Lepidoptera; family Papilionidae; genus Parnassius; species Parnassius smintheus. The sequence continues at coordinate 18,333,549 of JAUPFT010000028.1, read as the reverse complement.
GACTGCGTTGAATACTTATATTCTGTTCGACATTTTTTTAAACTTTTTAGAGTTGGCAAATTATGTTTGTATTTAGGTATATATATATATATATATATATATATATATATATATATATATATATATATATATATATATATATATATAGTACCCGGTTGACCGAGCTTCGCTCGGTATTTTTCGCTCGGATTTTTTTAATTCGTGTGTTTTGGAAATCATATTTAGATACAAATTACATACTGATGAAATACGAATAATATTTTTTGATTTTAGCGACATAATAGAAAAAACTGAACTGGTTATTTGAATAAGAAATCATGAGTGCAATTAGTTTAATTTAAATTTTCGTGTTTTTAAAAAATACTGAAAAAAGGGCTCGAAAAAATAGATTTTCTCAAAAAAGAAAGGAACTTGAAAAAAATTAAAAAGGTCGGTCGGTCGGTCTGGGCTCGAACCATGGAATGACGGTTTTGTGACCGCCCAATATACCAATTAAGCTATTTGTAATCATTAATAAACTGTCAAAATTTACCTTCTTATTCTAACGATATTGTAGCAGTTTTTCATTGCCTAAAAACACGGACAAAAAGACATTTTCTAAAAATAAACCCTAGCTAGATCGATTTATTGCCCCCGGAACTCCCTGCACACAAAATTTTATGAAAATCGTTGGAGCCGTTTCCTAGATTCCGATTATATATATATATATATATATATATATATATATATATATATATATATATATATATATATATATATATATTTTATTATATATATATTTTATATATATATATATATATATATATTTTAGATCCTGTTCGCACGTTTGATTGATAACTGATTAGTATTCTCTCTTATAATATAGTTACTCATGATAAAATGTATAATGTATCTATCTATTGAATGACAGCATTTTATTTACCACATAAAATTACCGTGCAGTGGTAGTGTAAGAGTATCCACTACCCCATATCCCGTGGGTGCTTAAAAAGACGACAAGGGAAAACAAATCAGGACATGGGCAGAACCGTTTTTCTTACAACGAATAAAAAAAATACTACTGTTGCCAATTCGTTTGCCAAGCGTGGCAACTATGGCAAATGTCCTCCCCCTTTGGGACAATCTAGGAGAGAGGTCTATGTTCAGCTGTGGACTTTAATAGGCTGTGTCGGTAAAAAAAGACAAATTATTAGGTGAAAAGGAAATAACGCGTAAGGTCAAAAGAATTATTTGTTGGAATGCTACACAAAAAATATCGATATTTATATCAAAAGGTATTATGTGTATCTATACTTAAGTAAAATAAAAAAGAATCCATTGAATCCAAAAAATTATGTGAGTTACAAAGAAGTCTAAACAAGTTATTACTGCTTACAAGTTACAAACAAACTTTAAAGGTCAAATTGGTTTTTGTGCGTTAGATTTTTTTGTTTTTAATACGATTCAGTGCACACTGTTCTATAATGTAAATAATACAGATATTTTATAATATGATGCAAACATTATGATAATACAAGACGTTAGAGCCAGGCTGCAGATATTAATAATGTATTCTTTTTTTTAATCTTGTTGTTGAGTTTCAACGAGGACTAGCCATTTGCGCTGGACAGGATCATAGTAAACGAGTGTATGCGGAAGCACAGGTCCTCTATTCCCTCACAATCCGACACGGTCCGGCTATCCGACACGACCGGAGAGAGATCAGGCGCAGGACTAACCGCTTTACGTGCTTTCCGAGAGTCGTTGATGAAACACTGTCAGTTTTCTGACTTCGAGTTGCCACAGATAATTTCTTGATATAAAAACCCAATGATAGCTGCATCACATGACATCAGCACGAATGGGAAAGGACCAAGCTTTCACGTATTACTAGCGAAAAATAGCAGCATAGCTGTAGTGCTCCTGTGTTTCGGGGGTTGAGTGACGGAAACCTGCACCCTTTTTTATAGCATTGGGTGACAAACGAGCACACAGTCCACCTGATGGTAAGTGGATGTTATAGCACACATCTATCCTCATCTAAGGATCAAAATGTAAATGCGTTGTCACCCCTGAGGAGTAACATGGAATGCCTCGATTCCCGTAAAAAAGATCTCCGGTTCTCTACACTCACCATACGAAACACAGCAGCATTACTCTGCTATTTTACGCTGGTGTTCTGTGAGAGCGTGGTCCTTCCCCGGTCGAGCCGACCAATTCGTGAGACTACTATAATATAGCTGCAGCGTGGCTTTACCACGTAAAACTGGTTTTTACTGGTAACGTGGCATTTCATCTTAGTTCTTAAAGGTGACATCATTATTCTTAATCGGGGAAGGATGTAGATATTTAAAGGACACAGAATAGATTTACTATATGGTGGATTGTCCATTCGTTTTTCACTTTTACTTTGATTAAAACAAACATGAATTGGGACTATCTTTGAAACATAGTGAAGATGGTCTCCTTTGTTTGGTAATGAACTTGTCAATATGGAATCATTTTATCTGGACAGACTTTGCACCTCCTGTCTGGACCTTATATGCATACTGATTGTGTGCACTGCACAGACTATAAACATACTGCTACTTGTTTATCTGCCTGTTCTTTCCGGCGAGCTTTTATTTGTTATCATTTTACAAGATAACACGTTTTGTGGTTAAAACAGTAATTAGTTTACTTAAAAAAAAGTATCATCCCCCTTTTTTGTGTTCGCAGATGTAATATTATAATTATATAGTCCATGTCACTCCCATAATTTAGACAAATCTAACGATAGCTCGTATGTTAAAATTCATTAAGCCATTCCAATCTTTTATTTGTATTTGCAGAAGCAATATATAAATATTATATAGTCTATGTCACTCCCACAATTTAGACGAATCTAACGGCACCACATATGTTAAAAACTGTTAAGCAGTTAAGGCTACAGAGTGTGTCAAATAAATGGACATACATACCCTATATAAGAAAGAAACATACATACTCCAGAAAAAAATATTCTATTTTTGGGGCAGTTGGGCAGTCGTGTTATTGCACGGATCTTTGACGACTCAGTAGCTTGTCTAACAGGAATTATTCGTTTTGATTCTGGCGTGGTTATGATTCTACTGTTATCTCAAACAAATCGTCTTAGCTTTTTGTACGTAGCGAAATTAGCCTGGATATACCTCTCCTTGGGTGGGGACAGAGATTATCTCGGACTCCTACCGGCTAAAACCTTACGATGTCCAACTTTTGCACTTTGCCGGAGTTGCTGGAATGTTTTCACACACAACCACAGTTAGTTAGTTAGGTTATCGATCAAAAACAAACTTGTTTTTCAAATATGGAAATGAAAATAAATATGGTTGTGTTTTTTTTTTATAAAATAAGTATGACGAACGAGTACACAGTCCACCTGATGGTAAGTGGGCATTTATCCTCGAAAGAATCAAAACGCAAATGCGTTGTCACCCCTGAGGAGTAAGCCGGAATACCTCGTTTCCAGTAAAAAGGGGTCTCCGGATCTCTACACTCACCATACGAAACACAGCAGTAATAAGCTACTATTTTACGCTGGTATTTTATGTGAAAGCGTGGTCTTTCCCCGGTCAAGCCGACCCATTCGTGCTACAACCATAATATAGCTACAGCGTGGCCCTACCACATATAAAACACGTTTTTCCTGTTTGCAAATTTGCCAAACACACATGATATTAATTTTACTTTTATTATAATGAAAATAAGGTGGTGTTAAATGTACGCATATTTATAATAAGTTTAGTTTTAAATACATAGTTTTATAAACTGTTATATAGTTTTATATAATAGGTTTAGCTTTAAATAGGTTCCTATTAGATTCAAACTAAATACATACATATTCTTATTTAAATTAATCTCACGCGTACAATATACCTAGAGGTATACCTGTTTTATTTGCGTTCACTGCCTCCACTACTATCCTGTTTTCCTTACCTTAGTTATAAATTAAAGTTGTATTCTTTTTACAAGCGAATTCTCCTCAATAATCGTTAAAGTTGTTATGCTATTATTTTCTTTAAGACTGGTTCGTTAAAAATATATTGAACCGGATCGTTGATCATCTCGTGCAGCTACAGGTGTCTTACATTACTTTTTAAGTTGAGTAGGTTTGACTAGTTTGAAAGGCTATTCCTTTTTTACATTACCAGGTGAGTCCTGCACACCTGCGTTTAGTAGGAATGCTAGCTTAGAACGAACGAGTTTTAATGCCGTGAAAGTTTGTATGTAAATATTAAATTACTAACGGTTTCGTTTCTTTATTTAGATTGAAGACTATTTCATTACTCAATTTTTTGTTTTTGCAATAAATTCTTTAAGTTTTCCAATTGGTTAATTTCGTGGTATTGCTTTCTATCTGTTTCTAAAGTTCGATCACAGTTGGGTTACATCACAAAAAAATTTGGCTCAATCCTCGAAATCCATGAACCCATTAAAAATTAAAACGAAATTAAAAAAAAGATATTTATGTCTTAATAGAATGCAAATAGAAAATAAGCCTAATAACAAGCCCAACAGAAACTACTTCAATGTTACAGACGGACACTTAAATTTTATTTATTTGTGTATAGATTAGGGGGGTAAAAAGAAAATGCTTTTAGATCAAGATCATTAAATCATATTGGTAGTAGTTACAACATACCTAATAATATTTTAGAAAAAAAAACTTTTATTTTTTAGAATTTTTTTATAGGATAGTGGGTAACAAACGAGCACACAGTCCACCTGATGGTAAGTGGTTGCTGCGGCCCATAGACATCTACATCTATCCTCGATTACAAATAAAAACGCAGATGCGTTGTCACCCGTGAGGACTAAGGTGGAATGCCTCCTTTCCAGTGAGAAGGGTCTTCGGTACTCTACACTCAAGATAAGCTGCTATTTTACGCTGGTATTCTGTGAGAGCCTGGTCCTTCCCCGTCTAACCGACACATTAGTTCTACAACTATATTACTAGTTTAGCTGCAGCATGGATCTACCACGTAAATAATTACAGATTAAATTACATCATATTCGCAATGACGCTTAAAGCACATCGACTTGTCCTTTCAACTTTTTCATTCACATTCAAGTATGTGGTTAACTTGCACAATTTGTGGTTTTGAATGTGAAATATGAATAGATAATATTATCTAAGAGTTGTTGCTTAATGGCAGAGTGCTTGGCTTAAACATTTTAGTACACGAATATTATCTGTTTCGTTCAAGGGAAACTTCTATACATATTATACATAGATGTATAATATGATATACTCGTATATTATACAAACATATATTATTATGAATGAACCTTGCTAGGGTCTTGCCTAGGTGCAAGGTTCGATTTCCGCCGGCACCAATGAAAATAAATTAAGTGCGACGGACTGTTTGCTCAATAAGAGGGAGGTCTGGGCCCAGCCGTGGGACAATGTACATTTACAACATCATATACAAGTATATACAATTACGATTACAACGTTGTTTACAGCTTAAATCACACTTACAGAGATTTATGTGTGTGAGAATATAAGAGAATTATGTTCAGATCAGATAGTAAAGGAAATAAATATAAATTAGTTAGGTTTTGCAGGTTATTTAATGGGATGTAGCAAATTTTCAGTTTCGTCATAGCTAAGGATTTTCAGATAATATGTGACAGTTTGTTGGCAACAAGAGTGTGGAGAGTTTTTTTTTAAATTGGAGCGACAAACGAAGTACTAGTCAACCTGATCTTATGGCTTCTGCATCCATAGATAGCTGCAACCAACTTAAATAAAGATGTCTACAGATCTGCTTTGTCACCACAAAATAAGTTGTGATATGCGTTGTTCGTATGTTTTCTATAACGACAGTTCAACTTGTCATTGGGATCAGTGAGAAAAGATAACCGTTATTAGCGGATTTTCGCTATTGCTATTATGCATGTCGACAATTGACAGAATGCATGGTACTTACTCGACGAGCCGTCATTTCTACTTGCGACTTAGGGGCCTTAAAGAAAAGACCCTACTCTTTTTTTAAAAGGCCGGCAACGCATTTGCAATTTCCCTAGTGCAGTTGTTCATGGGCGACGGTAATCACTTACCGTCAGGTGAGCCGTATGCTCGTTTACCTCCTCTGCTATAAAAAAATAGTTATACATATATATATATATTAACATCGCCTCTTCGATAGCCTCGAAACGAAATGCCTTGATAGGTTCTCATACTTCGCCTTCACACGGTTTCTTGTTCAGTGGATGAATAGCTAATGTTATTAAGCTATTATTCTTTTGCTATCTGTACCATTATATTTTCTTTAAGTAAATATTTTGTTAAAAATTTACACCGTGTAGTGGTAGTGTAAGAATATCCACTACCCCATATCCGGGGGGTGTCGTAAGAGGCGACCGAGGGAAACTGATCCAGGAGATTGGCAGCAGCATCCTTCTGATAATATAACAAATTAAAATTATAAAAAAATGCGGTGGCCATCACCAGCTATGTTACCACCACCAGCTATGTTACCACCACAGCTATGTTAAATGCCATTATGAGGCAATATATGGGGGAGGCCTATGTTCAGCAGTGGACTTTTATAGGCTGCAATGAATTGATAATAGATGGTACTTACTTTAACTGATTGATAGAAAGTAAGTGCACTATAACTCGTGTCAATGGGGAAAACATATTTGGAATCGTGGCAGAGGGTAAATTTTAACCGACTTCAAAAAGGAAGAGGTACTCAATTAAACTGTATGTTTTTATGTATGTTACCTGAGAAATTTTTCTGGATGAACCGATTTTGATGATTGTTTTTTTATTTAAATGCTGGTGATTCTCGTGTGGGTCCCATATAAAATTGATCAAGATATGACCAGTAGTTTTTGAGTTATCCTTAATAATGCGTATTTAATTGACTTCGAATACATTGATGATATTCTAATTTTATTTATATTGAACTCGGTTGTACAAAATTTTAATTTTACCACTTGTTTGGGGCACAAACCGTAGATTATAATATAGTAGGTAACAAAAAAAGTTCGGGAAAGGGATATGTTGAAAGATCTTGCGGGGCATATTATTCCCAGTTTATTAAAACGTTTATTAAAATTACTTAGTACACCCTCGTTATCTATAAACACTCTTACTCCTAATTCAGCTAGCAATTTATATAATTTACTATATGATGTTTGTTTTTTAAATTTGTATTCGGGAGTCATTGACGATTTATCAATTCAGCTATGCTAATGATGTTATCACACTTGAGTGAGTGTGTTAATATAATGACTATTTGATTAGTTACTGTCTGTGCTGTATGATTTCCTTTTCATCCTTTGGAAGGAGTGGTATAAAAATTTTTCGCGTATGAACTTTTGGGATTAATTCATAATTTCAATTCTTTGGGAACTATAATGTTACAGTTTATATAACTTTATTATGGTGTTAGAGCTCCTGTTTTGTCTTGATGTTGAGATAGTCTAGTTCCTTCAATAGTGCACTGTACTCCGTTTTGTATGGTAGGATGACCAGTTTGATTATATTATGCTGTGAAATATTAAATTTCGTCATCAGGAATAACAACGAGTCTGTGGCCTTATTTCTTCGAAGTTAGTTGCGTGTAGACACGGGACTGCATTAGCTATTTATATTGGGTTATTTTGCAATAACCTAACCTAACTTAGTTCAAAAATATAAATAACGATATACCATTATTGCATTTTTTGAAAATACTAGTAAATAAGGCTTATACTTTTATTTTAAATTATCCCAAATTGAATGTGATTTACGGGCAACAACGTTTTTGGCTACGGATCGAGCCTTACGAATGTGTGCGTGCGCAGTAAAATCAGTTAAAATAATGCATTACCGCGCATTTTGAGTTTAAAAGATAAGTACCCACCCGGTTGACCGAGCTTTGCTCGGTATTTTTCGCTCGGTTTTTTTTAATTCGTGTGTTTTGGAAATTTTTTATTCAAAAAAAACTGAACTGGTTATTTGAATAAAAAATCATGAGTGCAATTAGTTTAATTTAAATTTTCGTGTTTTTAAAAAATACTAAAAAAGGGCTAGAAAAATAGATTTTCTCAAAAAAGAAAGGAACTTGAAAAAAAAATTAAAAAAGTTGATCGGTCGGTCTGGGCTCGAACCGGGGTTTTACGATTCTGTGACCGCCCATTATACCAATTAAGCTATTTATAATCATTGACAATCTGTCAAAATTCACCTTCTTATTCTAACGATATTGTAGCAGTTTTTCATTGCCTAAAAACACGGATAAAAAGACATTTTTTAAAAATTAATCCTAGCTAGATCGATTTATTATCCCCGAAACTCCCTGGACACTAAATTTTATGAAAATCGTTGGAGCCGTTTCCGAGATCCCGATTATATATATATATATATATATATATATATATATATATATATATATATATATATATATATATATACAAGAATTGCTCGTTTAATAGTATAGGAATAGGATAAGGACAGAATGTATGAGATATTTTAATTAAGTTTTCTTATCATTTGCCTATATTACTTATTCTAAACTTTCTCTGGCCGTTTATTGTAAAATAATCCTCTGTCAGTTCTTTTGTCACAATAGGCTTAAAAAAATAATAACTCCCGCTGCTCTATTAGAACCAATAGAGTTAAAATTTGCTTGCGCTAATACTGTCTTAACCTCTCTATTTCTTATATTTTGTGTGTTTAATGTATTTTAGAATATCTATGCACAACAGAGAATTTTGTAGTTCAACATTTAAAACTGATATTAATTATTATAATGGGGCTTTGCACCATAGAACCAACTCAAGTTGACCGGTAAATGTTTTTTGCTCAACATTATTTTTATACTATATAATATAATCTATACATATAAATAAAATTAAAGTGTCTGTCTGTAACATCTAAGTAACTGGCTTCTATTAAGCTTAGGGGATTAGTATTTTTTATAGTAAAAGGGTGACAAACGAGCACACAGTCCAACTGATGGTAAGTGGATGCTGTAGTCCATAGACATCTACATCTATCATCAATTAAGAATCGAACCGCAGATGCGTTGTCACTCCTGAGGACTAAGATGGGGTGTCTCATTGCTCTCCATTTGTTACTCAAGTTTAAAGACAATCAGTTCAGCCCCTCCGGAAATTAAGTAGTACAGACAAACAAACAAAATTTTAACATGTTTATTAATGTCAGCATTCAACTCTACGTGGTATGTTTTTGTACGTACTTATACGTGGTACTTCTTTATACGTGGTAGAGCTATATTATGGTTGTAGCAAGAATGGGTCGGCTGGACCGGGAAAGGACCAAGCTCTCTCAGAATACCAGCGTAAAATAGCAGCTTAATACCGCCGTGTTTCGATTGGTGATTGTAGAGAACCGGAGACCTTTTTACTGGAAACGAGGCATTCCATTCTTCGGGGGTGACAGTGCAATTGCATTTAACTACTTGATTTAGAATAAATGTAGATGTCTATGGGCCACAGCATCCACTTATCATCAGGTGGACTGTTTGTTTTTCACCCTTATTCTATAAAAAAAAAAACACATCTAAACACAACAACTATTCGGCAACTAGTAGTGTTATACCAGCTGATACTCTCTTGCTTTACTGGGTGTACGATTATAGACGATAATAGCGTAGATATAATATATTAAGATTTTTTTATGGGACTCGTAAAGTCCGTTCTAAGTGAGCGTCAACATTGCGAAATGAGTAACTATACTGAATCTCAAATCAATCGAGTCAGTCAGTCAGTGGAATTTCTATTATATGTATATGGTATTTCAGCTGCCAAAACTAATCTCAATTCTGTTCAAATCGCGCAAAACGTGTTGATCAAAATTCTTTTCTGTTATGACTTATGATTTCCTGATATCTACAACCAAAATATGCAAAGATACTAAAATACTTAATATAAAACAATCATACAAATACTTTTCCTGTTTACTAATACGAAAAATTTTAAATAAAAACATACATACTAACTTAACTTTTACAAAAAAGAAAAATGTACAAACTAAAATTTAAGAAGTGCTAATAACTTAATTCTGCGACGGCCAGAACCAACAACGGAAAAAATAATGTCACTTATGAAAGCGCACAACTATACAATAAATTGCCTGTAGATATCAAGCTAAAAGTATGCTAACATTTAAAACCTGTTAAAAATAGCCTACAAAATCACAAACTGTAATAATGCCCTAACTACTAAACAAAAAACAACTATCAAACAAATAAATATATAAAAAATAAATATTAAAAACCAATACTACGGTTACTAAATATAATTAAACATTCATGTTAATAATTAATATAATATAACAATATTACAATAATTCTCGTTATGATGGCTAGTCAATTCTGGTGAAGAATCTTTAAATCCACGTATCTGTGTTCGCTTGCACCCGTAGATAAATAGTATGCTTGCACCATTGTTTTTGTTTGCACGGGCGATCTTTAATCATGTTATGATGGTAAAATTTCTACCCGCACTATTTATATATTTTTGCAACATAAAATATTTGTGTACTTTGCCTGGCACGCTCGGTGACCACTTACTACCTAACACTCATTATATAATTTGTTTTTAATGTATTTCTCATTAAGTGATTTTTTGTAAATTCTTATGAGAATAAATGTCTTTGATCCCATTTCTTCTATATATAGATTTGGTAAACGAATTATCTGATGACCGTCGTTATACATGCGCCCTTACCACCGTTTATCTAATAGTTACTGCGTGACCCTAACTCATGGAAAATAATTCTCTGTCAAGGCCGAAAGGATATTGCTACTAAGACAGTTTTTATTAGTGTCATTGGCCTCAAAATATGCAAATAACATATTAAAACTATTAGGGTTATAACACATGTATGTGTAGTTTGTTATCTCATGTACTTTTTGCGTGGTACAGCCATGCTGCAGCTATATTATTGATATAGCACGAATGGGGCGCGCTCTCATAGAGTTCCTGCGTAAATAGTAGCCTAATGCTGCTGTGTGGAGAACCTCAACCCTAAGGGGTGACAACGCATCTGCATTTTGATTCTTAATGAAACAGAAACAGAAACTTTTTTATTCAATGTAGATTATAACAATACTTATTGAAAGTCACTTTTTTAATTTACCACTGGTTCGCAAAAAAAAAACCTCTGTCCTGGGAAGAACCAGCAAGAAACCCAGCGCGACTATTTTTTTCCAATAATAGCTTACAATCATGTTTACATTTAGCAACACAAGACAAATTAGAAATAGCTTGGTAGCGATCACCCTTCCCAGGGGTTATTATCATCCATAAATTCCTTAATATTATAATAACCCTTTTTATACAAACTTAGTTTAATAACATTTTTGAACTTTGTGTATGACAAATTTTGTATATTTTCTGGGATTTTGTTGTAAAAGCGTATACATCGCCCCAAGAATGAATTACTGACTTGGTGGAGTCAAGTAACTGGTACTACTAGCTTGTGTCTGCTCCTAGTATTTACAGAATGAATATCACCTATTTTCGCAAAACTACTTTTATTTTTGTGTACGTACATTACATTTTCATAAATGTATTGAGAGACCAGAGTTAATATATTGATTTCCTTAATTTTTTGTCTCAGTGACTCTTTTGGTTTTAAATTACATATTGCTCTAATGGCCCTCTTCTGCAAAATAAATGTAATTTCAGTGTCAGTCGCGTGTCCCCATAGCAAAACACCATACGACATAATGCTATGGAAATAACTAAAGCAAACTATTCTAGCTGTTACAACACTGGTAAGAGTTCTAATCTTTTTACAGCATATGCTGCAGAACTAAATCTGCTAGCCAGTTTTGATATATGGGGGAGCCATTGAAGCTTTGCGTCCAGTGTGATTCCAAGAAAAATGGTGGTATCAACAAGGCTCAGTTCCTCCCTATTTAAAAATACATTAGTATTGACATGTTGTTTAATTGAAAATAAATATGATGAGATGTCTTTGGGCCACAGTATCAACTTACCATCAGGTGGTCGGAGCTCGTCTGTCAATCTTATTCTATAAAAAAATGTACTACGACCAGTATTTTTTGTTGAATGTAGAATTTTCTGATTAAAGCTTAGGAAATAATTACTACTTACACCAAAACTATACGTGGTAGAGCCGTGCTGCAGTTGTATTTTATAGTATAGTTGTAGCACGAATGGGTCGGCACGACCATGAAAGGACCACGCTCTCACAGAATACCAGCGTGAAATAAAAGCTTAATGCTGCTGTATTTCGTATGGTGAGTGTAGGGAACCGGAGACCCTTTTTACTGGAAACGAGGCATTCCAGCTTAGTCCTCACGGGTAACAACGCATCTGCGTTTTGATTCTTAATCGAGGATAAATGTTTATGGACACTACCATCAGGTGGACTGTGTGGTCGTTTATCATCTTTATTCTATAAAAAAATGTTCAGCAGTTGAATTTTATAAGCCGTAACTGATGGATGGACTGCCTCCATCTTACCGTTATAGAAATTTTCATAGGGATGTTTAATGGTAACATTTAGTCAAGTAGTTTTTTAATATCTATCATTTGTTTTCTACTGAATACGAAATAATTATCTTCCTAACCCCTTCTACCGACACGACATCAATAAGCGAGGGACTGTGTTGGATTTCCTTACCCTGTAACCGCAGGATTTATGTTACTGAGATCAAATAATTGAATCAACTGCAACAACATATAAGGATTGGATGTCTTCGTTTTTTTGGCCAGGGAGGAAATTTCTAGTAAAGAATTTTAAATCACACATCAGTTGTACATATTTTAACAGTTTTTGCCATAGAATACTATAATACACAATAGAATGGCTGTCAACCTTACTTTGTAGGAGGATTGGCGTCGCCGAGAGCACACATACAAGCAATTACGTCGTATTATCAGTTATCACTACTACCAACACACTTTAGACTTTTGATTAATGTTTTTGACACATAAATGTTTCTTTATTTTTGTTTCTATTATTCACAAAATATAAATAGTTTCGACTTACTGGTTGTAGAATATGTCTCCTTTATTTAAATTCCATTTCCCGCTGTTCTTTCGACACATAATTATTGCACAATATGCCATTTTTTAAATAATTTGCATGCAGCGAGGTTTGAAACGAAAATTGGAAACGGAAATTGAAACAATTGATTGTGTTGACATTTATACGTGTGAATTGACGTGTTAGTGACATGTTAGTGGCTACACGGGCTCCGCCCACTCCCCCATACTATTATGTATGTATTATAGTATTCTATGGTTTTTGCAGTGTTAATTACTCGTCGTTACTGATGTATGCGATAATTTTGAAATCAGTTTTAAATACGGTATCGGGGGTTACAAATTGGCGACCCGCCCCGGTTTTACTTGGGAAGAATATTTTAATGATTATTTAGATAAAAAATAGTCTAAGACCATTTACTCTTTAAATGTTTAGTTTTTTTTTAAATATCCTTAGCTTCTCCGATCAAATGTAGCCCAGATCACTCCAAACATTGCTTTCTATCTGTTCTTGAAGTTTCATTACAATCGTATCAAACATACAGAGAGACTAAAATTATTATTACAGTAGGAAAAACTTCAAATTGAAAATTGAAATCGTCGAGGACTAAAATATTTATTTTCTGTCGGTTATATTATACACATAAAAGTAAAGTTGTAGCTTTTATACGTAGACGCTATTGTTGGGCTCAGGCGTCTACTCATTTCGAAGAGAATTTTGTAGCAGTTAGTGCACTGATCCAGCGCGTATTGGTGGATTTTCATAGCTTCCAAATATTTTTATTCTTCACACCTGCATCCACACGACGTTTTTCTTCACCGTTGAGCACGTAGTTCATCAGCGCTTTAATTTTAATACGAGTAGTAACTGTAAAATAAAACACTCGATTGTTCAACGTCTGTGCACAAGCTTTGCCCAATCTACACACTCTTTTGACATATCTTATAAGTAAATGCCACCTATCCTATCTACATACCAGATATATAATATTACAATAATAGCTACTGCCTCGTTGGTCTAGTGGTTGTTGTTGTGCGACTGCCGATCATGAGGTCCAGGTTCGAATCCCGGGTCGGGACAAGAATCAATTATTGAGTTTTTCCGTCAAGACATTCTCAGTAGCTGCCCGGAGTCAAGAAGTACGCGGTGTCTCACCCCCGTGCCTCGGAAAGCACGTAAAGCCGTTGGTCCTGCGCCTGATCTCTTGCCAGTCGTGTCGGTTTACCGTACCATCGGATTATGATGAGTGAGGGAATAGAGAGTACACCTGTGCTTGGGCATAGACTTGGACACTGTAATCCTGTCCTGCGACGATGGTTGGTCTCTGTTATGGCTGGTCGCCGTGACCGTAATTCGGTCTGGAAGACATTATTACAGTAACAATTTACAGTACGCGGCCAACCCGTGTTGATCCCAGTCAGCGCCAATGCAATTGTCACACAATGAGAAAGTCCAGCATTGGATTTGTACAGGCTGATGGTGGTGGCGAAGATTCTTTTTTATAGGCTAGGTTGACAAATGAGCACACATTCCACCTAATTGTAAGTGGTTGCTGTGGCCCATAGACATCTACATCTATCCTCAATTACGAATCAAAATGCAGATGCGTTGTCACCCGTGAGGACTAAGATGGAATGCCTCGTTTCCAGTAAAAAGGGTCTCCGTTTCTCTACACTCACCATACGAAACAGCGACATTAAGCTGCTATTTTACGCTGGTATTCTGTGAGAGTGTGGTACGTCTCCGGTCGAGCCGACCCATTCGTCCTACAACTATACCACTAATATAACTGCAGCATGGCTCTAACACTATAATGAAACAGTTGCGAGCGTAGGCGAAGCTAATTAAGTAAATGCTTACTTAAAACTTAAAATTTTAGAGTTTGTTCTGACACGAACATCAATAAAACAAAAAAGCTGTTAAAGACATGCGTTGTTCACGTATAGACGAACTGATTTTCATGAAAATAAGTTTGGAACGTAATGATATATCGTGAACACAATGTTAAAAAAAAGATAAAATATATGCTAGGGTCAGCATGCCGCCGTTACATATTTTCATTCACATGACAACAAATCATTCTCGTGCGAGACATCGCGACAGTAGTACGCTTCTTTTTATTTATTAAAATGTCACATTGACGCATGCCATTGTTGAATGCATTTTCTATCATTCGGTCGGTAGGTTATCTGTGCTTTAAAAATATTCTAAAAAGTAAATTAAAGATAACGATTTTTGCATACAATGGTGGAGAATCAGTGCAACGCGAGGCCAGTGAAAGCGTACATCATGAGTGATTTGCTGAAGAAGTTCGATTTTGACACGACAAATGACTTTGTCAAATTAACTGTTGCTGTCATCGGCTTCTACGTGGGCATGTTTTATCGTATGTATTTTTTCAATATTTGTCTGTTAACGAAAATCTATCTTTAAACTACTAACAGTTTTGCAGTATTCTTTTAAGCAAATATTTTCAGAATGTACCTAATTTTTGTTCTGAAATTTCATCTAAACAATTTAAAATACGTTTAATAAAGCGTGCCGAAATCTTCGGCTTATATTATTCATTTCATCATGTTTATTTAAACACTTACTCTTATCGTTTACGTGCAGAGAATATCAGAGATTTGACCATTGGCTGTCTTATACAAAGTTAAGTATAATTCAAGTAATAAAAGTACTCAATGACATTTTTTCTGCAATGTAAAAACTGTAAGTGACCCTTTTATTCCATAGAGCTCTGATTGCATTATTACTTAATTTTTTTTTACGTCAGCAAATTCGTTTTTAATAGGATATTGTGTTGCCAGTTATCTAGAACACAATTATAAATACGTATTTCGTATTTTGTTTTATAGTTTTTTGTTTTTAATGAAAAGTTTAAATTCTAACTTCTTTTTTGCCCTGTTCTGTTATCACTTATCATAAAAGCGTTTTTTTTTGTAATCTAAAGTTTTATATACACGAGTTGCACATAGACCCAGACCCGGAATATTTGTAGGCCACATAAATGGTGAGCCGGGGTAGCTCAGATGGTTAGCGCTCGCTGTAAATTTCACATTACGCGAGCTAACCGGGTTCGATCCCCGCCGGCACCAATGAAATTGTTAATTGCAATTTTAAGTGCTGATTTACCACGTGCACGGCGGTGAAGGAAAACATCGTGAGAAAACCTGCACGTCAGAGAAATAAGGAAAAAAATATTTCGAAGACATGTGAAGCCAACACGCATTGAGCCAGCGCGGCGGACAATTCCTTGCCCTAAAACCCTCTCAGAAATGAGTGGGAGGCCTGTGCTCAGCAGTGGGACGTATATAGGCTGTAACTTTACTAACTTTACATAAATGGTTGTTGGTTGTGTAAATCGTACAATTATTTTATCTATTTAAGCAAAACATACCGCTTATATAAACGTTAGATGGAATAATTTGTGCCTGGGCGAGCATCTGGGTAGTTCGTGGTCTGTTTTTACCGCCAAATAACTGGGCTTGCACTCTTGTTTTCCGGTCTGAAGCGTATAGAGAGCCACTATAATTACACGCTGTGAGGCATTCCTTCTCAGTCCTCATGTAACAACGCGTCTGTATTTTTTTTATAGAATAAGGGTGTCAAACGAGCACACAGTCCACCTGATGGTAAGTGGATGCTGTCACCCATAGATATCTACATTTAACCTCGATCAAGAATCTAAACGTTATATAAAGTTATAAAACACGTTATAAAAAGTTATCTTAATAGTATTGCTTAGTATAGTTCTAGCACTAATGGGTCGGCTTGACCGGGGAAGGACCACGCTCTCATACCGCTTAAAATAGCAGCTTAATACTGCTGTGTTTCGTGTGGTGAGTGTAGAGAAGCGGAGATTATTTTTTACTGGAAACGAGGCATTCCATCTTGGTCCACACAGGTAACAATGCATCTGCATTTTTATTTGTAATCGAGAAAAGATGTAGATGTCTATGGGCCGCAGCAATCACTTACCATCAGGTGAATTGTGTGCTCGTTCGTCACCCGATCCTATAAAAAAAAAGAAAAAAAGTAAACTGTGCGCTCGTTTGACACCCTTAATCAATATGAAAAAAGAAAAAGAAAATAGATCATTGGGTAGAATTACAAAAAATTATGACATACTTTAATATTAACATTATATCAGTACATTGAATGTATTGAGTATACCGGTCGTATAAATCGTACGTTCGTGGTAAAATGTTTTTTTTTCTGTATTAAAGTCACAGTGCACACAGTAAACAGCGAAATAATCTCTTCATACAAAAATGACTACTCCTATTTGAATTTTAATCGGTCAAATTGAACATGAGAATATCTAAGCTAGTTCTACATTATCGAAAACATTTTTTTTTCTCTGTAAAATTGACGACCTACCTACCATACGTTATCGACTTGTCCGTCGATAACGTATGGTACCGTTATATGATTATTTATAAATTAACGCTTTCGATTTCGGATAGTTGTGAACAAACAACCTATAACAACATAATGACAATAATAATAATGTCCTTCAGACCGAATTTCGGTCATGGCGGCCAGTCTCAACGGAGACTAGCCATCGGCGCAAGCACGGGTGCACTCTCTATTCCCTTACTTCCATAGTACGATGGGCTTTACGTGCTTTCCGAGACACGGGGGTAAGACATCGTCCAAATTCCTGACTCCGGGCAAATCCTGAGAATTTCTTAATGGAAAAACTCAATAACTGTTGTTTTTGCCTGACCCGGAATTCGAACCCAGGACCTCATGATCAACAGTCGCACTAATACAACCACTACACCAACAAGGCAGTCACAAACAACATGTAAAAGTACACTGTTGGGTGTAAGCCAAGTAATTTCTACCGCTGCAGTGGTGTGATTTGCCTTAATTGTAAGGCAAATCACACTTGACTAGTGAATTCGCTTCTATCAAAGCCTTTATCGCCGCACTCCGTCCCAGGTCTAGATATTTTATGTGGTGTAATTGGTCTGGTATCAAGTTAGCTCGAGTTAACCACACCACACAATAAAAAATGTTACACATATTACGTAACAGTTACATCTCTCTCATACATACCATAAGCGAAAATAGGTACGTACGTTATAATAGCCTACAAAATTTGCTACGACGACGTCGAGAAATTAAACACCATGGAGTGTCGGTCCTTACGTGAGCGGTGGTGCTGTATACACTCAAAACCTAGGGTTTTTTTATAGAATAAGAGTTGTCACTCTTATCTCATATATCTTAGTCTTCAGATAACAACGCGTCTGTATTTGTTTTATAGAATAAGGGTGACGAACGAGTACACGATCCAACTGATGGTAAGCAGATGCTGTGGCACATAAAAATAAAAATACAGTTGTATGTGACCCTTAAGGACTCAGATAGAATGCCTCGTTTCCAGTCAAAAGGGTCATCGGTTCTCTACACTTATCATACGAAACAGCAGCATTAATCTGTTATTTTACGCTGGTATTCTGTGAGAGCGTTACTCCGGTCGGGCTGACCCATTTGTGCTACAACCATATTATAACTGCAGCATGATTCTACCACGTTAAGTTTCTTCGTTAACTTAAACGTTACTTTAATTTTCTAACTCTGCCACGGATTTGAAAATGTCATCATCATCATCATCATTACAGCCCTTCACAAATCCACGGTCATGAGCCACCTGCATCCATCGACTTTCTACATGTGTTACCAGGCCGTCACTCTATCTAGTGAGGGGCCGCCCTTCACTTCGCCTACTGGTACGAGGCTGCCACTCGAGACAACGTATCTTCCCTATCGGTTGTCAGTTCTTTGAGCTATATGGCTGGCCTATTACCACTTCAGCTTACTAATCTGTTGGGCTATGTGGGTCACTCTGGTTCTACTGCGGGTATCTTTCTTCTAAATTTAATTGCTTCTGCGGCAGCAACTCGCTAGGTACGCAGCTAGTACTTAATAATTTCATTGGTGATGTGAAGGCGAGGTTAGAACTCAAGATGCTTGAAATTTTCGGCTAAGCTTCTATCATTGATCGATTTTTATTACTATTTAGATTTTTCTGAGGAATTGTTCGGATTAATCCCAGCCGCCAAATTTCATGAACGCACTACGCGGCTAACGTCCCGATACCATCCACACCATCTGGATGCTTGGCGGTCCACCACTGTAAGTTTCACAAGGAGTTTTCTTCCGCGTACGATCTCTCTGTGGAATAGTTTACCACCGGCGATTTTTCCAGACCGATACGCCCTAGGGACCTTCAAGAAAAGAGCTTACTCCTTTCTAAAGGTCCGGCAACGCACCTGCATCTCCCCTGGTGTTGCGGTTGTTCATGGGCGGCTGTAGTCATTAACATCAGGTGAGCCGCATGCTCGTTTGCCACCTACTCTATAAAAAAATACTTTGATATTTATTATATTTACTTTTATATGATGAATATAATGAGAAATATTTCTTGTTAGAATTGCTGACATAAATTTTGTGCGACCTGCAGGAATCAAAGTGTGTCAGTCAATCAGCCATAGTGTCAGCAGAAGTGAGCATTATTCAGAGAACTGCATTTTAAAATTTCATATTTCGATAGAAAACTTGCAACGTATAACTTTAACGTATAACATCTGAGTGAACATGTAAATTACGTAATGACATCTTGATATAAAATAATATTTATTTGAACAAAGTCTACTAGAATATGTATCGATTTTTAGGTTTAAAGAAAATATTTTATATATTTGTATATTAAGAAGTTTTCTTCCCCGCACAACTTCTTTGTGGATTCGACGACGATACAACAGGAACCTTCAAGAAAAGAGCCTCGTTTTTAAAAGGCCGACAACGCATCTGCAATTTCCCTGGTGTTGCAGTTATTCATGGGCGCCTTTAGCCACTTACCATCAGGTGAGCCGTATGCTCGATTGCCGCCTCTCATATAAAAAATAATAATTAAAAAGCATGAGTGAATCTGATAATAAATGGATTATCTTACGAGGTAAATGCAATCTGCAGCTACAACTGTATTATGATTGCACCAAAAATGGCTTAGTTTTTCTGAGGGACCGCGGAGATCGCGAACCAAACACCCTTTTTAATAGTACCAGGGCAAAGGCATTCCTACGTAATCATCAGGGAATGTAAAGCATATACAGTTTGATTCCATGCCTATTGCTCACAGCATCCACTTGCTATCAGTTTGACGGTGTGTCCACTTGATAGTAAAAAGTTGAGTAAAGTTACAGCCTATATACGTCCCACTGCTGGGCACAGGCCTCCGTCATTTCTGAGAGGGTTTTAAGGCAAGGAAGTGTCTGCCGCTCTCCCCAAACGCGTATTGGCGAACTTCACATGTCATCGAAATATTTTTTTCCTTATTCCTCAAACAAGCAGGTTTCCTCACGATGTTTTCTTTCACCGATGAGCACTTGGTAAATCAGCACTTAAAATTGCAATTAACAATTTCATTTGTGCCGGCGGGGATCGAACCCGGGTTACTCGCGTTCCGTTATATTTACAGCGAGCGTTAACCATCTGAGCTACCTACCACGGCTCCACGACGGCTACACGGCAACTGATAGTAAGTGGTCAAAAAAGGAACGTGAAGAGTATGGTTACTCTTATGATCTATTGTTGCTTTGTTGTATTTTATCAACTGCTAGCGATCCATGGTTTCGCACGGCTAATTTCTGTATTTCGACAACAGAAACTACTGGGTCTAAATGTTGATCTGAACCGTCTAGGGACTCATTAAATCCCACACAAAAAAAATCAAAATCTGTAATGCCGTTTTTGAGTTTTAGCGAGACTAACACACTACAATTATATGGAGATATGAGAATATTCTTAAATACATTCTGTATTTTATTTCATAAAAATATGTATTATACGTACAGAAAAGGATTGGAATGCATTTTCTGCATCCAAGAGAAAACTGAATAATTTTTACATGCTGCAGCTATATTAGCTATATTAGTTGTATAGCACGAATGGATCGGCTCGACCGGGTTAAGGTCACGCTCTCGCAGGTTACTAGCGAAAAATAGCAACTTAACGCTACTATGTTTCGTATGGTGAGTGTGGAGAACCGGAGACCCTTTGGCATTCCATCTTAGTCCTCACGGGTGACAACGCATCTGCATTTTGATTCGTGATCTAGGATTGATGTAGATGTCTATGGGCCGCAGCATTCACTTACCATCTGGTGGATTGTGTGCTCGTATGTCTATTCTATCCTATTAAAAAAAAAACTGAATAAGAATCTATTAAGCTAGTGCGTTTTACTATTCAAGGCTGCATCGTCGCTTAGAAATTATCAGTTAGGATCGTAGTTAATGAAGAGCTTCAAATATTATTTTGTACTTTCATCACTTTATATCAAGTCATTCTCAACAATTAAATCAAAAACGTAACTGAAAATTCAACAATCACCTTTTTTGTCGGAGAGTCATTATTTTTTCATTCATGTTACCTGCTATGACCATGTTATCCGTTGATTCACATTACATTTTTTTATATCTCATTTATTTTTAAGCATGAATGGCTGACCGGGAAAGCATCTATAATATTTAAAATACCACCAATGGTGAAAGAAACATTCCTGTCCATTATAGATTATCCTCATTAACTTGGATCTTCCAAGGCCCATGATTAGCAAGTAAAATGTAGTGGGATGATGAAGTAGGCTAATTAATTACCTACCACTTTTAGGTACATTATTGAGACCTATAAAAAGTTGCTTTAAAACGTCTTTACTAAGTTGAGATAAAATTCTGACGAATTTAGAAGAAAGATAGGAAAAGACACGCGTAATAATTAAAAGTTATCTCTTTTGCTAAATAATGTCATTGGACTGGTTGAGTAAAACATTGTTATCATTTTCAATGTCACTAAGTTAAATCTTATACAAAACTTTTCGATAAGCAATTTCAATGGCGCTTTTTTTTTTTTTTTTTTTTGCGCCCGAAGCAAATATGGGCAACCCTCCGGAAAGCGGGGGAGGGAGGTTGGGAATGCTCATAGCATACCACGCAGCCGGCTGCGTGGTTATGTGGCGACTTTTACCCACTAAACCCAACCTTTTAGGAATTGGCTTAACGATCTGACTAGAGATCTCTAAGCCGTATACGAACGCGACCCTCCTTGGCAGAAAGGAGGGCGCAAGCGGCGGAAAGCCGCTTAGAAGAGTGCCTAACTAAGGCAGATTAAGGGATGTGTTATGTAGGCTCGGCCTGAGCCGCCAGGAGGCAGTTCAGGTCGGCCGAAAGCTTGTTGGGGGGGTCCAAGAGAGAGTTTCTCGGCCTGCGCACACTATAGCGAGTGTGAATAGGGGCTGCATAGGCAGCTGTTTCACGAATGAGATGATTTGGGTGGGACTCTGAGGCTTTGAAGAATCTCTCAGAGAGTGATTTAAGAAACTGTTGGATTGTTGGGAGCTCTAAGTCTCGATGTAGGTCAGCATTACGGACATAATAGGGCGAGTTAGTGGCCCTACGACAGAATAGATTTTGAACTATTTGAAGTTCATTTATAGCTTTGGGCTTAGCATGTGCGAAAATGGGGGCCGCGTAGGTCATGACAGGTCGTATGCAGACCTTATATAGGGTTCGCTTGTTGCGGAGGGACATTTTACTGTGTCTGCCCAACATGCTGTTGAGCCTACCCATGTAAAAACGTGCGGTGCGAGTAACTTTCTTGATATGGGGCTCGAAAGTGAGCCTTGCATCAAGGGTGACGCCTAGGTATTTGGCTTTAGTTTGCCATGGGACAGGGGTTCCTAACATCCTGATTGGCGGAGTGGTGGTGAGACGGCGTCGTTTATATTCGAAGCAAACGGCGGAGCTTTTCTCCGGGTTTACGTCGATACGCCATTTTTGGAACCAAGCTCCTAAGTCGCTTACTGACTTTTGAATCTTGTTCCGAATCTGTGGTAGTGAGTTGCCTTTGGAGTAAAGGGCTGTGTCATCTGCAAAGAGGGCTAGTTTGACACCATTCGACGGGATAGGGATGTCGTTGGTGAATAGTATGTATAGGAGGGGAGCAAGCACAGAGCCTTGAGGAACACCGGCTTTTATTCGACGGGTAGAGGATAGCGTGCCTTCGTGTCTAAAACGAAAGGTACGATCCTTCAGATAGGAGGCTACAAGGCGAACGAGACGGTCTGGGAGGCCTAAGTTGTACAGTTTGTAGATGAGGCCCTCGTGCCAGACTCTGTCGAATGCCTTGGCAATGTCAAAGAAGACCGCGATGGTTTTTTGACGGCGAGGGTAAAAACCGCTGAGGATGTATTCCACTATGCGGTGAACTTGTTGGGGGTACGAGTGTTTGGCTCGAAACCCGAATTGTTGTGGGATGACAAGAGGGTCGTCGTCGGTGGTCAACAAATGGCGCCTCAAGCGCACGAGAATGACTCGTTCGAAAAGTTTGCCCATGGCCTTGAGGAGGCTGATGGGACGGTGATTGGAGGGGAGGTGGAGAGGTTTGCCTGGCTTGGGAATGCCAATGACAGTTGCCTCTTTCCAAGAGGTGGGAAAGTAACTGAATTCGAAGCAGGCGTTAAAGATAATGGCCAGTAAGGCGATTACCTGCTCCGGGAAGTGTTTGAGGGCTTGGTTGGAGATACCATCCGCACCCGGTGCTTTTTTGGGCTTAAGTCCTTTGATGGTAGATGAAATCTCATCTTTGGACACAGTGATAGGGTCAGAGGCGGTAGGGGGCGAGTTCCTGCGTCGGACCTCGTCCTCCACTAGTTGAATATGTAGGGGGTCAGTGGGTTGTGAGCTAGGAGAGCATTGAGCGGCAACGCTGTCCGCGAAGCACTCAGCCTTTTCTTCGTCTTCGAAGGCAATGGAGCCGTCGGGACGAGACAGAGGGGGAGTATGGGTTATAGCGTCTATCCGGAGGGCTCTCGCCATCCGGTAGTACGCTGTGTGAGAGGGAGAGATTTTCTCCATGAGATTGCCTTTTTCGTGGTCTCTGTAGTCTTGGAGGCGGTAACGCAGTTTGCGTTGAAGGCGGTGGGCTGCGAGTCTATATTCGGGAGTGGGATAGCGTGCAGCTCTACGAAGGGCAGCTTTTTTGGCTTTTAACAGGTTGCTAATATCTAGGGGAAGACTAGTTTTAGCAACCGGGACAACTTTTTCATTCTCTTTAAGAGAGGATGTTATAAGTGAGGTGAGATTTTCGACCGCGATGTCTATTTTCCCCGCACTGTCGAGGGCGTCGGAAGAAAGGGTTATGGGAGGGTCCGGAGAGTCTATAGCCGAGGCTAGAGACTTCTTGAAGCCCTTCCAGTCGGTGTAGGTTTTGGAAGTGGGAGTTGGAGATGGCTGATGGCCAAGAAGGAGGGATACAGGACGGTGGTCGGATCCTAGATCGTCGAGAGGCTCGATTGCTCTAAGGTTAAGGGAAACTCCTTTAACTAGAGCAAAGTCTAGCACATCAGGAGCGTAGGTAACAATGTCGGGATAGTGGGTGGCAGTGAGGGGGCTATAGACAGTCAGGTCGAGAGACTGAGTGATATTGAGCAGCACCCTGCCACTACTTGTAGTAGTGCGGCAGGCCCATTCAGTATGCTTGGAGTTAAAGTCTCCAAACATAATGACTGAGTCGCCTAATGCAAGGATGGCTTCGAAGTCACTCTTGACAGGGAGGGTTCCGCTAGGGATATAGCAAGAGGCTATAATGATTGACTGGTGTCCAGTCATGGCTAGTCTAGTGATAGTGGCTTCCATACTGGTAAGCGAAGGAGTAGATATGTGGGAGCAATGAAGGGACTTTTTGTGATAGATGGCAGTGCCGCCGCCTTTGCGGTGGGGTCTATCGTTACGTATGAGTGAATAATTTTTAATAGTAAGGCCTTTAGAGACTTTGGGGCTGAGATGGGTCTCCTGTAGGAGTAGGAGATCGGCTTCGCGATCTCGTAGAAAAAGCCTAAGCTCTGGGAGGTTATTTCGCAGACCGCGGATATTGAATGAAACAAGCGACAAACCCTTTGGTTTGATACGACCGTGAGATATTGCAGGAGCAGAGGGCTCCGGCATAGTTTAATTACAAGGACCTTAGAAGGTTGATGTGCTCAGTAAGAGCAAGGAGACGGCCCTGAGGGGACTGAGCTGTGCTCAGTTTACCCGCAAGAATAAGAATTTCGTCTAAATTGATCCTATTGAGTGTGTTATACACTAGGTTTAGAGACTCTACTACAGAGTCTGTCTGTTTTTTTGGGTCGGCGGAGGGCCGCGGGATATTTGATTCCTTTTGGAACCAGGGGTTTATTGGAAGTGGCGCTGGCTGAGAGAGCGGAAGGCCCTGAGGTGGCCGATAGGGGCCCTGTGGGGGCCGATAGATGCCCTGTGTGGGCTGAGATGAGCCCTGAGGGGGCTGAGGTAGGGGCTGGCCCTGGCTGGGCTTGCGGCTTACAAGAGCCGGGAAGGTTCAGTCATTGACCTGTGGTGGAGCTTTGCGGCTCGGAGGTGGGCGAGGGGCGCGAGGGCAACCTCTATAATTGGCCGGATGGCCTGTTTGTCCGCAGAGGACACATGAGGGTGGGGATTCGGCGTTTTTGGGCCGTGGGCACTCTTTCGAGTGATGGGGTTCTAGGCACTTAATGCACCTGGGTGGAGCTGAGCAGTTGGCTGCCGCGTGTCCATAAAGTTGGCAGCGGTGGCACTGCGCTGGGTAACCGCGCCGGTGAGGGGCTTCGACCTTAACACGCGACAGGCCGCACACAGTGCGTACCTCGCGGAAAATGGCCTTCGCCTCCGGCACATTGGTGAGAACGAGGAGGGCGAGGTTAAACCTTTCGCCCCTGCTGCTGTGCATTTTATGCACACCTTCAATAGGGAAGCCTTGGGATTTAAGGTCTTCCAGAATGTCTTCGTTTGCGAGTTCATAGGGAACTCCGCGGAGGACTGCCTTTACTTTCCTTTCTTCGGCGAGGGCGTATGTGTGGTAGGACACACGCTCGGCCGTGAATAGGCGGGTTATGTTACGGAAGTCTTCTATAGACGCCGGAATAATTTTGATGGCCTCGCCGACATTAGTGGCTTGGTCATATTTGAAACCCTTATCGTAGAGGGTTTTGGACAGTTGAGTAAATTTCGCCTTGTCTCTGAGAAAGACAGGGGGCGGGACTTGGTTTTTGGCCAGTTCGGGAGCGCAGCGGGTTGCTGGCTTGGCGGTATTGTCTTTCGACTGTGAGGTGGCAGCGTTTGGGGCTGCGGAAGTAGGGGCAACGATGGGAGCTGCGGAGGTAGAGGCAGCGGCGGAGGGAGTGCGGGCGGCGGCGGCCGCTGAGGCGGGGGGAGTGCGAGAAGTGGCAGCGCGTTTCGGGCCGCGCTTTGATTTCACTAACGTGAATTCGGCTTGGGAGTCGGTTATGGTTCCTTCAGAGTCGGAAGAATCCGAGGAGCCGGTGGAGCTGAGGGCGGTCCTCTTCCGGGAGGATGAGGTAACGGACGTGGTGTCCGAGTGCTCCATATCGGAGTCGGGGGACGCGGGCGAGTCGGACTGCGGGGCAGCCGCTTGGGTCGCGAGGAAAGCAGCGACGGCGGGCGGGGGTACACATGCCTTAGGGGCACAGGGGGTAAGCTCAATTGAGAAGCTATCAAGGGCTACGCCTTGGGTTCTTAAAAATTGTTGAAAAAGATCCAAAATTTGGCTAGCATCCATTCAATGGCGCCTCATATCGGTGCCTTATATTCAGACTGAACTTGCTTACGCGGGTAATGTTCAAATTTTTAATCAATCATTGATCCAAAATACATCGCTTGCTGGCTTAGCCATAGCTGCATTCAATTTCATTGATAAATACATGTATCAGACAATCATATTGTCTCCAGAGGACATCGTCCGACGGACTGGTAGACAGTGAAATGATTCTATCTCTTAGTATAAGGTGTTACTGGTGAGCGTTCGACGGGGCGTGCGGCGTGAAGGCGGTTGTGACGTTATGGGTTATACATACCTGTCCTAAAAACTCCATCCTAGGGTGAATACTCGTAATCGCGTGTTCTCCGATCCACCCTAGACGGGGTGGATAATCGAAATTCGTATATTATTTTTCTTCCGAGTTCCCCCCTCGGCTGTGTACAATCGTTTATAAAACATGATAGAAACTGGCCCAAGATTACTTAGTAGATATTAGCATAACAAATTACATACTGATTGAAACATGAATAATATTTTTGTTCTTGTTGACATAATAGAAAAAACTGAACTAGTTATTTTGACTAAAAAATCATGAGTGCAATTAGTTTAATTTAAATTTTCGTGTTTTTAAAAATACTAAAAAAAGGCTCGAAATAATAGTTTTTCTCACAAAAGAAGGGACTTGAAAAAAAAAGGAAAACAAGTCGGACAAAAGACAAGACGCGAACCAGGGCGCTACGATTTCGCGACCGCCCGATATCCCACTTGAGCTATTACGATAATTAATACTCTGTCAAAATTTACCTTCTCGAAGAAGAATTGCTCGTTACGGTTAAACAATTATAATATTACGGTTAAATAAAAATTATTTTTATTTAATCGCAATATGTCTTAGTGCTGTTTTTCAATCATCAGATAATAGTTATCATTGGAATAAATTATAACTTGTGTGAATATAAAAGTGAAACAATTCAACTATGGAAGGTGACGGGTCCTTGGTTTGGACTTGCTGCGTTCGGAATCCCGAATCGGAAATCCGAAACGGAATTCCTAAGAACCGATTTTTATAAATAGCCCGCAGTATCTACACAAACAGATGGGGAGCGAAATCGAGCTTTGACAAAAGTTACAGTCGTCGTCTGTCATGCTCAACTCATTCGCGCATCTAATGAATGCGTGTAAAAATGGCGATAATTGTTGAATTAGCTTAATCATCATCATCATTATCATTATATCTCTTCACAAGTCCACTGCTCAACGTAGGCCTTCTTCAAGGAATGCCACAAAGCACGGTCCTGAGCCACCTGCATCCATAGACTACCTGCATATCTTACCAGCTCGTCACTGTATCTAGTGGGGAGCAGCCCTACACTGCGCTGACCGGTACGCGGTTACTGTTCGGGAACCTTTTTTCCCCATTGATTCAGGGTTCTTCTAGCTATATGGCCGGCCCATTGCCGCTTCAGTGTACAGTTTTTTGAGCTATTATTTATATTCTAGTTCTACTGCGGATATCTTCATTTCTAAGCCTATTACGCAGAGAAACCGCGAGCATAGTCCTCTCCATAGCTCGTTCAGCGACCTTGACCTTGATCTTTAAGGATATTGTAGAGAAGGTTCAGAATAAGAAATACAGGCAACTTACTCGTATTTTTAATATATACAACATGTATCATAATTAACGCACTTTAAGAAAGTAGTTTGTTCGGAATCGTTTACTGAATCGATTCCTATCATTTTTAATATAGGTAATTTTTTATCCCAAAAATAATTAAAACTACGTAAATTACAGTCACACTAAATCTGTACAGTCGAAACAAACTGAAATGGACCGTAACTTAAGGCAATAAGACTTTTAAGAGTGCAGTTTTATTTGTATTATTACTAATTCTGTCATTAAATAAAAATAAAGAAAAATGAACTTTATTTCAAGCACGTTAAAGTCTTTGCGTTCGTGGATTTGTACTGTGACCACAACATTCTTCCGGAATTAGTATAACTAATTTGATAAATAATCAGTGCACAAAAATGTTTAACTAAAAATTCAGTGTATGTATTATGATTATAACATAATATACTAATTGGGGTGTCTGAGGGTATGCGTTAATTGCGTTACATATTGTATGTATTAAAATCTTGATAACTAGAACCCCGTTAAGTCAAAATCTTTTACCTATCACGAGATCTCCCGATTGACTTGAAATTTGGTTGGCATATTATGTGTACTCCATTCTCGACGTAGACACCCCTATAAAGGATTTTGGAAAATTCAAACCCTGAGGGGGTGTAATAAAGTGAGTGTTGTAGATTGTTTATGTAGGTATATGCCGGTAATGATCATAGGAAAGAATAAAAACGTAACAATAGTTTCCTTATGAAATCCATGTCGTTAAAAATTTATAAGCTAATTACATCGTATGTTCAGACTTCAGTAATCATTGGATGTAGAATTTACCTCGTTTCTGTTGTGTTATTACTTATTACATAACCTCTAAGCCGGAAACCTTTAAAGAATCAAGGCACTGTATAGCAATTTAGTTTTTTCTTGTTTTATGTTATGGTTTGGAAATAATGATGATTTCTTATATTTACGCGTACATGTTGATTAAAACTACGTTTACAGATTTTATCGCGTTTAATTTGAATTATTTTTAATTACCGACGTTTCGGGTGCTTTCCAGTTTCCAGTATCCATTGTGATTTACAAATAAATTTAAAAATAATTCAAATTAAACGCGATAATCGTTTTAATCAATTGGAAATAATGATTTTATATAAACATCGTTTCAAGTTTAATATACATACGTAAGCATCATCATTATCATACAGCTCATTACCAGTGCACTGGTGAACGTTGGCCTCCCCCAAGAAATGCCACAAAATACGATCCCGAGCCTCTTATCTACTTCAACTTCCTGCATCTTTTACCAAGTCGTAACTCCATTTAGTGTGTGACCACTAGGGTTGCCACCTTTTTTGACCAAATATTACCAAAAAAGATGCAAACATATAATTTTATACTATACTTTTGAGAAATTCGGGAAAAAAGCACACATTTATTTTTAATATTTATGTATTTTTCTTTCTTTATTGTTATTGCTCTTCGCTTTGGCCTTCAATAATTAATTACGTTTAAAATAATTATAGGAATCTGAGCAATTTAGGTACATATTAAAATAAATTAACAGATCATTTTTAAGTCACAGTCGATTAATGCTGAACATTTTTTGATCACCTCACCCTTTGATCACCTCATATGATATTTGCCATAGTTGGCACGCTTGGCAAGCGGGTTGGCAGCCGTATTTATTTTAATTTTTATTTGTTATTAGGAAAATGTTGCTTAAAAAGTCAAAGAGCCACGCTGCGGCTATATTATGGTTGTAGCGCGAATGGGTCGGCTCGACCGGGGAAGGACCACGCTCTCACAGAATACCAGCGTAAAATTACAGCTTAATACTGCTGTGTTTCGTATGGTGAGTGTAGAGATGTCTATGGGTCACATCAGGTGGAGTGTGTGCTCGTTTAAACTTACTTTTTATAACTTACGGTCTCAGTTACAATCGTTGATTATTGCTTACTTGAATTAAGTATACTTTATCTCTAGGTCTATGTCTTCCGTCTGTTGTCGTTAACTGATAGGAGAAAGAGCATTTTAAGAGCACTCTTAAACATTTGATAAATTGACGTCGATTTTTATGATTTATTACGATACGATTTTATTTTGATTAAACTTGAGTATAGTGTCAGTTATATGTGGCTTGTCATGGTATTTAAGTTGTTTACGAAATATATTCGTAAAAACACCTTGGCCTTGACCTTTACACCAGGATATACCGAGAATCTCCACAATGGTGCTACTTTTAAATTACGTACGTAAATTAGTCTCATTATTTAGTATAAGTCTCACATTAGCTAAAAAAGAGCGTGGTCCTTCGAGCTGACCGGGGAAGGACCACGCTCTCACAGAATACCAGCATAAAATAGCAGCTTAATACTGATGTGTTTCGTATGGTGAGCGTAGAGAACCTGAGACCCTTTTTTCTTGGAAACGAAGAATTCCATCTTTGTCCTCCGGGGTGACAACGCATTTCCGTTTTGATTCTAATTGAGGATAAATGTAGATGTCTATGGGCCACAACATCCACTTACAATCATGTGGAATATGTGCTCGTTTGTCAACCTTGTTCCATGAAAATAAATGTAGATGTTAGATATTTCGAACTCCAAGATTCATAAAGTATCAAGAAGAATTCACCATTGAACTCTCAGATTACAGTACAGATGGTGATTTGCGCATGTCCGTGTAGTGGCGATGTAGGAATACCCCTTACTCCGTACCGTTCCGTGAGTGTCGAAAGAGGTGAAAGATGGAAACAACTATATGCGCATTAGTCTTCCTAAAAACAACCAGAAATTTCGGAAAATATCCCCCCTATGAAGCAATCTATGGGGAGGCCTTATTTCAGCAGCAGACATTCTATAGGCTGTACCGGTAACGGTAACAATTATAGACAAACTATATCAAAAGATCCTGCAGATCCCGCGGGATCCCGCACTCTTAATCGCGTTCAACGCGGGAACTGGAAAATGACGCGGAATAGCTCTAGCTTATTTCTACACTTCTCTTCTACTACACTTCTTAGCTTATTTATTCTTACAGACACTAAACACACACAATCATTTTTACTCATGCAAGCACAGACACAAACACATACACACGTAAACATAAATAAATAAACTTTCACTCACATATCATACAGTATTTATAAGTAGACTAGTTCCTATCGTTTGATTGTCCTAATTTTAGAATATAAGTAATATATAGATAACTTCATTATATGATATAGAATATGTTTACCCATACTGCCATGTAACATGAATGTAGTAATGGAAGGGCGGACCCTCCACATACAGGCATTTTTTTGCTTAAATGGAGCTTCCAATCTACTAGATCTTAAGGCAATGTACTTTTTAAAACGAAATAAAATTTATTTATTTATTATTGTTATTATTTTTCATAATACGTATGGAAAAGTAGTGGGTATAATTTGTCATCATCGTGAAAAAAATAAATAGGATTTGATTGCGCTAAGACAGGAAGATCAGGTGGAATAGTGGTCAAGCACCGACTTAAAATAAGTTCAAAAAACTAGTTTGGATTCTGCATTTTTGTACCTACACCATTTTCAATTTTCTCTACTCGATTATGAAATCCGTGAAACATATTCTTGAAGCCTTCTTATACAGTCACCATTCTTTGGATGTTCTTATATTTGCACGATTTTTTTTATAGAATAAGGGTGACCAATGAGCACAAAGTCCACCTTATGGTAAGTGGATGCTGTCACCCATAGACATCTACATTTATCCTCGATTAAGAATCAAAATTCAGATGCATTGTCACCCCTGAGGACTAAGATGTAATGCGTCGTTTCACACAGCAGTATTAAGCTGCTATTTTACGCTGGTATTCTGTGAGAGTTTGGTTTTTCCCCGGTCGATCTGACCCATTCGGGTTACAACCATAATATAGCTGCAGCGTAGCTCTATCACGTATAAAAATATTCAAGAAACTGTTTTTCTTTTACGGATTTTGTTGATTGTATTAATTTAACGTGACTATCAAGGTTGCTATAAAGCACCCGAAACGTCGAGAATACATAATTTAAGATTTCAGTTTTAAATAAGTGAGATTAGATCCGATAAGGCTTTGTTATTGTCGTCTCATGTCAATCACTTGGTTAGTACGTGTGTAATCAAGCACAAATGACAGACATTTAACCAATAGGTTATCGTACTTATTATGAAACTGTAATCTAAATGGAGTTTATCACCGTAATTGATCGCATTAACATCCATAATTTGCTATAGTCACGACCATTGCAGATCTGTCTAGTTATATTGTTCTAGAGTTGAAGTAAGATGAAGTGGCAATGGGCCGGCCATATAGCTCGAAGAACCGACAACCGATGAGGAATAAAGGTTCTCGAGTGACAGCCTCCTAGGCGTAGCGTAGAGCGACACCCCACTAGTTGGAATGACGACCTGGTAAGACATGCAGGAAGTCGATGGATGCAGGTGGCTCTAGACAGTGCTTTGTGGCATTACTTGGGGGAGGCCTATGTTCAGCAGTAGACTTGTGAAGGGCTGTAATGATGAATGATGAAGAGTGTATTTAAAGGTAATATTTCGAAATTGGTAAGTTTCATAAACATTTTGACTGCTTACAGTCTGTAACCGTTTGACAAGGTCTCATATCAACTTTGAAAGATAGACGGAGCGCTGCGTATATTTCGAGTGACGTCGAAACCGTGCTCAACTTCTTGACATGCACTCACACACGCATCTTCTGTCTATCTTTAAAAGCCCGTTGAAGTTTATTTCTTTACTCACACACATGCACCTAAAATTACGTTGTTCGTTGCAAATGATTTTAGATGAATCGTTTGTGAGTGTGTGATTTTTTTTTATAGAAGAGGGGGCAAACGAGCATGCGGCTCACCTGATGTTAAATGACTGAAGTTGATTTTACAGATATAAACCAAGCGTTAACCATGCTCAAGTTAAGCATGGTTTTGGTTTGGTTCTGGCGTCAATTTAACGCAACGTTCCATCTTTCTTAGTAAACAAGGTGTATTAATTAAAGTACATGCGTATGCCTGTATGTGCTATAGGGGAGAGACGGGGAATTACGGACAATTAAATAAACGTTCTAAATACCATACCGTTAGCGGTAATTATTCTCTTTTTCAATACAATTGTTGTTGATAAATTTCCTAGAGTTTTCAGGATGAATAAAAAACGCTTGTTAACTTGAAAGGGGGGCAGCCGTAGCCGCGGCAGAGCAGAGTTTCCGTTTAACTTCCTTTAATCTTCCTTTTTATGGTAAGACCCGAACGTCGAATGAATTTCCAGTCAATGGGCGTGATACTCGTATTTATACCTTTTCTAGCGATTTTCTCGAAATTTCTCCGCCTTCCCCCATCTGGCCGTTATCCTTTATTAAAAATAAATCTTCAGTTTACATATATAATTTCCCGGCCCCTGCTTTCGAAGTGAGGATCCTCTAGGGCTCGATGTGATTTAAGGGCCCTCAGAAGAAGGTTTGAACATCGGCTTGAACAATTATCGCAATGTAGGAAAAGATAGCGCGAATTTTGGAGCATCGCTTAAATACTACCTTGTTCCCCGCTTCACTACTATATAGGTGCACCTTAACTAGCGCTCTCGACGCTCCCATATTGCGACAGTGGCTCAAGCCGATGTTCGGACCGCCTTCTGAGGACCCTTGAATCACATAGAGCTCCCCGGCGCCGTTCGCACTATCTCGCCGCCAGCAAAATCATTACACTCACTAGCTTGTAGGTCCTCGCTTACGAGTCCATTTCAATGAAGCTATAATGGTCCCAGACCAACAGCATATACACTTCCAGAAAAAAAGCGCGCTACGTAGTCCTCAGCGGATCGTCGCGTCCGTCGACTCGTTAACATACATCATTATGAATATAGATGTGACCTTAACCTTAACCTAGGACTTAATTATTCTAAAACACATTATTCATATTTAAATTTTTCAATAAAACGCAAAAAAATATAACACTATTTACATTATATTTATGTGTCTAAAATACGAGTTTTTATTATTTTAGATACGTTAAATCTTTATATACATTCTTATCTTATACCATTTTCGTTATCGTTCATCTATTACGCTATGATAAGACATTAAAAGGTAAATAAACAAATAAAAACTTAATATTATCCAAAGTTTTAGTAACCCTATTTTCATAATTCTTCTGAAATAGGTTGACTGGACTGAAAGAGGTTGGTAGGTTGGTAGGAAGCTCACTATTTTTACAAATCAAAGTAATTAGTAAACATTAATTAATTAAGTAATTTACGCTAATAATCATAATGTCAAACTACCAAGATATATGAAGAAATGTACAAGGCGAAACCTTCATCGTAACATAGAATGACCATAACGCTAGTATGCACCCCGTTAACTGACTGCCTCATTGGTCTAGTGGTAGTTGGTCGACTGCTGAGTTGCTGAGCTGAACTGCTGTCAAGAAATTCTCAGTAACAACGCATTAGGAATATAGCGGAATTTGTAGTGTTATGCTACTTACATATCATTTTACATTCATTTTTCCATTCTGTTTTTGATTTTCTGCATTCACCTCAAAACTGGATATTTTGCATCACCTTTATTTCCATAGGATCCTGTAACGTTTTTAAACCATAAGAACACAATAACAAATCATTTTCACTTCGTATTTTCACGTTATCAGCACTTTTTAAATCGGTGACAATGGAGTCTACCTTTTTCGGTCTTTTATTTAGTTCTCCGTAACTCTGCAATTTCGGGCTTCGTGCGCGCTGTTGCGCTACCTTTTTTCCTATATCAATAATATCTCATTTTTCACTTAAATCTTGCCATTTCTCTATTACGAGCCTAAAACCAAAATTTGACATGTTTTGACATCGTTGTTTATCTGGTTGTCATGGCAATTCTTATTCAAATTCGTTACCGGTCTGATGTTTTTACTTCAATATTTCCACAAAAATACTCTTTTCCTCTTGGCCATTTACAAAAATTTGCTTTTAATTTAAATAATTTCAAATTTAATTTAAATAATTTCCCGTTCTTATCCCAGATCAGTCAAAAAGTATAAAAGCCGAACAATCGGCCAATAAAGGAGTCTCACTTCAGCTTTCATACGAGAAGCACCTCCTAAAGGCCTTATCCGCACTGCCTCGGGATCTTGCAAGCCTCTGCCTTCTCCTGAAGTCGTCGCCTAGCCACGCCTACGCCTCCACCTACTAGTGCCCGCGCTATCTTCGGCCGCTGTGCGTGCTTGCCTCAAGCGCTGCGTGTGCCTACTCCAGACGCTGCGTGTTCCTACGTGTTCCTACTCCAGACGCTGCGTGTCTACTCCGGGCGCTGTGTGTGTCTACTCCGGGCGTTGTGTGTGCTTACTCCGAGCGCTGTGTGTGCCTACTTTAAGCGCCGCTGCGTGGACCTACTCCAGACGCTGCGTGTCTACTCCAGGCGCTGTGTGTGTCTACTCCGGGCGTTGTGTGTGCTCACTCCGGGCGCTGTGTGTGCCTACTTCAAGCGCTGCGTGTACCTAGATCAGGCGCTGTGCACCTACCATAGGCATAGCCTGTGCATACATTGTTTTGGTACTCATTTATCTTTGTTATTAACTTTTTTTTAAAAAATTGTAATTCACTATCATCATTACAGCCGATCATCACCTTCATAACTTTTTTTATAAAAGAAACTGTAAATATCTTTACAAATTTTAAATAAATTATTTTCTTTTTGGTTGTTTCGTTGTTAGGTTAGGTTCTTTAGTTTTTAACTGTCGCTTTACGACAAATTTTATTTATGTGTTACGGAAATCACGTGCAGCCGTTGGACCTGCGCGTGATCTTTCTTTAGTGGTGTCGGATTTCCGTGTCATCGCGCCATGATGATGAGAGAATAAAGAGTGCGCCTGTGTTTTTACACTCTGTGCGGATTGCTAAGTTTACCTTGAAACTGGCCACTGTGAGCGAAATTTAGTCTAGAAGACATTTTTTTTATTTTCAACCGACGTCAAAATAGGAGGTGGTTCTCAATTCGACTGTATTATTTTATGTGTAACAACATAACTTTTCTCTGGATGAACCGATTTTGATGATTCGTTTTTATTTGAAAGCTGATGCTTCTTATGTGGTCCTATATAAATTTGATCAAGATCTTCCCAGTAGTTTTTGAGTTATCCCTAATAATGCGTATTTACTTGACTTCGACTATATTGATTATGTTCTCATCTTATCTTATCTTAGTTAATATATATAAATTACGTGTCACGTTGTTTGTCCGCGACGGACTCCTAAACTACTTAACCGATTTTAATCAAATTTGTACACCGTGCGCAGTTTAGTCCAACTTGATAGATAGGATAGTTTTTTGACCATGAGTGATCCACTTTTTTTGCGAATTTAAGGATTTTTAATAAGACATGACAAAGGGTCGTCGAAAAGGGCAGAACAACGTCGGCCTGAAGAGCTAGTCTTAATATACAATATGTAACATATTTAACGCACACCCTCAGACACCCCAATTAGTATATTATGTTATAATCATAATACATACACTGAATTTTTAGTTAAACATTTTTATGCACTGATTATTTATCAAGTTAGTTATACTAATTCCGGAAGAATGTTGTAGTCACAGTACAAATCCACGAACGCAAAGACTTTAACGTGCTTGAAATAGAGTTCATTTTTCTTTATTTTTATTTAATGACAGAATTAGTAATAATACAAATAAAACTGCTTTCTTAAAAGTCTTATTGCCTTAAGGTACGGTCCATTTCAGTTTGTTTTGACTGTACAGATTTAGTGTGACTGTAATTTACGTAGTTTTAATTATTTTTGGGATAAAAAATTACCTATATTAAAAATGATAGGAATCGATTGAGTAAACGATTCTGAACAAACTACTTTCTCAAAGTGCGTTAATTATGTTCCGTGTTGTATATAAAGTACGTGTCACGTTGTTTGTCCGCGATGGACTCCTAAACTATTTAACCGATTTTAATCAAATTTGCACACCGTGTACAGTGTGCAAATTTTTTTTGCGTATTTAAGGATTTTTAATAGAACATGACAAAGGGCAGAACATCGTCTGCCTGGTAAGCTAGTTTAATTTATATTGAAGTCGATTGTACAATTATTTTTAATTTTACATTTTAATTTGACTTATTTATACCCCGATAACTATTGCAATTTCATTGTACTCGGGTTCTATCCCCGTCGGCACCAATGAAATTTTTATTACAATTTGAAGCGCTGAATCATTACAATCGTACAGCTAACTTAAATTAATAACATTTTATTTTCCTATTTTACACTCTTACAAAAGTACTGCTGAACATAGGATTAACTTCTTCTTTTTTTACACTATAATTTAGAGTATTTTAACGTTTATCAAAAGTGAAATAAGTGTAAACTGAATTTTGTACGTGGTAGAGCCATGCCGCAGTTATATTAGTAGTATAGTTGTAGCACGAATGAGTCGGCTCGACCAGGGAAGGACCACGCTCTCACAGAAGACCAGCGTATAATAGTAGCGTAATGCTGTTGTGTTTCGTATGGTAATTGTAGAGAACCGGAGACCCTTTTTACTAGAAAAGTGGCATTCCATGCCACTTTTCCAGTAGTTCTTGGTCCTCACGGGTGACAACGCATCTGCATTTTGATTCGTAATCGATGATAGATGTAGATGTCTATGGACCACAGCAACCATTTATCATCAGGCGGACTGTGTGCTCATTTGTCACCCTGTCCTATAAAAAAACGTTATTAAACTACTCGCCTAAACTAATTGACGTTGTAAGCTACAATACTAATTAGTTATTAGTTTATTGATGTTATCTTTTGGGTAGTGTCGTGTTGGCTCGGGGAGGTCACTTGCATCTGGGAGCAGACGTCTGTTAGACGGTGACACAGATAAATACATAGATACAAAATTCACGTCAGACGCGAGGGTTTCAATCATAGTCAGGACTAAGGAAACGTAAATAATTACCTGTTTAATCGATTTCGTGCGGATAGCGCCGTAGGGGCATTTTTAAAAGGAACTTTGAACGAAAGTGTCTTAATTTGTCACGAAGATCAAGCCTACAGCGGAGTAATTCATTGGAAATGATTTGCTTAAATATTTGCAGCCATGAATATCAGCGACAGTCGGGACCTGCTTATCTTCCATCGCCTTCTCTGTCGACATTGTCCTATTCTTGGTTGTTATTTTGGTGCACGTTACACTATTATTCGTTGTTTTTATTGTACATATTGCACCATCCTTCATCGTTTCGTCTATGAAAGTTCCACAAGGTTCCCAGACATCACAAGTCTGTAAGTTTTGTTCGACAAACTCATTATCGTCGCACTGCGTTTCGATTTCCGATTCAGTAATATTCATTATTAAATCCATCAAAAAGTACTGAAAGGTTTAACACCTATAGTACATATACGTAACCCACCTTCCATCTCCATTAAAACACGTAGATAGTCATTGTAAGGAATTCCGTTCCGGAACTACGATTTGAGATTACGAACGCAGCAAGTCTATATAAAATCGATGACCCGTCACACACCTACGGCAGTTTTCCGTACGGAATTTTGTGGGCAAAACGGAATTTTCATCAAAACTGCTGAGTTGCTGAGCTGAACTGCTGATAGGGTTATTCTGTCAAGAAATTCTCAGTAGAAACTCATTAGGAATATAGTAGTATTTTATTTATGTATTACGGAAATCACGTACAGCCGTGTGTGTGTCATCGCGCCATGATGATGAGTGAATAAAGAGTGCGCCTGTGTTTTTACACTCTGTGCGAATTGCTAAGTTTACCTTGAAACTGGCCACTGTGATGGAAATTTAGTCTAGAAGACTTTTTTTTATTTTCAACCGACGTCAAAAAAGGAGGAGGTTCTCAATTCGACTGTATTATTTTATGTGTAACAACGTAACTTTTCTCTGGATGAACCGATTTTGACGACTCTTTTTTATTTGAAAGCTGATGCTTCTTATGTGGTCCTATACAAATTTGATCAAGATCTGACCAGTATTTTTTGAGTTATCCCTAATAATGCGTATTTACTTGACTTCGACTATATTGATTATGTTCTCATCTTATCTTATCTTAGTTAATATATATAAGTTACGTGTCACGTTGTTTGTCCGCGATGGACTCCTAAACTACTTAACCGATTTTAATCAAATTTGTACACCGTGTGCAGTTTAGTCCAACTTGATAGATAGGATAGTTTTTTGACCATGAGTGATCCACATTTTTTGGCGAATTTAAGGATTTTTAATAAGACATGACAAAGGGTCGTCGAAAAGGGCAGAACAACGTCGGCCTGGAGAGCTAGTCTTAATATACGATATGTAACATAATTAACGCACACCCTCAGACTCCCCAATTAGTATATTATGTTATAATCATAAATACACTGAATTTTTAGTTAAACATTTTTATGCACTGATTATTTATCAAATTATTTATACTAATTCCGGAAGAATGTTGTAGTCACAGTACAAATCCACGAACGCAAAGACTTTAACGTGCTTGAAATAAAGTTCATTTTTCTTTATTTTTATTTAATGACAGAATTAGTAATAATACAAATAAAACTGCTCTCTTAAAAGTCTTATTGCCTTAAGTTACGGTCCATTTCAGTTTGTTTTGACTGTACAGATTTAGTGTGACTGTAATTTACGTAGTTTTAATTATTTTTGGGATAAAAAATTACCTATATTAAAAATGATAGGAATCGATTGAGTAAACGATTCTGAACAAACTACTTTCTCAAAGTGCGTTAATTATGTTCCGTGTTGTATATAAAGTACGTGTCACGTTGTTTGTCCGCGATGGACTCCTAAACTATTTAACCGATTTTAATCAAATTTGCACACCGAGTACAGTGTGCAATTTTTGTTTTGCGAATTTAGGGATTTTTAATAGAACATGACAAAGGGCAGAACATCGTCTGCCTGGCAAGCTAGTTTAATTTATATTGAATTCGATTGTACAATTTTTTTAATTTTACATTTTAAATTTGACTTATTTATACTCCGATAACTATTGCAATTTCATTGTACCCGGGTTCTATTCCCGTCGGCACCAATGAAATTTTT
The DNA here is from genome assembly GCA_036936625.1 of Parnassius smintheus behrii. Lineage (NCBI taxonomy): Eukaryota > Metazoa > Arthropoda > Insecta > Lepidoptera > Papilionidae > Parnassius > Parnassius smintheus. The sequence goes on along the minus strand of JAUPFT010000028.1, from coordinate 18,293,239 downwards.
ATTACAATTTTAAGCGCTGAATCATTTACTGTATGTCGTACAGCTATCTTAAATTAATGACATTTTATTTTCCTATTTTACACTCTAACACAAGTACTGCTGAACATAGGATTAACTTATAACTTCACAGGGGGGTAGTTTGCCATAGTTGCCACGCTTGGTAGGCAGGTTGCTAGCTGCAGTTTTTTTTTAATTTGACTGTTATCAGGAAGATGCTTACTGCTCATCTATCCCAGTTTATCTCTGCCCCCTCTTACGATACCCACGGGACGATATGGGTGATGGATCCTGCTACTATACAGTGCAATATTCTTTTTTTTACACTATAATTTAGACTATTTTAACGTTTTTGAAACATGTAAAAAGTCTTTTAGAACTCTAGGTTTTACGTTACGTGCAGTTAACGGTTTCACAAATGTGCAAGCTATTATAGATTTGTACAACACACTAGTTCGGAGTCATTTGGAGTGTAATTCAATAATTTGGGCTCCTTATGAGAAGAAGTACGATCTAATGCTGGAGAAAGTACAAAACAAAATTGTAAGGTATTTGTATATTAAGTTATATGAGGTGTACCAGTTTTACCCACTGCAATATCCCACATTATTTGTTCTGGGTATGGTGGGATACAATCAGCTCAGGGTAAGGAGAGAACTTAGACTAGTTTCATATATATTTATGGTTCTTAGAGGTAGGATTATTAACGAGAATATGTTGAAGAATATTAATACTTGTGTTCCGGCTAGGTATATATGGCGGCGGCGTCAGCCAGACCTACTGGCCGTCCCTGGACGTCGCACTAACTTACTGCGAGAGGCACCCCTGACGCGAGCGTTTCGAACATTAAACCTGATCGACAGAGAAACAGATTTATTCTTTTGTACTCTGAACGAATTCACAAAACTTGCGTTATGGATAATTAGCTATAAGCTAATATAGTAATATAGGTAATATAGGATTGTAAATAGTGCTTTATCTATCGCATTGGGTAGAAACCTGTAATGTTATATATAAGTTGGATGTAAATAAATAAATAAATAAGTTTATCAAAAGTGAAATAAGTGTAAACTGAATTTTATACGAGGTAGAGCCGTACTGCAGTTATATTAGTAGTATAGTTGTAGCACGAATGAGTCGGCTCGACCGGGGAAGGACCACGCTCTCACAAAAGACCAGCGTAAAATAGTAGCGTAATACTGTTGTGTTTCGTATGGTGAGTGTAGAGAACCGGAGACCCTTTTTACTGGAAAAGTGGCATTCCACCTTGGTCCTCACGGGTGACAACGCATCTGCATTTTGATTCGTAATCGATGATAGATGTAGATGTCTATGGACCACAGCAACCATTTATCATCAGGCGGACTGTGTGCTCATTTGTCACCCTGTCCTATAAAAAAACGTTATTAAACTACTCGCCTAATTGACGTTGTAAGCTACAATACTAATTAGTTATTAGTTTATTGATGTTATCTTTTGGGTAGTGTCGTGTTGGCTCGGGGAGGTCACTTGCATCTGGGAGCAGACGTCTGTTAGACGGTGACACTGATAAATACATAGATACAAAATTCACGTCAGACGCGAGGGTTTCAATCATAGTCAGGACTAAGGAAACGTAAATAATTACCTGTTTAATCGATTTCGTGCGGATAGCGCCGTAGGGGCATTTTTAAAAGGAACTTTGAACGAAAGTGTCTTAATTTGTCACGAAGATCAAGCCTACAGCGGAGTAATTCATTGGAAATGATTTGCTTAAATATTTGCAGCCATGAATATCAGCGACAGTCGGGACCTGCTTATCTTCCATCGCCTTCTCTGTCGACATTGTCCTATTCTTGGTTGTTATTTTGGTGCACGTTACACTATTATTCGTTGTTTTTATTGTACATATTGCACCATCCTTCATCGTTTCGTCTATGAAAGTTCCACAAGGTTCCCAGACATCACAAGTCTGTAAGTTTTGTTCGACAAACTCATTATCGTCGCACTGCGTTTCGATTTCCGATTCAGTAATATTCATTATTAAATCCATCAAAAAGTACTGAAAGGTTTAACACCTATAGTACATATACGTAACCCACCTTCCATCTCCATTAAAACACGTAGATAGTCATTGTAAGGAATTCCGTTCCGGAACTACGATTTGAGATTACGAACGCAGCAAGTCTATATAAAATCGATGACCCGTCACACACCTACGGCAGTTTTCCGTACGGAATTTTGTGGGCAAAACGGAATTTTCATCAAAACTGCTGAGTTGCTGAGCTGAACTGCTGATAGGGTTATTCTGTCAAGAAATTCTCAGTAGAAACTCATTAGGAATATAGTAGTATTTTATTTATGTATTACGGAAATCACGTACAGCCGTGTGTGTGTCATCGCGCCATGATGATGAGTGAATAAAGAGTGCGCCTGTGTTTTTACACTCTGTGCGAATTGCTAAGTTTACCTTGAAACTGGCCACTGTGATGGAAATTTAGTCTAGAAGACTTTTTTTTATTTTCAACCGACGTCAAAAAAGGAGGAGGTTCTCAATTCGACTGTATTATTTTATGTGTAACAACGTAACTTTTCTCTGGATGAACCGATTTTGACGACTCTTTTTTATTTGAAAGCTGATGCTTCTTATGTGGTCCTATACAAATTTGATCAAGATCTGACCAGTATTTTTTGAGTTATCCCTAATAATGCGTATTTACTTGACTTCGACTATATTGATTATGTTCTCATCTTATCTTATCTTAGTTAATATATATAAGTTACGTGTCACGTTGTTTGTCCGCGATGGACTCCTAAACTACTTAACCGATTTTAATCAAATTTGTACACCGTGTGCAGTTTAGTCCAACTTGATAGATAGGATAGTTTTTTGACCATGAGTGATCCACATTTTTTGGCGAATTTAAGGATTTTTAATAAGACATGACAAAGGGTCGTCGAAAAGGGCAGAACAACGTCGGCCTGGAGAGCTAGTCTTAATATACGATATGTAACATAATTAACGCACACCCTCAGACTCCCCAATTAGTATATTATGTTATAATCATAAATACACTGAATTTTTAGTTAAACATTTTTATGCACTGATTATTTATCAAATTATTTATACTAATTCCGGAAGAATGTTGTAGTCACAGTACAAATCCACGAACGCAAAGACTTTAACGTGCTTGAAATAAAGTTCATTTTTCTTTATTTTTATTTAATGACAGAATTAGTAATAATACAAATAAAACTGCTCTCTTAAAAGTCTTATTGCCTTAAGTTACGGTCCATTTCAGTTTGTTTTGACTGTACAGATTTAGTGTGACTGTAATTTACGTAGTTTTAATTATTTTTGGGATAAAAAATTACCTATATTAAAAATGATAGGAATCGATTGAGTAAACGATTCTGAACAAACTACTTTCTCAAAGTGCGTTAATTATGTTCCGTGTTGTATATAAAGTACGTGTCACGTTGTTTGTCCGCGATGGACTCCTAAACTATTTAACCGATTTTAATCAAATTTGCACACCGAGTACAGTGTGCAATTTTTGTTTTGCGAATTTAGGGATTTTTAATAGAACATGACAAAGGGCAGAACATCGTCTGCCTGGCAAGCTAGTTTAATTTATATTGAATTCGATTGTACAATTTTTTTAATTTTACATTTTAAATTTGACTTATTTATACTCCGATAACTATTGCAATTTCATTGTACCCGGGTTCTATTCCCGTCGGCACCAATGAAATTTTTATTACAATTTTAAGCGCTGAATCATTTACTGTATGTCGTACAGCTATCTTAAATTAATGACATTTTATTTTCCTATTTTACACTCTAACACAAGTACTGCTGAACATAGGATTAACTTATAACTTCACAGGGGGGTAGTTTGCCATAGTTGCCACGCTTGGTAGGCAGGTTGCTAGCTGCAGTTTTTTTTTAATTTGACTGTTATCAGGAAGATGCTTACTGCTCATCTATCCCAGTTTATCTCTGCCCCCTCTTACGATACCCACGGGACGATATGGGTGATGGATCCTGCTACTATACAGTGCAATATTCTTTTTTTTACACTATAATTTAGACTATTTTAACGTTTTTGAAACATGTAAAAAGTCTTTTAGAACTCTAGGTTTTACGTTACGTGCAGTTAACGGTTTCACAAATGTGCAAGCTATTATAGATTTGTACAACACACTAGTTCGGAGTCATTTGGAGTGTAATTCAATAATTTGGGCTCCTTATGAGAAGAAGTACGATCTAATGCTGGAGAAAGTACAAAACAAAATTGTAAGGTATTTGTATCTTAAGTTATATGAGGTGTACCAGTTTTACCCACTGCAATATCCCACATTATTTGTTCTGGGTATGGTGGGATACAATCAGCTCAGGGTAAGGAGAGAACTTAGACTAGTTTCATATATATTTATGGTTCTTAGAGGTAGGATTATTAACGAGAATATGTTGAAGAATATTAATACTTGTGTTCCGGCTAGGTATATATGGCGGCGGCGTCAGCCAGACCTACTGGCCGTCCCTGGACGTCGCACTAACTTACTGCGAGAGGCACCCCTGACGCGAGCGTTTCGAACATTAAACCTGATCGACAGAGAAACAGATTTATTCTTTTGTACTCTGAACGAATTCACAAAACTTGCGTTATGGATAATTAGCTATAAGCTAATATAGTAATATAGGTAATATAGGATTGTAAATAGTGCTTTATCTATCGCATTGGGTAGAAACCTGTAATGTTATATATAAGTTGGATGTAAATAAATAAATAAATAAGTTTATCAAAAGTGAAATAAGTGTAAACTGAATTTTATACGAGGTAGAGCCGTACTGCAGTTATATTAGTAGTATAGTTGTAGCACGAATGAGTCGGCTCGACCGGGGAAGGACCACGCTCTCACAAAAGACCAGCGTAAAATAGTAGCGTAATACTGTTGTGTTTCGTATGGTGAGTGTAGAGAACCGGAGACCCTTTTTACTGGAAAAGTGGCATTCCACCTTGGTCCTCACGGGTGACAACGCATCTGCATTTTGATTCGTAATCGATGATAGATGTAGATGTCTATGGACCACAGCAACCATTTATCATCAGGCGGACTGTGTGCTCATTTGTCACCCTGTCCTATAAAAAAACGTTATTAAACTACTCGCCTAATTGACGTTGTAAGCTACAATACTAATTAGTTATTAGTTTATTGATGTTATCTTTTGGGTAGTGTCGTGTTGGCTCGGGGAGGTCACTTGCATCTGGGAGCAGACGTCTGTTAGACGGTGACACTGATAAATACATAGATACAAAATTCACGTCAGACGCGAGGGTTTCAATCATAGTCAGGACTAAGGAAACGTAAATAATTACCTGTTTAATCGATTTCGTGCGGATAGCGCCGTAGGGGCATTTTTAAAAGGAACTTTGAACGAAAGTGTCTTAATTTGTCACGAAGATCAAGCCTACAGCGGAGTAATTCATTGGAAATGATTTGCTTAAATATTTGCAGCCATGAATATCAGCGACAGTCGGGACCTGCTTATCTTCCATCGCCTTCTCTGTCGACATTGTCCTATTCTTGGTTGTTATTTTGGTGCACGTTACACTATTATTCGTTGTTTTTATTGTACATATTGCACCATCCTTCATCGTTTCGTCTATGAAAGTTCCACAAGGTTCCCAGACATCACAAGTCTGTAAGTTTTGTTGGACAAACTCATTATCGTCGCACTGCGTTTCGATTTCCGATTCAGTAATATTCATTATTAAATCCATCAAAAAGTACTGAAAGGTTTAACACCTATAGTACATATACGTAACCCACCTTCCATCTCCATTAAAACACGTAGATAGTCATTGTAAGGAATTCCGTTCCGGAACTACGATTTGAGATTACGAACGCAGCAAGTCTATATAAAATCGATGACCCGTCACACACCTACGGCAGTTTTCCGTACGGAATTTTGTGGGCAAAACGGAATTTTCATCAAAACTGCTGAGTTGCTGAGCTGAACTGCTGATAGGGTTATTCTGTCAAGAAATTCTCAGTAGAAACTCATTAGGAATATAGTAGTATTTTATTTATGTATTACGGAAATCACGTACAGCCGTGTGTGTGTCATCGCGCCATGATGATGAGTGAATAAAGAGTGCGCCTGTGTTTTTACACTCTGTGCGAATTGCTAAGTTTACCTTGAAACTGGCCACTGTGATGGAAATTTAGTCTAGAAGACTTTTTTTTATTTTCAACCGACGTCAAAAAAGGAGGAGGTTCTCAATTCGACTGTATTATTTTATGTGTAACAACGTAACTTTTCTCTGGATGAACCGATTTTGACGACTCTTTTTTATTTGAAAGCTGATGCTTCTTATGTGGTCCTATACAAATTTGATCAAGATCTGACCAGTATTTTTTGAGTTATCCCTAATAATGCGTATTTACTTGACTTCGACTATATTGATTATGTTCTCATCTTATCTTATCTTAGTTAATATATATAAGTTACGTGTCACGTTGTTTGTCCGCGATGGACTCCTAAACTACTTAACCGATTTTAATCAAATTTGTACACCGTGTGCAGTTTAGTCCAACTTGATAGATAGGATAGTTTTTTGACCATGAGTGATCCACATTTTTTGGCGAATTTAAGGATTTTTAATAAGACATGACAAAGGGTCGTCGAAAAGGGCAGAACAACGTCGGCCTGGAGAGCTAGTCTTAATATACGATATGTAACATAATTAACGCACACCCTCAGACTCCCCAATTAGTATATTATGTTATAATCATAAATACACTGAATTTTTAGTTAAACATTTTTATGCACTGATTATTTATCAAATTATTTATACTAATTCCGGAAGAATGTTGTAGTCACAGTACAAATCCACGAACGCAAAGACTTTAACGTGCTTGAAATAAAGTTCATTTTTCTTTATTTTTATTTAATGACAGAATTAGTAATAATACAAATAAAACTGCTCTCTTAAAAGTCTTATTGCCTTAAGTTACGGTCCATTTCAGTTTGTTTTGACTGTACAGATTTAGTGTGACTGTAATTTACGTAGTTTTAATTATTTTTGGGATAAAAAATTACCTATATTAAAAATGATAGGAATCGATTGAGTAAACGATTCTGAACAAACTACTTTCTCAAAGTGCGTTAATTATGTTCCGTGTTGTATATAAAGTACGTGTCACGTTGTTTGTCCGCGATGGACTCCTAAACTATTTAACCGATTTTAATCAAATTTGCACACCGAGTACAGTGTGCAATTTTTGTTTTGCGAATTTAGGGATTTTTAATAGAACATGACAAAGGGCAGAACATCGTCTGCCTGGCAAGCTAGTTTAATTTATATTGAATTCGATTGTACAATTTTTTTAATTTTACATTTTAAATTTGACTTATTTATACTCCGATAACTATTGCAATTTCATTGTACCCGGGTTCTATTCCCGTCGGCACCAATGAAATTTTTATTACAATTTTAAGCGCTGAATCATTTACTGTATGTCGTACAGCTATCTTAAATTAATGACATTTTATTTTCCTATTTTACACTCTAACACAAGTACTGCTGAACATAGGATTAACTTATAACTTCACAGGGGGGTAGTTTGCCATAGTTGCCACGCTTGGTAGGCAGGTTGCTAGCTGCAGTTTTTTTTTAATTTGACTGTTATCAGGAAGATGCTTACTGCTCATCTATCCCAGTTTATCTCTGCCCCCTCTTACGATACCCACGGGACGATATGGGTGATGGATCCTGCTACTATACAGTGCAATATTCTTTTTTTTACACTATAATTTAGACTATTTTAACGTTTTTGAAACATGTAAAAAGTCTTTTAGAACTCTAGGTTTTACGTTACGTGCAGTTAACGGTTTCACAAATGTGCAAGCTATTATAGATTTGTACAACACACTAGTTCGGAGTCATTTGGAGTGTAATTCAATAATTTGGGCTCCTTATGAGAAGAAGTACGATCTAATGCTGGAGAAAGTACAAAACAAAATTGTAAGGTATTTGTATCTTAAGTTATATGAGGTGTACCAGTTTTACCCACTGCAATATCCCACATTATTTGTTCTGGGTATGGTGGGATACAATCAGCTCAGGGTAAGGAGAGAACTTAGACTAGTTTCATATATATTTATGGTTCTTAGAGGTAGGATTATTAACGAGAATATGTTGAAGAATATTAATACTTGTGTTCCGGCTAGGTATATATGGCGGCGGCGTCAGCCAGACCTACTGGCCGTCCCTGGACGTCGCACTAACTTACTGCGAGAGGCACCCCTGACGCGAGCGTTTCGAACATTAAACCTGATCGACAGAGAAACAGATTTATTCTTTTGTACTCTGAACGAATTCACAAAACTTGCGTTATGGATAATTAGCTATAAGCTAATATAGTAATATAGGTAATATAGGATTGTAAATAGTGCTTTATCTATCGCATTGGGTAGAAACCTGTAATGTTATATATAAGTTGGATGTAAATAAATAAATAAATAAGTTTATCAAAAGTGAAATAAGTGTAAACTGAATTTTATACGAGGTAGAGCCGTACTGCAGTTATATTAGTAGTATAGTTGTGGCACGAATGAGTCGGCTCGACCGGGGAAGGACCACGCTCTCACAAAAGACCAGCGTAAAATAGTAGCGTAATACTGTTGTGTTTCGTATGGTGAGTGTAGAGAACCGGAGACCCTTTTTACTGGAAAAGTGGCATTCCACCTTGGTCCTCACGGGTGACAACGCATCTGCATTTTGATTCGTAATCGATGATAGATGTAGATGTCTATGGACCACAGCAACCATTTATCATCAGGCGGACTGTGTGCTCATTTGTCACCCTGTCCTATAAAAAAACGTTATTAAACTACTCGCCTAATTGACGTTGTAAGCTACAATACTAATTAGTTATTAGTTTATTGATGTTATCTTTTGGGTAGTGTCGTGTTGGCTCGGGGAGGTCACTTGCATCTGGGAGCAGACGTCTGTTAGACGGTGACACTGATAAATACATAGATACAAAATTCACGTCAGACGCGAGGGTTTCAATCATAGTCAGGACTAAGGAAACGTAAATAATTACCTGTTTATTCGATTTCGTGCGGATAGCGCCGTAGGGGCATTTTTAAAAGGAACTTTGAACGAAAGTGTCTTAATTTGTCACGAAGATCAAGCCTACAGCGGAGTAATTCATTGGAAATGATTTGCTTAAATATTTGCAGCCATGAATATCAGCGACAGTCGGGACCTGCTTATCTTCCATCGCCTTCTCTGTCGACATTGTCCTATTCTTGGTTGTTATTTTGGTGCACGTTACACTATTATTCGTTGTTTTTATTGTACATATTGCACCATCCTTCATCGTTTCGTCTATGAAAGTTCCACAAGGTTCCCAGACATCACAAGTCTGTAAGTTTTGTTCGACAAACTCATTATCGTCGCACTGCGTTTCGATTTCCGATTCAGTAATATTCATTATTAAATCCATCAAAAAGTACTGAAAGGTTTAACACCTATAGTACATATACGTAACCCACCTTCCATCTCCATTAAAACACGTAGATAGTCATTGTAAGGAATTCCGTTCCGGAACTACGATTTGAGATTACGAACGCAGCAAGTCTATATAAAATCGATGACCCGTCACACACCTACGGCAGTTTTCCGTACGGAATTTTGTGGGCAAAACGGAATTTTCATCAAAACTGCTGAGTTGCTGAGCTGAAGTGCTGATAGGGTTATTCTGTCAAGAAATTCTCAGTAGAAACTCATTAGGAATATAGTAGTATTTTATTTATGTGTTACGGAAATCACGTACAGCCGTGTGTGTGTCATCGCGCCATGATGATGAGTGAATAAAGAGTGCGCCTGTGTTTTTACACTCTGTGCGAATTGCTAAGTTTACCTTGAAACTGGCCACTGTGAGGGAAATTTAGTCTAGAAGACTTTTTTTTATTTTCAACCGACGTCAAAAAAGGAGGAGGTTCTCAATTCGACTGTATTATTTTATGTGTAACAACGTAACTTTTCTCTGGATGAACCGATTTTGACGACTCTTTTTTATTTGAAAGCTGATGCTTCTTATGTGGTCCTATATAAATTTGATCAAGATCTGACCAGTATTTTTTGAGTTATCCCTAATAATGCGTATTTACTTGACTTCCACTATATTGATTATGTTCTCATCTTATCTTATCTTAGTTAATATATATAAGTTACGTGTCACGTTGTTTGTCCGCGATGGACTCCTAAACTACTTAACCGATTTTAATCAAATTTGTACACCGTGTGCAGTTTAGTCCAACTTGATAGATAGGATAGTTTTTTGACCATGAGTGATCCACTTTTTTTGGCGAATTTAAGGATTTTTAATAAGACATGACAAAGGGTCGTCGAAAAGGGCAGAACAACGTCGGCCTGGAGAGCTAGTCTTAATATACGATATGTAACATAATTAACGCACACCCTCAGACTCCCCAATTAGTATATTATGTTATAATCATAAATACACTGAATTTTTAGTTAAACATTTTTATGCACTGATTATTTATCAAATTATTTATACTAATTCCGGAAGAATGTTGTAGTCACAGTACAAATCCACGAACGCAAAGACTTTAACGTGCTTGAAATAAAGTTCATTTTTCTTTATTTTTATTTAATGACAGAATTAGTAATAATACAAATAAAACTGCTCTCTTAAAAGTCTTATTGCCTTAAGTTACGGTCCATTTCAGTTTGTTTTGACTGTACAGATTTAGTGTGACTGTAATTTACGTAGTTTTAATTATTTTTGGGATAAAAAATTACCTATATTAAAAATGATAGGAATCGATTGAGTAAACGATTCTGAACAAACTACTTTCTCAAAGTGCGTTAATTATGTTCCGTGTTGTATATAAAGTACGTGTCACGTTGTTTGTCCGCGATGGACTCCTAAACTATTTAACCGATTTTAATCAAATTTGCACACCGAGTACAGTGTGCAATTTTTGTTTTGCGAATTTAGGGATTTTTAATAGAACATGACAAAGGGCAGAACATCGTCTGCCTGGCAAGCTAGTTTAATTTATATTGAATTCGATTGTACAATTTTTTTAATTTTACATTTTAAATTTGACTTATTTATACTCCGATAACTATTGCAATTTCATTGTACCCGGGTTCTATTCCCGTCGGCACCAATGAAATTTTTATTACAATTTTAAGCGCTGAATCATTTACTGTATGTCGTACAGCTATCTTAAATTAATGACATTTTATTTTCCTATTTTACACTCTAACACAAGTACTGCTGAACATAGGATTAACTTATAACTTCACAGGGGGGTAGTTTGCCATAGTTGCCACGCTTGGTAGGCAGGTTGCTAGCTGCAGTTTTTTTTTAATTTGACTGTTATCAGGAAGATGCTTACTGCTCATCTATCCCAGTTTATCTCTGCCCCCTCTTACGATACCCACGGGACGATATGGGTGATGGATCCTGCTACTATACAGTGCAATATTCTTTTTTTACACTATAATTTAGACTATTTTAACGTTTTTGAAACATGTAAAAAGTCTTTTAGAACTCTAGGTTTTACGTTACGTGCAGTTAACGGTTTCACAAATGTGCAAGCTATTATAGCTTTGTACAACACACTAGTTCGGAGTCATTTGGAGTGTAATTCAATAATTTGGGCTCCTTATGAGAAGAAGTACGATCTAATGCTGGAGAAAGTACAAAACAAAATTGTAAGGTATTTGTATCTTAAGTTATATGAGGTGTACCAGTTTTACCCACTGCAATATCCCACATTATTTGTTCTGGGTATGGTGGGATACAATCAGCTCAGGGTAAGGAGAGAACTTAGACTAGTTTCATATATATTTATGGTTCTTAGAGGTAGGATTATTAACGAGAATATGTTGAAGAATATTAATACTTGTGTTCCGGCTAGGTATATATGGCGGCGGCGTCAGCCAGACCTACTGGCCGTCCCTGGACATCGCACTAACTTACTGCGAGAGGCACCCCTGACGCGAGCGTTTCGAACATTAAACCTGATCGACAGAGAAACAGATTTATTCTTTTGTACTCTGAACGAATTCACAAAACTTGCGTTATGGATAATTAGCTATAAGCTAATATAGTAATATAGGTAATATAGGATTGTAAATAGTGCTTTATCTATCGCATTGGGTAGAAACCTGTAATGTTATATATAAGTTGGATGTAAATAAATAAATAAATAAGTTTATCAAAAGTGAAATAAGTGTAAACTGAATTTTATACGAGGTAGAGCCGTACTGCAGTTATATTAGTAGTATAGTTGTAGCACGAATGAGTCGGCTCGACCGGGGAAGGACCACGCTCTCACAAAAGACCAGCGTAAAATAGTAGCGTAATACTGTTGTATTTCGTATGGTAATTGTAGAGAACCGGAGACCCTTTTTACTGGAAAAGTGGCATTCCACCTTGGTCCTCACGGGTGACAACGCATCTGCATTTTGATTCGTAATCGATGATAGATGTAGATGTCTATGGACCACAGCAACCACTTATCATCAGGCGGACTGTGTGCTCATTTGTCACCCTGTCCTATAAAAAAACGTTATTAAACTACTCGCCTAATTGACGTTGTAAGCTACAATACTAATTAGTTATTAGTTTATTGATGTTATCTTTTGGGTAGTGTCGTGTTGGCTCGGGGAGGTCACTTGCATCTGGGAGCAGACGTCTGTTAGACGGTGACACAGATAAATACATAGATACAAAATTCACGTCAGACGCGAGGGTTTCAATCATAGTCAGGACTAGGGAAACGTAAATAATTACCTGTTTAATCGATTTCGTGCGGATGGCGCCGTAGGGGCATTTTTAAAAGGAACTTTGAACGAAAGTGTCTTAATTTGTCCCGAAGATCAAGCCTACAGCGGAGTAATTCATTGGAAATGATTTGCTTAAATATTTGCAGCCATGAATATCTGCGACAGTCGGGACCTGCTTATCTTCCATCGCCTTCTCTGTCGACATCGTCCTATTCTTGGTTGTTATTTTGGTGCACGTTACACTATTCTTCGTTGTTTTTATTGTACATATTGCACCATCCTTCATCGTTTCGTCCATGAAAGTTCCACAAGGTTCCCAGACATCACAAGTCTGTAAGTTTTGTTCGACAAACTCATTATCGTCGCACTGCGTTTCGATTTCCGATTCAGTAATATTCATTATTAAATCCATCAAAAAGTACTGAAAGGTTTAACACCTATAGTACATATACGTAACCCACCTTCCATCTCCATTAAAACACGTAGATAGTCATTTTAAGGAATTCCGTTTCGGAACTACGATTTGAGATTACGAACGCAGCAAGTCTAATATAAAATCGATGACCCGTCACACACCTACGGTAGTTTTCCGTACGGAATTTTGTGGGCAAAACGGAATTTAGTATGTGTGTGGCCGATCTGTTCGTTTCGTTTCGGGATTCCGTTTCGGAGTTCCGATTTGTGTGTGGCGGGCCTTAAAGTGACTATCTACGTGTTTTAATGGAGATGGAAGGTAAGCTACGTATATCTACCATGGATGCTAAGTTAAAAAGCCTTAAGCCACGAAACTTACTACATACAGAATGCCATTTCGGAATTCAGAAACGGAACGAACGGGTCGGCCACACATACGGAATCCCGTTTTGCCCACTAAATTCCGGAAATTTGCCGTAGGTGTGTGGCAGGTCATTGATGTTATATGGACTTGCTGCATGAAACGAAATCCCGAAACGGAATCCCGTATGTATGTGGCGGATTTTAAAGACTAACTAAGCTTACGTTTAATATCGGCTGGCAACTAAACTTCGTGGGTAACGAATAAAAGCAACGTCTATACGTTGTAGAGCCATGCTGCAGTTATATTAATGGTATAGTTGTAGCACGATTGGGTCGGCTCGACCGGGGAAGGACCACGCTCTCACAGAACACCACCTTGAAATAGTAGCTTAATGCTGCTGTGTTTCGTATGGTGAGTGTAGAGAACCGAAGACCCTTTTTACTGGAAACGACACATTCCATCTTAGTCCTCACGGGTGACAACGCATCTGCATTTTGATTCATAATCGAGGATAGATGTAGATGTCTATGGGCCACAGCAACCACTCACTATCAGGTGGACTGTGTGCTCGTTTGTCACCCTATCCTATAAAAAAAACATATTACTATTCATGGCGGATGGCACCTTAAGGGCGCCATCACATTCCCTGGCGCTTGGTTCCTCAGAGAAGCCACGAAATTAGATTTCTGACGTCCAAACAGTCCAAACAGTATTATTTAGAAAGAGAGTAATATTCATATATATGTACCTATTAGCACAATATCGTAGCAGTTTGGGGTCGTGACCTAATTATGCAATAGCTTAGAAAAATAATGATGGAGGATAGAATCAAAGAGGTCCATGTTTAGTTGTGCACTTTGATATGCGGTAATGGATGGACAGCCCCAAATGGATTACGAAATCAGAATTCGTGGCGTAGTAAGCAATTGTACACAATACATACAATGATGCATAAACTTTATTTCCAGTAATCTAGTTTTATCTCTTTTCGTTTTATTCCGTTATTAAAAAAAAAACTTATGTTTGGGGACTGACTACTCGTGAGTTATAAAACGTACTTTGACTTTGCTAAGACATTTCTTATGAAAAACTTAGCTGAGTATATGCTTAGCATAATCTTTGATTCTAAATTCATAGTTGTATCGCGTTAAGATTAAGCTAAGCTTAAAAAATTCAAAACTTTAATATTTAAAAATCGAAAATAATCCATGTATCTCATAAATATGTAATTGTTACATGAATTACAAAACCGGCGTATTTAAATGAGATAAAAGTACCATTTAACTAAAATTTAAATGTGAGAAAAAAAAACGAATATTTGGTCAGCCGGTCAAGCGCTGTCAAATCACTGTTTCAAACGTGAAGCTTTTGGTTTATTATATTGTGGGTATTTCGTTGACTTTGGATCTTGGACTCCCGACCCTATCTTTTCAACTTATGCTTCCGGCATTTGGACCAGACATTCTTTGGGCGTTAACCCAGCCTTGTGTGTGATATAATAGAGGATTTAAAGAGAATTCTATGTACTTTAGCAATTTAATAATAATATAAATTTTTGGCTACAAGTGTTGCTGTTTTGCTGATTCGACGACTGTGGAAGGGAACTGATGAAAAAAATGCAATAATCACAAAGAAAAATAGATTTTAAGACATACGAATTATGTAAATAGAATATGGATTAATGCTATTTAAGACTAGAATACAGCCTAAAACTATATATTTATGTTATATATGGTTTTGGTTAGTCCTGAGTTGGTTATCCTGAGTTTTTCGTAAGTCGTCGATTTCGTTGACATAAGCTCTGCTAAGCGTGCACTCAGTATGACTTCGAAGTTAGCTCTATAAATATTAAATACCGACATTGTCTTAGCTTGAAAGTAAAATCTGAGCAAATTCAAAGTACGGTCTATAGATCTCAGCTTAAGATAAGGTCACCGGCAGAATATCAGTGCTGCAGTTATTCCACTGCAGATTATAGCTACAATAGATTCGTTATGTAGAAATATATTTGTGCAAATAATGTATTGTATTGTATCGTAGTTTTAAATAAAGATGTTATCTTTGTTTCTTTCAGTGGAGTATGTGGACACCGAGTACAGTTTGTGGCTCACGTGGTTCCTGACACCGGTGATCGTCACCTTCCTGCTGCCCGCTGTTATAATCGTCCTTATTTACATGAGCAGTATTATCTTCCATCTCTACAGGCTCTACAGGTATTTAATACTTGAATATGATTTTTATTTTATTTATTTATTTTTATTTATAAGGTATACCAACAGCAAAACACATGAAACATTAACAACAACACGATAATAAACGTATATGGTTAAATATGTTTGCTTATTATATTATAATGGTACTGAATACAAAATAACTTATATGAAGAAAAAACTAACTAAGGAATGTGTGTGTGCTGAGAGAGTGAAAATAAATTGGTAAATTTTTTTTTTGAAGCATCGGGCAGATTCGTTGAAAATGTCGATGTCCGGTATCTTGGTCATAATTTCATTGTATATGTTACATATTCTGGCTATGTATGCGAATGTAGTTTGTGAATTGGATATCGGGGATATCTGTACGGGATAATTAATTTGATGTGATCGAGGAGCTGTGTACTTTTGATTTTGTTTTTGAGCTTGTGTAGAAACATTAAGTCTGCAATGAGACGTCGGTCACGTAAGGTTGTCGTTTTGAAAAATGTTAGCCTCTGAATATAGAGGTGTCTATGCGATATGTCTGGAGTAAAAATAATGATTTATCAAATTTATTGATTACTATAAAATTTAAGACGAGCATTAGAAGCTATGATCGTAGTGGCGGTGTAGGAATATCGATATTCCTATCCTTTATCGTCCCGTGGGTGTCATAAGAGTAGAAAGTAGAATACGAACCAAGAGATAGGCAGCGGAGTATTCCTAACAACAAAAAATTAAAAAACCGCGTATGCCAACCCGTGTGCCAATATTCACAACTATGATAAATATAATCAGGTAAGTAGATTTTTTATAGCATTGGGTAACAAACGAGCACACAGTCCACCTGATGGTGGATGCTGTGGCCCACAGACATCACGATTAAAAATCGAAATACAAATGCGTTGTCACCCCTAAGGACTAAGATGGAATGCCTCGATTCCTGTAAAACGGGTCTCCGGTTCTCTACAATCACTATACGAAACTCACCAACATCAAGCTGCTATTTTACGCTGGTATTCTGTGAGAGCATGGTCCTTCCTCGGTCGAGCCGACCCATTCGTGCTACAACCATAATATAGCTGCAGCGTGACTCTACCACGTATAAAACTCTATATGAATGCCCTGCAAACTGGATCCCGCTGCAAGCGCGATGCAACCTTGACGGTAAACTGGAACGTGTATGGCATCCATTATAGTTTTCTAGTTATGAGGGGGTTCGAAAGTGGCTTGAGATAGTTCGCGTAAAATATGCTTTCGTCGCCTTTTTCTTTTCCGATTTTGGCTGAAAACTGTCGTGAGCATTGACTTGAAAAGTACGCAGTAATACGAGTATATAAGTCAAGCCGTGTGCTTAGATTAGATTTAGACATGATTTGAGATTAGGACCGTTTTTATTTATTATTGCTTGTCTATTTTGTGAGCCAGAAGAATGAATATGTTGCCTGTTATTAATAGCACCTGGATGACCGAGCTTTGCTCAATATTTTTTTTTTGAAATCATGTGTTTTGGATATTATAAGTATTTAGTTACAAATTACATACTGAAGAAATATGAATAATATTTTTTGATCTTACCGACATAATAGAAAAACTGAACTGGTTATTTGAATAAAAAAATCGTGAGTGCAATCAGTTTAATTTAAATTTTCGTGTTTTTAAAAAATACTAAAAAGGGGATCAAAATAGTAGATTTCCTCGCAAAAGAAGGGAAATTGAAAAAAAGGAGAAAAGTTGCACCGAAGACAGGACTCGAATTAGGATCAAATCGGAACCGCCCGATTTTCCATTTGAGCTATTATAATCATAAACGTGCTGCCAAAATTTACCTTCTTATTCTAACGATATTGTAGCAATTTCTTATTGCCTGAAAACACGGATAAAAAGACATTTTCTAAAAATGAATCCTAGCTAGATTGATTTATTGCCCCCTGGACGAAAAATGTATGAAAATTGTTGGAGCCGTTTCCGAGATTCAGATTATATGTATACATACATATGTACAAGAATTGCTCGTTTAAAGGTATTAATAATAATATGGTTTTTACCATTTTAAATAAATTATAATAATTATATATAATTATTCTTCAAATATCGCCATCTTCTAGTTTGACTGATTATTATTCTCGAGTAAACGTGTATTTTTTTAAAAATAGAATTGAACGAGTTTTTAAATGTAATGTAATAAAACTATTTGGAATTTTACAAGGCAGCCTTGTGGCGATTATATCGACACGATATTTGGATATTATATATTATGTATGTAAACGGCCTGTAAATAAAATGAAACAAAGGTACACATCCTCACCCGATACAATAATTAATAGGCCATAAAAATACACCGAACGGGATTCGAACCCGCAGCACTGCAGACGCGTTGTCTCTGCACTACGAATTTCACTGAAAAAGTTACCGTGTCTAAAACTCCAGCAGGGTCTCTCTCTATTAGGCACAAGAATTATTAATTAAATTTATCTCTCATTCATTACATATTATGTCAGTAATAATTATTTTTCTAGGACAACTGATAAAAATAATTGGCCACGTGGTGTATTCATGGAACCTTTGAATCATCCATGATGTTCGAGGTCCACTTCGATAAGGTGTAGACATAACAAAATTATTACATAAATCTTTCATAACATGTCTGGCTCGAAGATAAAATTGTATTAATGGTGTCTTATAACAAGTGGTTAAATTACGGAAGATTTTGTAGACATCACATGTCAGTGACTCGATTATGTCTTATAATCAATGTCCGTATTAGAGTAACGTTCCGTTCTGCGTTATGGTGTCTTTTGTTATATTACTACTCAGTTACAGGTCCGACCCATTGGTCAATTATTTACAAGCTGTCAAAGGTGATTTAGTTTTAGAATCGCAAATCAAAAGAAATATTAGTTATTCAATGATCACCGGCCATGTTAAAACTAATAATTTATATCTTATAAATTAAATTGATCATTATCTGTAATATGGCTTTGAAGGAGCTGGATGGATCTTCAGGCACAGATGTAGTTACTCTTACAAGGAGATTTCAACCATGTTTTAAGAAGTTGTAAAGTTTAAGTTTGATCAACAAAGATTTTTTATTATTATTATTATTATAAGTGAGGCGCTTTTGTTTGTTGTTATGCTGACGTTACGACGAAAACTATTCTAAAATAAGTAACAGCACTTCCTTTAATTTTTTTTAATGTGCTGTAATTTTAAATTGTGCGGAATATAATGTGCACATGTAATTTTATAATGCTATTATTTACGGGTCGCATATATTAATTTTACCTCGTAACTTTTAGCCTATTTTCAGAAGTGTATTTTTATCTACTTACTGCAATGGATGGTCGGTAGGAAAATAGTAATTTGTAGGGATGGACCGATTTCACCGAATACGAATATTCGGCCGAACGTTCGGTAAAATTTTTACCGAACCGAATATTCGGCCGAACATTATTTGGCAGGATTACCTCGGTACCTAACCAATTTATGTATGTCAAAACTTGTTACCGTAAAGCGCGCGGGATTAGCGCCAGAGCCTACCCCTCATTTCCCTGCCACAGCGGACATGTTATTGCATCATCTAATACTGAGCAAATTGCCGGCACATGCTTATGTTTTGACTATATTTTTAAAAAAAAAAGTATTCTTATTGAAAATTGATAAGTGTGTGATGAAAATGAGTGGCAGGAGATCTACTATTTAGACCAATTTTAGAGAAACTGACGACTGTACTGTAATGTTTCTTTGTTTGATTCCAAACAAAATTTTATCAAGCTTTCTATTTGCTATAATTGAAAAAAAAACTACAATGTCTCAAAAACATATCGTTATACAAGTAGATTTAACCCATAAATAAATATACTTTCAACAGTAAAATGACGAAAGACATGGCATTACTCAATTCGTACATATAAATACAGTTTTTTTTACATTTATTTAAAAAAAGATTTTTCTCTTGTATCGTAGGGGCAGTTTACACACATAAATTGCACAAGGACAAACATCCAGACCCGGAACAACTATTTGTAGGCCATACAAATATTTGTTCCGTGCGGGATTCGAACCCGCGACCCCCAGCGCAGCCACTCATTGCTAAGCCACTGCGCCACGGAGTCGTCATTGGATACTTTGAGTGCCACTTTAACGAATATTCGTTGACATAATGATTTCTTATATTTACGCGAACACTATACATTGATTAAAACTACTTTTACGGATTTTATCGCGTTTATTTTACTTTTAATTACTTTTATTTTTAATTTCCGACGTTTCCCAATATAGGACAAACAAAAAGATCAATTAGAACCCGCGTAAAAGAACATATAGCTGATGTGAAGCATCAACGTTCCGGGAAGTCTGCAGTTTGCGATCATATCCTAGATGGCCCCAACCATTACATCAGATTTGATAGACCACAAATCCTCGCGAAAGAACACCGATTCCTACCAAGGATGATACGTGAGGCTATTGAAATTAAAAAACATCTTAATTTCAATAGAGAAGGAGGCTTGGTACTACCACCACCTGCCACTACCACCTGCTTGGGATCCTATAATCAAAAAAATTAAAACTAAACCCAAGCACACCACTGCTAGACCTCAGGACATAGTCAGTTCATTTTGCATGGATCGGACCATAAACAATAATTAAAAAAGCTGAAGGTACTCCGGGTTTAACAATGACATCGGGACGTCAGTCATCTCAGTCCCCCGTGACCATGGGTGCAGGAAAGCGCCCGAAACGCCGGGAATTAAAAATAAAAGTAATTTAAAGTAAAATAAACGCGATAAAATCCGTAAAAGTAGTTTTAATCAATGAATATTCGTTGATTTAGCCGAATATTCGGCCAAATACGAATATTCGGTAAACCTGCCGAATATGCCGAATACCGAATATAAAACGAATATTCGGCCCATCTCTAGTAATTTGTACGTTTTTCTACTACGAGTTTATACTCTTCCAATTCGATCTTCGTATTTGACATTTTAGTTTGACGCTAATTAGAAATATAATTAAATCCTTACATCGGCTCTCCCGTTCACATCCATAAGTTGATTTTTACGTGCAGACGATGAAAAAGTAGAAAAGAAAGGAATACAAAACAGAAGTAGTTTAAAAAAATAGTGTGCCTTCTGTAAAAACTAAGGACAAACACAAGCTAGTAGTAATACCTGTTACAAGGCTCCAAAGAGTCAGTAATTTATACATGGGGCAATATAATATGCTTTTGCAACAAAGTTCTGGAATATAAAAATAGAAATATAGACTTTTTTTTTCATTATAGATTATAAATAATAGTTATTTAAACTCACTTTTATGTTTTTAATTTACCACTGGTTCAGAAAAAACTTCCGACCAGCAAGAAACTTTAAACTTTTTTTTATTATAGAATATAGAGAAAGAATGGTTTACAATCATTTATTATATTACACAATAATTAACAACACAATAGAAAATGGAAATAACTTAGTAGCGATCACCTCATTTCCAGCGGTTATCACTTATCATCCATCAATTCCCTAATATTATAATAACCTTTTGAAGAAAACTTGTTTAGTATAGTTGTGATTTGAACTACATCCATAGGATTTAGCCTGCGACAGAATGATATAGAATAGTGTTTACTATTATCTCGATCTCAGTTTCAAAGAGTTGCAGTTTTTGAAAATTCGAGTATATAAAACTTCTATTTTTATTTGAATGTGTCCAAATTAAATGTGATTTATGGGCAACAACGTTTTAGTACACCGATCGAGCCTTTCGAATGTGTGAAACGCACGCACACGCGTGCGTAATAAAAATCAATTAGTGTCTATTAGTCTCGTTAAAACTCAAAAATGGCTCTACAGAATTTTTTGTATGTGTTTGAATGGGTCAGAATTTTTTGTATGTGTTTGAATGGGTCCCTAGATGGTTTAGATTCACATTTGAATGCGGTAGGTGGCGCTACGGTTGAGATCCAGAAATCATCCGTGTGAAGCCGGAGCGGATCTCTAGTATAATTATAATTAAACTCGTCAATTATCCCACCATTCGTTTTCTGAAGGTTTAACTTCTATCGCATGTGAACTGCACACATGTATTGTGTATACAATCTTTGTTTAATAAAGTTTCTAAACTTGGCGGAAGTTAGATTTTTTATTTTTCCGATATTTTGTTGTAAACATCGCTCCAAGAATGATTTACTCTATGGAGAGTCGAGTGACTGGTACTACTAGCTTGTGTCTGTTTCTAGAATTCACAGAGTGAATATCACATTTTTTAAAAAAACTACATACTTATATTTTTGTGTACATTTTTTTGGATAGGGGCAAACGAACATACGGCTCACCTGATAGTAAGTAATTGCCGCCGCCCATGAAAAACTGCAATACTAGGGGAGTTGCTGATACGTTGGCGGAAAGAGGAGTACACTCTTTACAGGGAAGGTCCCTAAGTTATATCGGTCCGGAAAAATCTCTGGTAGAGTCGATTCCACAAGGAAGTTGTGCGAGGAAGAAAACTTCTTTTAAATCGCAGCACCTACATTACATTTTCGAAAATTTATTGAAAAACTAAAGTTAATAAATTAATTTTCTTGTTTTTCTACTTGAGACTCTTTCGGTCTTATTCCAAAAAAATGTTTTGGTCCTGGTTTAAACCAAGACTAACAGATCCAGGTTTGTTACGGTATTAACTTTAGCACCAGTATCAAAATGTATTCTTATTCCAAAACGCAGACTATCTGTGGACTAGTTAGTACCAAAATTCGTCGTGGTTTAAATATCATCCACAGATAAGAAACAAGAAATTACATTCTTTCATTCGTTCCTACAGGTTTCATTCAATGCAACGTTCTGTTTCGTTAAATATTAATATTATTTTCACACTTAATTATGGTTAAATAATTATCCATCAATACAAAAACATATTGTTATTTCTTTAGGTAAAAATCTATTGAACAATCACGACTTATACTTTTATTAAAGTGCTTTTTATAATCGTTTTCGTTTTAACGACTCTACCGTGAAATGGAGTAAATTACATACAATTACATAGGTACCGCGAGCGCGTGAAAAAACGTTCAAAATTTTTATGTTGCGTTGCGTCCTTATGTATAATAAGTAAATGCTCTTATTTTAATACATTGCATTGATCTCAGTATTGTGGTATTGCAGATAGTAAGGTTTTATTTGGATCTATATTTATAATAATGGAACAAAAGAAAAAAAGGGGTGAAAATTGGAGTTCAAAAGAAAAAGTTAGTGAAACATTGTATTTTATTTGTTAGTGCGTAGCAACGCTCTTATCCTCCTATCATCCTTATTTCGACTAAAAAGAATGTTCTTATTATTATAGGAAATATTACGTACTTTTATTGCTCAATCAGCACCTATTTTAGAAGATAAGTCGACGAAAACGTGCGTAAACATGAAAAAAATAAAAGAGTGGAAGAATATAACTAATAAGTAAGTACTTATTGCATTTGTTGTGTACAAGTAGGCACGGTATTGTTTACAAGATTTATTCTTTTATTTTAGATTTAATGAGATAACAGGTAAATGCCGATCAGATGGGGAATTGAAGTTAGCTTGGAAGAGGATGAAGTTGTCGGCTAAATCAAACCTATCTACATATAGGAGGGAACAATCAAAAACAGGGGGTGGTGAAAAACCACTATCACCTACTCCTGAGGACTTACAAATTATGGCAATTGCTCCTCACGACTTTGTCATTGAAGTTAACGATTATGATAGTGATGCAGTGGTAAATAAAATTACTTATGTCTTACACATTTAATTAAAATGAAATAACTTTATTTTGTATACTAAATATATTTACTAAATTGTATAAATAATCTGCCATTAAGGCATACAATTTACAATACAAAATTATTTTTCAAATATTCAAAACTTAATATACATATGTAATAATTTCTTTTCAATTAATTCATTCTTATTCAAAATTGAAATGTCATAAATTCATACATAGTGGTATATGGTATATATATATAGGTAATGACAGGAAGACATGATAATAAATGTTTTAGTAATTTATTTTAGAATCCAGTGACTGTGGCTACAACTACAAAAGAAATATTTGCTGACCCTAAGCCTTGCCTTAGTTTTAGTAAAAATGACACACCAGTAGTTACAAACATAGAATAACCAGAACTCAATGTCGAGGTGCAAGGTAAATAATAATTATTGATTATTTATTGAAAAGCAAAATATATTATTATTATAGTTACAATCATATTATGTAATACACAAAATTGTCTCAATATTAAACATGTTTCATTTACTATAAGCTTTATTTATATTAATTTTTAGAGATATCAAACGATCCAACTACCGACAAAGAAATGAAAATAACCAACAATGAAACTGCTAATACAAGGGGCATTACAAAAACAAAAGACAGGAAAAAGGGCTTGCAAAATAGGTATGTTGAAATAATTACTTTAATACATCTCATACTTTTTAACATTTGAAAATTAGTATTTAATTAAACACTAAAAATGTTTCATATTTTCAAATATTAAAAAGCAAAGTTAATATTAATTACATATATATATATATATATATATATATATATATATATATATATATATATATATATATATATATATATATATATATATATATATATATATATATATATATATATATATATATATATATATATATATATATATTTCTTTTGCCTACAAGGTTAACTTCCATTCTTGTACATACTTTTATTACTTCATAATACTTAGTACAAAAAAAAAACTTACATTAAGTATTCTATTTCATTTTACAGAAGAGAAGATATACAGCAAACAATCATAAAAAGCAATACAGATTTTAAAAAAAGACAACTAGAAATGATGGAAGAGGAACATAAATACAACATTAAAATAGCCAAATTAAAAATTAAAAAATTAGAATTACAAATATCTTTGTTAGAAAGTCAAAAAAATACAAGTTAAATAGCAGCAGCTTAATGCTACTGTGTTTCATATGGTGAGTGTATAGAACCAGAATAGAATGATATAAAATAGGTGAATAAAAATTCACCACTGGTTTGGAAAATACCTCTGTCCTGGGAAGAACCAGCAAGAAACCCAACGGGACTTTTCTTTTATACATGTTTCACTTTACAAATTTTGGTTTACAATTTTTAAATTAATTTTAATAGAAACAGCAAAGCAGCGATCACCTCATTTGCAGGGGTTATTTTCATTTATGTATTCTTTGATATTATAATAACCCTTTTTATATAATTTTTCTTTAGTAAAACATTTATGTCCAAATACTTTAACACTACTCACTTTTAAGATGCAGTTAATTCTCATGCTATCTCTATCACGAAGTCAAAGTGAATGTGACACCACAAGACTTAACAACATCTTAAAATTGAGAAGCTTTCGAGTATTTGGCCATTAAACTTTTATTGACAAATTTTGTATGAGAGACCCCTTTAACTGGAAACAAGGAATTCCATTTTAGCCCTCACAGGTGACAACGCATCTTCATTTTGATTCATAGTCGAGGATAGATGTAGATGTCTATGTGCCAGCAACTACTTACCATCAGGTGAACTGTGTGCTCGTTTGTCACCATCATCCTATTAAAAAAAAATATTCAAGACTGTATCAGATACATGTTTGTAAATATTCTGATATATGAAATTATTCTTTTCAGGTACTTATTGCTGCAAATATCTGTACATATTTCAATAATAATTAAAATAAATAATTATAAACAATATTTATTTTATTAACATAACATTGGCATAATAAACTAAAGCTAATTACTTAATTATCACACAGCCCTACTTCCCGTGAACCCTTGCACCTCTGGAAAGGAAATCCAGCTGTAAATGTAGCAGAGCGAAAATATTCATTAAAAAATCTAAACAGATATCTACAGCACTTTAAAGTCTATATAACATAGCTTCATATTGATGTGGAATATGCTGTACCCCACATCTTTCCCTGAAACACAATCATTATGGCTTAAATGAAAGCATATTGCTCAATAAATTAAATATTATCACAGTACTTCCCGTGATTTATTCCATATTAGTGAAAATTGTAATATATAGTTGTTATTATTTGACAGCTGACAACGGCTCAGCAGAAAGATTTTACTTTATAAATGAGTATTATGTGTGAAATCAAAATATAATAATTATTATAATTGTCTTATATATTTATTGACCTCTTTATTACATTATTTTTATTCAATGAAACTTGGCCCCTAAATTACAAAATAAAATAAATTAAATGTACATATAGCCTTTGACAATTGAAAAATTGTAATAATTTTATAAATTTAATAATAAATTATAAATTTTAATTATGAATTGTTATATAAAAATTGTAAAAAAAATGTTTACCTACTGAAAATGATTTTCAATAAACTGTCTTCTAATATTTCCCCTTATTGATGGTGGAATATATCTTTGTACTATAGGTTCAGATGAATATTGTTCAGTGCTAATCTACCTCACCAGAAAATACATCTTCTCTCATGTCTATGGCAATATTGTGTAGTACAGCACATGCAACAATTGTTTTTTTTGCTGTTTCAATGTCCCCAAACATACCTCTTAATGGGCAACGAAACCGTTGCTTCCATAAACCAAAACATCTTTCCACCGTGTTCCTGGTACGGATATGACTCCTATTATATCTTTCTTCTTGTGGTGTTGTTGGGTTCAGCAGTGGTGTAAATAGGTAGGAGTACAAGGATAGCCACTGTCACCAAGTAATATTCCAGAGAATGCACCAGCCTCAAACCTCTGTTTTAGTCTACATTCTCGGAATATTCTAGTCATGTACGCTGCCACGCCACCTAGTAACAATGTCCATGATTTTCAGGTTAGCATCACAAACCACCTGAAAAGTGAGAGCTCATTAGTCCTTTGTTTTACTGATATAGATTGGTTATATTTTATTGTGCACCAAAATTGTAACAGATCATATTACTATTTTAATCTACATTTTTTGCCATAAGATAGTCAAACAAATTATTTTCTATTTTGGTAAAGTAAATTAATTTAGAGACAATCACAGCTTATTTAAAATATTTGTACATTACCTGTACATTAATTGAAGAAAATACTTTTCTATTAATATATAACTGACCCCCATTAGCATTTACTTTCTTTATTCTTATGTGAGTACAGTCAATTGCGCCAATTACTGTAGAAAAATTAGCAATACTGCGGAATTTCCTAATGGTTTCCTGTCGTTCATTTAAAGAGGTAGGCATTTTAATAAATTCTCGGGACATTCGTGACAAAATTTCCACTACTTTTTTACATGTCCTACTGACTATTGGTTGAGACACACCATGTAAATCACCTGTATCGTCTTGAATCTACAAATAAAACAATAATATGTATTTTTTGGATTTTTATCTAGCGTTATGTTGGATACATTGACCAAGATTAATAAATAGCACTTACTTCATGGGGAGCCCAGTTGCGTAATGCACAAACTACTTGGATTTCAGGACTCAGTGGGCATCCTCGAGAATCGTGCACTAAATCCTCACGTAAAAGATCCACAATTTGTCTATCAGGTCGCCGAGTGGTCTCTAGCATGTCCAAATCTTCTAAATCCATCAAGTCAATCATGTTTATATCCATTTTTAACGATTAAAAACACGAAATGAAAATAACGTCAAATAAAGAAAAGAAGTGCTGAATTTGAAGTTGGTACCATAGTTAAACTAGGGGTCTCGGAAGTTTAACTTTAGTACCATAGATAGTCCTAGAACCAGAGATAATCTTCGTTTTGGAATAACGTTTTATTTAGTAATGGTTTAAACCTGGTACTAACTCCAGTACCATATTTAGTCCGCGTTTTGGAATAAGGCGGTTTAGGTTTTAAATCATTAATTGCTCTTATGGCTCTCTTCTGTAAAATAAAAATAATGTTACGACATCCAGTTGCGTATTGCATCACATTGCACGAGAATGTCCCGATAAGGAAAGTTAGTGTCAAGGGTCAGTGAAATAAATTAATTATTTCGGGAACGCGAAAGTAAACTAAGAGCTACGAGCAATCGACCTATGATATCTGCCGACCTCACCGAAGAAACTTAACGATTTTGGACGGCGTGATTTGATACTTGCTGTATGTGTGGAAGAATACATTCATTTTCATCCTAATCGGCATTTACTCATCCGCACTACTTACACATTGGACAAAGGAGTGTTCAAACAGTACGTATTGCCATTGATGACACACGGATTTGAGATGTGCGTGCGAACCACGGGTAGAACCAGAATAATAAAATAGGCCCACGGATCAGTAGACTAAAGTCGCAATATACCGGCCATATAGCTGGATGAACCTACAAATGATAGAAGGTTCTCAAATGGCAGCTTCGTACCGGTAACATCGCTTAGGGCGGCCCCCACTAGGTGGAGTGATGACGTAATGGATTCAGGAAGTCGATGAACGCAGGTGGTATCAGTACCGTGGTTTGTGTTCCTTGAGGAAGCCCTACGTTCAGCAGTGGATTTGGAAAGGACTGCAATGTTGATCTAATAAAAAGTCGTTGTTTTCCTTTGGTACCGAAATTTCTCTATTTGATTTTCACAACAGCCCTTTGCTAAACTATTACAAATTTAAGATAATTAAAATTTATGTGTTCCCACGGGGCGCAGACATAGATCTTTTCATTCCTAAGAGGGTCTAACTTGGGGCAAGGTACATATTAGGAAAATATTTCAGGTATGGTTTGAATGTAATACACAATACTAGTAATATGTGCTCCGACTGCCTCGTTGGTCTAGTGGTTGTAGTAGTGCGACTGCTGATAGTGAGTTCCTGGGTTCGAATCCCGGGTCGGGCCAAAAATCAATTATTGAGTTTTTCTGTCAAGAAATTCTCAGTAGCTGCCCGGAGTCAGGAAGTTGGCGGTGTCTCACCCCCGTGCCTCGGAAAGCAAGTAAAGCCGTTGGTCCTGCGCCTGATCTCCCTCCGGCCGTGTCGGTTTACCGTCTCATCGGATTATGAGAGTGAGGGACTAGAGAGAGCACCTGTGCTTGCGCATACACTTGGGCACTATAATCCTGTCCTGCGCCGATGGCTAGCCTCCGTTGAGGCAGGCCGCAGTGACCGAAATTCAGTCTTGAGGACATTAATACGTGTTCTATGAAACCAACCTCTAGTTTTAGTAATTAATTGAAACTATAATAAGTTTGTTCATTAATAAAAACTGTTTTTTTTAGATTGCGCGTCGTTGATGGCGTACAGGGTGACTGGCGACAGGCGGCACGGCTCGCTATCTGCGCACTGTGGGACGCGCACGGATGGCTATGGCATGGTAATTTTTATATAAAGAAAACATATGTGTAGTTCACACGCAATAGACGTGAAACCTTCAAATGAAATGAAATATAAAATAAAAATATTTTACGGCACGATGACAAATTAAAATACAAATACAATGATTTATTTAATATGATAATTTTCAACCAGCAGTGCGACGTAAATACATATATCAAAATAATTTAACACATTTATAAACATTAACGGAAACTAAAAAGGAAAGATATTTAGCTGCAAAAGTGGATCACGTAAACTACATACGTCTATCGTTTAGTCGTGGTCGAAATCAATTTCTCGTGTCTTATTTCTGTTGTTTTCTGTATGGGTATCTAAGTTTGTGTGCGTAGTACACGTAGGCACTTAATATATATTTATAATTAAATATTGCAATTTATAATTAAATATATATATTACGTGGCAGCTGCAGCTATATTGTAACTATATATCACGAATGGGTCAACTGGGACCACGCTCTCACAGACTACCAGCTTGATGCTGCAGTGTTCCGTATGATGAGTGTAGAGAACCGGAGGCCCCTTTTAATGGAAAATAGGCATTCCATTTTAGTAGTAAAGTAGTTTTGTTATAAAACATAATGAGGATTTTATTTTAGAACATAATGTTTATACAGGTGTTGGAAAGATGGGTGCAAAGTCGGAAGGGGATGACACCTTAAACCATTTAGAATATTCCAGGAAACTTGCCGAGTTACGGGTACTCATAAAACAAGAACGACTTCTTATCACCCGCAATCTGATGGAATGGTGGAACGATTTAATCAGACATTGGAGAAGTACCTAGCAAAAGTTGTAGACAATCGGCAACGAGATTGGGACAAGCACATACAACCGTTTTTGTTGTCATATCGGAGTTCTGTTCACGAAAGTACAGCAGTGACACCAGCTTTCGCAAACTTTGGAAGAGAATTACGGCTGCCTGCGGACCTGATCACCGGGATACCACCTGATGCCCCACGCAGTATAACCGATTATGCAAATGACTTGCGGAACAAAATGAATGACATTTATGAGCACGTCAGACAATCGGGCCAGCAAATGTCTGAGAAAATGATAACCCGGTACGACCGCAAAATGAACAATAAAGGGTTCAACGAAGGTTCATTAGTGTGGTTGCACAATCCAGTCCGCAGCAAAGGGAAATCTCCTAAGCTTCAAGCTAAATGGGACGGCCCGTACCGGATGGTAACCAGGATCAACGATGTGACCTACCGGATACAGAAAGGCGTAAGAGGGACTCCTAAGATCGTCCATGTGGATCGCTTGGCGCGTTATTATGGGACCGATAATGCTCGGGACGAGCATGTCTTAGGAGGGGGCAGTGTTGTGTGAATAAGTCAACTAGCGCCATCTAGTGTCAGGAACGAGAGTGAGGGGAGCTTTGCAGAGAATGACATCACAAATCTCTCAACCGACAGCGCCAAGTTTCTGGAAAGTCTATACTCGCACACTCGTCAATATTCGGGATGATTCTTTGCTAATTTAAATAAATAGGCGCTGCAAGATGCGATCGAGGCAGAGTTGAACTCGGCGACACAAGCGAAGCTTCGGAGCGGAATTAAGTGAATTAGTGTGTTTAATTATTAGTGTTTTTAACTTTAATTTGTATGAAGTAAATTAAAGTGTTAATTTAGGTAATTCTATCGGCAATTTTTATTGTCACGAACCTCAAACTCGTAACAATATTAAGGTCAATATTAATTACAGATTTTGTAAATAATTTAATATGATCGACTTCTTAATAACTGCTTTCTATTAATTGGCAATTTTCGTAACTATGACTATGTCTAATTATTGTTCAAAATTGAAGTGGCTACCTATTCGAATTCGACGAAGTATGCGGGAGCTGACAACCCTATACTCCTCATTCTTATGTCTCACTTAACTGTCCACTTACCACAATAAATTGCACAATGTGTTCGTGCGACGCAGAAACTTTCGAGTAATTCGCACGGTATTGGACCACCAGACATAAAGATGGATGATGAGGATGGAATTTCGAGTTCTTTCGCAATGTATGATGGTGATCTTGGAACTAAGAAGACTACAGATGCGTAGTCACCTCTGAGGATTAAGATGGAATGCCTCACACTCTGTCATTATACTAACCCCTATACCCTTCAGACCGGAACCCAGGTAACCCACCCAGGGGACCCCCTGGCTAAAAGGAGTCTTACTACCTGGTAAAATATATGTATATATGATATAAGTAGTCCACTTGCAAAATGCGTTATATTGATTGACTAATGAATTAAGAAAATTAATTAAAACATTATATCTATCAAAGTAAGTTAAGAAAATATTGTTACTTTAGTATACGCTTAAGTGGTATTATTTAGAATTATTTTATTATAAAAAATAAAATCTCGGTATAACATTAATCTTTTAATTTGAATATTAAAATTGAACATAGCAAGTTTTGCAAAAGTATTCGTAACATAAACATTTTTGCAGTTGTATGGAATTAACATAGACAGTTTTGAATCAGTTTTTCACTTATGTCTTAAAACTAAGTTATTAATAATTTTAATAACTTAGTTTTTTTACACTCTTATATCTATTTCATCTTCCGTTAGAGTTTCTTCAGAGTCAGTTTCTATTAAATAACTTTCATTTTCTTCTTCTTGTAAAAACTTATAATATTGAAGATTTTCAATAGTAATCCAGTCTTTTCCGAAATGTTTAATCAATAGTTTTCTCACGTCATTTAATTTTTCTGTTTTTACAGGAACTCCAATATTCATCAACGTAGGTTTAATATTTTCGTAAGACTTTCCTCTTTTACAAACATTCCCATAGTTGACCACTTCAGATACATAATTAGGTTCCCCTTTGATTCCAATTTTATTATTCTTATCCTTTCTCAGGAAAAATCTTTTAGAAGCATTAAATTTGAAATGCCAAGATCCTGGTAATTTCAGCACATTTGTAACGCTTGTTTTCCAGTCATAAAACTGGAAGTCACTTCCAAGTCTAATAACTTTACCATATCTTTTGAAAATATCAAAATAAACCTCGGGTTCCGCAATCACCTCTAAAGGGCGTATCTCTCTTTCGATATTTCCAAATATACGGTCGGGTGGCAAAAAGGAATGCCCAACTACCAGAAATATAATAGTTATTTTTTTATTTGATTTGGAGCTTTTGTTTTAAACCAATATGCCAACATTCCCAAATCTATGGAATTTTTATTTTGGCCCCCACAACCATCACAAAATAATTTTATATGTTCAATACTGCTATCAAAAGTGGTATTTAACAGCCTGTGAAATAATGCTGACGCAATCTGATTGGATCCTTTTGAAGCCTCGATTTCGAGCCACGTGTATATAAACGTATTTGAATCATTTTGAGGGCTACAAGATGGCCCTTGGCAGATTGTCAGATTGTATGCATACAGTTGTCGGCTAAAGTAGGCACTTTGATCTGGCACTTTTGGTAGAACCTGATTCTTTTGACAATCAAAGGATAAGATAATTTCATTGTCATTTTGCGTCTTGAGGCTAGTATAAAAAGTTTTGACCTTTAACCTGTGAATCCTAAGCTGCACTATCAACATCTGTTTTTTAGTTAGATCATTTTCACTTTTCATATTCTCTTTTAATTGAATGCACTTAAAGCAAGCGTCAGTAGCCGGTGTCTTAAAACTTAAATTAAAAATTTTGTAAATATTCTCCGAAAAAATTCGTATTTCACCGGCACATTTTGTGCTTCATTGTTATAAAGTTTGTGTAATTTTTTTATATTAAGGTTACTGCTCAGGTATTGTACAGTAGACCTTCCTCTCGTATAGTGTGATTCTATGGATTTAAGACCCTTTATAAATGACTTAACAGATTCTGTACGACCTCAATAATGTAAAGATCTTCTATCACCACCTCTTCTTTCTTTCGGCAGTTCCATAGTAGTTAAATGTCTTTTGCAAATTCTTTGTATTCTGTCTTTAGATATTCCTAAAAGTGTGGTCATTGCTTTTTGGCATACTTTTTTTAATTTGATGGAGCGTTTACCGCCAACAGTTGATTCGTACTTTGGAATAAAATAACATATTGTTTGAGTTTTTTTTTTGCCTTCTTTTTTTGGAGTTTGAGCTGTGCAATACTTTAATAAAAATGTATCTTGAGTAATTTTGTTTGAAGATGCATAAAAATGTCTGTAAAACTTACTATAGTCTTGAGTCGTCAACTCGTTACATTTATAACCCTGTTTTAAATTTCTATGTACGCATTGTGGTATTTTGGAGGTCCTTTAGCCACATATCTGCAACAAAACAGTAAAAAATAAACTACTTGCTCAATAAAATCAGACAAATTTAAGAGTTCGCCAATAATGGTTTTCAAACTATTCAAATTCAAATACATTTATTTCGGACTATACATCCATAGCGTGTTAGTAATACATAGAGACTTACCCTAGTGTTAGTTATTTACAGAAATTTAAATCTAAGTACACCTTGAATAAAATAAATAAATAAATTTTCTAAGATAAATTTATTTATTTATTAAAAGATAACCGAAATATAAAACTGTAACTTACCGTTTTGATTTTTCAACTTCTCTCTTCCAAGTAGATTTATCGGATATTTTCTTACGTCCTCTTCTATTAGATGCTAGAATAACTTCTTTTTCTTGAAATTCCATTTTAGAACACAAAATTGATAAAGAACTTTTATTTCGTAGATAGTAGACACGTGCGTGCACATTAACAGCATCAAGCGTACTGGTAGACAAGATGGCGGTATCTGCACGAGTACGTTGGCGTCTTGGCGCCATTTGCAAGTGAATAGTAACTTAGACAGTTTTGAAAGTGAACTGTCAAATATCATGGCGACTTTTGCAAGAGTATACCATATTTAGCCTCAAATTATACATAATGTAGCGAGTTTTGAAATAGCATGATAAATGTAGAGTAACAGTTTTTAAATTTCAAATATGGCCGCCATTGCAAAAAATACCATTTTTTAACTTAGAGTGGTTTGCAAGTGGACTACTCATATAGAAGTGAAGTGAAGTTACAGCCTATACGTCCCACTGCTGGGCACAGGCCTCCCCTTATTTCTGAGAGAGTTTTAGGGCAAGGAAGTGTCCCCCGCGCTGCCCAAGGTGTGTTGGCGTACTTCACATGTCTTTGAAATTCTTTTTTCCATATTCCTCAGACATGCAGGTTTCCTCCCGATGTTTTCCTTCACCGGCGAGCACGTGGTAAATCAGCACTTAAAATTGCAATTAACAATCTCATTGGTGCCGGGGGGAATAGAACTCGGGCTACTCGCGTCCTGTTATATTTATAGCGAGCGTTATGGTTAACTGAGCTACCACGGCTCGGTATATGATATACTTCTTTGTATGTATATCATTGATTGCATGACATTTCATCTAGCAAAATCCTCCAAGGATTGCCACAAAACTCGGCAACAACATACATGTATGATCAGCATCTATGGGTATATTACGAAATACAACCCCGTACACTGGCCAATGCAAATGACGTCATAAATCGACGCCATATTAGTGATTCGTTGTATCGAATATGGTGGAATACGGTGTCAATTAATGACGTCATTTGTATTCGCCAGTATACTGGAAACAGTTTGGAACATACCCTATTTCTATTCATTGACTGCTTAAGGATATTCTTTAAAATTTCTAGAGTCCATGACCTGCACATGATTTCTCATTTTGCAGGTTACGAGGTACGCGGACTTGAGAACATTCCAGACGGCCCGTTCCTTTTAATCTATTACCACGGCGCGTTGCCCATCGACATGTACTACTTGAACGCTCGGATGCTTCTCTTCAAACGTCGCTACTTCCACTCGATAGCTGACCGGTTCATGTTCAAAATACCAGGTACATATAGTTCATTGCTATTGTTTGAAAAACGGACAGTGAAAGTGTTAAGGTATCCAGGAAAGCTTATTAAAGGAGACAATTTCTTTTGTATGTAGAATGGGCCCGCCATAAATTGTGACGTAACTTAATGAAATAGATATCGATTTATTCCCTATAATCTGTAGATTACAAAAATAATATTAGTTTTACTGTATCTAACGGGAATACTGCTAAATTAACAATTAAAATATGAATATCACAACAACATAAAAACAAACTAAAAGCGATTGTCTAGTTGTTACCACCGGTGTATAAGTTAAAATAAATACTGCTCAATAATTAATAATATAAAACAAAATTGTAGATACATTCAGCATTTAGAGGTACTTTAAGATTGATGGAAAATCCTTATAGTACTTTGTTCTTCGTTTCACGCATTTTTTTTTTTTTCATATTACATTAACCATAACACGAAATTCAAAACAGCTTCTTTTTTTTTCATAATTCATGATTCCGGTTAGATTTTCTCAAAATATTTAGGCCGTTTACTAAAATAAAGTGTTATCTTTTTTTAATGTGTATTAGAATTAAGTTACATTAGTATATAGTGGCCCAAAAACGATTGTCTCCTTTCCTCAGAATGTCAAGATTTCAATAGTAGCATAGTAAAATAATCAGTATTTTGTCGCAAAGATACTGAGAGAATAGAGTAATGATAGCAAAATATTACAGCTTCCCACAAAATAAAGGAAATTCGTCGGACGACCAGGCGGTCGACGGGTCTTCACCCCTTTGTTGTCGATATTCCGAGAACCTAAGAGTTGTCTTCGTTTTTTGTAACGCGTACAGAAAAAGGAGTGGAATAAATTGCCTGCGTCTGTCTTTCCGTCCGAATACAATCTGGGCGTCTATAAGGCAACAGTGAATAAGCTTTTGTTGCTCTAAAATATTTTTTTATTAACTGGCTTTACGGCTCTGGGTTGTAGCCCTTCTGAACCATCATATTTTACGGAATCTTCATTTTTATATTCTTTTTCTTCACAATATGCTGATGCGTCACATTGCGAAGCCCTTGGGAGATTTTGACGACAGCTCAACCTAGCGGACAGTTGATGACGACAGCCACTCGAGTTCATAAGGCACCCAAGCGATCAAAATAACTTGAGGTTTATATCGACATAAAAGCACTTGCTTCGTCGTTTTCTCTAATAGTTCACACGCAGGGACACATAATTCAAAAAATCGCATCACTTTTACCAAGCAAAATCCACTTCTTTCACAAAGTATTATTCAAGCGACAACACAGGAGCGATAAAAACAGGAGCAAAAAAAGTACCATATGATCCGAGTTACAAATCAAATATCAAATAATAAAAAATTAAAATTGTCATGTTAAGCACAATGAATACTTAAACAGTAAATAATTAAAGCCCGCCAGGCCGCTACCATAGTTACATTTGAATCATATCTTTACTCGACTGCTGACTGAAATAAGACTCTAGTTCTTCGTTTTGTAAACCGCGAACTTTACTATAAATAATAACTGTTGTAAATTAAATTACAACTGCGTGTCATACTTACCGTGCCGGCTACTCGTCCAGCCGGTTTCCGTGCTCGCGCGATTCACAGCTTTTGTTCTGAAGTGCCGGTCTTGTAGATAGATACACAGAAATCTCAATGTTTTGAGTTGATGTTTCTTTTATAGAGTAAGGATGACAAACGAGCACACGATCCACATGATGGTCAATGAATGCTGTGGCCCATAGACATCTACATCAATCCTCGATTAAGAATATAAATGCTGATGCGTTGTCCTAAGGGCTAAGGTGGAATGCCTCGTTTCCAGGGTCTTCGGTTCTCTACACACGCTGTATGAAACACAGCAGCTTAATGCTGTTTTACGCTGGTATTCTGTGAGAGCGTGGCCCTTCTCTGGTCGGGCCGACCCTTCGTGCTGCAACCATAATATAGCTGCAGCGTCGCTCTGCCACGTAAAAATATGTTAATCCACATTTTTTTTATAGGATATGGTGACAAGCGAGCACACAGTTCACCTGATGGTAAGTGGTTACTGTGGCCCATAGACATCTACATCTATCCTCGATTACGAATCAAAATGCAGATGCGTTGTCACCCGTGAGGACTAAGATGGAATGCCTCGTTTCCAGTAAAAAGGGTCTCCGGTTCTCTACACTCACCATACGAAATACAGCAGCATTAAGCTACTATTTCACGCTGGTATTCTGTGAGAGCGTGGTCCTTCCCCGGTCGAGCCGACTCATTCGTGCTACAACTATACTAATAATATAACTGTAGCATGGCTCTACAACGTATAAAATGCAAAACATGCAAACAAGGCTTTTAATATGATATTAAGATGTGATGATATTTGTCCCTGAACAGGATGGGCAATGCTGCTGGAAGGCCTGTGTGTTATCCCGGGCACGGTTCAGACGTGTGTCAGCGTACTACGAGCCGGTCATCCGCTAGCGATCTCGCCCGGCGGAGTTTACGAGGCTCAGTTCGGCGACCACTACTACAGGCTCAACTGGAAGTCGCGCATTGGCTTCGCGAAGGTTGCCTTAGAAGCTAAAGTTGTAAGTAACGCTTTTGTTTTTAATTGTATAACCATTATCTCTTTGTTGTCCACACTCTGGTAAAGTACAGTGTGAGCCATAAGTCTTTTTCATTACTGTGGTAATTACCCCAATGCACCCTGCATTGGGGTAATTACCACACGTATTTAAATAACTGTTCACCGCAGTACCATACGTCAAGAAACCTTTGTTCCTGCTTCTATATATTAAGTATTTATTGCTGATACAATTTTTTTTTACTTAGGATATGATTGTTTTAACTTAATTATAATCTAGCATATCGATTTTCCAAGTTTAGTGATCAGCGTGTCCTGTGACAGATAAGCCTCTTACAGCTCTTTCCACCCTTCTCTGTTGTTAGCTTTTCTAGTCGAGATCGTCCCTCCAATAATCTTGATATCGTCTGTCCATCTTTTTGTTTGTCTAACTCTTTTTTTGCCATCACGTGGTTGCCATTCTATTATAATTTGCGTCCATTTTGTCCTGCTTTCTCTTGCCATATGTCCTGTCCATCGCCATTTTATCTAATTTTCTTAATTATGTCTTCCGCCTTTGTTGTAGATCTACTATCTTCTGCTCTTTTGCGGTCTTTTAGCGTCACACTCAACATACTTCTTTCAATTCCCCTTTGACATGTTCTCAGTTTTACTTCTAAAACACCTGCGCATCCATATGTAAGACATGGCAAGATACACGAGTTAAACACTTTTTTCTTGGCTGTTATTTGAAAGTATTTAC
The DNA here is from genome assembly GCA_036936625.1 of Parnassius smintheus behrii. Classification (NCBI taxonomy): domain Eukaryota; kingdom Metazoa; phylum Arthropoda; class Insecta; order Lepidoptera; family Papilionidae; genus Parnassius; species Parnassius smintheus. The sequence goes on along the minus strand of JAUPFT010000028.1, from coordinate 18,254,947 downwards.
TTTTGAATATTTAATCGACCAATCCCTTCCAGCTCCAATAAGAGAAAATAACAAGAACACCAAAACACAACAAAATAGGAAACTGTATATTTCTACTTTGAACTGCCTGCTAAGAACACAAGAGAGGCTTACCGAATTATTGCTGCTTCTAGACGCATACAAATAAAATAAAAGTATCTGTTTGTAGTATTCAAATAACTGGCTTATATTATGTGTAGGCGGTTACTTGCATGTTTTTAACACACAAATAACTGTTTTTAATATTTTTGTACTTGCTTGGCTGAACTTCAATTTTCAATTTCTTATTTCATTTTACTATAAAACTGAGAGACTGATTATTTTGATTACGTGAAATTAGTAGGTTTTCAATTTTTATTTCAACTTTCTTCCAATATTAAGTTAATTATCGATGGTTAAACTACTTACCCACATACCAGTGTTATAGATAGTTTTGCAAGTTTTATACGCGTAAGAAGTCACGAGTAAAAGCTGGTCTTAGGATATAATCATAAATAATAACTGTAATTTAATTATCATCATAATTACAGCACTTTACAAGTTCAATTAACATAGGCGTCCTCCAAGGATTGCACAAAACAACAAAGCACGATCCTGGGCTACCTGCATCCATCGACTTTTTGCTTGTCTTACTAGGTTGTCACTCCATCTCGTGGTTGGCCCGACACCACTCGCGAACTTTTTTACTGCTTACGAGGCCTTCGCGATCTTAGTCCTCAGGGATATCAATTCATTTGCATTTTGATTATAAATTGATAATAGGTTTATATGTCTATGGGCCACAGCAGCCACTTATTTTCTGGTGGGGTGTGCGCACGCTCGTAATCCTTATTTTATATAAAAAATATTTTAAAAATCCCTGTAGTGGTGTATGACTATCCACTATCCCATATAGTTCTATTGGTAACGTGAGAAGCGACGAAGGTAAACAAACCAAGAGTTGGGTGGATTAAAACCGCCTGCCAAGCATGACAACTGTGGCAAATAATAGGCAGCCTATTGGGCAGGCCTGTGTTCAGTAGTGGATTTGATAGGAAGAGTATTCTTTTTTAAAAGGCTGGCAATGCATCTCCTATTCTCCTGGTGTTGTAGTTCTTTGTGAGCGGTTGAAGTCATTTAGAATCAGGTGAGCAGTATGCTCGTGTGTCCAGTTATGTCGTTGCCACGGCCGTGTGTTCTAAGTGAATACGTAAGGAAACGACCTCAAAATGGTGGCGCTCCCCTTCCGCTGCGCGCGATGCGTCACAGTCCCCACTAAACGTAACAAATTCTTTGATTCTTTAGCTATCAAGTGTAGTAATTCAATTTTGGATGTTGACGATATATATGTAGGTGCAACACCAAACTGTATCCTCCGATTTTTGTTATCACTAGTTTTTTGAATTGCCTCCCTCTATGGAAGCAAATTCAAGGACGTGTTCACGTCAAAAAAACGTTAAGAGAGTGTAAGAGTAAGAGGGCGGGTCCATTCGCAGCCGATAGTGCCCATGTTCACGCGCAACGTGCGCGAGGCGTTCCGCACGGTGGGCTGGCTGCGCGGGCTGTGCCTGCGCGTGTACGCGGCCACGCGCGTGCCCTTAGCGCCCGTGTACGGCGGCTTCCCCGTCAAGCTGGTCACGTACCTCGGCAAGCCCATCCCGCACGACGACTCGCTCACGCCCGACCAGCTGCAGAAAAAGGTCAGTCGCTGTGTGTGTGTTTTTTTAAAATTATTGTGGTGTTTGCTAAGAGGCTTTTTGCCAAAACTACTTCTAACGGTTTTATGTATTTTCTAGTGTTTATGTTATATGTTGAGATTTCAATAACAGCTTAAGGGGGAATATAACCTCAAATGGCTAAGCAAGATCCTCCGTTATACCGAAAATATTGCAGCGTTAATTTTGAAATAAATATATGGTAAAGTTGGGGATTAATGTTAAGTACTATGTTAGACGAAAACATGATTCCGTAAAATTTTCTCGATAGAAAAAAAATCCAAAGTTACCTCCAAACTGAACAATAAACCGCTGTAATTCATAAAACACTTTAAATTAGATCATGAAACTCTGTATACTAACTGAACTAACTATATAACAGGGCTTGCGTTAATTTTTTTAATTACCATTATTTTCACTGTAAAAAGAAATTACCTAAACTATCGGCGTCTTGAAGCTTGTTTCCTGCCGCCCGATTCCAAGCTTCGGGACCATATATTTATTTCAAAATTAATGCTGCAATATTTTCGGTATAACGGAGGATCTTGCTAAGCCATTTGAGGTTATATTTCCCCTTAAGCAATAGGCACAATCAGAGCACTTGTCGTTTCTATTAACTTTGAAATGCATAAATATTTGATACATAAAATGGCAGTATTACTGATTAAAATCCTTTATAAACATTTTAGAAATTCTCAATTAGAATTATTTGAAATACAATGTAATACCAATAGTATGTGTAAGGTTAGTAGTTTCTTGCAAAAATTAATGTGAAATTGTGTCCCATTTTGCGTTTTGTTAGTGTTGAGTCTTACTAAAATAGTGGCAAGAAAATAATATTTAGGTAGATACCTCAGACCAACAAATAAAAATAGATGCAACACTGCGTACATTTCAATTGACCGCGATGAAGCACGCACGTATGCACACATACTTATCGTAAATCATTTGCAACCAGCAACATGTTTTAAGATTTGTATATTTGCATCTAGAAGTAAAATTTTACGGACTGATAACAAAAAAAGAATAATTATTTATAAGTGATTGTATGTCAAGAAGTTGAGCATGGTTTCGGCGTCACTTAAAATGTACCCAATGCTTGCGTCTATTTTCTTTGTTTTGTTTGAAACAGATACAGATTTTTTTATATCAATATATATAAATTACGTGTCACGTTGTTTGTCCGCGAGGGACTCCTAAACTACTTAACTGATGTTATGAATTTGCACACCATGTGGAGTTTGGTCCAACTTGAGAGATAGGATAGTTATTTTGTCCAATTTTTGTTTGCGAATTTAAGGATTTTAAATAGGACATGACAAAAGGGTCGTCGAAAAGGGCAGAACAACGTCTGCCTGGCAAGCTAGTTAAGACTAAATAACAAGCCACGATAAACTTAAACCACGATTTGTACAATACGGAACATATACTGAGAGCATTGACCTGTATATTACTAGCGTAAGGACCGGGCCGACCGAACAACTAAAACCGACCAGTGCGTTGGCTCTAAACTGTAATTTTAGGGCCAACGCACTGGTCGGGTCGAATCGGCCGACAGTGGTGCGCGCGCAGGACAGATTTACCTTATATAAATGCATTTTTAAAGTTTAATTTTACAGTTGGCTTAGTTACGTTACCAAGTTGGAAACTAGAAGAGATCTAGCGCTGGTAATCTACATTTTAAGGGTGTTCCGTGGTTACATCAGTAACCCGGGTGTGCTGCAGTGGATAGGCTTATGCGTACCTGATAGGTATGTACAGCGGCGACGACGGCCGAGCTTGCTTGCGATGCCACGCGGCAGGACTAAACTGGTTCGCAATACCCCCCTCACGCGAACGATACACATACTAAATTTGGTAGCTGAGAAGTTGGACTTATTTTCGTGTTCACGGAGTGAATTCGCAAAAGTGACGTTATTTACAATATGTTATTCTTAAATTGTAGTATACAATTGATTGTAATGTATTGTCATTTAAATTAATTATTATGTATTGTTATTTAAATTAATTATTGTGTTGTAATTGAGATGCTACATTTATCGATTTAGGTTTTCCCTGTAATGGTAAATGTAAGTAGGAAATATAAATAAATAAATAAATAAGATTAGGCCACGGTTAGATTCAGACCCCCAAAAATATTGTACATGGAAAATAAAATTATACTATTTTAAAAAAAAATATCACGTTTGACGTTTCATGTTTCTTTTTTCACGCGTCTAGTTTATCTATACGTTTCGGTTTTTGATGGTTTAATTTTTATTTCTGTTTAATTTTTGTTTTTTGTCTAAAGAACTTAGTTTAAGTTAAATTTTGCATATTGGTACCTAATATATTTTATATTTGATAAGGGTAAAACGAAAAGAGTACAAAATAAACCCTATCTGCTTAATTGAATCTGAAAATCTGATTCATAAAATATTTTGAAATTCTGTTTTCAAACAGATAGCTTCTGGAGCATAGATTTTTTTTGTCGTAGACTTTTCACTATAGTTGTATCAAGGATGCATCGATCGAGCATCGATTGACCAGAAAGGGAGTTAATTCTAATTTCATTAAAAAGCGGGGTACTCATGTACAATACAGAAATTCCCGATATCTCATATCTTATATATATTAAAATGTAAAAGGACTAATAATAATTCATGTCGACCTTTAGGTAAAATTATGGTATTTTCGTTTAGTATTATTACGGTACTATATACTATAAACTATGAAATAATGGTACAATCAGGATAATTATAGTACGAATTCCGACCCTGGTTACGTCGTGTTTCGATATGACGTTTGTATTATGACAGATGCGATACTTTTTCTTGTATGAAAAAGTTGTGAGTAAAATATTTAGATGGGCCTATCCTACCTTTTGAAATCATTGACTGAGAGATACTTAGCTACACAACAGCTACAGAACAACAGCTATAGCTACAGAAAAGAGTTAATATATAGATGACAGCTGATGTTAATGCAGGCTACAAGTCCAAAATCAACCAAAAGAAGTATTTCCAAACTCTTACGTGTGGGGGTATAAAAACATATTTATGAACTGTAAAAATTATTGTAGGTAGAGAACAACCTGTTGCACTGGAGTAACGGAACATAATTTGAAAAAAAAAAACAGTCTGCTTTATTTTAAATTTTTTATTACAAAATGATGAGTTAAAGAACTGCCTAAATACAATTACTCTTTTAATCAAGTTATTTTTCTCAATTAAGTTTTTTTTACAAAATAAATAGCCAAGCTAATGGTTTACAGATGTATTGGATTGGATTTTAATGTCATATTTATATTATAAGTAATTAGATGAAAACCCGCATAAAATATAATCTTCGAACTCAAAGCCACCAATACACCAATAAGCGATTTTCAACTCAAAACCCGCTTTGGGTAGATAAAAAATAGACCGCGGTAACCCATTTATAGTTCATAAAAGATAGCTTGATCTCTGCGACAACTATCAGCAACATCTTTTATGAACTATAGTTGTCGGGCGGCCCTCGGGTCGCAGAGTACATTATATATACCTGGAAGCACGGGTTGAAAGGTTGGTTCTTGACGCTCTGTGTCACGCTGCGCTCTCTGATTGGAGGTTGCGCTACGCCCACTGCGGGACACGCGGGTGTAAAACTGATTTGAAGTCGTGCTTAGCTCTCGTGTTAACAAGGGGCAACAAAATATTTTTTTATATATACTTTTTTATAAGCCGCGGGTAAAATCTAATACACAGGCTACTAACACATATTTTATGTTTATAATCGTCCAATAAACTGTTGTAACATAAACATTAAATTATTATTGAACATTCGTTAAATACTCGAAAAATAATAAGTACTTCTTTCCGAGATTATGAGAGTACCAATGTTTACAAACATGTTTAACATACTGTGCTACAAAGGGCGTAAAAATATTGCATTATTTAAAGTCAAAATAAATTTTATTTTTACAGGTAGCAAGAGCAATAGAAGAAATGGTGGAAGAACACCAAAGGATTCCAGGCAATATACTACTCGCCCTTATGGAAAGAGTATACGAATTTCCGAAGAAGGAGAAATCTAAACCTTCCGCTAATGGTACCTGTCAAAACAGTGCGCAGAAAGAGAAAGAAGGTAGTAAGTGCGACGAGAATGAAAGGGACAAAACGAAAGTGTCGTAATACGTCACCATGAACGATGTAGTTGGATATTACGTGCGAGTTTTGTATAAATACATATTAAATATTAATATTTATATAAAACAGGTTTGATGGTACAATAATATGACATTTTGAATGCATTTGAGACTGAAGCGAAAGCGTTTTATGACTAATAATAAATATATGATAATGTATGCGATTTTTATATATAAGTTTATCTGATATGAATTTAAGTTGGCATGTTTGTGGTATAAAGCATTCAATGTCCTTCTTTTAATTTTAATATTCATTAACTATATTGTTTAAATTATCAATATAGGAAAGGCTTTAAGAGAAACATTTTGTAATTATTCTAACTTAAGTATCATAGGATTTCAGTCATGACGTCTTGACACGCAGTAATATTAAAATTATTATTTTATTTAAAAAAAAATAGTACAGAAAGCAGACACAGAGTAAAATTAAAAACAAAAAATAAATAGTTATTTTTATTTTTTGCATTTCCTACACAACGCACTTGAAGTTGATAAGTAACATCAGTTTGACAGTTCTATTCATATATAGTTTAGAACAATTAAATAAATATGACGTACATCGAATCTTGCTACTTTGTTCGAAGTGATGTGGTATTTTAATATTAATTAATTATTATAGTATATTTATTAAGTTTTAAAAAGTAGTTTTACGGATGTATTTTTAATATACCGTTCGTCAAAGTAATGTCCAAGTAGACGAAATAAGTCTTATTCAACTTTTATTCATCATCCAAACTTTATACACTTAACTACATTTATGAATTTCTTAGCCTGTGTTCAAATCTAAACATTTAAGCAATATTTCTATAAACTACAATGCCAATATAAAGCCACGTATTCACTAATAAACTAATGTAACAGTTTCACATATAATATTTACGTGGCTTTCGAGGCTCATGATATAGCGAAATTTTATAATATGTACCTTAACAAAATATTCATTCGCCTATTTACCCCCCCCCCTCCCCTCACTCCCACCTTTTTCGCTAGTTACTTACCGTTTGAGTACGGCATATTTTTGTGTTTATTCAAAATTAAATTGCTTTATAGTGAATATGTGGTTTAATGCTTGTAAAATGGGGCAAAGACCCGTGCACCAATGGAGGTTAAAGAACAGGAGAACGATCACTACGTACTAAAGCATAGCCCGCCTGTCCTTGAAAATTGTAGAATTTATAGCGGCGCTGACGTCGGTGAGTAGTGACTGCGAAGTTAGCTGTTTATGAGTACAAGTAGATGAAGTTAGTTGAATAATGTACAAATTTTCATTTCATTTTTAATGAGAAAATTATCATGCTCCGTAATTTTGTAATTTTTGACAAAAAGAAACATTAAAAAATGGAGAAATATTTTATTGTGCGTGGATGAGCAAGTGGTTTAGCATCTGATCGGAAAAATAGACTGAAAATGACTTTTATTGAGCGAACTTAGCGATCGCAGCGCCTCACTTATGGTGTCCATATTTCTGGGACGCTATTTTCTACGGCGATCGTTCTCCTGTTCTCTAACCTCCATGCGTGCACCTATGGGTGAATACATCTGTGGGTGGAAGGGAACTTTCTGGTTACCCCTGTATCCATTTCATTACACTGCCTGATTTATGCGTCACAAGCGATGTGCCCTGGTTTCGCCTTCGTCTACTAATATGATGTTATCTAGATATAAGAAAATCATCAATGAACTCATTTCTCCTCATCAATTTTTCAAACAAAAACATAAAGATTTTTGGTTAAAATAAAACCTACATCACTTCTGGCTTTGCTCTCTCTCTCTCTCTGTTCGTGAAATTACTGTCGCTGATATTTCTTGATAGGTGTTTTCGTATTTTTCACAAACTACCTAAATGGAGTTGGTGCACGAGTCGTTGCCAATAAAATATAATATTTAATAGTGCTGTACCTTTGTATACCAAATGCAAATAATTGTTTTAGAAAATTGTGACTTAAACTAAAATCATTTTTTTTTTTGGTTGAATGGATTTTTTTACATTTTATATCTACTTTATTTTTATTGCATTTGCGCTGGTTGAATTGGAACAAAGAATTTGTGTAATGTATATTTTTGTTTGTGGTAAAACATTCCTTCAATTTAAAACTGTAAAACTACTAATGGAATATCGCTTTCATGAATAAGCTCCATTTTAAATAGTTTTTATTTTTATTTATTTAAATATAATTAATAATAAGGTGCATCAGGGTAAGATCGGACGGTTTTTCTGAAAACTAAAATGGTCTTGGAATATTATTTTTTTTCTCGTCTCTATTTACTCTCTAATAATTCAATAATATCTAATAGTATGCCAATAAGCAAGGCTTTCGTTTTCTATTTGTGATGTTTTCGTAACCACAAGCATTGTAGTTTTATAAATGATCAAAGATAACCTGACTATTCAAAATATCGAGGGAAAGTTCGGACCTTGATGGGGTAAGTTCGGACTACTTCCTAAAACCATCACTATAACAATAAGAGTAAGCTCTATAACAAGAAAACATTCGATCTTATCCAAGTAAAAACATATTGAAGGGTTTTCTAAAAATTCCTTCAAAATTGAGTACTAGTAAAGGTTTTAACACGTATATATGTATTTACGTCCGATCTTACCCCGCATAGGCAAATTCAGAGGTTTTATGTTTCTCAAACTTTTACGTTCCAAAGTGCTCATTTAATTCATATGATACCTATTTATTATGTAAGGTATAATTTAACTTGCTGCTCCATTTCTCATTTAGCTAATTCTACTACCAATACTTCGTACTTATTTGTTATTATATACTTATGAATCAATTATTAATATATTTTTAATATTTAGATGGAAGTCTGTTCTTTGAGATTGAAGATATTAAAAGAATATTTCATAATAGATAAACGACATTTATTAATTTCAAATAGAATAAGCGTTAAAGTAGGTATTGACGTAGCTATCTTCTAAGCACACGTAATTAAATATTATCCAAATTATTGATAAATGCAGTCTTTTGATACTAGTCATGTTAACAGGTTAAAAAATTAATAAGTTTCTTCTTAATGAAACTTGCAATTTAACTAATCTATGACTATAAAAAAATATTATTAATTTTATTAAATACTTGTTTATATGTTTCAGGGTGGCTCACACAATTCAATTTTCATGGTTTGATTAAAATGTGATTCGAGGGTAAAATTGTACCTCCTTTAGGTATTTATTTAAGTTACAGCCTATTTACGCCCCACTGATGAGCACCGGCCTCCTCTCATTTCTGAGAGGGATTTTATTGTAAGGAAATTTTGCGCCTTTAGATATTCATTTACTCATTAAGAATCATGAAAATAATCGAAATGGCTGAAATGCTTGCCAAAGTGTTGAAAGTGGTTCCAAAAGTACTTTTTTATTGAACCAATCATATTTGTAACCAATCAAAACTTTCAGAGCCACATTGATTGTACGATTAAAAACATTGCTGTCATACTCGCGTATTTTTAACAACGGGAACTAAATGAGCTGAAATTTGCAAAAAAAAAATGCTTAAGAAAATTTGAATTTCGTGGGTGACCCTGGAACATTTACAAAAATATAATAACAATCAAATATACTATTGTTACGAGTTTGAGGTTCGTGACAATAAAAATTGCCGATAAAATTACCTAAATTAACACTTTAATTTACTTTATACAAATTAAAGTTAAAAACACTATAATTAAACACACTAATTCACTTAATTCCCCTCCGAAGCTTCGCTTGTGTCGCCGAGTTAAACTCTGTCTCGATCGCATCTTGCGCCACCTATTTATTTAAATTAGCAAAATATCCGGAATGTTCAAGTAAACACGCGCAAGGTACCGAGAGCTCGAGTATAGATTCTCTAGATGGCGCTAGTTGTGTCGTCGACTTCAGCGCGTAACACTGCCCCCTCCTAAGACATGCTCGTCCCGAGCATTATCGGTCCCATAATAACGCGCCAAGCGATCCACATGGACGATCTTAGGAGTCCCTCTTGCGCCTTTCTGTAACGGCTCCGCAATGTCAAGGGATGTCCTATCCCGTGGTGCACCAACATTGTACAATTTCGATGCTCCTCTACTCCGTGCCTGAGGTCCCCGCACGGCCGCACAACTTGTACATGTACGACACCAATCCTCGACATCGTCACGATAATGGACCCAGTAAAACTGTTCTCGGACCTTCAGGAGAGTTCGTTTAACTCCCAGGTGGACTCTTGAACGACCGTTATGGCACAGCTGTAGAACATTCGGCACTTTAGCTTTAGGGACAACCATTTGCAAACGACAGCTGTCTCCTCGACCATTGTCCCATTCACGGCACAGGACTCCATCCTGAATCAGCAAGCTGTCCCACTGGGCCCAATAGATTTTAGTGGTTGAACTCATCGCTGAGACGTCCCTCCACTTAGGCTTGGTAGCACGGGCCTTCATCCATCCCAGAATCGGCTTGATACCCGGAGCTTCCTGCTGTGCATGTCGTAGGCTGTCCTTCCACCCGTTGCTGAGGTGGTCTGTCCTGAGCATCCTCACGGATACCACTTCCTTACCTTGCCTACTACAATGGTTGCCATCTTCAGGACAAGGTCTTCTTGACAATGCATCTGTGTTGCCGTGAGGTTTCCCGCTGCAGTGTCTGATAGTAAAGTCGTATTCCCGCTGCTGCTGGGCGGTGCTGTTAGCCGCACTTCCTTTCTGAGACCGTTCGCCTTCCCTTCCTAGGGTGTGCTTAGGGCAGCTGGACCGAAGATGGCCCCTTTCCCCACAGCCATAGCACCTCGGGCTGTATTTTTTATTGTGGTCGCGAACCGTAACTCCTGTAACCTCCCTAGCGTGAGGTGAACGATGATCCTGTCGCCGCCAGGCAGTGCCGTTAGCTGCACTACCCTCTCGAGATAGATCAACTCTCCTTTCCATGGTTCGTTTAGGGCAGCTGGATCGAAGATGGCCCTTTTCCCCACAGCCATAGCACCTTGGGCTGTATCCTTTGTTGCGGTCGCGAACTGTAGCTGCTGCAACCTCCCTGACGCGATGGGAACGATGATCCTGCCGCACGGCTTCTACCTCCAGTGCATGGGCCAAGGCGTCCTTAAGCGTCTCGTGGTGCCCGAGCCTCACAGCAGCTCTAACTTCCAGGTCACGGATGCCGTCGATGAATGTCTGCACCAGGTTCCCTTCAATGAGTGCAGGTACAGACCGGTATGCTTTTCGCACCAGCTTCTCCACCTCTAGAGCCCACTGCTGCAGGTTTTCGTTGATGCGCTGCACGCGATTGTTAAGCTGCGCACGAAAGACGTGTTCCAGGTGAGCGTCACCATATCTCGCCTCCAATGCCTCAAGGAGTTGCTCATAAGTCACTTCCTCACCGAGAGCTTCCAGAACTGTTAAGGCCTGGTCGCGCAGGTCTAGTGTGAGAACAGTCATGGCCTGACTTTTGTTCCAGCCGTTCGCCTTCATAACAGCCTCGAACTAGATTTTGTAGGCTGACCAGGAAGAAGTCCCGTCGAACGGTGGCACCTTGAACCCACGTAGCGAAGGTGCTGAAGCTACTACGGGAGCTGTAGTTTCATCCCCAAGTTTGAGGTCGTTTAGCGTTTTCTTCACGTCAGCCATCACGTTGTCAACCCGATTGTTCACATGGTTGATTCGGGTTTCAGCTTTCTCGATTCGGTTTTCAGCTTTCGCGATTTGGGTTTCAGCTTCCGACAGGCGGTTGTCATGCTGAGCAACCCTATCCTTCAACTCCTTTATCTCCTTCCCGAAGGTAGCGTGAAGGTCCTTCATGAGGAGCATCTGCTCTTCCAACCGACGGGCCTGTTCCTCTTGTCCGCCCCGCAGCTGCTCCTCCAAGCGACGAACCTGGTCTTCCTGTCGGCGGGCCTGTTCATCCTGTCCACCCCGCAGCTGCTCTTCCAACCGACGGACCTGTTCCTCCTGTCGGCGAGCCTGCTCCTCCTGTCGGCGAGCCTGCTCCTGCAGCATCACCATCAGAGCACCTAAGTCAGGTGCCACAGACGTAGAAGCTGCTGACTGACCGGCTTCCGTGGCCGGCGGCTGGCCCTCAGACATCTGCGGCGTTGCACCACCAAATCTCCTCTGGTCCGTCTCCTGCTGGCGTTGACTTCGGGTACGGACACCCTCCGTTTCCTCCTTAGGTAAAATCGGCATTATTTTATCCCACTTCTGACACCAATTGTTACGAGCTTGAGGTTCGTGACAATAAAAATTGCCGATAAAATTACGTAAATTAACACTTTAATTTACTTTATACAAATTAAAGTTAAAAACACTATAATTAAACACACTAATTCACTTAATTCCGCTCCGAAGCTTCGCTTGTGTCGCCGAGTTAAACTCTGTCTCGATCGCATCTTGGGCCACCTATTTATTTAAATTAGCAAAATATCCGGAATGTTCAAGTAAACACGCGCAAGGTACCGAGAGCTCGAGTATAGATTCTCTAGAAACTTAGTTCTTCGGGTGGCGCTGTCGGTCGAAAGATCTGTGATGTCATAAACTGCAACGCTCCCCTCGCTCTCGTTCCTGACACTAGATGGCGCTAGTTGTGTCGTCGACTTCAGCGCGTAACACTATGAAAACATTCAGAACAAAAACATAGCATCACTTCTTTATATTTGGTATCGGGTATGTAACGTTCGTAAATAAACTTACATTTTTAAACATTTGTATTTTTAATAAAGTTATTATAAAATCAATATGTTTCTCTATAAGTAAATTATTTTTAGCAAAAAATATTCATTACATTGCGACAAGGGTTGTAATGAACGTGAGTGAAGGCACTAGCAGTAATACACATTCACAACAAATTGAGTTTCAACCTTTCCCAACACAGCTTTGTTTTTTCGGCCACATTCATTATTTTTAGACGCACTGTACCTAGTGAAATATTTTAAAAATAAATCTCGTCACTGTCGTTCATTAGCACATACTTATCGGGGTCTTCATTTATCTGAAGCAGTTCAATTTCTTTAACGATTGAAACTTCAGGTACGCAGTCTTGATCTTTTCGTTTAGGAACAACAAATTTAACATTTCCTTTTCTGCCGATAGTTTTGTAATAATTTATAGTGTATTTTCTTGTAGCCAAATATGCATTTTCAATCACACCAACATAGTATTTCCAAGATTTAGTATAATAACGCGTTAAGACGGTATCTCCAGTTTTGTACTCATTCTTCTTCACTTTTTTATCATTTTCACAAAGCAAGCTTTCGTATTCTCTTACCTTGCTTTCGAAGTCGTCTGTCTGTAATGTACCCACCTTATTTTATCGTTTTTCGGTTTTGTTCTTCATGTCATATGCTGTTTTGTTTGAAGATTCAAATTTTACACTAATCTGTGGTTTTTTGATTTTGATTAACTCCTTATCACTACTCTTTACTTTCATTGCAGGAGTTCTTAATCTTTTCACTGGTGTGTTTTCTTTATCTAAAGATTCTCCTTGTAAATCTTTACGCTTTAGGTTCGAACTTAAATCAAACTGTTTATCCATAGGTTCAAGTTTTAAGGTCGCACAAGTTTTTAAACCAATGAAAGGTCGATTTTCAGGTGTGAATCGAACTGATGACAGAACAGTGACTTTATTATTATTAAGTTCTGTACATTTTGTCTCATCACTTAATTTTTTTTCTTCTTGTGGATTATCATTCATCTTCAGATCGTTATTTATGCTTCATTGTGTTCTATCATTTCTCGTTGAATGCTTCTTTTTTTGGCCGTTTTCAGTGTCGGTCAATTCCATTATATCATCAATCTGTAATGCTTTTATTATGTCAATGTCTGATGTCTTTAATAAATCTAGATCAGTGTTTTTTCTTTGGTTTTCGTCATCTATGTCCGACCAATCAGACATGTCAAATTTAGAATTATCGCTTAATATGCCTTGTAAATCAGAATCACTGTGTGAGCTCATTTCACAGCTTTCAGACGTCGTGCTTAAAGACCTCTGGAAGTTTTTGGCTTGTCTTTTTAAAGGTTTTCTTTTTTGTTTGAGAATACCTTTCTTCAAACAACCTTCAGTCTTAATATTGATTCGTTGAGTTGGAGAGTTCTCGTTTGGTATAATTTGTTTATTGTAAAGATCTAAGATTTCTGTAGATGCGTTATTTGTTAAACATTTTTTATTTACTCCTTTTTTCATCCCAGATTTTGCCTTCGTGTTTTTGCTGTTTTTTTTCTTTTTTATTCTTTGTAACATTCTTAGGCTTATTATTTTTTATCTTAATTGAACACTTTTCATTTGACATTCCCGATGGTCCAGGTTCTTGATGATCATCAATGTGTACATTGGAGTTTGATTCTGAATTTTGAATTTGTGGTTCTTTTTCTACTGTGATCTGATTTTTTACGTTTTTTTTCTCCAAATATGTGTGTGTTATAACTTCCGCTCCTTTTGCTATACGTTTCATTTTGACTCTTGAGCTTTGTGGTTTTTGCGTAACCTTTTTTAAAAGCAGTTCCTCAAAAGAAATACCGTAATTCACCGACTCTTTTCGATTTTCAGCGCTGACGTGAATAATGTCCTGAAGTTTACGATAAATCTTCATTTCTTTGTTTAAGACGTCTATACATGACTGATTCAACGATTTGAGTTTTGCTAAATTTCTTTGCCCACTTTTATATATCATTTTATTTTGCCATCTTTTATAAGCCGCTGGGTCATATTTTTCTTTTGGTATAACATTTGGGTCAAACGGGTAGATACCTCCTTTCATAAAGCCATTTTGAATCACTTTTGGTGTTGTTTGACTCCATGCTTGTGCAAACATTTCAGCATACTCTTTCTTACGTATTTTAAATCCGACATTTTGGCGTTGCCACTCCACAAGTTTTTTGTCCCAAATACTTTTAAATGACTTGAAGAGCGCTAAGTCTAAAGGTTGTAGCAAGTGAGATGTATGAGCAGGCAGTTTTAAAATGGTTATGTTGTTTTCTGCTGCTAATGCTACGACTCGTTCGTCAACGTGGGTGCTATGACCTTCGTAAATTAAGAGCACTGGTCTTTCTTCTCCTAAACTTGGAATTATGACCTTAACCATATAATTATAAAATATTTCGGTCTCCATCCAAACGCGTTTGCTAGAAGCATAAGCAACTTCAAAATCATATTCTTCATTTTGATCTGCCATCCATTGGTCATATACGTAGCTCCCTTTAAATACAATTAAAGGATTCAATTTGATGCCAACCGCGTTGACAGTCGTTAACACGGTAATATTTTCTTTTACAGATCCAGCCGTTGTCCTTGTGCATGGTGCGCCTACTGCGCCAACAACTTTCGTTTTTGTTGGATCTAAACATACAGAGGTCTCGTCTAAATTCCAAATCCTATGCGGGTCGTTTAGGTTCAACTTCTCAAGGGTGCTTCCTAGTAAAGTGAAATACTCGTGTATTACAAAAGGATCTGTCATGCGTTTTCGGAGGTACTCTATTGGTTGAGGTTTTTTAATGGATAGCTTGTGCCGCTTTCGGAACGAAAGAAACCAATCGTTCCCTGGTATATCATTTATGAATGGAGTTTTTATTTTATTTCTCTTTATAAACTCTGACACTATGTCAATCACTTCAGATTTAGATAAGCCCCAACCCCATTTTTCCATTGTACGTAGACCTGATGCTAGTTTGGTTTCCATATCTAAAGGTATAGCAGGTGATCTTCCTAGGGTACGACTTTTTAAACCTGTTTTACCATTAACTCGATCACTAAGGGTAGATGCTGGAATCCCGTAAAGTTTTGATGCAGCATAGTTAGTTAGTTCTTTTTTTCTTACTTTTTCTACAGCAGTTTCCTAGTCTTTTTGCGAGTACGCAATTGCTCTTTGTGATGTTCGGCTGTAGTTTTTAGGCATGGGGAATCTGTAAGAGATAAAAATTTTGTTGCAAAATATTTTTATTTCGGAAACTTTCGGGAAGACTGGTGGGAAGTAGCATGTGACCGAAAAAATTGGAGGAATTTGGTACCTATTTAAAATTATTTTCATGTATTGTGTTTATATTTTAATTTTAAAATATATGAGTATTAAATAGTCATCTCTGTGTTTTTAATTTATTGACCGTGTATATGTAACTGATCTCCTTCAAACGGCTTTGAATTTTTGTGTGTGTAATTAAGTTAATTCGAGAATGGTTAAGATTCACAATTGGGCCCGGTAGGTGGCGCTGTTGTTGAAATCCAGAAATCACCCGTGTGAAACCAGGGCGGATCCCTGGTATTTAAATAGCCAGCTCTTTGTTAATGTCGTCACAAAGCAGTCACAATTTCGTTGTCTTGTCTTTCCCTTACCAGCGTAACTAACTAACTATTAAACAATAAATATTGAATGTTGGTGTTATATTATTACTGTCCTTTTGCATCAAGATTTTAGGTCTCCTTTTCGATCATTATCAGCAAAACTGAAAATTTGGTAATAAATAACTACCCATTAGAAAAAAAATATTAACAACAGTTGCTCAAAATAGTTCTATCGAGTAAATAAAAATACAAAAACAATACCCAAAAAAAAAAACTATAAGTGCATATTATATCGAATTGGAGGGACCTTGCTCAGTAGTGTAACATATAGATTAAAAAAAAGTTTGAGAAGCAATTTAACGGTATAGGCCGAATTTTTTTAGTCCGATCTTTACCTATTGATATTTTCGAGGGGTAAGATCGGATTTCGGCCCGCAAACGTCTTAAGCGTGATTTCAATAATCAAATTAAACCGTCATATAACGCTCATTAATAAACAATTACGAAACTAGTAAAAAAATTAAAACTACTTACCAAATTGTCTGTGAAAATTCCTTGGGGTAAGATCGGATCTTCTCAAAAAGCACCTCTAGTCTATAACTTCACTTAGATCATTAAAACACCCGTCCGGCTTGGCGTAGCGTTAGACGCGGACTAATGGGACGGGCACAACAAAATGGCGCGTAACGCTACGTTGTCAACAGTTAAAAATATTGCCAAATGCAGCGGTAATATAATTCCTACGATCTTAGCCCTTGTACGATCTTACCCTGATGCACCTTACCCCAAAATGTTTAATGGTACTTAATCACACGAAGAATATGCTAGGTACTAATATGAAATATGTAACTTTAATACTTCATGACTTGATTATAATTTTATCACATATTTCTTATATTAAACGAGTTTAAAGAAATGGTACTTATGTTAAAGCAACTAATTTTAAGAGAAAATTGCTAATAACCTTATCATTAAAATACACACATAGAAGACACTTTAAATTATGGAAAATATTTTAATTTAAAGTATTTTGTATAATTTAAATTGTTCAAGGATGAGTCCGCCGACACGAATGGAGGCTGCATAGCCTCACGTGTCATTGAAAGGTATATTTTAAATTTCTCACATACTGGTTTCTTTATGATGTTCTCTCTTCACCGGCGAGCATGAGATAAAAAAACGACGGGTTGCACTCCGGGAGTACCGGCAGAAGTGAAAACTTGAATATTAACGTTGTGCATTTTAGATATTTTGCAATGGTTAAGGAATAATTTTTGCACGAATTGCTTTAATTATCAGTATAAAAGTACTATCATTTATGTGGTAGATTACGCTATCTGTCTATAAACATGACAATTTATATTACATTAAAAAGTTTATCTCTCAGAAAAATCAACTTCCGTACATAATTTCGATGACGTCTTACGAATTTTTGATCAGGTCACGTGTGGCGAGTTTAACATTTTTTACCCATTACAAAAAAGTGTACAACGCCGCTAAAGAAGTTTTCACTTCAAAAAATGTAACCTGGTACGATTTTACATGTAACTAATGCTTATAAAGATGGTGTCGTTCTAACTTTTATTTAATATATAGAAATAATGTCTTAAATTTGTGCACTATTACTCAATAGCTCGCATTTAATTCTGTAAAAATTGTTTTTAAAATGTCACACAATGAAAAAATACTTATACTATGGCTTGGGTGCATTTAAACCATATTTAATCTATCAATAAATTTAGGAGACTGTTAAAAATTCAATATTTTTATACTACGTAGCTAGTGTAGAACTGTAGAATTGTGATATTTTTGTATACCTATTACTTAATACTACGAAAATAATAAAAATAGTGTTACCGAATTCATGTAATGTCATTAATTTATAACATGTATATTATATTATTTCTGATTTGAACATCGTATTTACTCTTACATACAATAGTGTTAGGTTAGTCTTATTACGCCTCTAAACTGAATAACATACATAAAGAACAAACTTACTATACTGCCGTCATATTAGAGAAGGACGTAACTAACAAAAACGTAAAATGGAGATAAAAAATAAATAGATGATTTTTTCTTTCAGACCCTGCTGCGTCTAAAACGTACGTAGGTACGTAGTTACATTATGTAACACTCATAAAATCACTCTTTAAAATGTACCTGTTCCAAGACGTGCTAAATAAGAATAATAGACAAAAAATAATTAAAATTTTGTTTATTAAGAAAATTAAAAAAACTAAATATTTACGAATAGTTTCACATCAGGGTATGACTAGTAATCACAAAAACTTAAACACAAATTAGTTTCAAAACACTTAAACAAAACAAATACCTCTAAAATTTAATAATTTACCTATTAATTATTTTCATATCATAGTTTTATTGTCATTGCAACCAATAAATGAAAATTAATAGTTTCCCTTCAGTGTTTTTATAAATTATTATAAGTTTTGAGCAATTACAATTACATGATTAAAATATATTAAAAGCTATATCAGTCTAAAATATGCTTTCACAGCATCAAAACCATAATTATACCTATAAAACTTAACTGCCACTTTTTCGTATGATAAAAGTCTTTGATATCATAAATTCTTTTTTTATTTTTCATAGCCATTTCTATTCTATGATGAAATTCATCGGCAGTCATAAATGTGTGACCAACTTGAAGATATTTGAATATAACAGTTTCAAATGAAACTTCAGCTGAATTAATGAGGTATTTATAACATACATGAAAATAGAGCCCAATTTTTATTCTGAGCAGCGCAATTATCTAGCCAAAGCACTTAGTGCTTCATGTCACGATTTTGTAAAAAAAAAATGCTCTAAAGCAACTTACTATTTCATCTTTCTTTCGACCAGATATAGCTTCATGCCAAAGAGCCGAAAATATTTGAAAATTTTAGGTTATTTTCTTTTCTCCGATTGGTACGAAAGTTTCATTGAAAACAAGCGTGGACAGAACATCACTGCTTTAAATTGCTCCATGCGCGGCAACATTATAACTTTCTGTAAATCAATGGCGAAATATGCAGTATCAGAATCACCTTTCATATTATTTTGTACGTCAACATTATGCTGGTACTCGGCTCGAGCCAAAATGTACTTTTTGTGGTGAATCTCATAATTTTTACATTCCTCACAATTTCGGTGTCGAAGATCAGTTCTAGGATTATGAATCAAGAATTTTTGACATAATTCACATTCCTCGTGACCTAATTTAGCAAAAGATATATTGCGTTCTTTGACGATCTTACGGTAGTATTCGTATGAGATCAGTTTCTCCTGGTCAGTGCAGTGAGTCTCACAATAATCACTATACATTGCTCGCACTGTAATATCTGAAGACAAGTACCTTACATTGGGAGCATGCTCACGTCTATAATGCGATATCGTAGGATGAAATGATTCGACATGCTGTACTACATTTTCATTGTTAATTTTCTTGGGATTTGGATTCAAACCCCTTTTATCCCCCTCTCCTTCTTTCATTTTTAAGGAATTTCTGACAACTTTATCATTTTTCCTATTAAAACCCAAAGTTTCTGAAAAAAAAGTCTTACAGACATTAAATTTAGTACCGGCACTATCCAGTAAAAAGTAAGAAATAGTATTTTGTCTGTTCAGTATTCTTTCACCTAGTTTGGGTCTCTTTGGTCGCGTCATAGAAGTATTTTGTCTTATAAAAATCGTTTGTCCTGACCATGTCATATTTGTAAAAAAAATATTAATTTTTTTGCGCCGGTCTTCTGAAATATATGTGCTACATTTTTTTTTTTTGCAGGATTCCGTACAGCCCTTTTTTAATTGGTACTTTTCCGTTCTCTTTTTCAATATTTTAATTTCTTTTCTGGTTTTTAACGACATCTCATATCTCTTTCTCTTTTATATAGTTCCTTTTTTAGTATATAATAAACCATTTTCTTCCTGCTTTGGCAGTCTGGGATTATTATGTTTTGACTATTATCAATAAATTCTTCCTGAGAATCTGTATCGGAATCGGAGCGGTTTCTTTTGTAATCGGCAGGCGGTTTATAATCTTTGTCTTTGACAGAATCGTCAGAGTCAAAAATATATTGATCTGAAACTATTGGGAATAATTTAGGAGATTCCTCCTCACAATAATAATTAAGCTCAGATGTCTTTAACTCTCTTCTAATCTTTTCATGCGAAAATAAATTTTCTTCATTTTCGATAGTCTCTTCAGCTGTTGGAAATTTACTCAAATCATCTTGAACAATGTTACTGGTCGGTAAAAGCAACTCTGAATCTCTGACATTTTCGTTCTGCATCTGACTCAACAGTATCAATCCATCATCTGATTTTTCTACTTCAGTTTCCGCTGAATTTAGCGGATTTGAATCTGGACCCTGTATTACATTAGTTGCCATATTTAATAGTTTTAAAGATCTCCCTTTCTTCATTTTAGAAATCTGAAAATAAAATAAATGTAGAATAATTAAAAATTGGTAGATAGTTTTTTTGGTAAAGTTACAGACAGACAAAAATTCTTAAAACTATAGATTAAACCTATTTATCGATAATAATGATTAATGACTATTTCAATAGGATTTTCCAAAAAATATTTAATGTACAGATTTGACTCAGTTTCAATTTATATGCGTAGATAATTTTTATAATAAAAACGAATAAATGGATACTTTACAAAATATGTTCAATACGTTTAACATTCTTACCTTCTTTCGCAACGAAACGTGACGTGACCACACTCTCGATCGACTTGGGCGCAACTGACGAAACACGAAACATTCCTGCACTTCCCCCCTCTAACCGCCACGATGTACCCGAATACTTAATAGAAATGACGCAAGTGGCCACTTCAGTCTTTTCAACTTAGGAGTTAAATAAATAATATAATCTCAAGCCCATAAAAAAGTCGGAATATCATTTACGTCTTTTCAATTACAAAGTAATTTAATCATTGATGCTATTTTAAAAAACACGACGTCATTTGCGCCTAACTTATTATGTTAATCACTGTGATTACTAAGATGATTGGACGTAAGAAACCAAAAGCGTCTTTTTATTTTAAAACTATTAACTTATGTCTTTTCACTTAAGTAATCGATGTAAATATTGTTAAAGATGACGGAGCAACTGGTTAAATAAGTCTTTTCTTTTATGTTGAATTTGAATACGTCTTTTCCACTTAAAAAATATCATTTTTGATCAGCAGTTACGTCCAAAACTCTTAAGGTATTTTCTAAAATATTGATATTTTATAGAATTAAAAAAATTGAGTAGATGCGCCGTTTTATCCTGAGTCGAGTGGTATATTTAACTCATTTTGTCAACAATTGTCAGATGCGCCCTTTTTTCGTATGACGGCAGTATAGTTCGTGCCAAATCGATTGAGAAAAACGGACGATGAACTCAGATATGAGTCGAGTGTCAAAAGGCGTAACTTACAAAATCTCAATTTAGATGTGATAACAATATTTAAATATTAATGTTATTCACACTACTAGGTTTTGTTTTTTGTTTCTTAAATAATATTGTCTGTGGTTCCTATAAACATCGTAAAATCTTACGGTACATCGCGATTCGATCAATTTATGGTAAGTAACGCAGCAATTCATTTGATCACAGTTTCATATAAAAAATATTTGAAGCAATTTAATCACCATATTGAGCTTTTGCAAATTCATCCCATCCCTTTAAAATAAACAAAACGCACGTTAAGTCAGTTCGTTTGTAAAAGAATTTTTTTTTTGGGCCGGCCCGCATGCACCGAATAAAAATAAAGTTCTTATATAATATTGAAAATAAAGTTTTGTCTTTTGAATAAGTACGTATTTATTCGGTGTAGTTATCACACGAATTTTTATATGTGTTATAAATTAATGCTTTTTGTTGTTAAATGAATAAAGTACTTTTTAACAATAGATAATTTTTCTTCTACAGCGATCTTTTACATAACTTTTTAATAGTAGTTAATAATATATATTTTTATCAATCATTATAAAAATTATTAAAATAATTATTATAAATAAAGAAAGTACTACATATAAAAAGTGCCTATATATTGAAGGTTTGTAGCCCCTGGTTAAACGACCGAAAGGTCAATGTCCGTTTTTCTCAATCGATTTTGCACGAACTATAGCACCTTCTGTGTTAGTCCTGTCGTGGCAGCAACGTCAACGTCTACGTTTAACATATACGAATTTTTGATAACTGGCGAACTTTAGAGAAAGATTATTATGTTCATCCTGTGTAAATAATTTTACTATTATATGAAAAAATCAAGTATGAATACGGTTCGATAACTTCTACTGACATAATATTTAATCTTTCTCATATGCTTATTGGTTGCGAGATTTGATACCTTAAAAGCAAATTATGCTCTTGCTTACGTTTTCATAATATATATCTTTAATTATCAAGCGTAATAGTGGGAATTCTCTGGCTGTGGTGTCACTCCGACTTGTTAATGTTTTAGGTGTTCTTACTTTTGTATAGGTGCATATTAAAATTACGTATACATACTTTATACAGTAATTGCTGACATGAAGGTAGTTGTGAGAATATATGCATTCTTACAGAAATGCTTCAGGTATCAGTGACCTTTAATTTTAACAATTACACTATGAACAGGTTTGCGGTTTCTATGTAAAGGAAAACTTGAAATATTTATAATATACTTGAAAACTTGAAATACATGGTAGAGCCATGCTGCAGTTATATTAGTAGTATAGTTGTAGCACGACTGGGTGCGTTCGACCGGGGAAGGACCACGCTCTCGCAGAATACCAGCGTAAAATGGTCGCTTAATGCTGCTCTGTGTTTCGCATGGTGAGTTAGAAAACCGGAGACCGGAGAAACGAGGAATTCCATATTAGTCCTCACGGGTGACAACGCATGTGCATTTTGATTCGTAATCGAGGATAGATGTAGATGTCCATGGACCACAGCAACCACTTACCATCAGGTGGACTGTGTGCTCGTTTGTCACCCTATCCTTTATAAAAAAACTTCAATTTATAATTGCTTTAATTTAGTCTATAACATAAAAGTAATCGAATTATCACTATAATCAAGGCAGTATTTGATGTTTTTTAATTAAATAGAGCAAATGAGACATCTAAAAATGCAACGGATTACGTTTCTGATGATTAAAATGTATTGATTTTTTATAAAGTATGTTTTTACGGAATGGCGCTTAAGCTTTTCATTTTTATGCTTTGTGAAGCCATTCAGACATAGCAGAATAAATTTACCATTTTTTAGAATAAATACAGTGTGTTTTACAAACCATGCAGCAACTATTTCCTCTGTGTATGTTTTTATATGAACGACAACCTAAAATGTGTAAAAACGTTAAAAAGTTTTGTAGAACGCATAGGCCTTATGTGGAACTCAATACTAAAATTGTGTCTTTCGCATACTACTGTTAACATTTATTTAAATAAGACTATTTTCCCTATGGATGGTGTTTTTTTTTTCAAATACAACTTCAAAACTATAATAAGAAAAGTCTGCTAAAGGAAACAATTGTTATAAAACTAGAAGCTATTTTAATTTCATCGCCGTCAGCGAATCATTCATACATCGATTATGGAGCTCGTCTTTTGCTAGAAAGCGCTACGCTTTTAAAACGAACGTATCCACTCTAATAGCAGAGTCATAGATCAATAAATATGGGCAGGGTTGTCGCACGTTTGTTTTGTCTGACATAAATGAGATCATGTCTTCATCTTTCAGACGCTTTAGTCAACAGCCATTGGGCATCTTTCCTTGTGCAAAGGACACTATAATCCCGACATAATAGAAAAAACTGAACTGGTTATTTGAATAAAAATCATGAGTGCAATTAGTTCAATGTAAATTATCGTGTTTTAAAAAAATACTAAAAGGGGCTCGAAATAATAAATTTTCTCTCAAAAGAAGGGAACTTGAAAAAAAAAGGAAAAAGGGCAGACCGAAGACAGGACTCGAAGGGTATTACGATTTGAGGACCGCCCGATATCCCACTCGAGCTATTATAATCATTAACACATTGCTAAAATTTACCTTCTTATATTGTAGCAGGTTTTCATTGCCCGAAAACACGGACAAAACGACATTTTCTAAAAATTATCCTAGCTAGATCGATTTATTGCCCCTGAAACCCTCTGGACACTAAATTTTATGAAAATCGTTGTAGCCGGAGCCGTATACGAGACAAGAATTGCTCGTTTAAAGGTATTCGATACCCGATATCGTCCCGCGGGTGTCGCCGGAGCGGACAGCGGGTCACAAACCAGTAGGCTTACTCTTGAAAACAATTCCGATCGATCGGGATTGGAATTATGACGTTTGGTACTCTTGAAAGCGACTTTAGCGCTAAATTAGTTTAGTATTGCGTGGTGATTGTGTGAACTAATTAGGATTGGAATTGAAATTGTCCGAGCGAAATCGGTACTCCCGACGCACTTTTGACAGTTAGTTGACAGCAGCGTATTGTGTTTGATATTGTGTTGGAGTTGGAATTAAGGCAATAGCAAAACAGTAACGTTTTAGGAATTGTGTTCATATTAATCTTTTTTTTCCGGCAATTATCTTATTGTTTTCGATAAAATAATGACATGTTTAACTCTTGTGTCTATTATTCTACGCCGTAATAGTGCATTGCAATTAATAAAATGACGAAATGAGCTTCAAATTATGCGTTTTAAGCACTTAAGTTTTTTTCTATGAGTGATGATGATTATGGAGCTAATAATTGTATTATTAAGGACTTTAGTGAGAGAATAGTGCATGAATAAAAACCTAAATATGACCCTCCGTAGAGAATATATTTTACATCATATTGTTACAGCCTTTATTTTTAATTCGTTTTAAAGTGGTTGTTTTGTAGAAGAAATATGTTCAATAGTTAGGCGGCGCAAAGGTTTAAAGAGGATTGTTTAGATATCTCAAGTATGATCTAAAGCATCCCACTACTGGGCAGAGGTCTTATCATGTCTGAGAGGTTTATTGGCGGGTTTCACACGTAAAGGAAATATAAATATAATAAATGTATAATTTTATAAGAATTAAAAATAAAATTATATAGCTAACGTAATTTTAATAACACATAACTTAACACAACATAAACACTCATGCCTGTCACTCGAGGGGTGGGAAAAGACTACAGACTTCCATTTGGCACAATCCTGACACACCTCACTTGCCTCCTCCACATCATTATACTAGTACCCTTAATTTGGCCCATTTTCAATATATCGCCAATTTTGTCGGTATTCTTTCGCCTAGAACATCCCTTTCCAACTCTGCCACTCATTTCTGCAACATAAATTTGCTTTGTCACTTGTTCGTCGTAAATTTTTTGTATATGACCATACCACCGAAGCATTCCTTTCTTAATACTGGTCACATCATCTTGCAAACCACACTCTTATCACTCAATTTCTCACCCTTTCACTCACATTCATACCTACCATACTCCTTAATGATTGCATTTCTACTGCGTTTATTCAACTTTCGTGCTTCTTCTGCCACACCCAACTTCCACTAACATATGTCAAAAAAGGGACTAACAGCCATAATATGTGCCTTTTTTGACACATTCTGACTTCACGATAGAGTTTATAGCACCATTTACTTTATTTCCAGCATTCACTCATTGCTTTTTAAAAAGGATTTGTTAATAAAATTCTGATACAAATTTGATCATTTATTTAATATAATGCAAACATATTTTTATCAACCTATTACCTACTATTAGTATATATTCTTACCTAGGTACTAAATCTACATTAAATCTATTTTTCATATTTGAAATTTGATAATATGGCTTAACATATGTAATCAAAAACATATTGATCAAATGATAACACTATGAAATTAAAATCTTAAAATTATATCTTCAGTGAACCAAAAATCAGTTTCTTTTACAAAAGTAAAGTAAAAAAGAAAACAAATAAATTTAAAATAACATTAAAACATTTATAAAATTAAATGAAAGTCTTATTTTAAATTACAGGATTGTTATTGTTGTTGTACTCTGTTTGGAAAATTTAAAACAATAATATTAAACCCCTCAATTGTCCTGGCTATTTTGGACATTGCATTTGATTATAACTTTATTTTCGGATGCTCCATATATTGATCATGATTTCTTGTTGGTAGAGTGTTGTTGCTTGGGGAATGTGGTATGGAATTAAGTTGTGATTCTAAAATGAAAATAAATATTTGATAACATCCCATCTCTGTAGAGTAATGTGTAAAATAGTTGTTAATTATAAATCAATGACAAAATTAAGGTGGAATATTTGAATAAGAAGTTTTAATCCACCACAAACCATTTAAAAGGATGTTTAAGATTTATTGAAACATCTATATTCTCTACACAAAGAGATAACACATATGAGGTCAATTTATGTAAATTATTGCAATTAAAAAATAATGGATTACCTTTTTACCGCTTGAGTGTAAGACATACATATTGCAAATGTGTTGTATAACTCAATGTTGCAAGTTCCTTATTTTTATCAAACTGTAGGTAGGGGCTCGACCAAGTCCAATTTCTACGCGGCCATATCTAGAAGATAAAGTTCATCATAAAGAGTCTCTTTTCTCCATGAAATTAACCAGCTGTTGGCCCATTTGGTGCCGTGGCCCTAGCCTATCCATTAGATATTCCTAGAAAAATAGAATAATATTAAAATGTTTGTCTTTAAAAGTGAGTAAAAAAATAGTTATTATTATTAGATGCCACACAAAAATATTGAGAAGTTAACGAATCAACATTATTATTTGTAATAACTAAGTAGTGAGAAAGGTTAATTGTAAGTTGAGTTTTCAAAAGCAACACTTCATCATCTGTGACTGCTATCAATCCCTAGTTTAATGTTGTTCAACAGGCCAGAAATTGCTTTTTTTCTGTACCCAAATTAAAAAATATAACCTATAAAATTTTTAAAAAACATTGTTATACTTACTTTAGCCTATCCTTGACCATTATTATTTATTTTGTTCCTCCTAATTAGCTAACAGTGCCCATTTCGTCTGTTTCATATGATGCTTAATTGTGTTAATGCGGTAATGAACTATTTCAAACTGTTTATAGTTGTACCCAAATTGAAAGGTCTATTATTAATTCACTCTACACATACTTAAAAAGCACTTCACCTTTAAACTTAAAAAGAGTTCGTCGAAAGTTGATATTTGTTTACAATGTTTCATGATCGTCGTGATAACAATTTTTTTCTGACAACAAAAAAATGAGGCAAAGACATGCTCCTATACAGCCTTATAATTAATTAAAACTCGCAAATATAGCGTTTTTTTATAAGAACTGTATGAAAAGATGTTATGTTTGACGAATTACACCATTTATTAAGTATTTTTACTACTTAAACGCTCGTTTATGAAAGTTACAATGACTTTACCGGTTTAACGATAAATAAAACATGCCTGTTGCTAAGAGTAACGCAGCTAACTTCATGTGGTACAACAAAATTTTTGGCCAATCCGAGCGCAACTCCGATTTTAATCCAATGTTGTCAAAATTGTTTTCAAGAGTACGCTAATTTGTCAGCATTGAATTGAAATTGAGATTGGATCGAAATTGTTATTGGATTCAAGAGTAAGCTTGCAGGAGATAGGCAGCAGCGTCTCCCTATAACAACAACAAAATGTGGTTGCCAACCCTTCTGCCAAGTGTGGCAACTTACATTGTTATAAAAATTATTGTTACAATTATTCCACCTGTAAGGCAATTTATAGGGCGGTCTATGTTCAGTAGTGGAATTTTGAAAGGGTATAATGGTAACGGTTAGCTCAAGTTGGTTATTATTTACATAATATATATATATATATATATATATATATATATATATATATATATATATATATATATATATATATATATATATAACTCGCTATCTCTCCATAGCGCACAGCGTGTGCTATGTAAGTAGTCGCCATGGTGCTATGTCGCTTTGGCGTTTTTAAGTAGATATTAATATCTAGCGGCAACTTGTTTTAGCAGCAGTGCTGTTGGGAGTGGACGTGTGACGCAAATTTGATCTAGCAGCACGCTATACATAGCGCGTGACCTAATTTAGTGTTAGACGTTGTTTAGTTAGTGTATACTGTTCAGGCTTAATGTCTGAAGTGATTTAAGTGAAATACGCGAATGAGTGATTGCCTTCAGCTCGTCAGAAGGCGCTAATGTGCTTCCCAAAGCAAATTCACAATGTCATCTCACTTGTCAACCAAACGCCTACGATTAACATTCTTTTGTCTAATATAACTAATTTTGATTTTGAAAAGTAAGAACATTTGATTTGTATCAGTTTATCCTCTAAAGATAAAACATATACTGTATGCTTATAAGTGATCAAAGGACACAGTTGTCTGCTACAAAAGGAGCCTGACTAATGTTTTTAAATTTAAATAAAATATAGATACAAAAGTGTATATTATAACAGTGTGTGTAAATAGTTGATTTTTGTATATACAATCAATTAACTTTTAAATACAACTTTAATTGATTTATAATTTATATTTAGGTTAAAATAACGTTTAAATCCATTATAATAAAAAATAATTTATTTAATTTAATTTAAAATAGTACATGCCTTAAAAATATTTTTAGGATTATAGAAAGTCGTACACCTAAAAAGTATGAAAGAGCGTTCACTGGTTTTTTCTATACCACTATATTTTATTTTAGTCTAAAACTGCGACTTATTACGAAGTAATGTTCTTATTTAGCACGCGGTCTATCCGACGAACGACATGTAATGTAACGTGCTACGAGATATAGCGTGCTGCAAAACTTACGCGCTTGCCGGCCTCCTACACGCTTTCTTATAAATAGCGCGCTATAACAAAGTGTTTATAAAAACGCGCTAGAAATTTATAGTTTATATGCAGCCTTAAAGCCGCCAAATAGTTCCTTCTTTTTCCAGCATGTTTGTGTTTTATGGTGTACAATAAAGTTCTGTGTAATGTTCATTTGTTTACTCTAGGTATTTAATATATCTTTTTATAGCTTGATGTCATATTTGATTTCCTACTCCGTGTAATAAGTAAGTAACCATATTATTACTTGCGCGAAGATCTAATTCCTGGATTCGGGCTCCAAAGCGACTGTGTGGAGACCGTCGATGCTATTCCCATAGTGAAATATAATAAGGGGATAAATAAGGGGATAATCGATTCTTGTCACAACAACACGATCCCTGTCGAATTTTGTGACACCCGCAAGTCACAGGCTGGTGTGTAGAGGGGATTTTTTAAATGATGCCAACACAGTAGCGTATTTTTGCTTACATAAGTTTTAGTATTTCGATGAAAAAGATTATTATCTATATTGATTTAACAAGAGGATCCAGTTTAGCCTCGCATAATTAATGTCTCGGGCATCAAGGCCGCCTATACATCATATACGAAATTCGTATAAACTTTTTTCCACGTCAGTTGTCGGTTGTACGAGTTTATTCTCTTCTATTCATTGTATGCCATTCGTATTTGTTGTTCTGTGTATGTACCTTTGGTTGCTTCGTACCAAACAACCCAATGAACTTTTCTAAAAATATGGTATTACACCCATTTTCAAAAATTGTTTTAATGAATCCTGGAGTGATAATGAACTCCTATAATTTTTACATATTTTTTTAAAACCGAATAGTGCCATAAAAATTACTTTTAATCTATAGTTTTAAATTTTCGCGTGAAAACGCTAGCCGCCATGCTGTTCAACTCATGACGTCACTGTCCTCTATTTTGCCGGTTTTGCAAAGGAATAAGATAGTTTTTAATGTTTAATAATGAGTTATCATCTAAATCATTGTTGTGTTGTGCCTGAATGCAAAAATACGAGCATAAAAACGCCGGGAAAATTATGGATTCAAGTGCCAAGTATTTAAATATAAGAAATACTTAGTTAAAACTGGCAAGAAGATACCCGAACACATTGTCTACAAAAAGCAGACTATTCTTCTGTGAAGATCATTTTGATGTGAGTATGAGTTATATTTAACTATCTTTTAATACAAAACAAAACGTCATCAGGTGAAGTGTATCGCAAGTCAAATTTTGTAATTGTAATAAATTACGTTAACTTAGATATTATAACTAATGATTGTAATTATAGTTAAACTAAATTATGATAGCTACTGAACTATATTTTATCAAAATAAACTCTGACCTGGTGGACTCTGACATTGATGTTTTAACATTTTTCAACTCAGCAGAACAAAAATTGGGATTGCTTACAAAAATTTTTGCCACCATCAATTTATTTATCCTTGGTAGATTACTAGTGCTTTCTGCTTTTACGAATTCGTCTTCCATGATGCCTTTTCAATTAAATTCGTAATAAAACTCAATAATCATAACGATAACTTAGAAAAATTTCGAAATAACACAGCACCGTAGCTAGTTCTCTTAATTAGTAACACAGAACACTAATACCCTAAGGATGAATCAGTGACGTCACATGTTATAACATGGCGGACTGCGTTTTCGAAATTTGAGACACAGACGAAAAAATGTTCTTAAAATTGAAATTATGATTTATAATGCAATTTTATAAACAGAAATCAATATTTTTCGTTTACTTTTTACAAAATCTATCATAAATACTTATATGTTTTTTGATTTTATTTAACATGGTGTAAAATACCCTATTACAAAAGATGGCAAATATTCGCTACATAATTCTTATATTGCTAAATGAAAGACAATGGATTAAAAATTAATTAAACTTTATTAAATCTTATTAAATAATGTCGCTTACAAACGTCATTCAATTTTTATAGAAAGTCATTGTAGTTGGAGACGTCGTCGAACTGCTGCGACTGCGAGCTCGGACGCACTGCACCACCCTGCGGTCTGTACTGAGGCTAGTGAACACGTATATACATGAGTTTTATTTAATATGGTTATAAAAAGTTGCAATCAGAAACATTTTATTGAATTTTGTCAATACTTATTACTACTATTTACTATTTTATATTACAAAAATTTAATTTTGCTTAGCTCATAGGAAAATGAATTGAATTTACGACTTTAATTTAACTGTACAGTGTTATATTTTATTGATCGAACTGAATTTACAATCTACAAATTCAGATCAAACAATAAAATACAAACAGAAGCAAGACTATAGACAATATTAAACTAAGTTAGTGTGTGACTGATCATGGCTTTCCTCTAATAGTTGATACAATTAATTGCTTCGAACTTTTTTTTGATATAAGGTCTGAAATAGTGGATTTCATACTCAGTGGTCATAAAAAAGCGTAATAAAAACAAAGCTTTTTAAAATTATGCATGAATCGTTTTACAAAGTGAGGATGGATTTTTTAATCACAGGCAAAAAGAAACATGCAGATTAGTGGTATCATAGAAGACGACAGGAAATATTTACAACAAAATCAGTCTCAAGCTAAGTAGGAAATCTTATTAGAATTTTGTAAATATTTCAATTTACATTATTTACATGTTTTAATTGCTGACATTTTTTAAATTTGTTTTTATAATGTTCCCATAGATATTCGGCCACCCTAGCGAAAGCAGGCAGGTTATGTTGGCTTAGCTCGTAGATTCAGAATATACCAATACATATAGAAG
This sequence comes from Parnassius smintheus behrii, assembly GCA_036936625.1. Taxonomy (NCBI): domain Eukaryota; kingdom Metazoa; phylum Arthropoda; class Insecta; order Lepidoptera; family Papilionidae; genus Parnassius; species Parnassius smintheus. The sequence continues at coordinate 18,223,248 of JAUPFT010000028.1, read as the reverse complement.
ACACATTACATAGAAAGATACTTTCGATCAAAAATATGACAAACTCTGTAGCTAAATGCCTATCTGCACATTTAGGGAATATTTAATAAAATAGGGAACATTGAATAAAACTACTACTTACTAAACTACAACTTCAAGGCACATTAAGTTCATTCTGCGTAGATCGGACCAAATGTAATTATTAAAAAGCTAACCCGAAGTACCTTCACTCCGGGTTAACTCTGATATCGGTCACCTCAGTCCCCGTGACCATGGATATTGGAAAACACCCGAAATGTCAGGTATTAAAATTAAGCGAATTAAACGCGATAAAATCCGTAAAAGTAGTTTTATTCAACGAAATATTTTTAATTTAAAAATGTCAGCAACTACTTATGAACGTGAGAAAGTTAATCAATATTTTAATGGATATAAACACGAGGGTTACTTGTTCACACTTTCGAATCCACGATAATTATTCGATTATTCGGTTATTCGATGGTTCTAAAAACGAAAATTAACAACACGTAAACAACGTCTAACACTCGTGGCTACATCCATTATAAGAGAAGGCTAAATAGATGAACGAAGAAAATTGATGATGAAAATGATGACATCGTCCTATATTACATTTCAAAGGTATTAAAAAATTAAATTAAATTACTTAAATTACACGAAAGGAAAAGAAAATAATCCTAATAGTTATATTTTTTTTTTAATTTAGAACAAATTTTACACCTTTTATAACGTTTTTATTTTAGCGATAGAATTCGAAAAATGAGTGTAATTCAAAGCAAGAAATGTAATAAGTTCGTTGTCACAAGTTAATGCAGAAATAATAAATGTTTGTGAATGGCTAAAATTTAAATATATTATCTATATTATATACATTAAATTTAAATAAATAAAACGTTCAAAAATTTGGTCAAAAAGTCGCACATCGAATTTTAAAATCGGAAACATTTCATCATCACAACAAACCACAAGTAATTACGATCAGAAATATCAGTGTATTTACACGTTAAAGTATAGGTGAAAGTGAAATACAGCCTGTGTAATATACAACTAACTTAAAAATTTTGTGAATTACGGTCGAATTTCGAGGCGACCACAAGTATCCTTAAAAGCATACGAAAAATACATTTTTCAACTAATACTTAGTGTAGCTCAATCAACAAACTTTTAAATCGTTTATAGCTATTGTAAATTCTAAAGAGGCGGTTAATTTGGTAAGAAGCCGTTCACAAACATTCACGATCGGCAGATAGGTGTTTGAAGCATTACTTATGCGTGCGAGGGTATGAGGGCGGTGTGGCGGCGGTCACATGTGCGGGCGGCCTCCGCGCGGCGCCTGCTGCTGCTAGAAACACACGCCGCACTGAGCCCATCGCTAGACCGACCTCAGCTGATCTGTCCACTACGCTCAGTCGGCCGGGTTAACTAGCTCAGTCAACTGACTCAGTCAGTTCAACTGATTCCGATCTGTGAACTCGGCAGGCTCAACAGACCCATTAACCAGGTCATGTTTATTGAGCTGACCTAACTCAAGTATAAGGTTTGCGAGGTTAGGTGAATCGGTTATAAGTCTCAGCCGAACTCATACCGACTGACTCAGAAACTCAGATGACCTCGTCCCGACCGATTCAGCCGACTCGACCGACCGAAGAGCGAGTCAGCCAAGCTTACTGACGAGGTCGGCTATGTAATACTGAGCATCACCAGATCAAGTCAGACTAAGGTAAGCTATTTAATAGATTTAGTTTATACTGCCACGAGCCACACAATCGCACTACCTGTCAGTAGGCTCAGCTTAATTAACCCTTTCCCATATTGTGTCTATTTCGCGGACAGGGAAACTTTTAAAACGTTATAGTAGACATTTTAGTAAACAGAGGATTTGAGCAATCAACTGAACTTATCTGATGATGATGATTGAGCCGGTCTTGTTATGCCCAAAAAACTTTTAAGTTAAGCAGAACCGAGCGTGTTAAAAAAAAGAGTTAAAGCAGTAAAATTTTAATATGTTGGTATAGGTTTTGGCACAAGAGTTGAGGACATGCACATGCATCGTCATGTCATATGCTTATGGTTTATATTACAGTGTTTTTTTTGTACAGATTGCAAAATAGAAGGCAAACTACTTAATCGATGCTGATTAAAAAGTTTCTTTAAAACCATTCACGTTTATTTTTTTAAATTCACTTAACATCAGGAATACATATTTTTACATTTATTTAATAAAGAATTTATATTTATTATGTACTTCTTTTTTTTTAAATTGATAATTTAGATTAGAATTACCGAATTAATTAGATAGTTACCGGAGCACTAAAGGAATTCGGAAGAGTTAACAATTCAATGTCATAGCCAATTCATATAAAGGAAACGAAATGTAATTTTATAGGTGATAGGACTCTACTATTTGCCCCATCAAATACCAGTTTCTGCGCTGCTTGGTTCCAATCTGAAGGGTATAAGGGCCAGTATAATTACACGCAGGCATTCCATTTAAGTTCTCAGAGATGACATCTGTAGCCTTTGTTGGACGGTAGTCGCAGGAGTTTATGGAATGCAGTAGCTTACTGCTACTTACCATAAGATGGACTATAAACATCCACTTAATAAACAAAACTTCACGAGTAACGAAAAAATAAGTTTGAAATCTTTTCTGTGAGTTATAAAAAAGTTAAGTTTTCTCTGGAATAAACCTAAAAGAATATCAGCAGTGCATTACAAAAACCTATTCATTATTAAGCTCCATCCACAACGCAAGGTACACGTTCTGGATAAATTGCTACAAGAATACGGTCACTGTTTTACATACAATTACTACTAACGTGATAATCTGATAATAAATCTTAGTAAATCGAACGACGATATTTCTGATGGATCTTCTTTTTGTAAATAATAAAGGCAACTTTTTGTTTTCCCCATAATATATATATATATATATATATATATATATATATATATATATATATATATATATATATATATATATATATATATACAGAATGGGTCCCACATATATGCAATAAATGAAACCATATACTTGTTATCGCCTTTGCTGACGATATACAAAAAATGAACGTAATCGGTCCAGTAATTAGGTCAAAAAGTAGAGTTTTAATTTTAAGCAAATTTGAACACTATAGAATTGGGTCACTAAGTCAATGATTCAATGAACTTGAATGAATCCTTGAACATTAAAAAGCGACGTTGCCACGCAGTGCAAACTATTGGTATTGCGACATATCGACAGCGGTGTCTTTTGTCGGCGTGCCACCCGCGTGCAACGTTGTCACTCTTCCAAGGGGTCAAGGTACGTTGTCTAAACAGAGTGTTCACTTTTACTGAATTTATTTTAATATTTATTTTGTTTGAAAATTTCACCTTTTTATTTTACGGGTTTTAATTTAATATTTAATTTTTCTACACTTCTACGGACTAGTATTACTTGTGGTTTCATTTAATATATATATATATATATATATATATATATAGAGAATAAAATTCATTAATTCTTTCGTTCACCTTTTTTGCCATCAGTACATTATATAGTTATGAGTATCAATTCACCTCAACTCAAATGACAATACCTATATTAAAGACTATTAAACTGAGCAAACGCAGGTATATACTTATCGCGTTTAGGATTTCTGAAAAAAAAAACTCAATTAAATTAGGAGAAGCTTTTTGTAAGCAGAGCAAAGAGGTAGGTATCCGTGGAGTAGCTAATCATGGTATAGAAATGATATTAGTTTATCAAATTATTTACAAATGAAATGAGCAAGCTAAGCTGAACATACTTAAATTTTCATTGGAATCAATGATAATAAAACGATGTTAGAATTAAAATAATAAACTTAGTAAATTAACAAAAAAAAAAATAGAATTATTAACAAAAAGCAAAACGCGAACAAATTCTAATCAGACACATAAGTTTGAGTATGTTCAGACAAAAGCTATCGAAATGAATGAGACACAAGTATGCAAAATGGAATGGGTATATGTTGTTATACATATATGAAGTAAGTTGCTGATTTTAAGCTTACATATTTGCTAGCGTAATCTGTTATATACAATACAATGTCATTTTATAATGCGGTAATTGACACCACCATTGATAAATTACTCCGTCGTATAATTTTAATTGGATACTTTTACAAGTATAATTTGATTTGTAATAAGCTAAATTAGGTTTGTACTATGTAATATAACATACAACGAACGTTCACATTATTCAAAAGTGTGACGTCATTTCCCGGTATTCCCATATAATTTATGTACAATTTTTGTTCTGATAGTACATAAAAAAATATATCGATTGGCACGTGTCAACTACCATTTATATAAGAACATTGTGAAAATTTAGCAATGATATTTATAAATAACTAAATACCAAATTCTTAGGTTTATATTTTTGTCTACGGTACGAAAAGATGCGATAGATGGTAATAATAGATGCGAGATAATGGCTGTGTTTAGCAGAAATAAGCGCTAGGAAGCGCTTGTAACCAAAATGGTGAACTATACAGTTTTCGGCCAGGACACGTTTGCTAACTTCAGTAGCGCCGACACAATCCGCCCTCTTGCTTATTTATTTTGTGTGTTTTGAAGTAGAGTTTATAAGTTGTTTTGTGCAATTAGTTTCAAGTAATATAATGTCATGAATAAACATATTATACATGTTATTAAAAATTCATAATTAGTAAGTTTTTAATATAAATACTTTACAAACATATATTTAAATTAGGTTGGGTTCCCCGGTTAAAGCTAACTTAGTGTCCTAGAGGAAAATAACTATATACCATTTGACAGCGCTTACCGCTTACGATCGCCATTTTGCTTACAAGCGCTTCCTAGCGCTTTTTTCCGCCAAACGCAGCCAGTGTTGCATATTTAGTGTGCGTGTGTATGACTCATTTTCATTGGTTGATAACTTGGATCTATCAAAAGCATGCGCATCGACTCTTGTGAATACTGACTTCCATATAGCTGAACCACATAAATATCAACCGATATATAGATATTGAAATATATCGAATCAATTTCAGATATTCAAATCCAATAAAGAAATACGATTTGTATAGGGTAAGACTGGTATTACCCATGCCTTAGTGAAATTACCAAATTAGAAATTAGAAATAGTAAACGGGGACTCCCCGCAGGCGTGGGTATTAATCAATGAATGCAATTATGAGTCTTATGGCCAAATACCCAAACGCTACTCAATTTTAAGATGAAGTCTCGTGGTGTCAGTCACTTTAACTTAGGGCGAATTCGATTAACCTTATCTATTTTTTTTACAACGCCATCTTGTCCCAAGCTAAGCAGAGCTTGTGTTATGGGTACTAGACAACTGATAAACATACTTATATATTTCTAAATACATAAATATTATAGATAAATTACACCCAGACACAGAACAAATGATCGTGCTCATCACACAAACATTTGTCCTGGGTGGGAATCGAACCCAGGACCTCCGGCATAGCAGTCAGGGTCACTAACCACTAGACCAACAGGCCTGTCAAAAACACTATAGATTTAGAGCACTGTCCTGCGAATAAAAACACTAATTACTATAGATTTAGAGCACTGTTGGTTTAACCAAATCTTAATTCAAGAAAACTGTCTATTTGAAAGTAAATCGCTATATTACCAAATTCATGGAGTAAATTAGTTATCCCGGATTATTTTAATGGCGGCTACATTTTAACAGTTGTTTTCGTCGTATGCTTTGTTGAAAGTGGTAAAATCAAAAATTTTGTACAACCACCGTCAATATAAGTAAAATGAGAAACATCATTAATATAGTCGAAGTCAATTAAATACGCATTAATAAGGATATCTCAAAAACTACTGGTCAGATCTTGATTAAATTTATGTAGGACCAAATGAAGAGCACAAGTTTTCAAATAAATAAAAGAATCATCACAATCGGTTTACCTAGGAAAAAAGTTCTGAGGTATCACGAAAAAAAAATCACTTGAATTTAGTACTTCCTCTTGTTGTTGAAGTCGGTTAAAAAGTGGTATATTTCACAGTTGTGCGTTTATGATTTCTAGTTTTATTGGGCTACATTTCCCTTTTTTTTTGTTTACAATTACCATAACATGCAATGACAGTAGGCTTATAATAATAAAATTATGCGATCATAAAATCTTGCGTCGTGCTATACAGGATGTTAGTGTAAGCACCGTTATAATTGAAACCAGTGGTTTGGTTTCACTTATAGAACGTAAATTCAATGAATTTAAAAAGAACGCTATTTTCTTTCATAAAATTTAAAAAGTTTCTGTCCGACACCGTCCGTAAATTCACGGATATCCTATGCGCCCGAGTGACGTAATCACTGTAAAGATCACCGCCCGCGCTAGCTACCTACACAACATTCAACATAAAAACACAATAGGTACACATAACCTGTGATGTAACTTTTCCTTCATACTTTCATCCTGGCTTAGGACAGGCAAAATTGAGGAATTAAGGAAAAATTGAGATTTTACTAAAATATGTTGTTATTTTTCATTGAATTTACGTTCTATAAGTGAAACCAAACCACTGGTTTCAAGGACAACGGTGTTTACACTAACATTCTGTATAAACAGTTGTATTACGTTTTTAGTTGGCATAAATGTTCAGTCATTATTCTTTAGCCAACTCTAATGAAACAATATCCAATATTGGCTACTCTACGTTTGTGTTGGAAAAACGCAAATGAAGTTATCTGAGAGTTAAAATTATTCGAGAGTTAGTTACTCTGGTGTTACATGGTATTTGGTCGAATCTACTCTTTATGTAATAGACAACATGAGACTTAACGGCGTCTTAAAATTGTCCAACGTTTGAGTATTAGGACATCAGTGCGGGTGTGCGTCTTACTGCAGTAGGTTTAGTGTGCTCACTGATGTGTGGGTGCGTTACTGTTTTAGGAGCAGGTAGAAATGTGTGTGTAGGTGTGCGTGTTACTCTTCAGGAGCAGGTGAAGACGTGTGCGTGTTGCGTGCTCGCTACCTGCTGCAGCAGATTGCGCAGGCCCTGGTTGAGCGTGTGCATAACGCGCGGCGCGTGCATGGGCGCACCGCGCAGCTGCTGCTGCAACTGCTGCTGCAGCTGCTGCTTGCGCTGCTGCTCCTGCAAAATTATCACACCCGACTCACTCCACCAACCTTATTTAACCATCTCCGTCGCGGACGGCGAGAGTGGCCGCCAACCGTAGCCCTCGCACGCCCCGCACGTGATTACATCACGCCATACATCGCGACCAATCACCGCTCCCCGATCAAGCGTCCTACGCACGTCAACCTAGAGATACGCCCCACGACAATAAATGCGGATATCCGGCCGGTAGAAGACATTCGCATATTAAAAAAAGTAAAGGAAGATCCTCTAAGTGCTAATTAGTTCTACTCTCGCAAATAGTGTAAATAAATTGTTTACAGTTGCCTTCCACTTTTATTAACTATTTCAATAGAACCGTCAATATAGTAAAAAGCAGGTCTTTACAATACTTAAATACACAGTTCTATAACTTAATACAGTTCACTTGCTCACAGAATACCAGAGTAAAGTAGCAACTTAAATATTGCTGTGTTTTGTATGATGAGTGTAGAGAACCGGAAACCTTTTTTACTGGAAACGAGGGATGACAACGCATCGGCATTTCACACGCACAAACACACGCACACACACGCGCGTGCAAACGTACTGTTAGGAAGACACCGCTGCCCATCTCCTCGTATGTATTACTCTGTCTCGCCTCTTACACCCTCGAGACTGTATGGAGTAATGGACATTCTTACACCGCCACTACACGGTCACCATGTCCATTAGAAAACATAAATGCATTCATCATCGTCATCATCTTGCATCCTGCAAGGTACAAAACATAAATTCCCACGTATAGTCACAAATACATATTATACTATACATAGTTCAAAACATTACCAGGTACATTTTCTTTCTCGCACGACTTCTTGGTAGATTCATTTACCACCGACAATTTTTCAGGCCGATACGACTTAAGGACCTTTAAGAAACGAGCTTACTCTTTTTACGTACGTGCGTGCGTGCGTACGTGTACATGCTACTAACTTTGTATTAACAAAGTGCATTCACAAAGTCCGTCGTGCCGCCAACATACAAGGTATTAGTACTTCTGGAAACAAATATTACCTCCAACTGTTTATACTGCTGCTCCTGTTGTTGTGCGGCGTGCAAATGCGTCACGATGTCCATCTGCGACTTGAACTCTTCCTCTTGCTGGTGAGCGGCCTCCAAAGTTTGCTGCAGATGCTGTATTTTCTCGAGGTTTTGTTGCCTCGCAGCCTCCAAGCCGTCTAGCTGTGTGACCGGTCTGGCACCTTTGCCACCCACGCCTACTCTTCCAACACCCGCAACGCCGCCGACTTGTCCACCCATACTATTAGCCATCATCATATTCTAAAAAGGAAACAAACAAACTCTCATTTAAAAACAAATAACTAACGACAACACTATGGAAATTTATTTGTCAAAATCCAAAACCAGTTTGTGTTACGGGAATAAAGGTTTTCAAAACTTTTTCTGGCACCAGGGCGGTGCCGCTCCTTTCGAATGATATGAATTATTTTAAGAGATCTTATGACGATGAGGTTAAATTGTTCAAAAAGTGTAAAGATTAATCACTATTTCTGATGGTCAAATTTTGTATTGATTAGATTAGAAATGGATAAACCAAAGTATGGATATTCCCAAAACTAGAACACCTAAAAAGTGTAATAAATTAAAGACCAACCACTGAGGCACAGTCTAACTACTACTAACAGTCGATCATCGAAGGTATCTATCATCGCAAGGGTCTATCAACGAAGGTGTCTATCATCGAAGGTGTCCATCATCGAAGGTGTCTATCATCGAAGGTGTCCATCATCGAAGGTGTCTATCATCGAAGGTGTCCATCATCGAAGGTGTCCATCATCGAAGGTGTCCATCATCGAAGGTGTCCATCATCGAAGGTGTCCATCATCGAAGGTGTCCATCATCGAAGGTGTCCATCATCGAAAGTGTCTATCATCGAAGGTGTCCATCATCGAAGGTGTCCATCATCGAAGGTGTCTATCATCGAAGGTGTCCATCATCGAAGGTGTCCATCATCGAAGGTGTCTATCATCGAAGGTGTCCATCATCGAAGGTGTCTATCATCGAAGGTGTCCATCATCGAAGGTGTCCATCATCGAAGGTGTCTATCATCGAAGGTGTCTATCATCGAAGGTGTCTATCATCGAAGGTGTCCATCATCGAAGGTGTCCATCATCGAAGGTGTCCATTATCGAAGTTCTCTATCATCGCAGGTGTCCCTCATCGAAGGTGTCCATCATCGAAGGTGTCCATCATCGAAGGTGTCCATCATCGAAGGTGTCTATAATCGAAGGTGTCCATCATCGAAGGTGTCTATCATCGAAGGTGTCCATCATCGAAGGTGTCCATCATCGAAGGTGTCCATCATCGAAGGTGTCCATCATCGAAGGTGTCCATCATCGAAGGTGTCTATCATCGAAGGTGTCCATCATCGAAAATGACTATCATCGAAGATGGACAATCATGCGCTGCGGAGCTGAGCGAGGTGAGACGCGGGCGCAGCGCTTCCGATCTGTTCGCTAGGGTTGTCCGGTTACGCAAATAAAATGGTTAACACTACAGGAGCGATAAAAAGTAACAAATTCAGATGTTCTGACACCCCAAGCGATTTATTGTTTATGTCAGGTTTTCCGAAAACATCAAACTCGAAGACTATGTTCTTCTTGGGCTGTAACTGAGGCATCGTTTTTTGTATACAATATACATCGTACATAAACTAGAAATTGAAAAACTCTCATTTAAAAAACTAACTTTTCAATTACAACACTGTTCGACCCAATTGAACAGATAATGAGTTCAACTCCGTTCTACCTAGTGACATCTGATCAGCGGAACATAACGAATTACGAGTATTAGCATTCATAGTATTACTATAAGCCATAATACAACTTAACCAAACAATTCCCAGCAGCAAGACGTATACAGGGTATTAGTGTAAACACCGTTATCCTTGAAACTAGTGGTTTGGTTTCACTTATAGAACGTAAATTCAATGAAAAATAACAACATTTTTTTAGTAAAATCTCAATTTTTCCTTAATTCCTCAATTTTTGCCGGTCCTAAGCCAGGATGAAAGTATGAAGGAAAAGTTACATCACAGGTTATGTGTACCTATTGTGTTTATATTGGAATATTATGTAGGTAGCTAGCGCGGGCGGTAATCTTTACAGTGATTACGTCACTCGGACGCATAGGGTATCCATGAATTTACGGACGGTGACGGACAGAAACTTTTTAAATTTTATGAAAGAAAATAGCGTTTTTTTTTAAGTTCGGATAAATATTTTTATATTAAAGCCAACTACCTATGGTTTTAGTGACAACGGTGTTTGCACTTACACCTTGTATAGGCTGTGACTTATGCTAAGGCAGCTCTATTTACAAGCTAGGACTATATCACCACTTATCACATGGTGGGCATGAAGTCGAGTGCTATCCATTCATATTAGCCTATAAAATTTCATTGCTGGACACAGGTCTCGCTTATAGTTTCAAATGGGGGGAGGGGGGGATTTAGCCATAGTGGCCACGCTCGGCCGGAGGGTTGCCAGCCGCAGTATTAAACGCCACCGAGTACAGTCACCCGTAACACTGTATAGGTCTATATGTGACCTGATTGTGTTGCTGCATCTGCGGCTGCACCATGCCCTGGCTGGGCCCCGGCAATGCCATCTGCCCCAAGCCCACGCCCACGCCCTGCAACGCACCGCTCAGCGCGCCCATACCTCCAGACTGCATTCCACCAGCACCTGCAATACAATTTCCAATATATCACACAACATACTAGAAATAACTATTTCATGCTTCTCATGCTCTTATTAAAATATTTTCATGACATTGACAATTATACAGGGTTAATTTTCAAATACTAGCCAAATTTAATAGTTGAGTTCAAAATATAAATACTGATATATACACTATTTACGCTATTTTCCACACACTTGGTGAGCGCATAAGGGCTGCTATCCCCTACACTACGTTGATGCAGTCGTCCAGACAATCAAATCGCCAGAATATAATATGATTATACGAGGTGGGGCAATCGTGACAAAGATGCAATTTTTTCCATACTTTCTAGATTCATAATTTATAACATAATAAAATTATATGCAGAAAGTTTAAGGCGTTTTAAATACACTTCCATCAGCTAGAGCAACTTTTATCAGCTTAGACATCGTTTTTACAGTTTTCTAAATAACGCGTAAATAAGTTTAGTAAATTTATTTGAAAATGTCTGTAATTGAATTTGATTTATAGGCACAAGTATAGCGTACGCGAGCTCGTGGATGCAACAAGTCAATGCGCCTTAATGACACGCTCGCTACCAAGTTTATAACTACGCGACGCGAATCATGATTTCAATTTTCCACTACCATACGAATGTGTGCGTGCGTAATAAAATAGTAGGCGCTACATATTTATGAATGATAATCAGTTAAAACAATGTATTTCCACTCCCATACGAATGTGTGCGTGCGTAATAAAATAGTAGGCGCTACATATTTATGAATGATAATCAGTTAAAATAATGTATTTCTACTCCCATACGAATGTGTGCGTGCGTAATAAAATAGTAGGCGCTACATATTTATGAATGATAATCAGTTAAAATAATGTATTTCTACTCCCATACGAATGTGTGCGCGCGTAATAAAATAGTAGGCGCTACACATTTATGAATGATAATCAGTTAAAATAATGTATTTCCACTCCCATACGAATGTGTGCGCGCGTAATAAAATAGTAGGCGCTACATATTTATGAATGATAATCAGTTAAAATAATGTATTTCTACTCCCATACGAATGTGTGCGTGTGTAATAAAATAGTAGGCGCTACATATTTTATGAATGATAATCGGTTAAAATAATGCATTTCCACTTCCATACAAATGTGTGCGTATGTAATAAAATAGTGGGCGCTACATAATTATGAATGATAATCAGTTAAAATAATGTATTTCCACTCCCATACGAATGTGTGCGTGCGTAATAAAATAGTAGGCGCTACATATTTTATGAATGATAATCAGTTAAAATAATGCATTTCCACTTCCATACAAATGTGTGCGTATGTAATAAAATAGTGGGCGCTACATAATTATGAATGATAATCAGTTAAAATAATGTATTTCCACACATATTGAATATAAAAGACAGTATCCTAATGGCAGGGCGTAACTCGTAACACAAGCAATTTAAGCTTACCACGAGTGGTTAAGGGGAGTATTAGTAATGTTTATAATATTGTTAATATTCTTCGAAAAAAAAAAAGATTAAAAGGAGAAAATGTTTCTTTCATTTTTTTTCACCATACGCTTATATTACCTATTCTGACCTCTTTTTTTTATAGGATAGGGTGACAAACGAGCACATAATCCACCTGATGGTAAGTAGTTGCTGCGGCCTATAGACATCTACATCTATCCTCGCTTACATAACAAAATGCAGATGCGTTGTCACCCGTGAGGACTAAGATGGAATGCCTCGTTTCCAGTAAAAAGGGTCTCCGGTTCTCTACACTCATCATACGAAATACAGCAGCATTTAGCTACTATTTCACGCTGGTGTTCTGTGAGTCCTTCCCCGGTCGAGCCGACCCATTCGTGCTACAACTATACTACTAATACAGCTGCAGCATGGCTCTACCACGTAAGAATGTCCTCTGCACATTTGGTCGTATATTGAAAATAGCCCTGTATATTATGATTATAAATACATATACTACACTTATGTGAACCCTTCACAAGTCCACTCCTTAACATAGGCCTTCCTAAGGAATTCCACAAATCATGGTCCTGGCCACCTGCATCCATCGACTTCTTGCTTCTCTTAAAAAGTCGCCACTGCATCTAGTTGGGGCCACTCTATACTTAGTTTATTGGTACCGAGGCTGCCCCTCAAGAACCTTGCCTTTCTTCACCATCGGCTGTCAATTCTTCGAGCTATATGGCCGGCCGGTTGCCACGTTAGCTCACTGAATTGTTGGGCTATTTCGGTTACTTTAGTTCTACTCCTGATATATTCATTACGAATTTTATAACGCAGAGGAACTCCGAGCATAGCATATACCTATACACAAACATGAACATTTAGTTTCTTTTTACACGGTCTCCTCCACAACAACTGTTTGCTAGGTTTCAACTTATGTGGTGGGCATAATAATTTTAATTATCTAAAAGACAAAAAAAAATATTTAAAATTCTTTATTGTTACATAAAATTGTCTACACTCACCAGCCATGGTTTGCGTGGGCATATTCCCGCCCATCGCACCAGCAGCACTCACTGCTGTGGGCATCTGTTTATTTATTATCTGTGTGATTTTCTGTTGCTGGATCACCTGCAAAAATGGCCGGGACTTAATATTCGTGACTTAAGACATGTTATTTTAAAATAAAATACATACATATGCCGAACCAGTGGCTGACATCAACGACCTATTGCGCTAATGTGCTGCGTGCATTTCCAATTATGTAGTATGCAACTAAAATCCTTTGTAACTAACAAAATGATTGCCAACCCCCACGCCAAACGTGGCAACTATGACAAAATCCCCTCTATGAGGCCATCTATGGGGGAGGCCTATGTTCAGCAGTGGATTTTTATTGGATTTTTATAGGCTGTAACAGATTGGATGGATGTAATATGATTTGAGGTGCATGTGTGTAATGAACTTATAGTGTCTGTTAAAAAAAGAAATAAGATGTCTATCAAGAAGTTGATCACGATGTTTACTAGCTTCAAACGTAAGCAGCACTCCTTTTATCTATGTTGTTAGTCTAGGGTACGCTCCACAAAAAACACGTAATTTATTCATTACAAAGAACTGCAACTTCATCCTCACAATTCACATAACACTCTTTATTTGACTTATTTTTAATTCTCGACGTTTCGGGTGCTTTACAGCACCCATGGTCATGGGGCGAACCTTCAGTTTTTGGTTAATTTTTGGTACTAACTATGACATTGGGACGTCAAACATCTGAGTCCCCCCCCCCCCCCCGTGACCATGGGTGCTGTAAAGCACCCGAAACGTCGGGAATTAAAAATAAGTAAAAGTAGTGAAATAAACGTAATGAAATAAGTGTAGTGTTCGCGTAAATTTTAAGAAATCATTACTCTTTATTTGAATTCTTCTTTTGACTTCTACGATAGCTATTGAAAGGAATTACGTGATTTACTTACGTTGCCAACGGATAGCGTATATTTTCATTTAAAATATTATACAATATGTTTATTTCTGATAAAGACATGTATTGGAGTTTAAAAAAATATACGTACTTTCCGAAGTCTGTCGACGAAGGTCGCCTGGTTGTTGGGTATGAAACCGAGATAAGCTTTCTTATCTGGAGTGTACAGAAGTATCAGCACTTTGATGTCGCACTGCGGGGGCGATGACATAGGAGAGAAATGAACGCACCCGGCCTGGAAACAAACATATTAATAACCAATTGTACAGCGTTTACTGATGCTAAAATTTTGTGTAAGGAGAAAATATTGTACCCCCTTTAGGATAAAGTAACCTGGTTAGAACCATAGTGCAGCTATATTATGGTTGTAGCATGAATGGGTCTGCTCAACAAGAGAAGGAACACGTTGTCAGAATATCTTAATTGCGCCCTCCTTTCTGCCAAGGAGGGTCGCGTTCGTATACGGCTTAGAGATCTCTAGCTAGATCGTTAAGCCAGTTCCTAAAAGGTTGGGTTTAGTGGGTAAGTCACCACATAACCACGCAGCCGGCTGCGTGGTATGCTATGAGCATTCCCAACTTCCCTCCCCCGCTTTCCGGAGGGTTGCCCATATTTGCTTCGGGCGCAAAAAAAAAATATCTTAATCCCAACGGTCCGAACGTACATTTCTGCTGGTGTTAATATCTTACGTGAAGCAATCGCTATAGTTTGACAATTATAAAAGTTGTGTTAGTTCACATAATCACCGTAACCGCGACGGACGCGAAGTCATCAACTTAACATTAAGGGTCTACCCATACGTACCACAACCACAAACACAACAAGTTCCACAACTACAACACGTGGGCGGCCGCATTTTGTATTGGAAATGAATAGTACAATTTACATGTACCACATTTTGCCGTCATTATCGGCTGAGTGAGTGATACTGACCACATAGCAATCACGACGCAACCAACATCGACGATGCTGACAACTAGCAGCCGGCCACATCACAAACACAACATTGCATCGACGCCACGACTAAGGTCGGCACCTTTTTTTTGCAATGAAACTACATTGGTGATTAAAGGTAAGAAAAAATTGGTTGAACCTGCAGGCCATCCCTGGAATTTCCCGCTAATTTCAAATGCAAAACGCTCCAAATTTCACCAAATTATGTTGCGAAATCTCGTAGTTATGTTAAATAACGTTTTTTTTTCTTCAAATTCTTTGTCCTTCAATATCTCACGAAGGAATGAACCGATTTTTATTTTCCAAACGACATTCGGCGTCATTTTTTTGAGGTTAAGAGGCGATTAGTTTTTTCAAATCGATCGGTAAAGCCGTTTAAAAGTTAATAAAAAAAAAGTTTTTCAAAATTTTTGTTTTTGAGATTTCTCATAATCTACTCGTCCGAATAAGTTCATATTATCACCAAATCTATTCCACATTAAGATCTTTCGAACGCCGCACACATCTCGGTCGATCAAGACGTTTAAAATTATGAAAGGTTTACATACTTACACATACACACGCACGTACGCACGCTCACGCACACACACACACACACACACACACACACACACACACACACACACGCACGTACGCACGCTCACGCACACACACACACACACACACACACACACACACACACACACACACACACACACACACACACACACACCCACACCCACACCCACACCCACACCCACACCCACACCCACACCCACGCCCACACCCACACCCACACCCACACCCCCCCACACCCCCACCCAACTGTCTGTTAGATGTCACTCAACTGTCTGCTACAATGCACTTCAATTCTTGCCTTTTTCCAGGCCTCTGCATTATAGATATGGCAACTAAAAGTACTTGCAGAAATTCAATAAAACATTTGTGATTAAAGTTAATCATCAGGCTACGGCTGATCACAGAACTTCTACAGTTTGCTAGAATCCACTACACTGGTAACTCCTTTACAGTTCAGGCTACACGCCTCTGGAACTCCTTGCCAGATAACATCAGAAAAGCTACCAATAAGTTTGCTTTTAAAAAAAATTGGTGGGTCATCATCATCCATGTCATTTATATTGTTATCAGACGTGTATATTCATATGTATTTATACGTACTATTTATATATTATGCACATTGATATGTATTTATAAGTATGTATGTATATGTTTACCTAAGCACTATGCTCAATGACCTCAATAGTGTCTCTCAACGGATAGGTCTTAAGATGAACATGGACAAAACAAAGATCATGTTTAATGTCCATGTCACACCTATGCCAGTAGTTGTTGGGAGCACTATGCTCGAAGTTGTTGACGAGTATGTTTACCTGGAACAAATAGTCCGATTGGGTAAGTTCAACTTCGACCGAGAGGTCAATCGACGGATTCAACTAAGCTGGGTAGCACTCGGAAGAGGCAGGGCAGGTATACCTCAAAACCTGAAAACTAGATTGTACAACCAGCCGGTGATGACTTATGGATCTGAGATATATGAGGACACTTAAGGTCGTTCAGCGAGCTATGGGGAGGGCTATGCCCGAAGTTTCTATGCGTGATAAACTTAGAAATGAGGATATCCGCAGTAGAACCGGAGTGACTGACATAGCACAACGGATTAGTAAGCTGAAGTGGCAATGTGCCGGCCATATAGCTCGAAGAACCGACAATAAATGGGAAAAAAGGTTCTCGAGTGGCAGCCTCGTACCGGTAGGGGGTGACCTCCCTGACGACCTGGTAAGACATGCAGCAAGTCGATGGACGCAGGTGGCTCAGGACCGTGCTTTGTGGCATTACTTGGGGGAGGCCTATGTTCAGCAGTGGACTTGTGAAGGGCTGTGATGATGATGATGATGATGTATATGCTCGTATATATGTATAAATAGGAGATGTTTCTATAGTTTATTTATTTTATAAATCAGTAAAATAAATATATTACGTAGTTAATTATCATTTTTATTTTGTATTTTATTCTATATTGCTACCCCTACGTCAAATTCTCACCACACCATGGGTTGACTGGTAGAGAATGCCTCAAGGCATTAAGTCCGCCCTTGTATTCTTGTATATTAAGAAATGCAATAAAGAATAAATAAATAAATCCACGGTTCTAAACCACCTGCATCCATCGACTCCCTGCACGTTTCATCAGATCGTCACTTCATCTAGTGGTAACTTCCTTCTTAGTCCTCTGGAATGGTATTTCATATCTCGGCTTTGTTTGAAGATAACTAGAGGCGTCCATAGACTACTCTGGCCACAAAATCCACATATATCAATCATACATATATCAGAAACACTACAAACTCATTTATACTTCTTTCTAAACCTAATAAACTGTAAATGTGAAAAAGATGATATTACTAATACTCACAAAGCCGTTGACCATGACCTTGGTTAGAGCATCAAGCGCCTCGTTGGGCTGCAAGTGGAATAGCACCGACTTGCTGTCCTTGAGATACTGGCCTCCGATGTTGCTGATGAGCTGCTTTGGCATCAGCTGCATCAGCAACTTGTTCGGCCATGTGTCAACCTTTAACTCGGGCTCTATGTCTTTGGAATTTGCTGACACCTGAATGTAGTTAAAATTAGATTAATATTTAAATATATTTGCCAGAAAAATATCAAAACATAATCCGCCATATGATGCAGACTATTTAGTTTTACGCCAGAAAGTAACATATCAAGAGAAAACGTCTGGTGTTCTTCCCAACAAAGATTAAGGCGACTCTTCCCTATAATGGAAGGAGTCCATGGCTAACATTTTACGTGGTAGAACAATACTGCAGCAATATTATGGTTGTAGCACGATATGGTTACTGTTACGAATTTAAGTATATCGAAATAATAGTTATAAAGATGGAGCTACGATGCAGAGGCAAATGCTCACAGTATGACTATTATTATATCTACAAAACCCATCACAAGTCCACAGCTGAACATACGCCTCCACCACAGATTGCCTCGAAGTACAGTCCTGAGCCACCTGCATCCGTGGTAAAGCCAGCTATATTGCAGCTATATTAATGTTGTAGTATGCATTGGCTAGAGCCGTGGTAGCTCAGATGGTTAACGTTCGCTGTAAATATAACAGAACGCGAATAACCTGGGTCCGATCCCCGCCGGCATCAATGAAATTGTTAATTACAAATTTAAGTACTGATTTACCACGTGCTGGGCGGTGAAGGAAAACATCGTAAGGAAATCTACATGTCTGAGGAATAAGAAAAAAAAATATTTCGAAGACATGTGAAGTTCGCCAACACGCATTGGGGCAGCACGGCGGACACTTTCTTGCCCTAAAACCCTCTCAGAAATGAGGGCAGGCCTGTGCCCAGCAGTGGGACATATATAAGCTGTAACTTTACTAACTTTTATGCATTGGCACTCGAGCACGCCGCTCCAGATGTACGTGCGCTGCAGCTACAAGTATACAGCTGCGACACGGCTCTACTCACCTGACACGGCAGATGCTTGGTGACCTTCTGCTGGTCGCCGGGCGCCTTGCCCTTCTCTATCCACTCGAGCACGCCGCTCCAGATGTACGTGCGCTGCAGCTACAAGTATACAGCTGCGACACGGCTCTACTCACCTGACACGGCAGATGCTTGGTGACCTTCTGCTGGTCGCCGGGCGCCTTGCCCTTCTCTATCCACTCGAGCACGCCGCTCCAGATGTACGTGCGCTGCAGCTACAAGTATACAGCTGCGACACGGCTCTACTCACCTGACACGGCAGATGCTTGGTGACCTTCTGCTGGTCGCCGGGCGCCTTGCCCTTCTCCATCCACTCGACCACGCCGCTCCAGATGTACGTGCGCTGCAGCTACAAGTATACAGCTGCGACACGGCTCTACTCACCTGACACGGCAGATGCTTGGTGACCTTCTGCTGGTCGCCGGGCGCCTTGCCTTTCTCCATCCACTCGAGCACGCCGCTCCAGATGTACGTGCGCTGCAGCTACAAGTATACAGCTGCGGGGCTCTACTCACCTCACACGGCAGATGCTTGGTGACCTTCTGCTGGTCGCCGGGCGCCTTGCCCTTCTCCATCCACTCGAGCACGCCGCTCCAGATGTACGTGCGCTGCAGCTACAAATATACAGCTGCGACACGGCTCTACTCACCTGACACGGCAGATGCTTGGTGACCTTCTGCTGGTCGCCGGGCGCCTTGCCCTTCTCCATCCACTCGAGCACGCCGCTCCAGATGTACGTGCGCTGCAGCTACAAGTATATAGCTGCGACACGGCTCTACTCACCTGACACGGCAGATGCTTGGTGACCTTCTGCTGGTCGCCGGGCGCCCTGCCCTTCTCCATCCACTCGAGCACGCCGCTCCAGATGTACGAGCGCTGCAGCTACAAGTATACAGCTGCGGGGCTCTACTCACCTCACACGGCAGATGCTTGGTGACCTTCTGCTGGTCGCCGGGCGCCTTGCCCTTCTCCATCCACTCGAGCACGCCGCTCCAGATGTACGTGCGCTGCAGCTACAAGTATACAGCTGCGACACGGCTCTACTCACCTGACACGGCAGATGCTTGGTGACCTTCTGCTGGTCGCCGGGCGCCTTGCCCTTCTCCATCCACTCGACCACGCCGCTCCAGATGTACGTGCGCTGCAGCTACAAGTATACAGCTGCGACACGGCTCTACTCACCTGACACGGCAGATGCTTGGTGACCTTCTGCTGGTCGCCGGGCGCCTTGCCCTTCTCCATCCACTCGAGCACGCCGCTCCAGATGTACGTGCGCTGCAGCTACAAGTATACAGCTGCGGGGCTCTACTCACCTCACACGGCAGATGCTTGGTGACCTTCTGCTGGTCGCCGGGCGCCTTGCCCTTCTCCATCCACTCGAGCACGCCGCTCCAGATGTACGTGCGCTGCAGCTACAAATATACAGCTGCGACACGGCTCTACTCACCTGACACGGCAGATGCTTGGTGACCTTCTGCTGGTCGCCGGGCGCCTTGCCCTTCTCCATCCACTCGAGCACGCCGCTCCAGATGTACGTGCGCTGCAGCTACAAGTATACAGCTGCGACACGGCTCTACTCACCTGACACGGCAGATGCTTGGTGACCTTCTGCTGGTCGCCGGGCGCCCTGCCCTTCTCCATCCACTCGAGCACGCCGCTCCAGATGTACGTGCGCTGCAGCTACAAGTATACAGCTGCGGGGCTCTACTCACCTCACACGGCAGATGCTTGGTGACCTTCTGCTGGTCGCCGGGCGCCTTGCCCTTCTCCATCCACTCGAGCACGCCGCTCCAGATGTACGTGCGCTGCAGCTACAAGTATACAGCTGCGACACGGCTCTACTCACCTGACACGGCAGATGCTTGGTGACCTTCTGCTGGTCGCCGGGCGCCTTGCCTTTCTCCATCCACTCGAGCACGCCGCTCCAGATGTACGTGCGCTGCAGCTACAAGTATACAGCTGCGGGGCTCTACTCACCTCACACGGCAGATGCTTGGTGACCTTCTGCTGGTCGCCGGGCGCCTTGCCCTTCTCCATCCACTCGAGCACGCCGCTCCAGATGTACGTGCGCTGCAGCTACAAATATACAGCTGCGACACGGCTCTACTCACCTGACACGGCAGATGCTTGGTGACCTTCTGCTGGTCGCCGGGCGCCTTGCCCTTCTCCATCCACTCGAGCACGCCGCTCCAGATGTACGTGCGCTGCAGCTACAAGTATACAGCTGCGACACGGCTCTACTCACCTGACACGGCAGATGCTTGGTGACCTTCTGCTGGTCGCCGGGCGCCCTGCCCTTCTCCATCCACTCGAGCACGCCGCTCCAGATGTACGTGCGCTGCAGCTACAAGTATACAGCTGCGGGGCTCTACTCACCTCACACGGCAGATGCTTGGTGACCTTCTGCTGGTCGCCGGGCGCCTTGCCCTTCTCCATCCACTCGAGCACGCCGCTCCAGATGTACGTGCGCTGCAGCTACAAGTATACAGCTGCGACACGGCTCTACTCACCTGACACGGCAGATGCTTGGTGACCTTCTGCTGGTCGCCGGGCGCCTTGCCCTTCTCCATCCACTCGACCACGCCGCTCCAGATGTACGTGCGCTGCAGCTACAAGTATACAGCTGCGACACGGCTCTACTCACCTGACACGGCAGATGCTTGGTGACCTTCTGCTGGTCGCCGGGCGCCTTGCCCTTCTCCATCCACTCGAGCACGCCGCTCCAGATGTACGTGCGCTGCAGCTACAAGTATACAGCTGCGGGGCTCTACTCACCTCACACGGCAGATGCTTGGTGACCTTCTGCTGGTCGCCGGGCGCCTTGCCCTTCTCCATCCACTCGACCACGCCGCTCCAGATGTACGTGCGCTGCAGCTACAAGTATACAGCTGCGACACGGCTCTACTCACCTGACACGGCAGATGCTTGGTGACCTTCTGCTGGTCGCCGGGCGCCTTGCCTTTCTCCATCCACTCGAGCACGCCGCTCCAGATGTACGTGCGCTGCAGCTACAAGTATACAGCTGCGGGGCTCTACTCACCTCACACGGCAGATGCTTGGTGACCTTCTGCTGGTCGCCGGGCGCCTTGCCCTTCTCCATCCACTCGAGCACGCCGCTCCAGATGTACGTGCGCTGCAGCTACAAATATACAGCTGCGACACGGCTCTACTCACCTGACACGGCAGATGCTTGGTGACCTTCTGCTGGTCGCCGGGCGCCTTGCCCTTCTCCATCCACTCGAGCACGCCGCTCCAGATGTACGTGCGCTGCAGCTACAAGTATACAGCTGCGACACGGCTCTACTCACCTGACACGGCAGATGCT
This sequence comes from Parnassius smintheus behrii, assembly GCA_036936625.1. Lineage (NCBI taxonomy): Eukaryota > Metazoa > Arthropoda > Insecta > Lepidoptera > Papilionidae > Parnassius > Parnassius smintheus. Next base: position 18,201,159 of record JAUPFT010000028.1, on the reverse strand, counting down.
TGGTGACCTTCTGCTGGTCGCCGGGCGCCCTGCCCTTCTCCATCCACTCGAGCACGCCGCTCCAGATGTACGTGCGCTGCAGCTACAAGTATACAGCTGCGGGGCTCTACTCACCTCACACGGCAGATGCTTGGTGACCTTCTGCTGGTCGCCGGGCGCCTTGCCCTTCTCCATCCACTCGAGCACGCCGCTCCAGATGTACGTGCGCTGCAGCTACAAGTATACAGCTGCGACACGGCTCTACTCACCTGACACGGCAGATGCTTGGTGACCTTCTGCTGGTCGCCGGGCGCCTTGCCCTTCTCCATCCACTCGACCACGCCGCTCCAGATGTACGTGCGCTGCAGCTACAAGTATACAGCTGCGACACGGCTCTACTCACCTGACACGGCAGATGCTTGGTGACCTTCTGCTGGTCGCCGGGCGCCTTGCCCTTCTCCATCCACTCGACCACGCCGCTCCAGATGTACGTGCGCTGCAGCTACAAGTATACAGCTGCGGGGCTCTACTCACCTCACACGGCAGATGCTTGGTGACCTTCTGCTGGTCGCCGGGCGCCTTGCCCTTCTCCATCCACTCGAGCACGCCGCTCCAGATGTACGTGCGCTGCAGCTACAAATATACAGCTGCGACACGGCTCTACTCACCTGACACGGCAGATGCTTGGTGACCTTCTGCTGGTCGCCGGGCGCCTTGCCCTTCTCCATCCACTCGAGCACGCCGCTCCAGATGTACGTGCGCTGCAGCTACAAGTATACAGCTGCGACACGGCTCTACTCACCTGACACGGCAGATGCTTGGTGACCTTCTGCTGGTCGCCGGGCGCCCTGCCCTTCTCCATCCACTCGAGCACGCCGCTCCAGATGTACGTGCGCTGCAGCTACAAGTATACAGCTGCGGGGCTCTACTCACCTCACACGGCAGATGCTTGGTGACCTTCTGCTGGTCGCCGGGCGCCTTGCCCTTCTCCATCCACTCGAGCACGCCGCTCCAGATGTACGTGCGCTGCAGCTACAAGTATACAGCTGCGACACGGCTCTACTCACCTGACACGGCAGATGCTTGGTGACCTTCTGCTGGTCGCCGGGCGCCCTGCCCTTCTCCATTCACTCGAGCACGCCGCTCCAGATGTACGTGCGCTGCAGCTACAAGTATACAGCTGCGACACGGCTCTACTCACCTCACACGGCAGATGCTTGGTGACCTTCTGCTGGTCGCCGGGCGCCTTGCCCTTCTCCATCCACTCGAGCACGCCGCTCCAGATGTACGTGCGCTGCAGCTACAAATATACAGCTGCGACACGGCTCTACTCACCTGACACGGCAGATGCTTGGTGACCTTCTGCTGGTCGCCGGGCGCCTTGCGCTTCTCCATCCACTCGAGCACGCCGCTCCAGATGTACGTGCGCTGCAGCTACAAGTATACAGCTGCGGGGCTCTACTCACCTGACACGGCAGATGCTTGGTGACCTTCTGCTGGTCGCCGGGCGCCTTGCCCTTCTCCATCCACTCGAGCACGCCGCTCCAGATGTACGTGCGCTGCAGCGGCGCAGCACTGGCGCCTGACGGACCCGCCACCATCCCAGGCATACGCTGCATGCTCGCCTGGAATTATTTTATTTTATTTTATTGAGATGAAAAACAGTTACGCATTAATGTAATACAAGACAATTTATACTAGGAGTAATAATAATGTCCTCCAGGCCGAATTTCGGTCACTGCGACCAGTCTCGATGGAGTATAGCCACCTGCGCAGAAAAGGATTATAGAGACCAAGTGTATGCATGCGCAAGCACAGATACACTCTCTATTCCCTCACTCTCATAATTCGATGGGACAGTAACCTGACACGACCAAACAGAGAGATCAGGTGCAAGTACCACCAGAATTAAAGTATTGATGATTGCTATTACATTTTTTAACGTTCCGGATCAAACAATTGACAAGACCTACAACCAATGAGTATAGTAATGTGCGACGACCCACATTATCGAACGTGTCTCACAGATCATAAGATAATGAAATTCAAAGATGTGATCCATTTAATTGATCGACCCGAATGACCTGGTTCGTAATCGTAAGACGAACAATGCTTGAATGATCGGGTCACTAGAAATGAATGAATGACACATCTTAGAGACGGAAGGATACTTATATGTGTGTGTGCGCAGTAAAATAAGTTACAAGTGGTAAAATTAAAAATTTTGTACAACCGACTTCAATATAATTTATATATATATATATATATATATATATATATATATATATATATATATATATATATATATATATATATATATATATATATAAAAATATAAAAATGAGAACATAATCAATGTATTCGAAGTCAATTAAATCCGCATTACTAAAGATAACTCAAAAACTACTGGTCAGCTCTTGATTAATATTTATATGGGACACGAGAAGCACCAGCTGTCAAATAAAAAAAATCATCAAAATCCATTCACCCAGAGAAAAGTTCTGAGGTAACACACAAAAAAACATACAGTCGAATTGAATACCTCCTCCTTTTTGAAGTCGGTAAAAATAAAGCATTACCACGCATTTTGAATGTAAAAGATAAAAATGACAGAATGTTTGAGAATTTTTTAACTAATTTTTCTTCACCTATATTACTTATTCTGAACCTTCTCTGCAAATTTGGCCAGTTATTGTAAAATAACCCTGTATAAAAATTTATGCTTGTTTGTTCATATTTTATGAGTTGTCATACCTTTTATCAGTTTGCGGTTAAACTGTCAACTTATTGCTTGGACTTGCAAGAAAGTTATATGGTGGTGTTTAATCTGCGTGCCTCAGAAAGCACGTGTCGGACCAAAGTCCCAACAGAGATACGAGTGTGAGGGAATACTGAGTGCACCTGTGCTTGCGCACACACTCGTACACACGTACACGTACACGTGTAACTCGTACGAATTAACTTGAGACCTGGGCCGATGACGTAATTGTCAATGTACGGTGTGCAAAATAATGCGTCGTAATATTTTTTTATTTGAAATTTTTGAGATTTGCATGAGATTATTAATAAAAACAAAATAAAATGTTCTGGCAAGGGGTGAAGTAATAAGTGATATACTGTTGCCATTTTTATATATTTTAAATATTTATTTTTTATAATATATATAATATTATTTTTAGTTAACGCGTCAAGGAAGGACAAAGAAATAAACATACACACTTTCTCATTTATAATATTATTAATTTATTTATTATACACTTTATTGCACTATAAAAAGTGTTACAGATTCGTACACAATAAAAATACAAAGCATAACGGGCGACCTTATTGCTAAAAAGCAATCTCTCCCAGGCAACCTTAGGGTGAAAGTGAATCAATCTTGGATAAGCGGAACAGCACAAACTATGTAAAATCAAGGAATAGAAGTAAGGAATATTAATAAGGATTTATTATAATATTTATTATTCATTGTCACTGTATACGATCGGTTCTATTCCGTCCATTAGATCGTCCTCACTTTCACTCTCTGAGCTGGATTCTTCCCCTCCGAGGGATATAATTAATTCTCTTTGTTGGATTTTTCCAAGTCTATCATTCTCCCAGTATTCATTTTCTAATCTTTCGATATGGTTAATTTCTTTCTTCCAATCGGAAGCCGTTATAGACTGTATTGCGTCTCTTGTCAAACCCTCTATTTCCCTTTCAAACTGGTTAACATTTTTAGCTGCCACCCTTTGTTTTATTAAGTTCCATATATATTCGATAGGGTTCAAATCACAATGGTAGGGTGGCAGCCGTAATACCTCGTGTCCATGCTCCCTCATGAATTCGTCCACTATATATTTTTTCGGTGGTTTATTGAGCAGTATTATACGGTACAGTTCCGGTTTCGTCATTTTTTCATCAAAAGGAATGTTGTTTTTCCGAAGTCAACTCTGCATCTCACCTTTCAGGGACGAGCTCACGGGTGGTTTTTCAGACTGCGTTGAGTGGTAGGGAGCATTGTTTATAACGACGAGACTGTTTTGAGGTAAGTTTGGGATTAGTTTTTCTGGCAACCACTTTTTAAAGTTTTTACTATCCATTTCGTGATGGTAGTCCCCGGCATTACTTTTGCATTTGTAAAGCAATTCGGCACCAGGGATAAAGCCGTTTTCACCGCCAGCGTGCACCAATATCCACCCACCGCTGTCCTGGATTATCATTTTTTCTAATGCTTGCGTCATTGTTATTTTGCCAGCATTTGCGCACGGTATAGTGGGAGTGAATCCATGTTTCGTCTAAATAAGTTACGGGTTTTTTGTCCACCCCAAGTTCATTGTTTTCTTTCTTCCTTCGTAAATAACGGGCTCTCCAGGCAGCAATGTCTGGCTTTTGTATTAAGACTTGTCTTGCGTTCTTACATTTTTTAAATTTGTACCCCAAGTAGTCAACGAGTATTCGTTGTAACGTGGTTTTTTCACCTGTAAAATAAAGATTTTATTTTTAATTTTTAGTTATCGCGTGGTATTTTTTCAAAAAATAATTTAAAATTAAATATCTCAGAAATGGTTCACTTTTACATATGGGTGTCCATACATAGAATTGTTGCAAATTACCAGTTCTAGCACTCCTAACAAGATTATGCTTGAATTAAATGTCACCTTGTATATGATATGACCTAAAGTATGATATATAATACATATAAAAAATGTCAATAAATATGGGTACGTACCTGGAAAATTTAGATCTCCTTTTGCAGCCGTTAAAATCTTTTTCAATGTTGGAATTTCTTTCCGTACTGTATAGAAACTGTTGACAAGGTTTCTTGGAGCACACAGATCAAAATTGTCGAGTTCAATTTTTTTTTTGAGCTCTGTTTCCTTTTCTTTCCTGGAGTTGATAGTTTAAGTTCTGGTCTTGCTTGAGAAGTACATGGTTCCGATACTACCGTGACATCATCATTTTGGTCTTGAGAAATTGACTGGACTTTTTTCGCCTCGTTTTTCATTCTTAGTAGTGTTGCCTTTGATATGCCTGTTGCTGCACAAGCCCTCTTTAAAGCTTGGTCCACAGGAATAAGAAACTTTTTATTTGATTTTTCATCTTCGAAAAATTTTAAAACTTTTAGAACAAGTGTCCGTGCTTGGCTATGTATTGTCTTTCCTCCCATCTTTTTTTAAAAATAAAAAAGGCGGAGTAACTCCTAAGCGTCACAAGAAAACGGTACAACACAACGTCCAAACTTAACAATAAAAAAACGCAATTAACAACAAACAGATAAAATAACGTTCAAGTATAACAAAAACAAACAAAAGTCCAAACCAAACAACAAACAATTATCAAAAATATCGAACTAGAGTCGAGACGCGTATCCGTAACAAAAATGCTATCGGTACTGAGCGCGCACGGCCAGCGCGGGACGCGGTGCGGGGAGTCGGGAAGGGGGTCGCATTCCAGCGGAGTCTCAAGTTAATTCGTACGTGTTGTACGTACGTACACGTTTACGTATGTGCTCGTTGAGAACTGAACGAAATTCGTTCTGGAGTTACACTTGGCGCTTTAGCTAATGAGAGCTAATTTCTGGTCGCCAGATGTCGCCGATTGGGTCTGAAGTTATTAATATATATATATATATATATATATATATATATATATATATATATATATATATATATATATATATATATATATATATATATATTTAAAATAAACGTTAACCCTTACATTTTCCGAATTAATTAACTTCCCCTCATGAAGGGTGGAGGTAAGGAGGACTATCTTATATGGGGCACAAGATGAAAAAGTGTCCAAATGTAAGTTGTAAAAAACAGTGCAAAAACCTTCCAGAATGGCGCTTGCAAAGATACAGGGTATGGTATAAATACAGCAGCTGTTTCAAGTTAAAGTTTATAGCCTATATAAGTCCCACAGCTGGGTACAAGCCTCCTCTCATTTCTGATAGGGTTTTAGGGCAAGGAAATACCCGCCGCGCTGCCCCAATGCGTGTTGGAGAACTTTACACTTCGAAAAAAAATTTTTTCTACTTCTTAGACATGGAGGTTCCCTCACGATGTTTTCCTTCACCGCGGAGGACTTGGTAAATCAGCACTTAAAATTGCAATTTACAATTTCATTGGTGCCCACGGGGATCGAACCTGGGTTACTCGCGTACTACGAAATTTACAGTGAGCGCTTAGTCCCTGAATTACCACGGCTCTTAGCGGTTCCATCTAGGATCGAAGTGTGCCGAGTAAAAAAATAATATTTTTAAAATTTAATTTTTTTTATGCCAATTAAAATATTTTCAAACTTTTTTATGATTTATTGTTATAATTTTTCATCCTAAAATTGACATTTGTGAATTATTTTTTATCATTTTGTTTTTGATGAACTTTTGTTCTCTAATTTTGAACAAAAAATTATTAATTAAAAATAATTACTTAGTTCAAAATTTACCCTGCCGCTATTGTGGTGCCACCTTACTGTAACGCATTTCGTCGGACACTTTCATACACAGAGACAGTCCTCTTTACCTCTACCTTTCCTACTTCCCCCATTATAAAATCTCTCAAATATCTTACAAATATTTCGTGTCGTCCTGTTGACACAAAATATCGTGAATACACTCAATGAAATATTTTTTAATATTATGGTTTCTTATTTTACATCGTCGTCACCATTAAAGGAATGCCACAAAGCACGGTCCTGTATCCATTGACTTCCTGCATCTCATACCAGGTCGTCACTCTATCTAGTGGCCTTACTCTTTGCATACCGGCATGAGGCTACCGCATATAGCACAGGTCTTTTCATAGCTTGCGTCACGATCTCGAATTTCTTTATACGGACAATAAAGAAGGAATGCGTCATTAGTGGCAACATGCGCTGGTTGTACAAGTTTGTTTTCAAGTTTAGCGCTATATATGACGAGATCTTTTTTGTTAGCGCTATATTTATACGTGGTAGAGCGACGCTGCAGTTATATTAGAAGTACAGTTGTAGCACGGATGGGCCGGTTCAACCGGGGAAGGACCACGCTCTCACAGAATACCAGCGTGAAATAGTAGCTTAATGCTGCTGTTTTTCGTATGGTGAGTGTAGAGAACCGGAGATCCATTTTACTGGAAACGAGGCATTCCATCTCAGTCCTCACGGGTGACAACGCATCTGCATTTTGATCTGTAATCAAGGATCATAGATGTAGATGTCTATGGGCCGCAGCAACCACTTACCATCAGGTGGACTATGTGCTCGTTTGTCACCCCATCCTATAAAAAAATATATGACGGGATTATCTGAGAAGATGTGGGCCAATTTCCTGAACTGTGCCATGTCGAGTTCTTTGTCGATGGACCTCTTGGACAAAGTTGGAGTTACCTAGTTGGACAGTTTATCACAGGGAAATATACTCGTCAACAATTTCGAGTGTAGCATACGAGTGACATGAACGTTACATATGACCTTTGTAATTTATACATATAAATAACATTGAAGTGTCTGTTTGTAATATTTGAACGCTATTGAGACATCAATAACCATTTAGAAAGTTTTGCCTGTCAATCTCTTTGGGTTTATCTATATCAACTGATTGCGATGAAACTTTAGGATCACATAGTGAGTAATACCAGGAGTAATCTATGCTACATTTTATACGAAAAAATTAAAAAATAGGAAAACTTGGTAAAGTAAGGCGTTGGCCACGCTAGAGCGACTGCGGGGAGCGGAGGCGACCTACGGAGGGTGGAGGAGTGCTGCGATTTGTCGCAGTAGTATATATCGTAGTATGCCACGTTGAGGCGGCTGCATGACATGTAATTTCTTCCTGCTATTTTAGCGCGAATTCTGTCTGTGATTCTGTGTGAATTGTGGCTGTCTAAATTGGCACTTTCGTCTAGAAGGGAGTAGTTTTTTTTTTCATAACATATAATGCGAATTAAAATAGGAGTTCATGATATAAACTAAAACAGTTTGGTGAAAATCGTAGACCGTATGATGAAATACGTCAATACTCACCCACACAAGTTTTGAGAAATATAATATTATGGTTATATTTTTTAATGCTTACTGGGCCATGTTGCAGACCGAGACATTATTTCGATTAATACGCAAGACGCGCGAACACGTACTATGTTTTCTGCTGGTCGCGGTCGCATGACGCGCACGCCATACGCGCCAACGCTGCCGTTCGTCTGGTATTGTTATTTTTCCCCGCTCATCGCAGACGCAAGACGCGTCGCGCTAGAGTGGCACATGACTATGGTGTTTTCTTTATTTACATTTTAGTTCCTATCCAAACGAAGGCAAGTCGTTAGTAAATGTATGGAGTATGACCTGTGCGGCGTGTGCGGGCGGCGGCGGCGGGTACGAGGGCTGCGCCAGCTGCGTGAGCAGCGCGGAGTTGTTGGCGTAGACCGGCTGGCGCGGGCCCGGCGGCGCAAGCCAGCCCGCGCGCACGCCCGTCGCGCGCACGAACTGCGCGCCCGCCGCCCGCGGCGCCACCGGCCCACCGCGCTGCGCACTGTATAGACAACACGCTACACTTGGAGACCTGACACTCTCCAACCTATGAACTAGGTATACACAGACGCCGGGCCCCGCGCTGCTGACTGTACACCACACCATACACTTAGAAACCTGACACTCTTCAACGTATGAACTAGGCATACGCAGACGCCGGGCCTCGCGCTGCTGACTGTACACCACACCATACACTTAGAAAACTGACACTCTCCAACGTATGAACTAGGCATACGCAGACGCCGGGCCCCGTGCTGCTGACTGTACACCACACCATACACTTAGAAACCTGACACTCTCCAACGTATGAACTAGGCATACGCAGACGCCGGGCCCCGTGCTGCTGACTGTACATCACACCATACACTTAGAAACCTAACGCTCAACAAACTATGATCTCGGGATACGTGGACGCCTGGCCCCGCGCTGCTGACTGTACACCACACCATACACTTAGAAACCTGACACTCCAACCTATGAACTAGGCATACGCAGATGCCGGGCTCCACGCTGCTGACTGTACATCACACCATTCACTTAGTAACCTGACACTCTCCAACCTATGAACTAGGCATACGCAGACGTCGGGCCCCGCGCTGCTGACTGTACACCACAACATACACTTAAAAACCCGACACTCTCCAACCTATTGTGACGGCTAAATATTATTATTAATAATTAAATTCAATATAAAGGGGCGTCAAAATAGTTTTAAAAGATATATATTAAGCAATAAGTTAAATTAATAAACATAAAGTTAATATATATTTCAGACATTATCCCAATAACATAGCAAATTAAAGGCAAAATTATTGTTTCTCGTAATAAGTAAATTTATTATAAAAACTTGTAAAAATATTTAAAATAAGATAAATAATAGAAATACAAGTCAAAAAATAATATGAAATTAAGTTAAATAACGTTTATAAGATAATTAGAAAATTTGTTAAAAATTGTTTAAGTCATGGGAGGTGTTCGTGTATAAAAAAAAAAATTCCTAAGTTATGGAAGGTGTTCACGTATAGACGTCTTGTATGGATGAGGTGCCGGAGATACATACCTGCAGTTGTACATATATATGGGGTGGTCGGGAGCCTGACTGCCTGAAGTACTGTAGCATAATGACTAGTCCTATATTAGGGACTTATGATATTAAACTCAATGATACAAAAGCAATACTATAGAAGGTCTCCATGATGAATTTGCATTACAATAGTAGGGTCGTGGGTTCGAACCCTATATATGAATGACTTATGAAAGTAAGGTCTATGATTCAAAAGCAATACTATAGAAGGTCTCTATGATTAATATGCATTACAATAGTAGGGTCGTGGGTTCGAATCCTATATAGGAATGACTTATGAAAGTAAGGTCTATGATTCAAAAGCAATACTATAGAAGGTCTCTATGATTAATATGCATTACAATAGTAGGGTCGTGGGATCGAAACCTATATAGGAATGACTTATGAAAGTAAGGTCTATGATACAAAAGCAATATTATAGGAGGTCTCCTTGATGCATAAGCATTGTATGGGATGGTCGGGTGACTGACTGCTCCTAGTACTGTAGCAAAATGACTAGTCCTTATTAGGGACTTGAAAAGGAATATTATGGTGGCGTGTGTGCTTCACGAGCAATTGGTCCGAGGTAAACTTGGACTCGCTAACCGATGTGTCCTAGACATATCATCTTAGTGCCGGTGGTAAGCGGGTTTGTTGTAGCAATACGGCTTTCCCGTGGACATCGCACACCCATACCGTTTGTGGGCGGCGTAGTAGCGCATAGCGATGCGTCGTCTATATTTCGGATTGGGATGATGAGTGTGTTTGGTAGCACTTTTAAGTGTAACAGGCATACTCAACTTCATGTCCTAGTGCATTAGCGCTATGATACGTGGAGTTTTGTTCATTGACGTCTTAGTAGCGTGCTACTATGATACGTTGGTGCAGTTTTATATAACAACAATCTTAGTGCCGGTGATGAGCGGGTTCGTTGTAGCAATACGACTTTCCCGTGGACATCGCACACCCATACCGTTTGTGGGCGGCGTAGTAGCGCATAGCGATGCGTCGTCTATATTTCGGATTGGGATGATTAGTGTGTTTGGTAGCACTTTTAAGTGTAACAGGCATACTCAACTTCATGTCTTAGTGCATTAGCGCTATGATACGTGGAGTTTTGTTCATTGACGTCTTAGTAACGTGCTACTATGATACGTTAGTGATATTTTTTATATAACAACAATACCAACTTTGTTGCCAAAGTCGATAGGAGTCATGTGGGTGTGTTGTGAGGGTGCGCCGCCCGTATGATAGTTGCATTGATGCTTACTGCTGCTTGCGGTATTGCGTCTTGTGATGGATCTGCGGGTGTGCTGCGCCTGATTCGACGCTCTCTTGTGGTTCTGGTCGATGGAGGTATACAATTAACATCTTAGTGTCGGTGGTAAGCGGGTTTGTTGTAGCAATACGGCTTTCCCGTGGACATCGCACACCCATACCGTTTGTGGGCGGCGTAGTAGCGCATAGCGATGCGTCGTCTATATTTCGGATTGGGATGATTAGTGTGTTTGGTAGCACTTTTAAGTGTAACAGGCATACTCAACTTCATGTCTTAGTGCATTAGCGCTATGATACGTGGAGTTTTGTTCATTGACGTCTTAGTAGCGTGCTACTATGATACGTTAGTGATATTTTTTATATAACAACAATACTAACTTTGTTGCCAAAGTCGATAGGAGTCATGTGGTTGTGTTGTGAGGGTGCGCCGCCCGTATGATAGTTGCATTGATGCTTACTGCTACTTGCGGTATTGCGTCTTGTGATGGATCTGCGGGTGTGCTGCGCCTGATTCGACGCTCTCTGTGGTTCTGGTCGATGGAGGTATACAATTAACATCTTAGTGTCGGTGGTAAGCGGGTTTGTTGTAGCAATACGGCTTTCCCGTGGACATCGCACACCCATACCGTTTGTGGGCGACGCCGTTGCGCATAGCGATGTGTCGTCTATCTTTCGGATGGGGATGATGAGTGTGTTGGTAGCACTTTTAAGTGTAACAGGCATACTCAGCTTCATGTCTTAGTGCATTAGCGCTATGATACGTGGAGTTTTGTTCATTGGCGTCTTAGTAGCGTGCTACTATGATACGTTGGTGACATTTTTATATAACAACAATACTAACTTTGTTGCCAAAGTCGATAGGAGTCATGTGGGTGTGTTGTGAGGGGGGCGCCACCTGTATGATAGTTGCATTGATGCTTACTGCTACTTGCGGTATTGCGTCTTGTGATGGATCTGCGGGTGTGCTGCGCCTGATTCGACGCATTCCTGTTGTTCTGGTCGATGGAGGTATACAATTAACATCTTAGTGTCGGTGGTAAGCGGGTTTGTTGTAGCAATACGGCTTTCCCGTGGACATCGCACACCCATACCGTTTGTGGGCGGCGTCGTAGCGCATAGCGATGCGTCGTCTATCTTTCGGATGGGGATGATGAGTGTGTTTGGTAGCACTTTTAAGTGTAACAGGCATACTCAGCTTCATGTCTTAGTGCATTAGCGCTATGGTACGTGGAGTTTTGTTCATTGGCGTCTTAGTAGCGTGCTACTATGATACGTTGGTGATATTTTTATATAACAACAATACCAACTTTGTTACCAAAGTAGATAGGGATCATGTTGGGAGTATTGTGAGGGGGCGCCATCCGTATGATAGTTGCATTGATGCTTACTGCTACTGGCGGTATTGCGTCTTGTGATGGATCTACGGGTGTGCTGCGCCTGATTCGACGCTCTCTGTGGTTCTGGTCGATGGAGGTATACGGGTGGTGATGTCTGCTGGGATGTATGGGGGAGCTTGGAATGGTGTAAGCCCGACGATAGTCGTATTGATGCTTGTTGCGTTCTGCAGCATTGCGTCTCTGCGATGGTTGTTTGGTGGGACGCTATTCTCAATGGCGCTCTCTGCGTCTTGGTTGGACTCACACCTAAGTAGCTTTGCCCAAGTCGGATCCCTTCATTGCGGGGCTGCAGACTGTCTGCCCTCCACGATGTTTTATATAACAACATAATATTATATCTCTGTAACTTTCCCACCTTTGAATGATTGAAGGCAACTTGTTGGTGGGTGAGACAAACATGATCGAAAATGCATTTACTCAACGTCAGTGACACAAACCCTTTCTGATGGCGAATTATTACTCTTATCTTATAACTGCCTTTTGGCTATATCTGCCGTTGTATTGGTTGGTGGAGCATATGTGTCGACCTCATGCGGGTGGTAGCTGGCGGGAGGATCTGAGGAGACTCTCAAGGCTGCGGCCGAAAGCCGCACAACGTGGGACCCCATTCCCTTGAGGTGAGCAGTAGTCTCATAACATGCTCTGCGGCTAGTAGCCGTGCTGATCATGCAATTGGTGGTAATGCCATACACTTACATCACGTCTGCAGGAGCGGCGGTCTGGCAGGTGGTGGCGCTCACGGAGGGTTTACGGCCAGTGTGCCTATTTGCCTAAACCGTGTGACGTACATTCACTGTGGCTGGATTCGTTCGTATTCTGTATGGCGTTTACACGCATTGACATGCGCGACTTCGGTCGATGTTTGTGCTTACGCACTAACAAGGGGCCAAGCCTCTTTTACTGGTTCGCCAGTTATTTTGCTGTGGACTACGGTCCAGTTCCCGAATTAGCGTTCCCTTCGGGGGGAGTGCATCAAAATGGTTGGCGCTCACCGTGCACGGCGTGTGTGGGGCCGTGTACCTCCCCTACATTTTTTTAAATAAATGTAGGAGAGCGAAGCCCTTGTATCGGGTATTTTTGTATAAATATATTGTGAGCCTTTTCCAAGCGGGAAGGGATAAATAATAATAAATTAAAAATGTCAACCTGATACAAGTGGAATGAAGACGTTTTATGTTCTTAACCTTTTTCGAGCCCTGTCTTCGTGAACGGGGTTCACTTAGCTTATAAGGCACTACCAACAGCTTTCAATTGCTCTAGTGAATATTCATTCTTCCAAACGACACCTAAAGAACTAAGTTACTAAACAAACACAACGTAAATAAGGGTCCTAACTAAGACGATCACGCCAAAATATTACAAACGGCCTATTATTAAACCTTTAGAAAGATCATTTAGAAAGATCTAAACATAATTCATTAATCCTGGTCTCATATATGTAATGTTATTTAAAAGGGGATATTTTTAATATTATAAAATTTTTATTATAGAGAGAGGGGGGGGGGGGATTCGTTACACTATGAACTAGGCATACGCAGACGCCGGGCCCCGTGCTGCGAACTGTACACCACACCATACACTTAGAAACCTGACACTCTCCAACGTATGAACTAGGCATACGCAGACGCCGGGCCCCGTGCTGCTGACTGTACATCACACCATACACTTAGAAACCTAACGCTCAACAAACTATGATCTCGGGACACGCGGACGCCTGGCCCCGCGCTGCTGACTGACTGTACACCACACCATACACTTAGAAACCTGACACTCCAACCTACGAACTAGGCATACGCAGATGCCGGCCTCCACGCTGCTGACTGTACATCACACCATTCACTTAGTAACCTGACACTCTCCAACCTATGAACTAGGCATACGCAGACGTCGGGCCCCACGCTGCTGACTGTACACCACAACACACACTTAAAAACCTGACACTCTCTAACCTATGAACTAGGCATACGCAGACGCCGGGCCCCGCGCTGCTGACTGTACACCACACCATACACTTAGAAACCTGACACTCTCCAACCTATGAACTAGGCATACGCAGATGCCGGGCCCCGCGCTGCTGTCTGTACACCACAACATACACTTAGAAACCTGACACTCCAACCTATGAACTAGGCATACGCAGATGCCGGGCTCCACGCTGCTGACTGTACATCACACCATTCACTTAGTAACCTGACACTCTCCAACCTATGAACTAGGCATACGCAGACGTCGGGCCCCGCGCTGCTGACTATACACCACACCATACACTTAGAAACCTGACACTCTCTAACCTATGAACTAGGCATACGCAGACGCCGGGCCCCGCGCTGCTGACTATACAACACACCATACACTTAGAAACCTGACACTCTCCAACCTATGAACTAGGCATACGCAGACGTCGGGCCCTACGCTGCTGACTATACACCACATCATACACTTAGAAACCTAACGCTCAACAAACTATGATCTCGGGATACGCGGACGCCTGGCCCCGCGCTGCTGACTGTACACCACACCATACACTTAGAAACCTGACACTCCAACCTATGAACTAGGCATACGCAGATGCCGGGCTCCACGCTGCTGACTGTACATCACACCACTCACTTAGTAACCTGACACTCTCCAACCTATGAACTAGGCATACGCAGACGTCGGGCCCCGCGCTGCTGACTATACACCACACCATACACTTAGAAACCTGACACTCTCCAACCTACGAACTAGACATACGCAGACGCCGGGCCCCGCGCCGCTGACTGTACATCACACCATACACTTAGAAACCTGACACTCTCCAACCTATGAACTAGGCATACGCAGATGTCGGGCCCCACGCTGCTGACTATACACCACATCATACACTTAGAAACCTAACGCTCAACAAACTATGATCTCGGGATACGCGGACGCCTGGCCCCGCGCTGCTGACTGTACACCACACCATACACTTAGAAACCTGACACTCCAACCTATGAACTAGGCATACGCAGATGCCGGGCTCCACGCTGCTGACTGTACATCACACCACTCACTTAGTAACCTGACACTCTCCAACCTATGAACTAGGCATACGCAGACGCCGGGCCCCGCGCCGCTGACTGTACATCACACCATACACTTAGAAACCTGACACTCTCAAACCTACGAACTAGACATACGCAGACGCCGGGCCCCGCGCCGCTGACTGTACATCACACCATACACTTAGAAACCTGACACTCTCCAACCTACGAACTAGACATACGCAGACGCAGGGCCCCGCGCCGCTGACTGTACATCAAACCATACACTTAGAAACCTGACACTCTCCAACCTACGAACTAGACATACGCAGACGCCGGGCCCCGCGCCGCTGACTGTACATCACACCATACACTTAGAAACCTGACACTCTCCAACCTACGAACTAGACATACGCAGACGCCGGGCCCCGCGCCGCTAACTGTACATCACACCATACACTTAGAAACCTGACACTCTCCAACCTACGAACTAGACATACGCAGACGCCGGGCCCCGCGCCGCTGACTGTACATCACACCATACACTTAGAAACCTGACACTCTCCAACCTATGAACTACGCATACGCAGACGCCGGGCCCCGCGCCGCTGACTGTACACCACACCATACACTTAGAAACCTGACACTCTCCAACCTACGAACTAGACATACGCAGACGCAGGGCCCCGCGCCGCTGACTGTACACCACACCATACACTTAGAAACCTGACACTCTCCAACCTACGAACTAGACATACGCAGACGCCGGGCCCCGCGCCGTTGACTGTACACCACACCATACACTTAGAAACCTGACACTCTCCAACCTACGAACTAGACATACGCAGACGCCGGGCCCCGCGCCGCTGACTGTACATCACACCATACACTTAGAAACCTGACACTCTCCAACCTATGAACTAGGCATACGCAGACGCCGGGCCCCGCGCCGCTGACTGTACATCACACCATACACTTAGAAACCTGACACTCTCCAACCTATGAACTAGGCATACGCAGACGCCGGGCCCCGCGCCGCTGACTGTACACCACACCATACACTTAGAAACCTGACACTCTCCAACCTACGAACTAGACATACGCAGACGCCGGGCCCCGCGCCGTTGACTGTACACCACACCATACACTTAGAAACCTGACACTCTCCAACCTACGAACTAGACATACGCAGACGCCGTGCCCCGCGCCGCTGACTGTACATCACACCATACACTTAGAAACCTGACACTCTCCAACCTATGAACTAGGCATACGCAGACGTCGGGCCCCACGCTGCTGACTGTACACCACACCATACACTTAGCTACTTGACACTCTCCAACCTATGAACTAGGCATACGCAGACGTCGGGCCCCACGCTACTGACTATACACCACATCATACACTTAAAAACCTAACGCTCAACAAACTATGATCTCGGGATACGCGGACGCCTGGCCCCGCGCTGCTGACTGTACACCACACCATACACTTAGAAACCTGACACTCCAACCTATGAACTAGGCATACGCAGATGCCGGGCTCCACGCTGCTGACAGTACATCACACCATTCACTTAGTAACCTGACACTCTCCAACCTATGAACTAGACATACGCAGACGTCGGGCCCTGCGCTGCTGACTGTACACCACAACATACACTTAAAAACCTGACACTCTCCAACCTATGAACTAGGCATACGCAGACGTCGGGCCCCGCGCTGCTGACTGTACACCACAACATACACTTAAAAACCTGACACTCTCCAACCTATGAACTAGGCATACGCAGACGTCGGGCCCCGCGCCGCTGACTGTACACCACACCATACACTTAGAAACCTGACACTCTCCAACCTACGAACTAGACATACGCAGACGCCGGGCCCCGCGCCGTTGACTGTACAACACACCATACACTTAGAAACCTGACACTCTCCAACCTACGAACTAGACATACGCAGACGCCGGGCCCCGCGCCGCTGACTGTACATCACACCATACACTTAGAAACCTGACACTCTCCAACCTATGAACTAGGCATACGCAGACGTCGGGCCCCACGCTGCTGACTGTACACCACACCATACACTTAGCTACTTGACACTCTCCAACCTATGAACTAGGCATACGCAGACGTCGGGCCCCGCGCTGCTGACTGTACACCACAACATACACTTAAAAACCTAACACTCTCCAACCTATGAACTAGACATACGCAGACGTCGGGCCCTGCGCTGCTGACTGTACACCACAACATACACTTAAAAACCTGACACTCTCCAACGTATGAACTAGACATACGCAGACGTCGGGCCCCGCGCTGCAGACTGTACACCACAACATACACTTAAAAACCTGACACTCTCCAACCTATGAACTAGACATACGCAGACGTCGGGCCCCGCGCTGCTGACTGTACACCACAACATACACTTAAAAACCTGACACTCTACAACCTATGAACTAGACATACGCAGACGTCGGGCCCCGCGCTGCTGACTGTACACCACAACATACACTTAAAAACCTGACACTCTCCAACCTATGAACTAGACATACGCACACGTCGGGCCCTGCGCTGCTGACTGTACACCACAACATACACTTAAAAACCTGACACTCTCTAACCTATGAACTAGGCATACGCAGACGTCGGGCCCCGCGTTGCTGACTGTACACCACAACATACACTTAAAAACCTGTCACTCTCTAACCTATGAACTAGGCATACGCAGACGTCGGGCCCCGCGTTGCTGACTGTACACCACAACATACACTTAAAAACCTGACACTCTCCAACCTATGAAGTAGACATACGCGGACGTCGGGCCCCGCGCTGCTGACTGTACACCACAACATACACTTAAAAACCTGACACTCTCTAACCTATGAACTAGGCATACGCAGACGTCGGGCCCCGCGTTGCTGACTGTACACCACAACATACACTTAAAAACCTGACACTCTCCAACCTATGAACTAGACATACGCAGACGTCGGGCCCTGCGCTGCTGACTGTACACCACAACATACACTTAAAAACCTGACACTCTCCAACCTATGAACTTGACATACGCAGACGTCGGGCCCTGCGCTGCTGACTGTACACCACAACATACACTTAAAAACCTGACACTCTCTAACCTATGAACTAGGCATACGCAGACGTCGGGCCCCGCGCTGCTGACTGTACACCACAACATACACTTAAAAACCTGACACTCTCCAACCTATGAACTAGACATACGCAGACGTCGGGCCCCGCGCTGCTGACTGTACACCACAATATACACTTAAAAACCTGATACTCTCTAACCTATGAACTAGACATACGCAGACGTCGGGCCCAGCGCTGCTGACTGTACACCACAACATACACTTAAAAACCTGACACTCTCTAACCTATGAACTAGGCATACGCAGACGTCGGGCCCCGCGTTGCTGACTGTACACCACAACATACACTTAAAAACCTGACACTCTCCAACCTATGAACTAGACATACGCAGACGTCGGGCCCTGCGCTGCTGACTGTACACCACAACATACACTTAAAAACCTGACACTCTCTAACCTATGAACTAGGCATACGCAGACGTCGGGCCCAGCGCTGCTGACTGTACACCACAACATACACTTAAAAACCTGACACTCTCTAACCTATGAACTAGGCATACGCAGACGTCGGGCCCCGCGTTGCTGACTGTACACCACAACATACACTTAATAACCTGACACTCTCCAACCTATGAACTAGACATACGCAGACGTCGGGCCCTGCGCTGCTGACTGTACACCACAACATACACTTAATAACCTGACACTCTCCAACCTATGAACTAGACGTACGCAGACGTCGGGCCCTGCGCTGCTGACTGTACACCACAACATACACTTAAAAACCTGACACTCTCTAACCTATGAACTAGGCATACGCAGACGCAGGGCCCCGCGCTGCTGACAGTACACCACAACATACACTTAAAAACCTGACACTCTCTAACCTATGAACTAGAAATACGCAGACGTCAGGCCCTGCGCTGCTGACTGTACACCACAACATACACTTAGAAACCTGACACTCTCCAAACTATGAACTAGACATACGCAGACGTCGGGCCCCGCGCTGCTGACTGTACACCACACCATACACTTAGAAACCTGACACTCTCCAACCTATGAACTAGACATACGCAGACGCCGGGCCCCGCGCCGCTGACTGTACATCACACCATACACTTAGAAACCTGACACTCTCCAACCTATGAACTAGGCATACGCAGACGCCGGGCCCCGCGCCGCTGACTGTACATCACACCATACACTTAGAAACCTGACACTCTCCAACCTATGAACTAGGCATACGCAGACGCCGGGCCCCGCGCCGCTGACTGTACACCACACCATACACTTAGAAACCTGACACTCTCCAACCTACGAACTAGACATACGCAGACGTCGGGCCCCGCG
Source organism: Parnassius smintheus behrii (assembly GCA_036936625.1). NCBI lineage: Eukaryota > Metazoa > Arthropoda > Insecta > Lepidoptera > Papilionidae > Parnassius > Parnassius smintheus. Next base: position 18,181,462 of record JAUPFT010000028.1, on the reverse strand, counting down.
CCGCTGACTGTACACCACACCATACACTTAGAAACCTGACACTCTCCAACCTACGAACTAGACATAGGCAGACGCCGGGCCCCGCGCCGTTGACTGTACACCACACCATACACTTAGAAACCTGACACTCTCCAACCTACGAACTAGACATACGCAGACGCCGGGCCCCGCGCCGCTGACTGTACATCACACCATACACTTAGAAACCTGACACTCTCCAACCTATGAACTAGGCATACGCAGACGTCGGGCCCCAAGCTGCTGACTGTACACCACACCATACACTTAGCTACTTGACACTCTCCAACCTATGAACTAGGCATACGCAGACGTCGGGCCCCACGCTGCTGACTATACACCACATCATACACTTAGAAACCTAACGCTCAACAAACTATGATCTCGGGATACGCGGACGCCTGGCCTCGCGCTGCTGACTGTACACCACACCATACACTTAGAAACCTGACACTCCAACCTATGAACTAGGCATACGCAGATGCCGGCCTCCACGCTGCTGACTGTACATCACACCATTCACTTAGTAACCTGACACTCTCCAACCTATGAACTAGGCATACGCAGACGTCGGGCCCCGCGCTGCTGACTGTACACCACAACATTCACAGGGAAAGGGTCTGTGGCAATTTAACTAGGCATACGCAAACCTGACACTCTCCAACCTATGAACTAGGCATACGCAGACGTCGGGCCCCGCGCTGCTGACTGTACACCACAACATACACTTAAAAACCTGGCACTCTCCAACCTATGAACTAGACATACGCAGACGTCGGGCCCCGCGCTGCTGACTGTATACCACAACAGACACTTAAAAACCTGACACTCTCCAACCTATGAACTAGGCATACGCAGATGCCGGGCCCCGCGCTGCTGTCTGTACACCACAACATACACTTAAAAACCTGACACTCTCTAACCTATGAACTAGGCATACGCAGACGTCGGGCCCCGCGCTGCTGACTGTACACCACAACATACACTTAAAAACCTGACACTCTCCAACCCATGAACTAGACATACGCAGACGTCGGGCCCCGCGCTGCTGACTGTACACCACAACATACACTTAAAAACCTGACACTCTCCAACCTATGAACTAGACATACGCAGACGTCGGGCCCCGCGTTGCTGACTGTACACCACAACATACACTTAAAAACCTGATACTCTCTAACCTATGAACTAGACATACGCAGACGTCGGGCCCAGCGCTGCTGACTGTACACCACAACATACACTTAAAAACCTGACACTCTCCAACCTATGAACTAGACATACGCAGACGTCGGGCCCTGCGCTGCTGACTGTACACCACAACATACACTTAAAAACCTGACACTCTCTAACCTATGAACTAGGCATACGCAGACGTCGGGCCCCGCGTTGCTGACTGTACACCACAACATACACTTAATAACCTGACACTCTCCAACCTATGAACTAGACATACGCAGACGTCGGGCCCTGCGCTGCTGACTGTACACCACAACATACACTTAATAACCTGACACTCTCCAACCTATGAACTAGACATACGCAGACGTCGGGCCCTGCGCTGCTGACTGTACACCACAACATACACTTAAAAACCTGACACTCTCTAACCTATGAACTAGGCATACGCAGACGCCGGGCCCCGCGCTGCTGACTGTACACCACAACATACACTTAAAAACCTGACACTCTCTAACCTATGAACTAGACATACGCAGACGTCAGGCCCTGCGCTGCTGACTGTACACCACAACATACACTTAGAAACCTGACACTCTCCAAACTATGAACTAGACATACGCAGACGTCGGGCCCCGCGCTGCTGACTGTACACCACACCATACACTTAGAAACCTGACACTCTCCAACCTATGAACTAGACATACGCAGACGCCGGGCCCCGCGCCGCTGACTGTAGATCACACCATACACTTAGAAACCTGACACTCTCCAACCTATGAACTAGGCATACGCAGACGCCGGGCCCCGCGCCGCTGACTGTACATCACACCATACACTTAGAAACCTGACACTCTCCAACCTATGAACTAGGCATACGCAGACGCCGGGCCCCGCGCCGCTGACTGTACACCACACCATACACTTAGAAACCTGACGCTCTCCAACCTACGAACTAGACATACGCAGACGCCGGGCCCCGCGCCGTTGACTGTACACCACACCATACACTTAGAAACCTGACACTCTCCAACCTACGAACTAGACATACGCAGACGCCGGGCCCCGCGCCGCTGACTGTACATCACACCATACACTTAGAAACCTGACACTCACCAACCTATGAACTAGGCATACGCAGACGTCGGGCCCCACGCTGCTGACTGTACACCACACCATACACTTAGCTACTTGACACTCTCCAACCTATGAACTAGGCATACGCAGACGTCGGGCCCCACGCTGCTGACTATACACCACATCATACACTTAGAAACCTAACGCTCAACAAACTATGATCTCGGGATACGCGGACGCCTGGCCCCGCGCTGCTGACTGTACACCACACCATACACTTAGAAACCTGACACTCCAACCTATGATCTAGGCATACGCAGATGCCGGGCTCCACGCTGCTGACTGTACATCACACCATTCACTTAGTAACCTGACACTCTCCAACCTATGAACTAGGCATACGCAGACGTCGGGCCCCGCGCTGCTGACTGTACACCACAACATACACTTAAAAACCTGACACTCTCCAACCTATGAACTAGGCATACGCAGACGTCGGGCCCCGCGCTGCTGACTGTACACCACAACATACACTTAAAAACCTGGCACTCTCCAACCTATGAACTAGACATACGCAGACGTCGGGCCCCGCGCTGCTGACTGTACACCACAACATACACTTAAAAACCTGACACTCTCCAACCTATGAACTAGGCATACGCAGATGCCGGGCCCCGCGCTGCTGTCTGTACACCACAACATACACTTAAAAACCTGACACTCTCTAACCTATGAACTAGGCATACGCAGACGTCGGGCCCCGCGCTGCTGACTGTACACCACAACATACACTTAAAAACCTGACACTCTCCAACCTATGAACTAGGCATACGCAGACGTCGGGCCCCGCGCTGCTGACTGTACACCACAACATACACTTAAAAACCTGACACTCTCCAACCTATGAACTAGACATACGCAGACGTCGGGCCCCGCGCTGCTGACTGTACACCACAACATACACTTAAAAACCTGACACTCTCCAACCTATGAACTAGGCATACGCAGACGTCGGGCCCCGCGCTGCTGACTGTACACCACAACATACACTTAAAAACCTGACACTCTCCAACCTATGAACTAGACATACGCAGACGTCGGGCCCCGCGCTGCTGACTGTACACCACAACATACACTTAAAAACCTAACACTCTCCAACCTATGAACTAGACATACGCAGACGTCGGGCCCTGCGCTGCTGACTGTACACCACAACATACACTTAAAAACCTGACACTCTCCAACCTATGAACTAGACATACGCAGACGTCGGGCCCCGCGCTGCTGACTGTACACCACAACATACACTTAAAAACCTGACACTCTCCAACCTATGAACTAGACATACGCAGACGTCGGGCCCCGCGCTGCTGACTGTACACCACAACATACACTTAAAAACCTGACACTCTCCACCCTATGAACTAGACATACGCACACGTCGGGCCCTGCGCTGCTGACTGTACACCACAACATACACTTAAAAACCTGACACTCTCTAACCTATGAACTAGGCATACGCAGACGTCGGGCCCCGCGTTGCTGACTGTACACCACAACATACACTTAAAAACCTGACACTCTCTAACCTATGAACTAGGCATACGCAGACGTCGGGCCCCGCGTTGCTGACTGTACACCACAACATACACTTAAAAACCTGACACTCTCCAACCTATGAAGTAGACATACGCAGACGTCGGGCCCCGCGCTGCTGACTGTACACCACAACATACACTTAAAAACCTGACACTCTCTAACCTATGAACTAGGCATACGCAGACGTCGGGCCCCGCGTTGCTGACTGTACACCACAACATACACTTAAAAACCTGACACTCTCCAACCTATGAACTAGACATACGCAGACGTCGGGCCCTGCGCTGCTGACTGTACACCACAACATACACTTAAAAACCTGACACTCTCCAACCTATGAACTAGACATACGCAGACGTCGGGCCCTGCGCTGCTGACTGTACACCACAACATACACTTAAAAACCTGACACTCTCTAACCTATGAACTAGGCATACGCAGACGTCGGGCCCCGCGCTGCTGACTGTACACCACAACATACACTTAAAAACCTGACACTCTCCAACCTATGAACTAGACATACGCAGACGTCGGGCCCCGCGCTGCTGACTGTACACCACAACATACACTTAAAAACCTGATACTCTCTAACCTATGAACTAGACATACGCAGACGTCGGGCCCAGCGCTGCTGACTGTACACCACAACATACACTTAAAAACCTGACACTCTCTAACCTATGAACTAGGCATACGCAGACGTCGGGCCCCGCGTTGCTGACTGTACACCACAACATACACTTAAAAACCTGACACTCTCCAACCTATGAACTAGACATACGCAGACGTCGGGCCCTGCGCTGCTGACTGTACACCACAACATACACTTAAAAACCTGACACTCTCTAACCTATGAACTAGGCATACGCAGACGTCGGGCCCCGCGTTGCTGACTGTACACCACAACATACACTTAATAACCTGACACTCTCCAACCTATGAACTAGACATACGCAGACGTCGGGCCCTGCGCTGCTGACTGTACACCACAACATACACTTAATAACCTGACACTCTCCAACCTATGAACTAGACATACGCAGACGTCGGGCCCTGCGCTGCTGACTGTACACCACAACATACACTTAAAAACCTGACACTCTCTAACCTATGAACTAGGCATACGCAGACGCCGGGCCCCGCGCTGCTGACTGTACACCACAACATACACTTAAAAACCTGACACTCTCTAACCTATGAACTAGACATACGCAGACGTCAGGCCCTGCGCTGCTGACTGTACACCACAACATACACTTAGAAACCTGACACTCTCCAAACTATGAACTAGACATACGCAGACGTCGGGCCCCGCGCTGCTGACTGTACACCACACCATACACTTAAAAACCTGACACTCTCTAACCTACGAACTAGACATACGCAGACGTCAGGCCCTGCGCTGCTGATTGTACACCACAACATACACTTAGAAACCTGACACTCTCCAAACTATGAACTAGACATACGCAGACGTCGGGGCCCGCGCTGCTGACTGTACACCACAACATACACTTAAAAACCTGACACTCTCTAACCTATGAACTAGACATACGCAGACGTCAGGCCCTGCGCTGCTGACTGTACACCATAACATACACTTAGAAACCTGACACTCTCCAAACTATGAACTAGACATACGCAGACGTCGGGCCCCGCGCTGCTGACTGTACACCACACCATACACTTAAAAACCTGACACTCTCTAACCTATGAACTAGGCATACGCAGACGCCGGGTCCCGCGCTGCTGACTGTACACCACAACATACACTTAAAAACCTGACACTCTCTAACCTATGAACTAGACATACGCAGACGTCAGGCCCTGCGCTGCTGACTGTACACCACAACATACACTTAGAAACCTGACACTCTCCAAACTATGAACTAGACATACGCAGACGTCGGGCCCCGCGCTGCTGACTGTACACCACACCATACACTTAAAAACCTGACACTCTCTAACCTATGAACTAGACATACGCAGACGTCAGGCCCTGCGCTGCTGATTGTACACCACAACATACACTTAGAAACCTGACACTTTCCAAACTATGAACTAGACATACGCAGACGTCGGGGCCCGCGCTGCTGACTGTACACCACAACATACACTTAAAAACCTGACACTCTCTAACCTATGAACTAGACATACGCAGACGTCAGGCCCTGCGCTGCTGACTGTACACCATAACATACACTTAGAAACCTGACACTCTCCAAACTATGAACTAGACATACGCAGACGTCGGGCCCCGCGCTGCTGATTGTACACCACACCATACACTTAGAAACCTGACACTCTCCAACCTAGTTCATAGGCATACCCTCACTCTCCCAATCCAATGTTAAGGCAATCCAACACGAATGGAGAGAGATTAGGGGCAGAATTTACAGCTTTATATGCTTTCCGAAGGATAGAATTGAAAAATTCTTCACAGATAAAATCCAATAACTCAAGAATTATTAAGTAAAATTATAAATAAAGCGTCTTCCTTTACAAGTCCATTGCTGAACATAAAGGAGATATTAACGATAGTTATCACGATTGGTAGGGAGATTGCAGTACATTTTCTATTTCAGCTTCATTCTGTCGTTTCTTAAGACACCCACAGGATGAATGGGATAGGGGAATCTCTTAAGTCGCCCCTACACAGCACAACTGATAAGCACACGGAAAGTGATATCTAAAAAACGGAGTTTTAATTTCCTCCGTAAAAAGATAGCTTTTATTTCATTCTCCATTCATTTCACCGTGTACATATTGCTTTCTATATGACAACTCACCTGTATATGTCTGTTTGTATGTCCGGGACAGGCGGCGGTGCGGGGCTGGGCGGTCTCTCCTTCAAACTGTATCCACGTAATAATACTAGGTGTCGCGGATCCTGAGGAAATGGTTGAAATTCGGGATCATATTTTTAATATTAAAATAAATAATTCTTAAAGTATTAGGTAGAGCCTCAGGGGGACTCACTATAAAAATAAAAGAAATTCTTGTATACATCTCTTTGACCGGCCTGTTGGTCTAGTGGTTAGTGACCCTGACTGCTATGCTGGAGGTCGTTGGTTCGATTACCACCCAGGACAAATGTTTGTGTGATGAGCACGATCATTTGTTCTGTGTCTGGGTGTAATTTATCTATAATATTTATGTATTTAGAAATATATAAGTATATTTATCAGTTGTCTAGTACCCATAACACAAGCTCTGCTTAGCTTGGGACTAGATGGCGTTGTGTGTGATAGTTGTGGAATATTATTATTATATCTATATATGTAATTAATTTCTCAAAAAAAGCTTCGACGATTTGGATAAAATGTTGTATTCAGATAATGTTTTTACTTTCCAAGTTTATCTAGATTTTATACCTGAGATAATTATGTTTGTTTATAACGCCCAGCAAAGTTGGGTCGCACTCGTATTGAACAATAATACTGTTACGCGCTCCAATCGACGATATACTAGCGCCATCTAGTGTCAGGAACGAGAGCGAGTAGAGCGTGTAAAGAATGACATCACAGATCTCTCGACCGACAGCGCCGCCCGAAGAACTAAGTTTCTAGAAAATCTATACTCGATTTCTCGGTACCTTGCGCGTGTTTGCTTGAACGTTCCGGATGTTTTGCTGATTTGAATAAATAGGTGGCGCAAGGTGCGATCGAGAGAGTTCAACTCGGCGACACAAGCGAAGCTTCGGAGCGAAATTAAGTGAATTAGTGTGTTTAATTATTAGTGTTTTTTTTACTTTAATTTGTATAAAGTAAATTAAAGTGTTAATTTAGGTAATTTTATCGGCAATTTTTATTGTCACGAACCTCAAGCTCGTAACAATACCACATTTATAAATATGAGTGAAATATTAAGTGTATGGGATAAGATGTGATCATGTGGCAACCACATATCACCAATCGCATTGTAGAGTAACCATAACCGATCGCCCACTAGATAGAGTAGTTATACTCAACGTGCGGCCCGCCGGGCCTTTGCGATTACCCCATCTGGCGTTCCAAATTTATTGCACACCATTGAAATATAAAATGGCCCATCAGAGAACGGGTAATTCGGAACGGGAATGTGAGCCGAGCGCTATCAGCGATTTTTGCGTGAATTGAATTGCAGCCTATTATTAGTCATCTGTGGTTGTAAGAAGGAGACGAAAGGCGCGGCGGGATCCACGAACCTGTGCGTGTCGCGGCGTAACTTGTCTTGAATTTGTTTACATGCCTAGTTATACAGTCTGAAGTAACATACAGTCAGTCAGCATACAGTCTAGAAGTAAAGTCGTAACATCATAACAACCTGTTGGTCTCAAACTGCTCTGACTAAGCTTTTGGTATTAGATTACTCGTAAACACGATACTTTCAAGTACCCATAATTTTACAATTATCTATTGTTCACGAATTGTACAACGTTACAGAAGACACTGACTCCACTGTATAATTGTTATCGCTGGTCAAATAAAGGCGTCATACTTTCAGTCAACGGACATTGTTTTGACCATGCTATATAAGCCGTTGAATTTAAAATAAAATGCATTATAGAACTGATCGTAGTCACGTAATCACTTTAACTAAGTGAGTAAGTCAGTATTGCACTGAATTAGTTTTAATCACAGAATACTATAATACATATATAATAGAAAGGGGGAGTGGGCGGAGCCCGTGTAGCCACATGACACTAACATATCAATTCACACGTATAAATGTTAACACATCTCTTTTGACGTTACCAATAAAGAAATATTGACGTGTCAAACACAACAGATATTGGAAGCACTAGAGATGTAACAAAATTTTACAAATACCGATAAGCCCGGAAAATATTGTCGCTTTTAAATTTGTAGTTGGCTTAATGAAAAATTTGTAAATTATGTAAATTTGTTCCCTCTACTCTATAGGATAATATTAAAAATTTGCAATAAAGTTTTTAGATTCGATCTTCTTCATTACTATGTACTATATATTCACCTCACGCCTCATTACTCATAAAGGGTTGGGTAGACCCATTTTGTGTTAAAAGTAAAAAAATATGTATGTTCCATTGAGCTATTATGTACTACGTACTAGAGGAGACACTGCATTTAGCTACTCTGTTCCACTCAACTGCGGTGCATACACTGCACTTTAATCAGTCACTCGCTAGGCGCATGTAGAGTTGTCACGTGTTGTGTTGATTTAAAAAAAAATCTCTTGATAAAAATATGCCTTCGTGTGTACTTAGGTATTGCACAAATAATTCAAGAAATGTCAGTAAAAGCCAAGGAATTACTTTTCATCGGTGAGTAGATATTTAATTATTAAAAAAAGCATTATTGATTAATTATTAAACAAATTATTCCTTTGACGCCAATTTGTCATGAAATATAGATTATGAAATTTATTTGTTCAGATGCGACATTTTTGCGAGCAAGTGTAGGGCGATTATATTACGTACAATTTTTTTTTTTGTAGAAACAAATAGAATTATTTATAATTAGGCTAAATTAATTACGTTTATATTTCCTGATTATTCTTTTATTTTATTTTTAGGTTTCCACGTCCAAGCCACGAAAACAGAGAAAAGTGGATTAAATTCGTCCAAAATAATCGTAGGGAAGAGACGTGGTTACCAACAATTCACACATACATTTGTTCTTTGCATTTTAGGGAAGAGGATAAATATAGTACGAAGAAAGGAAGAAATTTTCTGAAAAAGTCTGCAGTACCTTGTATAGATGTAAGTGATGAATGTTTATTATATATACTATTGTAACAATAGAAATGTAGAGACAAAAAATTTTTTAAAATAAATAATTATATTTTAAAATACTAAAGTAAATAACTAACTTAAATACTCTCAATTTTGTTTAGTCGATAAATTCTGATGTTTTTCAGCCTAGGGGTATTGATGAATCAATGGAATCAATGAATCAACAAGCAATGGATCCTATATCGATACCAGTGAGCGACTCAGAATCGATTTTCGATAGTCCTAGGAAAATTATCTTGAAACGAAAACTTCAAAACGTCACTATAGTTAAGAAAAAATTACAAAAAAAATTAAAAAAAATTCAGCGGCAAAATAGAAGTTTCAAGAAGAAATGTGAATCTTTAACTGGTATTATAAAATCCGTGAGAAAGAAATTTTGTCTGGATGGAATAGCCGAGACTAATACAATGGCTAAAGCAAAAGTTTTTGAACTAAATAAGAAGTTTTTTAAATTGAAGAAACAGAAAGGACAATATTTGAAATATACACCGACTCTGCGTAAATTTGCCTTAACATTGCATTATTACTCACCAGCGGCTTACAAATATGTAAGACAAATTTACAGTAACGCTCTTCCACATCCACGTACTCTCTGTCGATGGTATGGATCAGTCAACGCTGAACCAGGGTTCACCAATGAAGCATTTCAAGCTTTAAAAATCAAATGTAACGTAACAGAACAACCGGTAGTGTGCACGTTGATCTTTGATGAGATGGCCATTCGTAGGCAAAAATTATTTCATAATCAACAGAATCTCGGTGCTGTTAATTTTGGCGCAGGTCCACAAGAAGCTGACGAAGAAGTTGCATCACAGGCTTTGGTGTTTATGTTAGTCTCACTAACGGAAAATTGGAAACTGCCTGTAGGCTACTTTTTAACTTCCAGTATAAACGCTGAAACCAAGGCTACTTTAATAACAACATGTTTACAAAAATGTCATGAAGTTGGAGTAACGGTCGCAAGCCTTACATTCGATGGTTGCCCTGCAAACTTCTCCACTGCCGAAATTCTAGGTTGTGAACTAACTGATTTGAATAACATTAAGACTGATTTTCCGCACCCGTCAACTCAAGAAAAAATTTGTGTATTTTTAGATCCATGTCATGTAATCAAATTAATTCGAAACACCTTTGAGAGAAAAAGAATATTATTTGATGAAGATGGCAAAAAAGTGAGATGGGAATTGCTTATAAATCTGAATAAACTTCAACAAAATGAGGGTCTGAGATTTGGTAACAAACTAACACCGCGTCACATCCATTTTAGAAACCAAGTTATGAAAGTTAAACTAGCTACGCAATTAATGAGCATGAGTGTGGCAAAAGCGCTGGTTCTTTGTGATGAAGTATTAAAGTCAACGCGGTTTCTGGATTCGTCAGCATCTGTAAATTTCATAACTATAATGAACAATTTTTTTGATACAATGAACTCGAGAAAGTGCCATTTTTATGGATTTAAACGTCCATTAGATGAATGTAACAAATCTACAATATTTTCATTTTTAAATAGTGTGAAGGATTATATACTGAACTTGAAATTTCATGTAAAATCTAGAAGAGTTATAAAAAGAAAAAATTTTGAACCTCAAATAAAATTGTCGATAGCAAAAAAGAAAATTGTAGAGTCACCAAATAAAACGGGGTTCGTTGGCGCAATTATCTGCATAGAATCTCTGAAAACACTTTACAAACATCTAGTTGAAGAAAAACAGTTTGTCAAATTTATTTCCACTTACCGACTCATTCAAGATCATTTGGAGTTATTTTTTGGAAATACAAGAAAACACGGTGGATACAATAATAATCCTAATGTTTTGCAATTCCGGGCTGCGTACAAAAAAACTCTAAATCACTTGGAACTACGATCATCATTTACTGGTAATTGTATCCCACTGGACAATTTCACTATTTTACAATGTTCTTCTACTGACATAATTAACAGCACAACACCCCTTAATAGACATGATGACCAACAATATGAAGTTTTATCATCTACCTGTATACTGAATTCTGATATTGAAGCCGAAAATAATTGTAACATATTTGCTGAGACACTAAATAAAGAACATGTTACGAGTAGTTCCCAATTGATTGTTGGATACATTTCTGGATATATAGCCAGAATTTTAACAAAATTATTAAAATGCGAAGAATGCGTAAATAGCTTAATCACGACAGAAAAGCTGCCACACCACAAATTGATAACCATCAAAGATATGGGTGGCTTATGCTACTCTACTGGCGATGTGTATAAAATATGTTTGACCACGGAAACCGTGATACGAAAACTTATAAGACAAAGAATAAAATATAACTTCAATTTCATTATTGTTAAAACTTTAGAATTTTTCATTGAAAAAGAGGTATTTACATCCTTAATTCAACATTCATTTAATCAGCCAAGTACTTTCAATCACAGGGTTCACTTGATTCGGGCTATCATAAATAAATACACAAATATTCGTTTAAAACACGAAGCAAAAACTGATCAAGATAAAGAATATTTATCTAAACGGCAAAAATTAACTAAACTCATATTGTTTAAAGGCACTTAATAAAGTTTATTTTTTATTTTTACCAAAACATTTATAAATTTAATAATTGAAATTAATTTTCAGCAAAAAGAAAACAAATAAGTGATTTAAATAAATATATTTCATTTGCTTCGATTCCTTTCATTTTATATAGTTATCTTTTAAAATATTCATATAAACATGTAATTCAAATGCAATTGTGATAATATTATTTATTATCGTATTAATTTACCTCTTAATATTCAAAATAATTGACAAATTATTTAAATTTTAACTCGTTTTAATAAATTTACTACAATTTATGTAATTTAAATAAACAATAGTTATTAATTACATACTGATCATTCTACCTAACTAATCTATGATGACAAAAAACCGCGCATGCGCGACTCTACTATTACCGCGCATGCGCGTAGCGCACAATTTTTGTTTGGAATAGCTTCTCTAGTACGTAGTACATTATAACTCAATGGTATGTTCATACTTTTTCATCCGATTTCGCGCTTGCTTTGTGTCGGCTTACCAATACTGTACTACTTACTACTATTGGTACTTTTTTTGATATTTTTCATTTCCATAAACCATTTTTGCAGTTTTCCTGGAGTTTTCCGGACTTAAGAATAAATAGTAGACATAACAATTTAGATCAGGGTAAAAAATGTCTTGCAGTTTTTCTAGACCTTAAAAAGGCATTTGATGCTATCTCTATCCCCATCCTTTTACAAAAATTAGAAAACATCGGCATCAGAGACACAACCTTGACATTGTTTAAGAATTACTTATTTAACCGTACACAAAAAGTTAAAGTAGGACAGTTTATTAGTGAGGAAACATACACTACTTACGGCGTACCACAAGGTAGTATTTTAGGCCCAACATTGTTTTTAATTTATATCAATGATCTATGTAATCTAATAATTAATGGTGCCCGTGTGTTCACATATGCCGATGACACAGCTGTAGTTTTTACTGGAGCATCATGGGATGAGATTCGTAAAAATACAGAATCTGGCCTTACTATAATTGCAAGCTGGCTTCAATCCAATTTTCTAACGTTTAATGCACTTAAAACTAATTATATTTGTTTTACTATTAAAAACCGAGCTCAACCTGGAAATAACTTTAACATAAAGATACACACTTGCAACATAGACGAAGTTCAAAATTGTAACTGTTCTGTCATTACGAAAGTTTCTTCAACCAAGTACTTGGGGATCATTATAGTTGAACGTTTAACTTGGCATGAACATATCGATGTAATAACATGTAGATTTAGAAAATTAGCCTGGATTTTTAAAACGCTAAGACATATTACTTCACATACGCTAATTAACAAAATTTATGTAGCATTAGCTCAATCGTTAATAACTTACTGCCTTCCGATATGGGGTGGAGCAACAAAAACAAAATTGTTACAATTAGAAAGAGCTCAACGTGCCTTAGTAAAGACAATGTACTTTTTGCCTTATAAATTCCCAACTAAAAGCCTGTATTTAAAAACTGATATACTAAGTATAAGAAAATTATATATTTTGCACACAATATTAAAAAAGCATAAAGGTTTGATTTTCGACCCAAATACTTTGAACAAAAGAAGAAAAGACATTGTACTTAATTCATTTTGTGTTAAAACTGCATTCGCTAGACGTCAGTTCATTATCCAATCTATCTATCTATATAATTTTGTCAACAAAAAGGTTAATATTTACTGTAGAAATGCCAAGGACTGCAAGATTTTGATTATAAATTGGCTAAAGACCCTGTCTTACGAAGACACAGAAAAACTTATGTTTCGACACATAGGGTGAGAGAGAGAAAAAACCACACAACACACACACATACACACATCTACTTACAATATTTGTGATTAAAAACACGTCGGTACATAGCATACGACGCGCGGGAAAGTAGGGGCGAAATTAGAATTTGAGCTGACTTACTATATCCCCTTAATAGACGAACATAGTTAAGGCAATGGACCAGCGCAAGAATATGCGCCTGAGTTACTGGGTTAACGCAAGGTCTTTCGCTGAGTTACCCACTAAGTGCCGATTTCACCAACGACGTCGTTGTCTAAGATTAACTAAACCGAGAATAAAGATATTCCGTACTTTTACTCTCAGATAACTTACAGTACATTTCACCATGCAAAACAACAGATTAGTTAGCCTCAGATTAACTATTCTTTCGAATAACGGTTTTACTTATCTGTGGAAGACTATTTGAATGAGCAAGTGATTGATTGTATAAAGAAAACAAATTAAGTATGTCATTGCTTTCCTTCTCGGCGAGGTACAAAACAAACTTTTAAATTTAGCAGGGTTATACGTCAGTTTGAAGCAGACTCGTTTTCATCAACTGTTGATACACGTTGTATTTTTCCTCGCTTTTTTGTTATTTCAATATCAATTTTAATTAATAATGTCGGACAGAAAACGCAGTCCTAACTGGCAAATGTCGGAAAAGATGTTGCTTGTGGATTTAGTGGCTGAACATTTCAGTGTAGTAGAAAATAAGCGTACCGATGATGTTACTATGAAACAGAAAAATGCGGAGTGGGTAAAAATATCGGAAGAATTTAATTCCCAAACCACTTTTGGATATAGGACTGCAGAAAACGTAAAAGCACAGTGGGAAAGTCTGAAAAAATCCACCAAAAAAGAATCGTCTGCTGAAAGGCAAAGCTTGATTCAAACAGGTAATAATCTTCATTTCTACGTGCTACTTACGAAGCTAAAGCTGTAATTATTGATACCATGTTTAACGCCTATGGAATTTTTGTTACATCTTTGACATTACTTTGTGTTTTTTATCTTTAATGTTTAATATTTTGTTCAGGTGGCGGACCTGCAAAGCCTAAGCTTGAGGACAACCCGCTATACAGAAAAATCTTTGCTTTGATATCTACGACGGTAGTTGGACTGGTAAATGAATATGACAGTGATAACATGTGTAATAATCATTTTATCAATGAAGAGATTCCTAGCAACACATTGGCTTCCACTAAAGGTACACTCAATTCGATATTTTGGTATAATTGTTGATGATAAGCTTAATTGGGCTCCACATATTTCTAACAAAATCAGAAAGTTTATCTATATCTTTAAGAATTTAAAAACAGTTGCAAACACAAATCTATTAATACAAACATACAAAGCTTTGTGTTATTGCATATGTTCTTGGGGATGCGCTGCTAAAACACATAGAATTAGAGTGAGCTCAAAGGGCTGTACTAAAAGCTATTGTTCCTTATAGATATTTGACAGAAATGGTATATAAGTTAACTAAATTACTAAGTGTTCATAAATTATTTATACATCAATGTCTTAGACGCTTTCATAGATGTAGTGTTCCGCAAATACAAAATTCAAAAAGAACTGTATGTATAAGTATCCCCAAAGTTAAATCCATATTCTGCAAAAGGAATTATAATTACATAGCTCCCAAGTTATACAATATACTAAATAAAACAGTGTGCACAAAAAAGGCTTCAAATCATACATTTAAAAGAATGTATATAACTTTTTTAAAACAATAAATATAACTGGCTTAAAGAATGTGACTATGTTAAATGCGAAAATTTAATAGCTCCATATGAATAACTATATGTGCAGTGCAACAAACACGCTACTTACACACACACACACACACACACACATATATAGTGTTAACTGAGTAGGAGTAGAAGTCAGATCCTTCCCATTCTTTGTGTCAAAAGTACATTAGAGAAATGTTGACATATATTTAAATGTCAACGTTTCTCTAATGTACTTTTGACACAAAGAGTTATTGAATGGGAAGGAACTGACTCCTGAAATACAGGGTATCCTAGTTTGGGAGTCAGGGCTCTATGATATATGAAATTATAAGTGTCAAATAAATAAATATTATTATTATTATTATTACACAGTTTTTGACTGTCTTTGACTTAACAACATCACTTAAGTGATATCTCTAAATTTTATTTAATAAACAATGTTATTTTATCAATAATGTGGTTTTTTTTTCCAGTTCCAGATGTAACAGACATATTTGTTGCTGCTCCTATATATTCCATGTCCATGCCTCTGTCAATGGATATAGATACAAGCGGACAAAATGATGATAAATCACAAGAAGAAACAGCTGTATGTAACCTAAAAATTAATATTAAAATAGTATTCTAGAGTATTTCTTCAAAATTTTTTGTTTAGTTACTTAACCCATTAAAAGTCTATTAAATATGTTAGTAATTTTGTGAAAACATTACAAAATTATTTTTATTTTGAAGGATTGGGGAGACTACACTCCAAAACTGCTGCAAACTCCAAAATCTGCACCTCTACGGGCAGTGAGTAAGAGAGAAGAGGATGTAGGGACTTCTACTCAAAGTAAGAGGACTTCCAAGCGCAGACCGGCTCTACCATCTTCATCGTTAGAAGAATATCAAAAAATAAAAATAAAAGCTACCGAAATGCAGATGAATTTTGCTGCTGAAGAGAGGGAAGAAGCAAGAAAAATGTTTGAGATAGACATTAAAATAAAAAATGAAGTATTAAAACAGGAGAAAATTAAAACTAATTTATTAATATCACAATTAAGGCGGAGAAAACAAAAAAAAATTAAAACTATGACAATAAAAAACATGGTTTCATTATTTAACTTTTTCTCACAATAAACTATATAAGATTCCTAAAGTGATTGTTTATTAGGAGTTCTCTGGCTCTATTTCGCTGAGAAGTATTTGATTGTTCAGACATTATTTGTCCATTTTGTAAGAGCGCCTCCCAAGGTGCTGGAAGGACCAAATCTGGATCATCAGGTGGAACTGTTTCTCCTCGTTGACGCAATATGTTATGCAGCACAGCCGTTGCCATAATAATAACCAAAGCCTTGTCTAATTTAACTCGTAGTCCCAAAGCTAGTACTGGAAATCTTCGTTTCCAAACCCCATAAGACCTTTCAACAGTATTTCTTGTCCTAATCTGTGACTCGTTGTACAGTTGCTCTACTGCTGTTCCAGGATTCTCTAGTGGAGGCATAGAATAGGATGTAGCAGCATATCCACCATCTACAAGTAGAATTCCTTCACCATAATCACCAGCTTCAAATTTTGCTTTACGGCAGCAATTATTAAATATAGTACTGTCATGTGCTGACCCAGGCGAGAGGAATGGAACAAGAAGGTTTACTGCGCCGACCCCAGATAATGGGAAATGGTTTAGAGAATGATGATGTGCTGACCCAGGCCATCTTGCGACAATATCAATAATTTCCAAATTTGCATTACATATAGTCTGGACATTAATAGAAAAATAGCCTTTTCGGTTTCTAAACAGTTCTGCCTGATCCCCGCCGGGTGAAGAAATTCTGACATGTGTGCAGTCCATTGCCCCTATAACTCTAGGGAATCTTGCTATACCATAAAACTCCCTTTGATTTCGCCTAATTTCCTGTTGAGTATTCGGAAATTTTATGTACTCGTGGTTCAATGACGCTATCGCAGCACTAACTCTGTGTATTATTCTGTGTGCTGTAGGTGTGCTGAGCCCACTAAAATCACCGATCGTTAATTGTGAATTATTCGTAGCATAAAACCTTAGTGTTGCCAAAAGCTGATTAATCGGAGAAATTGATTGATTCCTGTAAACCAAAACAGCTTTATTTTAGAGCAATTCATTGCCGTATTATGTACCTACGAACAGTATAAATAGGTACAAAGACTCACCTCTCAGATATAAATTCCAAATGATCTTCAATTTTGATCAAAAGATTATGAGCTGCTGATTTAGATAATCGAAATCTTATCCTAAAGTCTTCGTCATCATAGTCATAAAAATAATTATTCCTTTCTTTTATCCACCTTGGACGTTTTACAACATAATATGTTTCATCTTCACTATCATCACTGTCACTGTTGTTAATCATTCTTCTTAAACGTTGCATTATGTATAGCTATATACTCTCAATAATAATTAAACTAAAAATATATTAATCAAACAGCAATTCAGGAACAAGAAACTTGGACGTACACGACAGACTAAAAATGTCAAATAATTAACAGCTGACAGCCTGTCGGCCATTTTTAACCGAAGAATAACTCCGTAATCCTTTAAAATCGGGAGTATAAATCTTATCTCTTGGTTAACTTTTTATTATTGGGTTAAATTGTTGGTGAAATGTAAAATTTGATATTCTAGAATAACTTATATCATTACTCTTGGAATAAAACTTATCTGAGTTTGGTGAAATCGGCCCTAAGTATGGTAAATATTTGATAGATTACAAATAAGTTAGGTAGATAGGGAAGCTTTTTTAGTCACCTAAATCATTAAAAAAACCATGAAAATATACCCACCAATATAAATTAAACTAATTGTTTATTTATAATCTTTGAACCGCTAACAGCTCGAGTGCCCAAATCAATGAATTGAATACCGTTAGAATAAATTAAGTGATTATGTACCTGTATATATATATATATATATATATATATATATATATATATATATATATATATATATATATATATATATATATATGTGTGTGTGTGTGTGTGTGTATTTATATATATGATTTAATTAAGTTTTATTATATTTTAGCAATTTATATAATTTCATGTATTAGATATTTGTATGTTATTTTATTGCATGTATTGTCTTTAAATCGCGTGTGTTATTATTATATTATGTATATTTATATTGCACCACCTACCTAGTTTTCACTGTTCTAATCCTTACATCTCTTGTTGCCTGGAAGAGATCGCTACTGTAGCAATAAGGCCGCCAAATTGTACTTACATAATATTACAATCTGCTTTTTGTTTTGTTATCTGTATATATGTTTGTGGTGTACAATAAAAGTATATTCATTCATTCATTCATTCATCTATGTCAAGGTCAAGGCACTTACGCATTCGGCCAGTTGTCGTACTAACGCTATTACCAGTCCTTACCTTGGCATAGTTCCTCTGTTGTGCTTGATGAAGTTCGCCGCCTGCATGCTCATAGAGGGCTAACAAAGCGGGCAACCGCTTCGCAGATGCTATAGAGAGTTGTGCACCCCGCTCGGCCACCAAACGAGCTGCTTGCTCGATGCTCGCTGGAGCACCTATGCAACAATTTTTATAAGCTATAACTTTAACTGTGCGTATATCCTGATAATTATAGGATTGGATTTACTGACAACTTCACTTCTCTGAACGTCATTTTTTATGACACTGTAATGATCTGTCGATATTTTAGAATTGCATTGCAGATGCCATGTCACTCTTGAGGACGGTGATACTAGTGGCAACTTTTCTACATAACAATAGCTGGTCCCGGCGCGTCGCTGCCGCTAGAAGAAATAATTGTGAAAATATCGTTTTAAATTTGGATGAGTTATATGATATAAACAGTATCGCAGCGCATAAAATACGAACAAGCAAACATTACTTTTGTGCCAATTGGCATATATATATATATATATATATATATATATATATATATATATATATATATATATATATATATATATATATATATATATATAGTAGTATAGTTGAAAGTTCGCCCACACTCACCAGCAGGGCAAGCAGTTAGGTGAGCACCAAGATCTTAGCACTGTTGACGCTTTGTTTAATCACCACTCTGCGGGAATTGCAAGGTAGATCATGTTAGGTTGGGTCTGGCTGTCAAAAGGTTAAAAAGGTTTCCAATAGACGTTAGTATACTCTTATATATGTGAGATGTTAAATATCTGGACAGAAGATATATATCTGACAAATGTTAGGCTATTAATAAAAATGTTTCCACCATGGGTCAGTCCTCAACATTGACCATTTTATTCATTCATTAAATTATTATAGCCTGTCAAGAGTCCCCTGCTAATCATAGGCCTCCCCCATAGATCACTCACAGGGGGATATTCGCCATAGTTGCCATGCTTGGCAGTTGGGTTGGCAATCGAAGTTTTTTATTATTTTGAGTTGTTATTGAGAAGATGCTGCTGCTCAACCCCTCTTTCATCTTTCTCTGTCACTTCATACTTCACTAGTACAGAGATAGCCGGGGGTCGTTCTCTGTGTGTGTGCGTGCGTGCGTGTGTGCGTGTGTGCGTGTGTGCGTGCGCGCGTGCGTGCGTGCGCGCGTGCGTGCGTGCGTGCGTGCGTTCGTGCGTGCGTGCGCTCTGTGTATAGGAAATTGGATTCCCCTACGCCAACTATACACGCCACTACACAATAGTATAAACAAACTGCACTACATAAACACTCACGCCTGTCACCCAGAGGGGTAGGCAGAGACTACGGACTTCCATTTGGCACAATCCAGACACACCTCTCTCGCCTCCTCTACATCCATATACCTAGGCATACATGCTCGTCGGTTAAGGGTAATTTGCTTAGTCACGCTTTCCTCGTTCATTCTTTCCACATGACCAAACCACCGAAGCATTCCTTTCTTAATCCTGGTCACAACATCATCTTGCAAACCACACTCTTCACTTATCACACATTTTCTCACCCTGTCACTCAGATTCAGCCCTAATATACTCCTTAACGACTGCGTTTCTACTGCATTTATTCTGCGTTTATTCTGCTCTCGTGCCTCTGCCACGCCCAATTTTCACTACCATAATATGTTAAAGTAGGGACTAGCACAGCATTAAGAATAGCCATGCATTTTTTTATAGGATAGGTTGACAAATGAGCACATAGTCCACCTGATGGTAAATGGTTGCTGTGGCCCATAGACATCTACATCTGTCCTCGATTACGAATCGAAATGCAGATGCGTTGTCACCCGTGAGGACTAAGATGGAATGAATCGTTTCCAGTAAAATGGATCTCCGGTTCTCTACACTCACCATACGAAACACAGCAGCATTAAGCTACTATTTTACGCTGGTGTTCTGTGAGAGCGTGGTCGTTCCCCGATCGAGCCGACCCATTCGTGCTACAACTATACTTCTAATATAACTCCAGCATGGCTCTACCACGTACTTAACCTTTTTTCGCACATTCTGACTTTCCACAATTGAGTGTAGGACCCCATTCACTCTATTTCATATAAACTATAAATTATTGTAATAACAATAACTAGTAGCTGCGTAATCCCCAAAACATAAAAGCAACTCAAGCAATGTGCTAACACTGGAAAAAATCAGAGTAACACAACATAAACAGTTTCCCTGTCCACGAAACAGACACATTAGTTTAACAATCGAAATGTTCATATATGATATGGGACAGGACAGAGTTAACGTATTGTATTATGTACATACATTTTTAGGTGGCATAGTTGTTTGATGGGCTCACTTTATCTGCATATACAAGGATGCTTCATATTAGAATCTTGCCGCTTCCTCTCTGCCCGTGGGTGTCGTACGAGGCGACTAAGGGCGAAAAGCCAAAAATACAAAAGAGAGCAAGCTTTGGCATTCGACAGATGGCGAAACAACCATCTCAGTTCCCTGGTCAGGCCAAAAATATCCAGGTCTGTGACGGGCAGCAGCGTCACAGGTGCGACGTGTCAGATATTGCGATCGCCAACCCGCATGCTCAGCGTGGCGATTAAGGGCAAAACCTCCCAGTGTTAAGCACCAAAACAACACGGCCGCCAGTTCCCGGTCGTCCCTATGTACCTGACCGTGGTGGTGGTCACGGCAGCAGTGGGACAGGGGGTGCTAAGAATCCCCGGGAGAAGGCCGGATACCGCCACTCACGCCACATTATGCTCGGAGTTTCTCTGGTGGATAAGATTCGTAACGAAGAAATCCGCCGGAGAACCAAAGTCACCGACGTAGCCCTCTGTATTTGCAGGCTGAAGTGGCAATGGGCTGTCCGCATTTATCGCAGAAGCGATGACCGTTGGAGTAGGCGTGTCATAGAGTGTAGACCGCGTTTAGGTAAACGTAGTGTGGGGCGCCGCCTGGTTAGATGGAGCGACAATCGGAGCAAGGCGCCTGGCAGCAACTGGATCCGTGAAGCCAAAGATCGGGCTAAGTGGCGCGCTTTGGGAGAAGCCTATGTCCAGCAGTGGACTGCCGCAGGCTGATGATCATGTTTTAGATATAATTAAGATTGCCCAAAACCAAGGAATATATGGTAGAGCCATGCTGCAGTCATATTAGTAGTATACTTGCAGCACGAATGGGTCGTCTCGACCGTGGAAGGATCACGCTCTCATAGAATCCCAGCGTAAAATAGAAGCACCTATATGCTGTTGTGTTTTGCATGGTGAGTGTAGAGAACCGGAGATCCATTTTACTTAAAACGAGGCATTCCATCTTACAGGTGACAATGCATTTGCATTTTGATCTGTAACATAATAGAGGATAGATGTGGATGTCCATGGGCCACAGCATCCCTTACCACACTTTTCTTGCACACAATTAAATTTTTATGTACTCAATTACTAATATAATTAAAAGGCGATAACACAAAAGACTTAGTGACGAGTTTGTAGTAGTGACGATATTGACCAATTTACAATATCAAACATCACTACTTAACGACCTGGATAATTTGTCTAGGTTAATATGTGATCTAAATCATAAGTTAAAATTAATGCATCAAAACATTGCAAACTTAACTCGCAACATGAATGAACTTAAAGTTCTAATACATAGGTCAGCTTTAGAATGGAACTTAACTCTTCTTACAGAATATTGGTTGCCGTCCACCCGCTACACACGCACGCGCACGCGCACACGCACGCACGCACGCACGCACAACCCGAAGATATTTCGATATCCGAAAGGACAATAAAAAATTATACATACATAATAACTTACCCGGTGGAACCAATCCTCCAGCATATGCAGAAAAAGGCGGCGAGCAACATAACAATAATATGTGTATTGGTAAATCTGTGCGACCCAACTCATCAAAGCAGGCTAATGCTGTCGTCAGGGCCTCAGTTACACAAGCACGATTCTCAGCATGGCCACCTATGTACCTAAAATAAATTCAACTGTATAACAAAGACCCACAGAGTATAAAATACTCAGTTTTTAAATAATGAAGGTATTTTTTAACGTTATTAAAGATTCAATCACTACTAGCAGCAAGGCATTCAATTTAAATGCATGGAAAATAAAGCATTGACAATTTGTTTTTCAAAATGGATAAGCAACTATAAAATAGCAACTCAATACTGCTGTGTTTCGTATGGTGAGTGGAGAGAACCGGAGACCCTTTTTACTGGAAATGAGACATTCCATCTTAGTCCTCACGGGTGGCAATGCAACTATTACATTTTGATTCTTAACCGAGGATAGATGTAGATGTCTATGGGCCACAGCATACGTTTACCATCAAGTGGTCTATGTGCTAGTTTGTCATCCTTATATGCCATCAAAAACATAACTTGTAAAAAAACCAAGTCTCCCAACTCAGTTCTTCTACCTTAAAAAGTTGTGAGATCCATGTAATACCAAGTCGGTTAACTTATTCAGTCCCTACTTAAGGGTCCTTCTGTCTTAAGTTATTATGTAATTACCTAACCTAACAATATTTTTAGTGACCATATCAATGTTAAAAATCTTTTATGTTTCAAATAAATAGATTTACTTGGCCATCGCATCAAAACACAATGTTCTCACAAGTAATACATATTATATAAAATTAGATTGCTTAGTGCGATTGCCAAGTCAAGCTATATATTTAAAACATATAAGATTTTTAACATTGATATGGTGATATGGTCACTATAAAATGTTGTTAGGTTAGCTAATTACGTAATAACTTAAAACAGAAGGACCCTTAAGTAGGGACTGAATAAATTAACCGACTTGGTATTACATGGATCTCACAACCATTGACTTATACGAGGGCAGCACTGAAAATTTCGGGAATCAAGGAAGTGACACAACATTACTATTTAAAAATGTATTTATTGCTTTTCGAAGTATTCTCCGCGAAATTTGACACATTTTTCCATAAGATGGAACCAATCATTGAAGCAACCATTCCATTCGGAAGTTGGGGTCTCCAAAATGGCCGTTTTGTAGGCGTCCACAGCTTCTTCAGGTGATGAAAATCTCTGTCCACGCAATTCATTCTTTATTTTAGAGAAAGTATAGAAATCATTAGGGCTTAGGTCGGGGCTGTACGGCGGATGGTCTAATAATTCTATGTTTTCTTGCTCTAAAAACTCTTTCGTTCTGTGTCCGGTGTGAGAACTCGCATTGTCGTAATGGAGGATGATGCGGTGGTTGCAGTTCTCTTTACGGAGTTCAGAAACGACCTGTGGCAAACAAATGCTAGCATACCTTTCTGCATTAACCGTTCTTTGTCCCCTCAAGAGGAATAGTCGTAACATAGCCGGTTTTGGAGACAAACGTAGCCACCATTTTTATTGCAATACTCCGTGAACGAACAATTTTTGTTGGCTTTAACTCATTTTCGAACACCCAAACTCGTGACTGGTTTTTTGTTTCGGGTTCGTACGCGTATATCCAGGATTTGTCACCTGATACGATGTTGTATACAGAATTTGAGGATCCTGCGTGGAATCTTTCGAGAGTTCTGACGCACCAAGTAACACAAGTAGCTTTTTGCTCTTCACAGAGCGAATGCGGTATCCATCGGGAAAACAACTTTTTTACTCTTAATTGTTCATGCAAGATTGTAGTTGACTCATGCCAATGTCTAAAGTTGCCTGAATTTCACGGTATGTCACTTGTCGATCTTCCTCAATCAGCTTACGCACAGCATCAACGTTTTCTTGGGTGACTGCAGTTTTTAGACGATCTTGACGGGGATCATCACTGAGCTTGATACGTCCACGTTGAAATTCAGCAAACCAGCGATAAATTGTGGTTTTGGATGGGGATTCATCACCAAAAGCAGAAATTATCCGGTCAACACACTGTTTTTGTGTTAAACCACATCGAAAGTCATAATAAATCATCGC
This sequence comes from Parnassius smintheus behrii, assembly GCA_036936625.1. Lineage (NCBI taxonomy): Eukaryota > Metazoa > Arthropoda > Insecta > Lepidoptera > Papilionidae > Parnassius > Parnassius smintheus. The sequence continues at coordinate 18,156,422 of JAUPFT010000028.1, read as the reverse complement.
TCTTTAATTTTCTCGAGTCAATTCCATTTTCTCAACGACTAAACAAGTTTGACAAAACCTTGTGACAAGACCGAGAATCTTTTTTTAAATAAATAAATGGTATTCGATTTTTAAAACCAAGGAGTTTTCAATTAAAAAGATTTTAATATGACAGGAACAGTGGAAATATTCCATTCCCGATACTTTTAGTGCAGCCTAGTATATTACTAGTGTAAGGACCGGGCTGACCGAACAATTAAAACGGACCAATGCGTTGGCCCTAAAATTACAGTTTAGGGCCAACGCGAATCGGTCGACAGTGGTGCGCGCGCAGGACAGATTTCCCTGTCATAAATATGTCAAGTTGCGTGATAAAAGAATGCAAAAATTACGATACAAAGATAAAAGAAACATGGGATATATCGTATCATCGGTAAATAACCGTATATTAATTTTGTTACAGTTAAATTATTATATAAACGCATTTATAAAGTTTTATTTTACAGTTAGTTTAGTTACGTTACAAACTTACAAAGATTAGGCCAGGGTTGGATTCAGACCCTCAAAAGTATTGTACATGAAAAATAAAATTATACAATTTTAAAAAAAATGTATCACGTTTGACGTTTCATGTTTCTTTTTACCCATGTGCCGGGATTTTGGAGTCACGCATTTTTATTTCTGTTTAAATTTTGTCTAAAGTACTTAGTGTAAGTTAAATTTTGAATATTGGTACCTAATATGTTTTATATTCAATAAGGGTAAAACGAAGAGTTTAAAAGAAAAGGATCGATCGCGCATCGATTGACCAGAAAGGGAGCTAATTCTAATTTTATTAAAAAAAACGCGGTACTCATGTACAATACAGAATTTCTCGATATAGTAGAGTTAATATTAAAACGTAAAAAGACCCAATAATAATACAAGTCGACCTTTAGGTAAAATTATTGTATTTTCGCCTAGTATTATTACGATACTATTTACTACAAACTATGAAATAATGGTACAATTAGGATAGTTATACTACGAAATCCGACCCTGGTTACGTCGTGTTTTGATATGACGTTTGCATTATGACAGATGCACTACTTTTTCTTGTATGAAAAAGTTATGAGTAAAAAATGGCGATGGGGAGAGTGTGAGGTGTATAAGTGTCGTTGTGTTTTTGGCTATTTCTTATTCTGAGAGCTGTTGAATTACCTTTTTTTGTTTATTATTTCTGTTGGTGTTGGTTTTAGTAGTTATAAATCCGTAAGTGTTTAGTGATTGTGCTGTTTTATATGTAATTAGTTAAAATAAAATGGAGGAAGATCCTCCCGATCCCGACGGGGTTCCATGTGACTCCCATACTGGTACGAAAAAAAATAATAATACTCCTATCGAAATTGATCAGTCGAAGCGTAAAAGATTGCAAGCAACCAATAACTCAGGTCATCCTCAGAAAAGATTAATTACAGATCCATCTCAACCTGTTCCATCTATTCAGACCTCTTATACCCACCCTGACTACATAGAAAAAAACATAAATATTCTAATAACGACAATGCGCCGTTTATTGTACATGTAACTAAGAGAGTAGATGATTTATCAACTGGAGTAGTTTTAAAACCGATAAAGTTTGGTCACTTTCTCTACCATAATAATATTAAAAATGTTGTAAGTGAAGGTGTTAAGCGAGTAGGACGCAATAGAATTTCAGTCGAGTTTAAAAGTGCAGCTGATGCAAATTGTTTTATTGAGAACCCAGCCCTTGCAGGTGCTAAATATGATACTGTAATCCCTTCTTATAATGTCACACGCATGGGAATAGTGAGGCAGGTCCCTGTAGAATGGACATTAGAGGAACTCATCTCATCAATCGAGGTCCCAGCTGGTTTTGGCTCAATTATTAAAGCTCGCCGATTTAATAGAAAGTCAGTTAATGAAAACCAAAGCACTGTGTGGATTCCCTCTCAAACAGTTGTTTTGACTTTTTCCGGTCAGAAACTTCCTTCTAACATTTATTGTTTTTTTACCTCAATGCCTGTTGAGCCCTACATTTTACCTCTTATTCAATGTCACAAATGTTGTCGTTTTGGGCATGTAACCTCACAGTGTAGGTCATCTTCCCGTTGTTTTGTGTGTGCTCAAAATCATGAAGGAATATCATGCACAAGACAGTCTCCCACGTGCTTATTTTGTTCAGGATCTCACACAGCTAAAGATCCTTCCTGCCCTGAACACTCTAGGCAGAGATCTATCAAACTTACCATGTCACAGGAAAATATTTCCTATCTAGAAGCATCTGCCCGTATCCCTTATGTCCGGAGATCTTATGCAGATGCTGCTAGAATCCTTCCTTCGAATGATCATCAGAGTCCCTATCCTATTTCAAATTCCCCTTTACCTTCAGTTGTCCCCTCACAATCTCATTCTTACAGGAAGACTACATTTACTCCAAGACTTCCGCCAAATCCAGCATCAAGTCATGGATATGATAAATCTGCCCACGGGGCAATAATAGATACCCCTTCTTCTTCAACTACTAATGGTTGTGCTTTAATAGGGCGGAGTATTTCCCCTAATGACAATCTCTGTGAGTTAATGATCTCCATGCTTATAAGTATGCTTTCCCGTTTCAGCGATATGGATCTCCCACTTGCCCTCCGCCAAAAACTTACTGAGCTCATCTCATTAACAAATAACCTTCCCTCCAATACTTCAGTGGAACTGCCGGAGCATTAATAATAAAAAAAATGAATTAATTTACCTTATTAATAAATACCATCCCCTCATCCTGGCCATTCAAGAGACATGGCTTAAGCCTGGGTCCCATTTTAGGATTTCAGGTTATTCGTGCCTCAGGAATGATAGGAATGATGGTCATGCTGGCTCTTTCATTCTTATCTCAAAATCAATTACTTATACATTAATTTCCCTTCCTTCTCATAGTCCTTCAATTAATGTTGTAGCGGTTAGAGCTCATAACACTTCTTTTCTTTCTATTTACATTCCCGAACCTAGTTTAAATAATTTATCAGAACTTACGAGGATCATATCCTCCATCCCGCCTCCTATGGTAATTCTCGGTGATTTTAATATGCACCATACTTTATGGGGCTCCCATTTTTGTGATCCCTGGTCTTCTACATTTTTAGACATCATTGATGATTTAGATCTCTGCCTCCTTAACGATGGTTCACCTACACGTAGAGTATCCCCCCTCCAAAATCCTAAAAGTGCAGTAGACCTGTCACTCTGTTCTCCTGCTCTGTCGTCCCTTCTTTCTTGGAGAATATTACCCTTTTCCCATGGCAGTGATCATTTCCCTATTGTTATCAATCCCCCTAGCTCCTATACAGTCAATGTTCCATTCAATCCTAGGTTAAAATATAACACATCCAAAGCAAACTGGCAACTATATTCCACAGTTCTAGAGGAAGAACTTTCAGCCCTTCCTCCTGTTCAGAAAGATAATGTTCTCCAGGTGTATGCTTCTTTTAAAAACGCCATTTTATCTGCTGCCAATAAGACAATTCCCATCAAAAAACCTTATAAAAATAATGCCCCTTCACCACCTTGGTGGGATCAAGATTGTTCTGTAGCATGTAAGAAGAAAAAGGAAGCTGAAGTAAGATATTCCCACTCTATGAATTTTGATAACTATATTTTTTTATAAAAAAACTGCTGCTGAAACATTAAAATTATTATCCGGGAAGAAAAAGGCTGGATGGCTTAAATTCTGTGAGTCACTGTCGCCTAGGACTCATCCATCATTAGTCTGGAAAAATATAAAAAAATTCCGATGTTCAGTTTTGACCTCTGAAAACACAATTTCTAATGATCAGTCTTATATATATGTAATGAAATGAATGATATTTCATTAATTTGAATTTGCTGCGCTTCGCGTATCTATGTTGTCTGTGGAAGATGGTAGAGGGCGCATCGAAGTGATGTGTAAACTATGATTCAATGGCGGATGACGTTTAGATTATTTTGTGCATTTTATTGTTATAAAAACTTGTAGAGAGATAAACCGAAGGATACGATTGAGGAAGCAATATTAGTAAACTTTAAATGTCGTTTCTTTGTATTTTCAGGTGAGATAGAAGTGTAATTGTCATAACTTGATAATTGTTGTAATATTGGAAAGACGTGTTAAATAAAACAAAGCTTTGTATTTTCAGAGAAACAATTTGTGGTTTATTTTGAAGATCCTCAATAATATACCTTATAAAACGACATTTTTGTTAACTAAGAGAAGATGGACCGGCTGCAATTCGAGTTTACGATGATAGCCTCAAATGATGGCAAATCTAATGTACTAGCCATAACCTCAATATCTACAGAAGAAGGAAAATGTTATGTTTTACCCGAGGAGCTGAAGCCGGTGAGTCATCATACATATATTGTTAAAATGAACACTTTCACAAAAGTAAAAAATAGCATAAAGAAAAGCCACCAAAGTAGAAAAGTATGGATAAAATTGGATGAAAATCTAAAGAAGACATATGTAGATGAGGAAGGTAATATGCAATTTTTAGATCAATATTTAGAAGAAATGAGCACAAAACAAACAAGAGACAAAGATGACAGTTTGCAACATATCTTGGAACAATTAATAGAAACTACAACTAAGAAAGAAAGTCAACATAACTTAAAACATATTTCAGAAAAATTTATTATTGAAAAATTCACAAGCAAGAATCCTAATGCGATGCAATGGATAGAGATTTTTGAAAAAGAGTGTGCGCGCTTCAATATAACAAAAGATGAAACAAAAATTGATATATTGAGGTTATTTTTAGATAAACCTTGTTTGGATTGGTATAGCTCGATGATCATAAAACTAACAGTAAATTCTGAATGGAGTGAATGGAAAGACAAATTTTTAGAAACTTTTAAAAACCGAGGATGGGACATAGTCACATATGCTCTCGCATTTAGGTATAAAGAAGGACTGTTAATTGATTATGCCATAAAAAAAGAATGGCTTATATTAAATATAAACAAATCTATAGATTCCAAAACAATGATAGATCTTATTGCAACTGGTTTACCTGGATTTATCTTAAATAAGTTAAACAGGGACGAACTCAACAACACTACTGATTTGTACAACGAGATAAAAAAATATGAAGGTATGGTGTACAAGAAAAACTCAACTAACATAAAGAGTGGTATATTTTATAATAAAAATAAAACTAATGAGAAGAAGCCATGTAAGACTTGTGAATCTTTGGACAAAGGAATTAGATATCATCCGGAGGAGTCATGTTGGTTCAAGAAAAATAAAAATGAACCTGAAAAGGTTCTTAAAACTAAAAATGTAAATAATAACTCCATCATTGAAGTAGACATAAATGCTTGTAAAAAAAACTAGTAAGTACACCATTAATCAAAATCAAGCTATTATTAGAAAATAAACTAGAAGTGAGCGGCATTTATGATTCAGGCTCACAGATCTCTTTAATAAATTCAAGATTGATAAAAGTAAAAGAAAAAAAAGATGATGTGAATATAGCATACATGAAAACGGTTAATGGTGTGAAGAAGATGGATGGCTTGATAACAATAAAAATAAAAATATTTGATTTGGAAGAAGAGGTGGATGTATACATAGTAGAAAATGAAGATTTTGAAGATTTCATAATCGGATTGGATATGATAAAGAAATTCAGATTAACCCAAAATGAGAACTTGCAGATAGAACAAAAGAAAATAACAAATAAAATAGACAGAACGTCTAAAGATAACAGAAATGAAGATAAGAATATAGAAACATATACAGTAAATTTCAATGAACACATAGAAACAAAGGAATTTATAAGTATGACAGATCATTTAGATAATAAAAAGAAAATTGAGATAGAGAAAATTATAAAGGAATATACAACAATTTTTGCTAAGGACAAGTATGATATAGGATCAGTTAGAGATTATGAAGCTCACATAGATTTAATAGTAAATAAATATTGTAGTAAAAGACCATACAGATGTACAATAGAAGATAAATTAGAAATTGAAGAGCAAATATCCATGTTACTAAAGAATAATTTAATAGAAGAATCTTACAGTCCTTTCGCTGCTCCAGTGACATTGGCTTTTAAAAAAGGTGAAAATAGAAAATCCCGTTTATGTGTAGATTTCAGAGAATTGAACAAAATTGTTGTACCACAAGCTCAACCTTTTCCTTTGATAGATGATCTAATTATTAAAACAAGAAATTGCAAGTATTTTACTACACTGGATATAAACTCAGCATTTTGGGCAATACCTTTACGGGTGGAAGACAGAAGTAAAACAGGATTTGTCACACAAGATGGCCACTTCCAGTGGACCTGCCTCCCTTATGGCTTGAAAACATCACCAGCAATTTTCCAGAGAATTTTAAGCAATATTTTAAGAAAACACAATCTCACAGGATACTCTGTAAACTATATTGACGATATTTTGATATACTCGTCTACCTTTGAAGAACATATAAAGCACATAAGAAATGTATTAGAGGCAATAATTAAAGAAGGCTTTAGATTGAAGTTTAAGAAGTGTACCTTTGCTTCAGACTCGGTAAAATACCTCGGCCATATAATTCAGAACAACTCAGTAAGACCATTAAAAGACAATTTGATTTCAATAAAGAATTTTCCAACTCCTAAGACGCAAAAAAACATCAGACAATTTTTGGGAAAAATAAACTTCTACCATGAATACATACCAAGAAGTGCAATTATCCTAGATCCATTACATAATTTATTAAGAAAAAACGAGAAGTTTGTATGGTCAGAGAAGTGTGAAGAATCATTTAATCAGATAAAAAGATATTTATGTTCTCAACCGGTCTTGGAAAAATTCGACAAAACTTACCAATCAAAATCTTTACCGATGCATTTTTGGAGGGCATTGGAGCAATATTAAAACAGACACAACTAGATGGTAAAGACAAACCGGTGGCATATTTCTCAAAAAAACTGAACGAACATTAAAAACGGAAAAAGGCTATATATTTAGAATGTCTTGCTATGAAAGAAGCCGTTAAATATTGGCAGCACTGGCTCATTGGAAAACAATTCACTATTTACTCAGACCACAAACCTCTAGAGAACATGAACATTAAATGCAGGACAGATGAAGAATTGGGTGATCTAACATATTACCTATCTCAGTATGACTTTACAGTAAAATATATACCTGGTAAAGAAAATGTAGAAGCAGACTGTTTGAGCCGAAATCCGGTATTAGAATCAGAAGATAACAGTGAGGAACTATTGAGAATAGTTAATTTAATACAAATAAAAGATATAGTTGAAGACCAAGAGAAAAATGAAACAATAAAAGAAAAGAAACAAAATTTAATACACAAAAATAAAATCTATTATAAAAAAATAAAGAAACAGGAAAAGATTATCCTCTCAGAAGAATTTAGTAAAAAACTTATAAAAAAGGTGCATGAAAATTTATGCCATATTGGGATCAGACAATTGCAGAAGAAAATAAGTCCTATATATACAGCTATAAACCTAACAAAAAATATTATAAATATTTGTAAAACATGTGAAATATGCATAAAAAATAAATCAAGATGTCAAAAAAAAATTGGATTAATGTCACAACTGGGACCAGCTACAAAACCATTTGAGATAATGTCAATGGATACTATTGGTGGCTTTGGAGGATCTAGGTCTACAAAGAAATACCTACATCTTTTAGTAGACCACTACACAAGATATGCATTTATTGCGACTTCAAAAACTCAGAATGCAAGTGACTTTATAAATCTAACAAAGAAAGTGCTAGAGACAGATGAGATTGGAATTATCCTGACAGATCAATATCCGGGCATCAATTCAAGAGAATTTAAGCAATATTTGCAGGAGAATAATATTAAACTAATTTTTACAGCTGTGAATACACCATTCTCGAACGGCTTGAATGAAAGATTAAATCAAACAATAGTAAATAAAATAAGGTGTAAAATGAATGAGAAAAATAATAAGAGAACGTGGACAACACTAGCAAGAGAATGTATACAGAAATATAATGAAACAGAACACTCCGTTACAGGTTTTGCACCAAAATATTTACTGGATGGTACAAATGTCAGTATTCTACCAAATGAATTTAAAACAATAGAAAAGGAAGACAAGTGGATGGCTGATAGAAGATTGGCATTAGAGAATACAATAAAATCCCATGAGTACAACAAGAAAATATTTGATAGAAATAGAAAAATGCAAGAGTTTAATGTAGGAGACAGTGTATATTTAGAAAATGGAAATAGACTGAATAGAAAGAAATTAGACGAATTAAAAATAGGTCCTTTCAAGATAATAGAGAAAATATCGAATTCAATTTATAGGCTTGATACAGGCAACAGAAAAGCAGAATCAACATTATTTCACATACCAAAATTACAACCTGTCGTAACAGAAGAAGATGAAGGAGAAGAAAACGAATATGAAGATAACTTATAGGTACATTGTATAGATATATTGCTTAGAATTTTCGCTCTTAGGGGGGGAGATGTAATGAAATGAATGATATTTCATTAATTTGAATTTGCTGCGCTTCGCGTATCTATGTTGTCTGTGGAAGATGGTAGAGGGCGCATCGAAGTGATGTGTAAACTATGATTCAATGGCGGATGACGTTTAGATTATTTTGTGCATTTTATTGTTATAAAAACTTGTAGAGAGATAAACCGAAGGATACGATTGAGGAAGCAATATTAGTAAACTTTAAATGTCGTTTCTTTGTATTTTCAGGTGAGATAGAAGTGTAATTGTCATAACTTGATAATTGTTGTAATATTGGAAAGACGTGTTAAATAAAACAAAGCTTTGTATTTTCAGAGAAACAATTTGTGGTTTATTTTGAAGATCCTCAATAATATACCTTTATATATATATATATATATATATATATATATATATAGCCTTTTTATTCAGATCAAAAATTACATAAAATGAGAAATACATGCAAAGCTTAATACTACTGTTATCCTTAATCTAGTCTTTTATTTGAGGTTTTCTTATTTTTTGAAGATCTGTTTGCGAGTCGGCAAAGGCCTCCTCCAACCTTTTCCACTCACGTCTTTCTTGAGCTACCCTGTTCCATGTTACGCCTGCCACTTGCCTGATGTCATCATCCCACCTTTTTTGTGGTCTCCCTCTTTTCCTTTTTCCTTCTCTTGGATACCATTGCGTCACATTTTTGCTCCATTTATCTCTTCCTCTTATCATGTGCCCCGCCCATCGCCACTTCAGTCTTCTAATTTTGTGCGTTATGTCTGTAACCTTTGTTTTGCTTCTTATTACACAGTTTCTCAGTCGGTCCGATTTTTTCACATTCATCATGCTTCTTTCCATTGCGTGCTGGCATGTTGCAAGTTTGTTAGTCAGGTTTTGTGACAAGGTCCATGTTTGACTGCCGTACATGAGAACTGGCAGTATGCAGGTGTTAAAAAGTTTGCTTTTTATATTAATATGCTGATTTTTATCCTTCATAATCTCTTTTAAAGTCCAGTACCTTTTCCAGGCGTTGGTTATTCTTCTTTCAGCTTCTTTGCGCATGGGGTTATCATTCGTTATTAGTTGTCCCAGATAAACATATTCTTCCGTATACTCGATTTGATTACTCCCTAAGTTTATAGCTGTTCTCTCTCCATTGGTCAGCACCCTAGTTTTTTCTGGATTCAGTTATAAACCCACCTTCTTGCTTTCCATTGCTAAATCGTTTATCATTTTTGTTAAATCTTCGGGAGTTTTTGCAAATAGCACAATGTCATCCGCGAATCTCAGATGAGTTAGTGAACGACCATCTACGTTGATACCGAGATTTTCCCAATGAAGACCTCTGAATATTGACTCAAGCACCGCCGAGAATAATTTTGGTGACAGAGGGTCTCCTTGTCGTACGCCTTTGCCGATTTTGAAACATTCGCCTTTCTTTTCCAGTTGTATTCTCGCTGTACTCTTGTTGTAAACGTTTTTAATTAAGCGGATATACTTGTGATCAATTCCTTGTTCTTTTAATGACTCCCATATCTTTGCGTGAAATAAAGAATCGAACGCCTTGCTGTAGTCGATGAATCCAATATAGTAGGTCAATTGGTATTCTTTATACTTCTCCATAACTTGGCGTACTACGTGAATGTGGTCGAGCACTGAGTAGTCTTTACGAAAACCCGCCTGCTCAATGGGTTGGTGTTCGTCTAATGTTTTCTCAATCCGATTTAGTAAGATCTTAGCAAATACTTTATATAAATTAGACATTAGGCTGATGGGGCGATAGTTCCCGATTTCATATTTGTCTCCTTTTTTATATAGAAGAATAATGTTTGATTGTGTCCATTGCTGTGGGATAATTTCGGTGATTAGTATCTCGTTGAATATGTCAATAAGAACTGGTGCTATAACTTCTTTACTTTCTTTTAAGATTTCATTGTTTATGCCATCTGGTCCTGGTGCCTTGTCTCTCTTTTGGCTATCAATAGCATTTATTACTTCACTCATAAGGATGTTAGGGACGTTTGAGGTTCCCTCTAAGTCGTCTTCGTCTTGAGCGATGTTGTGTTCGTATATCTTTCTGTAATAAGATGTGGCAATTCCTAAGATGTTTTTTCTGTGGTGGCTGTATTCTCCGCTGAGGTTTTTAATTTTTGCGATCCAGTCTTTTGAGTTTGTTATTTCCTTGTTAGCTTTTTTAACATCATTCAATGATCAGTCTTATTGGCTAGAAAATTTTGCTAGTAATCTTGCTCCTCCTTCAGTACCATCTTACAATGAATGTATAGCATTTCAATCACAGTCCTTGCACTATCAACACAGTTTTGACTCCCCTTTCTCTTATGAGGAGTTATATGCTGTTCTTAGTGTCCTTAAAGACTCTTCACAAGGAATTGATGGAATTCCTTATTCTTTTATTACTAATAGCAGTGAACCTATTAAAGTCCATCTTCTTTCTATTTTGAATTGTATTTACATGTCTGGTATTCCTCCAGAAGAATGGAAATCCCAAGTTATTTTACCTATTTACAAACCAGGTAAGCCTTACACTGATCCCTCAAGCTACCGCCCTATCGCTCTTTCTTATACCATGGCCAAAATCCTTGAACACGTAATAAAAAATCGTTTAGAATGGTTTCTTGAAAGCAAACGCCTTCTAGCAACAAGCCAATTTGGATTCCGAAAGGGCTTAAGCACCATGGATAGCCTTAGTACTCTAGTTACTGATATTCGTTTAGCTTACTCTAAACATGAATACCTTGTTGGAGTCTTCCTAGATATCGCGTCTGCATATGACCTCAGTCCTGTGCTCAGGCAAAAAATGCTCAATCTGAGTATTCCAGTGAGGATAGTAAATTTTGTCTCTAACTTTCTCTCTTCTAGATCCATTTATATTGATAGTCAACATTCTCTACTCCCACCAAGAATAGTATGGAAGGGTCTCCCACAAGGCTCAGTACTTAGCCCTTTGCTCTATTCTATCTATACTTATGATCTAGAGCTTTCCGTTAACTCATTCTGTAACATCCTCCAATATGCAGACGATATAGCTATATATATTTCCTTGGATAACCTCCCTGCAGCTTGTTCCCGCTTGAATTTATCAATGTCCTATTTACAAGATTGGTTAACTGATCATGGTTTGTCTTTGGCTGTTCCCAAAAGCAGTGTTGTGATCTTCTCTCGCCATAGGCAACTCCCTGAAATCAACATTCTCTATAACAATGAACCTATCCCAATAATAGGGAGAATGTAAAATTTTTGGGAGTTATTCTTGACTCCAAACTAGCCTATTCCCATCATATCAACCATGTTTCCAAAAAATGTGAAAAAAATATAAATATTCTTCGAGCTTTATCGGGAGTTTGGTGGGGCTCCCACCCATTCTCTCAAAAAATATTGTACAATGCCCTTATTCGTAGTCATTTGGATTATGGGTGCTTTGTCTTGGAACCCTGTAATAAGTCTTCCCTAAAGAATCTAGACAGGATTCAGACCAAAAGCCTTCGTATAATCATTGGGTCAATGAAATCTTCCCCAATAAATGCTCTCCAAGTCGAATGTGCAGATCCCCCTCTTTACCTAAGAAGACAATATCTTTCGGACCGATTCTTTTTTAAAATCTACCAACTCTCTTCCCACCCGCTCATTTCTAAATTACATCTTCTTTTGGAATATATTTCATCAAAGCATTACTGGACTCATAAAGAATCCCCCTGCTTATCCAACAGTTTGGTAACATTACTCCATCTACCACACCCAGTATCACAATGCAAGTCCTGTCCCATCTTTGATATCCCATATGATGCAATTATTTATCAACCAAATATCCACCTCGACCTTGGTATTGAGAAAGATTGCCCTATAGCAAATAGTAAACTAAGTAGTCATAGATAATTTATGGAAAGGCTGGCTTATTATATACACTGATGCCTCCAAAAAGTCAGGTGAAAGTTGCACTGGAGCAGCCGTTTGGATTCCCAGGTACAAAATAATCCTCAATTTTAAATGCCCTTCTATTTCTTCCACTTTTACTGGCGAGGCCACGGCAATTTATGAAGCTTTAATTTATATAGAAGCACACAACTTAAATAAGTCAGTTATTCTTACCGACTTCAAAAGCTGTTTGTTAGCAATTTTGTCAAACCAGTTCCAAAGTAAATATAAGATACCCTTGATCCTCAAAATTAAACACAGATTGTATACATATGTCATCTCAAGGGTATTCAGGTTTCCTTAGCTTGGATTCCAGGTCATAGTGGCATCAAGGGCAATGAAACAGCTGATCTGATGGCTAAAAATGCAAGTCGAAATGGTTTGCCATGTAATTTAGTTTACTCTTCAGACATAGTGTTACTTGCAAAGAAGAAGTTAAATAATAATTGGAATACATTATGGAAAGCCACTCAAAATATAAAAGGTAAACACTATGCTGCTATACAAGGTGCCATTCCTCCAAAACCATGGTTTTTCAAATTTAATAAAGCTATCAAACAGTCAACATCAACTATCTGTAGACTTCGAATTGGCCATGCTTGTACACCAGTACATTTAGCCAAACTGAGGATTAGGGACAGTTCCCTCTGCGAATGTGGGTTAGATGAGGGAACTTCTGACCATATTTTTTTAACTGTCCTAAATTATCTTGTTCACTCTATGATCATCTCCCTCCTGACATCCCTCGTCCTATAAATTTTGATTCACTTTTAACCTACACAAACACTCCTTATGTATATATTCTGTGTGATTTTATTAACACTAATAGTATAAAAGTTTAATGTTTGTCAATACTAATATACTAAAGTAGTTATAGCAACTGTGTTTGTCATTTGTTCTAGGTAATTCAACAGTACAACCACTAGTATTATAAGATAAAAAGGAAAATTTAATTGTTTAAATAAAGCAAGATACTTGTATTATCACAATCTTCTTTAGTTCATGGGCATAGTATTTGTAACTACTGAGCTTGTACTCAATAAACACTTCCACGCTGACATTGGCGAATAATCAAAAACCGCCATAAAAAAAGAAAGAAGCCTATCCTTCCTTTTGAAGTCATTGGTCACAACTTTTTACGGTAGAAGAACTGAGTTGCGAGACTTGGTTTTTTACAAGTTATGTTTGTTGATGGCATCTCATTTCTTTTTGTAGATAAGATAGTCCTACTGTTTTTCCTTTCCGGTACCTTCTACTTCTTGAATACCAACGACGTACCTATCTACACCTATTATACATATACAAGTACACTGATTCATTCACTGCAAATGTAACTTTGTTATTCTATATATTTATATGGGATTACAAAGTTATTTATGCAGTTGCTTTATCTAGAAAATTGAACCGAAATTAAAAATATTTTAGTTTTCCCTTGATTTATACACTAAACACTAATTGTATTCTAAATTTGAAGCTTCTATGTCTGCTAGAAGTGCCTTAGAGTTTTGATGATCGGTCAGTCAGTGAGTGACAAAATTAAGAAATTTTGAGTAGTTATATTTCTTGAAATACTAGTTCAAATTGAATTAAATTTGAAATATACCATGTTTATACAATATCTACTTGGTTACTGAAAATTCAGGCTCCTAGTTTTATCCACTACGAAGTTATAGGAGGTCGAAAAGGGCCTGAATTGCTTCGAGAAAAATATGGTACGGCCGTGCCGCTTTTTTGCTCGATTTGGCGGGGGCACTACTGTGCCCCCAGATAAAAAAAACTTAACATATTCTAAAATTTAGTGATGTTGATTAGTTTTGTAATCTATTAATTTACATTACATACTAAAGTACATAAAAAAATTAACAGCATTACATATCAAAATTTTAATGCATTTTGTAAGAAAAAGATATCACCGAGTTTTATAAGGCATCTTGTACATAGTGTTAAAGCTCGCAAACTAATACGAAGTATTTTAAAATTTTGTGCTAACACAGCCTTTATCTTGTTACAAAGAATAAAGAAAGACAAACTAGCACACAGTCCACTTGGCGGTAAGTGGATACTGTGGTCTATGGACATAAATATATTATCCTCAATTAAGAATCATGATGCAGATGGATTGTAACCCCTGAGGAATAGGATGAAATTCCTCATTTCCAATGAAAAGGGTCTACACATTTGTGGTATCTTTAAATAAAAAATACATTCACCAATTTGTTAATTTACATAAAAAATCTCAGTTTTCGATCCATCTTTAGACATGAAATACTGAAGTCATCTAAGTATAAGAAAACTTGTAAAGTTTCACTACAATTCCTGTGACTGCAGCTAGCACTGAGCGATCATTATAAAAATTACTATAGATTAAAACTTATTTATGATATTCTATGGGATGTCTAAGTTATGCAATTTAGCATCCATTGAAACAGATGCTAAATGGCAATTCATGACCCGAAATTTGAACGTAGATGTCGTCACTTTTGCTCTACAGTAAGGCCAAATAGACTTGACGTTTATATACTATGTAGTGCTGCATAATATTGGATATTATGAAGATTTTATGACTGAAACATTTATCACATAATTCGTTTACATACATTCTGTCATAATTAGTACAACTAATGTGCGATGTGTTATGGCCACAACATATAATAACGTCCATATTATATGTGTAGTACAGATGAACAGTAATAATATCACAACGTCATTATACGTTTTTATCCAATCTCTAGTCCCTATAATCGTTCTGGTATGGATCTACCGCGGTCAAATTATCCAAATCCTCATCGGATTTGTCTTGCGTTTTTCATTATAAAAGAACAAAATAGCCAGTAAGATCCCATTTTCATAGAGCAATATATTTTACAATACAGTTCATAACAAAGAAATAATAAAACAATTACGTAAATAATACTTACAATGCTTTTTTTTTCGACGAAGTTTATTACAAATCGCTCCTGCGAAGCTAAAGCATGCCCCCACTCGTGGCACGGCCCGACTAAACACGAGGCGTGCGGGACGCATAATCACGTTGTATGTGTGTGTGTAGTGTCCCACATATGGACCAATACCACATTTTTGAAATGGTCAATAACCTATTCTATATGACAGTAAAATTCAGAGACACAGAGTCCAAATCATAGAATTTTTATTTGAAAGTTCATCGGAAATGAATGTTCTGCTGTACATGATCTTGTTTTTTGAACGTCATGGTATGTTGCGCCACATCAATTTCATACATTAAGCCGTACAATCATGTACCGTCCGTGAAAGTGTTAATATTCACTGGTCGAGGGATTGTTTTGGGATGGATATCATATAAAGAAATTGGATGATTTTGACAATTGTAAAAAATTTGGTCTAGAGTACCCTCGTCCAGACCACATTCACAAAGGGTGTCTTTGACTCTAATTTTATTTCTAATACTGGAGTGCGGACATGGAGCCTTAAACAGCAGACTGTAGATGTGACCTGTTTGTTTTAAAAGTTAGTTTTAAAAAAACCAAGGTTTTCATGGTAAGTATCATGAACATTAATTATATAAACCTCTCAAGCCCCTTAAAAATCCCGTGCAGTTGAATGTACCCAGCAAATCCCGAGCGCTCGCAAGCGATCGCACCCATCCACAGCACTTTAATCCATAAAACTTATATTTAGAGACTACTTTTCTATGAAGAAGCATTATAAAATCTATACAAAAATCTCTATCTTGTGGTCTAAACAAAAGTCAGGTATTACTTCATTACAAAAAGATTTTATTGTATTTTGATAACAAATAAAAAAAATATACCAAGCGAATCACAAAGAAAATATACCAAGCGAATATCGGCAGCATGAAAATCACAATTATTTCAATATATATTACTCGAAATTATTTACATAAATGGATAAATTATATTCACATAAAACCTTTAATTACATTTTCATAATAAAACACTAATTAAACACTAGAAAAATCCAAAAACCAACACAATAACATTCACGCAGAAATGGCGTACGAAATAAACAGATTATAAATAAATATTCATAAGATAACAGTTTTTTTATTACACTAGAGGATAGAGTATTTCATATTGATTTTATAATGCCAAACTTCTATATAGAAAAGTAGTCTCTATATGTAAGCTTTTATGGGTTAAAGTGCTGTGGGTGGGTGTGGTCTCATGAGACTGCTAGGGATTTGACGAAATATGGCCGCGGTCTCTTGAGACCACTGGAGGATTGAGAGGGTTAAGGTGCAGCTTTTGTTGAAATTCAAAAAAAGTTTGCCCTTCTCTCCTCCTAAACAATACTTACTTCCTACTTCCTCTCTAATACAATACTTACTGTATTTTATCCACAGTTTCAATTACATTTTGAGGGCATGTAAAGGGACCGAATGTTAAAACAGGAAGACCCGGGTGACAATCAGCTGTTTTGTATGCAACTATGCCATACACTGAACCACTGCCAGCACCCTCTTCCAGGGCACCACCATGGAAATATCTAAAAATTTTAAGGAAGTATTAAAAACATTTATAACAAGCAAAGTAATATATCCAGATAACTAAAAAGTTTAGTTATTATACACTATTTTTATAATATCATATCCAATTACAATTATATTTAATATTTTTCATCTATGGAATGTGATTATATGAAATGTTGTTGGTTTTATATTAATATATACAAGTTCAATGGTAATAATAATTAAAGTTTAAATACATTAACACATATTCTTGACCAAGCAGTTTCTTTTGGTTTCCCATCACTATTTATATGTGGAAATTGAAAATGATAGCCCTGTTTGCTTATCATTTATTAGATTTATCTATCAAGAAATTCTCAGTAGTAACCTGGAGTCAGGAAGTTGGTGGTGTTTCAACCTTCATGCCTCAGAAAGTCACGCATCCAATAACCCCTTTTTCGTGATGGTTTGCCATCCATCAGACTTTGAGAGTGAGGGAATATAGTCAACTAGTGCTTATACATACACTTGGGCACCATAATATTGTTTCCTGATTGATGTTATCACTGATTTTTCATAAGTTTTAACAAGTTTAAGCTATTATAACAATTATAGGTGTTTTATTATAAAAATAAATAATTTGGAATCCCCAGCACATGTAACAGAACACACACCTCTCTTTTAGAGACAGCATGTGCCTCTAGTTAAAAACAATTTACATCACCATTAATTCTTTGTAATGTACACAAATAGAAAAAATATCTTTCTCATTTCATTGATACATCTTATTATTCATGATCCTATCAATTGACCCTTTCTTTATGATTTTAATACAGCTTGTTCCGAAACCGTAGATTATTAGCCCTCATTTATGCAAGACTATACTTTGTCAAATATATAAACACTTACTCTAGCGTTGGTACTATATAATTTGTTTTTAATTCACTTATATAGGCACTATTTGCTGCTGTAGCTTCTATAATAAATATGATTTCGGCCTGTATAGGAGTTTCTGGTGCATTTACTACCATTTTTGTTTAAGGATTTAAATCAATAAATAATAGAATTATATTAACATTTTAAAAATTGTATATTTTATCCAACTTTAACTAGAATAAAAAGACTGAAATACAAATAAAATCAATATTATCCTCAACAAGTAAGTTTTTTCTATAAATGTTATATTGAGCTTGTTGTTGATTATAGTAATTGATAGATTTTTTTAATCAAAGTTTGACATCGACAGCCTGGGCAGTGTTGCCAGATGACTTGAACCTTTTATCTGTATTAGAAACTGCTAAAATCTGTATAACTTAAAATCTGTATAATCTAATAAACCAAAATAGAATAATTTATCATCATCATCGTTGCTACTTTTGAAACACAAGGAATAACTACTAACGTGATAAGCTATAAAGGTTTGAGTATCGTTATTAAATAAAAATATTTTTTTTTTGAATAAGGGTAACAAACTAGCACACAGTCCACCGATAGTAAGTGGATGCTGTGGCCCATAGACATCTACATTTAGAATCAAAACGCAGATGCGTTGTCACGCCTGAGGACTAAGATGGAATGTTTCGTTTCCAGTAAAAAAGGGTCACCGGATTTCTACACTATTATGTGAGAGCGTGGTCCTACCCCAGTCGAGCTGACTCATTCGTACTGCAACCACAACATAGCTGTAGCGTGGCATATAAAATATACACTACACACAAAAAAATTTACATACATACATAAACACTCACGCCTATCACCCAGAGCGGTAGGCAGAGACTACAGACTTCCATTTGGCACGATCCTGACACACCTTTCTTGCCTCCTTCACATCCATACACCTACGCATACATGCTCGTCGGTTAAGGGTACTCCTAATTTGGCCCGTTTTCAATAAATCGCCAATTTGGTCGATAAATTTTCGCCTAGGACGTCCCTTTCGGACTCTGCCATTCACTTCTGCACCATAATTTTTTTGAAATAAGAATAGAAGGGGAGTTGATCGAGCAAGTAGATGAGTTTGTATATTTGGGCTGCGTATTTAGCAGGGATGGGATATATGATAAGGATATAGAACGACGAGTGAATGCGGAAAATAGAGTAAATGGGGCCTTGCACTCTATTGTGAAGAGTCAAAATGTGTCGAAAAAGGCACGTATGGCAATTCACAATGCTGTGTTGGTCCCTACTTTAACGTATGGTAGTGAAAGTTGGGTGTGGCAGAAGAAGCACGAGAGTAGAATAAACTCAGTAGAAATGCGGTCGTTAAGGAGTATGTTAGGGCTGAATCTGAATGACAGGGTAAGAAATTGTGTAATAAGAGAAAAGTGTGGTTTGCAAGATGATGTGGTGACCAGGATTAAGAAAGGAATGCTTCGGTGGTTTGGTCATGTGGAAAGAATGAATGAGGAAAGAGTGACAACAAAGAAAATTTATGGTGCAGAAGTGAAAAAAAATTATTTGGCAAAATTGATCTATTTAAGCAAACAACGTATTAAAACGCAAACATTTGCAACAAACGAACATATTATAAAGATAGAATCATGCAATGATGTGTGTAACGCGGTATCTAGTTACTTATTTTGCTTCGTTCTGTTTTAAGTTGAATATTATGGTAATCTAATCAATTGAGTTAGAAAGCCGTATAAAAATCTGTATCCAGTGCTAATTTGTATCACTCATCGAAAATCTGTATAAATACAGGGGAATCTGTATATATGGCAATACTGAGCCAGAGTAACCAACTTCTCAAGAAAATAAAATACTATTCTTTTTATTTAACTGGCTTTCCAGCTCTGAGTTCTAGCCCTTCTCAGCCTCATTTCTTTCGGAATCTTCATTTTTAATTTTTTTGCCACATATGCTGATGCGTTACATTGCGAAGTTTTTGGGAGATTTTCACTACAGCTTAACGCAGCGGACAATTGATGATGACGGCCACTCAAGTTCATAAGGCGCCCAAGCAATTAAAATAACTTGAGGTTTATATCAACATCAAGGCCCTTGTTTCGTCGTTTTCTCTGATAGTTCACACGCGCAGATACTTAATTCACTAAATCGCATCACTTTTACGAATCAAAATCCACTTCAAACCATTATTCAAGTGACAAAACAGGAGCGACAATCCGTCGACAACAAAGTTCCCGCAAAAAACCAGAAAATAAAATACCCATAAGCTCTACCAAAGAGTATATAATCACTTCTTTCACTATTTATAAGTTATCTTAGGTACGAGATAGAACAACATAACTACGCTAGTATATTCTAAGTCTATGATCATAACAGCCTATCAAAGTTCACAACTGAACTTACCCATAGATTGCCCAATAGATTGCCTCATTATTTTCCATAGTTATTCCCAAAACATCACAGTGCAACATGGGCCACCAGCGGATCGGAGGCGAGTAGATATACGCAGGCGTTGCCTTCTGTCAAGTATAAGTCCACACAGTCCTATGCATACGGTAAAACTAGTTGCACCTGCATTGCTCACTAGACTAAATCTTGCTGTGCGGATGAATCAACATCCTACAAAAATGCCGCATGGTTCAGTTTATTGAACTTAAAAATTACAATAATGACGGTCGTGATGTTTCGGATTTGTTTACCAACACAGGCCCCTCGTACTCATACAATACGTAAATCGGTCAAGTGACTGATCCAAGTGTCGTGTGTATTGTTAATCGAGTACATTTTTATAAATTTTCGTTTATTTTGCATATATGTGCTAATTTAATATAAAATTATTATTAGCGCCGCTCCGCACTGCATGAATATCGAAGCCACAATAACAGGTGTACGGATTGCAGTACAGTTCAGTTGAACATAGTGAGTGTTCGGAATGCCATATCTAGTGCGTAGAACATACTGGGTGGGGATTAGGTTATCACATTTTATAGCGCAGCAGTAAATGCAAGTTGATATACGTCTGTTGAAATAATAAAATAAACAATAATATAAAAAATAAAAAAGTGCATTTTTCAAACAAAACTGGATAATACGAGTTTATTTACCTGAAGTGACCTGTAAAAACGGCAACGGCGCAGCGATACCTACACTTGCCCGTACATAGGGAATTAGGCACGCGTAGGGCGATGCTAATGCGATATTATCAACAAATCATAAACTTTATGATATTGTATTATCCAAATAATCACTCTAATATTGTAATCACTAAAGTTTAATAGCTACATCAAATCTTTAATAATTTAATGTTATTTAATGCTAGAGCCGCATTTTGGTGGCATTCTTCGTAAATCAAAATCATGTCGGTTTATTCCGACGACGTCAAATTGATACTAGGTATCTCAAAACTTAGAAAAAGTTAAAGTGTTAAAAAAGTAAATGTCACACCACTTCATTAAGTTATTAAATATGATTTTTATCTAGCGTATTATTAACGTGTCCCATCACAAACAAAAAATACAAAACAATAAAAGTAAGCATCCAATTTCGCATCTATTATTATCCTATTAACTTAAACAAATCGAGAAACTTAATTTGGCGCATAAGAATTAAGTCTTAAATCGTTTGGGTATCTTAGGGGTTAAGTACATTTTTTGCTTGACCCTTTTTCTTTATTTGAGTTATTTGGATTGGCAACGGTTGAACCATAATTCGCCTTTGCCGGCCATGGGTCTTTGACCTTTTAGTATTCGTCAGGTGATAAATATATGCATTTACATGATGTTGTTGAATATTAAATCGAAAAAAAAAATTATTACTGGGCATAGGATGTTAGTTGCTACATTTTTTAATTATGTGTGTTTAAAGAACGTTATTTAGGATACGTATTTTCATTTAATGTGATATCTTCATCGTCACTCTGTATATATCGATGCTTCGGCATGGTAGCACTCGATCATACAAGAGTTCCTGCTCGTTTGGCCAAGTGACGCTAATTTTGACATACCGTCCTCCGTAAACAAATACAAATAAGCAAAACCTCACGACACAGAGTCTCGTGCGTTATTGATTTTACGCGCGAGTGTGGATGCGCTTGCGTTTACGGGAGGTTCACGCCTCGTAAACCCTTAGACGCGTACGCAAAATACCGACACTGAACAGGGAACAAGGCGTGAAAAAGCGCGAAGCCCGTGAACCGTGCCCGTAACCATCCACATTCGCAGTTCGCGCCTTTCACAGGTGTTCACGGTGCGAATGTGAAGGGCGCTGTAGAAATATGAGCATTTTCATTATATTTTAATACTGATTATCGATTAATGTTTTGTTACATAGTCAACAATCCGCTGTCGCGCGCGATTGCAAGTGGACGGCTGCGCCTATACTTCAGCAAAAATGGCTTCGGATATTGTAAAATGTGCAAATTGTAATATAGTGATTAACGAACTACTAGCATTTATTCAAAATAAGGCGGATGTAACGGACGAGGTTTCTCTTACAAGATTATGCTGTGATAGTTTTTCTGATAGTGAAATAGTGGCTGCAAAGAAGCTGTTCTTTAATTCTGTCCCGGAATCGAAGCGCAAAACTCGCAAGAATAAAGGTAAAAATGCTCGAGACATTGATGATATTATATGTCTCTTTAAAACTACCGACCCTGAATTAGTACCTATATTTGTTGCTCGTGATCTTCGAAAATTACCACCTATCACGTTTGACCACATAGATGTAACGCAGCTGTTAAAAGATATTATTACGCTAAAGTCCGATGTACACGCTTTAAAAACTGATAGCGCTACTCTAAGTCAGCTGTTAGATCTAAAAACGGAGATAGATAATCTAAAACAAGCATCAATCATTTGCAATAAGTTTGACTTTGTCAATAGAAAAAGAGGCAATTTCACAGCAGATTTAGAAAACTATGATAATGGGCCAATGGCATTGCAAAATTATTCCCAGGAGATCCCGGGTAAAGACAAGTCACCTACATCTTTAACATCACAAAAGAACTATAACAAAGTTTCTCCTACATATGTAGGTATGCAGCAAAATATTTTATCAACGCTGCAGAGAAATAATAACAGCGCGGAGCAATCAGCTGGCATTACGCATACAACAAGGGTTAAAGAATTGTGTAGTGCTATCTCGCCTACGCAGGTAAAGGAAGCTAATGAATTAGCTCGTGTTAGTGGCAAAACGAATAAACGGTGTGTGTCCACTACTATTTGTTCAAATACTACGAACTCGAATGTAAGCAAAGAGGTTTCATCATATTGTCATTCTAATGAGCAAAAAACGTTGAATAGTGTGAAAGTGGAACGTGAAGAAATAGTAGGGGAAAAGTGGACGTTGGTTACTAATACGAAACGAAAAAATTCAGCGTCCGGTAAAAGGATGGGAAAAGCCGATGTTGGACCTGATGGAAAATTTAAGGCAGCAATAATCAAAATTCCTTTGTTTATTTCCAATGTGTCAAAGGACACAAAGGAAAGTGATATTATTGCATACATTAAAGATAAAACACAGGAAGAAACGTCTTTATTTAAAATTAATAGAAAAATTGAAGAGAAATATAATTCTTTCAAGCTTTATGTGTCCAAGTCAAAGCTGGATGTTTTTCTTGACGATAAGTTCTGGCCTGACGGCATAACCTTTAGGCGTTTTACAAATGATAACTTTAAGTTAAAAAACAGCATTAATAGCATAATGAAGCAAACTATTACATAAGAATAGATAAACAAATTTATAAGACAACTAAATTAGCTTGTTTTAATTGCAAATCTGTGAAACGCTCAATTGATGCAGTTAAGTTTCTGTGTCAAAAAGTCGATATAGTTGCTCTTCAAGAAACGTGGTTGCTTCCCTTTGATATCCCATACCTTGCCAAGATACACCAAGATTTTGAATACACAGGAAAATCAGCTGTGAACATACCAGAGGGCATACTCAAAGGACGACCGTATGGTGGTGTGGCGATTTTGTGGCGCAAAGGAGCTTTTGAGTCAGTCACAGTAATAAACTGTGCTAGTGTGCGGCTAGCAGCAATAAAAGTATCCCTCGGTGACAAATACTTTTTAGTGTTTTGTGTATATATGCCGACAGACGCGAGTGATAACCTAACAGAATTCACTGAATGTCTTAGTGAGGTAAGCGCGATAGTCGAAAGTTGTGACGTGGAAGCAGTGTACGTCCTTGGTGATTTTAATGCTCATCCTGGTGAGTCTTTTGGACTTGAACTTTTAAAATTCTGTTCTGAACAGAATTGGATTTGTGCGGACATTGAAAAGTTAGGTATATATTCTGGTAACTATACATTTGTCAGTGATGCACATGGCTGTAGACGATGGCTTGACCATTGCATTGTCACACAAGCTGCTTGGGACACTATAACTAACATAAGAATATTTTATGATGTATTCTGGTCTGATCATTGCCCCTTTATTGTTGAGTGCAGGTTAGACACTATTAAAACGAAATTAGAAGTTGCGATAAAATCATGTAACAAAGTAATATGGGGCGAAAGGGTCAGTGATCGAATCGAAGTATACTATGATATGTGTAATAACAAATTAATGCCGCTTAAGGTACCTGAGGAACTTAGCGTATGTTATAATTCACACTGTAACAATACCCATCATAGGTTAATGCTTGATGAAATGTACAATAATATTGTTACTATTTTATCTGAAGCCGCTATACAGAGTTATGATGACCATAGATGTTATAAGCATAGTGGTCGTATTGTAGGTTGGAACAGACATGTGAGGGAAGCACATGTGATGGCTAGGTTTAAATATCGCATATGGCTGTGGCATAACAAACCAAGTAGTGGTCCTATATATGACGATATGTGCCGAACACGTAAAATATTTAAGAGCAAACTAAAATGGTGTCAGAACCATCAAGAGCAAATTCAACTCGATATCATAGCATCACATCGTAAGGCAAATAATTTCAAAAAATTCTGGAAAGCCACCAACAAACTTGATATTAAGCCTACCCTGCCTGTGTGCGTTGGAGGTGTAAACGAACCTATTAGCATAGCTAATATGTTTGCAGAGCATTTTAAAATAGAGTCGTTGCTAGTTACATCGCAGCCGATGCCCGGAGATGACAGCTATCATGGCAGTCATGACTTCATTCGTTTTACACATGAACAAGTGGCAACTGCCATTAAAAATATGACTAGGGGGAAATCTCCTGGCCATGATTCTCTCAGAATCGAGCACCTGCAGCATGCCGGACCTCACCTGCCTCGATTACTCGCTACGTTCTTCTCTTCATGTCTCTGTCATTCGTATCTGCCTCACGACCTTATGCGGACAATAGTTGTGCCTATAGTTAAAAACAAAACAGGTGACGTAGGAGAGAAGTGTAATTATCGACCCATATCTTTGGCAACAATTATGGCTAAAATACTTGACATCCTGTTGGATACACAGCTGGAAAGTTATATTGAGTTGCACGATGCACAGTTTGGGTTTCGGTCTGAATTGTCTACTGAGAATGCTATCTTAGCCCTAAAGCACACTGTTGAATATTACACAAAGCAACGTACACCTGTATATGCATGTTTTTTAGATCTCTCCAGAGCTTTTGATCTTGTAAATTATGACATATTATGGGATAAGCTACGCCAGAAAAAGATTCCAGCTGAGATTTTAAAGATTTTTCAGTACTGGTACTGGTATAATCAGTATAATAATGTGAGATGGGCCGATAAGTTCTCTGAAAGGTACAGATTGCAATGTGGGGTCAGACAGGGAGGAATTACGTCACCAAAGCTTTTCAACCTGTACATAAATGACCTAATCGTTGAACTCAGCAGCAAAAAAGTCGGATGTCGTATCGACGATGTAAGTTTTAACAACATAAGTTACGCGGATGATATGGTGTTGCTGAGTCCCACGGTTAAGGCCACCAGAGAACTCCTTAAGATATGTGAGAAGTATGCGTTAAACCATGGCTTGCAATACAATGGTAATAAAAGCGAATTCATGGTGTTTAGGGCCGTTGGCTGTAAAAGCCCAGAAAATGTGCCCGCAATTAAATTGAATGACATTGAATTAAAACGCATTGATAAATTTAAGTACCTAGGGCATTTTGTTACCGATGACCTAAGTGACAATGTTGATATTGAAAGGGAACGTAGGGCGCTGGCAGTCCGATGTAATATGTTGGCACGTAGGTTTGCGCGGTGTAGTGAACAAGTAAAGATAACACTATTTAAAGCGTACTGTCAAGTTTTCTACACGTGCAGCCTGTGGTCGAGTTATTCACAGCAGACTGTCGACACCTTACGTGTCCAGTATAATAATGGCTTCAGGATCTTGTTGGGGCTACCCCGATTTTGCAGTGCATCAGGCATGTTTGCAAAGGCGCGTACAGATGACTATTACGCCCTTATAAGAAAGAAAACAGCCTCGTTGCTTGGCAGGGTGCGGGATAGCTCCAACTCCATCATGAGAATAATTACTGAAAGATACAACTCATTCCTCCTTAGGCAATATTACCGCCTATGTTTAGTTAATAAGGCGCTTATATTTAAGAATTAGATTTAGGTACTAACATAGGTTATAAGTTCCATATTTACTAACAAATTTTATGGATGACTTGGTTATCTGATTTCAAACTATTATTATTATTATTATTATTATAGTCCAATGAAACCTTCGGTTGATTAGTCTAGTTCAGAAAATGTACAATTTCTAGTTTTTATTTCTTCTTCTTAGTCATATTCTTCACGATAATATTCTCTTTCATAATCACCATTATCATTAAATGGATTATCATCTTCTAAAACCATTTAGACAAGTGTTGTAAATTATTAGGTACTGGTACGATGTGGGCTGCGTGGCAGTGTTCGGCGTCGCGCGTTTATTGACCCTATAATCAGCCGGTTACATGCTAATTTTCTATAGCTGAAAAGATGATTTTTTTTTCATTGGGATCGGTTTAATTTTGTCCCATCGTCAACGGTGTCGTTAGTACTATAGTCTGTCTTCGTTTTCGGGAGCGTTTCAAAAATACCCTTTATATAAGGAACAGAATCCTGTCTAGTGTCGACAGAGTGAGAATATTCAAATCATTTGAAGTCCTGCGAGTATTTTGGATCGGAACTTGGTTGGCGTACTGCAAGTAAATACCTGGTATAAAAACCTGGTCGCATAAATACGCACCTTTCCTACTTAGAAACTTAGTACTGGCGTACCTATGTCTATGTGATTCAAGCTGTTGTTCCAAGTGTGGCCTAAATTTTTGTCTAGAACTTCATGACTACATTTGGTATTTCAACTGAAGGACTCTGTATCCATTCATGAAGAAAAAAACTGTAGTCATAGCACGTAGTCACAACTACATAAATCTGTTTCGAGCATAGATAAATCTGTGACCATGAAGGTTGCTCTCTAGCCTCCATGTCTTTGACTGTGTTTGACATTTGACAACATTTCATTCGGTAGATACAACGCTTATCAACGTCAGTGAACATTGCATAAAGGAGGGAAAGGAATAGGCTCAGAAGGGCTCGAATCCAGAGCCGTAAAGCCAGTTAATAAAAAAGGAAGGAAATGAAGGCTCAGAAGGGCTAGAAGCTAGAACCCAGAGCAGTGCTGCCAGCTTGACGGGTTTGCAGTCAGATTTGACGGGTCAGCGATGTTGGTAACGGGAAAGAAATGTTTTTAAACCGTAGACAGAGAATGCTATATATAGGATTCTCTGTCTACGTTTTAACCACTCAAGACTTTGACAGTTCATTAAACCAATTAGTCAAACCTATGGTCAAGCCAAAGAGTATAGTAGGTTTGGCCAAAGACAATTTTTTTAAATGAAGGTAAATATAACTTAGAGTCATTACCATGTTCTTATCCAAAAA
The DNA here is from genome assembly GCA_036936625.1 of Parnassius smintheus behrii. NCBI lineage: Eukaryota > Metazoa > Arthropoda > Insecta > Lepidoptera > Papilionidae > Parnassius > Parnassius smintheus. The sequence continues at coordinate 18,128,800 of JAUPFT010000028.1, read as the reverse complement.
TAAAAAATATCAACAATTAAAATATCGAATTATTTGTATGAAGGTCACGTGAGCGCTAGAGAAATGATTGTGAAACATTGTTGACAAATAAAATGTTTAATGAAATAGTACAGTAAAAATAGAATTTAACATTGCACAAAATTTCCGATTCAATTTTATTTTTCATGAGGTTTAGGATCACTTATTCAGCATAAAGTCACAAAATACCGACAGATCCAGGTGAAAAAACATTTTCAGCCGATATCTCGGTAACTATGCACTGTAAGGCAAAAGTTACAAAAACCATTATTGTAGAAAATAAAATTTCACATCTTTTGTTTCCAGTAAATTTTTTTGTAAAACTTACCGTTTACGATTTATGGCCCATTTAATGAACAGGTGGCGCTTCAAGCGCCACCTTGAAAAAACATTTTCAGCCGATATCTCGGAAACAATGCAATTTAAGGCAAAAGTTATATAAACAATTATTGTAGAAAATAAAATTTCGCATCTTTTGTTTCCGGCAAACTTTTTTTGTAAAACTTACCGTTTACGATTTATGGCCCATTTAATGAACCGGTTTTGCTATCGCGGCCAAAAACTCTTGAAATATTAGATTAATCAATAAAATGCATAACTTTATTTTGAAAGATCAGTTTATTTTCCAAAACGTTTGTTTGAAACTTTTTTTCTAACATTCATACTTTTTGAGTTATAGGACGTTTCATGTCACGCATAGCTGCCAGCGTCACCCCCCGAGCTCGGCCGACGCTCGGCAGGTGACGCGGCAGCTACTTTAATATGAATAAGAACCCGGATTTTATTGCTATTATTTCGGGGAATTCCAAGTAAGACGTCATTATTGTTTACTAACTACGACTTACGGAGTCTCATTTTTGAAATTCGAGTTATAGGGTATAAATATCTATTATCAATATTTCGTAGGGAAATAACATTTTGTTCGAGTTACAAAGTCTAATAATTCGAGATACCGCGTATTTAGGGGTTCAGCGGAAGGGAATGGCAATTTTTTTCGACTTACTGAGGATTTCAACTTAACGAGGTTCGAGTTATAGAGATTCCACTGAATATCATAACACGCATATAATTTTTTAAGTAGAGCGTGTCTATCAACAACTTAATATTACCAAGTTTTTAAGTTTATATGTGAACTATATAATTATATAATTATTTTTAAATGTTATTTATAATCCTATCTATGGTTTCGAGTAAACTTAGCGATCATATACTTTTTGGTTCTAAGGCGTCCCTCTAAATATTAGTATACTCTTTGGCGCGGTCTAACAAGGAGACATTGACGCGTAGACAGAGAAACCTATAGACAAATTGACGCCTTCTTTCACATTCACACACGAAAAAGATAGATTTAAGCATACGTCTTGCATAGAAATGAGATAGAGCGGTGTGATTGTTTGTCCCTTTCTCCGTGCCGGTGTTTTTGTTTAGCAAACTCTACAGTTTGCTAAACAACTTTAACAGTGTAGCGATTTAAGGAGTTTACAAGTTGGTTTAAGTGAGAAAAAAGTGTTTTGTGAGCTTAAGATTGGTGAATCTTGTTCAGTTCAGTTCTTAGAACAATTAAAATTTTTATCTAAATATGTTTAAAAGACATAAACATTATTGTATAACCTAAAAATTCGTTATCGTCCTTTCTCACTCGAGGCCACGCCGATCGTTAGTCTATAGGTTTCTCTGTCTACGCATTGACGTCTCCATATGGAGACGCCGAGCTTTTAGGGGTTAATAGACTTGAGTCAATCATTCATTTCTCATGACCGAATCATTTTAGTATATTTCTTCACGCGTTCCGGTACATTCGGATCGATCATTCAAATGGATCATTTCGGGCTCCAGTACCCTACACTAAAAACAATTCATTCAGGTCATTCGGGATTCGATCAATTTCAACTCATTTACAATTCACACCGATCACGAGTTAAAAAGGTTTCGTCAATTGTGATTGGTTGTACCGGAACATTTAAAACAGATGAATGAACTATAATACTTTACTCAAACGAACGAATCGTTCATAATTGATTTTTTCATTCTCTAAACCATTTCCCATTATCTGGGGTCGGCGCAGTAAACCTTCTTGTTCCATTCCTCTCTATCAGCCGTCATTTCCATACTTACTCCTTTCATTCTCATATCACTCTTCACACAATCGATCCATCTTTTATTCGGCCTTCCTCTGCCCGTGTGTCCCTCCACATTCATATTCAACACTCGTTTTGTGACATGACTTTCATTCCTCCGCATCACATGCCCAAACCATGCCAATCTGCTTCCTCTCACCTTTTCTACCACTGGCGCTACTTTCAGGCTTCCTCTTATATACTCATTCCTTATCTTATCATTTCATCCACCCTGCGTTAATCCTATGCTGCACAGCTCTATCTATTCCGCCGTCGCCTTGAATGAGGGAACCGAGGTACTTGAAATCTGAGCAGGTAGGCAGTATAGCGCCATCCAACGACATGGGTACAGGACTGGAAAGACCGCCGAAATCACAGCACAGATATTCGGTTTTGGATCTGCTGATCTTCAAGCCAACACTTTCCAGCCTCTGTTGCCACCCCGTCAGTCTGCTCTGTACCTCGATGCCTTCTTCCCCGACAAGCACGATGTCATCGGCAAAGAGCATGCACCAGGGTGCCTCATCCTGCAGGTCCGACGTCAAAGCGTCCATAATCAGTAGGAAGAGGTAAGGGCTCAATGCCGACCCTTGGTGCAGCCCTACCGCCACATCGATACTGCCCGTAGTTCCCGCGGCAGATCGTACACATGTACGGGATGCTCTGTACATAGCACGGACTAACCTCACATACTTCCCAGGCATACCTTTCATGTTTAACGCCCACCACAAAACCTCACGGGGAACCCGATCGTACGCCTTTTCAAGGTCGACAAAAAACCATGTGCAGATTTTTATGCACGCGCTTGTACTTTTCGCACAATTGGCGTAATGCGAAAATGGCATCTATCGTACCTCGACCGGGCATGAATCCGAACTGGTTTTGTGTTATCTCACACTCTTCTCTCATTCTTCTCTCTATTATTCTTTCCCAGACTTTCATCGTATGTGACATGAGTTTTATTCCCCGGTAACTGCTGCAGTTTTGAACGTCTCCTTTGTTTTTAAAAATGGGGACCAGTATACTACTGCACCATTCCTCAGGTATTTGTTCTTCCTGCAACAATTTACCGAAAAATAAACTCAACCACTTCCATCCATCCGCACTCAGCAACTTCCACACTTCTACTGGTATTCCATCTGGGCCGACTGCCTTCCCATTCTTCATATTCCTAACAGCCATTTTTATTTCTTCCACACTAATTTCTCTCACTAAGCCCATATTCACTGGTGGGTTTTCAAGCATACCATTCCATTCATTCTCCTCATTCATAAATTTCTCAAAATACTCCTTCCATCGCTTCTTTATACTTTCATCGTCAGTCAAAATCCTTCCAGAATCATCTTTTATACATTTCACATGTGAAACATCTCTTCCATTCCTTTCTCATATTTGAATCGTTCATAATTGATACACATCTGGTTTTTAACGGTTAACGGATTTTTTAATGGGGCTACCAAAATTTATCATATGTCCTAATATGCTTTGGTTTGTTGGTTTGGTTATTCTCTTAGATTGAACTCTGTAAAATAATCTATGTGTGTCAAGAATCGATAATCCATAATCCATTCATTTTTAATATTCAGGGGGAATGAATACTCAAAAATCCCTACTTGACGGGTTTTCACGGGATGTAGTGTTCTCTACAACGGGAGCTAGGGAGCCAGATTTTAATGTTGGCAGCACTGACCCAGTGCCGTAAAGCCCATCTCTAGTAAAGCAGTCTCTAATGTATGCTCTAAGGTCTCTAGTTAGCTTGCTACATATTTATTTATCTATGGTATAAATACAGTAATCTATGGTAGCCAGTTAATAAAAAAAGGAAGGACAGGTGCCAAAAATCTTAAATAAATAAAGTTGACAACATTTTTCACTAGAAAAACATCCAGAGAATAATTTTCCAATTAATTGGTATCCAAAAAGTGGTATCATTTATTTAAAGCTCTTCAAACTGCTGGAAACTTTACGTAATTTTTGTTGCAAGCGATATAATGGAAATTTCTTATCGTTCTATACGCATTATCACCCGGCTTTTAAGAAAACCTTTTGGGATTGTAAATTATAAATATGCTTCTAATTCCGCGGTTAAAGAAGAAGTTAATACAGATATAGTGACTTCTTTAAATCAGGACATCAAAGTTGGTGAGTAGGATTGCTTTAATTTTTTTTTACGTTCATCCTGTTTTTCTGCAACAGGTTCATTTTAGTATTTTTTTTAAATTCATTTCTAGAAAAACCGCAAAAAATAATTTTTACGCAATTCTTTACGGTTGCGTCTTTATAGAATTTATTTGTGTTAGGCATTTAGATTTCGTCGTGGGAGATGGATGGATGCAGGTGGCTCAGGACCATATTTTGTGGTATTCCTTGGGAGAAGCTTGGAGTGGACGAGTGATGATACATTTAGCTTGTTTCTAATAATTTCACACTCAAATTAATTTCAACTCGCATATTCTCAGCAAGAGCTCTACCAGAAATGCTGGCATATATTTGCCACATTGCAATTTTCCTATGCCAGCCAGCACATACACTAAATTATAGGACATAAGAAACCATAATCATCTCATTTATTTTGTTAAAAGTAATATTCGTAATTACAATTGGGATATAACTATTACTTGAATAAGTATGTAGTAAAACAAATTTCTTTTAGCAATTTTTATTTACTTAATAAACTAATCACAGTAATTATACTTTACTTATATAATTATACTTACAGTAAATACAGCTACTAGTAGAGTGATTTATTTGTACACAGTAAACTTACGACTGAACCATTATAGTGTACAATGCTGTTATAATTACCCATAAATCTTATTATAAAATCTGACATATATGTAGTTACGTTTCGGGAGTGGTGCTGAAGCTTTTTAAAAACTACAAATATAACTATGTACAACTAATAATCATGTATATGTATATAATTATTATATAGGTCTTGATGATTTAAAATCCATCTGTAACATTTATTTACTTAAATTTACTTGTATTGGAACAGCTGTTCTAGCTATTTCTTATCAGTGGATACCTTATTTTTATTCTATTCATATAACCATTGGACATGGTTTGTTGTATGTTATTAACTCCAAAATTGTGCATTTGTTTTATTTCTTGTAAAAATGTCTACTGCTTCTTGGTGATTTGCCTCTCATCCTTTAAAGTAAATCAAGAGTATTTAAGTATGCTTAGTAATTTTATTTACTTAAACACCACTTAGTGAGTATCCTGTCTGTCTGCAAATGAAGGCAATCTAGGTGTGTTGTAATTGGTTCTAAGAATTTTAGATCATTAGTATATGGGTAAAACCCAGATAATCTAAAACTTGAGCTTATATATGATATGATTTACTATGTTTTCTGCAATAATCGACAAGAACCTTTAAGTTCTAAAGAAAATGATGTTACAGTATTAAACTATTAAATAATGTTGGAGATAATTTTGAAGAGTAAGAGTACTCTATAATAAGTGGACTAATGAAAAATTTGATTAGTTGTATATTGAATTGTAATGTAATATAAATTATAAAATGTAATTACATTTTAAATTTCTAAATGTTTCAGGTGGTGTAGTACCTGTATTCAGAAGAGCTCTTCTTTTCCCAACTCGTATTGCCATGCAAGATGAATTTGGCATTTATACATATGCTGGCTTGCATCAGGCGGCATCAACTCTTAGTAAAGATATTGCTGCACAACTTTGTAAGTACAGTATATAATATATTGACACACCTGGTAGAGCCATGCTGCAGCTATACTTGTATAGTTGTTACAATAATAGGTTGGCTCAACTGGGAAAGGCCCACACTCTCGCAGGATACTAGCGTAAAATAGCAGCTTAATGCTGCTGTTTCATACAGTGAGTGTAGAGAACCGATCCTCATGGGTGAGAATGCATCTGCAATTAGATTCGTAATCCATTATAGATATAGATATCTATGGCACCCAATTACTATCAGGTGGACTTGTCACCCTTATTCTATAAAAAAAAGACATTCACTGTCCTGTGACCCACATATGGGTCATTGCTATTGTCTTATATTCATGTCTGGAAACCGGACAGTGAAAGTGAGTAATCATTACAGTAGATAACAGTATTACTATTATGGAATGGTCTATATTCACAACAATAAATTTCTAAATTAGAATTTTTAATTAGAAAGACACAATATAAATTTGAAGAACCATATAATACCTCTTTTTTAAATCAAGTAGAAATTGAAATTTATACAGCCAGACAATTTACAATTTGGCTGTCACTCTGCTCCATTTATTTATAGAGTGGTTTCTTATTCATACTAAATATTTAAAAAGGTTACTGTTGATGCATTAAAATAAAGTTAGAAATTTAAAATATTTTATGACTGTAAAAATATGATTTTATTTTATTATTATTTGGTCCTATTTGCATGTAATAATGTGTCATAGTATCATAATTTTTAGTGTTTTTTACAAAATTAATAATATTTTTGGAATTAGCACTCTGAGTGTAGTTATCCGCTGACATGACCCTGTTAACAACTGGTTTATAACACATTTCCTCCCTAAACTGACCTGTTAACTCCTGGTTAACAATTCTTTTCAACCGTAAAATGCCCTATGTACCAGTGGTTTACGAACGCACATTTGGGTATAGTTGTTCAAAAACAACTCTATTTCAATAAATATAGGTTTTATTCACAGTATCGTATTTGTTACCTTTTAAGTATATCGCGCCTTAATTTACGGCAACTTTTTTGATTTAAAGATATTTGATAACATACTCACAAACTATACACATGATACCTTTTTTGAAAGGGAATTAAAAATGTGGTATAAAAATTCGGAAAAAATGGCAGTTGATTTTCTTTACCTATGACAGTATATTCACTTATTCTAATCCTATACCTTTCAACGAGCAATTCTTGTATATATGTATGTATATATATATATATATATATATATATATATATATATATATATACATACATATACATATATACATATATATATATACATACACATATGTATATTAAATATAATATTAAACACGGCTAACTACGAACGCTAAGTTGATTCTGCCATTTATATATATATAATCGGGATCTCGGAAATGGCTCCAACGATTTTCATAAAATTTAGTGTCCAGGGAGTTTCGGGGGCAACAAATCGATCTAGCTAGGATTTATTTTTAGAAAATGTCCTTTTGCCCGTGTTTTCAGGCAATAAAAAAACAGCTACAATATAAGAAGGTAAATTTTGACAGGTTACCAATGATCGAAATAACTCAGATGGGATGTTGTTCGGGCGTGATATCGGAGTTCCGTGGTTCGCGTCCCGTCTTGGGTCCGACTTTTTTCCTTTTTTTTCAAGTCCCCTTCTTTTGTGAGAAAATATATTATTTCGGGCCCTTTTTTTTGTAATTTTTAAAAATACGAAAATTTTAATTAAACTAATTGCACTCATGATTTTTTATTCAAATAACCAGTTCAGTTTTTTCTATTATGTCAATAAGATCAAAAACTATTATTCATGTAATTTGTATATAAATGTAACTTAAAAAAACCGAGCAAAGCTGGGTCATCCGGGTACTATTTATCAATATTGATAAAAGATACTGCTACAATTTTTATCAGTTTTGGATTTAAGGATGAAATAACCTTTGTATTAGTATGAATTATTTGTGAATATTTGAGTTATTAATGCTATAAATAGATCTTAAGTTTAACCATATTTTACGCTGCGCGTCGCTCGAAGGCTTGGTAAATTTAAACCCTTGTAATAGCATGTTTATGTACGACGATAGGTATCTTATAAATTATTTTCTTACTATGTATGTTTTCGATAAGGGTTTTTGAATAAAAATCCCTACGTCATCGATTTGCTTTTTGATTTATGAACAGTTTTGCAAATGTTGCGCTTGAAATTCACTATTTCCAACTTTACGAGTCTCAATTTAAAAACAAGGTGTCTTATATTAGATTATAATACCCAAGTTCACTAAATCATTCATTCAGCAACACAAAAAACAAACACTTGCTTTGTTATTCAAAAGACACATTAGGTGTTTTCGTGTAACCCCGCAAGCAGGGCGCTCGTTTTGTTGTTTTATGCAATTCGGGGCAATTCACAGTTGGTCACAAGCGGCGCTGCGGGCACTTTAAAGATGTAATCAAATTGCGTAGTAGGCACGAGAGCGGTTAAAAAGATATATATATATATATATATATATATATATATATATATATATATATATATATATATATATATATAGTTTGAAAGTTATGTAGAAATAGGTTATATATTTTAAGTTCCGTTTGAGAGTTATTTGTTATATTAATTTGTTTTCTCATTTCTCAAAGAGCTTTATCCAGCTGTTTGAGAAATGAGAAAACATTTTAATTCCACTAAAATAATTTTTTTTCAACTTTCTATTATTGACTTTTTATGCTATTACAACAAAATCCCAGAAAATATACAAAATTTATCAATAAACAAGTTTAAATGTTTATAAAATTTTACAAAAAGAAACATAAATAATACATAAGAAATAATTAAATGAATACATACAAAACCAACGAGCATTTATGTGTAGGTAGGATATGGATGAGGCGAGAGAGGTGTGTCAGGATCATGCCAAATGGAAGTCTGTAGTCTCTGCCTACCTCTCTGGGGACAGGCATAAGTGTTTATGTATGTATGTATTTATGAATAAAAATAACCCCTGGGTATATGAGGTGATCTAACATGGTATTAATGTACAGTGGGCGAAACAGAGCGTACCATCGCCTACCTGTGCAGTAACGACGCGTCACACGTCATTGTTCAGTGGGCTATATGGATGACGGGAAACATTGGTAAGTTGGTGGTTACATTGAAATTTACTTCAAATTATATTAAGTTCTAAGACCATTAACAGGAAATACAATAACAAATAAACAGCGAATTAATTTAATACATGTAAAATATAAGCTTTTATTAAAATGCACTGCACTGTCAAAAATAGATCAAGGCGTCCATAATTTATTTACCAAAATAATTAAACTTTGATTATTATCTAAATAAGCCTTAATTATTTAATCTAAGACCTGAGTAGTGTGCATATGTCAAAAAAAATATCACTCTATTTTATATGGAAATGTCACAAAGAAGTTATAGGGGAGATCTATGTAGTATAGCATGAACTTTGGAGTGATGATGAAGATTAATATTGAGATTTAATAAATAAAATATCTAAATAGATTGAAAATTGCTAGTAGTTTATGTTGTTACATCACTATTATAATTGTAAATTATATATATATATATATATTATTGGAAATTTATAGTTATTTAAAATTAATTTAGATTTAAAAAAGTTTATCACAAATTGACAATACTCCCTACTTCTTATTCTGTACCAAATTTGTATCTTATCTTTTTATTAATAATGATGACTGGCCTGTTGGTCTAGTGGTTAGTGACCCTGACTGCTATGCCAGAGGTTGTGGGTTCGATTCCCACCCAGGACAAATGTTTGTGTGATGAGCCAGATCATTTGTTCTGTGTCTGGGTGTAATTTATCTATAATATTTATGTATTTAGAAATAGCCTCAAATCAGTTGTCTAGTACCCATAACACAGGCTCTGCTTAGCTTGGGACTAGATGGCGTTGTGTGTGATAGTTGTGGAATATATTGTGGAATAAGATAAGATGTGTGTAATCTTATAAATTTTTCACTTGATTACTTAAAGTAAGGTTATCAAATTAATTATTTAAAGTAATATTGTAAGTAATAAGAATAAATCTTCAGCCCTTCACTGCTAGATAGTCTATCCATTGGAAGAAATATTTGCTATAGTCATTATCCTTAGCTAGCGTTTTGCTTTATCAGATATTATGGGGATTTTTGACACTCTTTTTCTGAGTATCTTAAGCCTAAAGTGTACAAGATGGCCACTCTGCTGTGTATTGAAGAACACAAATTGTTCCTCGCATATCACTTGGTTGACTCTTTCGGTATGAACGGGAGATGATTTTCTTATTTTGGCACTTGTCCAATAGTAAAGGAAGGCCTATGTTTAGCAGTGAACTTTTCATAGGCTGTATCGATGATGATGCTTAGAGAAGCCCGGCTCTTGGTTAGAACAAATTCAGCAAGCGTTTTGAGTTTGATGGATTTACGCTCGTGTAGCGCCAGCTTTATGTCATCACCTTTGCGTATGTCAAGTCTTTAATTGTTGATAAAATGATCAACTTTTTATTCAACAAAAGAAGATAAAATGACAGTCTACTTAGTTTTACTGCGGGGCGGATTTCCTCGCAATTCTGATTGGGCTTTAGGACAAGACAGAATCCCACGCTCTCCCCCAATATGTGCTGGCGGACTTGTACATACATGTTTTATTTTAGAGAAATTAAATGGATGCAGGTTTCTCCACGTTGTTTTCATTAATTGCTGAGTAGGTAGTATATCAGTACTTAAAATTGCAATTCAATATTAGTATCGGCGAGGATCGAACTCGACTTGCTCATTTAAGAAAATTTTAGGCGGGAGCTTATCCTCTTAATTATCATCACTTCAATTATCGAACTCTACATTGCCACATCTTAGTCTGGGACTTATAGTTCCCGTGTTTATGTAGAACTATTAACGAAAGAGAATGTGATAACTGTGTTATTTGCCTAGAATGTCGTAAAAGGCGATTAGTGGAATAATACTTTTGTGATTATGCAGGCGACTGACGAGCCACCTATCACTGCTTTCACAATTTTCCATCTATACTCATTCTGTTTCCATAAACATGATCCGTATAGCCTGCTGCTTTCTGGGATCTGTCTACCCCTCAAGGATTGCAGACGTAATGTGCCTATCTATATATAAAAACATAACAATGTCTATATTTTTTTCAGCTGTACCACTCACATCTCTTCATCCACCAGAGATGCTCAAATACTTCATAACAGACAGCAGTGCTAGTTTAGTAATATGCACAGAGGAATATGAGGATCTTCTTCGACCGTTGACTGTTGAACTCTCTAGACCCCTGTTGATCACCAGTCGGGATAATGAAGTCACAGCACAATTGTACCAACCTAACTCTTTATTTCTAAAGCCAAAGATAGAAGAAAGTTTGAGTGATATTGGAAAATCGAATATGTGGTATGGAAAGAACGATGCTATGCTTATCTACACTAGTGGTGAATATTTAGTTTTTGTATGTTTTGTTAATTTAAGAAATAGTTTTTATCTGTGCTTACATTAGCATGAAATGATTGATGGTAACTTATAATTAAGTATTATATGATGTACATCGTACAATATGACATAACATATGTACAAGCACCTGATTGCTACATACATTATTAATATTAATTATTTATTATTAATATTAAATTTTATTATAAATTAGATCTCATTGATCATATGTATGAAATTCAAAATGCCTGCTTAAAGCACTATGTTATGGTCCCATCACAAATAAAAACTAGTTACAAATAAAATGACATACACAATATACATTTTAATAAAATATTAACTGCTTTTTAAAGCTATATATCTTTTTACCTATACACAGATGATCTTCAAATATATACTCATGTTTCTCCTAGTGAATTAGATGTAGCTATTAGCAACATCAATAGTGATCTTGAGCAAATATCAGATTGGGCAAAAACATATGGCTTGAAGATTAACCCCCTAAAGACTCTATTTAGGTAATTATCATCGGAAGTTCGTATATGATTGGAAAATCTAACATATTGTCTCAAGCACCTCAAGTTGTTTTTAATGGAAATTTTATCCTTGTTAGTGAAAAAGTCAAGGACTTGGGAATTTATATTGATAGGAACCTATTCGTCTAACCAAGGTTCCAATGAGACTGAACAAGCCACAGATCAGGATAGTAATAAGTGCTATCACAGGACATGGCTCTTTTAACAAACATTTGTTCACCATAGGTGTTACTGACAGCCCCCTGTGCAGGGCATGCATGGGAAAGGAAGAAACGGCGGCTCACGTGTTGCTGACAAGTCCAGAAGTCGCTTCATACAGGGCTAAACATCTCGGCACGCCGGGATCGCTCCCCGAAGTTGCTTGCAACATCAAGGGACTGCTGAGCTTCTTCGGGGAGATATCATGGCTCGAATAAGCATATTATTCCTGCCTACACGCAAAATACGCGCTTAGACGTGGAGTTGCGGAAAACAGCCCGTCGTAAACTAAACTAAACTAAACCTATAATGGGGTCCTCAAATACAGGAGGTTAGTCGTAAACTTTTTGCAGCTCCCCGATCGTTGAACAGATTAAGGAACTTTCTACCTACTGCCACTAAAATTGCGCTTGTTCAATCTCTTCTTCTCCCAATTGTGGACTATGCAGATGTCAGCTATCTTGATCTCACTGAGAAGCAACTTGATAAACATGAGCGTCTTCAAAACTTTTGTATAAGATTCATATTTGGTTTGCGCAAATATGATCACGTAACTTGTTTTCGTAATAAGCTCAGGTGGCTTCCTATCCGTCTTCGCCGGAATGCTGATATTCTGTCACTTCTTTACAATGTTCTCTTTAATCCTTCCTATCCTTCTTATCTTAAAGATTGTTTTGAATTCCTTCACTATTCCCATTCGAAAGTTTTGAGATCATCAGAGAATTTTACATTAAAAATGCCTGCCCATAATAGCAAATTTATGGACAGGTCGTTTAGTATCCAAGCAGTCCGTCTATGGAATGCTCTACCTCTGTCAGTGAGACGCGCCCAGTCTTTACCTGTTTTTCAGAAACTTGTACACATAATGATTTCTTATATTTACGCGAACACTACACATTGAAATAATACTCGTTTTTACGGGAGCTTTACAGCACCCATGGTCACGGGAAGGACTGAGTCCTTCCCGTGACCATGGGTGCTGTAAAGCTCTCGAAACGTCGGGTATTAAAAAGTTAAATATACGCGATAAATTCCGTAAAAACGAGTATTATTTCAACTTGTACGCAGTCACTATCTTAATCGTTGAGTTCGTGCCATCTATATATGTAGTATACATTCGTATTTTTTGTATTTATTTGTTGTTTATTTCTAATTATATTATATAAAATATGTATATATTTATAAATATTGTTTCTGCATCACCAAACCACACAATTTACTACTTTTTGCGATCCTGTCCATCCAAAGGTGTCTGGAAGAAATTGCTTTTAGCGGTAAGACCGCCCATTGTGACACTATTTATTTTTTTTATTTTTTTTTTCGTTTATGTATTGATTTGGTGTAGAATAAAGAATTATCTACGAGGGTGGATTGAAAAGTACTCGGCCTAACACAGATCCATTCAATTCTAAAAATCAAATCTACGCACATTATTTAGTTCAGTTCAGACTAGTTCATTGTGTGAAGTTTGAAATGTGTGCGATAATTAGTTGTGATTTTATAAATTTATTAACAAAGTAATCGGACATAATTTCCGCGAATGGAGCAAATCGAGCAGCGTGCCGTCATTAAGTACCTCCATAAGAAGGGGCTATCATCAAAAGCCATCCATGATGACATGGTCAGTACATTAGGCGATTGTGCTCTGTCATATTCATCCGTCAAAAAATGGATAGCAGAATTTAAGCGTGGTAGAGAGAGTGTGAAAGATGAACCCCGCTCTGGAAGGCCTTCGACGTCAACTACTGACGAAAATATTAAAAAAGTACTTGATTTAATAATGGGAGACCGCAGATTAAAAATTAGAGAGATAGCCGAGATTATAGGCATCTCTTATGAACGAACTCAAAACATCATTGTCAACGAGTTGGGTTTCCACAAGGTGTCTGCGAGATGGGTTCCGCGACGGCTTTCAGTTGAACAAAAAAGGACGCCATTGACTATTTCACGCGACTGTTTGGAGTTATTTGAAGCCGATGCAGATGATTTTTTGAATCGTTTTGTTTCTATGGACGAAACATGGGTTCATTACTGTACACCGGAAACAAAACAACAATCAAAACAGTGGAGAAGACCTGGTTCACCACCCCCTAAAAAGGCTAAGTCGATTTTGTCGGCAAATAAGGTGATGGCTTCAGTATTCTGGGACTCGAAAGGTGTGATTATGATTGATTATCTTGAAAGGGGTCAGACTATAAACTCTGATTACTACTGCACCTTACTACGTCGTTTACGAGAGGAAATAAAAGAAAAACGTCGAGGAATGCTCAGAAGAAAAGTCCTGTTTCATCAAGATAACGCTCGTGTTCACACGTCAGTACAGTCAATGGCTGAAATTCACAACTGTGGCTTTGAACTGTTACCGCATCCGCCGTATTCACCTGATCTGGCACCATCAGACTTCTTTCTGTTCCCTAACCTAAAAAAGCACTTGGGAGGTCAAAGATTTTCGACAAACGACGAGGTCAAAGCAGCTGTAGACACATATTTTGACTCTAAGGAAGAATCATTTTTTTTCAACGGTCTAAATGCTTGGAAGGGGAGGTGGCAAAAGTGTATTGAACTTGATGGTGATTTTGTAGAAAAATAAAAATATAACTGATTTAGTATGTGTTTATTTTCTTGGTTAGGCCGAGTACTTTTCAATCCACCCTCGTATCGATCTATACCTCCTTTTTTTACAGACACTAAACAGCGTCGTATTCATGATAATCATTTTTAAACTCTTAGGCAGATAAAAATTAAAATAAAACAGTAATCCATACTTTGATTGACAAAGTATATGGGTGCCCCATATACAATTATTATATAAAGTGTTACACTGGTCGGCTTAACGAGTAATATGTATACCTAGCTGATATTAATTGCAGCAAATTATTAATCGGAATATTTCAAGACCACGCAACCATTAAATTTTATAAAGACAAGTGCTAATAATTGTGAATATACAGGATTTAATATAACTTCATAAACATAATATTTATTGTACATACTTGAACTATGGCCTAGAAAACAAAATGTAACAATTTGACGTTAACACTGATGTTGCATATGTGAACTTACTCATGCAATATATAAAAATATATAGTAGTCTTGAAAACCATTTTTTGAACTTACTTCAAAATTGACGTTAGAACATCTTAATAACAAACAAATGTTCTTTCAGGAACCACAAGCAAGCCCAAAGGCGTGGTGTGGACGCATAGTATGCTGAGCACTCAGATTGCTGCTTTGCATGCCGCTTGGCAGTACTCGGCCAATGATGTCGTTTTGCACACACTGCCACTGCATCATATACATGGGCAGTTGAATTCTCTGAACGCGTCTTTAGCTGCCGGGGCTCGGTAAGAACATAACCAGAAACTCTTCTAATAAATAATGGGGTTGCTATTAAAGTGAATAAATAATTTCATTGATTGATGCCCATTGACACAATCAATGATTTCATTGATTGTGGCAATGGGCCGGCCATATAGCTCGAAGAACCGACAACCGTTGGTGAAAAAAGGTTCTAGAGTGGCAGCCTCGTACCGATAGACGAAGTGTAGGGCGACCCCCCACTAGATGGAGTGACGACCTAGTAAGACATGCAGGAAGTCGATGGATGCAGGTGGCTCAGGACTGTGCTTTGTGGCATACCTTGTGGGAGTCCTATGTTCAGCAGTGGACTTGTGAAAGGCTGTAATGATGATGATGGTGGATAATTTCAATCTTTTAAAGTTGGGGATTTGTCTAATTTAGTTGTTCTCATACTATGGAGTGAAGTCAATGTTATTTTTAGTATCCGAATGTTGCCAACATTTGCGTCGCACGCGGTGTGGTCGCGTCTACTGGGCATGGGGGAGCGCGAGGAAGCCCGTGTATCTGTGTTCCATGGAGTGCCCGCCATGTACGCCCGTCTCGCGGCCGACTACGACACGATGTTTGCAGGCCCGCGCACCGCGGAGTACGTGCGTACTACGCTCGCGGCGAGACTGCGTCTCATGTGTGCTGGCTCCTCACCACTGCCAGAGACGCTTTTCCGGAAGTGGGAGGAGGTTAGTTGACATATTATGTAATATTATTTGGGACTTAATAATAGTTGATAGAATCAGGCGTTACTTTGCGGAAATCCATTATAATAAAATATTAATTACTTCGCAACCTTCCGCCAACTAAATACAATGATGTGTTTTACCTGGATTGAAGAGCACCTCCCGCCGTCCCTCAACTCCGTCACCACTAGTCCCAGCACCACTACTCCAAACACCACTTCTCCCAACACCACTTCTCCCGGCACCACTACTTCCAACACCACTATTCCAGGCAAGACACACCATTGACGATAATACGACACGTGTTTCGCCTCTACACGAGGCATCCTCAGGTGATGTAGACTCTACGGCGGTGATGTAGACTTAGCTGTGTGTGATGTGTTGGGAGTAGTGGTGCTGGGACTAGTGGTGACGGAGTTAGTGCATGCAGTTGAGGGAGGGCGGGAGGTGCTCTTCAGTCCAGGTAAGACACATCATTGTATTTAGTTGGCGGAAGGTTGCAACATAATTAATATTTTTATTACTTTATAATAGGTCTGGGTAGTGGTACACCATTTCTGGCTAGCACTCCGTATGGAATAATTACCATCTTTTTATCTATTTCTGGCACTGAACAGCAGTGTGTGCACGGTTGTGTACCAGTCTGAAGGGTATAGAGAACGAGTAAGATAATATCTTAGTCGTTAGAGGTGACAACGTATTATTAAAATTAAAATTAATTAAAATTTAAAAAAATTAAAATTTCCTTTATTTCCAAAAATCCTATTACAAACATTTGTCGAGTCTTCCCTTTAAGTAGTCGGGAGACACTTGTGTTGGGAATAACTCCCTACTTCCCTTACGGTTGGCTGAGTAAGATAAACTAGGTAGGTATATTATATCTAAAAGGTTAGGTTAGGATGGTATGGTTAACATTTTTTTTACATTAAAATTTAACATTTTTGATATTATTTAAATTTAAAATTAAATTGCCGCTCTAGTGGCGATGAACTATTTTCATGTAAGCATGTATGGTAGTATATAAATGTGCGTGAGTGTGTATATATGTTTGTGTGCGTCTGTACATGTGTGTGCGTGTGTGCGCGCGTGCGCGCGTTTGTGTTTGTGTGTGTGTGTACATGTATAGGAATGGTGTGTGAATGAGTGTATGTATGTGTGTATACGAGCTCGTGTCTGTGTGTGAGTGTGCATGTGTACATGTGTTGGTTACCTGTATGCTTTACAGATAAGGTTCCTTGGGATCGGTATGAACTTTCTGCATACAGGAACCAGCATTAATTGAACTAAAATTTTAACAAATTCTTATGAAAAGGTTTTCAACATGTTTATAGCTAAGTGAATCCAACCATTCTATTACAGTTTTCCTGCAAGTGTAAGATAACATGGGGTATATTTTAAGTATACTGCTTACTTTGTTGTATATATAAGCAGACTGCCTACTATATTGGTTACAACGCATCTGCGTTTTGATTCTTAATCAAGGATAAATATCTATGAGCCACAGCATCCACTTACCATCAGGTGGACTGTGTGTTCGTTTGTCACTCTTATTCTATTAAAAAAAATTCCAGCCTATCAAAGTTCACTACTGCACTGTAGATTGCCTCATAGGAGGGAATTTGCCAGGTTGTCAGCCGCAGTTTTTAGGGTTCCGTAGTCAACTAGGAACCCTTATAGTTTCGCCATGTCTGTCTGTCCGTCTGTCCGTCCTCGCTTAATCTCTGTGACCGTTGGCACTAGAAAGCTGACATTTGGTACCAATATGTGTATCAATCACGTCGACAAAGTGGTAAAATAAAAATTGGAAAAAATGTTTTATTAGGGTAGCCCCCCTATATGTAAAGTGGGAAGTGATTTTTTTTAATTTCAACCCTAACGTGTGACATATTGTTGGAAAGGTATTTAAAAATGAATAGGGGTTTACTAAAATCATTTTTTTAATAATGTCAATAATTTCGGAAATAATCGCTCCAAAAGTAAAAAACAATGTGTCCCCCCCGTCTAACTTTTGAACCATAAGTTTAGAAAATATGAAAAAAATCTGTAAAGTAGAACTTTATAAGGACTTTCTAGGAAAATCGTTTTGAACTTGGATGGAAACAACAGTTTTTGTACAAACTCATAAGTGGGAACACTTACTGTGACAGACTACGGAACCCTACACTGAGCGTGGCCCGACACGCTCTTGGCCGGTTTTTATTTATTACTTTGAGTTGTTATCAGAAAGTAGCTGCAGCCTATCACCAATT
The DNA here is from genome assembly GCA_036936625.1 of Parnassius smintheus behrii. Classification (NCBI taxonomy): domain Eukaryota; kingdom Metazoa; phylum Arthropoda; class Insecta; order Lepidoptera; family Papilionidae; genus Parnassius; species Parnassius smintheus. Next base: position 18,110,494 of record JAUPFT010000028.1, on the reverse strand, counting down.
TCTATTTCCCTCTATCGAGTCTTACGACACCCACGGGATGATTTTTAGTGGTGGATATTCTTACATCTTGATGTAAGCAGTCGCCACTTATGATCAATAACCTGTAAGTTTAATTGCCATAACAGCTTTGTAAAAAGGTACTTTTCCTTTTCGAAAAAACTACGGACGGTAAACAGAAAAAAAAAAACAAGTTATGTATGATGGTTTATGTTTAGTATCTATGACATCTTTTTTTTTTAATCTCTGTCACCTCTTATGATACCTATTGGATGGATAATATAGGATGATGATGGGTTTCATAAGAACGATGATACGAGTATGTCGCGTCGCCACTAAAATACAAATTATTTTTGTATTACTATTATAAATTGGAAACTGATGTTGGCCTTATATTGTGTAAAAAAAATTAATAATTCAGTGCACTAAACCTACCAATGCGCACACTACGTTCAATGATTGTACTTTTGCGTTTTAGGTGTTAACAATGTTTTTAAGTGTAATTTGTAGTGTAATTTTTTATGTTTTGTAAATGATCGAAACATCGATTATCAAAATACCTAATGGACGGAACTTATTTGGAAGATGTTTGAAGAATAGATTTTCAGCAATTGCTGTCGTGCTACACCTTAAACCTTCAATGTATTGATCGCGAGATATACAACTGAAGTTTCTCTAAATCTGGTCCGATTTTAATTTTTTCAAAATAATTTAACGAGGTAGAACCGAAACTAATTTAAAAACCTTTATTATAATTTAAAAAGCACAATATAATTATTACAACTAAAATAAAAGAGAATCGGATCGATGCTAGACTTAGAATGAATTTTAATTATTACAGTAAAATAAGGTAAAGGAATATTGCAGAGTTCCGATTGCATCCGTTGACGTCAATGCTCACGTTCTGCTGAGTTGCGCCTCGTGCCGCTGCAATGTATCGGGGTCGCTGCTATGTAGGCTGTTTACCTATGATGATTCTATATTATAACTGCCTGTTACTATATTTGCACGCAATTTGTTTGCTGGGTGTCTAGAAACGGCGATATCATTGGGCAATTTTATTCATTTTAGAATGTTCTTAGTTTAAAAAGTAATTAATGTATAAAATATTAAACATGGACATTACGTAGTCATTGATCATTATTTATTGTTTATTATATTTATTTTATATAACTTCGAATTACTTTGCCGGTTCATTTTTGTTGCATTTGTTGACGCATTCGTTCCCGTTGAACCAGATATCGGGGCTCCGTCTGCTGGAGCGCTACGGTATGTCAGAAGTGGGCATGGCGCTGAGCAACCCGTACCGGCCCGTGCAGCAGCGCCGCCTGGGCTGCGTGGGTCGCCCGCTGCCGGGCGTGGCCGCCAGGGTTGCCGCCGCACACGACGACACGCTCACACCCCTGGTCACCGTCGAGACGCCCATGTGCGATACCCACGTAAGTTATTTTCAAACATCAAAAGCGAGCATGCACTCAGCCGCCCGAATCGACTCGGAGTACGGGCTGGACTGAAAACCAGTGCATTCACTGAGGCTGGTCCTTTTTGCAGTTTCATGTTGCAACACAGGGTGTATTTTTTTATCTTTTTATCTTTTTACTTTCTATTACCTTTTATATTTTGCGCTGCATGCTTAAACTGGAATAAACGCCTTTCTTTTCCTATTTCTTTATTACGAAAATGATTGTTTTTTTTTTAAATTTAATATTATCGACCTGTAGGCTTACTCTTGAAAACAATTCCAATCGATCGGGATTGGAATTATGACGTTTGGTACTCTTGAAAGCGACTCTAGCGCTAAATTAGTTTAGTATTGCGTGGTGATCGTGTGAACTAATTGGGATTGGAATTGAAATTGTCTGAGCGAAATCGGTACTCCCGACGCACTTTTGACAGTTAGTTGACAGCAGCATATTGTGTTTGATATTGCGTTGGAATTGGAATTAAGGCAATAGCAAAACAGTAACGTTTTAGGAATTGTGTTCATATTAATCTTTTGTTTTCTGTAATTGTCTTATTGTTTTCGATAAAATAATGACATGTTTAGCTCTTGTGTCTATTATTCTACGCCGTAATGGTGCATTACAATTAAAATAACGACGAAATGAGCTTCAAATTATGCGTTTTAAGCACTTAAGTTTTTTCTATGAGTGATGATGATTATGGAGCTAATGATTGTATTATTAAGAACTTTAGTGAGAAAATAGTGCATGAATAAAAACCTAAATATGATCCTCCGTAGAGTATATATTTTACATCATGTTGTTACAACCTTTATTTTAAATAAACAATTATTATTATTAGAGCATCCCACTGCTGGGCAGAGGTCTCTTATCATGTCTGAGAGGTTTATTGGCGGGTTTCAAACGTAAAGGAAATATGAATATAATAAATGTATAATTTTACAAGAATTAAAAATAATATTATATAGCTGACGTAATTTTAATAACATATAACTTAACAAATACATAAACACTCACGCCTGTCACTCAGAGGGGTGGGCAAAGACTACAGACTTCCATTTGGCACAATCCTAACACGCCTCTCTTGCCTCTTCCACATCATTATACATGCTCGTCGGTTAAGGGTACCCTTAATTTGGCCCATTTTCAATATATCGCCAATTTTGTCGGTATCCTTTCGCCTAGAACATCCCTTTCCATCTCTGCCACTCACTTCTGCAACATAAATTTGCTTGTCACTTGTTCCTCATTCATTTTTGTATATGACCATACCACCGAAGCATTCCTTTCTTAATACTGGTCACATCATCTTGCAAACCACACTCTTATCACACAATTTCTCACCCTCTCACTCAGATTCAGCCCTACCATACTCCTTAATGACTTCATTTCTACTGCGTTTATTCTACTTTCGTGCTTCTTCTGCCACACCCAACTTCCACTACCATATATTAAAATAGGGACTAACATAGCCATATGTGCCTTTTTTAACACATTTTGACTTTTCACTATATAGTTTAGAGCCCCATTTACTTTATTTCCTGCAATCACTCATTGCTTTTTAATAAGGATTTGTTAATAAAATTCTACCAATTTAACCGTTTATTTAATATAATACAAACATATGTTTATCAACCTATCACCATTAGTATATGTTCTTACCTACATACTAAATCTACATTAAATCTATTTTTCATATTTGAAATTTGATAACATGGCTTAACATATTATGTAATCAAAAACATATTGATTATATATCAAATGATAAGACTATGAAATTAAATTCTTAAAATTATATCTTCAGTGAACCAAAAATCAGTTTCTTTTACAAAAGTAATTAAAAGAAAACAAAAAAATTTAAAATAACATTAAAACATTTATAAAATTAAATGAGTCTTATTTTAAATTACAGCAATGCTATTGTTGTATTCTGTTTGGAAAATTTAAAACAATAATATTAAAACCCTCAATTGTCCTGGCTATTTTGGACATTGCATTTGATTATTACTCTATTTTCAGATGCTCCATATATTGATGATTTCTTGTTGGTAGAGTGTTGTTGCTTGGGGAATGTGGTATGGAATTAAGTTGTGATCCTGAAATGAAAATAATTATTTGATAACATCCCATCTCTGTAGAGTAATGTATTATAAATCAATGACAAAATTAAGGTGGAATATTTGAATTAGAAGTTTTAATCCATCACAAGCCATTTAAAAGGATGTTTAAGATTTATTGAAACATCTATATTCTCTTCACTAGGAGATAATACATATGACGTCAATTTATGTAAATTATTGCAATTAAAAAATGATGGATTACCTTTTTACCACTTGAGTGTAAGGCATACATATGCAAGTTCCGTATTTTTATTAAACTGTAGGTAGGGGCTCGAACAAGTCCACTTTCTATGTGGCCGTATCTAGAAGATAAAGTTCATCATAAAGGGTCTCTTTTCTCCATGAAATCAACCAGCTGTAGATCCATTTGGTACCGTGGCCCTAGCCTATCCATTAGATTCCTGGAAAAATAAAATAATATTAAAATGTCTGTCTTTAAAAGTGAGCACAAAAATAGTTATTATTATTATTAGATGCCACACAACAATATTGAGAAGTTAACGAATCAACATTGTTATTTGTAATAACTAAGTAGTGAGAAAGGTTAATTGTAATTTGAGTCTTCAAAAGCAAAACTTGACCTGTGACTGCTATCAATCACTAGTTTAATATTGTTCAACAGGCCAAAAAATTGCTTTTTTTCTGTGCCCAAATTAAAAAACATATCTACTAATCAAATTCTTAAAAAACATTGTTTTACTTACTTTAGCCTATCCTTGACGAGCATTATTATTTATTTTGTTCCTCCTAATTAGCTAACAGTGCCCATTTCGTCTGTTTCATATGATGCTTAAATTGTGTTAATGCGGTAATGAACTATTTCAAACTGTTTATAGTTATACCCAAATTGAAAGTTCTATTAGTAATTCATTGTGTACACATACTTAAAAAGTACTTCACCTTTAAACTTAAAAAGAGTTCTTCGAAAGTTGATATTTGTTTATTTTGTTTCATGATCATCGTGATAACAATTTTTTTCTGACAACAAAAAAATGAGGCAAAGACACGCTCGCTGAGGCAAACAAATATAACGTTTTTTTACAAGAAATATTTGAAAAGATGTTATGTTTGACGAATTACACTATTTATTAAGTATTTTTACTACTTAAACGCTCGTTTATGAAAGTTACAAAGGGTTTATTATGACTTTGCCGGTTTAACGATAAATAAAACATGGCTGTTGCTAAGAGTAACGCAGCTAACTTCATGTGGTACAACAAAAATTTTGGCCAATCCGAGCGCAATTCCCATTTCAATCCAATGTTGTCAAAATTGTTTTCAAGTGTACGCTAATTTGTCAGCATTGGATTGACATTGGATTGAAATTGAGATTGGATCTAAATTGTTATTGGATTCAAGAGTAAGCTTGCTGTCCCGGCTTCGCATGGATCTGAATTATACAACAGCACCACCGAGTCCAACTATGCCTATAACCTTCACAAAAGTACTAGCAATAAATTGAGGAAGTTTTACCGCAATGTGATGAACGGTATGGCAACACATAAAATTTGAACAAACAAATATATTTTTTTTTATATTAGATGGTCTGAAAAGAACCGACCCTAATAACTGATTTTAGCCCGACCCGGGATTCTAAACTAGGTCCTCAGAGCGGCAATGGTGTTAACGACCACTAGATCAAAGGGGCCGTTAAATGTGAATAAATAGTTCTTCAACACTACGGTCTACTAGTGTACGTAAGCTTCGCCCAATCCTCCCTCGATTTCCTTAATTGTTATGCTTGGCTTGGATTGACGATCGCAGTACCAGACATCTTGAATCCTAATGTTGCTAAAAAAACATTAGTGAAATAAAATAAATATGAAATTTAGGTTTAATCAACTTATTGTTACGAGCTTAGGGTTTGTGACAGTAAAAACTGCCGATTGAATTACCAAAATTAACACTTCAATTACCGAACACCAACTACAAACTTAAAACACACTAATAATGAAACTAAATTCGCAGTTGTATCGCTTCGAAGTATTCACTTGTATTGCCAATTCAATACTGACTCGGTCGCGGTCCTTACTGGCCTTATTATATAGGGACTCTTCTGCTGAAACATCTGGAATGTTTGAGTATATACCGTTACCGACTGACTATGTGTAGAAAGTTCTAGTATGGAATTTTCTAGAAAGCTCTCCTAGTTCTGCCACTCGATACAAGATGGCGCGAGTCACCACTCGCCACATGCCGGGCATTAATTATGGCGCGCAACAATATAGTAAGAAATAATTATTTATACTAATTACATTGAATATCATGTACTTACTTTAAGCCGAATTCCTAATAATAGAAAGACCAACTGAACAGTAACTATACAGCAACGTTGGTGCCGTAGAGATACGCCGAGAATTCATCAGCCTATCGTATCGCGTCCTACTTCTCTAAAAAGTCGACTTAAGGCGACACCGTGAAAAAATGCATTTCCTTTCATCGAATAGTATAGGACTATGACACCACTAACGAAAGTGGAATTTTGATATAGGTAAATTCATGTCTTTATCTTGAATTTGATTGTTCAAAAACACGAATGTATAATTTTGACTCGATCATAATTATTTGCGAAAACACCTCTGAAAAATCACTATAGTTGAAATTATAACGAAATTACTTAATCTATATGCTTTGGAATCACTCAAATATATTTATAACATCAATATTAATAATTTACTTGCTCATGTATATTGATTACTGAAATCAATAATTTTTTAAAAAAAATATATTTTAAGATTCTGACAATTTCTAAGCGCTTTTAATCGTCGCGGGCGCTACGCAATTTTAGACCTTATGACGGCGTTTCTTCAAGTTTTTATAGAAATTATGTATTCACTCGGATCAGTACGGCGATAGCCTTTTCGATGTGTCGTCTTAAGAAAGAGATGAAATATACAGACCTGTGGAGAGAAGCTGAGTCAAAATTGATTGAATCGTGCATAAAAATAGCTAATCTGTTAATCTAATTGTACAACAGTTGTTATCATCACTTATGGATCAGACAAAATGCATACTAATTAGACACTCAAAAATTCCGTCGCTTGTCATTTCGCCTTGACTAGTGGTTTTTATGATTCGTGTAGTGGCGATGTAAGAATATCCACTACCTCATGTTATCTCGTTGATATCGTAAGAGGCGACGGAGGGAAACAATTCTGGAGATGAGCAGGAGCATCTTCCTAATAATGACTAAAAATACAGAACTGCGTTTGCCAACCTGCTTGCCAAGCGTGGCAAATATGGCTAATATCCCCTTATGGGGTAATCTATGGGGGAGACCTATATTCAGTAGTGGACTTTAATACTCTGTAATGGTAGTGGTTTTTAATTAATGTCTTCACGGATGTATAAACTTTGTAAAATTTATATTGGGAGAGGTCAATGTGTAGATCAATCATTCATTTCTCGTGACCGAATCATTCTAGTACATTTCGTCAAGGCCAATGTGTAGATCAATCATTCATTTCTCGTGACCGAATCGTTCTAGTACATTTTGTCACGCGTACCGGTGCATTCGGATCGTTCATTCAAATGGATCATTTCCGGATTCCAGTACACTACACTAAAATCAATTCATTCAGATCATTCGGGATTAGGTTGGTTTTCGACTCATTCACAATTCAGCCAAACCAGATCAAACGAACGAATCATTCATGATTGTTTAGGTCAATGTATAGCAGTGGACTTGTATGTGTAGTGGGTTGTAAAGTTGTAATGTTGCATTTACAGATATCCTTAGAAAAACTAGGTCTGACCAGTAAAAAGGAATCCTCCTGGGACGCAGATGGGAGTGAATGGAAACAGTCTACAGTCACGGTGCACAAGGAGAGCGAAGATGGCGAATATTATGGCGAATTACTTCTGAAAGGACCAAGTGTCTTCACTAGGTAAGATACATTAAGAAATTGAAGATGGCAGGCGGTTCACCACTGTGCGATTTAAAAGAAATTTTCTTCCTCCTACAACTTTCTTGTGGAATCCACCACCACCAGAGATTTTCCGGACCGATTCGACTTAGGGACCTTCAAGAAAAAACGTATTCCTTTTTAAAAGGCCGGCAACGCATCTGCCATTCTCCTGGTGTTGCAGTTGTTCATGGGCAGCGGTAATCACTTACCATCAGGTGAGCCGTATGCTCTTTTGTCCCCTCATCTATAAAAAAATAATATTTTTTTTATTATTTTACTCCACCATTAAGTGGTAACGTAGTCGAAGAAAGTAAAACACCTAACTCAGTTTAACGAAAACCTATTTACTCTTGCCTTAAAGACATCCATATTGTAATCGACAATTAATGAATTATTACGATGGAAATGGATACACTTTTACTATATATACACTGTATATTCATGTAATTTCTATAAAAATGTTAGTTCTAATGACCCTTAAAAGTATTTATATTGCTTAAATTGTTGAATACCTAATTATATTAAAACTATTTGGATGGATAGCGGTCTACTACTGTTCGATTCTCCACAAAGTGCCACTTACAAGGCTTTTTTGTAAAACTTGTTGTATTTGGAGAATTTTCCAGACTAACATGATTGATGATAAGGATTCAATAAAAGAACCTTTTTTTTTAATAGAATAAGGGTGACAAACTAGCACAACAGACTTCACCTGATGGTAAGTGGATGATGTGGCTCATAAAGAAAATTTGGCTTAAATGACACGTTTGGCAGGCGGAATGATTATAGCAGTGCCAAAAGTCCTTTGATGCTACTGTATAGGTATCTTTTGGTGTTGACGTGATCGTTGTGTTGTTTTGACTATCTTATACTAAATCCTTAAACAATTATTAAATTTTACGCGATTACTTATACTTTTTTACTTTAATTATAGATACATATTACATGGTTATTCTTCAAAGTGTAGCCAAATTTTAAAATTAAGTTCAAATATATAAACAATGTACTGTTATAGTATATGAAAATTCGAGTAAATAAGGCTTCTACTTTTATTTGAATATAATTATATATTCAAATAACAGAAGAAGATATTTGAGAATAATTATCCCAAATTGGATGTGATTTGTGGGCAACAAGCATAACGTTTTTACACCTAGCCTACCGATTGACCCTTACAAATGTGGTGCGTGCGCAGTAAAATCAGGTAAAAAAATGCATTACCGCGCATTTTGAATTTAAAAATACAAAATATAGAAAGGACAGAATGTTTTATATTTTATTAAATAAATTTTTCTTTACCATTTGTCTACATAAATTTTAATTTAATTACTTATTCTGAACCTTCTCTGCAAGATTTCCCGGTTATTGCAAAATAACCCTATTTACATTTTATTTTAAATTCTCGATGGTTCAAGTGCTTTATAATTACACTTAACTAGCTAGGAGACTCAGAAATCTACCATTTTCTAATTGTTGATAGTCCACAGATGCTTTGTATATTTCTGTTAAATGTACTTAAGCTAAACTATGGAAATTTCAGTAAAGAATTATTATTTATAAGGTAATAATAAAGAAACCTTGAAAAACAGAGTTGGTTGAGTGTTGGAAAGCACTTGACATGTATTAAAAATAACTTAAATACCCAAACGTGTAATAATTGGTTTTATACAGTATTTTATCATGTTTAAAAATAAATAAGAAATGTTGGTCATCCCTAACATGTTGCACTCGTCGGAGAAAAAGACAATTTTAAATTTTTTGGGGCACAAACAGGTTATCATCAAACAAGTCAAATAAAAGAAATGTATTTAAAGTTGTTATGGTTGGTATATATATATATATAAAAGGGGGATGAGTCGATCGCGTCCGTAGGCTTCGACCACCAAACCTTAGGCCCACCCTACACGTGTCCCCCGGGTGGTGCTAAACGAGCGACAAAGCCGAAAAAATAGACTTGGCTTCCCGCCGTGTGGTGGCGGCGTAAAACCTACCACCACCCCTTGTTCGCACCATGAGCCAGGAGATAAAAGAAATGGCCCCGAGTTCCCGGCGCCCCTTTAATGGGGCAGGGGTGCGAAGAATCTCCGGGAGAAAAACCGGCGACGAGGTTCGCCACCCATCACGTTCTGTCTCCCGGAGGGGCGAAAAGTGGATTGCGGAAGCCCGTCTGGCTACGCTGAATGTATGTGGAGCAATGAATGATAAGATGGATGAAGTATGCGAAATGATGAATGACAGAGGAATAGATGTGTTATGTGTAAATGAGACGAAACGAAAGGGAAAGGATGCCACTCCACATGGCACGTATACCGCGTATTGCTCTGGTGTAGACGAGACCGAACGGGAGTCGGTTTCATCCTTTCAGAAAGAATGGGTCAATGTGTGAAAGAGTATGAATGTGTAAGCCCGAGGCTGCTATGGATACGAATGAAAGTGGGCTTAAAGAAGCTGTTCTTGCTAGGGGTGTACGCCCCAGACATGTCTAAGCCCACTTACATCCGAGAGCAGTTTTGGGACATGGTAAGGATGGTGTTGACAAAATGTAGGGAAAATAAAAATATTATTATGTTAAGAGACTTTAATGGAAGGGTTGGGGTGAGGAGGTCAGGTTATGAAAGGATATTGGGAACGTTTGGTGATTAAAATATAAATGAGAATGGTGAAGACCTCCTCGCCGTATGTGTGGAAAAGAATCTCTTTGTGACGAATACTGTTTTTCGTCATAAGAAAGATTCACATGTATACATGGGAAAGAGGTGATGATAGAAGCATGATAGATTTCGTAATTGTGAATGAAAGAATGAGGAGCGCAGTCGTAGATAAGATACAAGGGTTTACCGGGGGTCCAACGTAGGGACGGATCATTACTTGGTCTTATGTCGAATTAATGGTCTTTTCAAGCGTTGGCGGCATCGACATCTGTGTCTACCACTGCGTTACAGCGTATAAGAATAGAGAAGTTACAAGATGAAGATGTGAAAGAGAAGTATAAATGCAGACTGAGAGAAAATATTAGGTGTTTGAATGAGTTGTGTATGAATGATTTAGACTTGAATACTGTGTGGGATAATATTAAGAAACGTTTGGTGGATGCAGCCACTGAAGTATGTGGTGTAAGTAAGAGAACAAATGAAAGGAAAAGGAATACGTTGTGGTGGGATGATGAGGTACGGGTGGAAGTTGAATCAAAGAAGAAAGCATGGTTAGATTTACTAGCAACTAAAGCTGGTAATTCTGGTGGTATGAATGATGAGATTGAAAGAAAAAAGGCAGAATTTAGACGTCTAAATAAGAGAGTAAAAGAAGTAGTTGAAAGGAAAAAGAAAGAAAGAACGGATAAGAATGATAGAAGGATATCTGATAATTTCCAGGCTAATATAAAAATGTTCTGGAAACTCGTAAGAACTGCCAGGGGAAATACAAAACAGCCTATAATTAATGCTGTAAGAGACGAGAATGGATGTATTCTGAATGAAGAAGTTTCGAATTTAAACAGATGGAAGGAATACTTTGAAAGCGTGTTTATGAGTGAAGAGTCGTCTGAATTAAATGAACAAGAAATTCCGAAAGAAGTGGAAGGGGGTATGGAGATATGTGTAGATGAAATAATGAAAGCAATGAAAAGCATGAAAGCAGGTAAGGCAGCTGGATATGATAGAGTATCACTCGAGATGCTACGGGCTGGAGAGGGAGTGGTGGCAGGCCTGCTGTACACCTTGTTTAATTTGTGTTGGGAATTAAAACGGGTACCGGATGACTGGTGTAAAGCAGTTATAGTACCAATATATAAAGGAAAAGGGTCACAGCAGGACTGCAAAAACTACCGTGTTATCAGCTTGCTCAGTATTGTGGGTAAACTGTATGCTAAGGTGTTAATTGAAAGAGTTATGAAAGAAACTGATGGAAAAATTTGGGATGTGCAAGCAGGGTTTTCGAAAGGGAATGGGGTGTACAGATCAAGTCTTTTCCATGTGCATGATTGCGGAGAAGTTTTTGGCTAAAAATCAGAAAGTTTTTTGTGCGTTCATGGACTTGGAAAAGGCTTATGACAGAGTGGACAGGAATGTGTTATGGCAAACACTGAACTCATATGGGTTGAGCGCTGGTTTGATACAGGCATTGAGGTCTCTTTATAGGGATTCTAGTGCTTGTGTCAGGATCAATGGGGTCTACTCGGACTGGTTTGGCATCCGAAAAGGTGTCAGACAGGGCTGTGTGGCTTCCCCTTGGCTGTTCAACCTATTTATGGACCGGTGTTTGCAAACTTTGAAAGATGAAGAATGTGGGTTAAGAATGGGCGAGTTAACCGTCAAATGCCTTTTGTATGCCGATGATCAAGTCATATTTGCGTCATCGGCGGCTGAGTTGCAAATGATGGTTACATTAATGAACTGGGCATTAAAAGAAAGGGGAATGAAAGTGAACGCAAGTAAGACGAAAGTGATGGTTTTTGAAAGAGAGGAAAGCAAAACGGTATGTGAAATAAGAATAGAAGGAGAGTTAATTGAGCAAGTGGATGAGTTTGTGTATTTGGGATGTGTATTTAGCAGGCATGGTAGATATGATAAGGATATAGAACGACGAGTAAATGCAGGGAATAGAGTGTGAATAGAGTGTGAAAACTATTGTGAAGAACCAGAATGTGTCAAAAAAGGCACGTATGGTAATTCATAATGCTGTGTTAGTCCCTACTTTAATGTATGGTAGTGAAAGCTGAGTGTGGCAGAAGAAGCACGAAAGAAGAATAAATGCTGTAGAAATGCGGTCTTTAAGGAGTATGCTAGTGTTGAATCTGAATGACAGGGTGAGAAATTGCGTGATAAGAGATAAATGTGGTATGCAAGATGATGTTGTGACCAGGATTAAGAAAGGAATGCTTCGGTGGTTTGGTCACGTAGAAAGAATGAATGAGGAAAGAGTGACAAAGCAAATTTATATGGCAGATGTGAACGGCAGAGTCGGGAAGGGACGCTCTAGAAAAAAGTTTATCGACCGAATTGGCGATATTTTGAAAATGGGCCACGTTAAAAGTACCCTTAACCGACGAGCATGTATGCGTAGATATATGGATGTAAAGGAGGCGAAAGAGGTATGTCAGGATCGTGTCAAATGGAAGTCCGTAGTCTCTGCCTACCCTTCTGGGTGACAGGCGTGAGTGTTTATGTATGTATGTATATATATATGTTTACGCCGGATAGGTCGTCTTATCGAGCGGGGTGAAGTGACGACTACCAGAGGTGTGGGAGGGGGAGGCTAGCCGCAGACTGCGTGCAGTCAGGCAGTTGCCCTTAGCCATTGAGGTGGACAGTACGGGGCCGCGCGCCTAAGCGCGCGGCACACGCGCCGGCGATTGCCCGGTTGGGCTCTCAAGATTAATATAATTGTGCTTCGAAGGGGCGATCTCGAATTATCTTATATTAGTTGGTGAATTGATAACTAGGCTTAATTCTTTGGTGTATAGTGAGAAACCGTCAATTGAATCGACGCGGTGTTAGTTTGTTCTACGTCGGTCTGTGTCATTGAACTTTGACCCACCGTCCTTGAGTTGCCGCGTGTCCCTAATTAACGTCGATGGACTTGATGGTTAGAATCTAAAGACGATTGGACAATAATTGATGGGTGATGGAAGAACATGGTTTCTGAGAAGATGAGGTGCTTTGGATACCTGCCCCTAAGATGGATCCTATATTTGAAGAGGAGATGCCTTCGGATCTGCTGTTCTGCAACCAGCGGGGATATCAGGTTACACAATTGAACACGCACTAATCATGACACAATCACACACATACTTACAAAAAATTTTTGAAAGAAAAGCTTTCAGAATTTGAGCTTTCTTTAGATAGAGATATAGTCGCAATAGTCACTGATGGCACCAGTGTCATGTTAAAAGTTGGAAGAAATCTGCGCGCTTATCATCAAGTCTGCCTTGCACACGGTATTCAGCTAGCTGTACTTGAAGTATTATACAAGCAAGGCGGCGCGGAAAATATGCGATCCCCTGATACTGCTGTTACTGCTGGTGGAAGTGAAAGTCACTCCGAATTCGAGAACGACGCAGATAGTGCTGAAGACGAAACCGGGGGATTTGAAGTAATACCGGTGGTGTCAAACCCAAACGAGCTTAATAATGACTATAAAAGTGTCATCAGTAAAGTACGAGCAGTAGTCAAAATTTTCAAAAATTCTCCAGCCAGTGAAGAATGACATGTTTCTACAGAAACATGTAAAACAGGATACGGGAAAAGAACTCCAGCTACTAGCCGATTGTAAGAATCGTTGGGGAAGCATCTCTACTATGGTGGATAGATTCAATAGGTTAAGATCATGTGTATCCAAAGCACTGATTGACATGAACTCTGATATTAAGTTCACACAGAGCGAGTTTCATACTTCGGACAATTTCCAGAAAAGTCTGAATATTATCAAAGTGACAGTCGATCAGTCGAAGCACTGTGCCGGCGTGATGCAACTCTATTAACCGCTGATGCGGCTATGAAATTTATGCTACGTAAATAAGATAGTCAAAATTCTACACTGTCAAGACTTCTCGCAAGACCATTGCGCGTGCGCATTTCCCAAAGACGACTTTCTATTGCATCTACTTTGCAGTATCTCCAAAATCCTGAAACATATTTCAGTGAAGTTGCTACCGCCGAGTTCCCAAAAACTCCAGAAATGGTGGAGGAAATTTATTCACTAACTCAAAATTTTGAAGATGAACCTGTGGTTAGAGTTTAGATGATTTGGCCTTGGATAATAGCGCCAGTAGCGTGAGTGAAATTTCGAAAGCGTTGATTTTGCTAAAGAACTAAATAAAGAAATTGAAAAATCATTGAAGGAGAAAAATACAAATATGCGAAATAGAAATGAATTTGCCGCCCTTTTTCTTCCAACGGCCACAGTGGTGACCACCCGACCTGTGTGCCCGACCTGTGTGACCACCCGACCTGTGACCTGTGTGCTGGTCACACGTGTGGTTAACGACTTTTTAATTTTTAATTTAAATTTGATTGATGATATATAAATTTCTCATAATAGTTTTAATCAGATCATTCATCGTCAAAAATACAAATATGCGAAATAGAAATGAATTTGCCGCCCTTTTCCTTCCAACGGCCACAGTGGTGACCACCCGACCTGTGTGCCCGACCTGTGTGACCACCCGACCTGTGTGACCTGTGTGCTGGTCACACGTGTGGTTAACGACTTTTTAATTTTTAATTTAAATTTGATTGATGTTATATAAATTTCTCTGTGTGTCTAAACAGATAACCCAATGACCGAAGACGTCGCTCGAGATGGGTTTAAGGGAGATAAATATAAGGGGATGACATTCAAAAGGCTAATAAGTACGGCCTAGTACGTCGCGCACACAAGAAACGCAGAAGGTGTGCAGCGATATGGAACATTCCCTGCTATCCACCGACTACCCCAACTAGATTGCGCACATGCATAAATGTAAAGCCATCTACGCCCATCACCTGGAATCCCAGAACTCTAGCAATGTTTCGCAGAAAGTAAGGCAAGTTTGGCAAACGCCACTTTATAAGCTCATCCTGATCCGACGGCAGAATTGGCGATTGTTACCGACGCGACGCATCAGATACTGCTGTAGGAGCAGTTTTACAACAGAAGAATGACTCAGGCTGGATACCGTTCTTCACGCATTCTTCTCCATAAAGCTTAACACAGCTCAAAGGAAGTATAGCCCTTATGATAGAGAACTGCTAGCTATGTATGAGGCAATAAAATATTTAAAATTTGTGATAGAGGCTCGATCTTTTACATTATTCACTGACCATAAACCACTTATATCAGCGTTTAACAAGAATTTACAGAATTTATCACCACGACAATTTCGATACCTTGATTTCATATCGCAATTTACAGATATCAGGTATATTAAAGGTGACGAGAATATTGTTGCAGATACACTTTCTCGGATAGACGCTATTTCAAACGTAATAGACCTACAAAAGCTTAAAATTTCACAAGAAAAGGATAATGACCTCGTTAAACTTATAGAAGGCAATTCTTCACTGAAGCTGCAGAAAATCGCCTTTTCTGACTTTGGGAAGAAACTTTATTGCGATATATCCGGTACGTCTCCTCGTTTATATTTGCCGTTAGAATTTCGTCGTGAAGCCTTTGATTCGATACACGTGTTAAGTCACCCAGGAGCAAAAGCTACAATTAAGTTGGTAGCACAACGATACGTATGGCCCAGTATGAAAAAAGACTGTAGAGAATGGGCACGCGCGTGTATAGACTGCCAGCGCTCTAAAGTCTCTCGACACACTAGATCGCCAGTACAACCTTTCTCGCCACCGTTCAATAGATTTTCGCACGTGCATATCGATCCTATTGGACCACTACCTGTTTCACGCGGTTATAGATATTGCTTAACGTGCGTAGACAGGTTCACACGTTGGCCCGAGGTAGTTCCCTTGGAGGATATAAAAGCCGAGACTGTGGCTAATGCCTTTACTCGTAGCTTGATCTCGCGTTTCGGATGTCCTCATAAAATAACCACAGATAGAGGAAAACAATTTGAGTCGCACATATTTAAAGAGCTATCTAAACTCACAGGTTCTCTCCACATCTCTACCACCGCTTACCATCCAGCAGCCAATGGCCTAGTCGAGCGCTTTCACCAACAACTGAAAGGTGCCATCATGTGTCACGCAGATAAGGACTGGTGTGATGAAGCTCTTCCACTAGTTATTCTAGGAATACGATGCGCCTGGAAAGAAGATATAGCAGCATTGGCTGCTGAGTTGGTGTGTGGTGAGACGTTACGTTTACCTAGTGATTTCTTTTTATCAAGCCCGACACAAGTCACTGACTACGCGAATTTCGTATCCAGGTTACGCTCACATATAAGAGAGTTAAAACCCTCAATGGTCGTTCGACATGGAACCCCAAATGCACTTGTTCATAAGGATTTGTGTAAGGCGTCGCACGTGTTTCTGAGGCAAGATGCTACCAAGAAAGCGTTGCAACCATCTTATTCCGGTCCATTTAAAGTAATGGAACGCGATAAAAAAACATTTAAAATTAACGTAAAGGGTAAAATTATTACAGTTTCTGTTGACAGATTGAAGCCAGCCTACACTCTAAACGATTCTAGGAAATGTAAAATGTACGAAGAAATGCAGTTCAAAAATATCATAAATTCACCGAACCTTTGTCAACAAACTATTTCGAAATATGAAATAGTTTCTTGACAAAGGTTGGTTGTAAAAAATATAAAAAATATGAAAGAACAATCATATTTTTATATATCTAATACTTCTCAAAACCCCCGGAAAGACTAAAAACTTCTAATAAAGAAAACTCAAGTCGACAAAAATCGACATCTTACTTCTTACAGAATGAAACCGGGGAGAAAGTTCTTTTCTTAATAACCTTAGTTTAGGCACTTAATAAAACGAACGAAAAAGCATTAAGAAATGCTTTACAACGTCAAATATTTGAAGAACCAAATGACAAGAAGGGTAAACATCCTAATCGCAAGAAAATAGATTCCACATTGGCAGAGGATAACTCGCATCAACAAATTGTTTCTTATGACCACTACCGGAGAGTTCACAGAACATTTGTTTCACTAAACTTGGTAACGAAGAATGCGAGATTTGCGAAAAATGTAAATTTCATAATCCTAATATAATTAATCCTAAATAATTGGCCATCGCAATTGCATTGATTGTAGAGAATTTTAGAATCATAGTAAGCGAAAAAATTTGACAAGTGAAAAATATATAGAAGAAAAAAATATTCAAATGGCAAATAACAATGACAGCGACTCTATATATTACTCTGCTGATTTAGAAAGCATATTTATTATTTAGTAGGTGTTACTGCCCCAGGCTACCCTGACAAAGTCGATCGGGACTAGGGCCCATAAGTAGTCCAACTCGACGAGTAGCCAAGGGGAGGGTCCAAGACCTATGGATAATTAAGCTATAGCGGCTAACAAAGAACCAAGCAACACTTACCGTTTGTCGAGGTAGGGTTAACCACAGGAATAGTCAGGTGAAAGTGAGGTGCATGTGAGTTGTGTTCAGTAAGTGTTCAATGTGTAACCTGACATCCCCGCTGGTGCTGAACAGCAGATCCAAAGACGTCGCCTCTCTTCAAATGTGGGACCAATCCAAGGAGCATTCAACCAAGGAACACTTCCGCTTCTACTTTCACTATATTCGTTTATCACTTTATTGTACTATTAATTATCTTCAAGTTCAATCAAATCAAGTCAATCGACGTTAAACAGACACACGCGGTACAACTCAAGGACGGTGGGTCAAAGTTCAATGTCCCAGGCTCACGTAGCACAAAACTACCACTGCGTCGATGCAATCAACGGCACAAAAGGTCCTGTAATCACTACAAATTCCAAGTAAGCCCCCGTCACGTAACACGTTCCAAAATAGACGCTAAATTTGAGGGGGTCTAGGTTATATTCTAATATTCAATAATAAATTCAAAATGGCGCGCTCAATTAACACAAGTATTAGGCCTTCGAATTAACAGCTGCCGCGCACTACCGTATAATTCACAAATAATACTTAACACTGCTACAAACAATTATCCAATATGGCCTCGTTATCCGGAAACTTACAAATATAAGACAACACAAGGAGACTCTCAATATATAATCGACCCGGGCTTCGCGCAACCAACTAAAGAAATAAGCCTAGTTATCAAGTCACATACTAATATAAGATAACATAAGGCCATCCTGTCGACGCACAATTATATCATTCTCGCGACCTCTAAACTAGACCCGGGAACGCCGGCGTTCCATAGCGTGGGCGCCGCATGCCTATGGCTCGCGGCCGGCTCGGCGCCGCCGCCGACTCACTCACAACTCGGCTCGCTGCAGACTGCGCGCCGCCGTGGGCGCAAGGCGAACCCCTCCCCGCGCAACCCGCCATCAAACCGGTTCCCCGCTCGACAATCGAGCGCGAGCAATAGGATTTGTATTCACAACTTAACGGATTTTATTGTCACCAAGTAGGATGAAAGAATATAAGTACCTGTCGTCTTCCCTGCCAAAGCCAAAGCTCTCTCTTTCTAACCAAAGCGTTCGACGGTCTCATTGCTCATACTTATTAAAAAAAATTAGAAAACCTTGGCATTTGTGACCTAATAATATCCTAAGCTACTGCACCACGGAGCCGTCAATAATTCGCCTCAAACAGACGTACACGAAAGCGAGTTATTAAAAACATAGTGTTACGCGCTCGGGTCGACGACACAACTAGCGCCATCTAGTGTCAGGAACGAGAGCGAGGGGAGCGTTGCAGTTTATGACATCACAGATCTCTCAACCGACAGCGCCACCCGAAGAACTAAGTTTCTAGAAAATCTTTACTCGAAATCTCGGTACCTTGCGCGTGTTTACTTGAACATTCCGGATGTTTTGCTAATTTAAATAAATAGGTGGCGCAAGATGCGATCGAGTCAGAGTTTAACTCGGCGACACAAGCGAAGCTTCGGAGCGGAATTAAGTGAATTAGTGTGTTTAATTATTAGTGTTTTTAACTTTAATTTGTATAAAGTAAATTAAAGTGTTAATTTAGGTAATTCTATCGGCAATTTTTATTGTCACGAACCTCAAGCACGTAACAATTGGTGTCAGAAGTGGGATAAAATAATGCCGATTTTACCTAAGGAGGAAACGGAGGGTGTCCGTACCCGAAGTCAACGCCAGCAGGAGACGGACCAGAGGAGATTTGGTGGTGCAACGCCGCAGATGTCTGAGGGCCAGCCGCCGGCCACGGAAGCCGGTCCGTCAGCAGCTTCTACGTCTGTGGCACCTGATTTAGGTGCTGTGATGGTGATGCTGCAGCAGCTACGGAGCGAACAGGAGGAACAGGCCCGTCAGCAGGCGGAACAGGCTCGTCGGTCGGAAGAACAGATGCTCCTCATGAAGGACCTTCACGCTACCTTTGGGAAAGAGATAAGGCAGGTGAAGGATAGGGTTGCTCAACACGACAACCGTCTGTCGGAAGCTGAAACCCGAATCGAAGAACATGAAACCCGAATCAACCATGTGAACAATCGGGTTGACAACGTGATGGCTGACGTGAAGAAAACGCTAAACGACCTCAAACTTGGGGATGGAACTACAGCTCCCGTAGTAGCTGCAACACCGTCGCTACGTGGATTCAAAGTGCCGCCGTTCGACGGGACCTCTTCCTGGTCGGCCTACAAAATCCAGTTCGAGGCCGTCATGGAGGCGAACGGCTGGAATAAAAGCCAAGCCATGACTGCACTCACCCTAGGCCTGCGCGACCAAGCCTTAACAGTTCTGGAAGCTCTCGGTGAGGAAGTGACTTATGAGCAACTCCTTGAGGCATTGGAGGCGAGATATGGCGATGCTCACCTGGAACACGTCTTTCGCGCGCAGCTTAAAGATCGTGTGCAGCGCATCAACGAAAACCTGCAGCAGTGGGCTCTAGAAGTGGAGAAGCTGGTGCGAAAAGCATACCGGTCTGTACCTGCGCTCATTGAAGGGAACCTGGTGCAGGCATTCATCGACGGCATCCGCGACCTGGAAGTCAGAGCTGCTGTGAGGCTCGGGCACCACAAGACGCTTAAGGACGCCTTGGCCCATGCACTGGAGGTGGAAGCCGTGCGACAGGATCATCGTTCCCATCGCGTCAGGGAGGTTGCAGCAGCTACAGTTCGCGACCGCAACAAAGGATACAGCCCAAGGTGCTATGGCTGTGGGGAAAAGGGCCATCTTCGATCCAGCTGCCCTAAGCGAACCGTGGAAAGGAGAGTCGATCGACCTCGAGAGGGTAGTGCAGCTAACGGCACCGCCTGGCGGCGACAGGATCATCGTTCACCTCACGCTAGGGAGGTTACAGCAGTTACGGTTCGCGACCACAATAAAATATACAGCCCTAGGTGCTATGGCTGTGGGGAATGGGGCCATCTTCGGTCCAGCTGCCCTAAGCACACCCTAGGAAGGGAAGCTGAACGGTCTCAGAGAAGAAGTGCGGCTAACAGCACCGCCCAGCAGCAACAGGAATACGACTTTACTATCAGACACTGCAGCGGGAAATCTCACGGCAACGCAGATGCATTGTCAAGAAGACCTTGTCCGGAAGATTGCAACCATTATAGTAGGCAAGAGAGTAAGGAAGTGGTATCCGTGAGGATGCTCAGGACAGACCACCTCAGCAACGGGTGGAAGGACAGCCTACGACGTGCACAGCAGGAAGATCCAGACATCAAGCCGATTCTGGGATGGATGAAGGCCCGTGCTACCAAGCCTAAGTGGAGGGACGTCTCAGCGATGAGTTCAACCACGAAAAGCTATTGGGCCCAATGGGACAGCTTGCTGCTTCAGGATGGAGTTCTGTGTCGTAAATAGGAAAACGTTCGGGGAGACAGCTGTCATTTGCAAATGGTTGTCCCTAAAGCTAAAGTACCGGATGTTCTACAGCTGTACCATAATGATTGTTCAGGAGGCCATCTGGGAGTTAAACGAACTCTACTGAAGATCCGAGAACGGTTTTACTGGGTCCACTGTCGAAACGATGTCGAGGACTGGTGTCGCAAATGTACAAGTTGTGCGGCTGTAAAGGGACCTCAGACTCGTAGTAGAGGTGCATTGAAGTTGTACAATGTGGGTGCACCATGGGAGAGAATAGCCATTGACGTGGCGGGGCCGTTTCCGGAGAGTGAAAGCGGTAACAAGTATTTCATGGTTGTGATGGATTACTTCACTAAGTGGCCAGAAGTCTTCGCCATTCCAAATCAAGAAGCTTCAACAGTTGCAGATAAACTAGTTCATGAAGTCTTCTGTCGTTTTGGAGTACCTTTAGAGATTCACAGCGATCAAGGAAGGAATTTTGAGTCTCAAATATTCCAGGAAACTTGCCGAGTTATGGGTACTCATAAAACAAGAACGACTTCTTATCACCCGCAATCTGATGGAATGGTGGAACGATTTAATCAGGCATTGGAGAGGTACCTAGCAAAAGTTGTAGACAATCGGCAACGAGATTGGGACAAGCACATACAACCGTTTTTGTTGTCATATCGAAGTTCTGTTCACGAAAGTACAGCAGTGACACCAGCTTTCGCAAACTTTGGAAGAGAATTACGGCTGCCTGCGGACCTGATCACCGGGATACCACCTGATGCCCCACGCAGTATAACCGATTATGCAAATGACTTGCGGAACAAAATGAATGACATTTATGAGCACGTCAGACAATCGGGCCAGCAAATGTGTGAGAAAATGAAAACCCGGTACGACCGCAAAATGAACAATAAAGGGTTCAACGAAGGTTCATTAGTGTGGTTGCACAATCCAGTCCGCAGCAAAGGGAAATCTCCTAAGCTTCAAGCTAAATGGGACGGCCCGTACCGGATTGTAACCAGGATCAACGATGTGACCTACCGGATACAGAAAGGCGCAAGAGGGACTCCTAAGATCGTCCATGTGGATCGCTTGGCGCGTTATTATGGGACCGATAATGCTCGGGACGAGCATGTCTTAGGAGGGGGCAGTGTTACGCGCTCGGGTCGACGACACAACTAGCGCCATCTAGTGTCAGGAACGAGAGCGAGGGGAGCGTTGCAGTTTATGACATCACAGATCTCTCAACCGACAGCGCCACCCGAAGAACTAAGTTTCTAGAAAATCTTTACTCGAAATCTCGGTACCTTGCGCGTGTTTACTTGAACATTCCGGATGTTTTGCTAATTTAAATAAATAGGTGGCGCAAGATGCGATCGAGTCAGAGTTTAACACGGCGACACAAGCGAAGCTTCGGAGCGGAATTAAGTGAATTAGTGTGTTTAATTATTAGTGTTTTTAACTTTAATTTGTATAAAGTAAATTAAAGTGTTAATTTAGGTAATTCTATCGGCAATTTTTATTGTCACGAACCTCAAGCACGTAACAATAGTAAAAAGATGTGGTAAAACACATGTGTGCAGTTCACACGCGGTAAAAGTTAAACCTTCAGAAAAGGAGACTGCGATAGTAGGAAACACTATATACGAGGTGTGTTCAAAAAGTAAGGTGACTTTTTGAATTTCGCGGGCAACGCACATTCGATTTTCGATTTTTGTATTTTGTTGCGTTGGTACACATTTCCTGAGCATATGTTTCAAGTTTGAAGTGTATAGCATGTTTAGTTTATTTTTGACAGTTACAAAGGTCAGACGTACTTTGGTGTGCTCGGCGATTTTCTTCTATCAAAAAAATGGATCAAAGAATTTGCATCAAATTTTGTGTAAAAAATGGAATTACGTGCTCCAAAACACTTGAAATGTTGACAGTGGCATACGGTGAGTCTACTCTTAGTAAAAAAAACGTTTATAAGTGGTACAAGCTCTTTCAAGATGGCCGAGAAGATGCCAATGACGAACCTCGCTCTGGACGCCCCAGCACGTCAACAACCGATGAAAACGTTCAAATAGTGAAGAAAATTGTTTTGGAAAATCGTCGAATCACTAACAGAGATGTTGCGGAGGATGTTGGCATATCGGTTGGCTCTTGCCATGAAATTTTTTCGGATATTTTGGGCATGAAACGTGTGTCAGCGAAATTTGTTACAAAATTGCTCAATTTCGACCAAAAGAACCGTCGCATGATAATCGCTCAAGAGCTATTGGATGATGTCAACAACGACCCAGATTTGCTCAAAAGGGTCATAACAGGTGACGAAACATGGGTATACGGTTATGACGTCGAAACTAAGACTCAATCGTCCCAGTGGAAGCACACTGAATCACCAAGACCAAAAAAAGCACGCCAAGTTCGATCAAATGTGAAGGTTTTGCTTACAGTTTTCTTCGACTGTAGGGGTGTGGTGCATCATGAGTTCTTGCCACAAGGTCGTATGGTCAATAAGGAGTATTACCTTGAAGTTATGCGCCATTTGCGATAAGAAATACGTAAGAAACGTCCCGAATTGTGGGTAAACAATTCATGGTTTTTGCATCACGATAATGCACCTGCTCACTCATCGTTGCTTGTGAGAGGTTTTTTGACCAAAAACAACACTACAATCATGCCTCAGCCACTATATTCACCGGATTTGGCCCCATGTGACTTTTTCCTGTTCCCAAAACTGAAGAGACCTATGAAAGGACGAAGATTTGCAACGATTGAAGAGATAAAAACTGCATCGCTGAAAGAGCTGAAGGCTATACCAGAAAGTGATTATCAGAAATGCTTTGACGATTGGAAAAAGCGTTGGCACAAGTGTATTATATCTGAGGGGGATTACTTTGAAGGGGACAACATAAATATTGATGAATAAATAAATAGTTTTTCATAAAAATATAAAGTCACCTTACTTTTTGAACACACCTCGTACTGTAGTCTATTGCACACCTCATATGCGAAGTGCGTGTGAGAGTAGACTCTCATCTAATGGAAATCCAGTAATTTTCTGAGCTAAAAATGTCTTTATTTTTTTACTATTGCACTTTTAGAATAATAAAATACACATATATCGAGAAAAATCACTCTTTTTCATGTTTCTATTATTTTAAAAATTAATTTTAAAGTAATATTTTTAAAAGTAATTTTCTGTATTTAGTGTAAAAACAAACTGATTGAAATAAAATTTTCGAGGGTGTCCGGATCTGTTTGTGTGTGTGGATGGCGCACGATTACGGTCGTTAGAATTAATGTATCAAAATAATTTTTTTATTAGGTTTAGAATCTCAACGCACAGGTTCCTTTTAAAAATCACTGAGTAATTTGGTCTCATTTAATTGATGAAAATGTAAAAAAAAACAACTGGTACTTTTTTACAAAAAATATTTTCATGGATCTCTTCTTTCGTCTCAAATATGGAAAATGAGATATTTTTTTATATAATCAAATGAGATTATGAAGCGTGCACTTTTTGATTTTCCGAATTTTGTCATTTTCTCGCAGGAGAATCGTTTAGATGTATTTACATATCCACAATCGTTTAGATGTACATATTTGTCTCTTTTTGGTGTCATATTTTCGTTTCATCGAATTTAAAATCACAACTATTCTAAAGAAGTTTTCACTTCAAAAAGCTGGGAGTGCAGAATTGCAATTTACAACAGTATTAGGAAGTTGTTGCCGTGGTCAAATTTGCTCAGGAGAAACACCTATACTTAAAAATTTAGCAACTTTTTTATACGTGGTAGAGCCACGCTGCAGTTATATTAGTGGTATTGTGGTATACTCTTAGAGAGAGAAGAAATAGCGAAAGGGTTGTAGTACGAATGGGTCGGCTCGACCGGGGAAGGACCACGCTCTCACAGAATACCAGCGTAAAATAGTAGCTTAATGCCGCTGTGTTTCGTATCGACGCTGGAAAGGAAAAAATTACTAAGCGACACTTTGGTCGATATTGAGTTATATATATCATTGGAATCGGATTTTTTTTCTGCGTCGATTGGTCCTACTCTCATTCTCCTGCGATGAATTTTATGTCGTTTAGTAATTTTAAAATTCGTGGGTTTTTCGGAGTTTTCGGCGACCAACCGACGAAAATTTTGTTCATTTTAAAAAATATTACGTTTAGGACATTTTGTACTTTACTGTATTCCTACTTAGTAAATATATCCTGTTTTTGGTTTAAACTATTTTGGCTTTAAGTTACTTTTTCCCGAGCTTATGAAAAAATAATTATTTATTTAGCTAATTCTTACCGCTTAAAAATTTTATTTTTTTGCAACCTCTTACCTTTTTACCTGTCCTTAATATAAACGTTTTGTCATTTGGATATTTTTTACCAGTTCTTATTAACAAAAAATATGTCGTTTAGTGATATTTTTCCTTTCTATAATTTTGTCGCTTAGATAAATGTGACCTGCCGTTGTGAAATATTTTTTGGCGTTAAGATATCTCTCCCAGAAAGCTTTTTTTAATAAAACGTCGGTTGAGTTTTTCGCGTTGATCTTGCACTGTCGTGTAGTCAGGCTGTGATTTAATATTCGAGTGGCCGTGAGGAACAAAAAATTGAATCATTGCGCGGCAAGCTGTCGCTTAGTCAACACGTGTGTCGCCGCGCATCCCGATGACTCGCCGCTTGGACTAGATAACCGGTAATTATTTTTATTTAACGTGTTACATATTTTTCTTATGTTGTAATAATATTTGAGTTATTTTTATTTTACGTGTTTTAATCTATGTTTTAGAATAATGGATCGACAAAAACTGCGTTCATCGAAATTAATAGACCTAGCTTTAATGAATGCAGATATCAGTCCAAATACTTCGCTAAATGATAATAAAACCTCTGTAAGTTATCTCCTAATATCTTAAAGATTAACTTATAATTAACTTTATTTTGACAATAACATAGTTTTGATTTTCTATACAGGACTATTTACCCATACAAGATGATTATGGTGAGCATGTGACCGCAAATAAAAAAGGTATGAACCGGAAAAATCTCAAGAAGCAAGTATGCAGAAAGCTTTTGTTTGAAATGATTGAACCGTTGAATGATGCACCGGTATGTATATTCCTACCTATCAAATTTTATAACTTATCATCTATCCGATACTGTCCTATCCTAGCCAAGCATCCACGCGCGCAACACGTACGAACATACGTACTTACATCAAACGTGTCGACATCTATGTGTGCTGACACATCGTAAGCGATTCGTATTGCAATAAATAAAGTCCGTACAGTGCGCGTGAATTTTGGCGTAAAAGCTGATCAGAAACATTTTTAATCTTACTTACATAGCAATTATTTTTTTTATTAGTTTTATATTGAATGTCGGAATGGGACAGGTAGGTAGCAATTATGATGTTATACAGTATTATATAAATTTGCACTATTTTAGGATGAAATGCTGATAAGTACATCGAAAAGCCCAGTTGCAAGTACATCAAAGGCACTTACCGTTTTTGAAGAAATTGAAAAGGTTTACAGTGAAGGTCCAGTAAATATAGATTATGCACACGTGGAAATCCCAGGTACGTCAACTCTAAACTCCAACCAAATCGCCGATAATGGGTTGAATACACCAAATGAGCAGACTTGAAGCACCATTACACCAAGTACCATTTCGACGAATTTGACAGTTGATGAAGGCTTTCGTTATGGGGATTCGAAAGCAATAAAACGACGAGGTCGTAAACGTAATTGTAAAACTAATAAACGTTATATTGACTACTTATCCGATGATGAAGATTTTTTTACATTTTTTAATTGCGATGGGGCTGATTTGGATTCAGATGAATGGTCGGGATCAGAGACGTCAGAAAACGATGATGTAGGTGATATTAGGACAAAGAAGAAGAAAAACCCAAAATCTAAGCAGAAGAAAAAGGTAGTTGTTATTATACAAGAAGAACCAATTGTAGGTGAAGAAGGTTTTAGAAAGGAGAAGAAAAATTCAAAGAAAGAACGACAACAAAAACGATTCAAGGGCGAGGAATATGTACGAAAGGATGGTAAAACTGTAAATGCTAAATGTCTTCAACCCAATCCATGTAGTGGAAAAAAATGTGGCAACAATTGCGAAAATATTTCGGATGAGAGAAGACAGCAGGTGTTCGATCATTTTTGGAAACTGACAGTAGACCGCCGACGAGACTGGTTGGTTAATTTAACACAAAAACTAGCTGTAAAACGTAAACGTACCAACTCAGACACCCGTGTTAATACTTTTAAATACCACATCAATGAAGGAGAAGGAAGGCGGGTAGTATGCTTGCAATTCTTGGCTGCTACATTAGACATTTCAGCAAAATCTATCTACCATACGGTCAAGAACTCTGAATGGGGCTGTGCTAAGGAAGATTTACGCGGAAAATGTATACCACCGAATAAAACAAAACCAGATACCATTGAGAACGTTGTGAAATTTATTAAAAGTTTACCGGCAGTACCGTCTCATTATTGTCGCCATGATTCCTCCCGAGTCTACCTTCCGCAAGAATTTAAAAATATTCCAAATGTCTACAGCATTTATAAAAAACGTTTGGAGGGCGACGGTGTTGATTTTGTTAGTGAAAAAGTATTTCGTAGAATTTTTACAGAGGAATTCAACATAGGTTTTCACGTGCCTAAAAAAGACAAGTGTTTGAAATGTTTAAAATTTGAGCGGTCAGATACTACAGATCCAGTTAATGCGGAAAAAAAAGTTGCTCATGAAAATGAGAAAAATGAGAGCTACAACCGTTTTTTTGCTCACAAAAACATCCATAAAATTGATCCTAATACTCTATGCGTAAGTTTCGATCTGGAAAAGGTTCTAAATACTCCACACGGCGAGTCCATGCTGTTGTATTACTCGCGTAAATTAGCGGTCTATAATTTGTGCTTCTATGAGAATGGTACTCGCAGAGTATTCTGCTTTTATTGGAATGAAAGTGATGGCAAAAGGGGTGCTAACGAGATAGCCAGTATTTTAAATAGGTATATAAAGTTGGTAGATGAAAGAGGTAACATAAAAAACTTGCTCCTTTATTGCGACTGCTGCCCAGGGCAAAATCGGAACCGGGTTGTCTTGGCGATGATACACTCGACTTTGCAAGAATGCAAAAATCTTGAAACGGTACAAATAAACTATTTACTAACCGGTCACACTTACATGCCTGTCGATAGTGTACATGCTGTTATAGATACTAATTTAAAGAAGACAATCATTTATGCACCATCGCAATGGTACACCGTATTTAGCACGGCAAGGAAAGATCCATTTCCATACGAGGTAGAAAATCTTCATTTTGAAGATTTTTATAAATGGGACTCAATATCTGAAAAATATTTTAAGGGCAATTTGACGGGAAAAATTAGTAAAATAAGGATTGCAACGTTTAAAAAAAATAAGCCTGAATCTGTTTCAGTAAAGTATACTATGGCACAATCTGGAAATGCAAGTGTAATTGAAATCCAGTCAAAAACCAGAGTGCCTCTTATGTCATGCTATCGATCATGTCTACCTATATCAAAGCTGAAATATGATGACTTAGCTAAACTTTGCAAGGACAAAGTTATACCTGGTCATTTTCAACATGAGTACTTAAACATTCCACATTCACAAACTGAAAAGGACAGATTACCTGAATCAGATATTAAGGATCTTGAGGTTTAAGCTACTTTAAAATATTTGGCAGTTGATTTAGGTTTAAATATTAAGTTACCATGTCATAGCTCTGAAATCTTCAAGTTCTAAGGATTTTGGAACTAAATCTAGATTTAACAATGAATGAAAACCTATTCAGTAAGTGTTATTATAATTACGAATTTTTGACTGATATTTACAGAATTTTATGGTACATTCATAGTATTTAGTGATTAACATTGTGATATAGTTACTTAAAACAATCATTGAAATATCAATGGCTTCATATTTTTACATAAATATATTTAAGGATAATGATTTATTTTTAAGTATTTATATTTCTAGTAATTATTTTAGACTGATATATGTAAGTGCCTATAACTATATTAAATTAATAGTCATTATAGTTTTACAACTGTTAAAATGCTGGCCAAAAAATAAATATTACATAACATGTTGGGGTGTAATGCTAAGAAAAATATTTGATTATTTTAAAGATATTGCAAAGTTTACAGTTTGTTAAATAATTCTAAGTGATTGGCATTACAATTGCAAAATGTGATTTCTTAATAATTATAATTTTTATAAAACTGAAGATCTGTGACGATATATGTTCCTTGTAATACTTGGTGTACTTTTTATTTTATTTTTAGAGGTTGTTTTGGTTTGTAAGCGTGATTTTGAATCACCAAATTTAATAATTGTTTTTTCTTAATAAAGAATTCTTTATAAAAAAATACTACTGTTTTTTTTTGTCAAACCTAGGAACTTCATTGAATAATTTGAGGCAAGATCTAATTTTAATTTGTACTCTGGTAAAAAAATCCCTGTCAAAAATTAATTAATCATGAAGTGTTAAGTGACTTATCCCTGAACATAGTTATGGTTTTTAATTATATAGGTATTTTTTCCATTCTCAAATTCTTGGAAAGTAATTGATTATTACTTTTTTCCCGTACTTACATTAAGGGTCGGTTGGCGGTTGGTCGGTTTTTCCCATCAGTATTTTTATTTAATTTTTTACTAAGCGACACTAACTTCGGCAATCGTAACCAAAGCAGAGATTTATTTACATTAGGTAAATAAGGATCAAAACATCTTAATAAACACATACAAATCATACCAGTAAGATAAACAGTACAATTTAAATGAATTTTTTTTCAAAATTTCAAACTTTAATCGACTCTCCTGTAAAGTTGCCTATATGTCGCTTAGTAATTTTTTCCTTTCCACCGTCGGTATGGTGAGTGTGGAAACCCGGAGACCCTGCATCGTATCTGCATTTTGATTCTTGATAATTGAGGATACATATAGATATCTATGAGTCACAGCGTCCACTTACCATCAGGTGGACTCCGGTGTGCTAGTTTGTGACCCTTATTCTGTGAAAAATGAAAAATAAAAGGCCGCTTTATTCAGTCCTTATCATCAATCATATCGGTCTGGAAAATTCTTTAGATACAACAATTTTTATAAAATAGCCTTGCATGCGGAACTTTGTGCAAAATGATTTCTTATATTTACGCGAACACTGTACATTGATTAAAACTACTTTTACGGATTTTTTCGCGTTTTATTTATTTTATTTTTAATACCCGAAGTTTCGGGTGCTTTCCAGCACCCATGGTCACGGGGGACTGAGGTGACTGACGTCCCGATGTCAAAGTTAACCCGGAGTACCTTCAGCTTTTTTAAAGCTTTAAAAAAGCTTTAAAAAAGCTAAAAGTTAACCCGGAGTACCTTCAGCTTTTTTAAAGCTTTAAAAAAGCTGAAGGTACTCCGGATTAACTTTGACATCGGGACGTCAGTCACCTCAGTCCCCCGTGACCATGGGTGCTGAAAAGCACCCGAAACGTCGGGTATTAAAAATAAAATAAATAAAACGCGAAAAAATCCGTAAAAGTAGTTTTAATCACTTTGTGCAAAATCAAACAGTAGTAGACCGCTAACCATCCAATGGGTATTCCACACTTTAAGCAATATAAATACTTTTAAGAGTCATCAGAACAATCGAGGATAGATGTAGATGTCTATGAGCCACAGCAACCATTGACAATCAGGTAGACTGTGTGCTCGTTTGTCACCCTATCCTAAAAAAAAATTCTTTTACAATTTGTTATTTTTAGGTACTGGAATCGAATGCCACTGTTAAACTCATCGGAATTCACGAGCGACGGCTGGTTTCGAACGGGCGACACCGTGGTGTATCACGAGGGCCGCTTCAAGATCCAAGGCCGTACTTCCGTAGATATAATCAAGACGAGTGGGTACAAAGTTAGCGCTTTACTAGTGGAGTCCGCAATACTGGAGCACCCAAGCGTCGCAGATGTCGCCGTGTTAGGAATAAAGCATGACAGCTACGGAGAGATAGGTGAGTCAAGATTGTCGAAGTTCCACTACTGCATCATGAGCTTTTTAAAGTCTATTGGACGGAATAGTCAGAAGAGCCATGCTACAGTTGTATTATGACACGAATTGGTCGCTTCCATCTGGGAAGAACATTTAATCCTTTTTTGTTTATTAATGCGTCTTTGTAGTTACCGACCTATTGTTTTTTGGTCTGAAGAGTATTGAGAACCTGTATAATTACAGTTCGTGAAGCATTCCATCTTAGTCCTCAGAGGTGACATCGTATCTTTAGCCTTCTTTGTTTGAAGTTGGTTAGTTGGTGGCAGGTCTGGACTTTAGTGACCACTTACCATTATAGAAGAAGGGTGACAAACACAGTCCACCTGATGGTAAGTGGATGCTGTGGCCCATTGACATCTACATTTATCCTCGATTAAGAATCAAAACGCAGATGCGTTGTCACCTCTGAGGACTAAGATGGAATGCCTCGTTTCCAGTAAAAAAGGGGCTCCTGTTCTCTACACTCAGCATACGAAACACAGCAGCATCAAGCTGCTATTTTACACTGGTATTCTGTGAGAGCGTGGTTCTGTCCCGGTCGGACCGACCGTGGCAGAACTATTCGTGCTACAACCATAATACATTTGCAGCGTGTCTCTACCACGTATAAAAATACTTGCCTGGTGGACTGTAAGTTCGCTTGCCACTTCATTTTAATAACGAAGGAAAGACACAGAGTAATAGAATACTCTTTTTCTTCAGTTTTATAACGAAGGGAAGACACAGAGTAATAGAATACTCTTTTTCTTCAGTTTTATAGGGAAGGAAAGACACAGAGTAATAAAATACTCTTTTTCTTCAGTTTTATAACGAAGGAAAGACACAGTGTAATAGAATACTCTTTTTCTTTAGTTTTATAACGAAGGAAAGACACAGAGTAATAGAATACTCTTTTTCTTCAGTTTTATAACAAAGGAAAGACACTGAGTAATAGAATACTCCTTTTCTTCAGTTTTATAACGAAGGAAAGACACAGAGTAATAGAATACTCTTTTTCTTCAGTTTTATAACGAAGGACAGGCACAGAGTAATAGAATACTCTTTTTAAGGTCTGCATCTTGATATCAATGAGGGCTAATGATCCACAACTTATTCTGCTACCATTGCAGCGCCACTTAGAAATTGGGTGAAATAATTTCATAGCGGGGAATTTAATTTATTTCGAAAATGAGTTTTTTTTGAATATGTTATATACTATATATTAATTAGATAAGAAATGGATAAACCAAACTACAAATACTCTTAGAGAGAGAAGAAATAGCGAAAGGGTTGTAGTATGAATGAGTCGGCTCGACAGGGGTAAGACCACGCTCTCACAGAATACCAGCGTGAAATAGCAGTTCAATGCTGCTGTGTTTCGTATGGTGGTGTAGAGAACCGGAGACCCCTTTTACTGGAAACGTGGCATTTCATCTTATTCCTCAAGGCTGGCAATGCATCTGCATCATTTTAATTCTTGGTTGAGGATAAATGTAGATGTCTATGGGCCACAGCATCCACTTACCATCAGGTGCACTGTGTGCTCTTTTGTCACTGACATCCTATAATTTAAAAAAAAACATACGATATCACGGGTATTGTTTTTTTGTTTTTACATATTCTAGAAACCGATGAACTCTTATTTCAAACGCAACCACTCAATTGTATTTGATGTCAATGACATTGTGTAACAAATAATTTCACCTTTTTTGTAAAAAGGGGGGGGGGGGCAAACGTTTATGTGGCTCACTTGATGGTAAATGTCGATTGTCGTCCATGATGATATCAGGGGAATTGCCGGTGTGTTGCTGGCCTTTTAAAAGGAGTAAGTCCGTTTCTTGTCTTTGACGGTTATTCAAACACCGACACCGGGCAGCCGGAACACTCACGCTCAGGAAGAGTAGGGTAGCTTAGGCGTGAATGCTCAGTAAGGGATCTCAATTACCAGAGGTACTGGTATCCTCCTGGGGTAGATTAAAATTTTTTTAAAGTGTTCTTTCCCGTCAATCTTACTTTATTATTTATTAAGGGGTCCGTAACTACTCACGCAATCCCTTAATAACCATCCATTAGCGAGGACTAGTTACATATCCTAGACGTTGCAAGCAATCAGGAAGTCATCTACCATACAACGCCGCCTCCTAAGCAAATAACAGCACGTGACTTAAGAATATTCACCACAGTGCCATCAGTAAGTCACCTACCGCCAAAGATTTAAATAGTTAGATGCGCCATTACCATAGTATGACCAATTCGAAATGTGTCCATTCTCAAATGAGTGAGCTCACTCATTCGCAATCAGTGCTCATTTGTGCGACAGAGAAAGTAGTATACACAATTTCTGTAAGATAATAAGAGATAACACTATTGCGTTAGTGTGCGCGCGGCAACGTCTTGCAAACGAACACATCCAAAAATAATGCCACAGGTTTCAAGGTGAAGGCGCATCTAACTATTTAAATCTTTGCCTACCGCCTGCTAAGCAAAAACCGGAACGACTTTAAAGATGTGACTCAATTTACTTATGTGACGTAAGAATATTCAATATAGTATAAAAACCAAGGTAAAATTGTTAAGACAGCCCAGTAGTTATTAAGTTAGTTTGTAAGTTAAGCCTTCAAGCCCCATAAAATCCCATGCAGTCTCATGCTTCCGCCAAATCCCGAGCGGTCGCATGCGACCGCGCCCACCCACCGCACTTTAAACCATTAAAACTTATATTTAGAGACTACTTTTCTATGAAAAAGTTTGGCATTATAATATCTGTACAAAATTCTCTATCCTGTGGTCTAAACAAAAGTCAGGTTTTACTTCAACAAGAAGACTATTATATTTTGATAACAAAAAACGGGTATATACCAAGCGGATGTCGGCAGCGTGAAAATCACTATTATTTCTATATATTACTCGAAATTATTTACGTAAAAAGATAAATTATATTCACACAAAAACTTTCATCCCAATTTTATAATAAAACACTATACTAAAACACTAGAAAAATCCAAAAATCAACACAACAAAACATAATAGCATCCACACGAAAATGGCGTACGTAATGAACGTAGATTATAAATAAATAACCATAAAGTAACTGACTTTTTATTGCACTAGAGGATAGAAAATTTCATATTGAGCCTATAATGCCAAACTTCTTCATAGAAAAGTAGTCTTGAACCATAAGTATTTATTGGTTAAAGTGCTGTGGGTGGATGTGGCCGAATTCGGTCACTTGGTATTTGACGGAATATCGCCGCGACCGAATTCGGCCGCGTGGTAGCTAAGAGGTTAAGTAGTCTAGTATTCCTGTGTACTTACATTGTCACAGTAGTTAAGTTAGCTTGTAAGTTAGAAAATAAAAGTAATATAGGAAAAAGTCTTCGTCTCCTTCCACTTCAACCCTCCCCAACCTTTCGCAAACGTAAGTGGCTAGTAACAGATCGTCCATTACCCCTAAAGCAATAGTTACTGACAAATTATCCATTAATCTTTCATGATTGCGTGGGTAACACGGACTATTATGAAGTAAGCAAATGTATCTATGAATTTTTAGGTTATATCATTAATATTTTTTAAATGGTTACTTTTTCTAGTGTCAGCAGTAGTGGTGCTAAAGGATAAAGCCAAATTAACATTGAGAGAACTTAAGGATATGGCAGGCAAGAAATTGGCTCCCTATCAGCTTCCAAGGAAACTACTGATAGTTGACCAAATGCCAAGAAACGCAATGGGCAAATTAGACAAGAAGGAGATTAAGAAAATTTATGGTGAAAAATTGGTGCGAGGAAAGAGTTCCTAAAACTTGAGACTGAGGTAACATTAGGGATTATATTGAATTATTTTGTATATTGTATTTAAGATTATATTAATATATGATTGTTCTAATAATGATGTGTCATTAAATGTATTTTGATGATGATTTTTTCAATGTAAAGTACATTAATGCAATACATTAAAAAATTATACCAACTAACTAAAAATACATTCATATTTTTGTTTTATACTTATATTTTTATTCATTGTTTGTTTTTAATATGAAATAAGCATCTTAATATATACTATTTGTTTTAATACAGAAGTTTAATTCAACTGTTTCTCATAAGTCATCATCATCATTACAGCTCTCAACAAGCCCACTGCTGAACATAGGCCTACCCCAAGGAATGCCACAAAGCACGAGTCCGGAGCCACCTGCATCCATCGACTTCCTGCATGTCTTACCAGGTCGTCACCCCATCTAGTGGGGGGTCGTCCAACACTTCGCCTACTGGTACGAGGCTGCCACTCGAGAACCTATTTTAATAATAATAATAAGAAGTTCTTTATTTCCAAAAGGTTGTACATCACGATATTTGCACAACATCATTTAATAATGCTACATTAGTACAAATACTTGAAAAAATAGCATCTGCAGCCGAACTAGGAGACCTGTGCATCAGCTGTCAGCGCCATTACCCATCAGTTGTCGGTTCTTCGAGCTATATGGTCGGCATTGCCAATTTAGCTTACTAATCCGTTGGGCTATGTCACTCTAGGTCTACTGCGGATATCCTCATTACTGAGTTTATCACGCAGAGAAACCGCGTACAAAGCTTGCCTCATAGCACGGTGAGCGACCTTGAGCGTTCTCATATGGTATGAGAACGCTCGCACGCTCGCATCGAGAAGGTCGCCTAGAGGTCAAATTAATCATAAGTAATACTTTAGAAATAAAGGTTTGGAACTGCCTGCTGTTAGTTTGAGGGACATCGTATTTTGCATATATACTCGGCAAATCGATATAGTCATGATATATCGTATAGTACTCGTATATCATATAGCATGGTGTAGTCGACTATCTCATTGGTCTAGAGCTTGTAAATGCGTCTGCTGATCAAGTGGTCTGGGGTGCGAATCTCGGGTGAGGCCAGAATCAGTGTTTATTTTATTGTCAAGAAATCTTCAGTAGCAGTTAGGACTCTGAACGTTGACGGTATGTTTGCGCACTCACTCGTGCGAAGTAGTCCTGTTCTGCACATATGTTGTTTTTACTCTTGGTAGAGCCATGCTGCAGCTATATTATAGTTAGGGCATGAATGAGTCGGCTCGATCGGTGAGGAACCACGCAATGCTGTTGTGTTTCCTATGGTGAGCTTAGTGAACCGGAGACCCTATTTACTGGATACGAGGTATTCCATCTTTGTCCTCGAGGGTGAACACGCATCTATAATTCGAATTTAAATCAAAAATAGATGCAAATATCTATGGGCCACCGCATCCACTTATCATCAGGTGGAGTGTGTGCTCGCTAGTCAACCTTCTTCTTTATGAAAAAGATCGCTAGACTTATTTTTTAAAACTAGATTTTCACCTGTATCGTAGAAGCGATTTACATGCATAAATTACACTAGAATAACTAGTGTAATTTATGTAAATTACACTAGAATAACTAGTGTAATTTATGCATGTAAATCGCACATCCAGATCTAAAACAATTATTTGTAGGCATTACAAATACTTGTTCCGTGCGGGATTCGAACCCGGCGCTCTCAGCGCAGCATCTCAATGCTAAGCTACTGCGCTGCGCAGCTGTCTCTGTTGAAACTAGATATAATGACATGGATTACGTTTTTTTACGGTTATTTGTTAAGCTACAAGTGAAATATCTAACATTCATACATAAATATATTTACTATTTATTATAAACAAAATAAATAAAACTAAATTATTTTCAGATGTTTCTGTTATCTGTTATGTATTTCATCATGTTTATTATCGTTAATCCTCGGTCTTTTAACAAAAACATTAGTTATTTTTTTAGTTTTTTTATTGTTATTATAGATTAGAAAAGTTGTGGGTACTTATTATTGGGAATAATTCCCGTGTTGATATTTTCAACTTTCTTTCTCCTGTAAAAAATAATTACATTTTAAAATTTTTATTTTATTTATAAAGGTGCTTAATAGATTTATCTTAATTTATAAATACTAAATATATAAAAACAAAAAAGAAAATTTGACTTCACATTCTTTGAATCGAACCCGGGCACTCTCGAGTGTTAACTGCAAATCCATACCTCTACTAAATAAACGTTGGTTGAATACTCAAAGACTACTGTAATAAACTACGTATCTAAATTTCATAGGTTTATTGTTATAAAAATAAATATATAGTAATAATAAAATATTCTTACCTTTTAATATCGTTCATATGTTATGCGTTTGATTTATATGAACGTTTTTTACTCTTGGTAACGGGTTTCACTTTATGTCCCATATTTACAAATGATAATTATTATCAAAGTACCTTTTTACTACGCTATTGTGACTTAAAATATTTTATATTTACACAGAAAAAGAATATTTATGCAAAGAAAAATATTTATGAAACAATGAATTTAAAAATAAAAATATACAAATACATTAAACAATCTTTACAGAAATACTGCGGCAAATAGAGCGACACGTCTATATAGCATCAGGCCTCGGCCGGTATTATCTTATTTATTTAAAAGAAATAAATAAGTTGGACTAAAAAATTAAAACAATATAACGTTAATATGTTGCTTGAATAATAATACCACTTAAACGTTTTTTACTCGTTTAAAAAAGTTTTTGTGGTATTTTCGTGATTTATTTCTATCGTATCAAATTAGTAGTATCATGTTTTCAACACAATACCTGATTAGCATATATCGGGGAAAATATCATATATTTTCTGGTTTTAATTACTGCGACAGTATATGATCCGCTCTATAATTTGAGGCGTTATAAAACTTGCGTTTAGCTCCTGTGGGCCCTTAATTTACTTTTATTTCCAACTTAAGAGGGCATATGCTATTTGCGTCGAAAACTTCATGTTTTAGGGTTTTTTCGAGGGCGATATCGTAACGATATGAGCAAATTATTTGCAGAAAATTACGGATTTAGAAAGATAAAGTCTTTATTTAGTGCACATAGTTTCAATGACGGTTTTTTAGAGCGAAGACAATCCCTTCATTGCGTTTTACGAAAATATGCGTCAGAGTTATCTTTCATCAGAGTTTTCTTTCAGGTGGAATACAACCATGATTATAAGCTAAAATTCTTTATTTTAAATATTATTATAATAGAATGTATAGTCTTTTAGTGTATAGCAAAGCTTATGGTGGAGCGACGAGCCTAAGGTTACCGAATTTCTAATTCCCCGGTCGAGCCTTAAGCCTATTACGCGATATGTTAAACCAAATTGCTTCTTCCGTCTACACAAAATGGCGACTATAGCACGCGGTTTTCCATACAATGCACTTGCTATTCCCTAAAACAAACTATTGCTTGCCAAAACCTATGAAGGAACCCTGATTGATTAGGAGAAAATGAAATTGGAGCGGATTAACTAATAAACACAATTTTATCAAGCAGGTATGAATATGAATTAAGGTGGGGTTCACTCACCGGGGTGTTGTTTCCATGTAGCTTGGGCGCTTTGTTGCTGCGGTGCGACTTCTGGTGGATTCTCTGGGGCCCCAGAGATGCGTTCCTGTCCGGTGATGCGTCAGAAGAGCGGTGCGCGACTATTTCTCACACGAGGTGAGGCGGTTATTCCCGGAACTCGACTGCTCCGGGCTAATGCGGTTGAACTAGCGGTGCGCGTGGGCAAGAGCCTTCTAGGACACTACTGTCCTAGGCGGTGTGGTTCCAACGAAGAGCGCGACGGGAAGAGGGGCGCGCGTGGGTCGCGCGCGCCTTTTATTCCTTCGGTTGTGATGGTCGCGTGACATTCTAGAACTATCTTCTTTCCCCTCCCACCCCACCACCCCGATGCGTCGATAGGACGCTAGGTTTTGGAAAGGGACAAACGCTTTGGCAAGCCTACCTTCTAATAAAATAAAATACGAATGGTTTTCCGCGCAACCAGCTTATATTACGAAAATACTTAGTAATTTTGCTTGTCGTTTGGAACGCTAAACTTTGTGACCCGGGTGGAGATCGCGTTCGATTATAGTTTGTGCTAAGTGACGTTAAACTTGAGTTCAGATAGCGGTGAACGCCCACTGGAGTGATTGCGCCTTGTGGAGCGGGGCAACGCATGTGGTTCTACTGGCCGATTACATCGGTGACGTCAGGTTACATTACACACCTTCTTACACCACTCACACCTAACCTTTACTTGCCCCTGACGGTACCTTGTGGTTGACCCTACCTCCGGAACTAGGTGAGTTTGTGTTTGCTTATACAGCGATTATAAATTAATTATCCATAGGCCATTGGGCTCGGACCCACGGGTTGCCCGTCGAGTTGGGTTACTATGGGCTCTAGCTCAGTCGACTTGTCGGGGCACCTGAGGGCCGTAACACAGGTAATGGTATATATCCAAAAAAGTTTGGCTCGTTTTATTTTGTCAATTAATTTATATGATTATTTTAAAAATACAATAAATCATCACGCGCAAACGCCGTCCGATTCAGTACGCTCCGGGTCTTCCCAACGGTAGGACGTATTCATTTTTTCCCGTCACAGCCCGCGTGCGTGTTAATTCACACCGATAGCATAAGCTAGTGTTGCGAAGTGTCCCGATTTGTGCGGGATTTGTCCCGATAAACGATGAATCAAGACGCCAAATGTCCTGAATTTTCACTAACTTGCCTATATTTTGATCGATCATTTTGACAGCAAAATTGAATATATCTGTAAGCTAATACATTAAGAGGATTGTGAA
This sequence comes from Parnassius smintheus behrii, assembly GCA_036936625.1. NCBI lineage: Eukaryota > Metazoa > Arthropoda > Insecta > Lepidoptera > Papilionidae > Parnassius > Parnassius smintheus. The sequence goes on along the minus strand of JAUPFT010000028.1, from coordinate 18,070,895 downwards.
GTCCCGATACGCGGCGCGAGTAGGTATTTTCAAAAATGCTATCTGTTTCATTTTGCTCGCTTTGCCTCCCTCCGGGCGTGCAACATCAATATAACATATTATAAACAAATTCTCACGCACACTACAATAGCAGCAGTAAGCGACGCTCGGGTATAGTCTGTGAATCGTGGGCTATCTGCGGTTTGCGTACAAATTACGACAAGCAAAGAGATTTAGATATATATACTACACATACTTATGTCTGACGACAAGTAACATAATTATTCAATTTGTTTGTGTTTCTTTGCAATTTTATTGTACTTATTGCATAGTATGTGTAGACATTTGGTAAGTACTAACTACATATACCTTAAAGAAGTGAGCTGTTATTTTTATATGTTGTACCTATGTGTATTTGCCTAAGGTAAATGCCAGTTTTTACGATGAGTATTATATTCATTCAAATACAATTATTTTATACCTTTTAGAATGGACGATAAAGATTATAGACGAGAAAAAAAGTCGACTGTGTTTATCAATAAAACGAAAAAAATTTCAATTTTCTTCGTAAATCGAAAGGAACTAAAATCAACAGGTAAGTACGTACTTACTTACTTTGATCGCATACCTTACCACATAACATACCTACTTTTGCACGTAGGTATCATACGTAATATTATTTATTCTGTGCTCATACTTTAATTGGTAGGTGATAGACCGAAATTTATTCCACCAAAATATAAAATTATGGAATAGCTGATGTTGATTTTTAAGACTTCATAAAAGGAGGAGGTTCTACGTTCGGCTGTATGTTTTTTCTTTTATGTTCGGCTGTAAGTTTTTTTCTTTTATTATTTTTTTATGTATGTTCACTGATTTCTCCATCAATTGTGGACCGACTTTGAACACCTATTCATTTTTTCTTCGATAATGTATGTCTCACATTTGACTCCATATAAATATCATGGAAATAATTTCAACTATGACATATGTTGTAATTGAGTTTTATCGAAGTCGGTTGCGCAAATTTTTTTATTTTTCCACTTGTCTAGTAATAATATTAGTCCGTTGCAGAGAGCAATGTTTTGCGTCTCTGAAAAGCGGTAGTTGGCGCCGTGAAACATCAAAAATGACATATGAATCAGTGTCAATCATGTATTTGAGAGGGGTAATGTTATAAAAAAAAGAAAAAAAAAGAAATATTTAATAAGTAGTACAAACCAAACAACTTTGTTTTTTTTACACTAATAAAACAATATAGTAATAATTAATTATCTTTTGATTTTACATTATTAATGTCACAAAATTTTAATTTAAAATTTTAAACATACCAACGACATAAAGTGATCCCTTAAAAAGTGAAACTAGAAAAGACCTCAAACTTTATCTTTAAACGGCTGAACAGATTTTTTTGAATCATAGCTAAGAACACTCGATCAAGTCGCCTTTTAAACAAAAAAAAAAATCAATATCGGTTCATCCGTTTGGGAGCTACGATGCCACAAGCAGATACACACGTTAAACTTATATGTTTGCATTGTAGGTTATAAACAACAAAATCCTTACTAATAAACTAATCCGTCAGGTGGCCTACCATGACATCTTAAAACAATATTGTTTTAATCTTATTCCAGTTTGGAGTAGAGATGACGCTATACATCCTGTATAGTTCTGTCTCTTTCTAACACTGAAATGACATTAAAACAATACTGCTTTAAGACGTCATGGTAACACCACTGTTCTATATAATATTGGTTTTAAACTGAAAAAAAAAATTACAGCTAAACAAAATAAACTTCGTCAAATTCGTCAACCAAATAGCAGTCTTTGGAATCTTGCAATAGTCTTATTTTTTTAACAATCGAATCGCTTGTGATAATGTCGAGATCAACTTTTTTTGGTAGAATAAATTTTAGTTTTGGGGATTTTACAGTCTTTAGGAAGGAGATCGTGAATAAAGTTTTACCATCTTCATTGTGAATTTTCTGAACACATCCTACGTAATACCTCCATATTCTTCTTACGTAATATCTGACTAAAACAACGTCATTTATTAATAAATCATATTTTTCTAAATTCGCTTCTTGATTCATCGCGGAATTAACTTCAGAACGGGACGGAATAGGATTTAAATATATATTTTCAGTATTTTCTTTCTCCGATTTACTATTATTAGATGGCGGTTTTTTCACTGAACTCAATCAAAGTCTAAACCTATTTCTGTAAGCTCAAGCATGGTCCCGAAGACCATATTATAGAGTTTATAGAGTTTTCATTTTATAGAGTTTAATAAAGACAAACATCCCACAGTTAGTCGCATCCACGTTTGGTCTGATGAACCCACGAAGCAATATCGTCAAAAATACAACTTTTTTGTGAAATAACGCAGAACAAAGGATTCCATCATGCGACCTGGTTCTTTTTCGAGGCGTCTCATGGGAAAGGTACAGCCGATGGGGTTGGAGATGTAGTTAAAAGAACCTTGGATGCCAGAGTTGGTTATTAGTTTTAAATGTTTAAAAATCCATACATGATACTTTTTTGTTCGGAGTAGGCTCCTTTGTGACCGGGTTAATGAGTGGAATTTGAAAATGATAACCCTCTTGTCCTTTGCAATAAATCAATGGGTATTGCAGAGCGTCATAAAACTTGTGTGTATCGGCTACCCGTTGCAACGTATCATCAAGTGTTCGCAAGACACTGTCTCGTGAAGAAAATTGATCACCACTAATTACGGCTGCTATTTCGTTTATCAAAGGTTCATTGTAGCGCCTTTCATGCTCTCCTCGAGGGGTCCGATCTGCGTGAATGACGACTTTATAATCCTCTTCAGGTAGGTTTTCTAAAGCAGTTTTGAATGTTTTGACTAAAATGATACGTTCATGCTAGAATCTTTGAATTTTGTGAACACTGTTTCTCTCTCAACTCCCTGGATAAATTGGCAGCGACGGTCTACCTCAATTTCTTCGTCACCCATAAAATATACTTGTAAAAATTTATGCTGTTCGTTTTCAGCTGGAAAAAGTGAACCTATTCTATGATAAATTTGCCCTTGCACCGTAAATGTAGGCGAAAATCCCGGCATTATTATTTCCCGGTCAACAACTCCGAAGGACGTCATTTGAAAGCATGAGTTATATTTCCGGATCCCGTTTAAAAAGCGCCGTGACTCATTAGCATCATATAAAAAGAGAGTTTTCAAAGGTTCTTCTGGTTCCCCAAGTAACGGAAGAGACACTTTGCCATTGGAACAGCACATGCCTGCGATCTCATCTTTCCATTTTAAAGCGCTGCAAAATCGACACGCCTTGTCCATCTGTCCGATAACAACTAACCTGTGATTTTTATAATCAATCAACGGATCATAATTGAATGCTGCGTCATTAAAAACCGACCAATTGTTTCTTTGAAAATTTTGCCGACGTTCAGCTTTGAGCTGTGCATTTGCATCTCTTCGAGCCTGTGTCTGTTCTGGTGTTTCAGATGCCCTTATAGTAGATTGACGTTCAGCGTGCTCAATGAGTCTGTGTTGAGTTTCATTAAGTGTTTCCGCGGCTCTTAAGGCGGCCTGACGTTCCGCTTGTTCGAATAGTCTTTGCTGACTTTGAGCAAGTGTTTCCATAGCTCTTAAAGTAGATTGACGCTTTGCCTGTTCAAGACGCCTTTGCTGACTTTGATCAGGTGTTTCAGTAGCTCTTAAAGTAGCTTGACGCTCTGCCTGTTCAAGACGCCTTTGCTGACTTTCAGCAGGTGTTTCAATAGCTCTTAAAGTAGCTTGACGCTCTGCCTGTTCAAAACGCCTTTCCTGACTTTGAGAAGGTGTTTCGGAAGCTCTTAAAGCAGCCTGACGCTCTGTCTGTTCAAGACGCCTTTGCTGACGTTGAGAATGTGTCTCAGATGCTCTAAAATCTGCCTGACGCTCTGCATGTTCATGCCTTCTCAGTTCAGCATCTTCGAAAGATTCTAGCGATCGAGCTAATCTTTTCGCTTGTCTTTGAGAAGATACTCTTGAAAGGCTGGACTTACGTTTGCGATGCATTATGAAGTAACAAAAAACCTTTTTTAAAAAAAAAACGTTAAAATACCTAAAAGGAATTAAATTTCCTTTTAATTTTTTTTTAAAGCAAATCCAAAATATCTAAAAGGAATAAATATTCCTTTTAAATATTTTTTAAAGTCAAAACAACAAAACCAATTCAAGACAACATGAATCCGAAAACGACAGCCAAAAAAAATCGAATCAACTTAAACCAAATCACAAAACAAATCGCAGAAAATCGAAATCGAAAGCAGTAGTCAATATAAATATAATCAACGAAAAAAGAAGTAAGTGTATGGGTACCGTATACACTATCTATACTATTAATATTCCTTTGAAATATTATTAAACAACCTAAAACAACGATAACCAATTCACGATTCTAAATAAACAAAATCAAAGCCAGAGTCTAAATATGTATAAAGGAATACCAACCAAATCAACAAAACCGATCCAAGAAAATACACAAATCCGAAAATGAAAGCCAATATAAATCCATTCAACCTTAACCCATATATGCCCAGAACTATTTTTGAATTCTGATTTTGATTATTTCAAGATATGTTTATGCTAATAAGTCCTTATATCAGTATTGACTAATTTTAGTAAAAAATATTTTTGGTAAGTAGGTATTTTAGGGGTGTTCGAAAACGAAACAACGGGCAAATATCCTACATTCGTTATAGGTAATTAAAACAAAGATGTATAATGAGATTATTTATTACTTATTACTATTTTTACACTAAATTGAAATATAAAATTAAGAATGAAATACAGAGAAACATTTAGAATGTAAATTTACTTTACATTTTTGACAAAAAGTGACTGTAAGGCTTTTGCAATAGGCACATCGCAGTCTACTTGGTGCCCTGCCGATCATGTGCGCAGCGTTATGCTTTCGTACTGATGTAGGTACATTTGTAGATACCCGTTTGCTAGGTCTCGGATGCTGCTTATCATTGCCATATTTTTGAAGTAAGGTTCTGGCAATGCTACGTCTAAATTCCAGCGTATCTATATCTTTGGAGAAATTACGAGCCAGTAGGGTAGCATTGTTGACCGCAACGTCTATCAACCGGAAAAGTAACGGAATATACCATTTTTTGCCCCTAATTGCTATTCGATAAGTACCAATGTTTGCATCTAACCGATCAACCCCTCCCATAAAACGATTGTATTGGTGCACAACGTTGGGTTGTGGTACATTTACTCTTTGCTTTTGAGCAGCTAAGTATCTCCTTGCAGTTCGTATAGGCTCCACCCCGTATTCACTGGATAACAGAGTGACTACACTATTATCGTTCCAGCGCACTGCACAGATGCCGCTGTTTAGATCGAGCCTGCTGTCATGGTAACCTCGCTGTTCCTTCTTGCATAATTTTTCATCTTTCAAAGGACACTTGTCAGTGCGATTATTACGTACTGTACCTGTCACTAAAATATTTTTTTCCTTCATTGCCGTTACCAACGGTAATCCTGTGAAGAAGTTGTCGCAGAAAACTGAGAATCTTGTTTCTTTGTAGACATTCTGAATCTCGGTCATTAATTTTTGCACAACATATTGTCCTAACCCGGTACTAAAAGTTTCATAGCGGCCTTGATATGGGTCGGCGTATAAGCAATATCCTAAGGGCAAGGCTGCAATCCATGTTTTGAAGCCAAATCTAATAGGCTTACCTCTGATATCCTGCTTACATCCGTGTCTACCATAGTAAGGTATCATAGACTCGTCTATGCTGATGTTCTTTTCGATTACGGCATATTGCAGAAACTTTTTATTGAGTAAATCAAAAATTGGGCGGACTTTAGCCATTTTGTCATTAGGGCAAAGGTTGGTATTATCGACCACATGGAAATGCCGAAGAATTTCTTCGAATCGGTTTCTTCGCATGGATTTTGCCACTAAGATATTGTGTGTGTCTTCGTTACTATCCCAATACATCCGACGTCGCGGCAGTGGAGAATATCCGGTCAATATCAAAATGCCGATGAAACAATAAATGTCATTATCAGAGAGGGTAAACCCTGGGTTTCCTTTTTGAACTGCATAAATAACAGAGTGACGAACAATGTGCATGATAACTTCGTGACTAAAAAACAATTCAAAGAAATCAACTGGTTCTGAAGCTTCGGATAAAGTAATTACTGATCTATGTAATGGTGCAATCCACTCATCATGAAGTTGTGATAAGTCTCGTTTTACCCATTTTCGGACTACCTTAGGCGATCGAGGTGGCGACGACACTGACGTTTTTTTCATGTAGTGTCAGTTCAGCAGGTGCCAAAAATTGACGACGTTCCTGACTTTGAGAAGGTGTTTCGGAAGCTCTTAAAGCAGCCTGACGCTCTGTCTGTTCAAGACGCCTTTGCTGACGTTGAGAATGTGTCTCAGATGCTCTAAAATCTGCCTGACGCTCTGCATGTTCATGCCTTCTCAGTTCAGCATCTTCGAAAGATTCTAGCGATCGAGCTAATCTTTTCGCTTGTCTTTGAGAAGATACTCTTGAAAGGCTGGACTTACGTTTGCGATGCATTATGAAGTAACAAAAAACCTTTTTTAAAAAAAAAACGTTAAAATACCTAAAAGGAATTAAATTTCCTTTTAATTTTTTTTTAAAGCAAATCCAAAATATCTAAAAGGAATAAATATTCCTTTTAAATATTTTTTAAAGTCAAAACAACAAAACCAATTCAAGACAACATGAATCCGAAAACGACAGCCAAAAAAAATCGAATCAACTTAAACCAAATCACAAAACAAATCGCAGAAAATCGAAATCGAAAGCAGTAGTCAATATAAATATAATCAACGAAAAAAGAAGTAAGTGTATGGGTACCGTATACACTATCTATACTATTAATATTCCTTTGAAATATTATTAAACAACCTAAAACAACGATAACCAATTCACGATTCTAAATAAACAAAATCAAAGCCAGAGTCTAAATATGTATAAAGGAATACCAACCAAATCAACAAAACCGATCCAAGAAAATACACAAATCCGAAAATGAAAGCCAATATAAATCCATTCAACCTTAACCCATATATGCCCAGAACTATTTTTGAATTCTGATTTTGATTATTTCAAGATATGTTTATGCTAATAAGTCCTTATATCAGTATTGACTAATTTTAGTAAAAAATATTTTTGGTAAGTAGGTATTTTAGGGGTGTTCGAAAACGAAACAACGGGCAAATATCCTACATTCGTTATAGGTAATTAAAACAAAGATGTATAATGAGATTATTTATTACTTATTACTATTTTTACACTAAATTGAAATATAAAATTAAGAATGAAATACAGAGAAACATTTAGAATGTAAATTTACTTTACATTTTTGACAAAAAGTGACTGTAAGGCTTTTGCAATAGGCACATCGCAGTCTACTTGGTGCCCTGCCGATCATGTGCTCAGCGTTATGCTTTCGTACTGATGTAGGTACATTTGTAGATACCCGTTTGCTAGGTCCCGGATGCTGCTTATCATTGCCATATTTTTGAAGTAAGGTTCTGGCAATGCTACGTCTAAATTCCAGCGTATCTATATCTTTGGAGAAATTACGAGCTAGTAGGGTAGCATTGTTGACCGCAACGTCTATCAACCGGAAAAGTAACGGAATATACCATTTTTTGCCCCTAATTGCTATTCGATAGGTACCAATGTTTGCATCTAACCGATCAACCCCTCCCATAAAACGATTGTATTGGTGCACAACGTTGGGTTGTGGTACATTTACTCTTTGCTTTTGAGCAGCTAAGTATCTCCTTGCAGTTCGTATAGGCTCCACCCCGTATTCACTGGATAACAGAGTGACTACACTATTATCGTTCCAGCGCACTGCACAGATGCCGCTGTTTAGATCGAGCCGGCTGTCATGGTAACCTCGCTGTTCCTTCTTGCATAATTTTTCATCTTTCAAAGGACACTTGTCAGTGCGATTATTACGTACTGTACCTGTCACTAAAATATTTTTTTCTTTCATTGCCGTTACCAACGGTAATCCTGTGAAGAAGTTGTCGCAGAAAACTGAGAATCTTGTTTCTTTGTAGACATTCTGAATCTCGGTCATTAATTTTTGCACAACATATTGTCCTAACCCGGTACTAAAAATTTCATAGCGGCCTTGATATGGGTCGGCGTATAAGCAATATCCTAAGGGCAAGGCTGCAATCCATGTTTTGAAGCCAAATCTAATAGGCTTACCTCTGATATCCTGCTTACATCCGTGTCTACCATAGTAAGGTATCATAGACTCGTCTATGCTGATGTTCTTTTCGATTACGGCATATTGCAGAAACTTTTTATTGAGTAAATCAAAAATTGGGCGGACTTTAGCCATTTTGTCATTAGGGCAAAGGTTGGTATTATCGACCACATGGAAATGCCGAAGAATTTCTTCGAATCGGTTTCTTCGCATGGATTTTGCCACTAAGATATTGTGTGTGTCTTCGTTACTATCCCAATACATCCGACGTCGCGGCAGTGGAGAATATCCGGTCAATATCAAAATGCCGATGAAACAATAAATGTCATTATCAGAGAGGGTAAACCCTGGGTTTCCTTTTTGAACTGCATAAATAACAGAGTGACGAACAATGTGCATGATAACTTCGTGACTAAAAAACAATTCAAAGAAATCAACTGGTTCTGAAGCTTCGGATAAAGTAATTACTGATCTATGTAATGGTGCAATCCACTCATCATGAAGTTGTGATAAGTCTCGTTTTACCCATTTTCGGACTACCTTAGGCGATCGAGGTGGCGACGACACTGACGTTTTTTTCATGTAGTGTCAGTTCAGCAGGTGCCAAAAATTGACGACGTGATAAATTTTCAAAACTTACGTTTCTTTTGTCCCCCGAGTCCGAATCTGACACAAGTCCATCACCCGGAGGGTCGATATAAATGTCAGCTGCTGTTGCTTCATCATCCGAAGCTAAATCATTGATAATATCAACGATTTCGTTTGTAGTTAACCACGTATTCCACCTAAAACATAAAAACAGATTTAGTAAAAGTCTCACCTGTATATTTGCCCAACGTATCATTTTCCAAACACGAAAGTTATAAAGACGTTATAGGTATTTATTAAATAGTATTTACTTATTTTAAAAATACGAATAAGATCATTATTTACCTAAAATTACTACAAAATTTTGAAAAGTACAAAGTTTCACTCAATTGAACAAGTACTTACTTCTTTTTGGGAGACGACATGATTTTTGCGCGACGTAAAACAGGACACAACTTGCACTACTGACTATTTAAATCAAGTGTCAACGCTACTCAAAACGCTTCGTTGCAAACAAAAGGTAGTTCCGTAGCCTTGCACTAGATGGCAATTTTTTGCATTTTACTGCGCTAGCAAAGGATTTCCAATGGATTTACGAAAGTACAAAATCTTGTTTCGTTTTCGAATCACGGGGCATATATGGGTTAACCAAATCACAAAGCAAATAACAAACAACCGAAATCGAAAGCAGGTAGTCGAATAAGCTACGAAATAAAAACAATTTAAGCGTATAGGTACCGTATGCACTAAAAGTTGACGCGCGGCTTAACGGCGGTAGTTAAGTACATGTCAGGAAACATTTCGTTACCGCGTTTTAAAAACCTAGTAACGACATCTAGCGGAATCAATTTAAACTATGTATACGTTAGTTAATAAGAACGCTCAAAAATATTTTTCTTATAATTTTGCACAATGTTTCTTACTGTAATACCGATACATTCATAACCACATATAAGAACTGTATTCATTTCCGTTCAATAAATATTACTAAGGCTTACTAAGAACTGTTTCTACCACAGTTAAGTAATAGTTAAGGGTGAAAGCGTGACAGGTGGTGATAGTATTTCTGATCCATACTTATAATCACGCCTGTAACCCTTGCGGGTTTGGCAGAGCATCAACGGATTACTTAATATCGTCTGCGAGGTTATCGCCTATTCTCTGAAGTACAATGCACCAAAACGTTTGAAGAAAATTAGCTGGTGAATTTTATGTTTTTTATCGCTCTTCCCGGTCCGGAGTGGAAAAATACAGATCCATACATTTTTTATCAAAATTTTGGTAAAAAGACTAGATATTCTGATTCTAAAGATATTCTGACCTTCTGTGTTCGTCCGTCGTACCGTCGTCCGTCTTGTAGAATCACGGTGGCGCCACCTAGCTGAATTTCATTTTGCAACATATTCGATTTTCCCACGGGAATGATATGTTTTTCCGCTGAAAAAAGTAGCCAATGTCACTCTACAGCCACCGAACTATCCCCATACAAAGAAATCATGCCATGCCGACGCACTGTTGCGACGTGAAAGAAGGACAAACTTGTGCAACATATTCGATTTTCCCATGGGAATGAGTCTGTAGATTGACATAGGCTACTTTATTCCGCGGAAAAACATCTCATTCTACTTCTAATTTTACAGCACCGAGCTATCCTCATACCAAAATTCATGCCATGCCGACGCTCTGTTGCGACGTGAAAGGACAAACAACAAACAAACAAACACACTTTCGCATTTATAATATTAGTATGGATGCTTTCTTGCTGTCGAGATTTTTCTGTTAGGAGCAGGGTACTTTTCGGTTCTTTTGTTTTGTGGTACGGATAAACGATGTTACCTTCGGATGCATTGATACACGAACGTTTTTCGAACAGACAAAACACCTGCTTTTTACAGCAAGTTGGTCGGATAGCGGTAAGGTGAAGAAAACATCACTTTGAGGACAGCTCTTTGCGCTCGCTCTTTTTCTATTAAGTGTGTTTTGCACGCACCACCCCAAGAACAAATGCAGTAATTTAATAAGGTGTTCATAGTTGTCTGAAATTTTTTAATTCTTTGGCCGTATGCGAAATGTGTAGATACCATGACAAATTTTCATCTATTGTGACACCCAGGTATTAAATGTTTGGTACCCTTTCTATGGGGATGCAGTTGAATCTTGATTGAGAGTGAGGCTTGTAATTTGTTGAATTAGAATGTACGATTAAATTCAAATTTGTTTTGCAATTCGATGCTTTGGTATTGCTGAAGCAAGTGATTTGTTTTGGAGATGTTCAGCGTAAGTAAACTGTTTTCCAGCCATTTATTTATTTTGATTAAACCAATTTCAGTTAGTTTTTGAACAGTTTCTTAGTCCTTCTCGTAAAACAGCAGCACAGTATCATCAACGAACTTTATTAAGCTGGCACCTGGGATCTCTAGTTTGCACAGTTCATTACCATAAATTAAAAATAAAGTTGCTGCTAATGTGCTTCCTTGAGGTATACCAAGGGAGCAGTTCACAGTATCGCTCAATTGGTTGCAGATGTGTACTCGTTGTTTTCAATTTTTTAAATAGTCGGAGATCCATAGAAGAGGTACGTTCCTGATACCCATATTTTGCAGGCGTGAGATTAAAGTTGAGACGGTATCAAAAGTTTTCTGGAGATCTAAAAAACACCCCACCGCATTTTTCTCCCGCATCGATATATGTCGATATTTGATTTGTCAAATCTAGCACTGCATCATTTGTTGACCGACCCTTTCTAAAACCATACTGGTTTGGTACTAGTAGATTGTTATTTTCTAAATATTTAATGATTTGTTTGTTCGCAATTTTTCTATTATTTTGATTCTATTGATAACAGAGATATGGGTCTATAGTTGGATGGATAGGGTTGTCCCCTGCTTTATAGATGGGAATGACAGTTGCCAACTTAAGAACCTGTGGGAAACTACATGATTCAAAACTAAGATTACAGATGTGGGTGATAAGTGAAGCTAGTTCGTGGGTACATTTTTAGCAGTTTGGCTGTAATGCTATCATATCCAGGCACTTTATTTGATTTTAGACTTAGTATTGTATGTGTTACTTCTAATATCTCCTTTGGAAGAAGAGATATTTATTTGAGTGAGAGAGACAATGCCTCATTTGCTAGTTCCAATTCTGATTTACCAAGTTTGTTAATCGTGTGCTCTGCCAAGTTACTGCCAATGGTGGTAAAGAATTTATCAACTATATTAAAAGGGCCTCTCTTGGGCTATATGCAATGTTTAGTTCTTGTGAGTTGGATTTATTTTGTCTTAATTCACAAAACTCTTTTATTACTTTCCACGTGTCTGTAGTGTTACAATTGCTTTATAACGGTTTATTTTTATAATATTCGATTGCAGTGATTTTATTATTTTATTGCAAGTATTTCTATATGTCACATAAAAACATTTAATTTTATTGAGTTGTTGATAATTAAGAGTTTTTTTGACTTTCATGTTGGGTTTGTCTCGTTTTCGAATAGATTTGAGTAGGGAGCAAGTTATCCAAGGTGTTAATATTTTATTTCTTTTGTTTGTTTTTGCTTGGACACTAAGCGATTCTGTCAAGTCCCTTTGGTGGAGCCACGTGTCTAAGGCTGCCGAAGTCTAATTCCCCGGTCGAACCTTAAACCTATTACGCGAGATATTAACTAAAGTGGACTGTATATGCGAATTGCTTCTACGCTTACGTAAAAGCGACTACTATAGCATGCGGTACAATGCACTCGCTCTTCTCTAAAACTAAAACTATTATTTTGCCAAATCGATGAAAAGGAATCCTGCCTGATTAGGAGAAAAACAAAATTGGAGCGGGTTAAAACAATTATATCAAGCAGGAACTATTAGGAATGTTGACTCACCGGGGTTTCTTCTATTTGTTGAGCACTATAGCTGCGACTTCTGGAACTTCTTCTGGACAAACACTCTGGGGAGAGGCGGTGCGCGACTATTTCTCACACGAGGTGAGGCGGGTTTCCTGGAGCTCGACTGCTTCCAGGCTAAAGCGGTTTCTACTAGCGGTGTGGTTCCAACAACGAGCGCGGAGGGAAGAGGCCTGCGCGTGGGTCGCGCGTGCCTTATATATCTTCGGTTCCGATGATTACGCGACATTCTAGAATCATCTTCTTTCCCCTCCCACCCCACCACCCCGATGTGTCGATATGAGGGTATGAATGATATCGTTTTGGAAAGGAATAAACGACTTGGCACCTACCGTCAAATATAATAATACGAATGGTTTTCCGCGCAACCATCTCCCCCGCCCTTGAAGGATTTCCTTCAAAATTAACTAAAATAACTAGAGCTAAGATCAACTAACAAAATAACTAACTAACGCTAAGATTACCTAAATTCAACTACAATTTTAATCTAGAAAGCTAATTTAAATTATGGAAGAGGCAGGGGGCACAAACGGACAACAAGACGCAGGTAAGACCCAACCGTGGTCTTAACGCGAGCTACCCTAATTATTCCGTCGGAACCGGGAAAGACCTCTTCGACAATTCCTAACGGCCAGTGGAGAGGCGGCGTATTCTCTTTGGTGAGCACAACTACAGTTCCTACAGCTAAAGGCTCAGTTGCTGTGTTCCATTTTTGCCGAGACTGCAAAGTATGCAAGTATTCCATCCTCCATCGTTTCCAAAACGATTGCACTAACCGATCTAATAATTTGTGGCGTGCGGAAATGCTAAGTCTGTTCTCATCCATATCTGCGGCGGGCAAATACTTTAAAGGCGTTAAATTCAAAAAATGTGCTGGAGTTAGAGCCAGCGGTTCCGAGGGTTCCGAGGGGTCCTCTGCGGGATAGAAATCCTTTAAAGGCACCCATAAAGCCTGCTGTGCTTAGATCACCAACGAGTTCTATATGCACCGCTCGAGTAGTTAGACATACGAAAATGCAGACGTAAGCCTTTGTGGATCTTATACCACGCTCGCGAGTGAGCGTGACCTTAAACGGACCATCGAAATCAGACCCGGTGTGCGTGAAGGGCTTTACTGATTGTATTACTCTACAAGATCTAAGTTCCGCCATTTCCGGAAATGACGGCTTGGGGCGTGCCCGAAAGCAAGCTATATATCTGTGCACCCGATTGCGTATTAAACTACGTGCAGAAAGAATCCAATAATTCTAACGAAAAATCGACATCAACAAGTCGGGGCCAGCGTGCGAGTTCAATTTATGATGGTAATCGACTAATAAGTTCATGATATGGTCTTTACGCGGTAAAACAATAGGGTGCCGTTGGTCGAAACTCAATTGCGAGTTGGACAAGCGTCCACCTACCCTTACAATCCCATCCTGTAAAAATGGCTTAAGGCGTTGAAAGGCGCGACTACAAGCTCTATTCGATTGTAATCTTGTAATTTCTTCAGAGAAATGCGCACGTTGAAGTTCACGCACTACTAGCGACTCGGCATAGTTGTAATCGGACGTAACGATATACGAACAAACACTACTTATCGACCTTTAAACTACAAAGGCTACACTGTAACGACAAAAATGATTTAAATATAACACAGCGTATTGCTGTGGCGCGGCTAAACTATACTATTTTATTTTTAATTTTACGGAACACCAACAAGCTAAACAAACACTAAGGAAATACCCCCATAATGCTCCCATATTTGCCAATGAGCACAGAGCGACATCACCTGGTCGACCGCTACAATCGTTGACCTTAGTAGGGGTGAATTCCTTGTCCGCTTTACTTGACGCCGCTATGTTGCTATTTTCAAAATGTAATAGCGTGTGATGTTTCCTGGCGCACTTGCTACATACGGAACTCGAATTGCATTTTGCAACTAAATGCTTATCGCTTAAGCAGTTCAAACATAGGTTGTTTGTCTTTACTAATTTATAACGTACGCTTGGTGAATATTTACGAAAAGTCGCACAATTATATAAATTACCGTGTTTATCTTTACATACGATACAAGTATGCTGAAGTGATGTTGACGTAGCGGTTACGTAAGTTAACGACCCTGCTGTTTTAGATGGTTGAGTCTGTCTACGGTCGACGCACCTTTTAATCTTCTGTTTAACACCCTCAACGCCAGTGTATCATTTTTGCACACGCTTGTTAAAACATAGTGTATCAAAAATGATACACACGACCTATTGCGTTCAAAGCGTTGTGTACCAATAATGAACACGCTTTTCATAGATTTTGTACTAGAAATAATATCCTTTGGCCTGGACGATTGGTTTGCTATATTTGGGATTGGGTTATGAGACATATGCCAAAAAATATTGGTACTGGAAAATTGAAGGTGAGAAAAATAAGTCATGAATTAGTTTCTACATAATTATATTAAGAAAACAACTACAAAGAAAGACACATAATAAGATTAATTGCTTGAAGAAATTCTCTCCAGCAATGCATCGATCACTTGTTCACGAAATTCCGTGATTGTGAGTTTCTTTTGAAGTGAAAATTCGTTGTACAGGAAATGGGCATTTACTACACTTGTTCCCCAAATTATTTCAAATGCTAATTTGCGGTACCATTTGGTGCAGCGTCGTAAGGCTGTACCATACGTGGCCATTTGGTCGCTAATATCTATAGAAGATTTACCTTTATTGTAGTCAGCTACACATTTGGGTTTAGTGTGCATTGCGTTCGTATTTCTGCTATTATTTGGCACCATTTCAAGAGCAGATGTTTTCGTGGTAAGCATCCGTACGTCGCGTTTATCACGCCAGTTCACAACAACTATGCCTTCATTGCTCTGCTTTGCAGCCATTTCTCCTCTCTTCAATTTGGCCTGTACCACTTCCTTTGGTAAATATTTTCTATTAGCCCTTAGAGTTCCTACTAGATGGGTTTTTCTATTACGCAAACGTAAGGCGAGAGGAACACTGGTATAATAATTGTCTGTGTACAATGTTCTTCCTTCATCTAAGAGCTCTTCTGCCAAAGACATAACTGTTTTTTCTGAGACTTGCGGAGAGAGAGAGGAGAGTTTGCGGGTCTCTAGATTTGCCACAGTAAACAGACAAGTTCCAAGTATATCCTTTTTCGGTACATAGCTTGAATACTTTGATACCATACTTTGCACTCTTATTGGGTATATATTGCCTAAACAAAAGTCGTCCACGCCAAGGTATCAGCGATTCGTCGACACATATTTTTTCTCCCGGTGTGTATGTTTTCTTGTAGTTATTTATAAACTTGTCAAGTATATCTCTCAACTTGTAAAGTCGGTCACTTAGGTCAGCTAATGTATTATCTGAGAAGAGAATAAATTTGAGAATCAACTCGAATCTGTTCCTAGGCATTACTGTTCGTGCTAATGGAATATTGTAGAGCTTATGAACGCGCCACTAGTCTTTTATCGATGGCAGCTTCACCAATCCCATCCAACCAATGAGTGCGAGAAATTTTTTTATTTCATCCAAGGTAACAGGAACCCAGGCATATTGCCTGGAACCTGAAGGAATATCATTTGACAGTAGTTGCTGCGTGGCGGATAAATTCGTTTGGTCTACAATATGCTGAATAATGTTGTTAGTCATGAACAAATCGAAATAGTCTATTGGCGAAGCGTTAGCAAGAATGCCTGAGTATATTTCTTTGAAGCCTGAAATAGGCCTGGTATATTCCATGGGCATTGGACCTTCTTGAGTAGGCATGTGCCACTCTATTGAGTCGAGTTTTCGTTTTAGCCACTCGTATGTTGTACCAGAGAGACTTGGCTCATTATTACCAGTATTAAGAGTAGTTGCAGATGTACTTGACATACTAATTGTAGCAGATGATGTACTTGGCATATTATAAGCGTCCAAATCTGTATTACCTACTCTTCTTGCAGAAATCCTCCTCTGAACTTCAGGTAAAGGGGGCAGGTCACTTTCAGTGAAGGTCGATGCTCGCCTAAAAGATAAAGGTGGATTCCAACTTTCGTTAGCACTGTCACTCTCCGAACTAGCCGTCGCATTACCGTCATTTGGATAATAATCCGGATCATACAAAGAGTCGTCACTTTTGTAGTCCATTTTGATTCACTTTTCTCACTCACGTTATTTACGTTTTATAGAATATCCTATAACAAAACAAAAAAGGAGTTATAGAAAAACACAACAGTCATTGTTTTTCTAAAGCTCCTTCTTTGTGATTTCTTCGTGTTTGATCTGAAACAAATATAAAATAATCAAATAAACTAAAACATACCGTGTATCCAAAATGATACATGGCCCACGAGATCGGTTAATAGAGAAATGTCTTTCATAGGCCAGTGCATCATTTTTGATACACATTCCTGAAATCCTGAAAAATGAAAGGGGTGACAGCTGGATAAAATATAACAGTAAAAAAATATAAAAAATGAATATTTAAGCAAAAAAAATACATTATTAAAAAAATGAAATTTTAAGAGATTGGGCTTGGCGGTGAAGGTGTTAACGTTCGGAGAGCGCTGCATCACCTTTATTTGATCTCGCACGAACGATGCTAATGAATGAAAGGAAGGCATCTCCGAGCTACGATGCTCCATTTCAAACTCACGCACGGTGTCGGGGTCTAATTTCTTTAGTGCAATATGGAGATACACCACGTGCATAAGGTCATTAAATTTCAAATTCTTAAGTGCAGCCACCGATGCCACAAATTTATCTAGAAACTGCTCTAAGCCGTTGATGTTCGCGGATGATATAGGTTTAAGATCGAATATCTGGTTCAAATATTCGGAAGCTAACATTCTCCTATCTTCATATTTAGTTTTAAGCGTTTCGAATATTAATAAGTAATTGTTTTCTGTAGGTGTAAAACCAGAGCAGATCAACTGTGCTCTGCCACTAAGTTTACTAATTAAGTAATATAATTTTTCAGCGTCCGATAACGATGGGTTATTGTGTATATTGTTTTGAAAACTACTGAAGAAGAAGGGCCACGTCTTAATATCACCATTGAATACCGGAATATCTATTGGCGGCAACCTAATTGAGTCATTTGGACGTACCTGCATTTCCGGCTGTGCTTCGTTTTGAGATTGTAGGAATTTCGCAGTTCTTTTCACGCGACACAACATATCTTCGAATGCCAGCAGCGGTTGGTAGTTCACTATGTATTTCGGGTCGATTTGTAATTCCAAATGATTAATTTGGTCTAATATTCTTTCGTAATCCGTCCGCAAAGAATCTACCGTTTCGATTTCATTTAAAAAGGTTTCCCGCACTGCTTCTATATTAATGTTTTTTATATGATCACTTATATTCTGCATACGCGAAAAGAGTATGTCCCTCTTGGCATAAAGCGTTTTAATTTTGATTTCATTTCCACTAACTGCCATTTTAAATTACTATAATAAAGTTATATTAATCACAATTAATCTCACAACGCACAAACAATGAAGGATGGACACTCAGTATGCCGTATTACGTAATTAAATCGAACACCTGTTACAGCGAGTCGAGGTGACGCGTTGTTCGCTAAACTCAATATTTTTATCAAAATTGTCGGGTAAGCGTATCAAACGGTTCCTATTACACTGTTTCAATTATTTAATAAGCTTTAAATTTAACCGAATACGAGCGCTATAAAACGAATAATTCTGTTTGCGAGTATCTAATCAAATTTTAAATTTAAACGAACACTATTTAAGTCTATTCCATAAATTAGAGTGCATTATCTAAATAATTAATTTAATAATTCGACCAGAAAATGGTTGGACGACCACTAAACCAGTCCAAATCCTGCCGAAGTGACCATAAAATGGTGGAGCCACGTGTCTAAGGCTGCCGAAGTCTAATTCCCCGATCGAACCTTAAACCTATTACGCGAGATATTAACTAACCACTCAAGCGTCCAGCCCGCGCGATTGTTATACCCTTGTACGTCCGGATAAGCGCGGCCCTGATTCGGGTGCTACCGCGCTCGCATCTTGTAACAAAAACCCTACATAGCTTCTTAAGTATAATAGCTAGAGTAAAGAAAAAAACTACGAAAAATTGATAGAAGAATACAGATTAAACCTATGTATATTTTAAGATCTAAAAACTTAATTTAAGATATTAAAAACGAGTGTTAACATTGAATTCGGAGAAAAATAAACGTATAAATTTTATTAATTTACACCACAACGAAGAAATATTGTATTTTTTTACCAATAAAATAATGCAACAACAAACTAGACGTATTTTCCTTTCTTATAATGCATAGATGTTTATGTTTAATTAACGCTAAGTAGTTAAATAAATTGTAACAAAACACCTACTCCTCGTAATTTTACTGCGATGTCTTGAGCGCTTTCGACTCGCTTGCGAAGGCAAAATATAAGCAAGATGGCCGCCTATCTAAGGTCTCATTCACACTTTGTAATTTACGCAACTTAAAAAAAGGTAGTTATGAGTTTTTTTAGTTGGGGTTTTAAATTAAACACAAATAATAAAATCAATGTACAGTATATTGACATAATAAATATATTTTTTTTCACAAACCTTTACTTACTATAATTATCATTGACTATTTCAAGTAAATTTATTGCTAATTAAATATTTTATTTAAAACTAGGAATTGATTACAAACTAAATATTTACAAAAAAAGGACTAAATTAAAACTAAAATAAATAAATAAAACAAAATAAATTATGTATGGTACTGCATAAAGCAACCATCAATGCATAGATTTATGTTGCATTCTAGGCACTTCCAAATAGTTCTGGCTGTGACTTTTCGCTGGGCGCACAACCAACAGCGACTTTGCTTAAAGCCAGTTTTAACTGGGAAATGTCGATGCTCGACTTTAGGTCTGCTGGTCGTGGTTGTCGTTGGCCTTTTCATCAGTCCGGTTCTCGAATTCATAAGTCGTGGTTCTGTCGTGAGGTCAATATGTCGGTGTAACTTTAGTAAGTCTTCCGCCAAAGTTGTCCTGAACTGTCTGTGTGATATATTTGGATTAGCCGTTTTAAATAAAACAAAACAATTAAAAATGGCACAGTTAAAAAGACGACGAAATACCTTTTTATACCAAATTTTATTTCGTACACGTTCCATGGGCTGAGCAGACAAGAACTGGTCTTTCCTGTCCACTCCTCCCATGGACTTATTGTAGTCCAGGACAACGCTTGGCTTGTATGTCAGTCGGTCATATTTTTGTCGCGTACCGATTTGGAGGGAATGGTATGTCGAGAGCATGCTAACTAGGTTAGCATCTCGCCATACGATTACCGACAAATCGGAACAGTAGCTTGCCAATACTTCACCTTGTCTTAGTTCTGTTTTTGTTATTGTCTTCAATGAATCGGGAACGAATTCCCGATTCAGTCGTAAGGTCCCAAAGCAGTCTGTCTGTTGTCGTTTCAGACACCGCGCTAATAATGGACAATTGTAAAAATTGTCCATTATTAACGTGTGTCCGCGGTGAAGTAGAGGTTCTACTAAGTCGTAAACTATTTTGGCAGTAGCATTGCTGGGACGTACATCGCTACTGCCAGTTATGACATGTTCAGTCGTGTCTGTATCATCAGGTCTTTCGTCAGTGTCAATAGGGTTAGTCTCGTTAGATGTAGCTGTTGCAGTCGCAGTCCCAGTCTTTTCTTTTCCCGCATAAATAAAAAACTTCCAAAGATAACCAGAGGAAGACTCACAAAGCTCATAAGTCTTCACTCCGACTTGCGCAGCCTTTGACGAAATCTTCTGAGCGAAGCCTAGTCGCCCATGCCACTTCAGAAGGGATTCGTCAATGACAACCTCCTGGGAAGGATAATATAAATGCGAGAACTTTTCGTTGAAATAGTCAGTCACCATTTGAATTTTGCACAGTTTCTTTGGTTCTGTAATTGTCTCATTGTCGACGAAATGGATCAGTGACTTCAATAATAAAAATCTATTGTACGACATTATTTTTCGGAAGTAAGGCATAGTGCCAAAACCATTGAAACTAAAATAGGACTCCTCTTCCTGCAGGGGGTATAGCCCTTGAAGAATTGATATGGCTAGAAAACTGACCATTTCATCCCTGTCCGTCGGTGTCCATCGGTGTAGTCTTAAAGTCGGTAAGAATTTGTTCTGGTCTTTCAATAATTTTATTTTTTGGTCGGCATATCTGTTAGTCTCTGTGCAAATTCTGTCTATAAAGTCGCTGTCGATCATTTTATAAAAAATTTCGACGATACTAGTCTCCTCTGTAATCGAAAATGTCGGTCCTGGAGTCCCGGTAAAATTTTCTCGTTGTCCTGTAAAAGTCTGTCGATCTCTTTTCCACTCAAAATTGTAACAGTCATGTGGTGCGATCTCCCTGATTGCTAGGTCATTTCGTCGGTCTTCTGTCTCTAGTATACGAACCTCGTACAACGTCATGTCAGTTTCAGCTGCAGGCTCCGCCGTAGCGTTGCGTGAGGTCATGACAGGGAGAAAGCAGTCCTCGTTTTCTGTGTCCATGTCACAGTCACTTAGGTCATCGGTCAGTTTTATCCAGTCGCCAACGACAACGTCGAAATTCTTGTCAATAACCCCTGAAAAAAAAAAACTTACTGTTAACAATTCGTGGTTTTCTATATTTGACTTCTAGATTGAATAATGCGTACCAATCGAAGTACGCTGTTTGCTAGTGGAAGGCGTCACAGTTACTTCGTCATCAGCCTCGGCTACCATATTGTTTCCTGAAATAGAATTATGCTTAAATAAATTGTTTACTTCAACTTCAAATTGACCTTAACTTTCACTAGAATTTATCTCTATGAATGTGACCAGAATTGGCCTTTGACGAAGAAGCAGAAAGACTTCAAAAAAGGGAAAACATTAAAAATAAAAAGATTCAATAATAATTTTTTAGGTGTATGTGTGTAGTGTATGAATGTGCGAGAGTGTATGTGTGTTCAATCTATCAAGGGATTTATTGAGGAAGAATTTGCAGAAGGTATGCCCCTTTTTTTAGGAGTTTTTGCCATTAAGGCTCTATTGATCTCCGTATCTAAGCGATCCGGATCCAGACTGTCTAAGTAGTCGGGAGAATAAGGGACGGTATCGAGGTCTGACGTACCGATACGCAGCAAATCTCTAGGTTTCAGGTCTTCTGTAACAAACAATATGAGGCTTAGGATTCTTATAAAATGAATAATACATAGGCCTAGCAATATATTTACTTACGTATCTCCACGTCCCTGGGCGGAGATAGTTGAATTTCATCTGTAACAAACAGCATCAGGTTAATCAAGTCATAAAGAATAAGATTGTGAAAAGGTTCAGGTGTAGTAAAATATTTTCTTACCTATCTCGACATCCCCGGGCGGCGATTGTTGAATGTTATCTGTAACAAAAAGCATCAGGTTAATTAAGTCATAAAATAAAGTTTGGGAACAGGCTTAGGTATAGTAAAACATTTACTTACGTATCTCGACGTTAGCCATGATTTCGGCGTGTTTGGGGGGCACCAATTGTATATCCTCTAAAACAAATAATATTAATTCAAATATAAAACAATAACAATATAGTAAAATTATTAACAACAAATGACTCTTTACCTAAAATAATAATTTTTTTACGCTGGCTATCACATTCTGGTTCCATGAACTCGCATGGTTCGCGCTCCGGCGACGCCAATCTGCCAGAAAAAGAAAACTTAGTAAACACGTGTTGCTAAATTATGATAAAGTATGTAGTAAATACATTTACCGGGCGCGCCTTTTGCGCGGAGGCGCGTCAGGCATTATAACTCTAGCAACCTCAGAGTCACGCTTGCGAGTTAAAAGCTCCCTTTTTACTTCTGCTGGCAGCGCTGCAACACGCTTCTGGGTGAGCTGCCGCTGAGCGCGAATTAAGTCTAGTTCACTGCTACAAAGAAATAATATCCTGTAGTATCAAAAATAATAGTCCAACAATAAATCTGTGTAAAATATACTTACATCCTTGCTTGGGAGGGCTGATTGTCGTGTCCTCCGCGTCCTCTTCGGCCTCCCCGGTGTCTCCGACTGTTAGGGCGTTCTCCACCATAATGGTTGCCACGGTCGCCACGACTACCATGGCCTCTATGGCTCCCGTCGTTAGACGGCAGATCATTTTCACTAGGTGATCTATAATATAATATAATTATTTAAAACTTGACTACATATCTAATATAAGATGAGAAAAACAAAATGTACGAAAGTAGTTTTTAGTAACAAAATTACTAAAAATAGAAAATACCTCCTAACTTGAGATGGTCCCCTCCCACCTCTAGTACGAACCCCTCGGCCTCTACGACTTCCACGAGCTAAGTTAGTTTCGGTCGGTGATCTAAAATTGTTGTATGTATTAATTTAAACCATTAATATCATCAGGGAAAAAAACAATAATAATGTGGTAAAGAAGCATTAAAAATTACCCGCGTCAACTTAGAAGAGAGTTATTTTAAATGAGTAGGTATCCAATCCCTAATAACATGTATTATAAATGCGAAAGTCTGTATGTTTGTTAGTATATATGTCCCGTTTTCACGTCAAAACGGCTGAACTGATTTTGATGACTTTTGGTACAGTGATAGATGGGACCCTATAACGGTTATAGGCTATATAGCACAATATTAAGTAAATGATGGAAAGTACGGTGCAATCTCTGGGGTCGCTTTTTAATAGAAGCTATTTTTTATGGCAGTAAGGACCCTTTTTTATTACATGATTACATAACAAAAGCCATTTTTATTTAGGATTTTTTTCTCGAAAGTTATGAGGTTCTTCAATGTAATTTCTTTTGAAAAGCGTTCTACATGAAGAGATCTACATAATAAATAATACGACAGCTTCTAAACTGGCGCCAGACATTGAGCAGTGGTGCAAAGCGAAATCCGTATACCGAAAAATGAATGATTTTGATTAAATATGAGAATTAAATTATTGTCAATACATCACAAGGAAAGTAAAGTGATTTGAAATCGTAGAACACATCCTCCATGTAAGTAAAGTGAAGTTAAATAGAAAAGAGAGCAAAAGTCGACAATCACGAACAAACATAACATTAATATAACACAAGAACAAAAACTATGAGATAAGAGCATGATGAAACACAATTACACAACCAACTAAGCGAAAAAAAAAACTCAAGACCCAAACCAACCAAAACCTCGACCACAAAAAATAAGAAAGCGAAACATATTGCAAGCATACTTTGCTATTTGTACCGACCCTTATTTAGAGCCATTGTAGTTACGTCCGTGGATATCAAACTATCCACAACAAAAGACCTGAGGAACACAATAACATTTCTAAGGAATCTTCAGTGAATATAGTTTAATTCTGTTTGCAAAGTGCATTATTATGTTTATTACAACTATTACTCGTTGCTTAAATATAATTTTACTGAAAAACTAAGTTAACAAAACTAAAATTGGGCCGACAACTTGAGCGGCCATTTTTTCGAAACAGCTATACTTTGAATTTAAAATATGACTCGATTTTACACTTAGAACTGTGATATATATATGTAATTATAAAGCACAAATCATCTAGTTTATTTTGACGTATAATAATCTACGAAATATTAAATTAAACTAAAGTACTTACGACATAATCGCTGGCACTCCAAAAACACTTGTTCACAAAACACAGAACACCGATACTGAAGTAAGATATTTATGGTTCATTCGTCAAGACTTGTTATACTGCCATCTCGTATTTGATACGTAAAGTAATTCGTCAGCTATTGATTCCATAAATAAAACTCACAAAACGTACTGCAGATTGTCCCTAGATGTCAGTTTTATAAAACTTAACGCTTTGGCTACACTAGTATCCAGGACGTACAAGGCAATTTTTATTTTGGATGGCGTAGTATCCATGGACGTGTCAGTGGCTAAAGTGGACTGTATATGCGAATTGCTTCTACGCTTACGTAAAAGCGACTACTATAGCATGCGGTACAATGCACTCGCTCTTCCCTAAAACTAAAACTATTATTTTGCCAAATCGATGAAAAGGAATCCTGCCTGATTAGGAGAAAAACAAAATTGGAGCGGGTTAAAACAATTATATCAGGCAGGAACTATTAGGAATGTTGACTCACCGGGGTTTCTTCTATTTGTTGAGCACTATAGCTGCGACTTCTAGAACTTCTTCTGGACAAACACTCTGGGGAGAGGCGGTGCGCGACTATTTCTCACACGAGGTGAGGCGGGTTTCCTGGAGCTCGACTGCTTCCAGGCTAAAGTGGTTTCTACTAGCGGTGTGGTTCCAACAACGAGCGCGGCGGGAAGAGGCATGCGCGTGGGTCGCGCGTGCCTTATATATCTTCGGTTCCGATGATTACGCGACATTCTAGAATCATCTTCTTTCCCCTCCCACCCCACCACCCCGATGTGTCGGTAGGAGGGTATGAATGATATCGTTTTGGAAAGGAATAAACGACTTGGCACCTACGTCAAATATAATAATACGAATGGTTTTCCGCGCAACCACCCTTAATTGATTGAAACTACGCGGGAGACCAGTCCCCCGTGACCATGAGTGCTGGAAAGCGCCCGAAACGTCGGGAATTAAAAATGAAAGTAATTAAAAGGAAAATAAACGCGATAAAATCCGTAAAAGTAGTTTTAATCAAGGTGTAGTGTTCGCGTAAATGTAAGAAATCATTAAGTCCCTTAATGTTTCAGTCAGTGTGACAGCTGCGTAATTTGAGTCTCTAATGCGATAGAAAAAAGTCCCAATTGTAGGTTTTTAATATCCGAAATTTTTCCTATATTTTGTATGGGTTATCATAAGTAAATCGCAACCATTGAATTTTTAGCCATTTAATTTTGGTTATTTGTTTTTTGTTTGTATTATTATATAGATATTTTAAATAATACTTATTTAATAGAATTTGAACGTAACGTAATTGTAACAAGGTACAGTTTTAAAGAAAATGAAAATATTACATTTAGGGTCAGAGAAACATAAGTTCTAGTCAGGGGTAACAAACTAAAAAAATAATCGTGTGTATTTCAAATTATAATTCTATTCCTCCTCCTAATTCAATAAGTTAACAATGGTTCATTGTAAAGAGATCAATATTTCAAATGAGCATATTTCATATCAAAACAAGTTGCAACAATAGAAAAAAAATATTACTAAAACTACTGTACGCTGTTTTTTATAAATATTTGAGAAAAATATACTAAATCTTCTTCATGTGAAAGAAAAAACTCGTTGGAGTTGTTAGGATCTTGAAGCAGGTGAACTTTCTTAACTATAGACAATTCAGGAACAGTATCAGGATCTACTTTTTTGTAAGTTTAAATTTCAATGGATTTTTGTAAGTTTTGTAGAACCTTATTTCATAAGTTACAACACTGCAACTAGGATGTGGAGATATTAGTTATATAGCCAATATAATATGTCCATTTATTTCTAGTGTAGTACCTGACCAATGACATTGTCGTTAATTGCATAATTCATTTCCTTACGTCCTTCCTTCTCTATTTTCTAATCCCAGTTGCTATTAACTGCTTCTGCCACCATTTTCCTCCCTTCTGATCCAGTAACTACTTCTGTCGCCTTTTTTCTTCCATTTGTTATATTACTGTTACGAGCTTGAGGTTCGTGACAATAAAAATTGCCGATAAAATTACCTAAATTAACACTTTAATTTACTTTACACAAATTAAAATTAAAACACTAATAATTAAACACACTAATTCACTTAATTCCGCTCCGAAGCTTCGCTTATGTCGCCGAGTTCAACTCTGTCCGATCGCATCTTGCGCCACCTATTTATTTAACCCAGCAAAATATCCGGAATGTTCAAGTAAACACGCGCAAGGTACCGAGAGCTCGAGTATAGATTTTCTAGAAACTTAGTTCCTCGGGTGGCGCTGTCGGTTGAGAGATCTGCGATGTCATTCTCTGCAAAGCTCCCCCCGCTCTCGCTCCCGACACTAGATGGCGCTAGTTGACTTATTCACACAACACTGCCCCTCCTAAGACATGCTCGTCCCGAGCATTATCGGTCCCATAATAACGCGCCAAGCGATCCACATGGACGATCTTAGGAGTCCCTCTTGCGCCTTTCTGTATCCGGTAGGTCACATCGTTGATCCTGGTTACAATCCGGTACGGGCCGTCCCATTTAGCTTGAAGCTTAGGAGATTTCCCTTTGCTGCGGACTGGATTGTGCAACCACACTAATGAACCTTCGTTGAACCCTTTATTGTTCATTTTGCGGTCGTACCGGGTTTTCATTTTCTCAGACATTTGCTGGCCCGATTGTCTGACGTGCTCATAAATGTCATTCATTTTGTTCCGCAAGTTACATGCATAATCGGTTATACTGCTTGGGGCATCAGGTGGTATCCCAGTGATCAGGTCTGCAGGCAGCCGTAATTCTCTTCCAAAGTTTGCGAAAGCTGGTGTCACTGCTGTACTTTCGTGAACAGAACTTCGATATGACAACAAAAACGGTTGTATGTGCTTGTCCCAATCTCGTTGCCGATTGTCTACAACTTTTGCTAGGTACCTCTCCAATGTCTGATTAAATCGTTCCACCATTCCATCAGATTGCGGGTGACAAGAAGTCGTTCTTGTTTTATGAGTACCCATAACTCGGCAAGTTTCCTGGAATATTTGAGACTCAAAATTCCTTCCTTGATCGCTGTGAATCTCTAAAGGTACTCCAAAACGACAGAAGATTTCATGAACTAGTTTATCAGCAACTGTTGAAGCTTCTTGATTTGGAATGGCGAAGACTTCTGGCCACTTAGTGAAGTAATCCATCACAACCATGAAATACTTGTTACCGCTTTCACTCTCCGGAAACGGCCCCGCCAGGTCAATGGCTATTCTCTCCCATGGTGCACCCACATTGTACAACTTCAATGCACCTCTACTACGAGTCTGAGGTCCCTTTACAGCCGCACAACTTGTACATTTGCGACACCAGTCCTCGACATCGTTTCGACAGTGGACCCAGTAAAACCGTTCTCGGATCTTCAGTAGAGTTCGTTTAACTCTCAGATGGCCTCCTGAACAATCATTATGGTACAGCTGTAGAACATCTGGTACTTTAGCTTTAGGGACAACCATTTGCAAATGACAGCTGTCTCCCCGAACGTTTTCCCATTTACGACACAGAACTCCATCCTGAAGCAGCAAGCTGTCCCACTGGGCCCAATAGCTTTTAGTGATCGAACTCATCGCTGAGACGTCACTCCACTTGGGCTTGGGAGCACTGGCCTTTATCTATTCCAGAATCGGCTTGATGTCCGGATCTTCCTGCTGTGCATGTAGTAAGCTGTCCTTCCACTCGTTGCTGAGGTGGTCTGCCCTGAGCATCCTCACGGATACCACTTCCTTACTCTCTTGCCTACTACAGTGGTTGAAATCTTCAGGAC
This sequence comes from Parnassius smintheus behrii, assembly GCA_036936625.1. NCBI lineage: Eukaryota > Metazoa > Arthropoda > Insecta > Lepidoptera > Papilionidae > Parnassius > Parnassius smintheus. The sequence continues at coordinate 18,042,794 of JAUPFT010000028.1, read as the reverse complement.
AAGGTCTTCTTGACAATGCACCTGCGCTGCCGTGAGATTTCCCGCTGCAGTGTCTGATAGTAAAGTCGTATTCCTGCTGCTGCTGGGCGGTGCTGTTAGCCGCACTTCCTTTCTGAGACCGTTCACCTTCCCTTCCTAGGGTGTGCTTAGGGCAGCTGGACCGAAGATGGCCCCTTTCCCCACAGCCATAGCACCTAGGGCTGTATCCTTTATTGTGGTCTCGAACCGTAACTGCTGCAACCTCCCTAGCGTGAGGTGAACGATGATCCTGTCGCCGCCAGGCAGTGCCGTTAGCTGCACTACCCTCCTGATATCGTTCACTTTCCCTTTCTGCGGTTCGCTTAGGGCAGCTGGATCGAAGGTGGCCCTTTTCCCCACAGCCATAGCACCTTGGGCTGCATCCTTGGTTGCGGTCGCGAACTGTAGCTGCTGCAACCTCCCTGACGCGATGGGAACGATGATCCTGCCTCACGGCTTCCACCTCCAGTACATGGGCCAAGGCGTTCTTAAGCGTCTCGTGGTGCCCAAACCTCACAGCAGCTCTGACTTCCAGGTATCGGATGCCGTCGATGAATGTCTGCACCAGGTTCCCTTCAATGAGCGCAGGTACAGACCGGTATGCTTTTCGCACCAGCTTCTCCACCTCTAGAGCCCACTGCTGCAGGTTTTCGTTGATGCGCTGCACGCGATCTTTAAGCTGCGCACGAAAGACGTGTTCCAGGTGAGCGTCGCCATATCTCGCCTCCAATGCCTCAAGGAGCTGCTCGTAGGTCACTTTCTTACCGAGAGCTTCCAACACGGTTAAGGCTTGGTCGCGCAGGCCTAAGGTGAGTGCAGTCATGGCCTGGCTTTTATTCCAGCCGTTTGCCTCCATGACGGCCTCGAACTGGATTTTGTAGGCCGACCAGGAAGAAGTCCCATCGAACGGTGGTACCTTGAACCCACGTAGTAGTAAGGTGTAGTAGCTACTGCGGGGGCTGCAATTCCATCTCCAAGTTTGAGTTCATCCAGCGTTTTCTTAACTTGGTTGATTTGGGTCTCAGCTTCCGACAGGCGGTTATCATGTTGAGCAACCTTATCCTTCACCTCCCTTATCTCTTTCCCGAAGGTAGCGTGAAGGACCTTCATGAGAAGCATCTGCTCCTCCCTATCGCGTTTGAGCTGCTCTTCTAAGCGACGGGCCTGTTCCGCCTGCTGATCTTCCAACCGACGGGCCTGTTCCTCCTGTCGGCGGGCCTGTTCCTCTTGTCCACCCCGCAGCTGCTGCAGCATCACCATCAGAGCACCTAAGTCAGGTGCCACAGACGTAGAAGCTGCTGACGGACCGGCTTCCGTGGCCGGCGGCTGGCCCTCAGACATCTGCGGCGTTGCACCACCAAATCTCCTCTGGTCCGTCTCCTGCTGGCGTTGACTTCGGGTACGGACACCCTCCGTTTCCTCCTTAGGTAAAATCGGCATGATTTTATCCCACTTCTGACACCAATTGTACGAGCTTGAGGTTCGTGACAATAAAAATTGCCGATAAAATTACCTAAATTAACACCTTAATTTACTTTACACAAATTAAAATTAAAACACTAATAATTAAACACACTAATTCACTTAATTCCGCTCCGAAGCTTCGCTTATGTCGCCGAGTTCAACTCTGTCCGATCGCATCTTGCGCCACCTATTTATTTAACCCAGCAAAATATCCGGAATGTTCAAGTAAACACGCGCAAGGTACCGAGAGCTCGAGTATAGATTTTCTAGAAACTTAGTTCCTCGGGTGGCGCTGTCGGTTGAGAGATCTGCGATGTCATTCTCTGCAAAGCTCCCCCCGCTCTCGCTCCCGACACTAGATGGCGCTAGTTGACTTATTCACACAACATTACTAATATCTGACTCTGCCTCTATTATATTTTTGATCCAATAACAATCTCTGTTGCTTTGTTTTTTTATCTGTAATGTTATTATTTTCAAGGTCTGGAATAAAGTTTATGTAATTGAATAAAACTAAATTTACGAATTCTATCGTGTTTAATTAATTACTTATACTTGTTTTTAATTCCCGACGTTTCGGGTGCTTTACAGCACCCATGTTCACGGGGGACTGAGATGTTTGACGTCCCAATGTCATTGTTAGCCCGGCTACCATCAGTTTTTGAATATTAATTTTTGGTCCGATTTACGCAAAACGAGCTTACAGTTCTTGAAGTTTTTGCAGTGGTATGCTTGAGTTTGGGTTTGATTTTGTTAATTATAGGATCCCAAGCAGATGGCAGCACCCAACCATCTTCTCTATTGAAATTAGGATGTTTTTTTTAATTTCAATAGCCTCGCGTATCATCCTTGGTAGGAATCGGTGTTCTTTTGCGAGGGTTTGTGGTTTATCAAATCTGATGTAATGGTGGGGACGATCTTGAACATGTTCACAGACTGCAGACTTCCCGGAGCGTCGGTGCTTCACGTCAGCTATATGTTCTTTCATGCGGGTTTTTATGGATCTTTTTGTTTGACCTATGTAAGAGAGACCACATTCACAATCTAACTTGTACACTCCTGCATCTTGTAGAGGGATTTTACACTTGACAGATGGTAAAAATTGACTAATCTTCTTCGGTGGCTTGTAATGTGTTTTAATGGAAGCTCGCTTCAAGATGTAGCCAACCTTGTCTGTGACGCCTCTGACATATGGTAGTACAGCAGGCACACGCTCGACTGTGGCCGGCTTCACTCGGTCACTGTGACGTAGGCGCGGGACCCGAAGCTTGTTGTCTTGCAACACTTGCTTAACCTTTCGGCTGCGGAGACTCTAACCGTCGTACTCCGTTGACTGCGGAACTGTTTAATAAAATTGACGGCGCATTGGGCGCAATCCGTTTAAACGCAAATTTCTTTATTTTGGTATATCAAATACTATAATATGTATACATTTCTGAATTCTCTATGAAATTTCCTATAAAGGAGTATATAAATTAAATAAAGTCCCAAAGTAATAAGTGTAAGTAAATATTGAATAAAGACAAAATTGTCATATTTCTCGATGAAACAAAGTTTTTTTAATACTTCGATTTTATTTTCATTTAATTTTGAATCTATTGTATACAGTATTTTATGCGCAAAACCATAGGCTACAATACAATTTTTTATCATAAAACGCATTAATAGTAAGCTTACAAGAACCAACAATCAACTTACACAGATGTAGAATGTAGTTCGGACCAGATGTGGCATTAAGAGGATATATATAAAAAATCCTACTAAAATGTATAAGCTGTGGGGTTTTTATGGTTTTCGTACTCTAGAAGCCTTCTGGATCTCCAGGACTCTGGAACTTTTATGACAATACCTGACTTATTACAAGTCTCCTCTAGCACTTGTAGGAATTGAACGGTATATTCATCAGGAGTCAAATTGCGCTCTCTGAGATACTGTTTAGAGGGAATCCTCAAAACTATAACTTGGTTGTCCCCTTGACCAAGCAAGGATGCTGTGGTATCACACCGGTAAGCTGCAAGCAGAATTATCATTATGGTGGCCAGTGTCCACCCCTTTTGACGTAACCCCTCTAGCCACGCCTCAGGTCCATGCACACAACGTGCTCCTTCTACAGGCTCTCCAGATGAGTTTTGATTAGGAGGTGCATACCTATCTTGGAAAAGTAACTTAGATATCAAAGGGAAACGATGGGTAAATTGATAAACGTTGGAAAAACTGAATAAGTCATCTAAAGCTTGGAAAAGAGGGTCTACAAGCTCAGCCCTAAAATGTGTACACCACGATGAGAAATCTATGACAATGTTGATATAGTCATGATCACTACCCGGACAGCTCATCCGGTTTAAAGTCTTTGTGAGCTGCTCCTCACTCAACGTCATCGATTGATGTTTAATATATTTAAATATTGTGTCGGCAATATTGGATTCGGTGACTACTTGATATGCCCTCATCTCAAATGTCATTTTCCCGAAGCACTGGGCATCCGCCTGTTTAAACTCTCTCTCCTTAGGAACTGCGATCATGATTCTCCACTCCTCTGGTATAATGCCTTTATTAATTAGATCGATGATCTCCCTGCAGTCAAATGATTCGTTCATCAGGAAGTGTATGATCACACTCTTGGTTGTGGGTGGTGGTCCTGAAGGAAATCTCCTGTGAATTGTCCTGAAGGCCTTTGTATCGTACTTGTAGATCCACTCTGAAGCTTTTGGAATTATCGCCTTATCTGATATGATTTCGATGGTGTCTACGTGGTAATTAAATTCAAAATTCTTGAGGAGTTTAATATGAGCGAACTCCTGAGGGTCCCACTTCAATGATGCGGTCTCTCCCCATTCATTCTCAAGGACACATGTCCTGATGTGTGGATCAAGTCCATGCCCCAGTGATACCGCCGGCCACTTATTGTGGCTCTTATAGAATTGCCGACAGAATTCTTTTTTGAACATGTTACAAATGTCCTCAGCTGCCTCACCTAGTTCTTGTTTCATGATCAGGCCCTTCTTCATCCAAGACCTTGTTGTCTCGTCCATATCAACGGTTGGATGCCCCATTGTCTTCCAAAGCCCTATAATATCAAGTCTTATCATCGCATGAGTGGTCCCCATGACAGTACTTGTCTCATGGATGAAAAAATCAGTTGTTTTCAAGGAGATGGGCAGGTCCTGGGTTATAGTTCTCAGGAACTCGTCAGAATGTTCCAGATCTCTCAGTACAGCTCCTATCACAAGAGAACATCCGATTTGCGATAGATCATATGTGATGGTCAGGTTCACAGTGGTTTGTGCGGTATGGATCGGCTCCAGTGAAAGCTCATTCTCTGATACAATTCTCCTTGGAATCAAACCTGAACCAGAACTGGTCTGTTGGAGAGGGACTGCCCTAACATAACCAACGGACTCCTCTTCTGTATGAACCACCCGATATGGTATGTGGCGGGAAATAGTGGGAGACAACAACTCCACGTACTCCAGATAATCTGCCATAGATGTCACCCAGACGGATGGAAAGGGCTCCCCCGATAGTCTCAACACCAGTCTTACTAGTTTCGGATATACCTTCTCGGCATTATCAGGTGTTAGGTAAGCAGCTCTCTCTACTAAAGGTAAAAGTCCCTCATCTACACACTTAGTCAGTGCTAAGTATAGGGCTGACCGGAGGTCACTCTCTTTTCCTGACGAAGACAGACCTGCAAATAGATACAAGTCACCTGCCTTTCCACATGTCATTAGGGTATCCAATAGGACATCAAAAGCTGTCTTCTTGGGTGCATATATAACATCGAAATATGTAACTCTTTTAGTAAAGAACTCCCTGTCGTACACCATAAGGTAGAATACAATACATGGTATCAACACATCTACCATAACTCCTCTGAACTCAGTTAGGTTTAGAAAACTGGCGTGTATGATCTCATCTATAGCTCTGTTTTCTAGTGAGGTTACAAACTCCTCTCCTATGTGCATTATCCAAGCCGCTAACTTGTGAGCCATGTGAACAGAGTAAGAGAATCTGGGATTTGACTCCATGTTGGGCGGGATGAGTTTACGATCTTCCACCTGAGTTAGATCATCTATCACTTTGGTTAGTGCTACTCCTCTGTAGGTGCATTCTTCCAATGTAAATGTCTCTGGAGGTAGTTCCCAAACACAACATTTGTTCTCAAGAACCATGGCCATGGTTTGGGGTAGGTAGCCATACTCTCTGTACCACTCTGCCAGCACTGACAATCCATATAAGAAGTCTTCTTGGAAACAAATATTGAAGTTGGTCCCCTGCTTAGCATAGTGGGTTGCAGTATCAGACACTATGCGGAACCATGTTAATATCGTGGTGCACCCATTCCACATTGCACCTCGTCTTAGTGCAGGGCAAGGCAGTCTATGAGCAAGCAGCCCGGAGTAAACTTGAGCAGTCAGGGGCTCAAGTTCTTCCAACGAGATCCTCGTCTTTTCCTCTATCAGAAACTTGAGGAGGTCATGCACTCCTTCACTTCCTTTGATCCAACTGCGAAGCTCCAAGAGGGTCTTTAAACTCCCGATTATAGGGCCGACTTCTATGACCTGCAGGGGTGCCTTCCTAGTACGAGTCTGTGTTTGTGATCTGATATAAGGAGTTTTACTGCCTCTCTCGTGGAAGCAATCTTTATGGGCTTCTCCAGTCCATCCTACCATGATGGCTGAAGGCACATTAGATTCATTTAGTTGACTCCAGGGGACAATGATGATTTTGTTGCTGGGAGTGGGCATTGTTATGCCTTCCAGTTGCAAACCCCAAAGCTGTTCGCGCAAGTGTTGAGCAAGAACAGTCACACAGTATATGTGCTCGAGAACAGTGGTGAAAGGGGTATTCTTTCTTCTCATGTAGTAACGGGCAGTGCGCTTTTCCAAGCTCCGTATGGTGTCCAGAAGTGCTTTCTCATCTATCCATGTGCCCATGGAAGCTTGCTGTATAGATCTAGATGTTGAAAAGCTTGCTAATTACTTTCTCTCGATGCCCTATATTTGATAGTTGCCATAGCTTGCATAAGAGCTTTGGGCTCACAGGTTTTATAGCTAAGAGGTCCGCCTTCAGCCTGCGTTCTTCCTCTTCTGCCTGTATTCCAAATATGGCTTTCATCTCTTTGTTCGGGATGAGTCCAGGAAGACCCTCCTTCAATCTCCGTCGAAACAGGTTCTCCGGTTGAGGCGGAATGTTCAAGGGAATACTCCCAGGGTCTTTGATCAATTGTAAATGATCAACGTGTTCAGGTTTCCTGATATCCAGTAGTGCGTGAACACATTCTCGTAGCCGAGGATCACTCAAGGCATGTTTAGCCATACTTAAACCCAAGCTTAGGGTGTCTTGCGTTCCTCTAGTCGCGAACTGGGCGAACTGAACTGTTGGATACCCTCCGACAGTCCGATTTAGCAGCATCAACACCATCAGCCATTCGTCCGGCATGGTCTGATACTCTGGTACCAGTCTCCACAATGTCTTGGCAGCTTGATACACCGTAAGTTGGTATGCGGGCAAAGGGCTCTCGTCGTCCCCTGCGATGGAAGCTCCGCTCGAAAATAAGCCTGCCACAATCGCGTTAATTGTAAGAATTGTCTGATTCGCCTCACTTATAATGCGTGTTACCTTCTTTATGGCTCCACTGACTTGGACACCATCTAGAAAGTATCTCCTTCCGTACTCTAGAAGCCTTCTGGATCTCCAGGACTCTGGAACTTTTATGACAATACCTGACTTATTACAAGTCTCCTCTAGCACTTGTAGGAATTGAACGGTATATTCATCAGGAGTCAAATTGCGCTCTCTGAGATACTGTTTAGAGGGAATCCTCAAAACTATAACTTGGTTGTCCCCTTGACCAAGCAAGGATGCTGTGGTATCACACCGGTAAGCTGCAAGCAGAATTATCATTATGGTGGCCAGTGTCCACCCCTTTTGACGTAACCCCTCTAGCCACGCCTCAGGTCCATGCACACAACGTGCTCCTTCTACAGGCTCTCCAGATGCGTTTTGATTAGGAGGTGCATACCTATCTTGGAAAAGTAACTTAGATATCAAAGGGAAACGATGGGTAAATTGATAAACGTTGGAAAAACCGAATAAGTCATCTAAAGCTTGGAAAAGAGGGTCTACAAGCTCAGCCCTGAAATGTGTACACCACGATGAGAAATCTATGACAATGTTGATATAGTCATGATCACCACCCGGACAGCTCATCCGGTTTAAAGTCTTTGTGAGCTGCTCCTCACTCAACGTCATCGATTGATGTTTAATATATTTAAATATTGTGTCGGCAATATTGGATTCGGTGACTACTTGATATGCCCTCATCTCAAATGTCATTTTCCCGAAGCACTGGGCATCCGCCTGTTTAAACTCTCTCTCCTTAGGAACTGCGATCATGATTCTCCACTCCTCTGGTATAATGCCTTTATTAATTAGATCGATGATCTCCCTGCAGTCAAATGATTCGTTCATCAGGAAGTGTATGATCACACTCTTGGTTGTGGGTGGTGGTCCTGAAGGAAATCTCCTGTGAATTGTCCTGAAGGCCTTTGTATCGTACTTGTAGATCCACTCTGAAGCTTTTGGAATTATCGCCTTATCTGATATGATTTCGATGGTGTCTACGTGGTAATTAAATTCAAAATTCTTGAGGAGTTTAATATGAGCGAACTCCTGAGGGTCCCACTTCAATGATGCGGTCTCTCCCCATTCATTCTCAAGGACACATGTCCTGATGTGTGGATCAAGTCCATGCCCCAGTGATACCGCCGGCCACTTATTGTGGCTCTTATAGAATTGCCGACAGAATTCTTTTTTGAACATGTTACAAATGTCCTCAGCTGCCTCACCTAGTTCTTGCATGATCAGGCCCTTCTTCATCCAAGACCTTGTTGTCTCGTCCATATCAACGGTTGGATGCCCCATTGTCTTCCAAAGCCCTATAATATCAAGTCTTATCATCGCATGAGTGGTCCCCATGACAGTACTTGTCTCATGGATGAAAAAATCGGTTGTTTTCAAGGAGATGGGCAGGTCCTGGGTTATAGTTCTCAGGAACTCGTCAGAATGTTCCAGATCTCTCAGTACAGCTCCTATCACAAGAGAACATCCGATTTGCGATAGATCATATGCGATGGTCAGGTTCACAGTGGTTTGTGCGGTATGGATCGGCTCCAGTGAAAGCTCATTCTCTGATACAATTCTCCTTGGAATCAAACCTGAACCAGAACTGGTCTGTTGGAGAGGGACTGCCCTAACATAACCAACGGACTCCTCTTCTGTATGAACCACCCGATATGGTATGTGGCGGGAAATAGTGGGAGACAACAACTCCACGTACTCCAGATAATCTGCCATAGATGTCACCCAGACGGATGGAAAGGGCTCCCCCGATAGTCTCAACACCAGTCTTACTAGTTTCGGATATACCTTCTCGGCATTATCAGGTGTTAGGTAAGCAGCTCTCTCTACTAAAGGTAAAAGTCCCTCATCTACACACTTAGTCAGTGCTAAGTATAGGGCTGACCGGAGGTCACTCTCTTTTCCTGACGAAGACAGACCTGCAAATAGATACAAGTCACCTGCCTTTCCACATGTCATTAGGGTATCCAATAGGACATCAAAAGCTGTCTTCTTGGGTGCATATATAACATCGAAATATGTAACTCTTTTAGTAAAGAACTCCCTGTCGTACACCATAAGGTAGAATACAATACATGGTATCAACACATCTACCATAACTCCTCTGAACTCAGTTAGGTTTAGAAAACTGGCGTGTATGATCTCATCTATAGCTCTGTTTTCTAGTGAGGTTACAAACTCCTCTCCTCTTATGTGCATTATCCAAGCCGCTAACTTGTGAGCCATGTGAACAGAGTAAGAGAATCTGGGATTTGACTCCATGTTGGGCGGGATGAGTTTACGATCTTCCACCTGAGTTAGATCATCTATCACTTTGGTTAGTGCTACTCCTCTGTAGGTGCATTCTTCCAATGTAAATGTCTCTGGAGGTAGTTCCCAAACACAACATTTGTTCTCAAGAACCATGGCCATGGTTTGGGGTAGGTAGCCATACTCTCTGTACCACTCTGCCAGCACTGACAATCCATATAAGAAGTCTTCTTGGAAACAAATATTGAAGTTGGTCCCCTGCTTAGCATAGTGGGTTGCAGTGTCAGACACTATGCGGAACCATGTTAATATCGTGGTGCACCCATTCCACATTGCACCTCGTCTTAGTGCAGGGCAAGGCAGTCTATGAGCAAGCAGCCCGGAGTAAACTTGAGCAGTCAGGGGCTCAAGTTCTTCCAACGAGATCCTCGTCTTTTCCTCTATCAGAAACTTGAGGAGGTCATGCACTCCTTCACTTCCTTTGATCCAAATGCGAAGCTCCAAGAGGGTCTTTAAACTCCCGATTATAGGACCGACTTCTATGACCTGCAGGGGTGCCTTCCTAGTACGAGTCTGTGTTTGTGATCCGATATAAGGAGTTTTACTGCCTCTCTCGTGGAAGCAATCTTTATGGGCTTCTCCAGTCCATCCTACCATGATGGCTGAAGGCACATTAGATTCATTTAGTTGACTCCAGGGGACAATGATGATTTTGTTGCTGGGAGTGGGCATTGTTATGCCTTCCAGTGGCAAACCCCAAAGCTGTTCGCGCAAGTGTTGAGCAAGAACAGTCACACAGGATATGTGCTCGAGAACAGTGGTGAAAGGGGTATTCTTTCTTCTCATGTAGTAACGGGCAGTGCGCTTTTCCAAGCTCCGTATGGTGTCCAGAAGTGCTTTCTCATCTATCCATGTGCCCATGGAAGCTTGCTGTATAGATCTAGAGGTTGAAAAGCTTGCTAATTACTTTCTCTCGATGCCCTATATTTGATAGTTGCCATAGCTTACATAAGAGCTTTGGGCTCACAGGTTTTATAGCTAAGAGGTCCGCCTTCAGCCTGCGTTCTTCCTCTTCTGCCTGTATTCCAAATATGGCTTTCATATCTTTGTTCTGGATGAGTCCAGGAAGACCCTCCTTCAATCTCCGTCGAAACAGGTTCTCCGGTTGAGGCGGAATGTTCAAGGGGATACTCCCAGGGTCTTTGATCAATTGTAAATGATCAACGTGTTCAGGTTTCCTGATATCCAGTAGTGCGTGAACACATTCTCGTAGCCGAGGATCACTCAAGGCATGTTTAGCCATACTTAAACCCAAGCTTAGGGTGTCTTGCGTTCCTCTAGTCGCGAACTGGGCGAACTGAACTGTTGGATACCCTCCGACAGTCCGATTTAGCAGCATCAACACCATCAGCCATTCGTCCGGCATGGTCTGATACTCTGGTACCAGTCTCCACAATGTCTTGGCAGCTTGATACACCGTAAGCTGGTATGCGGGCAAAGGGCTCTCGTCGTCCCCTGCGATGGAAGCTCCGCTCGAAAATAAGCCTGCCACAATCCCGTTAATTGTAAGAATTGTCTGATTCGCCTCACTTATAATGCGTGTTACCTTCTTTATGGCTCCACTGACTTGGACACCATCTAGAAAGTATCTCCTTCCGTACTCTAGAAGCCTTCTGGATCTCCAGGACTCTGGAATTTTTATGACAATACCTGACTTATTACAAGTCTCCTCTAGCACTTGTAGGAATTGAACGGTATATTCATCAGGAGTCAAATTGCGCTCTCTGAGATACTGTTTAGAGGGAATCCTCAAAACTATAACTTGGTTGTCCCCTTGACCAAGCAAGGATGCTGTGGTATCACACCGGTAAGCTGCAAGCAGAATTATCATTATGGTGGCCAGTGTCCACCCCTTTTGACGTAACCCCTCTAGCCACGCCTCAGGTCCATGCACACAACGTGCTCCTTCTACAGGCTCTCGAGATGAGTTTTGATTAGGAGGTGCATACCTATCTTGGAAAAGTAACTTAGATATCAAAGGGAAACGATGGGTAAATTGATAAACGTTGGAAAAACCGAATAAGTCATCTAAAGCTTGGAAAAGAGGGTCTACAAGCTCAGCCCTGAAATGTGTACACCACGATGAGAAATCTATGACAATGTTGATATAGTCATGATCACCACCCGGACAGCTCATCCGGTTTAAAGTCTTTGTGAGCTGCTCCTCACTCAACGTCATCGATTGATGTTTAATATATTTAAATATTGTGTCGGCAATATTGGATTCGGTGACTACTTGATATGCCCTCATCTCGAATGTCATTTTCCCGAAGCACTGGGCATCCGCCTGTTTAAACTCTCTCTCCTTAGGAACTGCGATCATGATTCTCCACTCCTCTGGTATAATGCCTTTATTAATTAGATCGATGATCTCCCTGCAGTCAAATGATTCGTTCATCAGGAAGTGTATGATCACACTCTTGGTTGTGGGTGGTGGTCCTGAAGGAAATCTCCCGTGAATTGTCCTGAAGGCCTTTGTATCGTACTCGTAGATCCACTCTGAAGCTTTTGGAATTATCGCCTTATCTGATATGATTTCGATGGTGTCTACGTGGTAATTAAATTCAAAATTCTTGAGGAGTTTAATATGAGCGAACTCCTGAGGGTCCCACTTCAATGATGCGGTCTCTCCCCATTCATTCTCAGGGACACATGTCCTGATGTGTGGATCAAGTCCATGCCCCAGTGATACCGCCGGCCACTTATTGTGGCTCTTATAGAATTGCCGACAGAATTCTTTTTTGAACATGTTACAAATGTCCTCAGCTGCCTCACCTAGTTCTTGTTTCATGATCAGGCCCTTCTTCATCCAAGACCTTGTTGTCTCGTCCATATCAACGGTTGGATGCCCCATTGTCTTCCAAAGCCCTATAATATCAAGTCTTATCATCGCATGAGTGGTCCCCATGACAGTACTTGTCTCATGGATGAAAAAATCAGTTGTTTTCAAGGAGATGGGCAGGTCCTGGGTTATAGTTCTCAGGAACTCGTCAGAATGTTCCAGATCTCTCAGTACAGCTCCTATCACAAGAGAACATCCGATTTGCGATAGATCATATGTGATGGTCAGGTTCACAGTGGTTTGTGCGGTATGGATCGGCTCCAGTGAAAGCTCATTCTCTGATACAATTCTCCTTGGAATCAAACCTGAACCAGAACTGGTCTGTTGGAGAGGGACTGCCCTAACATAACCAACGGACTCCTCTTATGTATGAACCACCCGATATGGTATGTGGCGGGAAATAGTGGGAGACAACAACTCCACGTACTCCAGATAATCTGCCATAGATGTCACCCAGATGGGTGGAAAGGGCTCCCCCGATAGTCTCAACACCAGTCTTACTAGTTTCGGATATACCTTCTCGGCATTATCAGGTGTTAGGTAAGCAGCTCTCTCTACTAAAGGTAAAAGTCCCTCATCTACACACTTAGTCAGTGCTAAGTATAGGGCTGACCGGAGGTCACTCTCTTTTCCTGACGAAGACAGACCTGCAAATAGATACAAGTCACCTGCCTTTCCACATGTCATTAGGGTATCCAATAGGACATCAAAAGCTGTCTTCTTGGGTGCATATATAACATCGAAATATGTAACTCTTTTAGTAAAGAACTCCCTGTCGTACACCATAAGGTAGAATACAATACATGGTATCAACACATCTACCATAACTCCTCTGAACTCAGTTAGGTTTAGAAAACTGGCGTGTATGATCTCATCTATAGCTCTGTTTTCTAGTGAGGTTACAAACTCCTCTCCTATGTGCGTTATCCAAGCCGCTAACTTGTGAGCCATGTGAACAGAGTAAGAGAATCTGGGATTTGACTCCATGTTGGGCGGGATGAGTTTACGATCTTCCACCTGAGTTAGATCATCTATCACTTTGGTTAGTGCTACTCCTCTGTAGGTGCATTCTTCCAATGTAAATGTCTCTGGAGGTAGTTCCCAAACACAACATTTGTTCTCAAGAACCATGGCCATGGTTTGGGGTAGGTAGCCATACTCTCTGTACCACTCTGCCAGCACTGACAATCCATATAAGAAGTCTTCTTGGAAACAAATATTGAAGTTGGTCCCCTGCTTAGCATAGTGGGTTGCAGTGTCAGACACTATGCGGAACCATGTTAATATCGTGGTGCACCCATTCCACATTGCACCTCGTCTTAGTGCAGGGCAAGGCAGTCTATGAGCAAGCAGCCCGGAGTAAACTTGAGCAGTCAGGGGCTCAAGTTCTTCCAACGAGATCCTCGTCTTTTCCTCTATCAGAAACTTGAGGAGGTCATGCACTCCTTCACTTCCTTTGATCCAAATGCGAAGCTCCAAGAGGGTCTTTAAACTCCCGATTATAGGACCGACTTCTATGACCTGCAGGGGTGCCTTCCTAGTACGAGTCTGTGTTTGTGATCCGATATAAGGAGTTTTACTGCCTCTCTCGTGGAAGCAATCTTTATGGGCTTCTCCAGTCCATCCTACCATGATGGCTGAAGGCACATTAGATTCATTTAGTTGACTCCAGGGGACAATGATGATTTTGTTGCTGGGAGTGGGCATTGTTATGCCTTCCAGTTGCAAACCCCAAAGCTGTTCGCGCAAGTGTTGAGCAAGAACAGTCACACAGGATATGTGCTCGAGAACAGTGGTGAAAGGGGTATTCTTTCTTCTCATGTAGTAACGGGCAGTGCGCTTTTCCAAGCTCCGTATGGTGTCCAGAAGTGCTTTCTCATCTATCCATGTGCCCATGGAAGCTTGCTGTATAGATCTAGAGGTTGAAAAGCTTGCTAATTACTTTCTCTCGATGCCCTATATTTGATAGTTGCCATAGCTTACATAAGAGCTTTGGGATTCCAGGTTTTATAGCTAAGAGGTCCGCCTTCAGCCTGCGTTCTTCCTCTTCTGCCTGTATTCCAAATATGGCTTTCATCTCTTTGTTCTGGATGAGTCCAGGAAGACCCTCCTTCAATCTCCGTCGAAACAGGTTCTCCGGTTGAGGCGGAATGTTCAAGGGGATACTCCCAGGGTCTTTGATCAATTGTAAATGATCAACGTGTTCAGGTTTCCTGATATCCAGTAGTGTGTGAACACATTCTCGTAGCCGAGGATAACTCAAGGCATGTTTAGCCATACTTAAACCCAAGCTTAGGGTGTCTTGCGTTCCTCTAGTCGCGAACTGGGCGAACTGAACTGTTGGATACCCTCCGACAGTCCGATTTAGCAGCATCAACACCATCAGCCATTCGTCCGGCATGGTCTGATACTCTGGTACCAGTCTCCACAATGTCTTGGCAGCTTGATACACCGTAAGTTGGTATGCGGGCAAAGGGCTCTCGTCGTCCCCTGCGATGGAAGCTCCGCTCGAAAATAAGCCTGCCACAATCGCGTTAATTGTAAGAATTGTCTGATTCGCCTCACTTATAATGCGTGTTACCTTCTTTATGGCTCCACTGACTTGGACACCATCTAGAAAGTATCTCCTTCCGTACTCTAGAAGCCCTCTGGATCTCCAGGACTCTGGAACTTTTATGACAATACCTGACTTATTACAAGTCTCCTCTAGCACTTGTAGGAATTGAACGGTATATTCATCAGGAGTCAAATTGCGCTCTCTGAGATACTGTTTAGAGGGAATCCTCAAAACTATAACTTGGTTGTCCCCTTGACCAAGCAAGGATGCTGTGGTATCACACCGGTAAGCTGCAAGCAGAATTATCATTATGGTGGCCAGTGTCCACCCCTTTTGACGTAACCCCTCTAGCCACGCCTCAGGTCCATGCACACAACGTGCTCCTTCTACAGGCTCTCGAGATGAGTTTTGATTAGGAGGTGCATACCTATCTTGGAAAAGTAACTTAGATATCAAAGGGAAACGATGGGTAAATTGATAAACGTTGGAAAAACCGAATAAGTCATCTAAAGCTTGGAAAAGAGGGTCTACAAGCTCAGCCCTGAAATGTGTACACCACGATGAGAAATCTATGACAATGTTGATATAGTCATGATCACCACCCGGACAGCTCATCCGGTTTAAAGTCTTTGTGAGCTGCTCCTCACTCAACGTCATCGATTGATGTTTAATATATTTAAATATTGTGTCGGCAATATTGGATTCGGTGACTACTTGATATGCCCTCATCTCAAATGTCATTTTCCCGAAGCACTGGGCATCCGCCTGTTTAAACTCTCTCTCCTTAGGAACTGCGATCATGATTCTCCACTCCTCTGGTATAATGCCTTTATTAATTAGATCGATGATCTCCCTGCAGTCAAATGATTCGTTCATCAGGAAGTGTATGATCACACTCTTGGTTGTGGGTGGTGGTCCTGAAGGAAATCTCCTGTGAATTGTCCTGAAGGCCTTTGTATCGTACTTGTAGATCCACTCTGAAGCTTTTGGAATTATCGCCTTATCTGATATGATTTCGATGGTGTCTACGTGGTAATTAAATTCAAAATTCTTGAGGAGTTTAATATGAGCGAACTCCTGAGGGTCCCACTTCAATGATGCGGTCTCTCCCCATTCATTCTCAAGGACACATGTCCTGATGTGTGGATCAAGTCCATGCCCCAGTGATACCGCCGGCCACTTATTGTGGCTCTTATAGAATTGCCGACAGAATTCTTTTTTGAACATGTTACAAATGTCCTCAGCTGCCTCACCTAGTTCTTGTTTCATGATCAGGCCCTTCTTCATCCAAGACCTTGTTGTCTCGTCCATATCAACGGTTGGATGCCCCATTGTCTTCCAAAGCCCTATAATATCAAGTCTTATCATCGCATGAGTGGTCCCCATGACAGTACTTGTCTCATGGATGAAAAAATCGGTTGTTTTCAAGGAGATGGGCAGGTCCTGGGTTATAGTTCTCAGGAACTCGTCAGAATGTTCCAGATCTCTCAGTACAGCTCCTATCACAAGAGAACATCCGATTTGCGATAGATCATATGCGATGGTCAGGTTCACAGTGGTTTGTGCGGTATGGATCGGCTCCAGTGAAAGCTCATTCTCTGATACAATTCTCCTTGGAATCAAACCTGAACCAGAACTGGTCTGTTGGAGAGGGACTGCCCTAACATAACCAACGGACTCCTCTTCTGTATGAACCACCCGATATGGTATGTGGCGGGAAATAGTGGGAGACAACAACTCCACGTACTCCAGATAATCTGCCATAGATGTCACCCAGACGGATGGAAAGGGCTCCCCCGATAGTCTCAACACCAGTCTTACTAGTTTCGGATATACCTTCTCGGCATTATCAGGTGTTAGGTAAGCAGCTCTCTCTACTAAAGGTAAAAGTCCCTCATCTACACACTTAGTCAGTGCTAAGTATAGGGCTGACCGGAGGTCACTCTCTTTTCCTGACGAAGACAGACCTGCAAATAGATACAAGTCACCTGCCTTTCCACATGTCATTAGGGTATCCAATAGGACATCAAAAGCTGTCTTCTTGGGTGCATATATAACATCGAAATATGTAACTCTTTTAGTAAAGAACTCCCTGTCGTACACCATAAGGTAGAATACAATACATGGTATCAACACATCTACCATAACTCCTCTGAACTCAGTTAGGTTTAGAAAACTGGCGTGTATGATCTCATCTATAGCTCTGTTTTCTAGTGAGGTTACAAACTCCTCTCCTCTTATGTGCATTATCCAAGCCGCTAACTTGTGAGCCATGTGAACAGAGTAAGAGAATCTGGGATTTGACTCCATGTTGGGCGGGATGAGTTTACGATCTTCCACCTGAGTTAGATCATCTATCACTTTGGTTAGTGCTACTCCTCTGTAGGTGCATTCTTCCAATGTAAATGTCTCTGGAGGTAGTTCCCAAACACAACATTTGTTCTCAAGAACCATGGCCATGGTTTGGGGTAGGTAGCCATACTCTCTGTACCACTCTGCCAGCACTGACAATCCATATAAGAAGTCTTCTTGGAAACAAATATTGAAGTTGGTCCCCTGCTTAGCATAGTGGGTTGCAGTGTCAGACACTATGCGGAACCATGTTAATATCGTGGTGCACCCATTCCACATTGCACCTCGTCTTAGTGCAGGGCAAGGCAGTCTATGAGCAAGCAGCCCGGAGTAAACTTGAGCAGTCAGGGGCTCAAGTTCTTCCAACGAGATCCTCGTCTTTTCCTCTATCAGAAACTTGAGGAGGTCATGCACTCCTTCACTTCCTTTGATCCAAATGCGAAGCTCCAAGAGGGTCTTTAAACTCCCGATTATAGGACCGACTTCTATGACCTGCAGGGGTGCCTTCCTAGTACGAGTCTGTGTTTGTGATCCGATATAAGGAGTTTTACTGCCTCTCTCGTGGAAGCAATCTTTATGGGCTTCTCCAGTCCATCCTACCATGATGGCTGAAGGCACATTAGATTCATTTAGTTGACTCCAGGGGACAATGATGATTTTGTTGCTGGGAGTGGGCATTGTTATGCCTTCCAGTGGCAAACCCCAAAGCTGTTCGCGCAAGTGTTGAGCAAGAACAGTCACACAGGATATGTGCTCGAGAACAGTGGTGAAAGGGGTATTCTTTCTTCTCATGTAGTAACGGGCAGTGCGCTTTTCCAAGCTCCGTATGGTGTCCAGAAGTGCTTTCTCATCTATCCATGTGCCCATGGAAGCTTGCTGTATAGATCTAGAGGTTGAAAAGCTTGCTAATTACTTTCTCTCGATGCCCTATATTTGATAGTTGCCATAGCTTACATAAGAGCTTTGGGCTCACAGGTTTTATAGCTAAGAGGTCCGCCTTCAGCCTGCGTTCTTCCTCTTCTGCCTGTATTCCAAATATGGCTTTCATATCTTTGTTCTGGATGAGTCCAGGAAGACCCTCCTTCAATCTCCGTCGAAACAGGTTCTCCGGTTGAGGCGGAATGTTCAAGGGGATACTCCCAGGGTCTTTGATCAATTGTAAATGATCAACGTGTTCAGGTTTCCTGATATCCAGTAGTGCGTGAACACATTCTCGTAGCCGAGGATCACTCAAGGCATGTTTAGCCATACTTAAACCCAAGCTTAGGGTGTCTTGCGTTCCTCTAGTCGCGAACTGGGCGAACTGAACTGTTGGATACCCTCCGACAGTCCGATTTAGCAGCATCAACACCATCAGCCATTCGTCCGGCATGGTCTGATACTCTGGTACCAGTCTCCACAATGTCTTGGCAGCTTGATACACCGTAAGTTGGTATGCGGGCAAAGGGCTCTCGTCGTCCCCTGCGATGGAAGCTCCGCTCGAAAATAAGCCTGCCACAATCCCGTTAATTGTAAGAATTGTCTGATTCGCCTCACTTATAATGCGTGTTACCTTCTTTATGGCTCCACTGACTTGGACACCATCTAGAAAGTATCTCCTTCCGTACTCTAGAAGCCTTCTGGATCTCCAGGACTCTGGAATTTTTATGACAATACCTGACTTATTACAAGTCTCCTCTAGCACTTGTAGGAATTGAACGGTATATTCATCAGGAGTCAAATTGCGCTCTCTGAGATACTGTTTAGAGGGAATCCTCAAAACTATAACTTGGTTGTCCCCTTGACCAAGCAAGGATGCTGTGGTATCACACCGGTAAGCTGCAAGCAGAATTATCATTATGGTGGCCAGTGTCCACCCCTTTTGACGTAACCCCTCTAGCCACGCCTCAGGTCCATGCACACAACGTGCTCCTTCTACAGGCTCTCGAGATGAGTTTTGATTAGGAGGTGCATACCTATCTTGGAAAAGTAACTTAGATATCAAAGGGAAACGATGGGTAAATTGATAAACGTTGGAAAAACCGAATAAGTCATCTAAAGCTTGGAAAAGAGGGTCTACAAGCTCAGCCCTGAAATGTGTACACCACGATGAGAAATCTATGACAATGTTGATATAGTCATGATCACCACCCGGACAGCTCATCCGGTTTAAAGTCTTTGTGAGCTGCTCCTCACTCAACGTCATCGATTGATGTTTAATATATTTAAATATTGTGTCGGCAATATTGGATTCGGTGACTACTTGATATGCCCTCATCTCGAATGTCATTTTCCCGAAGCACTGGGCATCCGCCTGTTTAAACTCTCTCTCCTTAGGAACTGCGATCATGATTCTCCACTCCTCTGGTATAATGCCTTTATTAATTAGATCGATGATCTCCCTGCAGTCAAATGATTCGTTCATCAGGAAGTGTATGATCACACTCTTGGTTGTGGGTGGTGGTCCTGAAGGAAATCTCCCGTGAATTGTCCTGAAGGCCTTTGTATCGTACTCGTAGATCCACTCTGAAGCTTTTGGAATTATCGCCTTATCTGATATGATTTCGATGGTGTCTACGTGGTAATTAAATTCAAAATTCTTGAGGAGTTTAATATGAGCGAACTCCTGAGGGTCCCACTTCAATGATGCGGTCTCTCCCCATTCATTCTCAGGGACACATGTCCTGATGTGTGGATCAAGTCCATGCCCCAGTGATACCGCCGGCCACTTATTGTGGCTCTTATAGAATTGCCGACAGAATTCTTTTTTGAACATGTTACAAATGTCCTCAGCTGCCTCACCTAGTTCTTGTTTCATGATCAGGCCCTTCTTCATCCAAGACCTTGTTGTCTCGTCCATATCAACGGTTGGATGCCCCATTGTCTTCCAAAGCCCTATAATATCAAGTCTTATCATCGCATGAGTGGTCCCCATGACAGTACTTGTCTCATGGATGAAAAAATCAGTTGTTTTCAAGGAGATGGGCAGGTCCTGGGTTATAGTTCTCAGGAACTCGTCAGAATGTTCCAGATCTCTCAGTACAGCTCCTATCACAAGAGAACATCCGATTTGCGATAGATCATATGTGATGGTCAGGTTCACAGTGGTTTGTGCGGTATGGATCGGCTCCAGTGAAAGCTCATTCTCTGATACAATTCTCCTTGGAATCAAACCTGAACCAGAACTGGTCTGTTGGAGAGGGACTGCCCTAACATAACCAACGGACTCCTCTTATGTATGAACCACCCGATATGGTATGTGGCGGGAAATAGTGGGAGACAACAACTCCACGTACTCCAGATAATCTGCCATAGATGTCACCCAGATGGGTGGAAAGGGCTCCCCCGATAGTCTCAACACCAGTCTTACTAGTTTCGGATATACCTTCTCGGCATTATCAGGTGTTAGGTAAGCAGCTCTCTCTACTAAAGGTAAAAGTCCCTCATCTACACACTTAGTCAGTGCTAAGTATAGGGCTGACCGGAGGTCACTCTCTTTTCCTGACGAAGACAGACCTGCAAATAGATACAAGTCACCTGCCTTTCCACATGTCATTAGGGTATCCAATAGGACATCAAAAGCTGTCTTCTTGGGTGCATATATAACATCGAAATATGTAACTCTTTTAGTAAAGAACTCCCTGTCGTACACCATAAGGTAGAATACAATACATGGTATCAACACATCTACCATAACTCCTCTGAACTCAGTTAGGTTTAGAAAACTGGCGTGTATGATCTCATCTATAGCTCTGTTTTCTAGTGAGGTTACAAACTCCTCTCCTATGTGCGTTATCCAAGCCGCTAACTTGTGAGCCATGTGAACAGAGTAAGAGAATCTGGGATTTGACTCCATGTTGGGCGGGATGAGTTTACGATCTTCCACCTGAGTTAGATCATCTATCACTTTGGTTAGTGCTACTCCTCTGTAGGTGCATTCTTCCAATGTAAATGTCTCTGGAGGTAGTTCCCAAACACAACATTTGTTCTCAAGAACCATGGCCATGGTTTGGGGTAGGTAGCCATACTCTCTGTACCACTCTGCCAGCACTGACAATCCATATAAGAAGTCTTCTTGGAAACAAATATTGAAGTTGGTCCCCTGCTTAGCATAGTGGGTTGCAGTGTCAGACACTATGCGGAACCATGTTAATATCGTGGTGCACCCATTCCACATTGCACCTCGTCTTAGTGCAGGGCAAGGCAGTCTATGAGCAAGCAGCCCGGAGTAAACTTGAGCAGTCAGGGGCTCAAGTTCTTCCAACGAGATCCTCGTCTTTTCCTCTATCAGAAACTTGAGGAGGTCATGCACTCCTTCACTTCCTTTGATCCAAATGCGAAGCTCCAAGAGGGTCTTTAAACTCCCGATTATAGGACCGACTTCTATGACCTGCAGGGGTGCCTTCCTAGTACGAGTCTGTGTTTGTGATCCGATATAAGGAGTTTTACTGCCTCTCTCGTGGAAGCAATCTTTATGGGCTTCTCCAGTCCATCCTACCATGATGGCTGAAGGCACATTAGATTCATTTAGTTGACTCCAGGGGACAATGATGATTTTGTTGCTGGGAGTGGGCATTGTTATGCCTTCCAGTTGCAAACCCCAAAGCTGTTCGCGCAAGTGTTGAGCAAGAACAGTCACACAGGATATGTGCTCGAGAACAGTGGTGAAAGGGGTATTCTTTCTTCTCATGTAGTAACGGGCAGTGCGCTTTTCCAAGCTCCGTATGGTGTCCAGAAGTGCTTTCTCATCTATCCATGTGCCCATGGAAGCTTGCTGTATAGATCTAGAGGTTGAAAAGCTTGCTAATTACTTTCTCTCGATGCCCTATATTTGATAGTTGCCATAGCTTACATAAGAGCTTTGGGATTCCAGGTTTTATAGCTAAGAGGTCCGCCTTCAGCCTGCGTTCTTCCTCTTCTGCCTGTATTCCAAATATGGCTTTCATCTCTTTGTTCTGGATGAGTCCAGGAAGACCCTCCTTCAATCTCCGTCGAAACAGGTTCTCCGGTTGAGGCGGAATGTTCAAGGGGATACTCCCAGGGTCTTTGATCAATTGTAAATGATCAACGTGTTCAGGTTTCCTGATATCCAGTAGTGTGTGAACACATTCTCGTAGCCGAGGATAACTCAAGGCATGTTTAGCCATACTTAAACCCAAGCTTAGGGTGTCTTGCGTTCCTCTAGTCGCGAACTGGGCGAACTGAACTGTTGGATACCCTCCGACAGTCCGATTTAGCAGCATCAACACCATCAGCCATTCGTCCGGCATGGTCTGATACTCTGGTACCAGTCTCCACAATGTCTTGGCAGCTTGATACACCGTAAGTTGGTATGCGGGCAAAGGGCTCTCGTCGTCCCCTGCGATGGAAGCTCCGCTCGAAAATAAGCCTGCCACAATCGCGTTAATTGTAAGAATTGTCTGATTCGCCTCACTTATAATGCGTGTTACCTTCTTTATGGCTCCACTGACTTGGACACCATCTAGAAAGTATCTCCTTCCGTACTCTAGAAGCCCTCTGGATCTCCAGGACTCTGGAACTTTTATGACAATACCTGACTTATTACAAGTCTCCTCTAGCACTTGTAGGAATTGAACGGTATATTCATCAGGAGTCAAATTGCGCTCTCTGA
Source organism: Parnassius smintheus behrii (assembly GCA_036936625.1). NCBI lineage: Eukaryota > Metazoa > Arthropoda > Insecta > Lepidoptera > Papilionidae > Parnassius > Parnassius smintheus. Next base: position 18,019,997 of record JAUPFT010000028.1, on the reverse strand, counting down.
GATACTGTTTAGAGGGAATCCTCAAAACTATAACTTGGTTGTCCCCTTGACCAAGCAAGGATGCTGTGGTATCACACCGGTAAGCTGCAAGCAGAATTATCATTATGGTGGCCAGTGTCCACCCCTTTTGACGTAACCCCTCTAGCCACGCCTCAGGTCCATGCACACAACGTGCTCCTTCTACAGGCTCTCGAGATGAGTTTTGATTAGGAGGTGCATACCTATCTTGGAAAAGTAACTTAGATATCAAAGGGAAACGATGGGTAAATTGATAAACGTTGGAAAAACCGAATAAGTCATCTAAAGCTTGGAAAAGAGGGTCTACAAGCTCAGCCCTGAAATGTGTACACCACGATGAGAAATCTATGACAATGTTGATATAGTCATGATCACCACCCGGACAGCTCATCCGGTTTAAAGTCTTTGTGAGCTGCTCCTCACTCAACGTCATCGATTGATGTTTAATATATTTAAATATTGTGTCGGCAATATTGGATTCGGTGACTACTTGATATGCCCTCATCTCGAATGTCATTTTCCCGAAGCACTGGGCATCCGCCTGTTTAAACTCTCTCTCCTTAGGAACTGCGATCATGATTCTCCACTCCTCTGGTATAATGCCTTTATTAATTAGATCGATGATCTCCCTGCAGTCAAATGATTCGTTCATCAGGAAGTGTATGATCACACTCTTGGTTGTGGGTGGTGGTCCTGAAGGAAATCTCCCGTGAATTGTCCTGAAGGCCTTTGTACCGTACTCGTAGATCCACTCTGAAGCTTTTGGAATTATCGCCTTATCTGATATGATTTCGATGGTGTCTACGTGGTAATTAAATTCAAAATTCTTGAGGAGTTTAATATGAGCGAACTCCTGAGGGTCCCACTTCAATGATGCGGTCTCTCCCCATTCATTCTCGGGGACACATGTCCTGATGTGTGGATCAAGTCCATGCCCCAGTGATACCGCCGGCCACTTATTGTGGCTCTTATAGAATTGCCGACAGAATTCTTTTTTGAACATGTTACAAATGTCCTCAGCTGCCTCACCTAGTTCTTGTTTCATGATCAGGCCCTTCTTCATCCAAGACCTTGTTGTCTCGTCCATATCAACGGTTGGATGCCCCATTGTCTTCCAAAGCCCTATAATATCAAGTCTTATCATCGCATGAGTGGTCCCCATGACAGTACTTGTCTCATGGATGAAAAAATCAGTTGTTTTCAAGGAGATGGGCAGGTCCTGGGTTATAGTTCTCAGGAACTCGTCAGAATGTTCCAGATCTCTCAGTACAGCTCCTATCACAAGAGAACATCCGATTTGCGATAGATCATATGTGATGGTCAGGTTCACAGTGGTTTGTGCGGTATGGATCGGCTCCAGTGAAAGCTCATTCTCTGATACAATTCTCCTTGGAATCAAACCTGAACCAGAACTGGTCTGTTGGAGAGGGACTGCCCTAACATAACCAACGGACTCCTCTTATGTATGAACCACCCGATATGGTATGTGGCGGGAAATAGTGGGAGACAACAACTCCACGTACTCCAGATAATCTGCCATAGATGTCACCCAGATGGGTGGAAAGGGCTCCCCCGATAGTCTCAACACCAGTCTTACTAGTTTCGGATATACCTTCTCGGCATTATCAGGTGTTAGGTAAGCAGCTCTCTCTACTAAAGGTAAAAGTCCCTCATCTACACACTTAGTCAGTGCTAAGTATAGGGCTGACCGGAGGTCACTCTCTTTTTCTGACGAAGACAGACCTGCAAATAGATACAAGTCACCTGCCTTTCCACATGTCATTAGGGTATCCAATAGGACATCAAAAGCTGTCTTCTTGGGTGCATATATAACATCGAAATATGTAACTCTTTTAGTAAAGAACTCCCTGTCGTACACCATAAGGTAGAATACAATACATGGTATCAACACATCTACCATAACTCCTCTGAACTCAGTTAGGTTTAGAAAACTGGCGTGTATGATCTCATCTATAGCTCTGTTTTCTAGTGAGGTTACAAACTCCTCTCCTATGTGCATTATCCAAGCCGCTAACTTGTGAGCCATGTGAACAGAGTAAGAGAATCTGGGATTTGACTCCATGTTGGGCGGGATGAGTTTACGATCTTCCACCTGAGTTAGATCATCTATCACTTTGGTTAGTGCTACTCCTCTGTAGGTGCATTCTTCCAATGTAAATGTCTCTGGAGGTAGTTCCCAAACACAACATTTGTTCTCAAGAACCATGGCCATGGTTTGGGGTAGGTAGCCATACTCTCTGTACCACTCTGCCAGCACTGACAATCCATATAAGAAGTCTTCTTGGAAACAAATATTGAAGTTGGTCCCCTGCTTAGCATAGTGGGTTGCAGTGTCAGACACTATGCGGAACCATGTTAATATCGTGGTGCACCCATTCCACATTGCACCTCGTCTTAGTGCAGGGCAAGGCAGTCTATGAGCAAGCAGCCCGGAGTAAACTTGAGCAGTCAGGGGCTCAAGTTCTTCCAACGAGATCCTCGTCTTTTCCTCTATCAGAAACTTGAGGAGGTCATGCACTCCTTCACTTCCTTTGATCCAACTGCGAAGCTCCAAGAGGGTCTTTAAACTCCCGATTATAGGACCGACTTCTATGACCTGCAGGGGTGCCTTCCTAGTACGAGTCTGTGTTTGTGATCCGATATAAGGAGTTTTACTGCCTCTCTCGTGGAAGCAATCTTTATGGGCTTCTCCAGTCCATCCTACCATGATGGCTGAAGGCACATTAGATTCATTTAGTTGACTCCAGGGGACAATGATGATTTTGTTGCTGGGAGTGGGCATTGTTATGCCTTCCAGTGGCAAACCCCAAAGCTGTTCGCGCAAGTGTTGAGCAAGATACAGTCACACAGGATATGTGCTCGAGAACAGTGGTGAAAGGGGTATTCTTTCTTCTCATGTAGTAACGGGCAGTGCGCTTTTCCAAGCTCCGTATGGTGTCCAGAAGTGCTTTCTCATCTATCCATGTGCCCATGGAAGCTTGCTGTATAGATCTAGAGGTTGAAAAGCTTGCTAATTACTTTCTCTCGATGCCCTATATTTGATAGTTGCCATAGCTTACATAAGAGCTTTGGGCTCACAGGTTTTATAGCTAAGAGGTCCGCCTTCAGCCTGCGTTCTTCCTCTTCTGCCTGTATTCCAAATATGGCTTTCATCTCTTTGTTCTGGATGAGTCCAGGAAGACTCTCCTTCAATCTCCGTCGAAACAGGTTCTCCGGTTGAGGCGGAATGTTCAAGGGGATACTCCCAGGGTCTTTGATCAATTGTAAATGATCAACGTGTTCAGGTTTCCTGATATCCAGTAGTGCGTGAACACATTCTCGTAGCCGAGGAGCACTCAAGGCATGTTTAGCCATACTTAAACCCAAGCTTAGGGTGTCTTGCGTTCCTCTAGTCGCGAACTGGGCGAACTGAACTGTTGGATACCCTCCGACAGTCCGATTTAGCAGCATCAACACCATCAGCCATTCGTCCGGCATGGTCTGATACTCTGGTACCAGTCTCCACAATGTCTTGGCAGCTTGATACACCGTAAGTTGGTATGCGGGCAAAGGGCTCTCGTCGTCCCCTGCGATGGAAGCTCCGCTCGAAAATAAGCCTGCCACAATCCCGTTAATTGTAAGAATTGTCTGATTCGCCTCACTTATAATGCGTGTTACCTTCTTTATGGCTCCACTGACTTGGACACCATCTAGAAAGTATCTCCTTCCGTACTCTAGAAGCCTTCTGGATCTCCAGGACTCTGGAATTTTTATGACAATACCTGACTTATTACAAGTCTCCTCTAGCACTTGTAGGAATTGAACGGTATATTCATCAGGAGTCAAATTGCGCTCTCTGAGATACTGTTTAGAGGGAATCCTCAAAACTATAACTTGGTTGTCCCCTTGACCAAGCAAGGATGCTGTGGTATCACACCGGTAAGCTGCAAGCAGAATTATCATTATGGTGGCCAGTGTCCACCCCTTTTGACGTAACCCCTCTAGCCACGCCTCAGGTCCATGCACACAACGTGCTCCTTCTACAGGCTCTCGAGATGAGTTTTGATTAGGAGGTGCATACCTATCTTGGAAAAGTAACTTAGATATCAAAGGGAAACGATGGGTAAATTGATAAACGTTGGAAAAACCGAATAAGTCATCTAAAGCTTGGAAAAGAGGGTCTACAAGCTCAGCCCTGAAATGTGTACACCACGATGAGAAATCTATGACAATGTTGATATAGTCATGATCACCACCCGGACAGCTCATCCGGTTTAAAGTCTTTGTGAGCTGCTCCTCACTCAACGTCATCGATTGATGTTTAATATATTTAAATATTGTGTCGGCAATATTGGATTCGGTGACTACTTGATATGCCCTCATCTCGAATGTCATTTTCCCGAAGCACTGGGCATCCGCCTGTTTAAACTCTCTCTCCTTAGGAACTGCGATCATGATTCTCCACTCCTCTGGTATAATGCCTTTATTAATTAGATCGATGATCTCCCTGCAGTCAAATGATTCGTTCATCAGGAAGTGTATGATCACACTCTTGGTTGTGGGTGGTGGTCCTGAAGGAAATCTCCCGTGAATTGTCCTGAAGGCCTTTGTATCGTACTCGTAGATCCACTCTGAAGCTTTTGGAATTATCGCCTTATCTGATATGATTTCGATGGTGTCTACGTGGTAATTAAATTCAAAATTCTTGAGGAGTTTAATATGAGCGAACTCCTGAGGGTCCCACTTCAATGATGCGGTCTCTCCCCATTCATTCTCAAGGACACATGTCCTGATGTGTGGATCAAGTCCATGCCCCAGTGATACCGCCGGCCACTTATTGTGGCTCTTATAGAATTGCCGACAGAATTCTTTTTTGAACATGTTACAAATGTCCTCAGCTGCCTCACCTAGTTCTTGTTTCATGATCAGGCCCTTCTTCATCCAAGACCTTGTTGTCTCGTCCATATCAACGGTTGGATGCCCCATTGTCTTCCAAAGCCCTATAATATCAAGTCTTATCATCGCATGAGTGGTCCCCATGACAATACTTGTCTCATGGATGAAAAAATCAGTTGTTTTCAAGGAGATGGGCAGGTCCTGGGTTATAGTTCTCAGGAACTCGTCAGAATGTTCCAGATCTCTCAGTACAGCTCCTATCACAAGAGAACATCCGATTTGCGATAGATCATATGTGATGGTCAGGTTCACAGTGGTTTGTGCGGTATGGATCGGCTCCAGTGAAAGCTCATTCTCTGATACAATTCTCCTTGGAATCAAACCTGAACCAGAACTGGTCTGTTGGAGAGGGACTGCCCTAACATAACCAACGGACTCCTCTTATGTATGAACCACCCGATATGGTATGTGGCGGGAAATAGTGGGAGACAACAACTCCACGTACTCCAGATAATCTGCCATAGATGTCACCCAGATGGGTGGAAAGGGCTCCCCCGATAGTCTCAACACCAGTCTTACTAGTTTCGGATATACCTTCTCGGCATTATCAGGTGTTAGGTAAGCAGCTCTCTCTACTAAAGGTAAAAGTCCCTCATCTACACACTTAGTCAGTGCTAAGTATAGGGCTGACCGGAGGTCACTCTCTTTTTCTGACGAAGACAGACCTGCAAATAGATACAAGTCACCTGCCTTTCCACATGTCATTAGGGTATCCAATAGGACATCAAAAGCTGTCTTCTTGGGTGCATATATAACATCGAAATATGTAACTCTTTTAGTAAAGAACTCCCTGTCGTACACCATAAGGTAGAATACAATACATGGTATCAACACATCTACCATAACTCCTCTGAACTCAGTTAGGTTTAGAAAACTGGCGTGTATGATCTCATCTATAGCTCTGTTTTCTAGTGAGGTTACAAACTCCTCTCCTATGTGCATTATCCAAGCCGCTAACTTGTGAGCCATGTGAACAGAGTAAGAGAATCTGGGATTTGACTCCATGTTGGGCGGGATGAGTTTACGATCTTCCACCTGAGTTAGATCATCTATCACTTTGGTTAGTGCTACTCCTCTGTAGGTGCATTCTTCCAATGTAAATGTCTCTGGAGGTAGTTCCCAAACACAACATTTGTTCTCAAGAACCATGGCCATGGTTTGGGGTAGGTAGCCATACTCTCTGTACCACTCTGCCAGCACTGACAATCCATATAAGAAGTCTTCTTGGAAACAAATATTGAAGTTGGTCCCCTGCTTAGCATAGTGGGTTGCAGTGTCAGACACTATGCGGAACCATGTTAATATCGTGGTGCACCCATTCCACATTGCACCTCGTCTTAGTGCAGGGCAAGGCAGTCTATGAGCAAGCAGCCCGGAGTAAACTTGAGCAGTCAGGGGCTCAAGTTCTTCCAACGAGATCCTCGTCTTTTCCTCTATCAGAAACTTGAGGAGGTCATGCACTCCTTCACTTCCTTTGATCCAACTGCGAAGCTCCAAGAGGGTCTTTAAACTCCCGATTATAGGACCGACTTCTATGACCTGCAGGGGTGCCTTCCTAGTACGAGTCTGTGTTTGTGATCCGATATAAGGAGTTTTACTGCCTCTCTCGTGGAAGCAATCTTTATGGGCTTCTCCAGTCCATCCTACCATGATGGCTGAAGGCACATTAGATTCATTTAGTTGACTCCAGGGGACAATGATGATTTTGTTGCTGGGAGTGGGCATTGTTATGCCTTCCAGTGGCAAACCCCAAAGCTGTTCGCGCAAGTGTTGAGCAAGATACAGTCACACAGGATATGTGCTCGAGAACAGTGGTGAAAGGGGTATTCTTTCTTCTCATGTAGTAACGGGCAGTGCGCTTTTCCAAGCTCCGTATGGTGTCCAGAAGTGCTTTCTCATCTATCCATGTGCCCATGGAAGCTTGCTGTATAGATCTAGAGGTTGAAAAGCTTGCTAATTACTTTCTCTCGATGCCCTATATTTGATAGTTGCCATAGCTTACATAAGAGCTTTGGGCTCACAGGTTTTATAGCTAAGAGGTCCGCCTTCAGCCTGCGTTCTTCCTCTTCTGCCTGTATTCCAAATATGGCTTTCATCTCTTTGTTCTGGATGAGTCCAGGAAGACTCTCCTTCAATCTCCGTCGAAACAGGTTCTCCGGTTGAGGCGGAATGTTCAAGGGGATACTCCCAGGGTCTTTGATCAATTGTAAATGATCAACGTGTTCAGGTTTCCTGATATCCAGTAGTGCGTGAACACATTCTCGTAGCCGAGGATCACTCAAGGCATGTTTAGCTATACTTAAACCCAAGCTTAGGGTGTCTTGCGTTCCTCTAGTCGCGAACTGGGCGAACTGAACTGTTGGATACCCTCCGACAGTCCGATTTAGCAGCATCAACACCATCAGCCATTCGTCCGGCATGGTCTGATACTCTGGTACCAGTCTCCACAATGTCTTGGCAGCTTGATACACCGTAAGTTGGTATGCGGGCAAAGGGCTCTCGTCGTCCCCTGCGATGGAAGCTCCGCTCGAAAATAAGCCTGCCACAATCGCGTTAATTGTAAGAATTGTCTGATTCGCCTCACTTATAATGCGTGTTACCTTCTTTATGGCTCCACTGACTTGGACACCATCTAGAAAGTATCTCCTTCCGTACTCTAGAAGCCCTCTGGATCTCCAGGACTCTGGAACTTTTATGACAATACCTGACTTATTACAAGTCTCCTCTAGCACTTGTAGGAATTGAACGGTATATTCATCAGGAGTCAAATTGCGCTCTCTGAGATACTGTTTAGAGGGAATCCTCAAAACTATAACTTGGTTGTCCCCTTGACCAAGCAAGGATGCTGTGGTATCACACCGGTAAGCTGCAAGCAGACTTATCATTATGGTGGCCAGTGTCCACCCCTTTTGACGTAACCCCTCTAGCCACGCCTCAGGTCCATGCACACAACGCGCTCCTTCTACAGGCTCTCCAGATGAGTTTTGATTAGGAGGTGCATACCTATCTTGGAAAAGTAACTTAGATATCAAAGGGAAACGATGGGTAAATTGATAAACGTTGGAAAAACCGAATAAGTCATCTAAAGCTTGGAAAAGAGGGTCTACAAGCTCAGCCCTGAAATGTGTACACCACGATGAGAAATCTATGACAATGTTGATATAGTCATGATCACCACCCGGACAGCTCATCCGGTTTAAAGTCTTTGTGAGCTGCTCCTCACTCAACGTCATCGATTGATGTTTAATATATTTAAATATTGTGTCGGCAATATTGGATTCGGTGACTACTTGATATGCCCTCATCTCAAATGTCATTTTCCCGAAGCACTGGGCATCCGCCTGTTTAAACTCTCTCTCCTTAGGAACTGCGATCATGATTCTCCACTCCTCTGGTATAATGCCTTTATTAATTAGATCGATGATCTCCCTGCAGTCAAATGATTCGTTCATCAGGAAGTGTATGATCACACTCTTGGTTGTGGGTGGTGGTCCTGAAGGAAATCTCCCGTGAATTGTCCTGAAGGCCTTTGTATCGTACTCGTAGATCCACTCTGAAGCTTTTGGAATTATCGCCTTATCTGATATGATTTCGATGGTGTCTACGTGGTAATTAAATTCAAAATTCTTGAGGAGTTTAATATGAGCGAACTCCTGAGGGTCCCACTTCAATGATGCGGTCTCTCCCCATTCATTCTCAAGGACACATGTCCTGATGTGTGGATCAAGTCCATGCCCCAGTGATACCGCCGGCCACTTATTGTGGCTCTTATAGAATTGCCGACAGAATTCTTTTTTGAACATGTTACAAATGTCCTCAGCTGCCTCACCTAGTTCTTGTTTCATGATCAGGCCCTTCTTCATCCAAGACCTTGTTGTCTCGTCCATATCAACGGTTGGATGCCCCATTGTCTTCCAAAGCCCTATAATATCAAGTCTTATCATCGCATGAGTGGTCCCCATGACAGTACTTGTCTCATGGATGAAAAAATCAGTTGTTTTCAAGGAGATGGGCAGGTCCTGGGTTATAGTTCTCAGGAACTCGTCAGAATGTTCCAGATCTCTCAGTACAGCTCCTATCACAAGAGAACATCCGATTTGCGATAGATCATATGTGATGGTCAGGTTCACAGTGGTTTGTGCGGTATGGATCGGCTCCAGTGAAAGCTCATTCTCTGATACAATTCTCCTTGGAATCAAACCTGAACCAGAACTGGTCTGTTGGAGAGGGACTGCCCTAACATAACCAACGGACTCCTCTTCTGTATGAACCACCCGATATGGTATGTGGCGGGAAATAGTGGGAGACAACAACTCCACGTACTCCAGATAATCTGCCATAGATGTCACCCAGACGGGTGGAAAGGGCTCCCCCGATAGTCTCAACACCAGTCTTACTAGTTTCGGATATACCTTCTCGGCATTATCAGGTGTTAGGTAAGCAGCTCTCTCTACTAAAGGTAAAAGTCCCTCATCTACACACTTAGTCAGTGCTAAGTATAGGGCTGACCGGAGGTCACTCTCTTTTCCTGACGAAGACAGACCTGCAAATAGATACAAGTCACCTGCCTTTCCACATGTCATTAGGGTATCCAATAGGACATCAAAAGCTGTCTTCTTGGGTGCATATATAACATCGAAATATGTAACTCTTTTAGTAAAGAACTCCCTGTCGTACACCATAAGGTAGAATACAATACATGGTATCAACACATCTACCATAACTCCTCTGAACTCAGTTAGGTTTAGAAAACTGGCGTGTATGATCTCATCTATAGCTCTGTTTTCTAGTGAGGTTACAAACTCCTCTCCTATGTGCGTTATCCAAGCCGCTAACTTGTGAGCCATGTGAACAGAGTAAGAGAATCTGGGATTTGACTCCATGTTGGGCGGGATGAGTTTACGATCTTCCACCTGAGTTAGATCATCTATCACTTTGGTTAGTGCTACTCCTCTGTAGGTGCATTCTTCCAATGTAAATGTCTCTGGAGGTAGTTCCCAAACACAACATTTGTTCTCAAGAACCATGGCCATGGTTTGGGGTAGGTAGCCATACTCTCTGTACCACTCTGCCAGCACTGACAATCCATATAAGAAGTCTTCTTGGAAACAAATATTGAAGTTGGTCCCCTGCTTAGCATAGTGGGTTGCAGTGTCAGACACTATGCGGAACCATGTTAATATCGTGGTGCACCCATTCCACATTGCACCTCGTCTTAGTGCAGGGCAAGGCAGTCTATGAGCAAGCAGCCCGGAGTAAACTTGAGCAGTCAGGGGCTCAAGTTCTTCCAACGAGATCCTCGTCTTTTCCTCTATCAGAAACTTGAGGAGGTCATGCACTCCTTCACTTCCTTTGATCCAAATGCGAAGCTCCAAGAGGGTCTTTAAACTCCCGATTATAGGACCGACTTCTATGACCTGCAGGGGTGCCTTCCTAGTACGAGTCTGTGTTTGTGATCCGATATAAGGAGTTTTACTGCCTCTCTCGTGGAAGCAATCTTTATGGGCTTCTCCAGTCCATCCTACCATGATGGCTGAAGGCACATTAGATTCATTTAGTTGACTCCAGGGGACAATGATGATTTTGTTGCTGGGAGTGGGCATTGTTATGCCTTCCAGTTGCAAACCCCAAAGCTGTTCGCGCAAGTGTTGAGCAAGAACAGTCACACAGGATATGTGCTCGAGAACAGTGGTGAAAGGGGTATTCTTTCTTCTCATGTAGTAACGGGCAGTGCGCTTTTCCAAGCTCCGTATGGTGTCCAGAAGTGCTTTCTCATCTATCCATGTGCCCATGGAAGCTTGCTGTATAGATCTAGAGGTTGAAAAGCTTGCTAATTACTTTCTCTCGATGCCCTATATTTGATAGTTGCCATAGCTTACATAAGAGCTTTGGGATTCCAGGTTTTATAGCTAAGAGGTCCGCCTTCAGCCTGCGTTCTTCCTCTTCTGCCTGTATTCCAAATATGGCTTTCATCTCTTTGTTCTGGATGAGTCCAGGAAGACCCTCCTTCAATCTCCGTCGAAACAGGTTCTCCGGTTGAGGCGGAATGTTCAAGGGGATACTCCCAGGGTCTTTGATCAATTGTAAATGATCAACGTGTTCAGGTTTCCTGATATCCAGTAGTGTGTGAACACATTCTCGTAGCCGAGGATAACTCAAGGCATGTTTAGCCATACTTAAACCCAAGCTTAGGGTGTCTTGCGTTCCTCTAGTCGCGAACTGGGCGAACTGAACTGTTGGATACCCTCCGACAGTCCGATTTAGCAGCATCAACACCATCAGCCATTCGTCCGGCATGGTCTGATACTCTGGTACCAGTCTCCACAATGTCTTGGCAGCTTGATACACCGTAAGTTGGTATGCGGGCAAAGGGCTCTCGTCGTCCCCTGCGATGGAAGCTCCGCTCGAAAATAAGCCTGCCACAATCGCGTTAATTGTAAGAATTGTCTGATTCGCCTCACTTATAATGCGTGTTACCTTCTTTATGGCTCCACTGACTTGGACACCATCTAGAAAGTATCTCCTTCCGTACTCTAGAAGCCCTCTGGATCTCCAGGACTCTGGAACTTTTATGACAATACCTGACTTATTACAAGTCTCCTCTAGCACTTGTAGGAATTGAACGGTATATTCATCAGGAGTCAAATTGCGCTCTCTGAGATACTGTTTAGAGGGAATCCTCAAAACTATAACTTGGTTGTCCCCTTGACCAAGCAAGGATGCTGTGGTATCACACCGGTAAGCTGCAAGCAGACTTATCATTATGGTGGCCAGTGTCCACCCCTTTTGACGTAACCCCTCTAGCCACGCCTCAGGTCCATGCACACAACGTGCTCCTTCTACAGGCTCTCGAGATGAGTTTTGATTAGGAGGTGCATACCTATCTTGGAAAAGTAACTTAGATATCAAAGGGAAACGATGGGTAAATTGATAAACGTTGGAAAAACCGAATAAGTCATCTAAAGCTTGGAAAAGAGGGTCTACAAGCTCAGCCCTGAAATGTGTACACCACGATGAGAAATCTATGACAATGTTGATATAGTCATGATCACCACCCGGACAGCTCATCCGGTTTAAAGTCTTTGTGAGCTGCTCCTCACTCAACGTCATCGATTGATGTTTAATATATTTAAATATTGTGTCGGCAATATTGGATTCGGTGACTACTTGATATGCCCTCATCTCGAATGTCATTTTCCCGAAGCACTGGGCATCCGCCTGTTTAAACTCTCTCTCCTTAGGAACTGCGATCATGATTCTCCACTCCTCTGGTATAATGCCTTTATTAATTAGATCGATGATCTCCCTGCAGTCAAATGATTCGTTCATCAGGAAGTGTATGATCACACTCTTGGTTGTGGGTGGTGGTCCTGAAGGAAATCTCCCGTGAATTGTCCTGAAGGCCTTTGTATCGTACTCGTAGATCCACTCTGAAGCTTTTGGAATTATCGCCTTATCTGATATGATTTCGATGGTGTCTACGTGGTAATTAAATTCAAAATTCTTGAGGAGTTTAATATGAGCGAACTCCTGAGGGTCCCACTTCAATGATGCGGTCTCTCCCCATTCATTCTCAAGGACACATGTCCTGATGTGTGGATCAAGTCCATGCCCCAGTGATACCGCCGGCCACTTATTGTGGCTCTTATAGAATTGCCGACAGAATTCTTTTTTGAACATGTTACAAATGTCCTCAGCTGCCTCACCTAGTTCTTGTTTCATGATCAGGCCCTTCTTCATCCAAGACCTTGTTGTCTCGTCCATATCAACGGTTGGATGCCCCATTGTCTTCCAAAGCCCTATAATATCAAGTCTTATCATCGCATGAGTGGTCCCCATGACAGTACTTGTCTCATGGATGAAAAAATCAGTTGTTTTCAAGGAGATGGGCAGGTCCTGGGTTATAGTTCTCAGGAACTCGTCAGAATGTTCCAGATCTCTCAGTACAGCTCCTATCACAAGAGAACATCCGATTTGCGATAGATCATATGTGATGGTCAGGTTCACAGTGGTTTGTGCGGTATGGATCGGCTCCAGTGAAAGCTCATTCTCTGATACAATTCTCCTTGGAATCAAACCTGAACCAGAACTGGTCTGTTGGAGAGGGACTGCCCTAACATAACCAACGGACTCCTCTTATGTATGAACCACCCGATATGGTATGTGGCGGGAAATAGTGGGAGACAACAACTCCACGTACTCCAGATAATCTGCCATAGATGTCACCCAGATGGGTGGAAAGGGCTCCCCCGATAGTCTCAACACCAGTCTTACTAGTTTCGGATATACCTTCTCGGCATTATCAGGTGTTAGGTAAGCAGCTCTCTCTACTAAAGGTAAAAGTCCCTCATCTACACACTTAGTCAGTGCTAAGTATAGGGCTGACCGGAGGTCACTCTCTTTTCCTGACGAAGACAGACCTGCAAATAGATACAAGTCACCTGCCTTTCCACATGTCATTAGGGTATCCAATAGGACATCAAAAGCTGTCTTCTTGGGTGCATATATAACATCGAAATATGTAACTCTTTTAGTAAAGAACTCCCTGTCGTACACCATAAGGTAGAATACAATACATGGTATCAACACATCTACCATAACTCCTCTGAACTCAGTTAGGTTTAGAAAACTGGCGTGTATGATCTCATCTATAGCTCTGTTTTCTAGTGAGGTTACAAACTCCTCTCCTATGTGCATTATCCAAGCCGCTAACTTGTGAGCCATGTGAACAGAGTAAGAGAATCTGGGATTTGACTCCATGTTGGGCGGGATGAGTTTACGATCTTCCACCTGAGTTAGATCATCTATCACTTTGGTTAGTGCTACTCCTCTGTAGGTGCATTCTTCCAATGTAAATGTCTCTGGAGGTAGTTCCCAAACACAACATTTGTTCTCAAGAACCATGGCCATGGTTTGGGGTAGGTAGCCATACTCTCTGTACCACTCTGCCAGCACTGACAATCCATATAAGAAGTCTTCTTGGAAACAAATATTGAAGTTGGTCCCCTGCTTAGCATAGTGGGTTGCAGTGTCAGACACTATGCGGAACCATGTTAATATCGTGGTGCACCCATTCCACATTGCACCTCGTCTTAGTGCAGGGCAAGGCAGTCTATGAGCAAGCAGCCCGGAGTAAACTTGAGCAGTCAGGGGCTCAAGTTCTTCCAACGAGATCCTCGTCTTTTCCTCTATCAGAAACTTGAGGAGGTCATGCACTCCTTCACTTCCTTTGATCCAAATGCGAAGCTCCAAGAGGGTCTTTAAACTCCCGATTATAGGACCGACTTCTATGACCTGCAGGGGTGCCTTCCTAGTACGAGTCTGTGTTTGTGATCCGATATAAGGAGTTTTACTGCCTCTCTCGTGGAAGCAATCTTTATGGGCTTCTCCAGTCCATCCTACCATGATGGCTGAAGGCACATTAGATTCATTTAGTTGACTCCAGGGGACAATGATGATTTTGTTGCTGGGAGTGGGCATTGTTATGCCTTCCAGTTGCAAACCCCAAAGCTGTTCGCGCAAGTGTTGAGCAAGAACAGTCACACAGGATATGTGCTCGAGAACAGTGGTGAAAGGGGTATTCTTTCTTCTCATGTAGTAACGGGCAGTGCGCTTTTCCAAGCTCCGTATGGTGTCCAGAAGTGCTTTCTCATCTATCCATGTGCCCATGGAAGCTTGCTGTATAGATCTAGAGGTTGAAAAGCTTGCTAATTACTTTCTCTCGATGCCCTATATTTGATAGTTGCCATAGCTTACATAAGAGCTTTGGGATTCCAGGTTTTATAGCTAAGAGGTCCGCCTTCAGCCTGCGTTCTTCCTCTTCTGCCTGTATTCCAAATATGGCTTTCATCTCTTTGTTCTGGATGAGTCCAGGAAGACCCTCCTTCAATCTCCGTCGAAACAGGTTCTCCGGTTGAGGCGGAATGTTCAAGGGGATACTCCCAGGGTCTTTGATCAATTGTAAATGATCAACGTGTTCAGGTTTCCTGATATCCAGTAGTGTGTGAACACATTCTCGTAGCCGAGGATAACTCAAGGCATGTTTAGCCATACTTAAACCCAAGCTTAGGGTGTCTTGCGTTCCTCTAGTCGCGAACTGGGCGAACTGAACTGTTGGATACCCTCCGACAGTCCGATTTAGCAGCATCAACACCATCAGCCATTCGTCCGGCATGGTCTGATACTCTGGTACCAGTCTCCACAATGTCTTGGCAGCTTGATACACCGTAAGTTGGTATGCGGGCAAAGGGCTCTCGTCGTCCCCTGCGATGGAAGCTCCGCTCGAAAATAAGCCTGCCACAATCGCGTTAATTGTAAGAATTGTCTGATTCGCCTCACTTATAATGCGTGTTACCTTCTTTATGGCTCCACTGACTTGGACACCATCTAGAAAGTATCTCCTTCCGTACTCTAGAAGCCCTCTGGATCTCCAGGACTCTGGAACTTTTATGACAATACCTGACTTATTACAAGTCTCCTCTAGCACTTGTAGGAATTGAACGGTATATTCATCAGGAGTCAAATTGCGCTCTCTGAGATACTGTTTAGAGGGAATCCTCAAAACTATAACTTGGTTGTCCCCTTGACCAAGCAAGGATGCTGTGGTATCACACCGGTAAGCTGCAAGCAGACTTATCATTATGGTGGCCAGTGTCCACCCCTTTTGACGTAACCCCTCTAGCCACGCCTCAGGTCCATGCACACAACGTGCTCCTTCTACAGGCTCTCGAGATGAGTTTTGATTAGGAGGTGCATACCTATCTTGGAAAAGTAACTTAGATATCAAAGGGAAACGATGGGTAAATTGATAAACGTTGGAAAAACCGAATAAGTCATCTAAAGCTTGGAAAAGAGGGTCTACAAGCTCAGCCCTGAAATGTGTACACCACGATGAGAAATCTATGACAATGTTGATATAGTCATGATCACCACCCGGACAGCTCATCCGGTTTAAAGTCTTTGTGAGCTGCTCCTCACTCAACGTCATCGATTGATGTTTAATATATTTAAATATTGTGTCGGCAATATTGGATTCGGTGACTACTTGATATGCCCTCATCTCGAATGTCATTTTCCCGAAGCACTGGGCATCCGCCTGTTTAAACTCTCTCTCCTTAGGAACTGCGATCATGATTCTCCACTCCTCTGGTATAATGCCTTTATTAATTAGATCGATGATCTCCCTGCAGTCAAATGATTCGTTCATCAGGAAGTGTATGATCACACTCTTGGTTGTGGGTGGTGGTCCTGAAGGAAATCTCCCGTGAATTGTCCTGAAGGCCTTTGTATCGTACTCGTAGATCCACTCTGAAGCTTTTGGAATTATCGCCTTATCTGATATGATTTCGATGGTGTCTACGTGGTAATTAAATTCAAAATTCTTGAGGAGTTTAATATGAGCGAACTCCTGAGGGTCCCACTTCAATGATGCGGTCTCTCCCCATTCATTCTCAAGGACACATGTCCTGATGTGTGGATCAAGTCCATGCCCCAGTGATACCGCCGGCCACTTATTGTGGCTCTTATAGAATTGCCGACAGAATTCTTTTTTGAACATGTTACAAATGTCCTCAGCTGCCTCACCTAGTTCTTGTTTCATGATCAGGCCCTTCTTCATCCAAGACCTTGTTGTCTCGTCCATATCAACGGTTGGATGCCCCATTGTCTTCCAAAGCCCTATAATATCAAGTCTTATCATCGCATGAGTGGTCCCCATGACAGTACTTGTCTCATGGATGAAAAAATCAGTTGTTTTCAAGGAGATGGGCAGGTCCTGGGTTATAGTTCTCAGGAACTCGTCAGAATGTTCCAGATCTCTCAGTACAGCTCCTATCACAAGAGAACATCCGATTTGCGATAGATCATATGTGATGGTCAGGTTCACAGTGGTTTGTGCGGTATGGATCGGCTCCAGTGAAAGCTCATTCTCTGATACAATTCTCCTTGGAATCAAACCTGAACCAGAACTGGTCTGTTGGAGAGGGACTGCCCTAACATAACCAACGGACTCCTCTTATGTATGAACCACCCGATATGGTATGTGGCGGGAAATAGTGGGAGACAACAACTCCACGTACTCCAGATAATCTGCCATAGATGTCACCCAGATGGGTGGAAAGGGCTCCCCCGATAGTCTCAACACCAGTCTTACTAGTTTCGGATATACCTTCTCGGCATTATCAGGTGTTAGGTAAGCAGCTCTCTCTACTAAAGGTAAAAGTCCCTCATCTACACACTTAGTCAGTGCTAAGTATAGGGCTGACCGGAGGTCACTCTCTTTTCCTGACGAAGACAGACCTGCAAATAGATACAAGTCACCTGCCTTTCCACATGTCATTAGGGTATCCAATAGGACATCAAAAGCTGTCTTCTTGGGTGCATATATAACATCGAAATATGTAACTCTTTTAGTAAAGAACTCCCTGTCGTACACCATAAGGTAGAATACAATACATGGTATCAACACATCTACCATAACTCCTCTGAACTCAGTTAGGTTTAGAAAACTGGCGTGTATGATCTCATCTATAGCTCTGTTTTCTAGTGAGGTTACAAACTCCTCTCCTATGTGCATTATCCAAGCCGCTAACTTGTGAGCCATGTGAACAGAGTAAGAGAATCTGGGATTTGACTCCATGTTGGGCGGGATGAGTTTACGATCTTCCACCTGAGTTAGATCATCTATCACTTTGGTTAGTGCTACTCCTCTGTAGGTGCATTCTTCCAATGTAAATGTCTCTGGAGGTAGTTCCCAAACACAACATTTGTTCTCAAGAACCATGGCCATGGTTTGGGGTAGGTAGCCATACTCTCTGTACCACTCTGCCAGCACTGACAATCCATATAAGAAGTCTTCTTGGAAACAAATATTGAAGTTGGTCCCCTGCTTAGCATAGTGGGTTGCAGTGTCAGACACTATGCGGAACCATGTTAATATCGTGGTGCACCCATTCCACATTGCACCTCGTCTTAGTGCAGGGCAAGGCAGTCTATGAGCAAGCAGCCCGGAGTAAACTTGAGCAGTCAGGGGCTCAAGTTCTTCCAACGAGATCCTCGTCTTTTCCTCTATCAGAAACTTGAGGAGGTCATGCACTCCTTCACTTCCTTTGATCCAACTGCGAAGCTCCAAGAGGGTCTTTAAACTCCCGATTATAGGACCGACTTCTATGACCTGCAGGGGTGCCTTCCTAGTACGAGTCTGTGTTTGTGATCCGATATAAGGAGTTTTACTGCCTCTCTCGTGGAAGCAATCTTTATGGGCTTCTCCAGTCCATCCTACCATGATGGCTGAAGGCACATTAGATTCATTTAGTTGACTCCAGGGGACAATGATGATTTTGTTGCTGGGAGTGGGCATTGTTATGCCTTCCAGTGGCAAACCCCAAAGCTGTTCGCGCAAGTGTTGAGCAAGATACAGTCACACAGGATATGTGCTCGAGAACAGTGGTGAAAGGGGTATTCTTTCTTCTCATGTAGTAACGGGCAGTGCGCTTTTCCAAGCTCCGTATGGTGTCCAGAAGTGCTTTCTCATCTATCCATGTGCCCATGGAAGCTTGCTGTATAGATCTAGAGGTTGAAAAGCTTGCTAATTACTTTCTCTCGATGCCCTATATTTGATAGTTGCCATAGCTTACATAAGAGCTTTGGGCTCACAGGTTTTATAGCTAAGAGGTCCGCCTTCAGCCTGCGTTCTTCCTCTTCTGCCTGTATTCCAAATATGGCTTTCATCTCTTTGTTCTGGATGAGTCCAGGAAGACCCTCCTTCAATCTCCGTCGAAACAGGTTCTCCGGTTGAGGCGGAATGTTCAAGGGGATACTCCCAGGGTCTTTGATCAATTGTAAATGATCAACGTGTTCAGGTTTCCTGATATCCAGTAGTGCGTGAACACATTCTCGTAGCCGAGGAGCACTCAAGGCATGTTTAGCCATACTTAAACCCAAGCTTAGGGTGTCTTGCGTTCCTCTAGTCGCGAACTGGGCGAACTGAACTGTTGGATACCCTCCGACAGTCCGATTTAGCAGCATCAACACCATCAGCCATTCGTCCGGCATGGTCTGATACTCTGGTACTAGTCTCCACAATGTCTTGGCAGCTTGATACACCGTAAGTTGGTATGCGGGCAAAGGGCTCTCGTCGTCCCCTGCGATGGAAGCTCCGCTCGAAAATAAGCCTGCCACAATCCCGTTAATTGTAAGAATTGTCTGATTCGCCTCACTTATAATGCGTGTTACCTTCTTTATGGCTCCACTGACTTGGACACCATCTAGAAAGTATCTCCTTCCGTACTCTAGAAGCCTTCTGGATCTCCAGGACTCTGGAATTTTTATGACAATACCTGACTTATTACAAGTCTCCTCTAGCACTTGTAGGAATTGAACGGTATATTCATCAGGAGTCAAATTGCGCTCTCTGAGATACTGTTTAGAGGGAATCCTCAAAACTATAACTTGGTTGTCCCCTTGACCAAGCAAGGATGCTGTGGTATCACACCGGTAAGCTGCAAGCAGAATTATCATTATGGTGGCCAGTGTCCACCCCTTTTGACGTAACCCCTCTAGCCACGCCTCAGGTCCATGCACACAACGTGCTCCTTCTACAGGCTCTCGAGATGAGTTTTGATTAGGAGGTGCATACCTATCTTGGAAAAGTAACTTAGATATCAAAGGGAAACGATGGGTAAATTGATAAACGTTTGAAAAACCGAATAAGTCATCTAAAGCTTGGAAAAGAGGGTCTACAAGCTCAGCCCTGAAATGTGTACACCACGATGAGAAATCTATGACAATGTTGATATAGTCATGATCACCACCCGGACAGCTCATCCGGTTTAAAGTCTTTGTGAGCTGCTCCTCACTCAACGTCATCGATTGATGTTTAATATATTTAAATATTGTGTCGGCAATATTGGATTCGGTGACTACTTGATATGCCCTCATCTCGAATGTCATTTTCCCGAAGCACTGGGCATCCGCCTGTTTAAACTCTCTCTCCTTAGGAACTGCGATCATGATTCTCCACTCCTCTGGTATAATGCCTTTATTAATTAGATCGATGATCTCCCTGCAGTCAAATGATTCGTTCATCAGGAAGTGTATGATCACACTCTTGGTTGTGGGTGGTGGTCCTGAAGGAAATCTCCCGTGAATTGTCCTGAAGGCCTTTGTATCGTACTCGTAGATCCACTCTGAAGCTTTTGGAATTATCGCCTTATCTGATATGATTTCGATGGTGTCTACGTGGTAATTAAATTCAAAATTCTTGAGGAGTTTAATATGAGCGAACTCCTGAGGGTCCCACTTCAATGATGCGGTCTCTCCCCATTCATTCTCAAGGACACATGTCCTGATGTGTGGATCAAGTCCATGCCCCAGTGATACCGCCGGCCACTTATTGTGGCTCTTATAGAATTGCCGACAGAATTCTTTTTTGAACATGTTACAAATGTCCTCAGCTGCCTCACCTAGTTCTTGTTTCATGATCAGGCCCTTCTTCATCCAAGACCTTGTTGTCTCGTCCATATCAACGGTTGGATGCCCCATTGTCTTCCAAAGCCCTATAATATCAAGTCTTATCATCGCATGAGTGGTCCCCATGACAGTACTTGTCTCATGGATGAAAAAATCAGTTGTTTTCAAGGAGATGGGCAGGTCCTGGGTTATAGTTCTCAGGAACTCGTCAGAATGTTCCAGATCTCTCAGTACAGCTCCTATCACAAGAGAACATCCGATTTGCGATAGATCATATGTGATGGTCAGGTTCACAGTGGTTTGTGCGGTATGGATCGGCTCCAGTGAAAGCTCATTCTCTGATACAATTCTCCTTGGAATCAAACCTGAACCAGAACTGGTCTGTTGGAGAGGGACTGCCCTAACATAACCAACGGACTCCTCTTATGTATGAACCACCCGATATGGTATGTGGCGGGAAATAGTGGGAGACAACAACTCCACGTACTCCAGATAATCTGCCATAGATGTCACCCAGATGGGTGGAAAGGGCTCCCCCGATAGTCTCAACACCAGTCTTACTAGTTTCGGATATACCTTCTCGGCATTATCAGGTGTTAGGTAAGCAGCTCTCTCTACTAAAGGTAAAAGTCCCTCATCTACACACTTAGTCAGTGCTAAGTATAGGGCTGACCGGAGGTCACTCTCTTTTCCTGACGAAGACAGACCTGCAAATAGATACAAGTCACCTGCCTTTCCACATGTCATTAGGGTATCCAATAGGACATCAAAAGCTGTCTTCTTGGGTGCATATATAACATCGAAATATGTAACTCTTTTAGTAAAGAACTCCCTGTCGTACACCATAAGGTAGAATACAATACATGGTATCAACACATCTACCATAACTCCTCTGAACTCAGTTAGGTTTAGAAAACTGGCGTGTATGATCTCATCTATAGCTCTGTTTTCTAGTGAGGTTACAAACTCCTCTCCTATGTGCATTATCCAAGCCGCTAACTTGTGAGCCATGTGAACAGAGTAAGAGAATCTGGGATTTGACTCCATGTTGGGCGGGATGAGTTTACGATCTTCCACCTGAGTTAGATCATCTATCACTTTGGTTAGTGCTACTCCTCTGTAGGTGCATTCTTCCAATGTAAATGTCTCTGGAGGTAGTTCCCAAACACAACATTTGTTCTCAAGAACCATGGCCATGGTTTGGGGTAGGTAGCCATACTCTCTGTACCACTCTGCCAGCACTGACAATCCATATAAGAAGTCTTCTTGGAAACAAATATTGAAGTTGGTCCCCTGCTTAGCATAGTGGGTTGCAGTGTCAGACACTATGCGGAACCATGTTAATATCGTGGTGCACCCATTCCACATTGCACCTCGTCTTAGTGCAGGGCAAGGCAGTCTATGAGCAAGCAGCCCGGAGTAAACTTGAGCAGTCAGGGGCTCAAGTTCTTCCAACGAGATCCTCGTCTTTTCCTCTATCAGAAACTTGAGGAGGTCATGCACTCCTTCACTTCCTTTGATCCAAATGCGAAGCTCCAAGAGGGTCTTTAAACTCCCGATTATAGGACCGACTTCTATGACCTGCAGGGGTGCCTTCCTAGTACGAGTCTGTGTTTGTGATCCGATATAAGGAGTTTTACTGCCTCTCTCGTGGAAGCAATCTTTATGGGCTTCTCCAGTCCATCCTACCATGATGGCTGAAGGCACATTAGATTCATTTAGTTGACTCCAGGGGACAATGATGATTTTGTTGCTGGGAGTGGGCATTGTTATGCCTTCCAGTGGCAAACCCCAAAGCTGTTCGCGCAAGTGTTGAGCAAGAACAGTCACACAGGATATGTGCTCGAGAACAGTGGTGAAAGGGGTATTCTTTCTTCTCATGTAGTAACGGGCAGTGCGCTTTTCCAAGCTCCGTATGGTGTCCAGAAGTGCTTTCTCATCTATCCATGTGCCCATGGAAGCTTGCTGTATAGATCTAGAGGTTGAAAAGCTTGCTAATTACTTTCTCTCGATGCCCTATATTTGATAGTTGCCATAGCTTACATAAGAGCTTTGGGCTCACAGGTTTTATAGCTAAGAGGTCCGCCTTCAGCCTGCGTTCTTCCTCTTCTGCCTGTATTCCAAATATGGCTTTCATCTCTTTGTTCTGGATGAGTCCAGGAAGACCCTCCTTCAATCTCCGTCGAAACAGGTTCTCCGGTTGAGGCGGAATGTTCAAGGGGATACTCCCAGGGTCTTTGATCAATTGTAAATGATCAACGTGTTCAGGTTTCCTGATATCCAGTAGTGCGTGAACACATTCTCGTAGCCGAGGATCACTCAAGGCATGTTTAGCCATACTTAAACCCAAGCTTAGGGTGTCTTGCGTTCCTCTAGTCGCGAACTGGGCGAACTGAACTGTTGGATACCCTCCGACAGTCCGATTTAGCAGCATCAACACCATCAGCCATTCGTCCGGCATGGTCTGATACTCTGGTACAGTCTCCACAATGTCTTGGCAGCTTGATACACCGTAAGTTGGTATGCGGGCAAAGGGCTCTCGTCGTCCCCTGCGATGGAAGCTCCGCTCGAAAATAAGCCTGCCACAATCCCGTTAATTGTAAGAATTGTCTGATTCGCCTCACTTATAATGCGTGTTACCTTCTTTATGGCTCCACTGACTTGGACACCATCTAGAAAGTATCTCCTTCCGTACTTTAGAAGCCTTCTGGATCTCCAGGACTCTGGAATTTTTATGACAATACCTGACTTATTACAAGTCTCCTCTAGCACTTGTAGGAATTGAACGGTATATTCATCAGGAGTCAAATTGCGCTCTCTGAGATACTGTTTAGAGGGAATCCTCAAAACTATAACTTGGTTGTCCCCTTGACCAAGCAAGGATGCTGTGGTATCACACCGGTAAGCTGCAAGCAGAATTATCATTATGGTGGCCAGTGTCCACCCCTTTTGACGTAACCCCTCTAGCCACGCCTCAGGTCCATGCACACAACGTGCTCCTTCTACAGGCTCTCGAGATGAGTTTTGATTAGGAGGTGCATACCTATCTTGGAAAAGTAACTTAGATATCAAAGGGAAACGATGGGTAAATTGATAAACGTTGGAAAAACCGAATAAGTCATCTAAAGCTTGGAAAAGAGGGTCTACAAGCTCAGCCCTGAAATGTGTACACCACGATGAGAAATCTATGACAATGTTGATATAGTCGTGATCACCACCCGGACAGCTCATCCGGTTTAAAGTCTTTGTGAGCTGCTCCTCACTCAACGTCATCGATTGATGTTTAATATATTTAAATATTGTGTCGGCAATATTGGATTCGGTGACTACTTGATATGCCCTCATCTCGAATGTCATTTTCCCGAAGCACTGGGCATCCGCCTGTTTAAACTCTCTCTCCTTAGGAACTGCGATCATGATTCTCCACTCCTCTGGTATAATGCCTTTATTAATTAGATCGATGATCTCCCTGCAGTCAAATGATTCGTTCATCAGGAAGTGTATGATCACGCTCTTGGTTGTGGGTGGTGGTCCTGAAGGAAATCTCCCGTGAATTGTCCTGAAGGCCTTTGTATCGTACTCGTAGATCCACTCTGAAGCTTTTGGAATTATCGCCTTATCTGATATGATTTCGATGGTGTCTACGTGGTAATTAAATTCAAAATTCTTGAGGAGTTTAATATGAGCGAACTCCTGAGGGTCCCACTTCAATGATGCGGTCTCTCCCCATTCATTCTCAAGGACACATGTCCTGATGTGTGGATCAAGTCCATGCCCCAGTGATACCGCCGGCCACTTATTGTGGCTCTTATAGAATTGCCGACAGAATTCTTTTTTGAACATGTTACAAATGTCCTCAGCTGCCTCACCTAGTTCTTGTTTCATGATCAGGCCCTTCTTCATCCAAGACCTTGTTGTCTCGTCCATATCAACGGTTGGATGCCCCATTGTCTTCCAAAGCCCTATAATATCAAGTCTTATCATCGCATGAGTGGTCCCCATGACAGTACTTGTCTCATGGATGAAAAAATCAGTTGTTTTCAAGGAGATGGGCAGGTCCTGGGTTATAGTTCTCAGGAACTCGTCAGAATGTTCCAGATCTCTCAGTACAGCTCCTATCACAAGAGAACATCCGATTTGCGATAGATCATATGTGATGGTCAGGTTCACAGTGGTTTGTGCGGTATGGATCGGCTCCAGTGAAAGCTCATTCTCTGATACAATTCTCCTTGGAATCAAACCTGAACCAGAACTGGTCTGTTGGAGAGGGACTGCCCTAACATAACCAACGGACTCCTCTTATGTATGAACCACCCGATATGGTATGTGGCGGGAAATAGTGGGAGACAACAACTCCACGTACTCCAGATAATCTGCCATAGATGTCACCCAGATGGGTGGAAAGGGCTCCCCCGATAGTCTCAACACCAGTCTTACTAGTTTCGGATATACCTTCTCGGCATTATCAGGTGTTAGGTAAGCAGCTCTCTCTACTAAAGGTAAAAGTCCCTCATCTACACACTTAGTCAGTGCTAAGTATAGGGCTGACCGGAGGTCACTCTCTTTTCCTGACGAAGACAGACCTGCAAATAGATACAAGTCACCTGCCTTTCCACATGTCATTAGGGTATCCAATAGGACATCAAAAGCTGTCTTCTTGGGTGCATATATAACATCGAAATATGTAACTCTTTTAGTAAAGAACTCCCTGTCGTACACCATAAGGTAGAATACAATACATGGTATCAACACATCTACC
The DNA here is from genome assembly GCA_036936625.1 of Parnassius smintheus behrii. Lineage (NCBI taxonomy): Eukaryota > Metazoa > Arthropoda > Insecta > Lepidoptera > Papilionidae > Parnassius > Parnassius smintheus. The sequence continues at coordinate 17,994,796 of JAUPFT010000028.1, read as the reverse complement.
ATAACTCCTCTGAACTCAGTTAGGTTTAGAAAACTGGCGTGTATGATCTCATCTATAGCTCTGTTTTCTAGTGAGGTTACAAACTCCTCTCCTCTTATGTGCACTATCCAAGCCGCTAACTTGTGAGCCATGTGAACAGAGTAAGAGAATCTGGGATTTGACTCCATGTTGGGCGGGATGAGTTTACGATCTTCCACCTGAGTTAGATCATCTATCACTTTGGTTAGTGCTACTCCTCTGTAGGTGCATTCTTCCAATGTAAATGTCTCTGGAGGTAGTTCCCAAACACAACATTTGTTCTCAAGAACCATGGCCATGGTTTGGGGTAGGTAGCCATACTCTCTGTACCACTCTGCCAGCACTGACAATCCATATAAGAAGTCTTCTTGGAAACAAATATTGAAGTTGGTCCCCTGCTTAGCATAGTGGGTTGCAGTGTCAGACACTATGCGGAACCATGTTAATATCGTGGTGCACCCATTCCACATTGCACCTCGTCTTAGTGCAGGGCAAGGCAGTCTATGAGCAAGCAGCCCGGAGTAAACTTGAGCAGTCAGGGGCTCAAGTTCTTCCAACGAGATCCTCGTCTTTTCCTCTATCAGAAACTTGAGGAGGTCATGCACTCCTTCACTTCCTTTGATCCAAATGCGAAGCTCCAAGAGGGTCTTTAAACTCCCGATTATAGGACCGACTTCTATGACCTGCAGGGGTGCCTTCCTAGTACGAGTCTGTGTTTGTGATCCGATATAAGGAGTTTTACTGCCTCTCTCGTGGAAGCAATCTTTATGGGCTTCTCCAGTCCATCCTACCATGATGGCTGAAGGCACATTAGATTCATTTAGTTGACTCCAGGGGACAATGATGATTTTGTTGCTGGGAGTGGGCATTGTTATGCCTTCCAGTGGCAAACCCCAAAGCTGTTCGCGCAAGTGTTGAGCAAGAACAGTCACACAGGATATGTGCTCGAGAACAGTGGTGAAAGGGGTATTCTTTCTTCTCATGTAGTAACGGGCAGTGCGCTTTTCCAAGCTCCGTATGGTGTCCAGAAGTGCTTTCTCATCTATCCATGTGCCCATGGAAGCTTGCTGTATAGATCTAGAGGTTGAAAAGCTTGCTAATTACTTTCTCTCGATGCCCTATATTTGATAGTTGCCATAGCTTACATAAGAGCTTTGGGCTCACAGGTTTTATAGCTAAGAGGTCCGCCTTCAGCCTGCGTTCTTCCTCTTCTGCCTGTATTCCAAATATGGCTTTCATCTCTTTGTTCTGGATGAGTCCAGGAAGACCCTCCTTCAATCTCCGTCGAAACAGGTTCTCCGGTTGAGGCGGAATGTTCAAGGGGATACTCCCAGGGTCTTTGATCAATTGTAAATGATCAACGTGTTCAGGTTTCCTGATATCCAGTAGTGCGTGAACACATTCTCGTAGCCGAGGATCACTCAAGGCATGTTTAGCCATACTTAAACCCAAGCTTAGGGTGTCTTGCGTTCCTCTAGTCGCGAACTGGGCGAACTGAACTGTTGGATACCCTCCGACAGTCCGATTTAGCAGCATCAACACCATCAGCCATTCGTCCGGCATGGTCTGATACTCTGGTACCAGTCTCCACAATGTCTTGGCAGCTTGATACACCGTAAGTTGGTATGCGGGCAAAGGGCTCTCGTCGTCCCCTGCGATGGAAGCTCCGCTCGAAAATAAGCCTGCCACAATCCCGTTAATTGTAAGAATTGTCTGATTCGCCTCACTTATAATGCGTGTTACCTTCTTTATGGCTCCACTGACTTGGACACCATCTAGAAAGTATCTCCTTCCGTACTCTAGAAGCCTTCTGGATCTCCAGGACTCTGGAATTTTTATGACAATACCTGACTTATTACAAGTCTCCTCTAGCACTTGTAGGAATTGAACGGTATATTCATCAGGAGTCAAATTGCGCTCTCTGAGATACTGTTTAGAGGGAATCCTCAAAACTATAACTTGGTTGTCCCCTTGACCAAGCAAGGATGCTGTGGTATCACACCGGTAAGCTGCAAGCAGAATTATCATTATGGTGGCCAGTGTCCACCCCTTTTGACGTAACCCCTCTAGCCACGCCTCAGGTCCATGCACACAACGTGCTCCTTCTACAGGCTCTCGAGATGAGTTTTGATTAGGAGGTGCATACCTATCTTGGAAAAGTAACTTAGATATCAAAGGGAAACGATGGGTAAATTGATAAACGTTGGAAAAACCGAATAAGTCATCTAAAGCTTGGAAAAGAGGGTCTACAAGCTCAGCCCTGAAATGTGTACACCACGATGAGAAATCTATGACAATGTTGATATAGTCATGATCACCACCCGGACAGCTCATCCGGTTTAAAGTCTTTGTGAGCTGCTCCTCACTCAACGTCATCGATTGATGTTTAATATATTTAAATATTGTGTCGGCAATATTGGATTCGGTGACTACTTGATATGCCCTCATCTCGAATGTCATTTTCCCGAAGCACTGGGCATCCGCCTGTTTAAACTCTCTCTCCTTAGGAACTGCGATCATGATTCTCCACTCCTCTGGTATAATGCCTTTATTAATTAGATCGATGATCTCCCTGCAGTCAAATGATTCGTTCATCAGGAAGTGTATGATCACACTCTTGGTTGTGGGTGGTGGTCCTGAAGGAAATCTCCCGTGAATTGTCCTGAAGGCCTTTGTATCGTACTCGTAGATCCACTCTGAAGCTTTTGGAATTATCGCCTTATCTGATATGATTTCGATGGTGTCTACGTGGTAATTAAATTCAAAATTCTTGAGGAGTTTAATATGAGCGAACTCCTGAGGGTCCCACTTCAATGATGCGGTCTCTCCCCATTCATTCTCAAGGACACATGTCCTGATGTGTGGATCAAGTCCATGCCCCAGTGATACCGCCGGCCACTTATTGTGGCTCTTATAGAATTGCCGACAGAATTCTTTTTTGAACATGTTACAAATGTCCTCAGCTGCCTCACCTAGTTCTTGTTTCATGATCAGGCCCTTCTTCATCCAAGACCTTGTTGTCTCGTCCATATCAACGGTTGGATGCCCCATTGTCTTCCAAAGCCCTATAATATCAAGTCTTATCATCGCATGAGTGGTCCCCATGACAGTACTTGTCTCATGGATGAAAAAATCAGTTGTTTTCAAGGAGATGGGCAGGTCCTGGGTTATAGTTCTCAGGAACTCGTCAGAATGTTCCAGATCTCTCAGTACAGCTCCTATCACAAGAGAACATCCGATTTGCGATAGATCATATGTGATGGTCAGGTTCACAGTGGTTTGTGCGGTATGGATCGGCTCCAGTGAAAGCTCATTCTCTGATACAATTCTCCTTGGAATCAAACCTGAACCAGAACTGGTCTGTTGGAGAGGGACTGCCCTAACATAACCAACGGACTCCTCTTATGTATGAACCACCCGATATGGTATGTGGCGGGAAATAGTGGGAGACAACAACTCCACGTACTCCAGATAATCTGCCATAGATGTCACCCAGATGGGTGGAAAGGGCTCCCCCGATAGTCTCAACACCAGTCTTACTAGTTTCGGATATACCTTCTCGGCATTATCAGGTGTTAGGTAAGCAGCTCTCTCTACTAAAGGTAAAAGTCCCTCATCTACACACTTAGTCAGTGCTAAGTATAGGGCTGACCGGAGGTCACTCTCTTTTCCTGACGAAGACAGACCTGCAAATAGATACAAGTCACCTGCCTTTCCACATGTCATTAGGGTATCCAATAGGACATCAAAAGCTGTCTTCTTGGGTGCATATATAACATCGAAATATGTAACTCTTTTAGTAAAGAACTCCCTGTCGTACACCATACGGTAGAATACAATACATGGTATCAACACATCTACCATAACTCCTCTGAACTCAGTTAGGTTTAGAAAACTGGCGTGTATGATCTCATCTATAGCTCTGTTTTCTAGTGAGGTTACAAACTCCTCTCCTCTTATGTGCACTATCCAAGCCGCTAACTTGTGAGCCATGTGAACAGAGTAAGAGAATCTGGGATTTGACTCCATGTTGGGCGGGATGAGTTTACGATCTTCCACCTGAGTTAGATCATCTATCACTTTGGTTAGTGCTACTCCTCTGTAGGTGCATTCTTCCAATGTAAATGTCTCTGGAGGTAGTTCCCAAACACAACATTTGTTCTCAAGAACCATGGCCATGGTTTGGGGTAGGTAGCCATACTCTCTGTACCACTCTGCCAGCACTGACAATCCATATAAGAAGTCTTCTTGGAAACAAATATTGAAGTTGGTCCCCTGCTTAGCATAGTGGGTTGCAGTGTCAGACACTATGCGGAACCATGTTAATATCGTGGTGCACCCATTCCACATTGCACCTCGTCTTAGTGCAGGGCAAGGCAGTCTATGAGCAAGCAGCCCGGAGTAAACTTGAGCAGTCAGGGGCTCAAGTTCTTCCAACGAGATCCTCGTCTTTTCCTCTATCAGAAACTTGAGGAGGTCATGCACTCCTTCACTTCCTTTGATCCAAATGCGAAGCTCCAAGAGGGTCTTTAAACTCCCGATTATAGGACCGACTTCTATGACCTGCAGGGGTGCCTTCCTAGTACGAGTCTGTGTTTGTGATCCGATATAAGGAGTTTTACTGCCTCTCTCGTGGAAGCAATCTTTATGGGCTTCTCCAGTCCATCCTACCATGATGGCTGAAGGCACATTAGATTCATTTAGTTGACTCCAGGGGACAATGATGATTTTGTTGCTGGGAGTGGGCATTGTTATGCCTTCCAGTGGCAAACCCCAAAGCTGTTCGCGCAAGTGTTGAGCAAGAACAGTCACACAGGATATGTGCTCGAGAACAGTGGTGAAAGGGGTATTCTTTCTTCTCATGTAGTAACGGGCAGTGCGCTTTTCCAAGCTCCGTATGGTGTCCAGAAGTGCTTTCTCATCTATCCATGTGCCCATGGAAGCTTGCTGTATAGATCTAGAGGTTGAAAAGCTTGCTAATTACTTTCTCTCGATGCCCTATATTTGATAGTTGCCATAGCTTACATAAGAGCTTTGGGCTCACAGGTTTTATAGCTAAGAGGTCCGCCTTCAGCCTGCGTTCTTCCTCTTCTGCCTGTATTCCAAATATGGCTTTCATCTCTTTGTTCTGGATGAGTCCAGGAAGACCCTCCTTCAATCTCCGTCGAAACAGGTTCTCCGGTTGAGGCGGAATGTTCAAGGGGATACTCCCAGGGTCTTTGATCAATTGTAAATGATTAACGTGTTCAGGTTTCCTGATATCCAGTAGTGCGTGAACACATTCTCGTAGCCGAGGATCACTCAAGGCATGTTTAGCCATACTTAAACCCAAGCTTAGTGTGTCTTGCGTTCCTCTAGTCGCGAACTGGGCGAACTGAACTGTTGGATACCCTCCGACAGTCCGATTTAGCAGCATCAACACCATCAGCCAGTCGTCCGGCATGGTCTGATACTCTGGTACCAGTCTCCACAATGTCTTGGCAGCTTGATACACCGTAAGTTGGTATGCGGGCAAAGGGCTCTCGTCGTCCCCTGCGATAGAAGCTCCGCTCGAAAATAAGCCTGCCACAATCGCGTTAATTGTAAGAATTGTCTGATTCGCCTCACTTATAATGCGTGTTACCTTCTTTATGGCTCCACTGACTTGGACACCATCTAGAAAGTATCTCCTTCCGTACTCTAGAAGCCTTCTGGATCTCCAGGACTCTGGAATTTTTATGACAATACCTGACTTATTACAAGTCTCCTCTAGCACTTGTAGGAATTGAACGGTATATTCATCAGGAGTCAAATTGCGCTCTCTGAGATACTGTTTAGAGGGAATCCTCAAAACTATAACTTGGTTGTCCCCTAGACCAAGCAAGGATGCTGTGGTATCACACCGGTAAGCTGCAAGCAGAATTATCATTATGGTGGCCAGTGTCCACCCCTTTTGACGTAACCCCTCTAGCCACGCCTCAGGTCCATGCACACAACGTGCTCCTTCTACAGGCTCTCGAGATGAGTTTTGATTAGGAGGTGCATACCTATCTTGGAAAAGTAACTTAGATATCAAAGGGAAACGATGGGTAAATTGATAAACGTTGGAAAAACCGAATAAGTCATCTAAAGCTTGGAAAAGAGGGTCTACAAGCTCAGCCCTGAAATGTGTACACCACGATGAGAAATCTATGACAATGTTGATATAGTCATGATCACCACCCGGACAGCTCATCCGGTTTAAAGTCTTTGTGAGCTGCTCCTCACTCAACGTCATCGATTGATGTTTAATATATTTAAATATTGTGTCGGCAATATTGGATTCGGTGACTACTTGATATGCCCTCATCTCAAATGTCATTTTCCCGAAGCACTGGGCATCCGCCTGTTTAAACTCTCTCTCCTTAGGAACTGCGATCATGATTCTCCACTCCTCTGGTATAATGCCTTTATTAATTAGATCGATGATCTCCCTGCAGTCAAATGATTCGTTCATCAGGAAGTGTATGATCACACTCTTGGTTGTGGGTGGTGGTCCTGAAGGAAATCTCCCGTGAATTGTCCTGAAGGCCTTTGTATCGTACTCGTAGATCGACTCTGAAGCTTTTGGAATTATCGCCTTATCTGATATGATTTCGATGGTGTCTACGTGGTAATTAAATTCAAAATTCTTGAGGAGTTTAATATGAGCGAACTCCTGAGGGTCCCACTTCAATGATGCGGTCTCTCCCCATTCATTCTCAAGGACACATGTCCTGATGTGTGGATCAAGTCCATGCCCCAGTGATACCGCCGGCCACTTATTGTGGCTCTTATAGAATTGCCGACAGAATTCTTTTTTGAACATGTTACAAATGTCCTCAGCTGCCTCACCTAGTTCTTGTTTCATGATCAGGCCCTTCTTCATCCAAGACCTTGTTGTCTCGTCCATATCAACGGTTGGATGCCCCATTGTCTTCCAAAGCCCTATAATATCAAGTCTTATCATCGCATGAGTGGTCCCCATGACAGTACTTGTCTCATGGATGAAAAAATCAGTTGTTTTCAAGGAGATGGGCAGGTCCTGGGTTATAGTTCTCAGGAACTCGTCAGAATGTTCCAGATCTCTCAGTACAGCTCCTATCACAAGAGAACATCCGATTTGCGATAGATCATATGTGATGGTCAGGTTCACAGTGGTTTGTGCGGTATGGATCGGCTCCAGTGAAAGCTCATTCTCTGATACAATTCTCCTTGGAATCAAACCTGAACCAGAACTGGTCTGTTGGAGAGGGACTGCCCTAACATAACCAACGGACTCCTCTTCTGTATGAACCACCCGATATGGTATGTGGCGGGAAATAGTGGGAGACAACAACTCCACGTACTCCAGATAATCTGCCATAGATGTCACCCAGACGGGTGGAAAGGGCTCCCCCGATAGTCTCAACACCAGTCTTACTAGTTTCGGATATACCTTCTCGGCATTATTAGGTGTTAGGTAAGCAGCTCTCTCTACTAAAGGTAAAAGTCCCTCATCTACACACTTAGTCAGTGCTAAGTATAGGGCTGACCGGAGGTCACTCTCTTTTCCTGACGAAGACAGACCTGCAAATAGATACAAGTCACCTGCCTTTCCACATGTCATTAGGGTATCCAATAGGACATCAAAAGCTGTCTTCTTGGGTGCATATATAACATCGAAATATGTAACTCTTTTAGTAAAGAACTCCCTGTCGTACACCATAAGGTAGAATACAATACATGGTATCAACACATCTACCATAACTCCTCTGAACTCAGTTAGGTTTAGAAAACTGGCGTGTATGATCTCATCTATAGCTCTGTTTTCTAGTGAGGTTACAAACTCCTCTCCTCTTATGTGCACTATCCAAGCCGCTAACTTGTGAGCCATGTGAACAGAGTAAGAGAATCTGGGATTTGACTCCATGTTGGGCGGGATGAGTTTACGATCTTCCACCTGAGTTAGATCATCTATCACTTTGGTTAGTGCTACTCCTCTGTAGGTGCATTCTTCCAATGTAAATGTCTCTGGAGGTAGTTCCCAAACACAACATTTGTTCTCAAGAACCATGGCCATGGTTTGGGGTAGGTAGCCATACTCTCTGTACCACTCTGCCAGCACTGACAATCCATATAAGAAGTCTTCTTGGAAACAAATATTGAAGTTGGTCCCCTGCTTAGCATAGTGGGTTGCAGTGTCAGACACTATGCGGAACCATGTTAATATCGTGGTGCACCCATTCCACATTGCACCTCGTCTTAGTGCAGGGCAAGGCAGTCTATGAGCAAGCAGCCCGGAGTAAACTTGAGCAGTCAGGGGCTCAAGTTCTTCCAACGAGATCCTCGTCTTTTCCTCTATCAGAAACTTGAGGAGGTCATGCACTCCTTCACTTCCTTTGATCCAACTGCGAAGCTCCAAGAGGGTCTTTAAACTCCCGATTATAGGGCCGACTTCTATGACCTGCAGGGGTGCCTTCCTAGTACGAGTCTGTGTTTGTGATCCGATATAAGGAGTTTTACTGCCTCTCTCGTGGAAGCAATCTTTATGGGCTTCTCCAGTCCATCCTACCATGATGGCTGAAGGCACATTAGATTCATTTAGTTGACTCCAGGGGACAATGATGATTTTGTTGCTGGGAGTGGGCATTGTTATGCCTTCCAGTTGCAAACCCCAAAGCTGTTCGCGCAAGTGTTGAGCAAGAACAGTCACACAGGATATGTGCTCGAGAACAGTGGTGAAAGGGGTATTCTTTCTTCTCATGTAGTAACGGGCAGTGCGCTTTTCCAAGCTCCGTATGGTGTCCAGAAGTGCTTTCTCATCTATCCATGTGCCCATGGAAGCTTGCTGTATAGATCTAGAGGTTGAAAAGCTTGCTAATTACTTTCTCTCGATGCCCTATATTTGATAGTTGCCATAGCTTACATAAGAGCTTTGGGCTCACAGGTTTTATAGCTAAGAGGTCCGCCTTCAGCCTGCGTTCTTCCTCTTCTGCCTGTATTCCAAATATGGCTTTCATCTCTTTGTTCTGGATGAGTCCAGGAAGACCCTCCTTCAATCTCCGTCGAAACAGGTTCTCCGGTTGAGGCGGAATGTTCAAGGGGATACTCCCAGGGTCTTTGATCAATTGTAAATGATCAACGTGTTCAGGTTTCCTGATATCCAGTAGTGCGTGAACACATTCTCGTAGCCGAGGATCACTCAAGGCATGTTTAGCCATACTTAAACCCAAGCTTAGGGTGTCTTGCGTTCCTCTAGTCGCGAACTGGGCGAACTGAACTGTTGGATACCCTCCGACAGTCCGATTTAGCAGCATCAACACCATCAGCCATTCGTCCGGCATGGTCTGATACTCTGGTACCAGTCTCCACAATGTCTTGGCAGCTTGATACACCGTAAGTTGGTATGCGGGCAAAGGGCTCTCGTCGTCCCCTGCGATGGAAGCTCCGCTCGAAAATAAGCCTGCCACAATCGCGTTAATTGTAAGAATTGTCTGATTCGCCTCACTTATAATGCGTGTTACCTTCTTTATGGCTCCACTGACTTGGACACCATCTAGAAAGTATCTCCTTCCGTACTCTAGAAGCCTTCTGGATCTCCAGGACTCTGGAACTTTTATGACAATACCTGACTTATTACAAGTCTCCTCTAGCACTTGTAGGAATTGAACGGTATATTCATCAGGAGTCAAATTGCGCTCTCTGAGATACTGTTTAGAGGGAATCCTCAAAACTATAACTTGGTTGTCCCCTTGACCAAGCAAGGATGCTGTGGTATCACACCGGTAAGCTGCAAGCAGAATTATCATGATGGTGGCCAGTGTCCACCCCTTTTGACGTAACCCCTCCAGCCACGCCTCAGGTCCATGCACACAACGTGCTCCTTCTACAGGCTCTCCAGATGAGTTTTGATTAGGAGATGCATACCTATCTTGGAAAAGTAACTTAGAAATTGTAACGATCCCCCCCTCTATATAAAATAAAAATTTTATAATATTAATAATATCCCCTTTTCAATAACATTATATATGTGACCGGGATTAATAAAATATGTTTTGATCTTTCTAAGTGATCTTTCAAAAAGGTTTATTAATAGGCCGTTTTTAATAATTTGGCGTGATCGTCTTAGTTAGGACCCTTATTTACGTTGTGTTTGTTTAGTAACTTAGTTCTTTTAGGTGTCTTTTGGAAGAATGAATATTCACTAGAGCAATTGAAAGCTGTTGGTAGTGCCTTATAAGCTAAGTGAACCCCGTTCACGAAGACAGGGCTCGAAAAAGGTTACTTACTTACTTACTTACTTACTTATCGTCACGCACAATCCCTAAAGGGGTAGCCAGAGAGAACAGATCGCCAAGTGTCACGATCCTTACATACCTCTTTCGCTTCTTTCAGGTTCATTAACTTCTTCATACATGCACGTCTAGGTATCCGAGTACTCTTGACCCTCCCCTCTTCGAGCAATTTGCTCACATGGTCTTCGAAAGTTAGTCTCGGTCTACCTCGACACCTTTTAATATTTACTTTCGCTCTATATATTTTCTTCACCATTCGGTCTTCACTCATTCGTTCAACGTGTCCAAACCATTGGAGTACGCCCCTATCAATTTTTGTGATAAGGTCATCTTTCAATCCTGCCATATTGCGAATCTCTTCGTTTCGCTTTCGGTCGGCTATGGTAACGCCACACATTTTACGAAGAGATCGCATCTCCACTGCATTCAACTTGCTTTTATGCTTCTTCTGGCATACCCAGGTTTCGCTGCCATATAACAAAGTCGGTACCAACACTGCGTTATGTATTGCAAGGCGTGCACTCTTCACCACGCCTTGCCTTTTTATTAATGCATTCAGGGCACCATTGACTTTGTTTCCGGCAGCGACACGCCTATCCACATCTAAATCACATCTTCCATCCCGGCTGAAAGCACTCCCCAAGTATACAATTTCATTTACCTGTTCTAGACATTCCTGATTTACCCATATTTCACATTTCGTTCTCTCTTCGTCCTTTTCAAATACCAGAACCTTAGTTTTATTAGCATTCAAACGGAGACCTTTAATTTCACATTCCTCTTTCATACACGTGACTAATGCCTGCAGTTCTGCTTCTGATGGTGCAATAAGCACTGCATCATCAGCATACAGCAGACAATTAACTTTTATGTCACCCAATTTCACACCCAAACAGCTATCTTTCAGCTTCTGTAAACAGCTGTCGAGATACAGTATGAACAGCCAGGAAGACATGACACAACCCTGTTTTACGCCCGCTTGGACGCTAAACATGGGTGACAGGTCATGCCCTACCCGCACACAGGCTTTACAGTCATAGTAGAGTGACTGCACAGCCCTTAACAATCGACCATCCACACCATATCCCGGCAACATTTCCCACATTTTCTTCCTTATAACCTTATCAAATGCTTTCTCCAGATCCACAAAAGCACAGAAAATCCTCTGGTTAACACTCAGAAGCTTCTCCGTGATCATGCGGAGAGAAAACATTTGATCCGTGCATCCTCTTCCAGGTCTAAATCCGCATTGTGCCTCCCATAAGAATCTTTCCGATTTCTCTTGCATCCTGCGTGTCAAAACCTTCGAATAAACTTTACTTGCTAAACTGGTCAAGCTGATCGCCCGATAGCTCCCGCAGTCAAAATGTGAACCTTTACCTTTATATAAAGGCACAATGACCGCGGATCGCCAATCATCCGGGACATCTCCCGTCCGCCAGCACAAATTGCACAGCAGATGAAAACTGTCCCAGACGCGAGGCCCACCGTACTTGACCATTTCATGTTCTTAACCTTTTTCATCGAAAAAGGTTAAGAACATAAAACGTCCCTATTCCACTTGTATCAGGTTTACATTATTAATTTATTATTATTTATCCCTTCCCGCTTGGAAAAGGCTCACAATATATTTATACAAAAGATACCCGATACAAGGGCTTCGCTCTCCTACATTTACTTTAAAAAAAATGTAGGGGAGGTACACGGCCCCACACACGCCGTGCACGGTGAGTGCCAACCATTTTGATGCACTCCCCCCGAAGGGAACGCTAATTTGGGAACTGGACCGTAGTCCACAGCAAAATAACTGGCGAACCAGTAAAAGAGGCTTGGCCCCTTGTTAGTGCGTAAGCACAAACATCGACCGAAGTCGCGCATGTCAATGCGTGTAAACGCCATACAGAATACGAACGAATCCAGCCACAGTGAATGTACGACACACGGTTTAGGCAAATAGGCACACTGGCTGTAAACCCTCCGTGAGCGCCACCACCTGCCAGACCGCCGCTCCTGCAGACGTGATGTAAGTGTATGGCATCACCACCAATTGCATGATCAGCACGGCTACTAGCCGCAGAGCGTGTCATGAGACTACTGCTCACCTCAAGGGAATGGGGTCCAACGTTGTGCAGCTTTCGGCCGCAGCCTTGAGAGTCTCCTCAGATCCTCCCGCCAGCTACCACCCGCATGAGGTCGACACATATGCTCCACCAACCAATACAACGGCAGATATAGCCAAAAGGCAGTTATAAGATAAGAGTAATAATTCGCCATCTGAAAGGGTTTGTGTCACTGACGTTGAGTAAATGCATTTTCGATCATGTTTGTCTCACCCACCAACAAGTTGCCTTCAATCATTCAAAGGTGGGAAAGTTACAGAGATATAATATTATGTTGTTATATAAAACATCGTGGAGGGCAGACAGTCTGCAGCCCCGCAATGAAGGGACCCGACTTGGGCAAAGCTACTTAGGTGTGAGTCAAACCAAGACGCAGAGAGCGCCATTGAGAATAGCGTCCCAGCAAACAACCATCGCAGAGACGCAATGCTGCAGAACGCAACAAGCATCAATACGACTATCGTCGGGCTTACACCATTCCAAGGTCCCCATACATGCCAGCAGACATCACCACCCGTATACCTCCATCGACCAGAACCACAGAGAGCGTCGAATCAGGCGCAGCACACCCGTAGATCCATCACAAGACGCAATACCGCCAGTAGCAGTAAGCATCAATGCAACTATCATACGGATGGCGCCCCCTCACAATACTCCCAACATGATCCCTATCGACTTTGGTAACAAAGTTGGTATTGTTGTTATATAAAAAATATCACCAACGTATCATAGTAGCACGCTACTAAGACGCCAATGAACAAAACTCCACGTATCATAGCTCTAATGCACTAAGACATGAAGCTGAGTATGCCTGTTACACTTAAAAGTGCTACCAAACACACTCATCATCCCCATCCGAAAGATAGACGACGCATCGCTATGCGCTATGACGCCGCCCACAAACGGTATGGGTGTGCGATGTCCACGGGAAAGCCGTATTGCTACAACAAACCCGCTTACCACCGACACTAAGATGTTAATTGTACACCTACATCGACCAGAACAACAGGAATGCGTCGAATCAGGCGCAGCACACCCGCAGATCCATCACAAGACGCAATACCGCAAGTAGCAGTAAGCATCAATGCAACTATCATACGGGCGGCGCACCCTCACAACACACCCACATGACTCCTATCGACTTTGGCAACAAAGTTAGTATTGTTGTTATATAAAAATATCACCAACGTATCATAGTAGCACGCTACTAAGACGTCAATGAACAAAACTCCACGTATCATAGCGCTAATGCACTAAGACATGAAGCTGAGTATGCCTGTTACACTTAAAAGTGCTACCAAACACACTCATCATCCCCATCCGAAAGATAGACGACACATCGCTATGCGCAACGACGTCGCCCACAAACGGTATGGGTGTGCGATGTCCACGGGAAAGCCGTATTGCTACAACAAACCCGCTTACCACCAGCACTAAGATGTTAATTGTATACCTCCATCGACCAGAACCACAAGAATGCGTCGAATCAGGCGCAGCACACCCGCAGATCCATCACAAGACGCAATACCGCAAGTAGCAGTAAGCATCAATGCAACTATCATACGGGCGGCGCACCCTCACAACACACACACATGACTCCTATCGACTTTGGCAACAAAGTTAGTATTGTTGTTATATAAAAAATATCACTAACGTATCATAGTAGCACGCTACTAAAACGTCAATGAACAAAACTCCACGTATCATAGCGCTAATGCACTAAGACATGAAGCTGAGTATGCCTGTTACACTTAAAATTGCTACCAAACACACTCATCATCCCCATCCGAAATATAGACGATGCTTCGCTATGCGCTACTACGCCGCCCACAAACGGTATGGGTGTGCGATGTCCACAGGAAAGCCGTATTGCTACAACAAACCCGCTTACCACCGGCACTAAGATTGTTGTTATATAAAACTGCACCAACGTATCATAGTAGCACGCTACTAAGACGCCAGTGGACAAAACTTCACGTATCATAGCGCTAATGCACTAAGACATGAAGTTGAGTATGCCTGTTACACTTAAAAGTGCTACCAAACACACTCATCATCCCCATCCGAAAGATAGACGACACATCGCTATGCGCAACGACGTCGCCCACAAACGGTATGGGTGTGCGATGTCCACGGGAAAGCCGTATTGCTACAACAAACCCGCTACCACCGACACTAAGATGATATGTCTAGGACACATCGGTTAGCGAGTCCAAGTTTACCTCGGACCAATTGCTCGTGAAGCGGCACATACGCCACCATAATATTCCTTTTCAAGTCCCTAATAAGGACTAGTCATTTTGCTACAGCACTAGGAGCAGTCAGTCACCCGACCACCCCATACAATGCTTATGCATCAAGGAGACCTCCTATAATATTGCTTTTGTATCATAGACCTTACTTTCATAAGTCATTCATATATAGGATTCGAACCCACGACCCTACTATTGTAATGCATATTAATCATAGAGACCTTCTATAGTATTGCTTTTGAATCATAGACCTTACTTTCATAAGTCATTCCTATATAGGATTCGAACCCACGACCCTACTATTGTAATGCATATTAATCATAGAGACCTTCTATAGTATTGCTTTTGAATCATAGACCTTACTTTCATAAGTCATTCCTATATAGGATTCGAACCCACGACCCTACTATTGTAATGCATATTAATCATAGAGACCTTCTATAGTATTGCTTTTGAATCATAGACCTTACTTTCATAAGTCATTCCTATATAGGATTCGAACCCACGACCCTACTATTGTAATGCATATTAATCATAGAGACCTTCTATAGTATTGCTTTTGAATCATAGACCTTACTTTCATAAGTCATTCCTATATAGGATTCGAACCCACGACCCTACTATTGTAATGCATATTAATCACAGAGACCTTCTATAGTATTGCTTTTGAATCATAGACCTCACTTTCATAAGTCATTCATATATGGGGTTCGAACCCACGACCCTACTATTGTAATGCAAATTCATCATGGAGACCTTCTATAGTATTGCTTTTGTATCATTGAGTTTAATATCATAAGTCCCTAATATAGGACTATCATTGTGCTACAGTACTTCAGGCAGTCGGGCTCCCGACCACCCCATATATATGTACAACTGCAGGTATGTATCTCCGGCACCTCATCCATACAAGACGTCTATACGTGAACACCTTCCATAACTTAGGAAAATTTTCTTTAATATATGAACTCCTTCAACAACTTAGAAAATTTCATCTATACGTGAACTCCTTCCACAACTTTTTTATACACGAACACCTCCCATGACTTAAACAATTTTTAACAATTTTTCTAATTATCTTATAAACGTTATTTAACTTAATTTTATAATATTTTTTGACTTGTATTTCTATTATTTATTTTATTTTAAATATTTTTACAAGTTTTTTATAATAAATTTACCTATTACGAGAAACAATAATTTTGCCTTTAATTTGCTATGTTATTGGGATAATGTCTGAAATATATTAACTTTATGTTTATTAATTTAACTTTATTGCTTAATATATATGTTTTAAAACTATTTTTGACGCCCCTTTATATTGAATTTAATTATTAATAATAATATTGAGCCGTCACAATATCAAAGGGAAACGATGGGTAAATTGATAAACGTTGGAAAAACCGAATAAGTCATCTAAAGCTTGGAAAAGAGGGTCTACAAGCTCAGCCCTGAAATGTGTACACCACGATGAGAAATCTATGACAATGTTGATATAGTCATGATCACCACCCGGACAGCTCATCCGGTTTAAAGTCTTTGTGAGCTGCTCCTCACTCAACGTCATCGATTGATGTTTAATATATTTAAATATTGTGTCGGCAATATTGGATTCGGTGACTACTTGATATGCCCTCATCTCAAATGTCATTTTCCCGAAGCACTGGGCATCCGCCTGTTTAAACTCTCTCTCCTTAGGAACTGCGATCATGATTCTCCACTCCTCTGGTATAATGCCTTTATTAATTAGATCGATGATCTCCCTGCAGTCAAATGATTCGTTCATCAGGAAGTGTATGATCACACTCTTGGTTGTGGGTGGTGGTCCTGAAGGAAATCTCCCGTGAATTGTCCTGAAGGCCTTTGTATCGTACTCGTAGATCCACTCTGAAGCTTTTGGAATTATCGCCTTATCTGATATGATTTCGATGGTGTCTACGTGGTAATTAAATTCAAAATTCTTGAGGAGTTTAATATGAGCGAACTCCTGAGGGTCCCACTTCAATGATGCGGTCTCTCCCCATTCATTCTCAAGGACACATGTCCTGATGTGTGGATCAAGTCCATGCCCCAGTGATACCGCCGGCCACTTATTGTGGCTCTTATAGAATTGCCGACAGAATTCTTTTTTGAACATGTTACAAATGTCCTCAGCTGCCTCACCTAGTTCTTGTTTCATGATCAGGCCCTTCTTCATCCAAGACCTTGTTGTCTCGTCCATATCAACGGTTGGATGCCCCATTGTCTTCCAAAGCCCTATAATATCAAGTCTTATCATCGCATGAGTGGTCCCCATGACAGTACTTGTCTCATGGATGAAAAAATCAGTTGTTTTCAAGGAGATGGGCAGGTCCTGGGTTATAGTTCTCAGGAACTCGTCAGAATGTTCCAGATCTCTCAGTACAGCTCCTATCACAAGAGAACATCCGATTTGCGATAGATCATATGTGATGGTCAGGTTCACAGTGGTTTGTGCGGTATGGATCGGCTCCAGTGAAAGCTCATTCTCTGATACAATTCTCCTTGGAATCAAACCTGAACCAGAACTGGTCTGTTGGAGAGGGACTGCCCTAACATAACCAACGGACTCCTCTTCTGTATGAACCACCCGATATGGTATGTGGCGGGAAATAGTGGGAGACAACAACTCCACGTACTCCAGATAATCTGCCATAGATGTCACCCAGACGGGTGGAAAGGGCTCCCCCGATAGTCTCAACACCAGTCTTACTAGTTTCGGATATACCTTCTCGGCATTATCAGGTGTTAGGTAAGCAGCTCTCTCTACTAAAGGTAAAAGTCCCTCATCTACACACTTAGTCAGTGCTAAGTATAGGGCTGACCGGAGGTCACTCTCTTTTCCTGACGAAGACAGACCTGCAAATAGATACAAGTCACCTGCCTTTCCACATGTCATTAGGGTATCCAATAGGACATCAAAAGCTGTCTTCTTGGGTGCATATATAACATCGAAATATGTAACTCTTTTAGTAAAGAACTCCCTGTCGTACACCATAAGGTAGAATACAATACATGGTATCAACACATCTACCATAACTCCTCTGAACTCAGTTAGGTTTAGAAAACTGGCGTGTATGATCTCATCTATAGCTCTGTTTTCTAGTGAGGTTACAAACTCCTCTCCTCTTATGTGCATTATCCAAGCCGCTAACTTGTGAGCCATGTGAACAGAGTAAGAGAATCTGGGATTTGACTCCATGTTGGGCGGGATGAGTTTACGATCTTCCACCTGAGTTAGATCATCTATCACTTTGGTTAGTGCTACTCCTCTGTAGGTGCATTCTTCCAATGTAAATGTCTCTGGAGGTAGTTCCCAAACACAACATTTGTTCTCAAGAACCATGGCCATGGTTTGGGGTAGGTAGCCATACTCTCTGTACCACTCTGCCAGCACTGACAATCCATATAAGAAGTCTTCTTGGAAACAAATATTGAAGTTGGTCCCCTGCTTAGCATAGTGGGTTGCAGTGTCAGACACTATGCGGAACCATGTTAATATCGTGGTGCACCCATTCCACATTGCACCTCGTCTTAGTGCAGGGCAAGGCAGTCTATGAGCAAGCAGCCCGGAGTAAACTTGAGCAGTCAGGGGCTCAAGTTCTTCCAACGAGATCCTCGTCTTTTCCTCTATCAGAAACTTGAGGAGGTCATGCACTCCTTCACTTCCTTTGATCCAACTGCGAAGCTCCAAGAGGGTCTTTAAACTCCCGATTATAGGGCCGACTTCTATGACCTGCAGGGGTGCCTTCCTAGTACGAGTCTGTGTTTGTGATCCGATATAAGGAGTTTTACTGCCTCTCTCGTGGAAGCAATCTTTATGGGCTTCTCCAGTCCATCCTACCATGATGGCTGAAGGCACATTAGATTCATTTAGTTGACTCCAAGGGACAATGATGATTTTGTTGCTGGGAGTGGGCATTGTTATGCCTTCCAGTTGCAAACCCCAAAGCTGTTCGCGCAAGTGTTGAGCAAGAACAGTCACACAGGATATGTGCTCGAGAACAGTGGTGAAAGGGGTATTCTTTCTTCTCATGTAGTAACGGGCAGTGCGCTTTTCCAAGCTCCGTATGGTGTCCAGAAGTGCTTTCTCATCTATCCATGTACCCATGGAAGCTTGCTGTATAGATCTAGAGGTTGAAAAGCTTGCTAATTACTTTCTCTCGATGCCCTATATTTGATAGTTGCCATAGCTTACATAAGAGTTTTGGGCTCACAGGTTTTATAGCTAAGAGGTCCGCCTTCAGCCTGCGTTCTTCCTCTTCTGCCTGTATTCCAAATATGGCTTTCATCTCTTTGTTCTGGATGAGTCCAGGAAGACCCTCCTTCAATCTCCGTCGAAACAGGTTCTCCGGTTGAGGCGGAATGTTCAAGGGAATACTCCCAGGGTCTTTGATCAATTGTAAATGATCAACGTGTTCAGGTTTCCTGATATCCAGTAGTGCGTGAACACATTCTCGTAGCCGAGGATCACTCAAGGCATGTTTAGCTATACTTAAACCCAAGCTTAGGGTGTCTTGCGTTCCTCTAGTCGCGAACTGGGCGAACTGAACTGTTGGATACCCTCCGACAGTCCGATTTAGCAGCATCAACACCATCAGCCATTCGTCCGGCATGGTCTGATACTCTGGTACCAGTCTCCACAATGTCTTGGCAGCTTGATACACCGTAAGTTGGTATGCGGGCAAAGGGCTCTCGTCGTCCCCTGCGATGGAAGCTCCGCTCGAAAATAAGCCTGCCACAATCGCGTTAATTGTAAGAATTGTCTGATTCGCCTCACTTATAATGCGTGTTACCTTCTTTATGGCTCCACTGACTTGGACACCATCTAGAAAGTATCTCCTTCCGTACTCTAGAAGCCTTCTGGATCTCCAGGACTCTGGAACTTTATGACAATACCTGACTTATTACAAGTCTCCTCTAGCACTTGTAGGAATTGAACGGTATATTCATCAGGAGTCAAATTGCGCTCTCTGAGATACTGTTTAGAGGGAATCCTCAAAACTATAACTTGGTTGTCCCCTTGACCAAGCAAGGATGCTGTGGTATCACACCGGTAAGCTGCAAGCAGAATTATCATTATGGTGGCCAGTGTCCACCCCTTTTGACGTAACCCCTCTAGCCACGCCTCAGGTCCATGCACACAACGCGCTCCTTCTACAGGCTCTCCAGATGAGTTTTGATTAGGAGGTGCATACCTATCTTGGAAAAGTAACTTAGATATCAAAGGGAAACGATGGGTAAATTGATAAACGTTGGAAAAACCGAATAAGTCATCTAAAGCTTGGAAAAGAGGGTCTACAAGCTCAGCCCTGAAATGTGTACACCACGATGAGAAATCTATGACAATGTTGATATAGTCATGATCACCACCCGGACAGCTCATCCGGTTTAAAGTCTTTGTGAGCTGCTCCTCACTCAACGTCATCGATTGATGTTTAATATATTTAAATATTGTGTCGGCAATATTGGATTCGGTGACTACTTGATATGCCCTCATCTCAAATGTCATTTTCCCGAAGCACTGGGCATCCGCCTGTTTAAACTCTCTCTCCTTAGGAACTGCGATCATGATTCTCCACTCCTCTGGTATAATGCCTTTATTAATTAGATCGATGATCTCCCTGCAGTCAAATGATTCGTTCATCAGGAAGTGTATGATCACACTCTTGGTTGTGGGTGGTGGTCCTGAAGGAAATCTCCCGTGAATTGTCCTGAAGGCCTTTGTATCGTACTCGTAGATCCACTCTGAAGCTTTTGGAATTATCGCCTTATCTGATATGATTTCGATGGTGTCTACGTGGTAATTAAATTCAAAATTCTTGAGGAGTTTAATATGAGCGAACTCCTGAGGGTCCCACTTCAATGATGCGGTCTCTCCCCATTCATTCTCAAGGACACATGTCCTGATGTGTGGATCAAGTCCATGCCCCAGTGATACCGCCGGCCACTTATTGTGGCTCTTATAGAATTGCCGACAGAATTCTTTTTTGAACATGTTACAAATGTCCTCAGCTGCCTCACCTAGTTCTTGTTTCATGATCAGGCCCTTCTTCATCCAAGACCTTGTTGTCTCGTCCATATCAACGGTTGGATGCCCCATTGTCTTCCAAAGCCCTATAATATCAAGTCTTATCATCGCATGAGTGGTCCCCATGACAGTACTTGTCTCATGGATGAAAAAATCAGTTGTTTTCAAGGAGATGGGCAGGTCCTGGGTTATAGTTCTCAGGAACTCGTCAGAATGTTCCAGATCTCTCAGTACAGCTCCTATCACAAGAGAACATCCGATTTGCGATAGATCATATGTGATGGTCAGGTTCACAGTGGTTTGTGCGGTATGGATCGGCTCCAGTGAAAGCTCATTCTCTGATACAATTCTCCTTGGAATCAAACCTGAACCAGAACTGGTCTGTTGGAGAGGGACTGCCCTAACATAACCAACGGACTCCTCTTCTGTATGAACCACCCGATATGGTATGTGGCGGGAAATAGTGGGAGACAACAACTCCACGTACTCCAGATAATCTGCCATAGATGTCACCCAGACGGGTGGAAAGGGCTCCCCCGATAGTCTCAACACCAGTCTTACTAGTTTCGGATATACCTTCTCGGCATTATCAGGTGTTAGGTAAGCAGCTCTCTCTACTAAAGGTAAAAGTCCCTCATCTACACACTTAGTCAGTGCTAAGTATAGGGCTGACCGGAGGTCACTCTCTTTTCCTGACGAAGACAGACCTGCAAATAGATACAAGTCACCTGCCTTTCCACATGTCATTAGGGTATCCAATAGGACATCAAAAGCTGTCTTCTTGGGTGCATATATAACATCGAAATATGTAACTCTTTTAGTAAAGAACTCCCTGTCGTACACCATAAGGTAGAATACAATACATGGTATCAACACATCTACCATAACTCCTCTGAACTCAGTTAGGTTTAGAAAACTGGCGTGTATGATCTCATCTATAGCTCTGTTTTCTAGTGAGGTTACAAACTCCTCTCCTCTTATGTGCATTATCCAAGCCGCTAACTTGTGAGCCATGTGAACAGAGTAAGAGAATCTGGGATTTGACTCCATGTTGGGCGGGATGAGTTTACGATCTTCCACCTGAGTTAGATCATCTATCACTTTGGTTAGTGCTACTCCTCTGTAGGTGCATTCTTCCAATGTAAATGTCTCTGGAGGTAGTTCCCAAACACAACATTTGTTCTCAAGAACCATGGCCATGGTTTGGGGTAGGTAGCCATACTCTCTGTACCACTCTGCCAGCACTGACAATCCATATAAGAAGTCTTCTTGGAAACAAATATTGAAGTTGGTCCCCTGCTTAGCATAGTGGGTTGCAGTGTCAGACACTATGCGGAACCATGTTAATATCGTGGTGCACCCATTCCACATTGCACCTCGTCTTAGTGCAGGGCAAGGCAGTCTATGAGCAAGCAGCCCGGAGTAAACTTGAGCAGTCAGGGGCTCAAGTTCTTCCAACGAGATCCTCGTCTTTTCCTCTATCAGAAACTTGAGGAGGTCATGCACTCCTTCACTTCCTTTGATCCAACTGCGAAGCTCCAAGAGGGTCTTTAAACTCCCGATTATAGGGCCGACTTCTATGACCTGCAGGGGTGCCTTCCTAGTACGAGTCTGTGTTTGTGATCCGATATAAGGAGTTTTACTGCCTCTCTCGTGGAAGCAATCTTTATGGGCTTCTCCAGTCCATCCTACCATGATGGCTGAAGGCACATTAGATTCATTTAGTTGACTCCAGGGGACAATGATGATTTTGTTGCTGGGAGTGGGCATTGTTATGCCTTCCAGTTGCAAACCCCAAAGCTGTTCGCGCAAGTGTTGAGCAAGAACAGTCACACAGGATATGTGCTCGAGAACAGTGGTGAAAGGGGTATTCTTTCTTCTCATGTAGTAACGGGCAGTGCGCTTTTCCAAGCTCCGTATGGTGTCCAGAAGTGCTTTCTCATCTATCCATGTACCCATGGAAGTTTGCTGTATAGATCTAGAGGTTGAAAAGCTTGCTAATTACTTTCTCTCGATGCCCTATATTTGATAGTTGCCATAGCTTACATAAGAGTTTTGGGCTCACAGGTTTTATAGCTAAGAGGTCCGCCTTCAGCCTGCGTTCTTCCTCTTCTGCCTGTATTCCAAATATGGCTTTCATCTCTTTGTTCTGGATGAGTCCAGGAAGACCCTCCTTCAATCTCCGTCGAAACAGGTTCTCCGGTTGAGGCGGAATGTTCAAGGGAATACTCCCAGGGTCTTTGATCAATTGTAAATGATCAACGTGTTCAGGTTTCCTGATATCCAGTAGTGCGTTAACACATTCTCGTAGCCGAGGATCACTCAAGGCATGTTTAGCTATACTTAAACCCAAGCTTAGGGTGTCTTGCGTTCCTCTAGTCGCGAACTGGGCGAACTGAACTGTTGGATACCCTCCGACAGTCCGATTTAGCAGCATCAACACCATCAGCCATTCGTCCGGCATGGTCTGATACTCTGGTACCAGTCTCCACAATGTCTTGGCAGCTTGATACACCGTAAGTTGGTATGCGGGCAAAGGGCTCTCGTCGTCCCCTGCGATGGAAGCTCCGCTCGAAAATAAGCCTGCCACAATCGCGTTAATTGTAAGAATTGTCTGATTCGCCTCACTTATAATGCGTGTTACCTTCTTTATGGCTCCACTGACTTGGACACCATCTAGAAAGTATCTCCTTCCGTACTCTAGAAGCCTTCTGGATCTCCAGGACTCTGGAACTTTTATGACAATACCTGACTTATTACAAGTCTCCTCTAGCACTTGTAGGAATTGAACGGTATATTCATCAGGAGTCAAATTGCGCTCTCTGAGATACTGTTTAGAGGGAATCCTCAAAACTATAACTTGGTTGTCCCCTTGACCAAGCAAGGATGCTGTGGTATCACACCGGTAAGCTGCAAGCAGAATTATCATTATGGTGGCCAGTGTCCACCCCTTTTGACGTAACCCCTCTAGCCACGCCTCAGGTCCATGCACACAACGTGCTCCTTCTACAGGCTCTCCAGATGAGTTTTGATTAGGAGGTGCATACCTATCTTGGAAAAGTAACTTAGATATCAAAGGGAAACGATGGGTAAATTGATAAACGTTGGAAAAACCGAATAAGTCATCTAAAGCTTGGAAAAGAGGGTCTACAAGCTCAGCCCTGAAATGTGTACACCACGATGAGAAATCTATGACAATGTTGATATAGTCATGATCACCACCCGGACAGCTCATCCGGTTTAAAGTCTTTGTGAGCTGCTCCTCACTCAACGTCATCGATTGATGTTTAATATATTTAAATATTGTGTCGGCAATATTGGATTCGGTGACTACTTGATATGCCCTCATCTCAAATGTCATTTTCCCGAAGCACTGGGCATCCGCCTGTTTAAACTCTCTCTCCTTAGGAACTGCGATCATGATTCTCCACTCCTCTGGTATAATGCCTTTATTAATTAGATCGATGATCTCCCTGCAGTCAAATGATTCGTTCATCAGGAAGTGTATGATCACACTCTTGGTTGTGGGTGGTGGTCCTGAAGGAAATCTCCCGTGAATTGTTCTGAAGGCCTTTGTATCGTACTCGTAGATCCACTCTGAAGCTTTTGGAATTATCGCCTTATCTGATATGATTTCGATGGTGTCTACGTGGTAATTAAATTCAAAATTCTTGAGGAGTTTAATATGAGCAAACTCCTGAGGGTCCCACTTCAATGATGCGGTCTCTCCCCATTCATTCTCAAGGACACATGTCCTGATGTGTGGATCAAGTCCATGCCCCAGTGATACCGCCGGCCACTTATTGTGGCTCTTATAGAATTGCCGACAGAATTCTTTTTTGAACATGTTACAAATGTCCTAAGCTGCCTCACCTAGTTCTTGTTTCATGATCAGGCCCTTCTTCATCCAAGACCTTGTTGTCTCGTCCATATCAACGGTTGGATGCCCCATTGTCTTCCAAAGCCCTATAATATCAAGTCTTATCATCGCATGAGTGGTCCCCATGACAGTACTTGTCTCATGGATGAAAAAATCAGTTGTTTTCAAGGAGATGGGCAGGTCCTGGGTTATAATTCTCAGGAACTCGTCAGAATGTTCCAGATCTCTCAGTACAGCTCCTATCACAAGAGAACATCCGATTTGCGATAGATCATATGTGATGGTCAGGTTCACAGTGGTTTGTGCGGTATGGATCGGCTCCAGTGAAAGCTCATTCTCTGATACAATTCTCCTTGGAATCAAACCTGAACCAGAACTGGTCTGTTGGAGAGGGACTGCCCTAACATAACCAACGGACTCCTCTTCTGTATGAACCACCCGATATGGTGTGTGGCGGGAAATAGTGGGAGACAACAACTCCACGTACTCCAGATAATCTGCCATAGATGTCACCCAGACGGGTGGAAAGGGCTCCCCCGATAGTCTCAACACCAGTCTTACTAGTTTCGGATATACCTTCTCGGCATTATCAAGTGTTAGGTAAGCAGCTCTCTCTACTAAAGGTAAAAGTCCCTCATCTACACACTTAGTCAGTGCTAAGTATAGGGCTGACCGGAGGTCACTCTCTTTTCCTGACGAAGACAGACCTGCAAATAGATACAAGTCACCTGCCTTTCCACATGTCATTAGGGTATCCAATAGGACATCAAAAGCTGTCTTCTTGGGTGCATATATAACATCGAAATATGTAACTCTTTTAGTAAAGAACTCCCTGTCGTACACCATAAGGTAGAATACAATACATGGTATCAACACATCTACCATAACTCCTCTGAACTCAGTTAGGTTTAGAAAACTGGCGTGTATGATCTCATCTATAGCTCTGTTTTCTAGTGAGGTTACAAACTCCTCTCCTCTTATGTGCATTATCCAAGCCGCTAACTTGTGAGCCATGTGAACAGAGTAAGAGAATCTGGGATTTGACTCCATGTTGGGCGGGATGAGTTTACGATCTTCCACCTGAGTTAGATCATCTATCACTTTGGTTAGTGCTACTCCTCTGTAGGTGCATTCTTCCAATGTAAATGTCTCTGGAGGTAGTTCCCAAACACAACATTTGTTCTCAAGAACCATGGCCATGGTTTGGGGTAGGTAGCCATACTCTCTGTACCACTCTGCCAGCACTGACAATCCATATAAGAAGTCTTCTTGGAAACAAATATTGAAGTTGGTCCCCTGCTTAGCATAGTGGGTTGCAGTGTCAGACACTATGCGGAACCATGTTAATATCGTGGTGCACCCATTCCACATTGCACCTCGTCTTAGTGCAGGGCAAGGCAGTCTATGAGCAAGCAGCCCGGAGTAAACTTGAGCAGTCAGGGGCTCAAGTTCTTCCAACGAGATCCTCGTCTTTTCCTCTATCAGAAACTTGAGGAGGTCATGCACTCCTTCACTTCCTTTGATCCAACTGCGAAGCTCCAAGAGGGTCTTTAAACTCCCGATTATAGGGCCGACTTCTATGACCTGCAGGGGTGCCTTCCTAGTACGAGTCTGTGTTTGTGATCCGATATAAGGAGTTTTACTGCCTCTCTCGTGGAAGCAATCTTTATGGGCTTCTCCAGTCCATCCTACCATGATGGCTGAAGGCACATTAGATTCATTTAGTTGACTCCAGGGGACAATGATGATTTTGTTGCTGGGAGTGGGCATTGTTATGCCTTCCAGTTGCAAACCCCAAAGCTGTTCGCGCAAGTGTTGAGCAAGAACAGTCACACAGAATATGTGCTCGAGAACAGTGGTGAAAGGGGTATTCTTTCTTCTCATGTAGTAACGGGCAGTGCGCTTTTCCAAGCTCCGTATGGTGTCCAGAAGTGCTTTCTCATCTATCCATGTACCCATGGAAGCTTGCTGTATAGATCTAGAGGTTGAAAAGCTTGCTAATTACTTTCTCTCGATGCCCTATATTTGATAGTTGCCATAGCTTACATAAAAGTTTTGGGCTCACAGGTTTTATAGCTAAGAGGTCCGCCTTCAGCCTGCGTTCTTCCTCTTCTGCCTGTATTCCAAATATGGCTTTCATCTCTTTGTTCTGGATGAGTCCAGGAAGACCCTCCTTCAATCTCCGTCGAAACAGGTTCTCCGGTTGAGGCGGAATGTTCAAGGGAATACTCCCAGGGTCTTTGATTAATTGTAAATGATCAACGTGTTCAGGTTTCCTGATATCCAGTAGTGCGTGAACACATTCTCGTAGCCGAGGATCACTCAAGGCATGTTTAGCTATACTTAAACCCAAGCTTAGGGTGTCTTGCGTTCCTCTAGTCGCGAACTGGGCGAACTGAACTGTTGGATACCCTCCGACAGTCCGATTTAGCAGCATCAACACCATCAGCCATTCGTCCGGCATGGTCTGATACTCTGGTACCAGTCTCCACAATGTCTTGGCAGCTTGATACACCGTAAGTTGGTATGCGGGCAAAGGGCTCTCGTCGTCCCCTGCGATGGAAGCTCCGCTCGAAAATAAGCCTGCCACAATCGCGTTAATTGTAAGAATTGTCTGATTCGCCTCACTTATAATGCGTGTTACCTTCTTTATGGCTCCACTGACTTGGACACCATCTAGAAAGTATCTCCTTCCGTACTCTAGAAGCCTTCTGGATCTCCAGGACTCTGGAACTTTATGACAATACCTGACTTATTACAAGTCTCCTCTAGCACTTGTAGGAATTAAACGGTATATTCATCAGGAGTCAAATTGCGCTCTCTGAGATACTGTTTAGAGGGAATCCTCAAAACTATAACTTGGTTGTCCCCTTGACCAAGCAAGGATGCTGTGGTATCACACCGGTAAGCTGCAAGCAGAATTATCATTATGGTGGCCAGTGTCCACCCCTTTTGACGTAACCCCTCTAGCCACGCCTCAGGTCCATGCACACAACGTGCTCCTTCTACAGGCTCTCCAGATGAGTTTTGATTAGGAGGTGCATACCTATCTTGGAAAAGTAACTTAGATATCAAAGGGAAACGATGGGTAAATTGATAAACGTTGGAAAAACCGAATAAGTCATCTAAAGCTTGGAAAAGAGGGTCTACAAGCTCAGCCCTGAAATGTGTACACCACGATGAGAAATCTATGACAATGTTGATATAGTCATGATCACCACCCGGACAGCTCATCCGGTTTAAAGTCTTTGTGAGCTGCTCCTCACTCAACGTCATCGATTGATGTTTAATATATTTAAATATTGTGTCGGCAATATTGGATTCGGTGACTACTTGATATGCCCTCATCTCAAATGTCATTTTCCCGAAGCACTGGGCATCCGCCTGTTTAAACTCTCTCTCCTTAGGAACTGCGATCATGATTCTCCACTCCTCTGGTATAATGCCTTTATTAATTAGATCGATGATCTCCCTGCAGTCAAATGATTCGTTCATCAGGAAGTGTATGATCACACTCTTGGTTGTGGGTGGTGGTCCTGAAGGAAATCTCCCGTGAATTGTCCTGAAGGCCTTTGTATCGTACTCGTAGATCCACTCTGAAGCTTTTGGAATTATCGCCTTATCTGATATGATTTCGATGGTGTCTACGTGGTAATTAAATTCAAAATTCTTGAGGAGTTTAATATGAGCGAACTCCTGAGGGTCCCACTTCAATGATGCGGTCTCTCCCCATTCATTCTCAAGGACACATGTCCTGATGTGTGGATCAAGTCCATGCCCCAGTGATACCGCCGGCCACTTATTGTGGCTCTTATAGAATTGCCGACAGAATTCTTTTTTGAACATGTTACAAATGTCCTCAGCTGCCTCACCTAGTTCTTGTTTCATGATCAGGCCCTTCTTCATCCAAGACCTTGTTGTCTCGTCCATATCAACGGTTGGATGCCCCATTGTCTTCCAAAGCCCTATAATATCAAGTCTTATCATCGCATGAGTGGTCCCCATGACAGTACTTGTCTCATGGATGAAAAAATCAGTTGTTTTCAAGGAGATGGGCAGGTCCTGGGTTATAGTTCTCAGGAACTCGTCAGAATGTTCCAGATCTCTCAGTACAGCTCCTATCACAAGAGAACATCCGATTTGCGATAGATCATATGTGATGGTCAGGTTCACAGTGGTTTGTGCGGTATGGATCGGCTCCAGTGAAAGCTCATTCTCTGATACAATTCTCCTTGGAATCAAACCTGAACCAGAACTGGTCTGTTGGAGAGGGACTGCCCTAACATAACCAACGGACTCCTCTTCTGTATGAACCACCCGATATGGTATGTGGCGGGAAATAGTGGGAGACAACAACTCCACGTACTCCAGATAATCTGCCATAGATGTCACCCAGACGGGTGGAAAGGGCTCCCCCGATAGTCTCAACACCAGTCTTACTAGTTTCGGATATACCTTCTCGGCATTATCAGGTGTTAGGTAAGCAGCTCTCTCTACTAAAGGTAAAAGTCCCTCATCTACACACTTAGTCAGTGCTAAGTATAGGGCTGACCGGAGGTCACTCTCTTTTCCTGACGAAGACAGACCTGCAAATAGATACAAGTCACCTGCCTTTCCACATGTCATTAGGGTATCCAATAGGACATCAAAAGCTGTCTTCTTGGGTGCATATATAACATCGAAATATGTAACTCTTTTAGTAAAGAACTCCCTGTCGTACACCATAAGGTAGAATACAATACATGGTATCAACACATCTACCATAACTCCTCTGAACTCAGTTAGGTTTAGAAAACTGGCGTGTATGATCTCATCTATAGCTCTGTTTTCTAGTGAGGTTACAAACTCCTCTCCTCTTATGTGCATTATCCAAGCCGCTAACTTGTGAGCCATGTGAACAGAGTAAGAGAATCTGGGATTTGACTCCATGTTGGGCGGGATGAGTTTACGATCTTCCACCTGAGTTAGATCATCTATCACTTTGGTTAGTGCTACTCCTCTGTAGGTGCATTCTTCCAATGTAAATGTCTCTGGAGGTAGTTCCCAAACACAACATTTGTTCTCAAGAACCATGGCCATGGTTTGGGGTAGGTAGCCATACTCTCTATACCACTCTGCCAGCACTGACAATCCATATAAGAAGTCTTCTTGGAAACAAATATTGAAGTTGGTCCCCTGCTTAGCATAGTGGGTTGCAGTGTCAGACACTATGCGGAACCATGTTAATATCGTGGTGCACCCATTCCACATTGCACCTCGTCTTAGTGCAGGGCAAGGCAGTCTATGAGCAAGCAGCCCGGAGTAAACTTGAGCAGTCAGGGGCTCAAGTTCTTCCAACGAGATCCTCGTCTTTTCCTCTATCAGAAACTTAAGGAGGTCATGCACTCCTTCACTTCCTTTGATCCAACTGCGAAGCTCCAAGAGGGTCTTTAAACTCCCGATTATAGGGCCGACTTCTATGACCTGCAGGGGTGCCTTCCTAGTACGAGTCTGTGTTTGTGATCCGATATAAGGAGTTTTACTGCCTCTCTCGTGGAAGCAATCTTTATGGGCTTCTCCAGTCCATCCTACCATGATGGCTGAAGGCACATTAGATTCATTTAGTTGACTCCAGGGGACAATGATGATTTTGTTGCTGGGAGTGGGCATTGTTATGCCTTCCAGTTGCAAACCCCAAAGCTGTTCGCGCAAGTGTTGAGCAAGAACAGTCACACAGGATATGTGCTCGAGAACAGTGGTGAAAGGGGTATTCTTTCTTCTCATGTAGTAACGGGCAGTGCGCTTTTCCAAGCTCCGTATGGTGTCCAGAAGTGCTTTCTCATCTATCCATGTACCCATGGAAGCTTGCTGTATAGATCTAGAGGTTGAAAAGCTTGCTAATTACTTTCTCTCGATGCCCTATATTTGATAGTTGCCATAGCTTACATAAGAGTTTTGGGCTCACAGGTTTTATAGCTAAGAGGTCCGCCTTCAGCCTGCGTTCTTCCTCTTCTGCCTGTATTCCAAATATGGCTTTCATCTCTTTGTTCTGGATGAGTCCAGGAAGACCCTCCTTCAATCTCCGTCGAAACAGGTTCTCCGGTTGAGGCGGAATGTTCAAGGGAATACTCCCAGGGTCTTTGATCAATTGTAAATGATCAACGTGTTCAGGTTTCCTGATATCCAGTAGTGCGTGAACACATTCTCGTAGCCGAGGATCACTCAAGGCATGTTTAGTTGTTTAGCTATACTTAAACCCAAGCTTAGGGTGTCTTGCGTTCCTCTAGTCGCGAACTGGGCGAACTGAACTGTTGGATACCCTCCGACAGTCCGATTTAGCAGCATCAACACCATCAGCCATTCGTCCGGCATGGTCTGATACTCTGGTACCAGTCTCCACAATGTCTTGGCAGCTTGATACACCGTAAGTTGGTATGCGGGCAAAGGGCTCTCGTCGTCCCCTGCGATGGAAGCTCCGCTCGAAAATAAGCCTGCCACAATCGCGTTAATTGTAAGAATTGTCTGATTCGCCTCACTTATAATGCGTGTTACCTTCTTTATGGCTCCACTGACTTGGACACCATCTAGAAAGTATCTCCTTCCGTACTCTAGAAGCCTTCTGGATCTCCAGGACTCTGGAACTTTATGACAATACCTGACTTATTACAAGTCTCCTCTAGCACTTGTAGGAATTGAACGGTATATTCATCAGGAGTCAAATTGCGCTCTCTGAGATACTGTTTAGAGGGAATCCTCAAAACTATAACTTGGTTGTCCCCTTGACCAAGCAAGGATGCTGTGGTATCACACCGGTAAGCTGCAAGCAGAATTATCATTATGGTGGCCAGTGTCCACCCCTTTTGACGTAACCCCTCTAGCCATGCCTCAGGTCCATGCACACAACGCGCTCCTTCTACAGGCTCTCCAGATGAGTTTTGATTAGGAGGTGCATACCTATCTTGGAAAAGTAACTTAGATATCAAAGGGAAACGATGGGTAAATTGATAAACGTTGGAAAAACCGAATAAGTCATCTAAAGCTTGGAAAAGAGGGTCTACAAGCTCAGCCCTGAAATGTGTACACCACGATGAGAAATCTATGACAATGTTGATATAGTCATGATCACCACCCGGACAGCTCATCCGGTTTAAAGTCTTTGTGAGCTGCTCCTCACTCAACGTCATCGATTGATGTTTAATATATTTAAATATTGTGTCGGCAATATTGGATTCGGTGACTACTTGATATGCCCTCATCTCAAATGTCATTTTCCCGAAGCACTGGGCATCCGCCTGTTTAAACTCTCTCTCCTTAGGAACTGCGATCATGATTCTCCACTCCTCTGGTATAATGCCTTTATTAATTAGATCGATGATCTCCCTGCAGTCAAATGATTCGTTCATCAGGAAGTGTATGATCACACTCTTGGTTGTGGGTGGTGGTCCTGAAGGAAATCTCCCGTGAATTGTCCTGAAGGCCTTTGTATCGTACTCGTAGATCCACTCTGAAGCTTTTGGAATTATCGCCTTATCTGATATGATTTCGATGGTGTCTACGTGGTAATTAAATTCAAAATTCTTGAGGAGTTTAATATGAGCGAACTCCTGAGGGTCCCACTTCAATGATGCGGTCTCTCCCCATTCATTCTCAAGGACACATGTCCTGATGTGTGGATCAAGTCCATGCCCCAGTGATACCGCCGGCCACTTATTGTGGCTCTTATAGAATTGCCGACAGAATTCTTTTTTGAACATGTTACAAATGTCCTCAGCTGCCTCACCTAGTTCTTGTTTCATGATCAGGCCCTTCTTCATCCAAGACCTTGTTGTCTCGTCCATATCAACGGTTGGATGCCCCATTGTCTTCCAAAGCCCTATAATATCAAGTCTTATCATCGCATGAGTGGTCCCCATGACAGTACTTGTCTCATGGATGAAAAAATCAGTTGTTTTCAAGGAGATGGGCAGGTCCTGGGTTATAGTTCTCAGGAACTCGTCAGAATGTTCCAGATCTCTCAGTACAGCTCCTATCACAAGAGAACATCCGATTTGCGATAGATCATATGTGATGGTCAGGTTCACAGTGGTTTGTGCGGTATGGATCGGCTCCAGTGAAAGCTCATTCTCTGATACAATTCTCCTTGGAATCAAACCTGAACCAGAACTGGTCTGTTGGAGAGGGACTGCCCTAACATAACCAACGGACTCCTCTTCTGTATGAACCACCCGATATGGTATGTGGCGGGAAATAGTGGGAGACAACAACTCCACGTACTCCAGATAATCTGCCATAGATGTCACCCAGACGGGTGGAAAGGGCTCCCCCGATAGTCTCAACACCAGTCTTACTAGTTTCGGATATACCTTCTCGGCATTATCAGGTGTTAGGTAAGCAGCTCTCTCTACTAAAGGTAAAAGTCCCTCATCTACACACTTAGTCAGTGCTAAGTATAGGGCTGACCGGAGGTCACTCTCTTTTCCTGACGAAGACAGACCTGCAAATAGATACAAGTCACCTGCCTTTCCACATGTCATTAGGGTATCCAATAGGACATCAAAAGCTGTCTTCTTGGGTGCATATATAACATCGAAATATGTAACTCTTTTAGTAAAGAACTCCCTGTCGTACACCATAAGGTAGAATACAATACATGGTATCAACACATCTACCATAACTCCTCTGAACTCAGTTAGGTTTAGAAAACTGGCGTGTATGATCTCATCTATAGCTCTGTTTTCTAGTGAGGTTACAAACTCCTCTCCTCTTATGTGCATTATCCAAGCCGCTAACTTGTGAGCCATGTGAACAGAGTAAGAGAATCTGGGATTTGACTCCATGTTGGGCGGGATGAGTTTACGATCTTCCACCTGAGTTAGATCATCTATCACTTTGGTTAGTGCTACTCCTCTGTAGGTGCATTCTTCCAATGTAAATGTCTCTGGAGGTAGTTCCCAAACACAACATTTGTTCTCAAGAACCATGGCCATGGTTTGGGGTAGGTAGCCATACTCTCTGTACCACTCTGCCAGCACTGACAATCCATATAAGAAGTCTTCTTGGAAACAAATATTGAAGTTGGTCCCCTGCTTAGCATAGTGGGTTGCAGTGTCAGACACTATGCGGAACCATGTTAATATCGTGGTGCACCCATTCCACATTGCACCTCGTCTTAGTGCAGGGCAAGGCAGTCTATGAGCAAGCAGCCCGGAGTAAACTTGAGCAGTCAGGGGCTCAAGTTCTTCCAACGAGATCCTCGTCTTTTCCTCTATCAGAAACTTGAGGAGGTCATGCACTCCTTCACTTCCTTTGATCCAACTGCGAAGCTCCAAGAGGGTCTTTAAACTCCCGATTATAGGGCCGACTTCTATGACCTGCAGGGGTGCCTTCCTAGTACGAGTCTGTGTTTGTGATCCGATATAAGGAGTTTTACTGCCTCTCTCGTGGAAGCAATCTTTATGGGCTTCTCCAGTCCATCCTACCATGATGGCTGAAGGCACATTAGATTCATTTAGTTGACTCCAGGGGACAATGATGATTTTGTTGCTGGGAGTGGGCATTGTTATGCCTTCCAGTTGCAAACCCCAAAGCTGTTCGCGCAAGTGTTGAGCAAGAACAGTCACACAGAATATGTGCTCGAGAACAGTGGTGAAAGGGGTATTCTTTCTTCTCATGTAGTAACGGGCAGTGCGCTTTTCCAAGCTCCGTATGGTGTCCAGAAGTGCTTTCTCATCTATCCATGTACCCATGGAAGCTTGCTGTATAGATCTAGAGGTTGAAAAGCTTGCTAATTACTTTCTCTCGATGCCCTATATTTGATAGTTGCCATAGCTTACATAAAAGTTTTGGGCTCACAGGTTTTATAGCTAAGAGGTCCGCCTTCAGCCTGCGTTCTTCCTCTTCTGCCTGTATTCCAAATATGGCTTTCATCTCTTTGTTCTGGATGAGTCCAGGAAGACCCTCCTTCAATCTCCGTCGAAACAGGTTCTCCGGTTGAGGCGGAATGTTCAAGGGAATACTCCCAGGGTCTTTGATTAATTGTAAATGATCAACGTGTTCAGGTTTCCTGATATCCAGTAGTGCGTGAACACATTCTCGTAGCCGAGGATCACTCAAGGCATGTTTAGCTATACTTAAACCCAAGCTTAGGGTGTCTTGCGTTCCTCTAGTCGCGAACTGGGCGAACTGAACTGTTGGATACCCTCCGACAGTCCGATTTAGCAGCATCAACACCATCAGCCATTCGTCCGGCATGGTCTGATACTCTGGTACCAGTCTCCACAATGTCTTGGCAGCTTGATACACCGTAAGTTGGTATGCGGGCAAAGGGCTCTCGTCGTCCCCTGCGATGGAAGCTCCGCTCGAAAATAAGCCTGCCACAATCGCGTTAATTGTAAGAATTGTCTGATTCGCCTCACTTATAATGCGTGTTACCTTCTTTATGGCTCCACTGACTTGGACACCATCTAGAAAGTATCTCCTTCCGTACTCTAGAAGCCTTCTGGATCTCCAGGACTCTGGAACTTTATGACAATACCTGACTTATTACAAGTCTCCTCTAGCACTTGTAGGAATTAAACGGTATATTCATCAGGAGTCAAATTGCGCTCTCTGAGATACTGTTTAGAGGGAATCCTCAAAACTATAACTTGGTTGTCCCCTTGACCAAGCAAGGATGCTGTGGTATCACACCGGTAAGCTGCAAGCAGAATTATCATTATGGTGGCCAGTGTCCACCCCTTTTGACGTAACCCCTCTAGCCACGCCTCAGGTCCATGCACACAACGTGCTCCTTCTACAGGCTCTCCAGATGAGTTTTGATTAGGAGGTGCATACCTATCTTGGAAAAGTAACTTAGATATCAAAGGGAAACGATGGGTAAATTGATAAACGTTGGAAAAACCGAATAAGTCATCTAAAGCTTGGAAAAGAGGGTCTACAAGCTCAGCCCTGAAATGTGTACACCACGATGAGAAATCTATGACAATGTTGATATAGTCATGATCACCACCCGGACAGCTCATCCGGTTTAAAGTCTTTGTGAGCTGCTCCTCACTCAACGTCATCGATTGATGTTTAATATATTTAAATATTGTGTCGGCAATATTGGATTCGGTGACTACTTGATATGCCCTCATCTCAAATGTCATTTTCCCGAAGCACTGGGCATCCGCCTGTTTAAACTCTCTCTCCTTAGGAACTGCGATCATGATTCTCCACTCCTCTGGTATAATGCCTTTATTAATTAGATCGATGATCTCCCTGCAGTCAAATGATTCGTTCATCAGGAAGTGTATGATCACACTCTTGGTTGTGGGTGGTGGTCCTGAAGGAAATCTCCCGTGAATTGTCCTGAAGGCCTTTGTATCGTACTCGTAGATCCACTCTGAAGCTTTTGGAATTATCGCCTTATCTGATATGATTTCGATGGTGTCTACGTGGTAATTAAATTCAAAATTCTTGAGGAGTTTAATATGAGCGAACTCCTGAGGGTCCCACTTCAATGATGCGGTCTCTCCCCATTCATTCTCAAGGACACATGTCCTGATGTGTGGATCAAGTCCATGCCCCAGTGATACCGCCGGCCACTTATTGTGGCTCTTATAGAATTGCCGACAGAATTCTTTTTTGAACATGTTACAAATGTCCTCAGCTGCCTCACCTAGTTCTTGTTTCATGATCAGGCCCTTCTTCATCCAAGACCTTGTTGTCTCGTCCATATCAACGGTTGGATGCCCCATTGTCTTCCAAAGCCCTATAATATCAAGTCTTATCATCGCATGAGTGGTCCCCATGACAGTACTTGTCTCATGGATGAAAAAATCAGTTGTTTTCAAGGAGATGGGCAGGTCCTGGGTTATAGTTCTCAGGAACTCGTCAGAATGTTCCAGATCTCTCAGTACAGCTCCTATCACAAGAGAACATCCGATTTGCGATAGATCATATGTGATGGTCAGGTTCACAGTGGTTTGTGCGGTATGGATCGGCTCCAGTGAAAGCTCATTCTCTGATACAATTCTCCTTGGAATCAAACCTGAACCAGAACTGGTCTGTTGGAGAGGGACTGCCCTAACATAACCAACGGACTCCTCTTCTGTATGAACCACCCGATATGGTATGTGGCGGGAAATAGTGGGAGACAACAACTCCACGTACTCCAGATAATCTGCCATAGATGTCACCCAGACGGGTGGAAAGGGCTCCCCCGATAGTCTCAACACCAGTCTTACTAGTTTCGGATATACCTTCTCGGCATTATCAGGTGTTAGGTAAGCAGCTCTCTCTACTAAAGGTAAAAGTCCCTCATCTACACACTTAGTCGGTGCTAAGTATAGGGCTGACCGGAGGTCACTCTCTTTTCCTGACGAAGACAGACCTGCAAATAGATACAAGTCACCTGCCTTTCCACATGTCATTAGGGTATCCAATAGGACATCAAAAGCTGTCTTCTTGGGTGCATATATAACATCGAAATATGTAACTCTTTTAGTAAAGAACTCCCTGTCGTACACCATAAGGTAGAATACAATACATGGTATCAACACATCTACCATAACTCCTCTGAACTCAGTTAGGTTTAGAAAACTGGCGTGTATGATCTCATCTATAGCTCTGTTTTCTAGTGAGGTTACAAACTCCTCTCCTCTTATGTGCATTATCCAAGCCGCTAACTTGTGAGCCATGTGAACAGAGTAAGAGAATCTGGGATTTGACTCCATGTTGGGCGGGATGAGTTTACGATCTTCCACCTGAGTTAGATCATCTATCACTTTGGTTAGTGCTACTCCTCTGTAGGTGCATTCTTCCAATGTAAATGTCTCTGGAGGTAGTTCCCAAACACAACATTTGTTCTCAAGAACCATGGCCATGGTTTGGGGTAGGTAGCCATACTCTCTATACCACTCTGCCAGCACTGACAATCCATATAAGAAGTCTTCTTGGAAACAAATATTGAAGTTGGTCCCCTGCTTAGCATAGTGGGTTGCAGTGTCAGACACTATGCGGAACCATGTTAATATCGTGGTGCACCCATTCCACATTGCACCTCGTCTTAGTGCAGGGCAAGGCAGTCTATGAGCAAGCAGCCCGGAGTAAACTTGAGCAGTCAGGGGCTCAAGTTCTTCCAACGAGATCCTCGTCTTTTCCTCTATCAGAAACTTAAGGAGGTCATGCACTCCTTCACTTCCTTTGATCCAACTGCGAAGCTCCAAGAGGGTCTTTAAACTCCCGATTATAGGGCCGACTTCTATGACCTGCAGGGGTGCCTTCCTAGTACGAGTCTGTGTTTGTGATCCGATATAAGGAGTTTTACTGCCTCTCTCGTGGAAGCAATCTTTATGGGCTTCTCCAGTCCATCCTACCATGATGGCTGAAGGCACATTAGATTCATTTAGTTGACTCCAGGGGACAATGATGATTTTGTTGCTGGGAGTGGGCATTGTTATGCCTTCCAGTTGCAAACCCCAAAGCTGTTCGCGCAAGTGTTGAGCAAGAACAGTCACACAGGATATGTGCTCGAGAACAGTGGTGAAAGGGGTATTCTTTCTTCTCATGTAGTAACGGGCAGTGCGCTTTTCCAAGCTCCGTATGGTGTCCAGAAGTGCTTTCTCATCTATCCATGTACCCATGGAAGCTTGCTGTATAGATCTAGAGGTTGAAAAGCTTGCTAATTACTTTCTCTCGATGCCCTATATTTGATAGTTGCCATAGCTTACATAAGAGTTTTGGGCTCACAGGTTTTATAGCTAAGAGGTCCGCCTTCAGCCTGCGTTCTTCCTCTTCTGCCTGTATTCCAAATATGGCTTTCATCTCTTTGTTCTGGATGAGTCCAGGAAGACCCTCCTTCAATCTCCGTCGAAACAGGTTCTCCGGTTGAGGCGGAATGTTCAAGGGAATACTCCCAGGGTCTTTGATCAATTGTAAATGATCAACGTGTTCAGGTTTCCTGATATCCAGTAGTGCGTGAACACATTCTCGTAGCCGAGGATCACTCAAGGCATGTTTAGTTGTTTAGCTATACTTAAACCCAAGCTTAGGGTGTCTTGCGTTCCTCTAGTCGCGAACTGGGCGAACTGAACTGTTGGATACCCTCCGACAGTCCGATTTAGCAGCATCAACACCATCAGCCATTCGTCCGGCATGGTCTGATACTCTGGTACCAGTCTCCACAATGTCTTGGCAGCTTGATACACCGTAAGTTGGTATGCGGGCAAAGGGCTCTCGTCGTCCCCTGCGATGGAAGCTCCGCTCGAAAATAAGCCTGCCACAATCGCGTTAATTGTAAGAATTGTCTGATTCGCCTCACTTATAATGCGTGTTACCTTCTTTATGGCTCCACTGACTTGGACACCATCTAGAAAGTATCTCCTTCCGTACTCTAGAAGCCTTCTGGATCTCCAGGACTCTGGAACTTTATGACAATACCTGACTTATTACAAGTCTCCTCTAGCACTTGTAGGAATTGAACGGTATATTCATCAGGAGTCAAATTGCGCTCTCTGAGATACTGTTTAGAGGGAATCCTCAAAACTATAACTTGGTTGTCCCCTTGACCAAGCAAGGATGCTGTGGTATCACACCGGTAAGCTGCAAGCAGAATTATCATTATGGTGGCCAGTGTCCACCCCTTTTGACGTAACCCCTCTAGCCATGCCTCAGGTCCATGCACACAACGCGCTCCTTCTACAGGCTCTCCAGATGAGTTTTGATTAGGAGGTGCATACCTATCTTGGAAAAGTAACTTAGATATCAAAGGGAAACGATGGGTAAATTGATAAACGTTGGAAAAACCGAATAAGTCATCTAAAGCTTGGAAAAGAGGGTCTACAAGCTCAGCCCTGAAATGTGTACACCACGATGAGAAATCTATGACAATGTTGATATAGTCATGATCACCACCCGGACAGCTCATCCGGTTTAAAGTCTTTGTGAGCTGCTCCTCACTCAACGTCATCGATTGATGTTTAATATATTTAAATATTGTGTCGGCAATATTGGATTCGGTGACTACTTGATATGCCCTCATCTCAAATGTCATTTTCCCGAAGCACTGGGCATCCGCCTGTTTAAACTCTCTCTCCTTAGGAACTGCGATCATGATTCTCCACTCCTCTGGTATAATGCCTTTATTAATTAGATCGATGATCTCCCTGCAGTCAAATGATTCGTTCATCAGGAAGTGTATGATCACACTCTTGGTTGTGGGTGGTGGTCCTGAAGGAAATCTCCCGTGAATTGTCCTGAAGGCCTTTGTATCGTACTCGTAGATCCACTCTGAAGCTTTTGGAATTATCGCCTTATCTGATATGATTTCGATGGTGTCTACGTGGTAATTAAATTCAAAATTCTTGAGGAGTTTAATATGAGCGAACTCCTGAGGGTCCCACTTCAATGATGCGGTCTCTCCCCATTCATTCTCAAGGACACATGTCCTGATGTGTGGATCAAGTCCATGCCCCAGTGATACCGCCGGCCACTTATTGTGGCTCTTATAGAATTGCCGACAGAATTCTTTTTTGAACATGTTACAAATGTCCTCAGCTGCCTCACCTAGTTCTTGTTTCATGATCAGGCCCTTCTTCATCCAAGACCTTGTTGTCTCGTCCATATCAACGGTTGGATGCCCCATTGTCTTCCAAAGCCCTATAATATCAAGTCTTATCATCGCATGAGTGGTCCCCATGACAGTACTTGTCTCATGGATGAAAAAATCAGTTGTTTTCAAGGAGATGGGCAGGTCCTGGGTTATAGTTCTCAGGAACTCGTCAGAATGTTCCAGATCTCTCAGTACAGCTCCTATCACAAGAGAACATCCGATTTGCGATAGATCATATGTGATGGTCAGGTTCACAGTGGTTTGTGCGGTATGGATCGGCTCCAGTGAAAGCTCATTCTCTGATACAATTCTCCTTGGAATCAAACCTGAACCAGAACTGGTCTGTTGGAGAGGGACTGCCCTAACATAACCAACGGACTCCTCTTCTGTATGAACCACCCGATATGGTATGTGGCGGGAAATAGTGGGAGACAACAACTCCACGTACTCCAGATAATCTGCCATAGATGTCACCCAGACGGGTGGAAAGGGCTCCCCCGATAGTCTCAACACCAGTCTTACTAGTTTCGGATATACCTTCTCGGCATTATCAGGTGTTAGGTAAGCAGCTCTCTCTACTAAAGGTAAAAGTCCCTCATCTACACACTTAGTCAGTGCTAAGTATAGGGCTGACCGGAGGTCACTCTCTTTTCCTGACGAAGACAGACCTGCAAATAGATACAAGTCACCTGCCTTTCCACATGTCATTAGGGTATCCAATAGGACATCAAAAGCTGTCTTCTTGGGTGCATATATAACATCGAAATATGTAACTCTTTTAGTAAAGAACTCCCTGTCGTACACCATAAGGTAGAATACAATACATGGTATCAACACATCTACCATAACTCCTCTGAACTCAGTTAGGTTTAGAAAACTGGCGTGTATGATCTCATCTATAGCTCTGTTTTCTAGTGAGGTTACAAACTCCTCTCCTCTTATGTGCATTATCCAAGCCGCTAACTTGTGAGCCATGTGAACAGAGTAAGAGAATCTGGGATTTGACTCCATGTTGGGCGGGATGAGTTTACGATCTTCCACCTGAGTTAGATCATCTATCACTTTGGTTAGTGCTACTCCTCTGTAGGTGCATTCTTCCAATGTAAATGTCTCTGGAGGTAGTTCCCAAACACAACATTTGTTCTCAAGAACCATGGCCATGGTTTGGGGTAGGTAGCCATACTCTCTATACCACTCTGCCAGCACTGACAATCCATATAAGAAGTCTTCTTGGAAACAAATATTGAAGTTGGTCCCCTGCTTAGCATAGTGGGTTGCAGTGTCAGACACTATGCGGAACCATGTTAATAT
The DNA here is from genome assembly GCA_036936625.1 of Parnassius smintheus behrii. Lineage (NCBI taxonomy): Eukaryota > Metazoa > Arthropoda > Insecta > Lepidoptera > Papilionidae > Parnassius > Parnassius smintheus. The sequence continues at coordinate 17,953,321 of JAUPFT010000028.1, read as the reverse complement.
CGTGGTGCACCCATTCCACATTGCACCTCGTCTTAGTGCAGGGCAAGGCAGTCTATGAGCAAGCAGCCCGGAGTAAACTTGAGCAGTCAGGGGCTCAAGTTCTTCCAACGAGATCCTCGTCTTTTCCTCTATCAGAAACTTGAGGAGGTCATGCACTCCTTCACTTCCTTTGATCCAACTGCGAAGCTCCAAGAGGGTCTTTAAACTCCCGATTATAGGGCCGACTTCTATGACCTGCAGGGGTGCCTTCCTAGTACGAGTCTGTGTTTGTGATCCGATATAAGGAGTTTTACTGCCTCTCTCGTGGAAGCAATCTTTATGGGCTTCTCCAGTCCATCCTACCATGATGGCTGAAGGCACATTAGATTCATTTAGTTGACTCCAGGGGACAATGATGATTTTGTTGCTGGGAGTGGGCATTGTTATGCCTTCCAGTTGCAAACCCCAAAGCTGTTCGCGCAAGTGTTGAGCAAGAACAGTCACACAGGATATGTGCTCGAGAACAGTGGTGAAAGGGGTATTCTTTCTTCTCATGTAGTAACGGGCAGTGCGCTTTTCCAAGCTCCGTATGGTGTCCAGAAGTGCTTTCTCATCTATCCATGTACCCATGGAAGCTTGCTGTATAGATCTAGAGGTTGAAAAGCTTGCTAATTACTTTCTCTCGATGCCCTATATTTGATAGTTGCCATAGCTTACATAAGAGTTTTGGGCTCACAGGTTTTATAGCTAAGAGGTCCGCCTTCAGCCTGCGTTCTTCCTCTTCTGCCTGTATTCCAAATATGGCTTTCATCTCTTTGTTCTGGATGAGTCCAGGAAGACCCTCCTTCAATCTCCGTCGAAACAGGTTCTCCGGTTGAGGCGGAATGTTCAAGGGAATACTCCCAGGGTCTTTGATCAATTGTAAATGATCAACGTGTTCAGGTTTCCTGATATCCAGTAGTGCGTGAACACATTCTCGTAGCCGAGGATCACTCAAGGCATGTTTAGCTATACTTAAACCCAAGCTTAGGGTGTCTTGCGTTCCTCTAGTCGCGAACTGGGCGAACTGAACTGTTGGATACCCTCCGACAGTCCGATTTAGCAGCATCAACACCATCAGCCATTCGTCCGGCATGGTCTGATACTCTGGTACCAGTCTCCACAATGTCTTGGCAGCTTGATACACCGTAAGTTGGTATGCGGGCAAAGGGCTCTCGTCGTCCCCTGCGATGGAAGCTCCGCTCGAAAATAAGCCTGCCACAATCGCGTTAATTGTAAGAATTGTCTGATTCGCCTCACTTATAATGCGTGTTACCTTCTTTATGGCTCCACTGACTTGGACACCATCTAGAAAGTATCTCCTTCCGTACTCTAGAAGCCTTCTGGATCTCCAGGACTCTGGAACTTTATGACAATACCTGACTTATTACAAGTCTCCTCTAGCACTTGTAGGAATTGAACGGTATATTCATCAGGAGTCAAATTGCGCTCTCTGAGATACTGTTTAGAGGGAATCCTCAAAACTATAACTTGGTTGTCCCCTTGACCAAGCAAGGATGCTGTGGTATCATACCGGTAAGCTGCAAGCAGAATTATCATTATGGTGGCCAGTGTCCACCCCTTTTGACGTAACCCCTCTAGCTATGCCTCAGGTCCATGCACACAACGCGCTCCTTCTACAGGCTCTCCAGATGAGTTTTGATTAGGAGGTGCATACCTATCTTGGAAAAGTAACTTAGATATCAAAGGGAAACGATGGGTAAATTGATAAACGTTGGAAAAACCGAATAAGTCATCTAAAGCTTGGAAAAGAGGGTCTACAAGCTCAGCCCTGAAATGTGTACACCACGATGAGAAATCTATGACAATGTTGATATAGTCATGATCACCACCCGGACAGCTCATCCGGTTTAAAGTCTTTGTGAGCTGCTCCTCACTCAACGTCATCGATTGATGTTTAATATATTTAAATATTGTGTCGGCAATATTGGATTCGGTGACTACTTGATATGCCCTCATCTCAAATGTCATTTTCCCGAAGCACTGGGCATCCGCCTGTTTAAACTCTCTCTCCTTAGGAACTGCGATCATGATTCTCCACTCCTCTGGTATAATGCCTTTATTAATTAGATCGATGATCTCCCTGCAGTCAAATGATTCGTTCATCAGGAAGTGTATGATCACACTCTTGGTTGTGGGTGGTGGTCCTGAAGGAAATCTCCCGTGAATTGTCCTGAAGGCCTTTGTATCGTACTCGTAGATCCACTCTGAAGCTTTTGGAATTATCGCCTTATCTGATATGATTTCGATGGTGTCTACGTGGTAATTAAATTCAAAATTCTTGAGGAGTTTAATATGAGCGAACTCCTGAGGGTCCCACTTCAATGATGCGGTCTCTCCCCATTCATTCTCAAGGACACATGTCCTGATGTGTGGATCAAGTCCATGCCCCAGTGATACCGCCGGCCACTTATTGTGGCTCTTATAGAATTGCCGACAGAATTCTTTTTTGAACATGTTACAAATGTCCTCAGCTGCCTCACCTAGTTCTTGTTTCATGATCAGGCCCTTCTTCATCCAAGACCTTGTTGTCTCGTCCATATCAACGGTTGGATGCCCCATTGTCTTCCAAAGCCCTATAATATCAAGTCTTATCATCGCATGAGTGGTCCCCATGACAGTACTTGTCTCATGGATGAAAAAATCAGTTGTTTTCAAGGAGATGGGCAGGTCCTGGGTTATAGTTCTCAGGAACTCGTCAGAATGTTCCAGATCTCTCAGTACAGCTCCTATCACAAGAGAACATCCGATTTGCGATAGATCATATGTGATGGTCAGGTTCACAGTGGTTTGTGCGGTATGGATCGGCTCCAGTGAAAGCTCATTCTCTGATACAATTCTCCTTGGAATCAAACCTGAACCAGAACTGGTCTGTTGGAGAGGGACTGCCCTAACATAACCAACGGACTCCTCTTCTGTATGAACCACCCGATATGGTATGTGGCGGGAAATAGTGGGAGACAACAACTCCACGTACTCCAGATAATCTGCCATAGATGTCACCCAGACGGGTGGAAAGGGCTCCCCCGATAGTCTCAACACCAGTCTTACTAGTTTCGGATATACCTTCTCGGCATTATCAGGTGTTAGGTAAGCAGCTCTCTCTACTAAAGGTAAAAGTCCCTCATCTACACACTTAGTCAGTGCTAAGTATAGGGCTGACCGGAGGTCACTCTCTTTTCCTGACGAAGACAGACCTGCAAATAGATACAAGTCACCTGCCTTTCCACATGTCATTAGGGTATCCAATAGGACATCAAAAGCTGTCTTCTTGGGTGCATATATAACATCGAAATATGTAACTCTTTTAGTAAAGAACTCCCTGTCGTACACCATAAGGTAGAATACAATACATGGTATCAACACATCTACCATAACTCCTCTGAACTCAGTTAGGTTTAGAAAACTGGCGTGTATGATCTCATCTATAGCTCTGTTTTCTAGTGAGGTTACAAACTCCTCTCCTCTTATGTGCATTATCCAAGCCGCTAACTTGTGAGCCATGTGAACAGAGTAAGAGAATCTGGGATTTGACTCCATGTTGGGCGGGATGAGTTTACGATCTTCCACCTGAGTTAGATCATCTATCACTTTGGTTAGTGCTACTCCTCTGTAGGTGCATTCTTCCAATGTAAATGTCTCTGGAGGTAGTTCCCAAACACAACATTTGTTCTCAAGAACCATGGCCATGGTTTGGGGTAGGTAGCCATACTCTCTGTACCACTCTGCCAGCACTGACAATCCATATAAGAAGTCTTCTTGGAAACAAATATTGAAGTTGGTCCCCTGCTTAGCATAGTGGGTTGCAGTGTCAGACACTATGCGGAACCATGTTAATATCGTGGTGCACCCATTCCACATTGCACCTCGTCTTAGTGCAGGGCAAGGCAGTCTATGAGCAAGCAGCCCGGAGTAAACTTGAGCAGTCAGGGGCTCAAGTTCTTCCAACGAGATCCTCGTCTTTTCCTCTATCAGAAACTTGAGGAGGTCATGCACTCCTTCACTTCCTTTGATCCAACTGCGAAGCTCCAAGAGGGTCTTTAAACTCCCGATTATAGGGCCGACTTCTATGACCTGCAGGGGTGCCTTCCTAGTACGAGTCTGTGTTTGTGATCCGATATAAGGAGTTTTACTGCCTCTCTCGTGGAAGCAATCTTTATGGGCTTCTCCAGTCCATCCTACCATGATGGCTGAAGGCACATTAGATTCATTTAGTTGACTCCAGGGGACAATGATGATTTTGTTGCTGGGAGTGGGCATTGTTATGCCTTCCAGTTGCAAACCCCAAAGCTGTTCGCGCAAGTGTTGAGCAAGAACAGTCACACAGGATATGTGCTCGAGAACAGTGGTGAAAGGGGTATTCTTTCTTCTCATGTAGTAACGGGCAGTGCGCTTTTCCAAGCTCCGTATGGTGTCCAGAAGTGCTTTCTCATCTATCCATGTACCCATGGAAGCTTGCTGTATAGATCTAGAGGTTGAAAAGCTTGCTAATTACTTTCTCTCGATGCCCTATATTTGATAGTTGCCATAGCTTACATAAGAGTTTTGGGCTCACAGGTTTTATAGCTAAGAGGTCCGCCTTCAGCCTGCGTTCTTCCTCTTCTGCCTGTATTCCAAATATGGCTTTCATCTCTTTGTTCTGGATGAGTCCAGGAAGACCCTCCTTCAATCTCCGTCGAAACAGGTTCTCCGGTTGAGGCGGAATGTTCAAGGGAATACTCCCAGGGTCTTTGATCAATTGTAAATGATCAACGTGTTCAGGTTTCCTGATATCCAGTAGTGCGTGAACACATTCTCGTAGCCGAGGATCACTCAAGGCATGTTTAGCTATACTTAAACCCAAGCTTAGGGTGTCTTGCGTTCCTCTAGTCGCGAACTGGGCGAACTGAACTGTTGGATACCCTCCGACAGTCCGATTTAGCAGCATCAACACCATCAGCCATTCGTCCGGCATGGTCTGATACTCTGGTACCAGTCTCCACAATGTCTTGGCAGCTTGATACACCGTAAGTTGGTATGCGGGCAAAGGGCTCTCGTCGTCCCCTGCGATGGAAGCTCCGCTCGAAAATAAGCCTGCCACAATCGCGTTAATTGTAAAAATTGTCTGATTCGCCTCACTTATAATGCGTGTTACCTTCTTTATGGCTCCACTGACTTGGACACCATCTAGAAAGTATCTCCTTCCGTACTCTAGAAGCCTTCTGGATCTCCAGGACTCTGGAACTTTTATGACAATACCTGACTTATTACAAGTCTCCTCTAGCACTTGTAGGAATTGAACGGTATATTCATCAGGAGTCAAATTGCGCTCTCTGAGATACTGTTTAGAGGGAATCCTCAAAACTATAACTTGGTTGTCCCCTTGACCAAGCAAGGATGCTGTGGTATCACACCGGTAAGCTGCAAGCAGAATTATCATGATGGTGGCCAGTGTCCACCCCTTTTGACGTAACCCCTCTAGCCACGCCTCAGGTCCATGCACACAACGTGCTCCTTCTACAGGCTCTCCAGATGAGTTTTGATTAGGAGGTGCATACCTATCTTGGAAAAGTAACTTAGATATCAAAGGGAAACGATGGGTAAATTGATAAACGTTGGAAAAACCGAATAAGTCATCTAAAGCTTGGAAAAGAGGGTCTACAAGCTCAGCCCTGAAATGTGTACACCACGATGAGAAATCTATGACAATGTTGATATAGTCATGATCACCACCCGGACAGCTCATCCGGTTTAAAGTCTTTGTGAGCTGCTCCTCACTCAACGTCATCGATTGATGTTTAATATATTTAAATATTGTGTCGGCAATATTGGATTCGGTGACTACTTGATATGCCCTCATCTCAAATGTCATTTTCCCGAAGCACTGGGCATCCGCCTGTTTAAACTCTCTCTCCTTAGGAACTGCGATCATGATTCTCCACTCCTCTGGTATAATGCCTTTATTAATTAGATCGATGATCTCCCTGCAGTCAAATGATTCGTTCATCAGGAAGTGTATGATCACACTCTTGGTTGTGGGTAGTGGTCCTGAAGGAAATCTCCCGTGAATTGTCCTGAAGGCCTTTGTATCGTACTCGTAGATCGACTCTGAAGCTTTTGGAATTATCGCCTTATCTGATATGATTTCGATGGTGTCTACGTGGTAATTAAATTCAAAATTCTTGAGGAGTTTAATATGAGCGAACTCCTGAGGGTCCCACTTCAATGATGCGGTCTCTCCCCATTCATTCTCAAGGACACATGTCCTGATGTGTGGATCAAGTCCATGCCCCAGTGATACCGCCGGCCACTTATTGTGGCTCTTATAGAATTGCCGACAGAATTCTTTTTTGAACATGTTACAAATGTCCTCAGCTGCCTCACCTAGTTCTTGTTTCATGATCAGGCCCTTCTTCATCCAAGACCTTGTTGTCTCGTCCATATCAACGGTTGGATGCCCCATTGTCTTCCAAAGCCCTATAATATCAAGTCTTATCATCGCATGAGTGGTCCCCATGACAGTACTTGTCTCATGGATGAAAAAATCAGTTGTTTTCAAGGAGATGGGCAGGTCCTGGGTTATAGTTCTCAGGAACTCGTCAGAATGTTCCAGATCTCTCAGTACAGCTCCTATCACAAGAGAACATCCGATTTGCGATAGATCATATGTGATGGTCAGGTTCACAGTGGTTTGTGCGGTATGGATCGGCTCCAGTGAAAGCTCATTCTCTGATACAATTCTCCTTGGAATCAAACCTGAACCAGAACTGGTCTGTTGGAGAGGGACTGCCCTAACATAACCAACGGACTCCTCTTCTGTATGAACCACCCGATATGGTATGTGGCGGGAAATAGTGGGAGACAACAACTCCACGTACTCCAGATAATCTGCCATAGATGTCACCCAGACGGGTGGAAAGGGCTCCCCCGATAGTCTCAACACCAGTCTTACTAGTTTCGGATATACCTTCTCGGCATTATCAGGTGTTAGGTAAGCAGCTCTCTCTACTAAAGGTAAAAGTCCCTCATCTACACACTTAGTCGGTGCTAAGTATAGGGCTGACCGGAGGTCACTCTCTTTTCCTGACTAAGACAGACCTGCAAATAGATACAAGTCACCTGCCTTTCCACATGTCATTAGGGTATCCAATAGGACATCAAAAGCTGTCTTCTTGGGTGCATATATAACATCGAAATATGTAACTCTTTTAGTAAAGAACTCCCTGTCGTACACCATAAGGTAGAATACAATACATGGTATCAACACATCTACCATAACTCCTCTGAACTCAGTTAGGTTTAGAAAACTGGCGTGTATGATCTCATCTATAGCTCTGTTTTCTAGTGAGGTTACAAACTCCTCTCCTCTTATGTGCATTATCCAAGCCGCTAACTTGTGAGCCATGTGAACAGAGTAAGAGAATCTGGGATTTGACTCCATGTTGGGCGGGATGAGTTTACGATCTTCCACCTGAGTTAGATCATCTATCACTTTGGTTAGTGCTACTCCTCTGTAGGTGCATTCTTCCAATGTAAATGTCTCTGGAGGTAGTTCCCAAACACAACATTTGTTCTCAAGAACCATGGCCATGGTTTGGGGTAGGTAGCCATACTCTCTGTACCACTCTGCCAGCACTGACAATCCATATAAGAAGTCTTCTTGGAAACAAATATTGAAGTTGGTCCCCTGCTTAGCATAGTGGGTTGCAGTGTCAGACACTATGTGGAACCATGTTAATATCGTGGTGCACCCATTCCACATTGCACCTCGTCTTAGTGCAGGGCAAGGCAGTCTATGAGCAAGCAGCCCGGAGTAAACTTGAGCAGTCAGGGGCTCAAGTTCTTCCAACGAGATCCTCGTCTTTTCCTCTATCAGAAACTTGAGGAGGTCATGCACTCCTTCACTTCCTTTGATCCAACTGCGAAGCTCCAAGAGGGTCTTTAAACTCCCGATTATAGGGCCGACTTCTATGACCTGCAGGGGTGCCTTCCTAGTACGAGTCTGTGTTTGTGATCCGATATAAGGAGTTTTACTGCCTCTCTCGTGGAAGCAATCTTTATGGGCTTCTCCAGTCCATCCTACCATGATGGCTGAAGGCACATTAGATTCATTTAGTTGACTCCAGGGGACAATGATGATTTTGTTGCTGGGAGTGGGCATTGTTATGCCTTCCAGTTGCAAACCCCAAAGCTGTTCGCGCAAGTGTTGAGCAAGAACAGTCACACAGGATATGTGCTCGAGAACAGTGGTGAAAGGGGTATTCTTTCTTCTCATGTAGTAACGGGCAGTGCGCTTTTCCAAGCTCCGTATGGTGTCCAGAAGTGCTTTCTCATCTATCCATGTGCCCATGGAAGCTTGCTGTATAGATCTAAAGGTTGAAAAGCTTGCTAATTACTTTCTCTCGATGCCCTATATTTGATAGTTGCCATAGCTTACATAAGAGCTTTGGGCTCACAGGTTTTATAGCTAAGAGGTCCGCCTTCAGCCTGCGTTCTTCCTCTTCTGCCTGTATTCCAAATATGGCTTTCATCTCTTTGTTCTGGATGAGTCCAGGAAGACCCTCCTTCAATCTCCGTCGAAACAGGTTCTCCGGTTAAGGCGGAATGTTCAAGGGGATACTCCCAGGGTCTTTGATCAATTGTAAATGATCAACGTGTTCAGGTTTCCTGATATCCAGTAGTGCGTGAACACATTCTCGTAGCCGAGGATCACTCAAGGCATGTTTAGCTATACTTAAACCCAAGCTTAGGGTGTCTTGCGTTCCTCTAGTCGCGAACTGGGCGAACTGAACTGTTGGATACCCTCCGACAGTCCGATTTAGCAGCATCAACACCATCAGCCATTCGTCCGGCATGGTCTGATACTCTGGTACCAGTCTCCACAATGTCTTGGCAGCTTGATACACCGTAAGTTGGTATGCGGGCAAAGGGCTCTCGTCGTCCCCTGCGATGGAAGCTCCGCTCGAAAATAAGCCTGCCACAATCGCGTTAATTGTAAGAATTGTCTGATTCGCCTCACTTATAATGCGTGTTACCTTCTTTATGGCTCCACTGACTTGGACACCATCTAGAAAGTATCTCCTTCCGTACTCTAGAAGCCTTCTGGATCTCCAGGACTCTGGAACTTTTATGACAATACCTGACTTATTACAAGTCTCCTCTAGCACTTGTAGGAATTGAACGGTATATTCATCAGGAGTCAAATTGCGCTCTCTGAGATACTGTTTAGAGGGAATCCTCAAAACTATAACTTGGTTGTCCCCTTGACCAAGCAAGGATGCTGTGGTATCACACCGGTAAGCTGCAAGCAGAATTATCATTATGGTGGCCAGTGTCCACCCCTTTTGACGTAACCCCTCTAGCCACGCCTCAGGTCCATGCACACAACGTGCTCCTTCTACAGGCTCTCCAGATGAGTTTTGATTAGGAGGTGCATACCTATCTTGGAAAAGTAACTTAGATATCAAAGGGAAACGATGGGTAAATTGATAAACGTTGGAAAAACCGAATAAGTCATCTAAAGCTTGGAAAAGAGGGTCTACAAGCTCAGCCCTGAAATGTGTACACCACGATGAGAAATCTATGACAATGTTGATATAGTCATGATCACCACCCGGACAGCTCATCCGGTTTAAAGTCTTTGTGAGCTGCTCCTCACTCAACGTCATCGACTGATGTTTAATATATTTAAATATTGTGTCGGCAATATTGGATTCGGTGACTACTTGATATGCCCTCATCTCAAATGTCATTTTCCCGAAGCACTGGGCATCCGCCTGTTTAAACTCTCTCTCCTTAGGAACTGCGATCATGATTCTCCACTCCTCTGGTATAATGCCTTTATTAATTAGATCGATGATCTCCCTGCAGTCAAATGATTCGTTCATCAGGAAGTGTGTGAACTCACAGGTTTTATAGCTAAGAGGTCCGCCTTCAGCCTGCGTTCTTCCTCTTCTGCCTGTATTCCAAATATGGCTTTCATCTCTTTGTTCTGGGTGAGTCCAGGAAGACCCTCCTTCAATCTCCGTCGAAACAGGTTCTCCGGTTGAGGCGGAATGTTCAAGGGAATACTCCCAGGGTCTTTGATCAATTGTAAATGATCAACGTGTTCAGGTTTCCTGATATCCAGTAGTGCGTGAACACATTCTCGTAGCCGAGGATCACTCAAGGCATGTTTAGCTATACTTAAACCCAAGCTTAGGGTGTCTTGCGTTCCTCTAGTCGCGAACTGGGCGAACTGAACTGTTGGATACCCTCCGACAGTCCGATTTAGCAGCATCAACACCATCAGCCATTCGTCCGGCATGGTCTGATACTCTGGTACCAGTCTCCACAATGTCTTGGCAGCTTGATACACCGTAAGTTGGTATGCGGGCAAAGGGCTCTCGTCGTCCCCTGCGATGGAAGCTCCGCTCGAAAATAAGCCTGCCACAATCGCGTTAATTGTAAGAATTGTCTGATTCGCCTCACTTATAATGCGTGTTACCTTCTTTATGGCTCCACTGACTTGGACACCATCTAGAAAGTATCTCCTTCCGTACTCTAGAAGCCTTCTGGATCTCCAGGACTCTGGAACTTTTATGACAATACCTGACTTATTACAAGTCTCCTCTAGCACTTGTAGGAATTGAACGGTATATTCATCAGGAGTCAAATTGCGCTCTCTGAGATACTGTTTAGAGGGAATCCTCAAAACTATAACTTGGTTGTCCCCTTGACCAAGCAAGGATGCTGTGGTATCACACCGGTAAGCTGCAAGCAGAATTATCATGATGGTGGCCAGTGTCCACCCCTTTTGACGTAACCCCTCTAGCCACGCCTCAGGTCCATGCACACAACGTGCTCCTTCTACAGGCTCTCCAGATGAGTTTTGATTAGGAGGTGCATACCTATCTTGGAAAAGTAACTTAGATATCAAAGGGAAACGATGGGTAAATTGATAAACGTTGGAAAAACCGAATAAGTCATCTAAAGCTTGGAAAAGAGGGTCTACAAGCTCAGCCCTGAAATGTGTACACCACGATGAGAAATCTATGACAATGTTGATATAGTCATGATCACCACCCGGACAGCTCATCCGGTTTAAAGTCTTTGTGAGCTGCTCCTCACTCAACGTCATCGATTGATGTTTAATATATTTAAATATTGTGTCGGCAATATTGGATTCGGTGACTACTTGATATGCCCTCATCTCAAATGTCATTTTCCCGAAGCACTGGGCATCCGCCTGTTTAAACTCTCTCTCCTTAGGAACTGCGATCATGATTCTCCACTCCTCTGGTATAATGCCTTTATTAATTAGATCGATGATCTCCCTGCAGTCAAATGATTCGTTCATCAGGAAGTGTATGATCACACTCTTGGTTGTGGGTAGTGGTCCTGAAGGAAATCTCCCGTGAATTGTCCTGAAGGCCTTTGTATCGTACTCGTAGATCGACTCTGAAGCTTTTGGAATTATCGCCTTATCTGATATGATTTCGATGGTGTCTACGTGGTAATTAAATTCAAAATTCTTGAGGAGTTTAATATGAGCAAACTCCTGAGGGTCCCACTTCAATGATGCGGTCTCTCCCCATTCATTCTCAAGGACACATGTCCTGATGTGTGGATCAAGTCCATGCCCCAGTGATACCGCCGGCCACTTATTGTGGCTCTTATAGAATTGCCGACAGAATTCTTTTTTGAACATGTTACAAATGTCCTCAGCTGCCTCACCTAGTTCTTGTTTCATGATCAGGCCCTTCTTCATCCAAGACCTTGTTGTCTCGTCCATATCAACGGTTGGATGCCCCATTGTCTTCCAAAGCCCTATAATATCAAGTCTTATCATCGCATGAGTGGTCCCCATGACAGTACTTGTCTCATGGATAAAAAATCAGTTGTTTTCAAGGAGATGGGCAGGTCCTGGGTTATAGTTCTCAGGAACTCGTCAGAATGTTCCAGATCTCTCAGTACAGCTCCTATCACAAGAGAACATCCGATTTGCGATAGATCATATGTGATGGTCAGGTTCACAGTGGTTTGTGCGGTATGGATCGGCTCCAGTGAAAGCTCATTCTCTGATACAATTCTCCTTGGAATCAAACCTGAACCAGAACTGGTCTGTTGGAGAGGGACTGCCCTAACATAACCAACGGACTCCTCTTCTGTATGAACCACCCGATATGGTATGTGGCGGGAAATAGTGGGAGACAACAACTCCACGTACTCCAGATAATCTGCCATAGATGTCACCCAGACGGGTGGAAAGGGCTCCCCCGATAGTCTCAACACCAGTCTTACTAGTTTCGGATATACCTTCTCGGCATTATCAGGTGTTAGGTAAGCAGCTCTCTCTACTAAAGGTAAAAGTCCCTCATCTACACACTTAGTCGGTGCTAAGTATAGGGCTGACCGGAGGTCACTCTCTTTTCCTGACTAAGACAGACCTGCAAATAGATACAAGTCACCTGCCTTTCCACATGTCATTAGGGTATCCAATAGGACATCAAAAGCTGTCTTCTTGGGTGCATATATAACATCGAAATATGTAACTCTTTTAGTAAAGAACTCCCTGTCGTACACCATAAGGTAGAATACAATACATGGTATCAACACATCTACCATAACTCCTCTGAACTCAGTTAGGTTTAGAAAACTGGCGTGTATGATCTCATCTATAGCTCTGTTTTCTAGTGAGGTTACAAACTCCTCTCCTCTTATGTGCATTATCCAAGCCGCTAACTTGTGAGCCATGTGAACAGAGTAAGAGAATCTGGGATTTGACTCCATGTTGGGCGGGATGAGTTTACGATCTTCCACCTGAGTTAGATCATCTATCACTTTGGTTAGTGCTACTCCTCTGTAGGTGCATTCTTCCAATGTAAATGTCTCTGGAGGTAGTTCCCAAACACAACATTTGTTCTCAAGAACCATGGCCATGGTTTGGGGTAGGTAGCCATACTCTCTGTACCACTCTGCCAGCACTGACAATCCATATAAGAAGTCTTCTTGGAAACAAATATTGAAGTTGGTCCCCTGCTTAGCATAGTGGGTTGCAGTGTCAGACACTATGTGGAACCATGTTAATATCGTGGTGCACCCATTCCACATTGCACCTCGTCTTAGTGCAGGGCAAGGCAGTCTATGAGCAAGCAGCCCGGAGTAAACTTGAGCAGTCAGGGGCTCAAGTTCTTCCAACGAGATCCTCGTCTTTTCCTCTATCAGAAACTTGAGGAGGTCATGCACTCCTTCACTTCCTTTGATCCAACTGCGAAGCTCCAAGAGGGTCTTTAAACTCCCGATTATAGGGCCGACTTCTATGACCTGCAGGGGTGCCTTCCTAGTACGAGTCTGTGTTTGTGATCCGATATAAGGAGTTTTACTGCCTCTCTCGTGGAAGCAATCTTTATGGGCTTCTCCAGTCCATCCTACCATGATGGCTGAAGGCACATTAGATTCATTTAGTTGACTCCAGGGGACAATGATGATTTTGTTGCTGGGAGTGGGCATTGTTATGCCTTCCAGTTGCAAACCCCAAAGCTGTTCGCGCAAGTGTTGAGCAAGAACAGTCACACAGGATATGTGCTCGAGAACAGTGGTGAAAGGGGTATTCTTTCTTCTCATGTAGTAACGGGCAGTGCGCTTTTCCAAGCTCCGTATGGTGTCCAGAAGTGCTTTCTCATCTATCCATGTGCCCATGGAAGCTTGCTGTATAGATCTAGAGGTTGAAAAGCTTGCTAATTACTTTCTCTCGATGCCCTATATTTGATAGTTGCCATAGCTTACATAAGAGCTTTGGGCTCACAGGTTTTATAGCTAAGAGGTCCGCCTTCAGCCTGCGTTCTTCCTCTTCTGCCTGTATTCCAAATATGGCTTTCATCTCTTTGTTCTGGATGAGTCCAGGAAGACCCTCCTTCAATCTCCGTCGAAACAGGTTCTCCGGTTGAGGCGGAATGTTCAAGGGGATACTCCCAGGGTCTTTGATCAATTGTAAATGCTCAACGTGTTCGGGTTTCCTGATATCCAGTAGTGCGTGAACACATTCTCGTAGCCGAGGATCACTCAAGGCATGTTTAGCCATACTTAAACCCAAGCTTAGGGTGTCTTGCGTTCCTCTAGTCGCGAACTGGGCGAACTGAACTGTTGGATACCCTCCGACAGTCCGATTTAGCAGCATCAACACCATCAGCCATTCGTCCGGCATGGTCTGATACTCTGGTACCAGTCTCCACAATGTCTTGGCAGCTTGATACACCGTAAGTTGGTATGCGGGCAAAGGGCTCTCGTCGTCCCCTGCGATGGAAGCTCCGCTCGAAAATAAGCCTGCCACAATCGCGTTAATTGTAAGAATTGTCTGATTCGCCTCACTTATAATGCGTGTTACCTTCTTTATGGCTCCACTGACTTGGACACCATCTAGAAAGTATCTCCTTCCGTACTCTAGAAGCCTTCTGGATCTCCAGGACTCTGGAACTTTTATGACAATACCTGACTTATTACAAGTCTCCTCTAGCACTTGTAGGAATTGAACGGTATATTCATCAGGAGTCAAATTGCGCTCTCTGAGATACTGTTTAGAGGGAATCCTCAAAACTATAACTTGGTTGTCCCCTTGACCAAGCAAGGATGCTGTGGTATCACACCGGTAAGCTGCAAGCAGAATTATCATTATGGTGGCCAGTGTCCACCCCTTTTGACGTAACCCCTCTAGCCACGCCTCAGGTCCATGCACACAATGTGCTCCTTCTACAGGCTCTCCAGATGAGTTTTGATTAGGAGGTGCATACCTATCTTGGAAAAGTAACTTAGATATCAAAGGGAAACGATGGGTAAATTGATAAACGTTGGAAAAACCGAATAAGTCATCTAAAGCTTGGAAAAGAGGGTCTACAAGCTCAGCCCTGAAATGTGTACACCACGATGAGAAATCTATGACAATGTTGATATAGTCATGATCACCACCCGGACAGCTCATCCGGTTTAAAGTCTTTGTGAGCTGCTCCTCACTCAACGTCATCGATTGATGTTTAATATATTTAAATATTGTGTCGGCAATATTGGATTCGGTGACTACTTGATATGCCCTCATCTCAAATGTCATTTTCCCGAAGCACTGGGCATCCGCCTGTTTAAACTCTCTCTCCTTAGGAACTGCGATCATGATTCTCCACTCCTCTGGTATAATGCCTTTATTAATTAGATCGATGATCTCCCTGCAGTCAAATGATTCGTTCATCAGGAAGTGTATGATCACACTCTTGGTTGTGGGTGGTGGTCCTGAAGGAAATCTCCCGTGAATTGTCCTGAAGGCCTTTGTATCGTACTCGTAGATCCACTCTGAAGCTTTTGGAATTATCGCCTTATCTGATATGATTTCGATGGTGTCTACGTGGTAATTAAATTCAAAATTCTTGAGGAGTTTAATATGAGCAAACTCCTGAGGGTCCCACTTCAATGATGCGGTCTCTCCCCATTCATTCTCAAGGACACATGTCCTGATGTGTGGATCAAGTCCATGCCCCAGTGATACCGCCGGCCACTTATTGTGGCTCTTATAGAATTGCCGACAGAATTCTTTTTTGAACATGTTACAAATGTCCTCAGCTGCCTCACCTAGTTCTTGTTTCATGATCAGGCCCTTCTTCATCCAAGACCTTGTTGTCTCGTCCATATCAACGGTTGGATGCCCCATTGTCTTCCAAAGCCCTATAATATCAAGTCTTATCATCGCATGAGTGGTCCCCATGACAGTACTTGTCTCATGGATGAAAAAATCAGTTGTTTTCAAGGAGATGGGCAGGTCCTGGGTTATAGTTCTCAGGAACTCGTCAGAATGTTCCAGATCTCTCAGTACAGCTCCTATCACAAGAGAACATCCGATTTGCGATAGATCATATGTGATGGTCAGGTTCACAGTGGTTTGTGCGGTATGGATCGGCTCCAGTGAAAGCTCATTCTCTGATACAATTCTCCTTGGAATCAAACCTGAACCAGAACTGGTCTGTTGGAGAGGGACTGCCCTAACATAACCAACGGACTCCTCTTCTGTATGAACCACCCGATATGGTATGTGGCGGGAAATAGTGGGAGACAACAACTCCACGTACTCCAGATAATCTGCCATAGATGTCACCCAGACGGGTGGAAAGGGCTCCCCCGATAGTCTCAACACCAGTCTTACTAGTTTCGGATATACCTTCTCGGCATTATCAGGTGTTAGGTAAGCAGCTCTCTCTACTAAAGGTAAAAGTCCCTCATCTACACACTTAGTCGGTGCTAAGTATAGGGCTGACCGGAGGTCACTCTCTTTTCCTGACGAAGACAGACCTGCAAATAGATACAAGTCACCTGCCTTTCCACATGTCATTAGGGTATCCAATAGGACATCAAAAGCTGTCTTCTTGGGTGCATATATAACATCGAAATATGTAACTCTTTTAGTAAAGAACTCCCTGTCGTACACCATAAGGTAGAATACAATACATGGTATCAACACATCTACCATAACTCCTCTGAACTCAGTTAGGTTCAGAAAACTGGCGTGTATGATCTCATCTATAGCTCTGTTTTCTAGTGAGGTTACAAACTCCTCTCCTCTTATGTGCATTATCCAAGCCGCTAACTTGTGAGCCGTGTGAACAGAGTAAGAGAATCTGGGATTTGACTCCATGTTGGGCGGGATGAGTTTACGATCTTCCACCTGAGTTAGATCATCTATCACTTTGGTTAGTGCTACTCCTCTGTAGGTGCATTCTTCCAATGTAAATGTCTCTGGAGGTAGTTCCCAAACACAACATTTGTTCTCAAGAACCATGGCCATGGTTTGGGGTAGGTAGCCATACTCTCTGTACCACTCTGCCAGCACTGACAATCCATATAAGAAGTCTTCTTGGAAACAAATATTGAAGTTGGTCCCCTGCTTAGCATAGTGGGTTGCAGTGTCAGACACTATACGGAACCATGTTAATATCGTGGTGCACCCATTCCACATTGCACCTCGTCTTAGTGCAGGGCAAGGTAGTCTATGAGCAAGCAGCCCGGAGTAAACTTGAGCAGTCAGGGGCTCAAGTTCTTCCAACGAGATCCTCGTCTTTTCCTCTATCAGAAACTTGAGGAGGTCATGCACTCCTTCACTTCCTTTGATCCAACTGCGAAGCTCCAAGAGGGTCTTTAAACTCCGGATTATAGGGCCGACTTCTATGACCTGCAGGGGTGCCTTCCTAGTACGGTCTGTGTTTGTGATCCGATATAAGGAGTTTTACTGCCTCTCTCGTGGAAGCAATCTTTATGGGCTTCTCCAGTCCATCCTACCATGATGGCTGAAGGCACATTAGATTCATTTAGTTGACTCCAGGGGACAATGATGATTTTGTTGCTGGGAGTGGGCATTGTTATGCCTTCCAGTTGCAAACCCCAAAGCTGTTCGCGCAAGTGTTGAGCAAGAACAGTCACACAGGATATGTGCTCGAGAACAGTGGTGAAAGGGGTATTCTTTCTTCTCATGTAGTAACGGGCAGTGCGCTTTTCCAAGCTCCGTATGGTGTCCAGAAGTGCTTTCTCATCTATCCATGTGCCCATGGAAGCTTGCTGTATAGATCTAGAGGTTGAAAAGCTTGCTAATTACTTTATCTCGATGCCCTATATTTGATAGTTGCCATAGCTTACATAAGAGCTTTGGGCTCACAGGTTTTATAGCTAAGAGGTCCGCCTTCAGCCTGCGTTCTTCCTCTTCTGCCTGTATTCCAAATATGGCTTTCATCTCTTTGTTCTGGATGAGTCCAGGAAGACCCTCCTTCAATCTCCGTCGAAACAGGTTCTCCGGTTGAGGCGGAATGTTCAAGGGGATACTCCCAGGGTCTTTGATCAATTGTAAATGATCAACGTGTTCAGGTTTCCTGATATCCAGTAGTGCGTGAACACATTCTCGTAGCCGAGGATCACTCAAGGCATGTTTAGCCATACTTAAACCCAAGCTTAGGGTGTCTTGCGTTCCTCTAGTCGCGAACTGGGCGAACTGAACTGTTGGATACCCTCCGACAGTCCGATTTAGCAGCATCAACACCATCAGCCATTCGTCCGGCATGGTCTGATACTCTGGTACCAGTCTCCACAATGTCTTGGCAGCTTGATACACCGTAAGTTGGTATGCGGGCAAAGGGCTCTCGTCGTCCCCTGCGATGGAAGCTCCGCTCGAAAATAAGCCTGCCACAATCGCGTTAATTGTAAGAATTGTCTGATTCGCCTCACTTATAATGCGTGTTACCTTCTTTATGGCTCCACTGACTTGGACACCATCTAGAAAGTATCTCCTTCCGTACTCTAGAAGCCTTCTGGATCTCCAGGACTCTGGAACTTTTATGACAATACCTGACTTATTACAAGTCTCCTCTAGCACTTGTAGGAATTGAACGGTATATTCATCAGGAGTCAAATTGCGCTCTCTGAGATACTGTTTAGAGGGAATCCTCAAAACTATAACTTGGTTGTCCCCTTGACCAAGCAAGGATGCTGTGGTATCACACCGGTAAGCTGCAAGCAGAATTATCATTATGGTGGCCAGTGTCCACCCCTTTTG
This sequence comes from Parnassius smintheus behrii, assembly GCA_036936625.1. NCBI lineage: Eukaryota > Metazoa > Arthropoda > Insecta > Lepidoptera > Papilionidae > Parnassius > Parnassius smintheus. Next base: position 17,934,747 of record JAUPFT010000028.1, on the reverse strand, counting down.
ACGTAACCCCTCTAGCCACGCCTCAGGTCCATGCACACAACGTGCTCCTTCTACAGGCTCTCCAGATGAGTTTTGATTAGGAGGTGCATACCTATCTTGGAAAAGTAACTTAGATATCAAAGGGAAACGATGGGTAAATTGATAAACGTTGGAAAAACCGAATAAGTCATCTAAAGCTTGGAAAAGAGGGTCTACAAGCTCAGCCCTGAAATGTGTACACCACGATGAGAAATCTATCACAATGTTGATATAGTCATGATCACCACCCGAACAGCTCATCCGGTTTAAAGTCTTTGTGAGCTGCTCCTCACTCAACGTCATCGATTGATGTTTAATATATTTAAATATTGTGTCGGCAATATTGGATTCGGTGACTACTTGATATGCCCTCATCTCAAATGTCATTTTCCCGAAGCACTGGGCATCCGCCTGTTTAAACTCTCTCTCCTTAGGAACTGCGATCATGATTCTCCACTCCTCTGGTATAATGCCTTTATTAATTAGATCGATGATCTCCCTGCAGTCAAATGATTCGTTCATCAGGAAGTTTATGATCACACTCTTGGTTGTGGGTGGTGGTCCTGAAGGAAATCTCCCGTGAATTGTCCTGAAGGCCTTTGTATCGTACTCGTAGATCCACTCTGAAGCTTTTGGAATTATCGCCTTATCTGATATGATTTCGATGGTGTCTACGTGGTAATTAAATTCAAAATTCTTGAGGAGTTTAATATGAGCAAACTCCTGAGGGTCCCACTTCAATGATGCGGTCTCTCCCCATTCATTCTCAAGGACACATGTCCTGATGTGTGGATCAAGTCCATGCCCCAGTGATACCGCCGGCCACTTATTGTGGCTCTTATAGAATTGCCGACAGAATTCTTTTTTGAACATGTTACAAATGTCCTCAGCTGCCTCACCTAGTTCTTGTTGCATGATCAGGCCCTTCTTCATCCAAGACCTTGTTGTCTCGTCCATATCAACGGTTGGATGCCCCATTGTCTTCCAAAGCCCTATAATATCAAGTCTTATCATCGCATGAGTGGTCCCCATGACAGTACTTGTCTCATGGATGAAAAGATCAGTTGTTTTCAAGGAGATGGGCAGGTCCTGGGTTATAGTTCTCAGGAACTCGTCAGAATGTTCCAGATCTCTCAGTACAGCTCCTATCACAAGAGAACATCCGATTTGCGATAGATCATATGTGATGGTCAGGTTCACAGTGGTTTGTGCGGTATGGATCGGCTCCAGTGAAAGCTCATTCTCTGATACAATTCTCCTTGGAATCAAACCTGAACCAGAACTGGTCTGTTGGAGAGGGACTGCCCTAACATAACCAACGGACTCCTCTTCTGTATGAACCACCCGATATGGTATGTGGCGGGAAATAGTGGGAGACAACAACTCCACGTACTCCAGATAATCTGCCATAGATGTCACCCAGACGGTGGAAAGGGCTCCCCCGGTAGTCTCAACACCAGTCTTACTAGTTTCGGATATACCTTCTCGGCATTATCAGGTGTTAGGTAAGCAGCTCTCTCTACTAAAGGTAAAAGTCCCTCATCTACACACTTAGTCAGTGCTAAGTATAGGGCTGACCGGAGGTCACTCTCTTTTCCTGACTAAGACAGACCTGCAAATAGATACAAGTCACCTGCCTTTCCACATGTCATTAGGGTATCCAATAGGACATCAAAAGCTGTCTTCTTGGGTGCATATATAACATCGAAATATGTAACTCTTTTAGTAAAGAACTCCCTGTCGTACACCATAAGGTAGAATACAATACATGGTATCAACACATCTACCATAACTCCTCTGAACTCAGTTAGGTTTAGAAAACTGGCGTGTATGATCTCATCTATAGCTCTGTTTTCTAGTGAGGTTACAAACTCCTCTCCTCTTATGTGCATTATCCAAGCCGCTAACTTGTGAGCCATGTGAACAGAGTAAGAGAATCTGGGATTTGACTCCATGTTGGGCGGGATGAGTTTACGATCTTCCACCTGAGTTAGATCATCTATCACTTTGGTTAGTGCTACTCCTCTGTAGGTGCATTCTTCCAATGTAAATGTCTCTGGAGGTAGTTCCCAAACACAACATTTGTTCTCAAGAACCATGGCCATGGTTTGGGGTAGGTAGCCATACTCTCTGTACCACTCTGCCAGCACTGACAATCCATATAAGAAGTCTTCTTGGAAACAAATATTGAAGTTGGTCCCCTGCTTAGCATAGTGGGTTGCAGTGTCAGACACTATGCGGAACCATGTTAATATCGTGGTGCACCCATTCCACATTGCACCTCGTCTTAGTGCAGGGCAAGGCAGTCTATGAGCAAGCAGCCCGGAGTAAACTTGAGCAGTCAGGGGCTCAAGTTCTTCCAACGAGATCCTCGTCTTTTCCTCTATCAGAATCTTGAGGAGGTCATGCACTCCTTCACTTCCTTTGATCCAACTGCGAAGCTCCAAGAGGGTCTTTAAACTCCCGATTATAGGGCCGACTTCTATGACCTGCAGGGGTGCCTTCCTAGTACGGTCTGTGTTTGTGATCCGATATAAGGAGTTTTACTGCCTCTCTCGTGGAAGCAATCTTTATGGGCTTCTCCAGTCCATCCTACCATGATGGCTGAAGGCACATTAGATTCATTTAGTTGACTCCAGGGGACAATGATGATTTTGTTGCTGGGAGTGGGC